>JARGCU010000004.1:7063500-8474000 GCA_029227775.1 Morpho helenor
TTCATCGGGGGAAAACTCTGCGGCGGTTGTAGTGGATTGGCGGCGTGAAGCTCAGCAGGAGCTCCTCCGCCAATGGGGGCGGCGGCTGGAATCGCCCAGTGCTGGATTCTGGACGATTTCAGCTATCCAGCCCATTCTCCAGGGCTGGGTCGCCAGGAGGCATGGGGTCCTCACCTTCCGCCTGACACAGGTGCTTTCCGGACATGGTTGCTTCGGGAGGTATCTGTGGCGGGTGGCCCGGTGCGAACCGACCGGTGAGTGCCACGAGTGCGGCGCCGAATTCGACACGGCGCTGCACACGCTCGCGGACTGTCCAGCTTGGGCAGTTCAGCGGGCGAAGCTCGTGGCAGAGGTGGGGCACGATCTCTCCCTGCCCACTGTGGTTCGCGCCATGGTGGACAGGGAGCGATCGTGGGCAGCGATGGCCTCCTTCTGCGAGGACGTTATCTCGCGGAAGGAGGCGGCGGGACGGATCCGGGAAGTCGAGTCCTTGGATCCAATCCGCCGCAGGCGAGCGGGGCGCAGGCGACTCGCCGAAGTCCGTCGCATGCCGCCCTAACGGGGACCTCCGAGCGATCCGAACGGGGTTTTATCGGACGCTCGCTGGAGTTAGGTCCCCGAGGCGGTCGATGCATCTGGTGCTCCCGATGCATCGATTAGCGGAGGGAGGGGCCACTACTATTAGAGAGGCCCCGACCCAGAGGAGGCGCGCTCTGGGGTTTAGAGTTGCTGCTGCCGGGGATGGGGGGCAATGTTTACATAGGTACCCTGTCCCCGCCACCAGCAGCGTGGAGCACTGTCAGGTTTTTAGTCGGTGCGAGTCCGACATACCCGCCGCTCGTCCCCGTCGGGCGGTGATGACCCATAATGGGTTTTCCTGACATAAAAAAAAAAAAAAAAAAAAAAAAAAAAAAAAAAAACCCGCGTAAATCCCAATCCCCGGAAATTCTAGAAAAAGATTTCCTATACGAATATGTTTATGTTATCACAACTGCGTTCTTTCAGTAAAAGTCCCATTAAAATCGGTTTCGCTTTCCGGACAAAGCGTTGTTAACTTAAACCTTCCTAAAAAATTTAATTATCGTTTCACAAAAAACTGTACAAAAATTCTTTAAGTGGGTTTTGATAAAATCGATCAAATACAGATAGAGCTGGGGACATTGTTTTATAAAATGTGTTTTAAGTGTTTTTAATTCAGATTCCAAAATTTATAATTAAAAATAAAATTCATAAAACCAATTTCTTACTTTCTTGAAAATTAGATCACGGTACATCTTTCTCTCTCTTTATGAGGAAATAGCTTTGCCCCCATCGATATCCCGTAGCGGAAATTAACCTTGCATCTTAAGTATTTTTCTAGGTTACTATGCAATACAATTCAATGTTAACTATAATATTAAATACAGTTTTCCCTGTTTATGGATTACCAGCATGAACCACGACTTTTTCGCGTCGACTTAAATCTATGACTTAAATCTAATATATAAAGCTGAAGAGTTTGTTTGTTGTATTGTTTGGACGCGCTAATCTCAGGAACTACTGTACCGATTTGAAAAATTCTTTAAGTGTAAGATAGTCCATTTATCGAGGAAGTCGATAGACTATATAACATCACGCTACGATGAATAGGAGAGGAGCAGCAATAAAAAATGTTACGAAAACGACAAAATTTAAAACTTTCCTTGCATGCACTAAGTAAGCGGTGAATGTTATTCAAAAATCATGTATTACAAAATTGTTCCCCTCTAAAAGTTTTAAATAAAAGTGCACGACAGCATATATCTAGCTTTTAAGGTTAACCCACTTTTACTTGTTTTTAAGTTTATGCTATGCCGTGTCGAATTTTGTATTATCAATTAAGATTTTTTTTGTAATTATAATTAAAAAAAAAACATTATTATGGTTATCAAAATACTATCATCCTCATCCTCATGCCCTTATCCCACTCTAAGTGGGGTCGGCACACATGTTATAAACACGCTGTTACATGATTTGGCTGCGTTTTTACGACCGGCCGCCTGCCTGACGTCAACTTACCTCTGTCGTATTTTACGACACCTCGGTAAGAATGAGGGTGGTCTATTCTACTAAACCGGATACCACACGGTGGGTCAACTTACCTTAGTCGCCTTTTACGACACCTCGGTAAGAAATGAGGTTGGTCTATTCTACTCAGCAGGATACCAAACGGCGGATCGACTTACCTTAGTCGCCTTTTACGACACCTCGGTAAGAAAAGAGGGTGGTACTATTCTATTCAGCCAGTTACCACACGACGTGGTTATCAAAATACTATATTACGGTTTTAATTTTGTTGGAGCCGCTGGTGATTGCTAGTCGACTATAAAGAGAAAACAAATGAGTGTGATTTATTTTATATGGCTCAATAAAGTTCGATAAAATTATATCATTTATTCGAAGGTGGTGCCTTAACTAGAATAGAATCTTGAACGTGTTTTCTTTACTATCTTGAATATTACGGAGCCTAATTGGGTAAATATTAACAGAATTATGTGTTCTTTATTAGCTTGGTGTTATCGTTAATCCTCTTATTTTCTTGGAACTTCGATATAATACTGGGTATGGAAAAAACATTATTAAAGTCACTATTGGCTGGAATTCAAAAAATCTAGTCGAAGTATCATTTACGGGACATAGGTTTTTACTAGGAATTTTTACGCCAAAACGTCTTGTGTTGCCTGAATTCAATGACAGGCCCGTTGACGCAGTGGGTAGTGAACCTGCCTTCAGCTCCGCGTGTCGCGGGTTGATATCCGCCCAGGGGTAACATTTTCTATAAATGAATTTAATAGTGTAATCACACCCAGACTCGAAAACTAGGTGTGATTTTTTTTCGGAATCTCGGAAACGCCTCCAACGATTTTCCTGAAATTCAGCATTTAGGGGGTTTCGGGGGAGAAAAACCGATCTAGATAAGTTTTATTTTAAAAAATGTAGTTTCATCCCTGTTTTCGGGCTCTAAATTTTTTTTTTAAATTTACGTTGAATACAATACAATCTCAATTTTTCGCTGTCAAACGTAAAGACATGATGGTTTATTTGGGGAACGGGCGGTCTAGAGAGGTGAAAATACGTAGGATCGAGCCCCACCTGCCCTTATATTTTTTAATTTTCATTTCAATTTTTTTTTTAATTTTTACGTCATTTTAAAAATTATCAAGCACGGCTCGGTTACCCAGGTAATTATAATAAAACCATTTAAGTTCCCGTAAATATATACTTGGGGTGAAGGAAACAATAAATAATATATCAATATATTCTTGGTCTAGCCGTTTGTATATAAATAAATAAATAAATAAATAAATATATAAATATATGGGACACTTACACTCACGGTCGTCCGTCCCCAAAGTAAGTAACTTAATACTTGTGTTATGCGTGACAGACAACTGGTGAATATATACTTATATATTTTTTAAATACATACTTAAATACAAATATACATCCAGGCTTGTTGGCTCTCGGCGGGAATCGAACCCGCGACCCGTGAAACTGAAGGCAGGGTCACTACCCACTGCGCCAACGGGCCAGTCCATATATATATAAAGTCAAAAACCTACAGGTTGCTTCAAGCGTCAATGTTACGGACTCAGTATTGATTTTCACTTCAGTTATCCGCTCATCACGTTTTGCGATCGGCTGATATCTTTCATTTATTCAGTGATAAAATAAAAAGCCACTGGTTTTGTTTACCTTTTCTTAATATCTGCTATCTTAATAGAAAAAAGCTGTGGTAGCCCAGCGGTAACACCGTGCGACTCTTTCGGGGAGGTCACGGGTTCAAACTCGGGCAGACACCGATAAGTTTTTCTGTTAAAACTTATGTGTCTAATTAAAAATTTATCACACGCTTTTCGGTGAAGGAAAACATCTTGAGGAAACCTGCATATCTGTATAGAATTCTGGAGATATGTGTAACCTACCAATCCGCATTGGAGCAGCATGGTAGGTCTTAGCTCCAATCCTTCTCTCCAAAAACGGAAAAAGAGGCCTATTCTCAGCAGTGGGATAGTAACAGGCCGCTACTTAATAGAAAAAGGCTTCGTTAATTCCAATTTCCCAGATGAAAAAATGTAGGAAAACAAACAGGGTGTAGGATTCTCAAGAATAGACTAAGGTAAGGGCACTAGTATTTGACCATGTACTTGACCGTTTTGTATGAAACTTTAAATAATAAGCGTTTTGTTTGTTGTACATAATAAAAAATAAATCTGTAATTTCCTGTTGCCATCTATTAACAACTGCCCAAAACCTCAAAACTGCCAAGCCCAAGCCCAAGTCCATTGTTTAATATTTAATTTTTTTTTAGCTACAACAAACAAAACGCTTATTATTTAAAATTTCATACAAAACGGTCAACTACTAGTACATGGCCAATTACTAGTGCACTTAGCTTAATGCATTTTAAATAATTTTCTTCTAATATTGGGCTTTGTTGTATTGGAAACCTGACATAGGTCGCCCTCGTCCCCGTCGGACGGTAGGACCCATAAGGGGTCCCTATTTCTGATAAAAAAGTAGTGTTATACCAAAGTTATATAATCCTTATCCCAATTTTAATTGGGGGCGGCACAACATGAATGAATGAATAATGAATGAATAACTCTTTATTGCACACCAGGTAAATGATATACATAAACAAGAGAGATAAGAACATTTAAGAGTGCAAGGGCGGTCTTATCACTAAAAGTGATCTCTTACAGACAACCCCTACGTTAAAGTAATAAAGATAAGAGACAGGTTGAGATCGGTGCACAAGATGAACTATACAATAAAATCGATAAACTTACTTATTAATATTACATTCTACGTAACACAGATAGAATATAATAAAATATATACTTAATTAAGTATCCATATGCTATACATACATATATACAAATAAGTATGTTTATAACAAGAAAATTATATATATACAATTATACATATCTATACAAATATATTATGCATCTAATGTATATAAACGTATAAATAATTTATATTAATGATTGAGATAGAACTTTTTAAGACGATCTTTAAAAATTTCTAAAGATTTTGAATATCTTATATGCCGTGGAAGTACATTCCACAGTTTTACAGCTTTCACGGTAAAAGACTCGCTATATACTTGGGAGCGACTAGCCGGCATCTTAAGTATGTTATCGGTCTGCGAACGAAGAGTAACACGAAGAAGAGAGTTCGAGCCCAGGAAGGTAAAACGCTCTTTAAGATAGATAGGTGTATTAGAATGAAAAAGAATAGTGTAAAGAAGAGAGAGGACGTGAAGGTTACGGCGTTGCCGTATTGTGAGCCATTTAAGCTGAGTCCGATACTGCGAGATGTGATCGAACTTCCTCAAACCGAAAATAAATCTTATAATTAAATTTTGTAATCGCTCTAATTTGTTCAGTAGTTGTTGTGATAAATCTGGATAAGAACAATCCGCGTAGTCGAGAAGAGGAAGAAGAAGTGAGTGGGCTAAAGATATTTTAGTTTTTACTGGCAAGAGATACTTCCATCGCTTTAGCTTGCCGACAACACTGAAAATTTTGCGACTTAGCTCGGAAACCTGATTTGTCCAGGAAAGAGTGTTGTCAATAATGATACCAAGATTTTTCACAAAACCACTGAACTCCAATCTAGTGCTATTTAATATTATAGGAGGAAGACAGGAAAGATCAATTTTGGCAAGTTGTTGTCTAGTACCAATGAGAATGAGCTGAGACTTGCTAGCATTAATCGATAGGCCGTATGACTCACACCAACTTTCGATCTTAGATAAATCGGTGTTTAATTCATCAATGGCCTTATCAACATCATTTGCAGAGAATGACGTATATACCTGCAAGTCGTCTGCATAGAGATGAAAGGACAAAGAAAGGAGTTTAGTTATAGAGTTAATGAAGATAGAAAAGAGCAATGGAGAAAGCACGCTTCCCTGCGGGACACCAGCACTGAGATGACAATACGATGAGAGTTTATTATCAACACATATGCGTTGTTTGCGATCATACAGGTAAGAACGGAACCATTCAATAGAATTTGATGACACATTAACTGACTTTAAGATGGCTAGAAGAATCTCAAAATCGACGTTGTTAAATGCGTTGGAAAAATCCAATAAAGTCACCACACAAATTTTTTGATTGTCGAACCCAAAGCGTATGTCATCGCAGACTTTTACAAGTGCTGTAACAGTGCTGTGTCCCGAACGGAAACCCGATTGAAAAGGACTTAGAATATAGTTTTTAGATAGGTAGAGAGAAAGTTGATGGTGAACAATACGTTCGAGAACTTTAGACAGGAACGGGAGGATAGAAATAGGTCGGAACTGTGAAAAAGAAGATGGATTGGTTACCTTAGGAATAGGAATAATATGCGCACTGCGCCAGGCACTGGGAAATACATTGCAAGAAAGAGAGTAATTGAATATATGACATAGGATGGGTAAAATATTATCTAGCACCAGAAGAACCATCCTACGGCCTATTCCATCACTTCCCACAGCATCGGACCTAATGGATAGTATATGCTTTTTAACTTCCTCGCCCGTCACGTTATTAAAGATCAGAGGAGGATAATCAGGTAAGGATAGCGAGGAAAGGGAGTTTAAAGTGTTACTTTTAGTTAAGTTGTTAAGCAGGCTAGTTGTCGAAAAATGTATGTTAAGCGCATTCAAATCTATATCACGGTTTAACAAGTGTGACTTACGCTGACGTCCGATGCCCATAGAATCGAGAAATTTCCAAATTTTATTCGAGCTTTTATTGTTCACAGAGTTGTGTATAAAAGTTCGTTGAGCATCTCTACAAGTTTTGTTGCACTGGTTACGTAACTTTTTATACTTATCAAGATTTTCGGCCGTAGGTGCAAGCTTATATTTAGACTTAGCCCGATTGCGCTTGGCCATAAGTATTTTTATATCACTAGTAAGCCAGGGAGCTGGAAGGTGTTTCAGTTTAACTGGTCGGAGAGGTGCATGTATATCGAAAAGGTCTATCAAAATTGAATTAAAAATGTTAATTTTGTCATCAATCACAGTTACGCTCAGAAGGCAATTCCAGTCAATCAAATTAAGGTCGTTCATAAAATTGTCATTATTAAACTTCTTAAAACTTCTTCGCATCACGACCGTAGGTTTAATTTTCGGAGGACGAATTTTAAAGGATAAATAGACTAGGTCGTGATACGAGAAAGCTTCTGCAGGCAGATGGCCGTGCGCAAAAACTCGTTCGGGAGAGGATACTATAATTAAGTCCAACAAAGATGGGGAGCAATTTGGAAAAAAGTGAGTTGCGTTAGTTATATTAAGGATATTAAGATTAGCACTCTCAGTAATACCTTTAAGTCGATTAGCACGCGTATCATTTTTTAATAGACAGGTGTTGAAATCACCCATTATTATTGTTACCAACATGTTATAAATATGTCACGATTTGGCTACGTATTTTACGACCGGCCGCCTGCCTGACGTCAACTCACCTTTGACGTATTTTACGGCACCTGAGTAAGAAAGAGAGCGGACTATTCTTCTCAACCGGATCCACACGGTGGGTCAACTTACCTTAGTCGCCTTTTACGACACCTCGGTAAGTAATGAGGGCGATCTATTCTACTCTGCCAAAACCACACGTTGGGTCGCCTTACCTTAGTCGCCTTTTACGACACCTCGGTAAGGAATGAGGGTGGTATATTCTGCTCAGCCGCATATCACACGGCTATTACATAAGAGTTATTAACGCTGCTCAACAAACTCAATCATATTGAGCTTTTCCAAGAAGTGGAGCGAAAAGTATTTACTTATTTATGTACCATAAAAAAAAAAATGGAAAAAACATTATTGGTAAAAAAAAGTGTACAAAGGTCAACTTATCCCTATGACAGAGATCTCTGCCAGATAACCTACGAAGTGAGACAATTTATATGTATATTCACTACTTAGTCAATTAGGTACGTCATTCACTTAAAGAGTTGATTGTACCAGTAACAACAAATTATTTTGACAATTTAATTCTGACTAACTGCGTACTTCCGCTCTTCTAATAAAACGGTTATTTAAGATACATTAAAGTTAAATACTATTTTGTGGTTTTTTAACTCTACTGTATCATCTATAGAATAGACGTTACTTTACGGAGGTCCATAATACAAAACTAATCAGAATATTATTCTGCTATAATCCACCTCGCTAGGAACTGAGGGTAGTTATTCTACTCAACCGGATACAACATGGCGGGTTTATTTACCTTAGTCGCCTTTTACGACACATCGGTAACAAATGAAGGTACACAAGATACACAAGCACTCAACATTGTTGAGATTGTGGTGGTGAAGGTGTGCAGTGCTTGTGTATTGTGTTATCGGTGTTGGGTAGTGCATGAGTTACAAATTTTGCATGTATCAGGTATGACAACGAATAGTACAATCTACATTTAGCATTACGTATATTTTCTATTATCGCGGATTAACGCGAAGTAACGCCTAAACATATTGCATAGCACCATGAGATCTAACAGCATTTCTTATCAATCAATAATATAAGTATTAATTTCTCGTCTGTTTGTCTGTTACGCTATTACGGCTAATCCACAGGACCGATATTGATATCATTTTATAAGGGATTATAAAATTCCTGTTTTTGTATAGTAGTATAGTATATAATCAAGGATGATTAACACTGAAGTTATGCGAACGAAATCTCGATTACCATAAATAGAATAATATATGTAAAGTTTTTAAAGGTGGAATTTTGGAAATCAAATAATTTTTATGGTATTTATTGATTTAACAACGAATGTTATTCTACTAACTAATTACGGCTCAATAATAGAAACTTTTTCATAAGGTAAAGAATAGTTATAAAAGAACAAAAATTACATCTTAAATAATTAAAAAAATGTTCCTTATTTAACAGTTTCTTTAACAGTTTTACTTAAAAAATAATAAAAAAGCAAGACTAGAGAATTCGTCGTAAATTATTAAAACGCCTATACTAAATTAATAGTGAATATACGTCTTTATATAAAATATTTTCACAGTTATAATAATGGAAACACTACATAATGTTATCGGTCAAACTTATTTAAAAATCAAGTAAGTCTATTGTTCTTCATTCAAATTTTGTAACAAGTTCCTTATGGAACACGGCACAAGATAAAATTGGATTAAAATCAGAATTAACAAATTTCTCTGCACTTCTTCAATGCTTAATGTCTCCTGCCCTTCGTGAGCAGATGGCTATAACAGAATTCTAAGTTATTTTCGTAACAAAGACAAAAATATATTGAAAATTCGTCAACAAAAAAAAATTACCGTCAATCCTGGTTTGAGATGTAGAGTGGGCATCGGTGAATAAGAAAAATTACACTATCACTTCACTGCACATTGATTAATTTATAAAAAATAATGTCCCTTTAATTAATATCGTGTAATAAAACGGGCGCGAAAAATCAGTACCACCCGACGCATGGTTCGATTGAATGTTTTGGTCGGGAAGAGTCGGCCGCCTATCCCTTGTAATATCGACGTTTACTTTTACGTGCACATGTAACGCCATCTATTGACAGATCAAAGAAGTTTTGCGAAATACTTTACCAACCTAACCAGACTTATTTATATTTCAATAATGTAGATGTTACTGAATTAACTATTAATTTACTTTTATTATACTTATATCTTTTATTATACGTATTTTACTAACGTGTACATTCTCTTCACACTACATTCAACGACATCTATTGACATTTTTATTATACTCAAAATGTTTGAAATCTGGCAACAATAACGAGGTTCACTGTCCAATCAGAAGCTAGTTTTTTACGCAAGCGTTGTGGAGGGAAGTTTTCACTCGTTGAAATAATCAGTAGGTTGGTAACCGAACTGTATAGATACAGCGTGATAAGTGTCTCGGTTAACCCGTACATGCGAAAATCTCATCTGCTACACCGCCTACACGTTTTATAAATAAACATTCGTGCTTAGTGCAACTGTGATTGGATTTTAGTGAAAATGACCAACGCACCTGTGAAAAAAGTTCCCATCCATTTACAGGTAGGTAACGGCTTCGCGCAACCTGTTGTTTTTGCGATAGAATAAATTCTATAAACAATTGTATTTAAAATTCGAAACATCAATTGGTAATGCAGGATTACACACAATATCTCTTTAGTTGTTTGAATTGAGTTTTTCACGGCGTTTCAATCAAATCATCTCTTGGGAAAACTGACCCAATTTCCTAATAGAATTAGGTGTACCGGTTCTTGGCAAGGGCGTTTGATGTTCGTTCTAAATAAATTATTGTTACCAATAAAACTCTCGTGTAGGATATTTTTTTTTTTAGCCACATTAGAAAATTTAACAATACCAGTTATTTATAAATAAAAATAGCGTTGAATTTGTTGAATGTATCGCTGTAACGCGGTAAATATTTGTAAATGTGTTCGGAGATAAAATTTAAATAAATTATTACTGAAAATGTTGATATACCTATTTGTATATGCCGTGTGGTATCCGGCTGAGTAGAATAGACCACGCTCATTTCTTACCGAGGTCTCCTAAAAGGCGACTAAGGTAAGTCGACCGGCCGTTTGGTATCCGGCTGAGTAGAATAGACCACCCTCATTTCTTCCCGAGGTGTCGTGAAAGGCGACTACGGTGGGTTGACTCGCCGTGTGGTATCCAGCTGAGTAGAATAGATCGCCCTCCTTCTTACCGAGATGTTAGAAAATACGACTAAGGTAAAATCGCAATCGGTCGCAAAAAACGTAGCCAAATCATGTGACCACATGTTCATAACATGTTCTGCCGACCCCAATTAGAGTGGGATAAATCAGGAGGATGATATTTATATACCTATTGTATATATTATTGTATATTGTGTAATATTTGATACATATTTTAGTTCTATCAAAAGAAATTGTTATAAATTTTCGAGTAACTGGTTTGTCGGAATAATATTCGCGGGCGCTACTCCTAAATACCAACTTAATTAAATCAACTGTTAAGGTCATAGGTTTACGATAACAGTAAATTACTAAAACGTTATTTGCTTTATTATACAATTAATTCCAAAAGTTTTGTAGAAAATATTTTTGGCTTTTCGATATTAGAAATTATTTTACTGGATGGGAAATGCTTCAAAATAAAATATGAGGAAGCTTCATTAATTGTATCTTTAATTTCTTAAAATTTTAAAAAGACCGTGCCCAATTTATATAGGAATTTTCTTGTCAAGATGTGACAAGACTTAAAGGACTCGATTCCAGGCCGTTAATAAACTAATAAAAAAAAAGTGTGACAGTCGATTAGACAATTTACCATTTTGTTTAATATCTGTTGCAAGGCGTGGATAAATAAAATTAAATAAAATAGAATAAATATAAGTTTAATCTTGTACATATTAGGTCTAAGCACATTATGAATACATAGTTTAGTTTTTTTTTTATGTAATTTTAAATGTGTAGTTACGTAGTTTTAAGGTAAGTTGTAATTTAACCGTAATATTTTTCAAAAAGGCCTTAAAGGACTAGATTCTAGGCCGTTAATAAAACTAATTAAAAAAAATTAAGCATTGATATGCCTCGACGACGTCACACTCATCTGGACTAGGGATGTAACTTGGAGTAGAAAAATTCGATTAATAAATAATCGATTTTGTCCCCGATTTTATATAAAATATCGATTATTTTGTATCAAAATAATCGACTTTTAAAAAACGATTTCTTTACTATTTGAAAAGTTGCCTTTTCAATATTAATAATTAATTACAATAAAGGCTCATTACAAGACAAGTACCAAATAATAATAACAGACGCGCTGTTTGTGAAAATCGATTAAAATGTGTAGTTCGGCTACATTGGTCATCCAATAATGTATATCTCATCTTAAAAACAAGAAAATAACAAAGAAGAATAAAAATAAATGGATTTTTTAAAAATCTATTTTTGTTGTAAAATGATCTTAAAATCGATAATTGTTACATTCCTACCCTATCCCTTCCATAAATAGTGTGTATAAGGCTATAAGCCAGGATATTAAAGATGCGTCAAGGGTGAGCGGCGGTGTTGGGTGAATGACCCGCAACTTGCCCGCAAAGGGTCTAGGTTGGCAACAGTACGTGACATGCGCAATAGTTTCGAGGCTGAGAGGTACAAAAGATCGACATACAGCGTGCCGTTGCTTTTATGGGATGAGATAATACTGTATACTGTGATAATAGACTGTATACTGTGATAATAGACTGTATAACGCCTACACTTGGCCCTCTATAGAATTTTCGCTTTTTGTTCATTTTTATTTGACCAGAGTTCAATCTTTTCATTAGAGGTCAGACATTCGTTCCTCTTGCCCTTATCCCACTCTAAGTGGGGTCGGCACAACTTGATACAAACATTTTGTTACGTGTTGGCTACGTATTTTACGACCGGCCGTCTGCCTGATGTCAACTTACCTCGGTATTTTACGACAGCTCGGTAAGAAAGAGGGTGGTTATATTTGACCAGAGATCAGTCTTTTCATTAGAGGTCAGACATTCATTTCTCTTGCCATTATCCCACTCTCAGTGGGGTCGGAACATGTTACAAACACGTCACACGATTTGGCTACGTATTTTACGACCGGCCGCCGGCCTGACGTCAACTTACCTCAGTCGTATTTAACGACACCTCGGTAAGAAAGAGGGGATTTTACACAAACGGATACCACACGGTGGATAATTTTTTAAAAGCTGGCCTTATCTTACTAATATTATAAATGCGAAAGTTTGTGAGTCTTTAACGGCGAATCCGCTGAACCAATATCGATGAAATTATATAATAACATATAGGCTATATAAATCCTGTTAATTCTACAGGAATAGGGTGACATTGAAAAGTGCTATTATCGACCTGTCACACGACAGTCTACGCGATTCGAACCCGAGTTGTGAACATTTTCTGTTCGCGCGTTACTCATCGGATGTTGCAACATTACGTTTGACAGCTCAAAATATCCTTTGCTTTCTATTCTACATTTTAAATTCTTTTTAATGCCCAAAAACAGGGACATAACGATTTTTAAAAAATAAAACCTAGCTAGACGAATTTTTCTCCCCCAAAACCTACTAGTGCTGAATTTTTTAGGAAAATCGTTGGAGCTGTTTACGAGATTCTGAAAATATATTTATATATATACATACAAGATTAACTAATTTAAATATTAAAGATAATCAAATGCTACCGGAACTGCATTAAGATTCCCCTAACTAAGATGGTTATCTAAAACATTTCCCTTGGGAAATTTTCCAAGGTTATAAGATTTGTACCATAAGAGGACAGTGACGTCATCACTGATTCCAAGATTAGTATTTTGAATTTTATTTACATATTAATTTTATGTACTGGAATGTTATTACAAACTGTAAATTTATGATGATTAGCCGTGTGGTATCCGGCTGAGTAGAATAGACCACCCTCATTTCTTACCGAGGTGTCATAAAAGGCGACTAAGGTAAGTTGACCCACCGTGTGGTATCCGGTTTAGTAAGTAGACCACCAGTCAACTCACTTTAGTCGAATTTTACGACACCAGGGTGGTCTTTTTTACTCAACCAAATACCACACGACGGATCAACTTACCTCAGTCGCCTTTAACGACATCTCGGTAAGAAATGAGGGTGGTCTATTCTACTCAGTCGGATACCACACGGCGGGTCGATTTACCTTAGTCGCCTTTTACGACACCTCGGTAACAAATGAGTGTGGTACTATAGTTGTCGGATACCACACGGCCTTTAAAAAAAATTGATATACAACAATTTTATTAATTACGTTCATTTAACAAAATAGTTACTTTTAATGGGGAAACTAATAAACAAGGGAATGGTGATGTTCCATAAAAAAAGTCGCCTCAAGCAAGACTTCCGGCTTCCGAGCAAAGGGGAATCGAAGGTCAGATGGCAATCGCGCCCCCATTGCTAATAGATTTTACGGCTTCAGTTAAACGAGAAAATTGTAGGGATGTGACTTGGAGTAGAAAAAAAACGATTAATTAGTAATCGATTTTTATCCCTTTAAAAATAATCGATTTTTTGGAAATCTTATCTAATCTTGAAAAACAAGAAAAAGAGTAAAAAAATTAATTTTTGATGAAAAAATAATTGATTATTAAAAATCGATTATTTTTTCACATCGCTAGAAAATTGTTATGCTTATTTCATATAGCCTTTGAAAGCGGTATTGATTAGATAAAACGTTATCACAATCTCAGGTTTTGATTTAGCCGTGTGGTATCCGGCTGAGTAGAATAGACGACAATCTTTTTTAGACCACCCTCATGCATTACCGAGGTGTCGTAAAAGGCGACTAAGGTAAGTTGACCCACCGTGTGGTATCCGGTTGAGTAGGATAGGAATCACTTTTTCTTACCGAGGTGTCGTAAAATACGACTAAGGTAAGTTTAATTGGGCAGGCGGCCGGTCGTAATATATGTAGCCAAATCATGTGACAACATGTTTTTAACATGTTGTGTCGACCCCACCTAGAGCGTTACATTTATTTTATTTTGTTTTTCTTATTTTATTTTTTATCGGTTTTTTTCTATTCATATGACCTGCATCTAATTTATTGTATTGCCCGAAGATAGAGGGAACTCCGAGATAAAGGTTGTTATAAACTTAATGCGGAGTTCTCGGCAAAAAATATGTTTGTTACAATATTTGCACAATACAATATGTATTTAGAATATTTTTATTTCAATTTATTAATATTCTTTAAAAGTCATTATATATTTCTTCTTTTTATAGAAAATTCAAACGTGACTTTGCAAAAAAGTCATTATACTGGGTCTCAGCAATATATTTTTTGATAAGTTTTAATTAACTTGCGGCTTAAGAAGAAAAAATAGGATCGTTTAAAATTAAAAGTAGGTTTACCATGAGTCCCGATTTATACCGGATTTTTTTAGTTTCATATATTGATTCGAGAATCCCAGGCTATTTAACTTGTCTAGTTGTAGAATTTTGGAATAAAAAATGAAAAAAATGATTCACTCCATTACAACTTGTGATTGTTATTAATAACTAATGAAATAATTTTGACATATTAATATCAAGTTGTAAATGTTTAAATTACGTTTAATATATTTTCCTGTTCTCCAAGCGAATCCGGGAATTTTTTTTAAGTTTCTCAAAGTTCATCTAAATTGCTTCAGCTGATAAGCCGCGAAAGAGTTACAAACAGTCGGACAAACTTTCGCCTTTATAATATTCGTTTTAGAATATTAGTATGAATGTGCATCAACACATTTTTCCCAGTTTTGAGTTCTATGATATTTATTTATTACGTTATTTTGATAACAGGCAACATCATTTTCCTACCCTTATCCCACTCTAAGTGGGATCGGCACAATATGTCTTCTTCCATTCTCCTCTATTATTCGTCAACTCTGGTGCCATTCCTTAAACATGCATATCCTTTTTCACACAATCCATCCATCTCAATTCTCCATTTAAAACTCATTTGGTCACATGATTTTCATCCCTCCTCATAACATGACCGTACCAACTTAGTCTCGCACTTCTCATCTTTTTTGTAATCGGTGCTACTTTCAGACTTCCCCTAATATACTCATTGCTAATATACTGTATTCTATCAAGTTTTTTCACAACACACATCCACCTTAACATTCTCATCTCATTTTGATAACAGGCAACATACTTAAAATAATATAGTAATAAAATAATAACAATATGGTAAGCCTACAGATAAAGAAGGGTATCTATTTTCACTCCAAAGAGCTGGCCCCTCACAAAGAGCCGTAAACAATGATTTATGATAAACCCAGGCATTACTTACATCGACGCTTTAACCGCATTTCTATGAATCGATTAACTGCAGGGGATTGAACGCGGTACTGTAATAACTTATTTTGAATCCTATTTCTTGAACAATAAGGTATGTATTAAACAGGAGAACTATATAACCCGTAGGCCATCGCGAAATGGGATGTGTCCAGTTGGCTCTATGATTTTTATCCTTCAGTAATAAAACTAAGCCATGAACCTTATTTGAACTCTCGTCTTTACTGGCTCTTTGACGTACATACTTTATTTTTATACAGGGTGGCCCGTAAAGAATGGTTAAGCTTATATTACCTTCGTCGCGGGTTATAGCAAAATAATTTTATTATTCTTTTGTACTATGGATCTTCACAAAGTAACGCCTAATTCTATAAATTATTCGATAAATAACTCATATTACCTGTAAGTAGATGTTATACGAGTCAATATAAATTCGAAAAAAAAATCGAATTCTATTTAAAAAAAAATTAATCTTTGAATTTTGTCACACTACTTTATTTTTCACTTTACTGTTAAGCACAGCCACAAATAAGTGAAATACGTGGAGGTTTTGGTATTATAATAATCTTCATAAACTGTACGGATAGAATCCGTTACATTTTTTTTGTTTATCGGATTTGTTCTACAGGAAAGTTGATTGGAAATTTAGAATAGTCGACAATAAAGCAACGCCGTGTCTTGAAACTATTTAGTTTGAAGATGTGCATAAAACTGGATTGAATGCGCAATTTTAGCATTTATGTTATTAGGAAAAATTGTCGACAGCTTCACGGTGAGAACGGGTTTAAAAAAAATTACCGGGTTTAATAACTCTGACATTTAGTAGCTGTGTTATTATTTTCAATAAATGTAATCAAGGTGAAAAATTCAAATATACAATAGTTGACCTTTGTTGACCCTTTTTTTACCAATAATGTTTTTTCCAACATATTTTATTTTACATAAATAAATAAAAGAATAAATAGATGTGCTTACGGCTTTGCTTGCAAGAAAATCAGTGTTATTTAATTGAAATTTTTAAAAGTAGTTTTTGTGAGTTAAAGTAATTTTATTAAATAAGTAATTTTGTAATATTTTTGTAGACGTACAATTCTCTAATACATTATTTTAGTGTAACTCTGTTGGTTTACGCGGCATATGCGACTAATGCTCCCAACAGGCGAGCTTGTTTAGAACTGCGCGACAATTTACATAAACCGTAATGTACTACGAGTATTAACATAGACTGTCAGAAGAGTTAAACTATCTTTTAGTAAAAACCGTTCAAAAATCCGTTCGAGAAAATCGATCATATAAAGACGGACAGGTTTTGGAGACTTTTTTTTTTTGACGCTTTGATCTTAGCCAAAAGGCCGAGAAGCGATTTTGGAGACTTTGTCTTATAATAATTTTATAATTAGACTGGCCCTCTGGCGCAGTGGGTAGTGAACCTGCTTTCAGCTCCGTGGGTCGCGGGTCCGATTCCCGCCGAGGGCCAACATTTTCTAAAAATGAATTTGTTGGTCTTTGAGCCTGGGTCTATATTTGTATTTAAGTATATATTTAGAAAATATATAAGTATACATTCACCAGTGGTCTGTCTACCATAACACAAGTATTAAGTTACTTACTTTGGGGACGGACGACCGTGTGTGTTTATGCCCGGTTTCACCAAGCACCCCTAAACTATCTCTTTACTAGGGGACACCTAACTAAATGGAACTCCTAAACAGACCCCTTACTTAAATTCGATTTCACCAATGAATGTTACCCCTAACTATGGGACTCCTAACTATGTGACGTTTTTTTTACCATAGTAGTGCATCTCTTGCTATCGGTATTTACGATTGATTAGAAATAAAAAGGTTTTGTGTAAAATTCTAATTTGTACTGTTTAATAAAAATAAGAAAAAGCAGTATATCTACTATGTTATTTCTTTTATGCAATATTAAATATTTTTGATCGAAATTTTATGTATAAGGGTATTCTACATTGATTTTTACTCTGTATTTTAAAAGTATGCTGTCAAATTGATTTCTACGCCGACTACACGTGGCTATGTTTTGTTTGCTATCATTCAAAGGCTACAATTGTTGTGTTTCTGATTTCTCGTGGTGTTTAATTTTTAAGTTTCTTTTTTGTTCTTACTTCGTTATAACAATGGCAGAAAAAAAAAAGGCGCGGCCAAAACTTTTCAAATGACGAAAAAGACAAATTAGTTAAAATATTAGCATGTCATAAAAATGTTATTTTAAACAAAAAGACAGACGGTACAACAAATAGTGCAAAAAATGAGGCATGGATTAATGTTTACCATCGATTTAATGCAACTGGAAATACATACAGGCAAGTTTAATAAATATGTCTGTCTTCTAAGTCTTTACAGAAATAATTATACCACTTACCTACCTTTAACTTATTTATGTACCTATTTTAGGAGCAGAGAATCTCTCAACAGAGTATGGGAGAAAATGAAAAGCGAGGCAAAAATTTATAAATCCTCAAACAAGGTTAGTAGCAGTGGAACAGGAGGAGGTCCATCTACTTCGAGAACTGACCCAATTTTAGATCAAGTTTGCGAATTGATGGGCCGGGGATGCAGTGGCATAGCAGATGTGCCTGATTCAGATGCATCAGAATTACTCATGTTACCGGAATACAGTATTCCAGAAGTTATTTGCAGTGATGTGGTAATTAATATTACACCAGAGGAAGATTTGCAAGTAAGCATTTTATTTTTACTTTAAGTTAAAAAAAAAATTTCTTTAATAACTGTTACACAAAAATAAATGAAAACTAAATTTTATTATATTTATTGTTTCTAGACAAACAAGGAAACTAAGGAAAGTGATAATAAAATGGATGAAGCTGAAGCTGAAGAGGATAAAAATTTCACATCAAAAATTCAAACCACCCCAATGTGGAAAAGGCGCCGTCCTATTTTGTCGAACCAAAATGAAAGATCAGGAATGGTAGCAAATGTTTGCAGTGGATTTCAGAGTATAAATAATAAAAAATGTGAGATAGAGGACTTGAAAAAAGAATTGCTGCAAGATGAAATCATCTTTAAAAAGCAATTATACGAACTACAATTAGAAACTGCAAAAAAAGAACTTGAGATAAAAATTGAAGTTTTAAAGCAGTAAAAAGGTTTGTTTTATAACAATTTAAAAATAAAACAATATTTTGCTATTAACAAATAACAATCATATTATATTTCACACACACACACATTACATAAGAAATTCATACATTTTACATTAAACCATTAATTTAAATTTTCAAAATACTGAGTAATTTGATTTCTTCTGTATCCGTAAGTAGATGATGTTCTATTATCTGTTGTTCTGCTGCTGTTGTTTATCTGACCATTAGCAATAAGTTCATCGAGACTTAGGACAGAATTGTCATGAATAGGCTGCTCCTCTCCTTTAAAAATACTTAAATTGTGCAAAATACAACATGCTATTATTACATTAATAGCATTAGTTAATGCTAAACGAATTCCTACTGCCAAAACAGGAAAACGCCTTTTCAGAACACCATATTGGCGTTCTACCACATTCCTTGTTTTAATGTGAGCTTCATTATACCTCTGCTGACCTCTAGATGTAACGTTGAGATAAGGTGTCAACAAATGAGTCTGAAAGATATTTAAAGTTATAGTACATTACATAAGAAAGCTTTATATTATATATTATAATATCTGTTAGAGATTATTAATTTGGATTTTTTATTTTACAGGTGGTGCAATCAATTTAAAGGAGTTATATAAAATACATCCAAGTACCAATGATTAATATTCACAATAAATTAAATCATTTTTATATTTAAACAATTATTTCATTTACCTAATTGATACTATTTATTTGTATTTTTTACCTTTAATGGATATCCACTATCTCCTAGTAGGTAGCTATCAGCATAGACCCCTCTTTCAAACTTTTGGTATATATTGCTATTTTGATAAATAGCAGAGTCATGGGTAGAACCTGGCCAGCGTGCTACAACATCTTGTACTATCAAACTGGCTGAGGCTATAGTTTGGAAATTTATGGACATATACCCTTTTCTATTTCTGAATAGTTCTGCATCATCTCCCCCTAAAAATAAAAATTATAATTTAACTTGATCTAAATATATGTATGTATAATAATGACAATAGTCGATATTACTGTAACATTATTGGTATATTAGGGTATAACTAAATAGCTATTCAATTATTTTGCTACTTTTATCATTATAACTTACATTAATACAAAAAATTAACATTATTTTCAAACTTAAAGTTTACCTGGTGACTGTATTTTCACATGTGTACAATCAATACAGCCTAGTATATTTGGGAACCTTGCTATATTATAGAAATCTGTTTTGACTAATTCTTGCTCTTGAAGGGACTCAGGAAATGCAATAAATTGTTGACGTAGAGTAACAATAGCTTCGGATACCCTCTTCACAATTCTGCTACATGTAGCCACACTAGTTCCACCCATGTCTGCTACAGCTAGTAAGTGGCTGCCTGTAGCATAATATCTTAAAGCAATTAACAGTTGGCTCATAGGAGATATTGAATTATTTCTGTAACAATATTCAAATCAAAATAAAATCATCTTTATTTGCACATTATGTGTACATAAAAAGGTCTTAAAATTAATTAAATACAGCTATAAACTGCCATAAGTTGCATGCAAATGTCAAACAATATAAATTTAACTGGGCTGAATAAAATTATAAAATTAAATTCAACCTTATTTGAATGTACCTATGTACATTACAATTAACTAAAAATTTATTAATATCATAATAACATTGTCATTAATTTTAAATTGGCTAAAAGGTAGTTTCTTTAGATTGTATTGAAATAAATATTTATTTATAATAAGATTATTAAGTATGAAATCAAAAAGCTTAAGGTGTAAATTTATTTATTTATTTATTTATTTATTTATTTATGTACCATAAAAATGTAGGAAAAAAAACATTATCGGTAAAAAAAGTGTACAAAGGTCAACTTATCCCTATGATAGAGATCTCTGCCAGCTAACCTACGAAGTGAGACAATTTATATTATGGAAAAAGGTACGCAAATATCAATCATTATGAATTAGAATTACCTACTAATTATTTCCTAATTTAACAATAAATATAAAATATATTTACATATAAATAAATATATATACATACACACTATATATAATACAAAGTATAATACCTATATAAATGTCAACAATTACATTATGATGGTAAAGATGTGTAATGTTTCTTTAGTCTTAGTTTAAAAGTGCTGAAGGAAATGTTAAAGCAGTCATTGATGACGCTGTATGGCAACGAGTTCCACAGACATCCAGCAAGTACAGAAAAAGATTTAGCAAAAAATACGGTATTGTAAGGCGGGATGGTAAGTGATTTTAGAGGCACACAAGATCGTACAGGCCTGACACGGGGAGGAGCTTCGTGAAACAACTCACGTAAGTAGTTGGGTGAAGAGGTTTTTAAAATTTTAAAGAGAATACTAAGGATATGAATATTCCGGCGAAATCGAATTGGGAGCCACTTTAATTGACTTCGAAAATGTGATATGTGATCGAATTTACGCAATCCAAATATAAATCGGATACATAAATTCTGAAGCCGCTCTAATTTATTAAGAAGCTCTTCAGTTGCATCTAAATAGCAAACGTCCGCGTAGTCGAGTATTGGGAATAAAAGTGATTGAACAAGTAAGGTTTTAGTACTAATTGCCATTATCCCACTCTCAGTGGGGTCGGAACATGTTACAAACACGTCACACGATTTGGCTACGTATTTTACGACCGGCCGCCGGCCTGACGTCAACTTACCTCAGTCGTATTTAACGACACCTCGGTAAGAAAGAGGGGATTTTACACAAACGGATACCACACGGTGGATAATTTTTTAAAAGCTGGCCTTATCTTACTAATATTATAAATGCGAAAGTTTGTGAGTCTTTAACGGCGAATCCGCTGAACCAATATCGATGAAATTATATAATAACATATAGGCTATATAAATCCTGTTAATTCTACAGGAATAGGGTGACATTGAAAAGTGCTATTATCGACCTGTCACACGACAGTCTACGCGATTCGAACCCGAGTTGTGAACATTTTCTGTTCGCGCGTTACTCATCGGATGTTGCAACATTACGTTTGACAGCTCAAAATATCCTTTGCTTTCTATTCTACATTTTAAATTCTTTTTAATGCCCAAAAACAGGGACATAACGATTTTTAAAAAATAAAACCTAGCTAGACGAATTTTTCTCCCCCAAAACCTACTAGTGCTGAATTTTTTAGGAAAATCGTTGGAGCTGTTTACGAGATTCTGAAAATATATTTATATATATACATACAAGATTAACTAATTTAAATATTAAAGATAATCAAATGCTACCGGAACTGCATTAAGATTCCCCTAACTAAGATGGTTATCTAAAACATTTCCCTTGGGAAATTTTCCAAGGTTATAAGATTTGTACCATAAGAGGACAGTGACGTCATCACTGATTCCAAGATTAGTATTTTGAATTTTATTTACATATTAATTTTATGTACTGGAATGTTATTACAAACTGTAAATTTATGATGATTAGCCGTGTGGTATCCGGCTGAGTAGAATAGACCACCCTCATTTCTTACCGAGGTGTCATAAAAGGCGACTAAGGTAAGTTGACCCACCGTGTGGTATCCGGTTTAGTAAGTAGACCACCAGTCAACTCACTTTAGTCGAATTTTACGACACCAGGGTGGTCTTTTTTACTCAACCAAATACCACACGACGGATCAACTTACCTCAGTCGCCTTTAACGACATCTCGGTAAGAAATGAGGGTGGTCTATTCTACTCAGTCGGATACCACACGGCGGGTCGATTTACCTTAGTCGCCTTTTACGACACCTCGGTAACAAATGAGTGTGGTACTATAGTTGTCGGATACCACACGGCCTTTAAAAAAAATTGATATACAACAATTTTATTAATTACGTTCATTTAACAAAATAGTTACTTTTAATGGGGAAACTAATAAACAAGGGAATGGTGATGTTCCATAAAAAAAGTCGCCTCAAGCAAGACTTCCGGCTTCCGAGCAAAGGGGAATCGAAGGTCAGATGGCAATCGCGCCCCCATTGCTAATAGATTTTACGGCTTCAGTTAAACGAGAAAATTGTAGGGATGTGACTTGGAGTAGAAAAAAAACGATTAATTAGTAATCGATTTTTATCCCTTTAAAAATAATCGATTTTTTGGAAATCTTATCTAATCTTGAAAAACAAGAAAAAGAGTAAAAAAATTAATTTTTGATGAAAAAATAATTGATTATTAAAAATCGATTATTTTTTCACATCGCTAGAAAATTGTTATGCTTATTTCATATAGCCTTTGAAAGCGGTATTGATTAGATAAAACGTTATCACAATCTCAGGTTTTGATTTAGCCGTGTGGTATCCGGCTGAGTAGAATAGACGACAATCTTTTTTAGACCACCCTCATGCATTACCGAGGTGTCGTAAAAGGCGACTAAGGTAAGTTGACCCACCGTGTGGTATCCGGTTGAGTAGGATAGGAATCACTTTTTCTTACCGAGGTGTCGTAAAATACGACTAAGGTAAGTTTAATTGGGCAGGCGGCCGGTCGTAATATATGGGATGGGATGGGATAATGCCCGGTTTCACCAAGCACCCCTAAACTATCTCTTTACTAGGGGACACCTAACTAAATGGAACTCCTAAACAGACCCCTTACTTAAATTCGATTTCACCAATGAATGTTACCCCTAACTATGGGACTCCTAACTATGTGACGTTTTTTTTACCATAGTAGTGCATCTCTTGCTATCGGTATTTACGATTGATTAGAAATAAAAAGGTTTTGTGTAAAATTCTAATTTGTACTGTTTAATAAAAATAAGAAAAAGCAGTATATCTACTATGTTATTTCTTTTATGCAATATTAAATATTTTTGATCGAAATTTTATGTATAAGGGTATTCTACATTGATTTTTACTCTGTATTTTAAAAGTATGCTGTCAAATTGATTTCTACGCCGACTACACGTGGCTATGTTTTGTTTGCTATCATTCAAAGGCTACAATTGTTGTGTTTCTGATTTCTCGTGGTGTTTAATTTTTAAGTTTCTTTTTTGTTCTTACTTCGTTATAACAATGGCAGAAAAAAAAAGGCGCGGCCAAAACTTTTCAAATGACGAAAAAGACAAATTAGTTAAAATATTAGCATGTCATAAAAATGTTATTTTAAACAAAAAGACAGACGGTACAACAAATAGTGCAAAAAATGAGGCATGGATTAATGTTTACCATCGATTTAATGCAACTGGAAATACATACAGGCAAGTTTAATAAATATGTCTGTCTTCTAAGTCTTTACAGAAATAATTATACCACTTACCTACCTTTAACTTATTTATGTACCTATTTTAGGAGCAGAGAATCTCTCAACAGAGTATGGGAGAAAATGAAAAGCGAGGCAAAAATTTATAAATCCTCAAACAAGGTTAGTAGCAGTGGAACAGGAGGAGGTCCATCTACTTCGAGAACTGACCCAATTTTAGATCAAGTTTGCGAATTGATGGGCCGGGGATGCAGTGGCATAGCAGATGTGCCTGATTCAGATGCATCAGAATTACTCATGTTACCGGAATACAGTATTCCAGAAGTTATTTGCAGTGATGTGGTAATTAATATTACACCAGAGGAAGATTTGCAAGTAAGCATTTTATTTTTACTTTAAGTTAAAAAAAAAATTTCTTTAATAACTGTTACACAAAAATAAATGAAAACTAAATTTTATTATATTTATTGTTTCTAGACAAACAAGGAAACTAAGGAAAGTGATAATAAAATGGATGAAGCTGAAGCTGAAGAGGATAAAAATTTCACATCAAAAATTCAAACCACCCCAATGTGGAAAAGGCGCCGTCCTATTTTGTCGAACCAAAATGAAAGATCAGGAATGGTAGCAAATGTTTGCAGTGGATTTCAGAGTATAAATAATAAAAAATGTGAGATAGAGGACTTGAAAAAAGAATTGCTGCAAGATGAAATCATCTTTAAAAAGCAATTATACGAACTACAATTAGAAACTGCAAAAAAAGAACTTGAGATAAAAATTGAAGTTTTAAAGCAGTAAAAAGGTTTGTTTTATAACAATTTAAAAATAAAACAATATTTTGCTATTAACAAATAACAATCATATTATATTTCACACACACACACATTACATAAGAAATTCATACATTTTACATTAAACCATTAATTTAAATTTTCAAAATACTGAGTAATTTGATTTCTTCTGTATCCGTAAGTAGATGATGTTCTATTATCTGTTGTTCTGCTGCTGTTGTTTATCTGACCATTAGCAATAAGTTCATCGAGACTTAGGACAGAATTGTCATGAATAGGCTGCTCCTCTCCTTTAAAAATACTTAAATTGTGCAAAATACAACATGCTATTATTACATTAATAGCATTAGTTAATGCTAAACGAATTCCTACTGCCAAAACAGGAAAACGCCTTTTCAGAACACCATATTGGCGTTCTACCACATTCCTTGTTTTAATGTGAGCTTCATTATACCTCTGCTGACCTCTAGATGTAACGTTGAGATAAGGTGTCAACAAATGAGTCTGAAAGATATTTAAAGTTATAGTACATTACATAAGAAAGCTTTATATTATATATTATAATATCTGTTAGAGATTATTAATTTGGATTTTTTATTTTACAGGTGGTGCAATCAATTTAAAGGAGTTATATAAAATACATCCAAGTACCAATGATTAATATTCACAATAAATTAAATCATTTTTATATTTAAACAATTATTTCATTTACCTAATTGATACTATTTATTTGTATTTTTTACCTTTAATGGATATCCACTATCTCCTAGTAGGTAGCTATCAGCATAGACCCCTCTTTCAAACTTTTGGTATATATTGCTATTTTGATAAATAGCAGAGTCATGGGTAGAACCTGGCCAGCGTGCTACAACATCTTGTACTATCAAACTGGCTGAGGCTATAGTTTGGAAATTTATGGACATATACCCTTTTCTATTTCTGAATAGTTCTGCATCATCTCCCCCTAAAAATAAAAATTATAATTTAACTTGATCTAAATATATGTATGTATAATAATGACAATAGTCGATATTACTGTAACATTATTGGTATATTAGGGTATAACTAAATAGCTATTCAATTATTTTGCTACTTTTATCATTATAACTTACATTAATACAAAAAATTAACATTATTTTCAAACTTAAAGTTTACCTGGTGACTGTATTTTCACATGTGTACAATCAATACAGCCTAGTATATTTGGGAACCTTGCTATATTATAGAAATCTGTTTTGACTAATTCTTGCTCTTGAAGGGACTCAGGAAATGCAATAAATTGTTGACGTAGAGTAACAATAGCTTCGGATACCCTCTTCACAATTCTGCTACATGTAGCCACACTAGTTCCACCCATGTCTGCTACAGCTAGTAAGTGGCTGCCTGTAGCATAATATCTTAAAGCAATTAACAGTTGGCTCATAGGAGATATTGAATTATTTCTGTAACAATATTCAAATCAAAATAAAATCATCTTTATTTGCACATTATGTGTACATAAAAAGGTCTTAAAATTAATTAAATACAGCTATAAACTGCCATAAGTTGCATGCAAATGTCAAACAATATAAATTTAACTGGGCTGAATAAAATTATAAAATTAAATTCAACCTTATTTGAATGTACCTATGTACATTACAATTAACTAAAAATTTATTAATATCATAATAACATTGTCATTAATTTTAAATTGGCTAAAAGGTAGTTTCTTTAGATTGTATTGAAATAAATATTTATTTATAATAAGATTATTAAGTATGAAATCAAAAAGCTTAAGGTGTAAATTTATTTATTTATTTATTTATTTATTTATTTATGTACCATAAAAATGTAGGAAAAAAAACATTATCGGTAAAAAAAGTGTACAAAGGTCAACTTATCCCTATGATAGAGATCTCTGCCAGCTAACCTACGAAGTGAGACAATTTATATTATGGAAAAAGGTACGCAAATATCAATCATTATGAATTAGAATTACCTACTAATTATTTCCTAATTTAACAATAAATATAAAATATATTTACATATAAATAAATATATATACATACACACTATATATAATACAAAGTATAATACCTATATAAATGTCAACAATTACATTATGATGGTAAAGATGTGTAATGTTTCTTTAGTCTTAGTTTAAAAGTGCTGAAGGAAATGTTAAAGCAGTCATTGATGACGCTGTATGGCAACGAGTTCCACAGACATCCAGCAAGTACAGAAAAAGATTTAGCAAAAAATACGGTATTGTAAGGCGGGATGGTAAGTGATTTTAGAGGCACACAAGATCGTACAGGCCTGACACGGGGAGGAGCTTCGTGAAACAACTCACGTAAGTAGTTGGGTGAAGAGGTTTTTAAAATTTTAAAGAGAATACTAAGGATATGAATATTCCGGCGAAATCGAATTGGGAGCCACTTTAATTGACTTCGAAAATGTGATATGTGATCGAATTTACGCAATCCAAATATAAATCGGATACATAAATTCTGAAGCCGCTCTAATTTATTAAGAAGCTCTTCAGTTGCATCTAAATAGCAAACGTCCGCGTAGTCGAGTATTGGGAATAAAAGTGATTGAACAAGTAAGGTTTTAGTACTAATGGGAAGAAAATTCTGCAACCGCTTTAAAGAATGCAGAGAATAGTGAATACGTCTGCTGACTTCGTTAATGTGAGCTGACCAGGACAGGTTGCAATCAATAATTAATCCTAGATTTTTTGATTTGTCAGTCAGCATTATTGGTAAACCATCGTACGCGATGACTGGCAAATTGCAGAAATCAATTTGACTTCGCAGTTGTCTGCTGCCTATTACCATAGCTTGAGATTTTGATGGATTGACAAGAAGTCCGTACTCATCAGCCCACTTCTTAATCTTAGAGAGATCATTATTAATATCATCTACTGCAGCAGCAAGGTTGTTTATTGTAGAATGTCTATAAATTTGCAGATCATCTGCATATAGATGGTAGGAACAAGTTAATGCTTTTGAGATTTCGTTAATAAATATAGAGAACAAAAGCGGAGATAGCACAGCACCTTGCGGGACACCTGCATCAAGGTTAACCCAATCTGAGGAAAATTCGTCATTCCAGATTCTCTGACGGCGTCCGTGAAGGTAAGAATAAAACCAATCGGTCACAGAAGAAGATATGTTAAGAGAGGACAAAATACCAAGCAATACATCATGATCAACCGAGTTAAAGGCATTACTAAAATCAAGTAAAACGAGAATAGTCAGTTTTTTATTGTCCATAGCAAGCCGAATATCATCAGTGACTTTGAGTAGAGCCGTAGTTGTGCTATGAAGAGGACGAAAGCCAGATTGGAATGGATTTAATCAATTATGCTTAGAGACAAAATAGGAAATTTGCTTTAGAACAATGTTTTCAAACACCTTAGAAATGATAGGGAGAATAGAGATTGGGCGATATTGAGAAAAAGAAGAAGGATTAGAAACTTTTGGTAAAGGAATGATGTGGGCAAACTTCCATGCAGTCGGAAAACATTTTGTTGATATAGAAAAATTAAGTATGTGTGAAATAGCTGGAGATAAGAAATCTATGAGAAGTGTTAACATGTCGTAACTAACACCATCGCTACCAACAGCTTTGGAGGATAAGGAATGTATGCTCTTTTTAACATCTCTTACTGTAATTGAATCAAAGGCAAAAGGTTCACAATTTGGACGTGAAGCTGAGGCCAGCTTTTGTAGGGTTACATGTTTAGCTGAATCAGAAATGTTGGTAGGAGCTTTAGAAAAGAAAAGATTTAAAGCATTAAAGTCAACTTTTTGATTCAAAACTTTGGAAGATTTACCCACGCCCAGAGATTTAAGAAACTTCCAAGTCTGCGAAGAAGAAAGATTATGAAGAGTAGAAAAAATGAAACGTCGTTTAGCATTCCTACACATTCTATTACAGAGATTCCGTAATTTTTTATATGCATCTACATTTTCTATGCTAGGATTACTTTTACAAAGTCCTTTAGCCTTATTACGTTTGTGCATTATATTTTTAATTTCAGGAGTAAGCCAAGGCGCAGGTAAATGTTTAACCCTAATAGTTTTAAGAGGAGCATGAAAATCAAACAGTTGAAAAAGGATTGAATTCAAAACACCAACTTTGGCGTCAACAGTAGAGGCGCAGTACAGAGGTGTCATATCTAACTTAGCGACGTCCTCGTGGAAAGAATCAAAATTGATATTCTTATAATTACGACGCATAATTAACTTACTCTTACGTCTAGGTATAGAGAAATTATAGCTCAAGAAAAGGAGGTCGTGATAAGAGAAGGGAGCCGTTAATTGTCCGTGAACCAGCACGTTTTCAGGCTCACTAACAATTATGATGTCTAAAAGAGATGGGTTAGAATTCCCTGGGAAATGAGTAGCAGAGGAAGGCAGAATATAAGCATTAGATGCAGTTACTATATTTTTTAATTTATCTGACCTATGGTCATTTCTCAATAAACAAGTGTTGAAATCACCAGCGATAATTATATGACCATATGACGGGCATAAGTCTTCAAGAAGACATTCAAACTCATTGAAATAATTAACGTGAAGCGTCGGACTGTATGCTACACCCAGAAGGAGTTTGGTATGATATGAGGAAATTTCAAGGAAAAGGTATTCAAATTCACTAGTATTATCGAATGTTGATTGATTGATGATATGAAACGACAAACCATCCCTGATATACATACACACACCACCCCCTCTTTTACAAGTACGATCATTACGAACCAGAGTGAAACCTGGGAGAGCATAAAGATCCGAAGAAAGTGATGGCTTTAACCAAGATTCAGAAACCAGTATAGCGTCGACTTGGACGTTGCTAAAAGATACAATAAGATCAGAATAATGAGCCGGAATACTTTGGGCATTTATGTGCACTACGTTAAAACAGTGAGAATTAGTAACCAACAAATTTTGAAGCTTTGTATCAAGGCCATAATAAAGATTACTGGATGAAGCTATGGAACCAGATGCACTTTGAAAACTTTCCGAGGAAGAGCAGGAAAAGAAGTCATCATTAACGCCAAAACAAGATTTATCAGACATAAAATACAATACAATTACAATACTAAATAATGAAATAAATAAATTAGATATAATAAAAACAACAATAATAATAAGAGAATATAGAATAAACAATAATAATACTAAATATGAACAATAATAATTATAAATTGTCCCACTTATACTGGCCAGATCAACTAGAGATTACACAAATGCAACATACTGGAAACAAAAAAGAAACTTAAAACACATTAATATCTCATATAAAATAAGTACGTGAATTAATATCTAACTAAATAAATAGGATTTTAACATAGATACAGCTGAATAATTGTCATTGAAGCAAAATAATTAATTATAAATAGTAAAAAATTCACAGAAAATTTAGAGACAATGTTTGCGATATGCCAAAATTTAGTAAGATCTAGTAAACAAAAATTAAAAGGCAGAAAATAAATATAATATAACGACGACACAAAAAGACATTGGTGATAATTAAAAACTTGCCTACAGAGGAACTAAAAATATCCAATGTCATTAAACTGAATTATTTTGAGATGGAACTAAAATAATTAATAATATATAAAAATAATATTAATTAATAATAATAAAGTATAATTATCGAAATAAATCTTGAGTATCAATCATGTGAATCATTTTATCTACAATAACTTTATTTAATCTTTTTTGTACGACGAGATCTCGCAGGTTTTTGCTCTTGAGAACTGGAGAATTTTGAGTTCTTACTAATAATTGATTCAAGTTCAGTTTGCGACCTAAATTTAACTCGACTTTTATCGGGAAGTTCGACTATAATATTTCCGTCGGACGTCCAGCAACTCTTCATGCCAAAATGACTGCGGGCAGCAACGAACACCTCTTGTCTGGCTTTAGTGAGAAATTCTGTTATTGTTACCCCAGTACCTTTCAGAGTGGTTTTAGCTCTCCACGCAGTGGTTTTCATTTTTAGACTTACGAAATGAACTAAAATTGGCCTGTGGTTATCTTTCTTTACACCAAGTCGATGACAAGATTCGAAACCGCTATACTCACAATTTGGCAGTTTTAGTTGATCACACAAAATGGAACGAATTTTACTTTCCACGTTTTCATTAACCTCTTCGGGTAGACCGTGGAAGAGTAAAATTTTCCTCCGACTAAACATTTCAAGCTTATCATAACCAAAAGTAAGCAGTTGTATTTGTTGCCGAAAGATAGATAAAGTTTTCCATATGTTTTCTTTAAAATCTGCATACTCGGCAGACAGTGTAGTTAAGTCACCAACGGGATTTCTTGCGGGTGTAGATTGAGCGGCGGATTGAGATTGAGCTAGTGCCTTATCAAAGTTTTTCATGCGGGTTTCAAACATAACAACAATTTCGTCCATGTTCTTACTTAGCTGGTTAGACAAATCCATGTTTCCGTTGTTTGGTAAAAATAAGTTATAAATAATTATAAGCCAGAAATAGTAGGACAATATTAAACTAGAATTTGCTTCATTTACAACAAAAAAATAAGAAATAAATAATTAATTTTTCTTAAGCAGAAAAATTTGATATTCACACGTCAATGTCAGTTTTCTTTCTAACGTAACTGTGCATTTTGATTACTGGTAGGTACACATTTATTCAACTTATTAATTATAATTAGATGAAAAGAAGCTAATATCTAATTAGATACGTAATGATTACTCACCTATTATCTGGATATTCCAAATAGGGCTCAATCTTTTCTAATAAATACAACACTGTTGATTTATATAACCTATATCTCCTAAAAAAGTCTACTTCATCAAAATTCATAAAATAATTTGGCCGCTTTCGATAAAGTTTCGGTCTTCGACTTCTATTCACGTCAAAAATAGTGTCAATAGTTTCTAAATTATCAAATAATTCAAATAAATCACTGTCCATTTTCGTATTGTAACTTCTCTTATAGTTGTGTGTCGGTTTAGGGGGTCGATAATTAACTCCTTAAATTTAAGAGTCCCCTAAGCGATTAAGTGACCCCTAAATGTTGGTGAAACGAAAACAGTCTCCTAAACGACCCCTAAATATACATAGGGGTCTCTTAAATTGTAGGGGATGTCGGTGAAATCGGGCATAAGTGTCCCATATATTTTTAAATAAATAATAAGTACTAGCAATCGCCAGCGGCTCCGCTCGCGTGGAAAGATTAAAACTGTAATGTAGTCTTTGATAACCATAAAAATGTTTAAAGTGTAACCTTAAAAGCTAGACATATGCTGTCGCGGACTTTTATTTAGATCTTTCAGAGGAGAACAATTTTATAATACATGATTTTTGAATAACGTTCACCGTTTAGCTCACGCTTTAAATTTTGCCGTTTGCGTAATATTTTTTATTGCTGCTCCTCTCCTATTCATCTTAGCGTGATGTTATATAGCCTCTATAGCATAGCATATACAAACAACTGGAGTATACTCGTATTTTCTCATCGACAGTCCACACGACGTATGGTTGTTGCAAAAAAAATCAATACACCAGCAAAAGCCTACTAAAGTTCCCATACCCTAACCACCCCGACCTCCCTATAGGCGGCAATCTTGTTTCCCGACACTACTCTGATTGGTGCTTCAGTAGAAAAATTTCTTGTCAGCGTTGATGCTTTTACGTTGATGTATTGTTTTGCGGTCTGATGATGCTTAAATATAAGCTTTTTTGAAGAACATAAAACCATAGAGGACTATTGTAAAAAACTGAAGTGGATTTAATGTAAACGATTTAAAAGCGAATAGCAGTACGCATCTTGAAATATTAAAAGCTGTACGAAGCGTATATATATATATATATTGAAATGTCCTCCATTAGGCATTGGTCTAGTCTTTTTGCTAGAAGTTTTAAAAGAAAAAGAATCTATATTTTCTAAGCTGTTGACTGTAGGCTGAAACTTGTTGCCAATTTAAAGAACGTATCTTTTATAGTTTAACGCTTATATTTTGCACTTCACCATCACTCAATGGTAGGTGAAATAGTAGCAACCCATCATATAAAAAAGGTACAGCTCCTGACTTCTCATCATAATATCCATGAAATATTTTGTTCTACGCTGGCGAAACAAGATGCGAATAGAAGCTAGTATTCAATAAGTACCTAGGCAAACAAATTTCTCGCTTTCGCTTACATAACTGTGCGTGGGCATACTTTCTTGTCTGGAAAATTAAGAGTTTGCGGAGTTAGTCTGAGATGCTTCTTTTGTTGTTCATACCGCGCGTAATTTTCCTGCGTACTGAAATATATTTCATACTTTATAACTTTCAGGATATTAGTTCTTATTTAGCTTTTTAATATTGCTGTACCGGTTTTATGTCGCAGTTTTTTTTTAATTTAGAAAGGTTAATGAGACTTTTATACCACCCCGCTTTAGGCAGTTTTTCTCATGACCTCAGTTGATTTTCCTAGAAATATAGAAGCTTTAAGGATTTCGCTGGAGCTTTTTTTAAGGAATACCGATTTTATTACGCTTACATTACTAATGATTACTGCTTTATAATAAGCATTTAATGCAATAAATATTTATTAGGTATAAAAATTGTGATCATCATCATCCTCCTGCCCTTATCCCACTCTAAGTGGGGTCAGCACAACATGTTATAAACATGTTGTCACATGATTTGGCTAAGTATTTTACAACCGGCCACCTGCCTAACGTCAATTTACCTTAGTCGTATTTTACAACACCCCGGTAAGAAATGAGGGTGATCTATTCTACTCAACCGGATACCACACGAGTCAACTTATATTTATTTATATTTTGCCGTATGGGGAGTTTTGGATTCAAAAACTATCTTATATAACGGATTCTTCTTTACACCCTGAGATAAACAAAAATAGAGAGCGCGCTTCTAAAAAGTTAATATTGGAGATAATTTAGCCGCACGCTGTTTAGCAATCTGGCGAATGTTTCGACCTCATTTAAAATCAAAATAATCTTTATTCAAATAAGCTCTTTTGAATCTTAGAGGATCATAATTAATGAAGCTACAACTGGTTCGGAATGTTGCTCTTACCGAGAAGAACCAGAAAGAAACTCGGCGGTCAATCTTTTAAACATTTTCAAATTTAAATTATTAAACCGCAGTCTTTCAGATATTATAAAGCTCATATACCTTTTTCATGATATTTTTCCGTATATTAATCTCTGTGAGATGCCGTGTGATCTCTGAGTAGAGGTCTTTATAACATGTGCCGACCCCACTTAGAGTGGGATAGGGGCAGGACATTGATGATTAATTTCTTTGAGATTACGTCATGTCTGCTCTTCACTATTGGCGATGATCGTTGATCGTTGACTGTGCCGTTAGCGCCGTGGGTAGTGACCCTGCCTTTAGCACCACGGGTCGCGAGTTCGATTCCCGCCGAGAACCAACATATTCTATAAAATATAATATGGAAATTATAATATAATATATAATTAGGAAATTCTTAGTAAGTAATTCTAATTCACAATGTTTGATATTTGCGTACCTTTTTCTTTAATATAAATTATCTCACTTCGTAGGTTAGCTGGCAGAAATCTCTGTCATAGGGATAAGTTGACCTTTGTACACTTTTTTTTACGAATAATGTTTTTTTTCCAACATTTTTTATGGTACATAAATAAATAAATAAATGAATTTGTTGGTCTTTGAGCCTGGGTGTATATTTTTATTTAAGTATGTATTTAAAAATATATAAGTATATATCCACCAGTTGTATGTCTACCATAACACAAGTATTAAGTTACTGACTTTGGGGACGGACGATCGTGTGTGTAAGTGTCCCATATATTTATATTTTATATTTAATTATCGTGTCTTCAATAAGCACGATCATCGTACAAGTGTCCACACAATCGTCCGTATTATCATACGATACATACGGTCATAGGTATCACACATTGTCTTTAATGCGTGTCTGACAATTCCTAGGTTGTAGGCGATTAATAATTAAACATATTTGGTCTTCACGTTACCCATTCGGTAACAGCATACATCATTACGTTTGACAGCTAAAATATAAGTAACGGCCAGTTACTATCCCACTGCTGAGAATAGACCTCTTCCCTCCATTTTTGGAGAGAAGGTTTGGAGCTAAGACCTACCACGGTACTCCAATGCGGATTGGTACGTTTCACATATTCCTAGGATATGCATTCTCTACAGATATGCAGGTTTCCTCACGATGTTTTCCTTCACCGAAAAGTGTGTGATAAATTGCAATTATCAATTAGACACATAAGTTTTAAGAGAAAAACTCATTGGTGTCTGCCCGGGTTTGAACCTGTGATCGTCTCTAGAGATTCACACGGTTGCACCGCTGGGCCATCACAGCTTTTCGCTAAAATATTTTTGCTAAAATATTATTTATTTTCAATTCTAAATGACAAAAATCCGCATAGTTTCGCTTTGTCTAAACCAAATGGTACGTTACATTTCGTCCTTTATATCAATAATTGAAATCATAAATTTTAAATCAGGAACATGTGAATCTGTCACGAATAATTTGAATCAATTTCTGTAGTAGCTTTGGGCTCACGTTCTTCCCCATTCCAGTCGGATGCTGTATCTGACTTTGCGCATGCGTATACAGTTATTGATGAGGTCAAATCTATGACAGCCATAGCACGAACTGGCAACGGCTCCATGGATATACTAAAGTGAAATCCGAAAGTAATAATGAAATTATTTTGCTATAATCTCACACTCAAGTAAGATGGTAAATATAGCGTGGTGGATTACCGAATACCTCTTTGAACTTTAACGCAACCGTAACGAAAATATTAAACCGATTTCACTTTGAATAATTTCTAGAAATATGCGTTACTTTGCGGAGATCCATAATGCAAAAGTAATAATGAAATTATTTTGCTATAATCCGCCATAAGGTAAAATAGAAAATACATATAATGCTAAATGTAGAGTGGATTATCCGTTTTCATATCTGATACATGGAGGATTCGTAAAAACACATGCACTAACCTCCACCACCGCTATCGCAATACACAAGCACAATACACATGCCCTGCACACGTTCACTTTCACAAACTCAATAATCGTTTCGCCCCGCAACAGAAGCATCATCAGGAGATAGACTCCACGACAAAATCGCAAAGCTTTGCGGTACATTTAACATTATATATATTTTCTATTTTACTTTATCGCGGATTATATATATATAGCAAAATAATTTAATTATTACTTTTGTATTATGGATCTCCGAAAAATAACGCATATTTCTATAAATTATTTATAGTGAAATCCGGTTAATATCTTCGTTGAGTTACCGTTGAGTACAATTTCAAAGAGGAATTGGTCCGTCCGCCATGCTGATCCAAAATCCAAGGTAGATTTTTTATTCCTAGTGTCCTTTTACATAATCAGAGACTATGTACCAAGTTTTTTCTTGATCTGATCAACTTTTATCCATCTTGAGTCCTTCTTAATTACTCAATATTATATTTCTACAAATAAAAGTTGTTTTTAATAAGAAATTATCATTGTTCCTTATCTCGTCTAGTTAGACTTAAATTACGCGTCAATTAGTTACAATTTTATTGAAATAATATAATATTAATTACTACGCCTATTTATTAATCCAACGTTGTATGGAGAGTATATAACATAAGCTGTAATAAAGGTTTGATTACGAGGTCCTTATCAAAAGTTCACGGGTTAAAACCTTAAGTAAGCACTAATGAGTTTTTCTGTTAAAACTTATGTAAGTGTCTAATTGATAATTGCAATTTATCACACGCTTTTCGGTGAAGTGAAATCTGTCTATCATCATCTTCCTACCCTTATCCCACTCCAAGTGGAGTCGGCTTAACATGTTATAAGCATGCTGTCACATGATTTGGCTGCGTTTTACGACCGGTCGTAAAACGGCCTGCCTGACGTCAACTTACCTTACCTCGGTAAGAAAGAGGGTAGTCTTTTCTACTAAACCGGATACCACACGGTGGGTCAACTTACCTTAGTCGCCTTTTACGACACCTCGGTAAGAAATGAGATTGATCTATTTTACTCAGCCGGATACCACACGGCGGGTCGACTTACCTTAGTCGCCTTTTACGACACCTTGGTAGAAAATGAGGGTGGTACTATTCTATTCAGCCGGATACCACACGGCTAGAAGTGAAATCTGTGTATATACGATCATAAATACGTCAAAACTAAAATATATTTTATAACTTCGCATTGATAACGGATAATATAAATTGGTTTCCAGTTTATCTAAAGTTCATCTCGATGACGCTAGTGATAAGAATCGGGCTTGCATTCGTTTTTGATAAGGTCAACTGAGAGCCAGTTACAGTGTGTTGATAAGATATATTTGTTATACAAAACAGAACACATAGTAAAACTAGTTTATATCCGCGATTCGGTCTTCATATTACTTTAGTAATGGAGTGACAAAGAAACAAAATACATTCATACATAAGCTATGACATCCCAATGGAAAGACCGCGACTCTTTCGAGGGGGTATGCGGTTACTAGGAATGTTCTATAGATATAAAGTCCTGTTACTATCCCACAGGTGGGCATAGGCCTCCTGTCCGTTTTTTGAGAGAAGAGAAGCTAAGACCCGCTAGGCTGGTTAAATTAGGATTGGCAGGTTACACATATCTCCAGAACTCTAGCGATTTGTAGGTTTCCTCGCGATGTTTTCCTTTACCGAAAAGCGTCAAATATTAATTAGACACACGAGTACTAACAGAAAAACTCATTGGTGCCCGCCTGGGGTTCGAACCCGTGACCCCCTAGTGTAGAAAGTCTAAGCTCAAAACTCTTCACTATCACTACATAGTATAAAACAAAGTCACATTCTTTGTTTGTCCCTATATCCCTATGTATGCTTAAATCTTTAAAACTACGCAACAGATTTTGATGCGGTTTTTTAATAGATGGAGTGATTTAGGAGGAAGGTCTTATATGTATAATAACATTCAATGTGGAGTAGAGAAATACTGTAATTTTTGAGGTTTCTAATTTGAATAATTACATTTTTTCCGCTTACCTATATTGCAAACGTAGGCTGAACCCTATGAGATTTATCAAAATAATGTACTTACTATTTGTACACTTTCAAAAGGTCTACAGAAGACTCCGCGATGGTATATGTCTATCTCTTATGGATAACCCACAATAGAATTTTTTTGGCATTTTCTTTTTACGAAAAATAATGCGTCATTATCGAAGCAATTTTAAACAATACAGCATTAATCCTTATCTAATTAAGTACCTTAAATACATTATTGATTTAATATAGATCAATATGGCCGTTTACAGCATATAATTTAAATGAACATTTTCGAAGATATTACAGATTTAAAATGCCGCGAGGAGGGCATTGAGTGACTGAGTTCACTGAGTGACATGGGCTATTTTATACCCGTGCAAAGCCGGGGCGGCCCGCTAGTCTGCCTATAAAAGAGAGAGAATGCCCAGCTCTGGGATAGTAACAAACCGTTACTTTTTGTATTGACCATAAAATGCATTGGACCGAAAAAAAACCGCATGCCTGATTCATTCAACTATTCTAAAAATAAAAATACTATATCACGCCGCGTAACGACCTTCAGTATAAGTACATTTCCCCCTGCTATTCACCTCGGAAAGGCGTCCCCTTGTGATGATATCACTTAACGTTAATTTTGCTGTCTACTACGTTATGCCAACAGACGTACCAAACATACATTTCTATATAGTCACGATCTCGAGTATTTTTGTAGATTTTCCCAATTTTCATCATGCTATACACATACGTGTTGTATTTCCCTTTTCTAAGAATAAAATAAAGAATTACCGGGTTGTATTCGGCTGAGAAGTATAAATCATCCTAATTTTACCGAGGTGTAGTTAAAGGCGACTAAGGTAAGTGGAACCGCCGTGTGATCGGGAAAGTCGAGTCCTTGGATCCGATCCGCCGCAGGCGAGCCGGGCGCAGGCGACTCACTCAAGACCATCGCGTGCTGCCCTAACGGGGACATTTCCGGGCGTTCCGGACTCCCACGTTATAAGGTCCCCGAGGCGGTCGATGCATGGTGCTCCCGATACATCGTCCAACGGAGGGAGGGGCCACTTTTAGAGAGGCTCTGACCCAAAGGTGACGCACTCTGGGGTACAGAGTTGCTGCTAGCGGGGATGGGGGCAATGTCTTTATAGGTACCCTATCCCCGCCACCAGCAGCGAGGTGGAGCACACAGGTTAAGTTTAACCGCCGTGTTGGTTGAGTAAAATAGACCAACCTCTTTCTTACCGAGGTGTCGTAAAATACCACTGAGGTTGACGTCAGGGAGGCGGCCGGTCGTAAAATACGTAGCCAAATCATGTGACATGTTTGTAACATGTGCCAACCCCACTTAGAATGAGTGGGATAAGTGCAGGAGGATAACGAATATATTTCCGAATTCAACTATAGAGGATAAAAACAGAATTTTTTTATTATAAAAAAAAAAATTGCTTTTAGGTATTCGATAAAAACCCGTTGTTTCGAGTGGACACGGCTTATCATTTATCAGCGACGCAAAATGTCCTTCAATGTTTTTTATATATTTATAGAAAAATTTCCTAAATACTCGGCGTGGTACCATAAATTATATTAATTACTAGCAATCCTGGCGTCTCCACCCGCGTAGAAAGATTAAAACCTTAATATAATCATTTGATAACCATAAAAATGGTTGAAATGGGTTAGTGTAAAACGAAGAAAAAGAGTAAGAGATCTGTAAGAGATCACTTTTAGTGATAAGACCGCCCTTGCACTCTTAAATGTTATTATTTCTCTTGTTTATGTCTATTTACCTGGTGTGCAATAAAGAGTTATTCAAAAAGCGAGGTCCAATAATAAACACTAGCTCGGTTTAACTTCAGGAACAGAACTCCCTCAGACATGTTGTAACATGACTTAGACATGTGGGTATTTAATAATCGTACAATGACGACACGATTGATATTCACAGGGTCTGATATTCACAGGGTCTTTGTTTTGCAAAAAAGAACTATACGTGGTATTTATAATATGAAACCTCGTGATTCTCTTAGGGAAAAGTTCAAAGAAATTGGCGTTATGACTGTAGCTTCACAATACATCTACAGTAATATACTATTTGTACGTAAAAATATTCACTTGTATAGTAAAAATAGTGATAGGTATGACAGACATACAAGAAACAGACATAAACTAATGACGCCTAGATTACGCCTCCAAAAGGTCCGAAAATCATTTGTCGGTCTCGGTACACGTTTTTATAACAAAATTCCTCAACATTATCTGGACTTGCCTTTACACAAGTTTAGAAATTATCTCAAAACCATGTTGCTACATAAAGCTTACTATACTATTGAGGATTATTTGAGTGATAGCTTATCTTAACTGCAGTCAGCTACGCATCCAGCTGCAACGATTATCTGTAACCATCAAATTGTAATAATTTTTAAAAGATTAGCCGCCGAGTTTCTTGCTGATTCTTCTCGGTAGGAGCAAACTTCCGAATCAGTGGTAGCTTCTTTAAAACATTTGACGATTCAAAAGTACTGTAAACAGTCCACTTGAATAAAGAATATTTTGAATTTGAATTTGAATTTGATTCAGCAGCGTAACAGTATAATAACTGTTCTAGTTAAACTTTACAGCAAGACTCTTTCGTTATGGCAAGCAGGGGAGGAGCCCTTGCTTGGTCACATAATTACCGCGTTTTTGGTATTAAACAACTAAAGAGATGACATTTGACTATTTCCATTTCTAACAACTTTAAGATGGCGCCACAATCGCTGGCGCCTAAATAATTATGTTAAAAGAGTATCCTATTTACTTATTTAAAGATGCAATAAGTCATAACTATAGCACTTGATATAAATATTGATTATTAAATATTATACATCACTAGATGTGACGTATTCCTTAGTCTCGTATTAATCGTGCGGTAACACTAGACATATGCTGTCGCGGACTTTTATTAAGAATTTTTAAAGAGTTAGAGATATGAGTTATGAATATTATGAAACGATAGCCTTTGCCCAGCAGTGGGATAGTAACAAGGCGGTACTTTACAACCTTGAAACGTGTGTGTTAACGACTCTTGTGACATAGCAGCTAACCCACTTGTGTCTGTTATTTGCATATACACTCGAGATAAGATTATCGCTTAAGATGTGACTCAAACGTTTAAATCTACTGTTTTGCCTTATTTATAGTTTTACTACGGTTATGTAAGCACTGCTGTTTTATGTTTACTTATTCTATAATATATTTCTGTTCTTAATACGAATTTTGAAAAGTCGATTGTGTAAGTGATTCTTGTAGAAATGGTAAGTGATAGTAGTTATATATTTATTGTATCAAAAAAATAACAGTACAATATACGTATACTGTACTGTACAATATACGTACACAGCTACGAAAGTTGCGGGTTCGATTACTGAGAGCCAACATTTTCTGAATACAAGTTGTTGGTTGTTATTGGTAAAATTATATAAGTGCTAGCTTCTACCCGCAACATCGTTCGCGTGGACTGTAGTCTCGGAACAAACAGTAGCTTCTGTCACTCACCAACCTTGTAAATATCTCCATGACAAAAATCAAATCTATTCGGGAAGACTTTAGAAATTTATCGTTTTGTCAAGAGCATAGTTTAATAATTTTAGTAAATAGCCCGTATGACTTATATAAAATATTCATTAAAATAGCTCAGTTAAATTTATCTATTAAACAAAACCAAAATATATAAAAACTTTCTTAAAATAACTTTTTCGACGTAAGGCAAACAGCGTGATATAGAAATTTCTCTAACTTACAAATTTGTCTTACAGATCGTGAATAAAAAAACTTTCACATACTGATAATAGATGGCGTTTTTAATGTCATCTTATTTCTGTTGAATTAACACGACTTCTATAGCCTATATGTTACCGGTGTATAAGGAATATTTGTGCCAAATTTCATCGATATTGGTTCAGCGAATTTGCACATAAAAACTTAACAAACAGACATACTTTCGGATTTATAATATTGGTAACAATATAATTAGTAGTTGTCTGTCACCCATAACGCAAGTATTAACTTACTTACTTTGGCGACGGTGTGTATATTTGTCCTATATATTTATTTATCCTAGGAATCCTTTAGGAATATTCAATTGTCATAACTCCCGATAAAGGTCATATGATCTCACTGTTAGGTTATCACAGCTTGCATACTGGATATATATGTTGTGAACATGTCACATGATTTGGCTATGTATTTTATGACCGGCCGTCTGCCTGACGTCAACTTACCTTAGTCGTATTTTACAACACCTCGGTAAGGAAGTGGGTGGCCTATTCTTCTCAACCAGATACCACACGGAGGGCTAACTTACCTTAGTTGCCTTTTACGACACCTCGGTAAGAAATGAGGGTAGTCTATTCTACTCAGCCGGATACCACACGTGGCATCCTGAGTTCAAAACATGATCCATACCAAGATTTTAGAAGAGAAAATTAAATTCAACTAAGTAGATAGGGAATTTTCGATTTTGTCGTGGAGTCTATCTCCTGACGATGCTTCGATTACGGGGCGAAACAATTGTTGAGATTGTGGTGGTGAATGTGTGCAGTGTTTGTGTATTGTTGTGTTATCGGTGTCGGGTAGTGCACGAGTTCTTACAAATTCTGCATGATCAGGTATGAGAACGAATAGTACACTCTACATTTAGCATTACATATATTTTCTTATATCGCGGATTATAGCAAAATAATATTCTCATTAGTTTTGTATTATGGACCTCCGCGAAGTAACGCCTAATTCTATAAATTATTTAAGTAGGGAATGTCCTTTTATAGAATTAGGCGTTACTTTGCGGAGATCCATAATACAAAAGTAATAATAAAATTATTTTGCTATAATTTCTTCGCGGATTATAGCAAAATAATTTTATTATTACTTTTGTAGGGAATGTCCTTTAATAAATTTTTTCTTAAAGGACAACGATCTTTATTATCTACTACGAAATAAAAAACTCTTCAGTGGTTCAATGGCTTTTCAGGGTAATTCCCAAGTATCGAACTTGGCGCCAACCCAAGTTTTATAATACAAAACACAGCCATTATAGGGGATTTATTGCAATTATTTCAAATTTGGTAAAATGTCTGTCTAAGTTAAAATTCACCCCAACCCATGAGGAATGAGTCAGTCAGTTTCCCCTTCATGATAACATCGCCGTTTGCATTTAACGAGTCTAACTGTACCAACAATAATTTTGTGTTATTTTACTTTAATGTATTTTGTACATATACATCCTCCTGACCTTAACCCACTCTAAGTGGGGTCAGCACAAAATATTACAAACATGTTGTCACATGTTTGGCTACATACTTCACGACCGGCCACGTGCCTGATGTCAACTTTCCTTATTCGCCTTTTGCGACACCTCGGTAAGAAAGAGGGTGGTCTATTCTACTTAACCGGATACCACACGGTGGCGCATTTACCTTAGTCGTCTTTTACGACATCTCGGATAAAATGAGGGTGGTCTATTCTACTCAGCCGGATACCACACGGCGGATATATTTTACATATATAATCTCAAGTACCTGGGTGACCGAGCCTTACTCGGTAATTTTTAAAATGATGCAAAAAAAAGTAAAAAATAAAAATTGAAAAGAAAAAATAATAGGGCAGGTAGGGCTCGATAGGTATTTTCACTTCTCTAGACCGCCCGTTCCCAAAATTAACCACCATGACTTTAAGTTTGACAGCGAAAAATTGTGATTGTTTTCAATTTAAATCAAAACAATGTGAGAGCCCGAAAACAGGGATAAAACGACATTTAAAAAAAAAAAAAACTTAGCTAGATCGACTTTTCTCCCCCAAAACCCTCTACATGCTGAATTCTGGAATGATCAGGAATTATATATTGCAATACTTATTGTAGAAGGAAAAACGGAACAATTTATAGAATTAGGCGTTACTTTGCGGAGATCCATAATACAAAAGTAATAATAAAATTATTTTGCTATAATCCGCGATGAAGTAAAATAGAAAATATATATAATGCTAAATATACAGTGGACAATCGGTTATCATACCTGATACATGCAGGATTCATAAAAAACACATGCACGGATTATAGCAAAATAATTTTATTATTACTTTTGAAAACCGGAACGCCATTTGGCCATCCATAGTAGGCTGACTCCATAGTAACTGTCAAACTATAAGACGTAATAAATTCAAATCTGTGAACGGCAACTCATATATTTTATCCTTCAACTTTTTCATACTTATAAACCGCCAAATTAAATATTATATCAAATTACGGTCATTTAGCCGTGTGGTATCGGGCTGAGTAGAATAGACCACTCTTATTTTTCAGAAAAATTGTTGGAGCCGTTTCCGAGATTCTTAAAATATATATATATACATACAAGATTAAATGGAGTCAAAGTGCAAAAAAAAATTTATCCGTTTAACACCTCGGTTGATTGCCTCTTCAGGTGACAAGAGGGCTGGCTCCTTTTTCGCACAAAGAATCAGCTTAGCGATTCAGCGCGGAAACGCTGCCAGCATTCTTGGGACCATTCCACGTGGGCATGATTTGTATAGTCCTAGCGTGTAAGTAATTTAAGATAGATATAACTTGTACATTTCTGCTGTAAATAAATAATTTCTTTTTAGATTAAATCATTTAAATATTAAAGATATATATTTGACATTATTGTTACTTGATTCCGATGTCCAATAAGGTATGTTTGTATTGAATAATCTTAATTCGGCTTGTACCTACAATTGACCATTGTATTCAATACAGGCAAGGTCATGTCACAACGGCGATACTAAACACACCTATTATGGAGTTTGCGCAATCCAATCTTGACCATAATACAAGAATATATATTTTGTTTACGGACGTGAACGGAATTACGTATATCTCCTCTGATTAAAAAAAAACGGTTGCCTGTAAAGTCGGTTTCACGAGCAAAGATTTTACGTGACAACGTCTTTTTCTCAGTAGAATATTTATTGCTATGAATATTATTAAATTGCACTAAGTGGGGTCGGCAAATTCAAATTCAAAATATTCTTAATTCAAATAAACTTGTAAAAAAGTCGAATCTTTTGAATCGTCACATGATTTGGTTTTGTATTTTAAGACCGGCCGTCTGGCTGACGTCAACTTACCTTAGTCGTATTTTACAACAGTTAAGTAAGAGAGGGTGGTCTATTCTACTCAACTGGCTACCACATGGCGGGTTGACTTACCTTAGTTGCCCTTTACGATACCTCGGTAAGAAAGAGGTCGGTCTGTTCTACTCAATAGGATACCACACGTCGGGTCCAATTACCTTAGTCGCCTTTTACTACAACTTGCTAAGAAATGAGGGTGGTACTATTCTAATCAGCCGGATACCACACCGAGGGTCAACTAAGCTTAGTCGCCTTAAACGACACCTTGCTAAGAAATGAGGGTGGTCTATTCACTCAGCCAGATACCACACGGAGGGTCAACTTAGCTTAGTCGCCTTTTACGATACCTTGCTAAGAAATGAGGGTGGTTTCATTCCGTGCAGCTATATACCACACGGAGGGTTAACTTAGCGTAATCGCCTTTTACGACACCTTGCTAAGAAATGAGGGTGGTTTCATTCCGCTCAGCCAGATACCACGAGGAGGGCCAACTAATCTTAGTCGCCTTTTACGACTCCTTGTAAATGCAATGAAATGAGACAGGTCTAATTTACTTAGCCGGATACCACACGGCTAATCTTTAATATTTAAATGAGTTAATCTTGAATATATATATTCGGAATCTCGAAAACGGCGCCAACGATTTTTCTGAAATTCAGCATTTAGGGGGTTTTGGGGGAGAAAAATCGATCTAGCTAGGTTTTATGTAAAAAAAAAATCGTTTTATCCCTGTTATTGGGCATTAAAAATACTTAAATCTTTATATTTAAATGAGTTAATCTTGTATATATATATATTTTCGGAATCTCGGAAACGGCTCCAACGATTTTCCTGAAATTCAGCATGTAGGAGGTTTTGGGGGAGAAAAATTGATCTAGCTAGGTGTTATGTAAAAAAAATATTGTTTTATCCCTGTTTTTGGGCATTAAAAAACACTAACATTTATATTGAATTGAATTTTCGCCACTAACTGTCAAGTCGGCGTAGCCTTTTCGGGTAACCGCAGCCTCGAGAAATGTGAATGCCAAGGATCGATCCCAACTAAATAATTGTTTTTTTCTTTTTTTTTAAGTTTTTTTTTTGTAAAAAATTCCCGAGCGAAGCTCGGTCACCCGGATATTTTATATTAATACACTATTTTTGCCATTAACTGTCACGTCAGCGTAGCTTATTCGGGGAACGGGCAGTCTCGAGAAATGTAAATACCTAGGATCGATCCCTAACCGCCATATGATTTTTTCCTTTTTTTTACGTTTATTTTTTTTATTTTGTTAAAAATTACCAAGCAAGGCTCGGTTAACCAGATATTTTATTAAATATACTAAGTATATTCTATTTATTATAAATATACTCAAGTAGATTTCCAAGGACATGTAAAGTTCATTCTTCTCAATACGATACTCGATAAACGTGTCACGCGTATTTATCAATCCCAGTATTGAGTAAAACATACTATATCTTTATCGTACGTAGTAATTTATCTTGCACTTAAGCTCTAAGATGTTGCTATATGATAAAGTAAAAAGATTTTCTTAGGCAATTCATATAAATGTGTTGTTGACAAATAATCCGCTTATAGCAGTTTTAATATATCGATACTATTTCCCATTATTTAATATCGAAATATCGATATTGTAAGCGCTCGCAACGGTATTCTGAAATATAGTGAACAGCAATACAATATTTTTATTTTCATTCATCTTTTTCCTTTTTTTTTATCATTCGATTTTATACCGATTAATTCAGCGGTTCCCTACGACATTCACAACAATCCAATTAAATGAAATGTATCTATTTTGAAGCAACAAGGGCTCATAATATTAGTAACCGACTTATAGCGATGTTAGTAACGATCAACTAAATATTTAGACCAAGAGATATAAACTAACTAACGAGTTATAAACTTTGTGAACATGGATCTATGGAGTACATGCGTTTTTACCCATCGTGCATGTATTAGATATGAAAACGGATAGTACACTATATATGTTCTATTTTGTATTAATGCGGATGTATTATGGGTCTGTATATAATCTCTCAAAGATTCAAACGCCTGAAAAAAAGGCGACGATGAAGGAAATGATTTCTAACAGATGTGGGAAATGAACTGACATTATTGACGATAAGACTTCTGTATTCTTTGTTAAACTAAACGCAGAAATCAGTTATAAAAACATACAAACGGTTATATGAACGTATGAGAGAATAAATGGATATGTACTACAATATAGGCGGGCAAATTGCTTTTAGCAAAACAAACATACGCTTTGTTGATGTAATTTACCCCGCTTTCATTGTACGAGTATTATATCTAAAAAATTAATACGGGCTTCAATAAACGTATGTATATAAAATTTATTAACGGAGCGCTTTTTACTTTATATGATCTAAATTCTATATATGTGTATAAAAAAATAAACGATTGTAAAATTTTATATGAAATGAAGAACGTAATGTACCTATTACTTACGCTCTACAGGGCGAAGGCCTCTTCGAATCTTTTAAAAAAAGGTCGTAAAGACCTTTTTAACTTGAAGAGGCGACTATTGTAAGTTGACGTCAGGCAGGCGGTCAGTCATTAAATACCTAGCCAAATCCTTTAACAACATTTTTGTCCTTTATTAATCATTTAAACAAGAGTATGTAACACTTAATAATTATTCCACCACGCTGTTCTAATCCCCTTAAAATATGCAAATTCGCTCAATATAAGGCGTATGACGAATTGTAAATGTCAATACAAAATTAAGAAAATAAACCTTGCCCTACGTTTGAACCCACGGATATCTGTTAAGAGTATTTCCATTCGGCGCTCACGGCATAAATGTAACGTGAGATGAGGCAATTAATCGCTTTTAGCAATATAAACATTCAGTTTGTTCTGTTGACCCATTTTACCTCTCCCTTATTTATACGTCTAGTCTGGACGTTAATCTATAAATAAACAGACAACTTAAATAGATATATTTGAGCATTATAAACATACATATATGTCTAAATGTATATTTAAGAATCCAATATCAAGTCTGCGATAGGTTACATAATTCTTCAATATTTGGAATGGATAGAAATCCAAATGTTGATGCAAATTACCCCGCCCACATTTGCATAGCGTTAAATCTATAAACTTAAACTTTAATGCACACATGTCGTTAAAATTCTTATATTATTCTGAACTAAATGTATTAAATTTAATATTAAACTTATTTACCCATTATGTGAGCATTATATAAACTTAATCTTATAAATACGAAAACATGGTCATTTGTTTATCTTTCTTTCGTGTTTGAATGGAGCATAGATCATTTTTTTTAAGTATAGTGATAATGAAAGAACTGGCAAGTGCTATGAGCTAATTTTTACCTCGATACTAAATTATATGCAAATGAAGTCTCGAGCAGAAACTACTATATAATAAATCAAAAATCGAAAAATAAAATAATAAATACTAGCTTTTACCCGCAACTTCGTTCGCGTGGACTGTTATCGCGTGATAGGTTGATAATAGATGGCGCTTTTCAATATCATCTCATTCCTGTTGAATTAACACGATTTCTATAGCCTTTATGTTACCTTGGTGTATAAGGAATAATTGTGCCAAATTTCATCGATATTGGTTCATTCAGCTATTCGCCGTGAAAGAGTAACAAACATACATCATTATTCACAAACTTTCGCATTTATAATATTAGTAAGATAACAAATCAGATATTAGGATAAATATAAAAGAAACGAATTTAACAAATGTTATATCCATTTGTTAACCTATGAATGAAACTTCGACTTTTAGAAGCGCAAACATCAGATTTATTTCAGTTGACCTAATTTACCCCGGAACTCAAGTGTTATTATGTCACGAAAATACGGTTAGTTTCGTTTCTAAAAATCTATGGATAAATCTCATTTCGTTTTCAATTCCGTCATAAAGTTAAAACGAAAAACATGTTAAGCAACAAAATTATGTTAATAAACGCAATCAAAAATTGAGTAGAAATAATAATTGTTGCTATAAAAAAAATAATATTTGAAGACATAAAAAGTGGTAGTAAATTAATAACTTCGAAATCGTTTTAAAACAAAAAAAATCCTTGTTAATTATCCATTCTACACTGATTTTAATGTTTTTTCTAAAAATACCCAAACGGCTGAAAATACTTACAGTTTTTTCATACCAACCGGAATAGGATATCGAGTTATACTTTGACAAATTTCAACGAAATTTCACGACACAGGTTCCCTTTGATATTTAAGCAACATGCAGGTGTGACATGTCCGCTAAACCAATATCGATGAATTATGGCACATTTTTTCTTTTTACACCGGGGTAACATATAGGTTACAGATATTCTGTTATTTCTACAGGAATAGGATGACATTGAAAAGGATCATATTATCAACTTATTACGCGACAACAGTCGACACGCAAACGAATTTGCGGGTAAAAGCTAGTTATAACATAATTTAAGCTAGTATCGCAACGTAAAGGTTTCATTACCTTAATTACACATTCAATTTTATAAACAAAATTAATTACAAGTACTTATTTAAGTTTTCTAAACTTAATTAATTACAAATTCTTATCATGTTCAAGGGTAGCACTAAACTGATTCTTCGTCAGCCAGTCTTTTTAACACCTGAAAAAAAGATAATTATCGCGTAAAAGTCCCCTAGGACTTAAAACCCCAGCCGTTTTTAAGTGTCATTCATACAAATGAGATGAAAACGGGAGGAAGTCTTATTTTAATTTAAAATGTCATTAAAAGAATATCTATTATACAAAATACCTACCCGTCTGAGATGAAATTAAATGGAACTATGTATACTTTGTATGTATGTATGTAACTATGTATTATATAAACATATGTCTTTATTATAAATTCTTAATGTTATGTTAGGGACTGTAAAGTTCATCAATGGTATAAAGCTGAAGAGTTTGTTTGTTTGATTGTTTAAACGCTCTAATCTCAGGAACTACTGCATCGATTTGAAACATTATTTGAATGTAAGATAGCCCATTTATCGAGGAAGGCTATGAACCATCACGCTAAGATTATTAGGAGAGGAGCAGCAATAAAAAAATATTACGAAAACGGCAAAATTTACAGCTTTCGTTGCGCGCGCTAGGTAAACGGTGAAAGTTTATCAAAAATCATGTATTACAAAATTGTTGTCCTCTAAAAGTTCTAAATAAAAGTCCGCAACAGCATATGTCTAGCCTTTAAGGTTAACCACTTTAACATTTTTATGGTTATCAAGAGAATATATTACGGGTTTAAACTTTCCACGCAAGCGGAGCCGCTGGTAATTGCTAGTAAATAATAATTTCCCGAGCCGTAAAAATCTTCGTCGGGAAAAACTTATCTTATTTTGTATAGGACCTCCCATTTTATTTTTGTTTTGTTGAGAATTAAGTTATTCATAACTATTTACGTGTGGTATCCGGAGTAGAATAGACCGCTCTCATTTCTTACCGAGACATCGTAAAAGGCGACTAAGGTAATTTGACCCGCCACGTGGTATCTGGCTGAGTAGAATAGATCCACCCTCATTTCTTACCAAGGTGAAAAAGGCGATTAAAGTAAGTTGACGTCAGGCAGGCGGCCGGTTGTCAAATATCTAGCCATATCATGTGACAACTCTTGTGTCGAGTTAGAGTGGGATAAGGGCAGGAGGATGATAAGTTTACCAGAACAAACGTAAAGATAAACATGATTTTTTATATAACATAAATATAATTATATTAAATGCTTCAAGTCTATTCATATTTCGTTTATTCGTGGTGTTGATATAACCTTATATTCGCATATTATCACTAATAATAAACGAAAGCGTGGGAATTAGTCATGTTTTAAAAATACCATGACGTGACTGGCATTGTGGGTGACGTAATACTTCGTAGCTAAATGGTTGATAGTCCTAACAACCTAGATTTGAAGCTAATGATACGTTTTTTTTCATTAACACATACATACGTCCTTATAAATACTCAACCAGGGTACATAAAATAACTAAATGTGAAATTAGTGTGAACCGTTCACCCAAAATATATTTTTTTTAATTACACAAGCGATCGCCCGTTACCAAGGTAACTTAATACGGTAAATATATATTGATTAAAATTTTAAATAAATATTCAATCAGCTAGACTCGAACAACTTACAAATGTTTTAAAAAAATGTTGGCCTGGAATGTTGGATTCGAACCCGCCGAAATTCGCGCCCTCGGGCCAATGGGCAAGTAAATCCTATTCCTATTAATATTATATTTATATTCTTATATTATGTATGTATGTATGGTTGTTACTCTTTCAAGGCGAATCTGCTACACCAATATCAATGAAACTTGGCACAATTATTCCTTATACACCGGGGTATAGAAATCCTATAATAGGATCAAAATAGGATTATTGAAAAGCGCCATCTATTATTAAGCTATCACGCGACAACAGTCCACGCAAACGAACCTGGGCTTACGGCCCAAATACCGACACCTTTAGGTCACCTAGGTGACCTCGGCCTACGGCCGAAACACGAACCGGGCATAAGTGCCCGCGAGGAGATGCCCGGGTAGTGAGGAATACCTCGAGGCCCGCACCCCGTTTACCCCCATCCGGGGAGTAAACGAGAAGACCCTTCGTCAACGAAGTTGCGGGTAAAAGCTAGTATTAGTATAATAGTATTAAGCTTACTTTGGGGAGGGATGACCATGTGTGAAACTATTCCATATATTTATTTATTATTATTAATATGCATTACATCATAGTATACACACACGTGTAAAAGTCTATTACAAAATGTCCCATGTGGTAAGAAATACATATTACAATATTTGGGCTATTCACCAAATGTTCGAACCGCACTACAGTACATGTGTGTTAATGTAAATAAAATTAAAAAATACAACTACATTAACGTCAATATAACTTAAAGTACCATCATCATCCTCCTGCCCTTATCCCACTCTAAGTGGGGTCGGCACAACATGTTATAAACATGCTGTCACATGATTTGGCTGCGTTTTTACGACCGGCCGCCTGCCTGACGTCAACTTACCTTAGTCGTATTTTACGACCCCTCGGTAAGAAAGAGGGTGGTCTATTTTACTAAACCGGATACCACACGTTGGGTCAACTTACCTTAGTCGCCTTTTACGACACCTCGGTAAGAAATGAGGTTGGTCAATTCTACGCAGCCGGATACCACACAGCGGGTCGACTTACCTTAGTCGCCTTTTACGACACCTCGGTAAAAATTGAGGGTGGTACTATTCTATTCAGCCGGATACCACACGGCGTAACATAACTTAAAGTACCATCAGTCATTTATTCGTGTGCTTTTTGCTTCTGCTTGTGTTTCCTCTTGCCAAAGGAAAAACGGTTTTTGTATCCTATAAGTAAATTTTTGTCATCAACTGTCAAGTCAGCGTAGCTTATTCGGGGAACGGGTGGTCGAGAGAAATGAAAAACCAAGGATCGAATCCCACCTACCCTAATATTTTTTTTTTTTTAAGTTTTTTTTTATTTTGAAAACATTACTGAGCAAGGCTCGGTTACCCAGATATTAAATATTTAAGAACGCTTATTTCGATTGTTCACCAGGACGTTAACTTTCTTTTTAGTCAATTTTAGTTAGTGGTACAGTAACTAGCGGCATTATCAAAGGTTTCTTATCACGAATAAGTTTTATGGGTACCTTGTTTAATGCTCTAGATGCGAGTAATGCACTTATCATTAATTTAATCGTTGCGTGAGTTAAATCCGGCTGTACTAATTTCCAAGCGCACTTGTATTGTGTGATGATAAATTATTTCATTTTATATGGAACAGAAAGACCTACTTTCTCTAAGAGAAATAGGAATAAATTGTTTTAACAATTTTTATTAAGGTATAAAATATAGAAAAGTTTTGCTGCAGGTTATACTTTAAAGGAGAAATAGAAAACTTTTCTTTTTTTTTATTTCGTTTTTTGGATTGAAGCGGCTCAAATTCAAGTGATATGGATACATAGCTTTCAGAGATGTAGGAGTAGTAAAAAAAAGTGCAATTGGAAAAGAAGAATTAATTGGGAATATGGTATTGTTACAAGCTGTGATAGCCCAACGATAACACCGTGTGACTGTTGCCAGCGGTTATGGATTCTAATTTCGGTTTTAAGTTTTAATATTAATTACGTAAGTTTCAATGGAAAAACTCATTGGTGCCGGTCTCATGAGTCTCAACCTTATTTACAATTTATCACACGCTTTCGGTGAGGCAAAACATTGAAAGGAAACCTGCATTTGTTAAGAGTATTTCTGGAATATATATAAACTACCAATCCGTAGGAGAACCGTGGTAGGTCTTAAGCTCCAACCTTACTTTCTCCGCCTCTGCCCAGCTGTGGGTTAGAAAAAAAAAAAAACTGGTCGTTATTTTTTCGTCATTCCTTCTGTGCTCCTAACCGCTTAAAAATATAAGGCGTACATTGATATGCAATTACCTACTATTATCCAAATTTCACGAAGCGGTCGCTAAAAGCTTTCGAAACGAACACGGTTATCTGCACTATACACGAATCATTTTTGGAACTGTGTGCTTAAAATTTTGCTACTTTCATTCCAAATATTTGCGATTTTGCTAAACAGTTTGTTGTTTTAGTATCTTTCTGCAAACCGATAATGCTGCTAATTGATAAAATTAGCGAAACTACATTCAACCATATACCATTTCTGCAGTTTTATGTGAATATTAAAAAATATCAGTCGAGACTTTAGTCGTTGTTTAGAAAATATTTAGCTATATGAATAATATCTAGCTTTTAACCTGTCTCGGACCTTATCATATCTACAAAAGTAATAGTAACTATTCTTATCATATAATGTCTACAAAAGTAATAATAATATTATTTTTCAAAAGTAATAATAGAATTATTTTGCTATAATTCGCGAAGAAGTAAAATAGAAAATAAATATAGTGCTAAATGTAAGTGGACAATCGGTTATCATACCTGATACATGCAGGATTCGTAAAAACACATGCACAAACCTCCACCACCGCCACCACAATACACAAGCACTATATACGTTCACTATCACAAACTCAACAATCGTTTCGCCCCGCAACCGAAGCATCATCAGGAGATAGACTCCACGACCAAAATCGCAAAGTATTATGGATCTCCGCAAAGTAACGCCTAATTCTATAAATAATTTAAAATATTATTTTGCTTTAATCCGTGAATAGAGAAAATCCATGTAATGCTAAAAGTAGAGTGTACTACCCGTCTTCAAACATGCACTATTCGTAAATCACCATAAATTCCAGCCACTACACAACATTCGAACTAGCACTGCACACATTCACTACCACAATCTCAACAATCATTTTGCCCTGTAACCGAAGCAACATCACATAGACCTCACGACATCGCAAAGCGTAGTATTACCCTGATTAGCTTAAATCGTGCCAAATTTCATCAATATTGGTCTAGCGGATTATCTGCGAAAGTGTAATAAACCGATTTTCGTATTTACTATATTAGTATGGATTCGGGATATGATTTTAAAGAAGAAATTCGAAACAAAGCTTGACATCGTATTAAGTTTATAATATGTGGTATTGACACCAATGAGATTTCTGTTAAAACTAATGTGTCTAATTGATAAATGCAATTTATCACACGCTTTTCGGTGAAGGAAAACATCGTGAGGAAATCTGCATATCTCTAGAGAATTCTGGAGATATGTGTAACCTACCAATCCGTACTGAAGCAGCGTGGTAGGTCTTAGCTCCAAACCTTCTCTCCAAACACGGAGAGAAGAGGCCTATTCTCAGCAGTGGGATAGTAAAAGGCCGCTACTTACTATGTGGTATTGTCGATTTACTAAACTGTATATGTGAACGTTTCAAAGGTCGAAGGCCCGTTAGAAAAAAAACAATGCACATGGCGGAACGATTATGTGAAATGTCATCGTTTCTTACATCTGCAATTACAATTATGTCGTAATTACATATTTTCTACTGCTATTGTCGGTTTGATTCTTTCGTGACGAATGTTTTTGACAGGCAATGATTTACACTTCGAATGTACGTTTTTTATTTTCTCCCGTTACTTTCTTATTTGTAATGGGAAAAATATATTTATGTCTATAACGGCAATTTACTAGCGCTATATTATTGCTTCCTTAATTTATTAGTTAATAGTGTTCATGTATTTCATATATTGAGATTTTAACAATTCTCTCTTGAAACTTGTTGATTGTTTAAATGTATTTTTTTTATTCTTTGATATTTCTGCTACAATATATTAAAAATTATAGTGTAAAATATTTATTTCACAAAATATTGTTTTAAATAATTTATAGAATTAAGCGTTACTTTTTCGGAACTCGATAATACAAAATTAATGATAAAATTATTATGCAATAAAACAGATTATAGCAAACTAATGTTATTATTACTTAGGTATGTATTACATTTTTACCTTAGAACAGGCAATATGCAGGTCAAACTTAGAAAATAGATATGATGATATATCTAAACACGCCGAGATAGTTGCACTTTTACATTATTTTCTTTTAACAGAACAGAATGTATACTCCAGTGTTCGCAATAGACAGCCGGCGCATCTATTGACAACTCTTAAAAATTGGCAACTGAAATGCAATTTCATCTTGTTTGACATTTATAATCTGCGCCGTTTGTCGAAAGTATCTTCGTTTGCGTGAATACACTAGTAACTGAAGAAGAAAGTAAGAAACTTATCCAGGAAACGAATAACACTTTCTATATGGTGGTGAACAATAAGAAAATGCAAAACCCTGTGAAATTTAGAATAATTCTGATATATATTTTTCATAAAATAAATAAATTTTTATCACTACAAATCTAGTTTTTACGAAATCAAGTTTCTTTAACCATACAGGATCAACGATAGTTTAAATTGTAATTTATTTTTTCAAATGTAGTTTGCATTATTTGTATTATAATTAGTACCTGCTTAAACGAGCCTAGCTCGGTAATTCTTTACAAAATAAAAAAAATATTAGGTAGTTGGGATCGATCCTAGGTATTCACATTTCTCGAGATTGCCCGTTCACCGAATAAACTACGCTGACTTGACAGTTTATGGCTAAAATTGTGTTTTATATTCTATATTAAGTTTAGTATAACCTTAATTAGATTAACTCATTTACATATTTAATTTTAACATATTTTAACCTGGAAAATTCTCTATCAAGCTTCACAATTTATACGTTGGCAACTAATTATGAAAATAAAAATTGCCAACAACATAGTCTCATAAGGCTAAAACAGCCAATCAAATGGAAACCATATCGAGTGGGAAAGTAGTTTATTTTCTCTCGTTCCAGTTTTTCATCTCAACCAATACAGTTTGTGTAACCGCAACTCGTTTTCATCTAGCTAAGAATATAACCAAAGCAAGGAATGTAATTTCTAACGAGCACAGCGCCATTTTTGTATTTACTTTACAAAAATAATGAGAATATTTTTTGCTATAATCCGCGATAAAAGAAAATATTAGTAATGCCAAATGTAGAATGTATTATTCGTTCTCATACCTGATACATGCAGAATTTGTAAGAACTCATGCACTACCCGACTACGATAACACAATACACAAGCACTGCACACATTCTCGCACCACCACAATCTCAATAATTGTTTCGCACCGTAACCGAAGCATCGTCAGGAGATAGACTCCAAAGCTGTCGATTAAATAAATAAGAAATTAATGATTCGCTTATTAATATGATTACTTATACAGTATTCATAAGTAAGTAAAAGTAAGTAACGGCCTGTTACTATCCCACTGCTGGGCATAGGCCTCTTCTCTCCGTTATTGGAGAGAAGGATTGGAGCTAAGACCTACCACGCTGCTCCAATGCGGATTGGTAGGTTACACATATCTCCAGAATTCTCTAGAGATATGCAGGTTTCCTCACGATGTTTTCCTTCACCGAAAAGCGTGTGATAAATTGCAATTATCAATTAGACACATAAGTTTTAATAGAAAAACTCATTGGTGTCTGCCCGGGTTTGAACCCATGATCGTCTCTAGAGATTCACACGGTCGCACCGCTAGGCCATCACAGCTTACAGTATTCATATAATAATAAAATTATGTTAGTATAATAAATATACTTTTAGTACAAATATGAGAATTCAAACACGGTACTAAGTTGCCGGTATTTCAAGATTTACTGTAAATCTATACTTATATATAAAGCTGAAGAGTTTGTTTGTTTAATTGTTTGAATGCGCTAATCTTAATTAGGAACTACTGGACCGAATTGATAAATTCTTTCAGTGTAATATACTCCATTTATTGAGGAAGGCTGTAGGCTATATAACATCACGCTAAGATGAATAGGAGAGGAGCAGCAATAAAAAATATTACGAAAACGGCAAAATTTAACGCTTTCCTTGCGTGCGCTGAGTAAACGGTGATGGTGATGATTCAAAAATGATGTACCTATTACAAAATTGATACCATCTAAAAGTTCTAAATAAAACTCCGTGACAGCATGTCTTCCATTAAAGGGTTACCCACTATATCCATTCATATGGTTATCAAAAGACTATATTACGGTTTTAATCTTTCCACGCGGGCAGAGCCGCTGGCGATTGCTAGTAGTTTATATAACTATTATTAATGTTTAACACAATCAGTTGTCGCTTCAGTAATAGCATTTAAACCATGGCTGCCCACAACTAGGATTCCGTATTTTACTCATCGACAAACAAAACCTTTAAAAAATTCTCTTAAAGCGTATGTTATTTATAATTTAATGATTATTATTAATACAAATACAATTTCAATTTAGTAATAGAGTTTTCTATAAAAACAGAAATTAAATAAACAATAACAATTTATTTATTTTGTAAGATATGCCAACAGTATTATTAACATCATCATCTTCCTGCCCTTATCCCACTCTAAGTGGGGTCGGCACAACATGTTATAAACATGCTGTAACATGATTTGGCTGCGTTTCTACGACCGGCCGCCTGCCTGACGTCAACTTACCTCTGTCGTATTTCACGACACCTCGGTAAGAAAGAGGGTGGTCTATTCTACTCAGCCGGATACCACACGGCGGGTCGACTTACCTTAGTCGCCTTTTACGACACCTCGGTAAGAAAAGAGGGTGGTACTATTCTACTCAGCCGGATACCACACGGCATAACAGTATTATTAACATACCTACATTTTTGTTTTTTACATGTATTTTATACAGCCTTAATCTATTTAAAATACTATTACAGGCATAAACAACATTCAAAAATAGTAAAAATAAACATTGGTTATGATACAAAGTAAAAGTATTTTTAATTAATTTTTTTTTTTAATATTTGGGAACTAAAACTGAAAAGTAAAAAATAATAAAAAAATATAATAATAATAAACAAAGTACTACAGAAAATTTTTAAAATGTTAAAACAAAATTGAATGGATATTAGTCTTATTTTATATAGTAATGCAAAACACATTTCCAGTAAGTACAGATTCCATATACCCAGCTATTATTATGATCTTATTGTTTACCAAGCAAAAGATAATATGCCAGTAAAGTGTGAACATGTTAATAAACCGGATTATTCACCATCCAGTACCGGTTATCGACTTTCCACAGAATAACGCATTAACATCCGAGGGAGTGCACCTTCTATTTTCGGCGACGCATTTTCAGTTACAGCCGGCGTTTCGCTTGGGACGCGCGAGGCGACGCCATTTTGGCGTTCGACACAACGCGGTTACGTATTTTATATTTTCTGTGCATTATGGCAGCTCAAACCCCTATTTCTGTGTCTGGGATTAATATTAAAGTAAGATTTGCTTATATGTATTGTTTAGTGAGCTTTAGTTTACGCTTTCACTTTAAATTATCCGAAATATTTGCACATTGAATCACTGAACCTAATTTGGTATCGTCCTTTGCAAAAAAGCTACATAGAATGCGATTTTATCAAGTAAAATTATTATGTTAAGGTTTATTAATAATTAAAATTTAGTGTTAAATCGTAATTCAATATTAGTGTTAATATTTACGATTAATGAACCTTCTTATAGATTAAGGCTGTATTTTTATATATTTATTATATAGGTAGACGGTAGATATTTAAAATTTAAATTAAATTAGTAGTTAGGTGTTATATATAGAATTTTGTGACTATAGCTACTATTATGAAGATATTGATTTCGATGGCGACAGAGAATCTGTAAATTAAGATCTTCGATTTTCCGTATTCTTTGTAATTAATCGCAGACTGTTTTGTTTTTTACATTAATAATTTTAAAAAGCTAGGTATAATAATGTGTGTCGTGCTTTACGTCCGTACGTTTTTTTAATAGATAGTTTCAAGTCTGGAAAATATTACGGGCAGAGATTATTGTACTAGCTCGCGCTATGATTTCACCGGCGACATATAGGTTCTATACAAGTAAGATTTTTACAATTGTTAAGCTTTGTGGTATCCGGCTGAGTAAAATAGACCACCTTCTTTCTTACCGAGGTGTCGTAAAAGGCGACTAAGTTAAGTCGACCTGCGGTGTGGTATCCGGCTGAGTAGAAACGACCAACCCTATTTTTTACTGAGGTGTCGTAAAAGGCAAATAAGGTAAGTCGACCCGCCGCGTGTTATCTGGCTGAGTAGAATAGACCACCCACTTTCTTACCGGGATGTTGTAAAATACGACTAAGGTAAGTTGATGTCAGGCAGGCAGCCGTTTGTAAAATACGTAGCCAAATCATGTGACATTTTATGACATATGCCGACCCCACTTAGAGTGGGTTAAGGGCAGGATGGTAACAAGTAAGATTCGGTCTGGCAATAATTCCCGGAATAATAATCTATGACATTCCAGGTTTACACAACTTAATGGATTTTTGCAAAAATTTCGAACAATTATTTTTGCTTGTTGAAGTACCAAAGCGGTATAAAGACACGACCTCTGATAAACTTTCACCTTTTTTAATTTCTGGCATTGTTACATTAATTTGTAAAAATGATAGTATGCGTGATAAACATATTTACAATAAATATATATAGGTAAAAATGTATTTATTTATTTTCTTTGTTTCTTTTTGTTGGATTTTGTGTCCGAATAAATTTCTTTCTTTCTTTCTTACAAGCTTTTCCCACGAATTCGATCGCGCCATTTTAGTTGTTCAAATACAATTAAGTATTTCATATCTTTTAGTATTTCAAGTATTTCATATCGAATTTTTTTCATATTTCCGTAGTATAATTAAAAAAAAGCAATTATGTTAGTCGGGTATATTAGTTTCAGTTGGACCAAATTTCATCAATATTGGTAAAGTAAATGATGGTCCGGGAAAGCGTATCAGAAAGACAGACAAATAGACTTACTTATACAATACTAGCTTTTACCCGGAACTTCGTTTGCGTGGATTGGTGTCGCGTGATATGTGGATAATAGATGGCGCTTTTCAATGTCAGCCTATTCCTGTAGAATTAACAGGATTTCTATAGCCTATATAGCTGAAAAACAGCTTTTTAGCAGAATCTACGACCTTTTCCTCAGCATATGTTCATATATGGATATAATTTAAATAATCTCTGTTGATTTTGTTCAAATATTAAATGTATGAAATAAGTTGTTGAATAAAGTTCTTTTTATTTATTTATATGTTATTCCGGTGTATAAGGAATAATTGTGCCAAATTTAATTGATATTTGTTCAGCGGATTTATCGTGGAATAGTAACAAACATACATCCATACTCACAAACTTTTATAATACTAACTTTTACTCGCAAATTCGTTTACGTGGACTGTTTTCATGTTTAATAGATGGCGCTTTTCAATGTTATCCTATTCCTGTAGAATAACAGGATATCTATAGCCTATATGTTATTCCGGTGTATATGAAATAATTGTGCCAAATTTCATTGAGATTGGTTCAGCGGATTTACCGCAAAAGAGTAACAAACACACATCCATACTCACAAACTTTCGCATTTATAAATTAGTAGGATACGATAATATGGGTTTGTAACCACACTCTTACTTTTTACTACAAAAGAAATAATATAAAAATTGCTACCTTTATTTAAACTTGTTCGAACCAAACCAGTTCCCTGCCACCGCAAATAAAATACAAGTATTGTTTTCACTTTCATTGAACCAGTTATGCTGTCGGTTTGTTTGTATATTAATTTTAAATCAATTCATTTATTAACTTCGATTATGTTGTTTAATGGATGACGAACAAGCTTGAGGTAATCTGACCTACCTAATTTATAGTCATATTTTTAAAATGCACTTATCGGGAGAGGAAAAATATAGACAATCATATCTCCTGAGATTTGCTATATTAAGAGCCAACTGTTTCACAAGTTACCAATAAACTGTCAGTTAGCCTATTATATGTGACACATATCTCGGAAATTTGCATCTCTTAGGTTTCTGATATGCTTATTCAGCACTTAAAGTCCCTAATAAGTTAATAGGTAGATCATGTGGCTGTTATTTTGTTTATCTGCTGGATAGCAAATACCTATTTCAAAATGGCCGCGACTTTTTTTAATTTTTCACTTTTTAGAATCTGATTTTAGAGACATTTATCTGCTACTTAGTTCGTCGGTTAACTATCCAACACTTTATCAGTAACTTGTAAAACAGGCCCTAAATCTTTTTGTGTGATGATAGGGGTTGATGAGACATAGCCATTTTGCTTTCAAAGCCTTTTTGCTAAAGAGCATGAAAAGCAAAAGACGTGATTAGTTTTTAAAGGGTTTTGTTATATTATTATTATCCCACAAAAAAGTAAAGTAGCGGCCTGTTATTCTTTCACTGCTGGGAATAGCCCTCTTCTCTCCGTTTTTGGAGAGAAGGATTGGAGCTAAGACCTACCTCGCTGATCCAATGCAGTTTGGGAGGTTACACATATCCTCACAATTCTCTAGAGATATGCGGGTTTCCTCACGATGTATTTCTTCACCGAAAAGCGTGTGATAAATTGCAATTATCAATTACACACATAACTTTTAATAGAAAAACTCATTGGTGTCTGCCCGGGTTTGAACCCGTGACCTCCTCGAAGGAGTCGCACGGTACTACCGCTGGGCTATCACAGCTATTATCCATACTAATATTATAAATGTGTAAAGTCTGTCTGTCCATCTATTACGCTATTACGGCCAATCCGCTAAAACAATATTGATGAGATTTAGTACAGTTAAAACTTATACAGCGAAGTACCCTGTGTAATAAAAAATCTTATTTTCTTTCAGGGAAAGGGAAATAACATTGCACTGTTGAGGGTACTTAAACGCGTTTTTTTGGTGCATACGCTTTAAAAAAAACATTTTTTTTCAGAGCTCCCAGAATCGTCTGCTAATCAAGAATGGCCAAGTTGTCAACGATGATGGCATGGAAGAAGCTGATGTATACATCGAGGATGGGATTATCAAGTACGTTCACTTTTTTTTGAAAAGCTTTTATTAACTTGCCTTGTTTGTATGTGAAGGTGGAATCTTGAAAGTTAAATTTGTCCCATTTCTCTGTGTCCGATCGAGTTGAAATTTTACATGCCGATCCAGTCCCGATGACAATGCATGTTTATGATAAGCATGACCTGATGCTGACAGGATTGGCTCCAGACGAGAAAGTTGCAGTTAATGTATAGAAACCCACTTGGCCCGTTTTTAGACTTTAGTTTGTTTTTGGCCTTTGATTGGCCCGTTGGCGCAATGGGTAGTGACCCTGCCTTCAGCTCCGCTGGTCGCGGGATTCCCGCCGAGGGCCAACATTTTCTATAAATTAATTTGTTGGTCTTCTAGTCTGGGTGTATATTTAAAAATTATATAAGTATATATTCACCAGTTGTCTGTCTACCATAACACAAGTATTAAGTTACTTACTTTGGGGACGGACGACCGTGTGTGTAGGTGTCTCATATATTTACTTTTATTATTTATTATAGAAACCGGCTATACTCACGCGTTGTTCTATTGGGTGAGCCTGAATAGTCAAGCCCCTATGAGGCACTTATACATGAGATCTTTATACGGCGTCATAAAAGGAAATGAGTCGGTTTGTGTACATTAACTAAATACGTTCGTTTCTAATTGCAGACACTTTTATTCATGGCACGAGGCTAATTGCAAAACGCACAATCAATCAAGATACCGTTTTAATCTGATGACGTTTGTAATCGATTTCGCATACTTTGAAAATTGGAAAAAGTAAATTAGAAATTTGTGAAATTAATGATCAATTGTAATTCTTCATTTAGATTCTAGTTCTTAATTTTCACATTTAAGTTTGCAGTGAGGTTGTGTTAGAAAAGAAACGCGATAATGAGTTTATTTTGCCTCGATGAAAGCCTCTAAAAAGGCCTCGATGTTTACTATATCTTGTTCCAAATTATATACGAATTTGGACCCTTGCAATGATGTTGTGTTGCGGAATCAACTCGCCGCGGCGCTCATTTAGATACCTTATAGAAGACTAGCATTTAAAAGATGAAGCGGATGAAAGAAGAATACATGCAAATGAGATGAGAATGTTAAGGTGGATGTGTGGTGTGACAAAACTGGATAAAATACGAAACGAGTATATAAGGGGAAGTCTGAAAGTTGCGCCCATTATACAAAAGACGAGAAGTGCAAGATTGAGATGGTACGGACATGTATTGAGGAGGGATGAAAATCATGTGACCAAACGTGTGTTAAATTTGAATGTGGATGGATATGTGCCTAGAGGGAGGCCTTAAAAGAGATGGTTGGATTGTGTGAAGTATGATATGGATATAAAAGGAGTGACGCCAGAGTTGACGAAAGATAGAACAGAATGGAAGAGAAAAACATGTTGTGCCGACCCCACTTAGAGTGGGATAAGGACAGGAAGATATATATAGAAGACTAGCATTTACCCGCAACTTCTTTCGCGTGGACTGTTGTCTTGAAATAAACCAGTAGCTTCATTCTCCAACCCTGCAAATATGTCCATCGGTTGATAATAGAAGGCGCTTTTCAATGTCATCCTATTTACAGGATTTCTATAGCCTATGTTACCCTGGTGTATAAGGAATAATTGTGCCAAATTTTATCGATATTAGTTCCGCGGATTCACCGTGAAAGAATAACAAATATGAATCCATTCTAAAATCTTTCGCATTTATAATATTAGTAGGAGGTAACGATATATCGTTTTTCATCTCTATCGTTCGGTATATCGTTTTTCGTTGTATACCGAATTAATCTATTAACATCATAAACATCGTAACACGCTGTTCTTATTAGGCCTCCGACAAGATCGCCCCATATAGTATCTATTTATATCGATCTAAGATGTTTGTATTACCACATCGATGTCAATAACCGTGAAGTGTGAATATTTTATATCGAACCGGTTATGTAATCGGAACAAGATACACATATAATACAGTGCTTAAATCTTTCTGAACTTAGCCGATTTACCGATGGACGTCCTCTTTCATTTTCAATTTGATCGTTTTCTACCTCTTTAGCGAAGGTTAGCCGTCAGAGCTCGATTTGGTGTTCTATTTCACATCTTCGTGCCGTTATCCCACTCTAAGTGGGCACAACATGTTATCACATGATTTGGCTTGGCACATGACTTAACTCAGTCGTTTACGACACCTCGGTAAGTAAGAGTCTATCCTACTCAACTGGATACCACAACGGCGGGTCAACTTACCTTAGTCACCTTTTACGACATCTCGGTAAGAAATGAGAGTGATCTATTCTACTCAGCCGGCTACTACACAACGAAAGCCAAAATAATAAATAAAAAAAACACTAGTCCATGCTATTTGAAATATGATAACAAGAACACATCAAATAAATAACAAATAAAAACAACACGTACTTCCCATGCTATAAAGTCATTAACAGTTACATCATTAATTTGAATTAGAAACTGTTAGATCGCGTGCACAATTTAATTATTGAGCGCAATAAACAATGAAAGTTCCAAGTGGTTCGATCTATTGTCACTCACAAACGAGCCGGAAAGATGACATGATGAAGAATGACAATTTTAAAGTTTGTTTTTATTCCATCACTTAAGTGGCTGTGATAACGTGAGTGATGAATTTGCTGAAGTCTGACCATTGTTGAGGCCAAGCGTTTCGAAGAAATGGCAAATGTTGGATGACATCATCCTCCTGCCCTTATACCACTCTAAGTGGGTTATGTTTGTCTGAAAGTTTGTCAGTTCATGCTCCCAATACAGGTAAGAACGATGGTACATTATGGAATTTGGATCATCGTGGCTATGGGAGACAAACGGTACTCAAGATGTGTAAAATACCAATTTATTTTCGTCAAAGTATAAAGGCTGATTTTTTGGTATAACCTTCAGAATAATATTAAATCACAAGAGGTCGCTAAATACAGGTGCGTGTAAGTAATACATTAATGACGATTCGGTGAACTTCGAAATTGCGGTGGCTGGCACGAGATCCGGCATCGAAAGTTACAATTTTGCGATATAGTCATATATTGATTACGCTTTTACTATTTGTTTATTAACTAGCTCTTACCCTCAACTTCGTCTACGATAGATTCTGTCACTATCCAACTCTGCTCGAAGCCTTGCTTTGCGCTATGATATCGTTTTTGAGTCTTTAAACTGTGAATGACAGCGATGACAGTGATATTCAGTTAATCGCTCTTTATATTGAGTGACCATGTTCCGTAAGACTTGAATGCATGCTGAGTTGAACTTTTGGAACAACTAGACTCCAAAGAAAGAGTAAAACGCTGTTTATATTAAGTAAATATTTTCGAAATCTGCATTTCTATTAGATACTCAAAATTGTAGCATTTCGAAAAGAAAGAAAATTATCGTTTTCGCGAAAGCATAGTTTATTTTAGTTAATAACTCATATTACTTACATTTATTATACATTGTAATAGCCGAGCTAAATTTATCCAGCAAACAGAAACCATAATATGTAAAATTTTTCTTAAAATAACTCTTTCGACGTAAATCAAACCTGATATAGAATCTCCTTTAAATTACAGATCAGACTTGACTTTGACGCAGTTTGAATAAAAAACCTTCATATAGTGATAATAGATAGCGTTTCTCCACTTTAAATCGCATTGATAATGTTATAAGGATTGCCTATGTATAGCATACGTTAACGTTAACGGTTAATAATTTTAAAGTTAAAAACCCTTAAGGGTGTTTAGAAGTAATCTTGATTATTTGCAATTTCATAAATTGAAAATGACTGTTCCTTACAAACCATACGTAGTATGCATTGTTGCATTAATGTTAGCAAAAGGGCAACGTGTAATGTGTGAAATCTAACATAGCAAAAGTGAAACGCCAAGTTAATATTTACATGTGTTATATGAGAAATTTCGTTAAATATTTATGACTCGATGAACGGTAGTGATCTAAAAACAACTATTTTTCAAAACAAAATTAAACATAATTAAACAGCTAATAACGAATGGAGAACTATTTTTTGGCATTTTATTTAGCCCATTACAAATGTAGAAACCACTAATCGATGTAAATGTTATATAATAATTAATATAAAATTAGCCAATTCCCAAATTTGCTGAATCGGTATTCGGTGGTGATACAAAATTTCTTGTATCACCACCGAATACCGATGGTCTCTTACTTATCATTGACTAGCTTTTACTCGTAACTTCGTTCGTGTGGACAGTTGTGGATGGACTGACTGTTGTTGATATGTTGATAATACATGGCGCTTTACAATGTCATCCTATTCCTGTAGAATTAACAGGATTTCTATAGCCTATATGTAACCTCGGTATAAAAAATAATTGTGCCAAATTTCGTCGATATTGGTTCAGCGGAATCGCCGTGAAAGAGTAACAAACATACATCCATACTTACAAACTTTTGCATTTATAATGTTAGTAGGATATGATATATCCTCAGTGTTATAATAAAAGCTTGTTACTGTCCCACTGCTGGACATGGGCCCGCCAATACTTCGCTCCCCTTAATGCGGATTGGCAATTTATAACTATACATTAACCAGAAACTTTCTGAATGTACTGTCTTTCAGGACTTAATGTCGATTCCCCCAACGTTTTATTTTACACCGAAAAATATATGATGTATCACTACATATTATAAAACAAAGTCCATATTTCCGTATGTACGCATAAAACTTTAAAACTACGCAACCGATTTTGATGCGGTTTTTTTTAATAGATAGAGTGATTCCAGAGGAAGGTTTGTACGTATAATAACATTCAATACGAAGTAGAGAAATAATGTAATTTTTGAGGTTTCTGTAAATAATTACATTTTTTTCCGCTTACATTGCAAACGCAGGCTAAACCCTACGAGATTTATCAAAATGATGTACTAAGTATTTGTACACCTTAAAAAGGTCTACAGAAAAGTCCGCGATGGTGTATATCTATCTCTTATGGATAACCCACAATAGCAGTTTTTTTCATTTACTTTTTACGAAAAATGATGCCTTATGTTCAAAGCAATTTTTATACAATACAGCATTAATCCTTATCCAATTGAGTACCTTAAATAAATTGTTGATTTAATATACATCAATATTGCCGTTTACAGCATGTAATTTAAGTGAACATTTTCGGAGATATTACAGATTTAAAATCCCGCGAGGAGGCCGCGCTTCGACCTATAAGCACTTCGAATTTAGCAGCGACCAGAGGCGCAACTAAATGTTCTTCTTTCAAGTTTATATTGTCTAATGATAAGAAAGCTATTAATGTTGTATGTAAAGACATGGTCTAATCAATTGTAAAAATAAATAATATCACTACATGGTATAAAACAAAGTCGCATTCTCTGTCTGTCCCTATGTCCCTATGTATGCTTCAATCTTTAAAACTATGCAACAGATTTTGATGCGGTTTTTTTTTTAATGGATAGAGTAATTTTAGAGGAAGGTTTACATGTCTAATAACATTCAATATGGAGTAGAGAAATACTGTAATTTTTAAGGTTTCTAATGTGATGTCGTAAATAAGTATATTTTTTCCGCTTACATTGCAAACGCAGGCTAAACCCTACGAGATTTATCAAAATGATGTACTAAGTATTTGTACACCATGAAAAGGTCTACAGAAAAGTCCGCGATGGTATATGTCTATCTCTTATGGATAACCCACAATAGCAGTTTTTGTCATTTACTTTTTACGAAAAATGATGCCTTATGTTCAAAGCGATTTTTATACAATACAGCATTAATCCTTATCCAATTAAGAACCTTAAATATATTGTTTATTTAATATTGATCAATATGACCCTTTACAGCATGTAATTTAAATAAACAGTTTCGAAGATATTACAGATTTAAAATGCAGGGGCCGCGCCGCGTGCCCATAAATAGCGCGTCGGAGGTCGCGGTTCGATTATTTTCTTCTCGGCGATGCTTCTGCGCTCGCCCGTCTTATCGGTGACGCTGTCAAAGCCATTAGGGCTAACAGCATTAGTCAAATTCGAAAAAAAAAACAAAACGCGGTTCGCTCTTTAACCATTTGAATTTAGCAGCGATCGGACGCATTTATGATCGGAGCTCTCTAGCGAGGAAAATAACAATACTTTATAAAAACGTGCTTTTCAGCGCGACAACGTATCCGTACTTATAAGTACGTTACGATAAATAATTGTATGATAGTAGTTTAAAAATTAGTGAATTCCTTTTTAGACAAAACGTGCTTTTCAGCGTGTCATTTTTCTGGTCGTAGTTTAATTTATCACTACATCACTACATATTATAAAACAAAGTCCATATTTCCCTATGTACGCATAAAACTTTAAAACAACGCAACAGATTTTGATGGAATTTTTTTTTGAATGGATAGAGTGATTAGAGGAAGGTTTGTACGTATAATAACATTTAATACGGAGTAAAGAAATACTGTAATTTTTGAGGTTTCTGTAAATAATTAATTTTTTTCCGCTTACATTGCAAACGCAGGCTAAACCCTACGAGATTTATCAAAATAATGTACTAAGTATTTGTACACCTTGAAAAGGTCTACAGAAAAGTCCCCGATGGTATATGTCTATCTCTTATGGATAACCCACTATAGCATTTTTTGTCATTTACTTTTTACGAAAAATAATGCCTTATTTTTGAAGCAATTTTTATACAATACAGCATTAATCCTTATCCAATTAAGTACCTTAAATAAATACTTGATTTAATATAGATCAATATGGCCGTTTACAGATTTAAAATGCCGTGAGGACGCCGCGCTTTGCCCTATAACACTTCGACTTTAGCAGCGATGTCGCTCTTTCAAGAGTTTGTTTAAAGACATTCTGTAATTAATTGTAAAAATAAAATATATAGGGAAAAATGTTAAAATAAATACGCAAATATGTACTATATGAATTTAGATATTCAAAGATAGCAGAAAATCTTCTTGGAATAGGGAGAGGGAAATTGTTTTTCTCCGAATTTAACTCTTGCGGGCCACGGGCAGTAATGAATAAATCAAAACTACTGGATCGATTTTAATAATTTTTTTTCACTGAGTGACATGGCCTATATATTTTATACCCGTGCGAAGCAGGGGCAGGCCGCTAGTTTATTATAAATATCGTTTTAACTTAATAATCTCAATACTAAAACTTAATTAATAATTTAAGGTTTTAATCTCTTTAAGTGCCTCCTCAAAGATAAAATATCCTTTGGTAAGGATAACATGATTTAATTGATAGGCCTCGGTGGTAATATAATAAAATATTTAAAAATCACAAGGGATATGGAAAAAAGTTAGTTGTCAGGATGTAGTCTTTAAGCCAACTGTGCCAACGGGTCAGTTGGGTCGGGTCATCTAAATAGTAAAGGTATTCAAAATTTTAGTAGCGTTAAATTGTATATTTTGTTTCAAATTCAAAATTTTCTTTATTTAAGTAAACCTGTAAACAAGTGCTTATAAATCGTCAACTCAACTTCTTCGTACAGAAAGGAGACAGCAAGAAACTTGGTGGTTGCTCTTTTCTAAATAATACTTATAACTAGTTACATTAACTCATTACTATCTTATACAGGGTCTAAAAGTAGCTAAATCCACGCAATCTTATCAACTAACAAAAATTATGAATTCAAATTATTTGTATAATATACGAGTGAGTCATTAGGGCTCGACCCATTAGGAACGGGTTTGGAAAAGTTAATTAATTTCACCTTTATGCTATTAGGTAATTTTAATTGGGTACAATGTCGCTAACAATGTGAAGGCCAAGAGGTGTGTTCGTGGCACTAACGTAATATATTTCATGATATCTGATGACAGCAAATCGCCTAAATACTTCTTTTTCAACCAATGGAAGTCCACTGCTGGACATACTCGTAGGTCTCTCCACGGAATCTCCCCATCACACGGTCTTGTGCCGCTTGGATCTAGACCTTTTTGATATCATCAGTCTACCTCGTGGTGGATCTCTCATCGCTGAATTTTCTGATGCGGGGTCGCCATTCCAATACTTTAAGATCCAACTTCTTCCATTCAGTTCTTTATATGTGCCCCGCCCATCGCTACTTCAGCTTCGCGACACGCTAAGCTATATGGTTGACTATGGTTCCTTTACGGATCTCCTCATTTCTGATTTGAACACGTAAATATACTCCAAGAGCTCCGCTCCGCTGAGCGATTGAACTTTCTTATGAAGCCCATAGTAATCGACCACGTTTTGGATTGGTATGTCGGGGTTTTCAGCTGAATCACTTCTGGAGATTCTTAACACCCTCTGTCCTACCGTTGCCCAAACTCCGAGACTAGAGGAATTGATTTATTTCGTAAGAACATGCAGCTGTTGCCAGTAATAACCACGCTTGACATGCGCGTTGGTGATTACAGTTTGACAATGTCGCACCCGAAGCGCTGTTACCCACTGTCAGTCAGTGGTATTTGTCAGCTACAAAAGGTTATATCAACATTGATCGGTCGTCAGAGTATTTGTTCTATCTGTAGGGTGCACTGCGAGCAGGCTTAGCCTATTGACCTATGCTATTTTGTCTCAGTTAAAATATTGCCTTATTTCTTCTAGAAGGTTCGCCTGAACTTTCACTTCAAGTATAAAACTTAGTAAGTACCTACGTCTTTTCATGTCGTAACCAAATATTTTACAATCAATATCCGGGTACTTCATCGATGTAGTTTATGGTTCAATCTTCGATAAGGCATATGGCAAATGGTCGTATATCATGCAAACATCGCGTGATATTCGCAACAACGTAAACGCACTCCATATATTTCAAGAGTTTGAATAAAAATGTATATATTATTGAATGGGAACATCTTTTTATGCGAAATAAGGATAAAAGAAACAAAAATTACTGATATAGTTCATTGTGTCGCAAACCGTAAACAAGCAAGAGACGAGCATATAATTAAAAGAAAGGACGGATATTGATGTGACAAGGTGTTGGGATGTTGACCTCATACGTAGTATTAGTATTAAGGCATCACCAGTATGTCGAAAGATCTCAAAACATCTCAAACGCGTAAAGAATTGTATAGCGTGCAAAGACAAAAATACCTATGTCTAGCTGTAAAAAAGGTGAAGAAACTTAAATAAATCAGTGCTAAGCAATGACAACTTTTCTTGAGATATGGATCCTAGATTCACTATGCTCCCTTGTGGATAGGTTCTAGAAATTCTCTTTCGATATATTGGGGTTTTCACAATGCTTTCTTTTACTGTAAAGCGGAAGATGGAGTCTTTCGTTTGAATGTGTGTGCTTCGTAATTCTAGGACCTCGACATAAGATCGTTCATGCCCCTAAATCCTTATTAGATTGTGCTGACAGTCAGCTCCTTATTGCATGTTAATGTGTGCGTCTTTTGAATCCAAAAATGTACAGCATGGCCATATTAGACCATCATAGGTGTCCCAAGAGCCCCTAAGATCAGCTGGAATTATAAGATTAGGTGGAAACGCCTAGAAGCGATAATTATAACGACATCTCTAAGCAATTTGTACTCAGCGTACCTAGACTAGATTGCGATACATTTAATTCGTCCCGACAGAGAATTAAACTAATAATCTAGACAAAGGCTAGAAGATGATTTAGGTCGAAAAATAACATCGATTATTTTAAGGTTCCGTCTATTAGTTTGTCAAAACTGGCGGTGACAAAGAATCGAATGCATGATGCAATATACGAAGGCGGTACCCACTCATATTTTCCAAGATTCCTGCGATATTTATATACATGACCTAGTCGATGACGTTAACTAAATCTAGGCTATTATAAGTAAATCCCATTAATGCGACGCTGCACTTCTAGGAGTTCTTATGGCATTGGACGATAAAAGAGTTATGTTGTCTCGTTACGTTGTGCCGTAAAATACATGTGAATGTAACACTTTGGATGGTCTTTTTTTATTATGACCAAATCAAACTAATCTTTATTTAAATAAGCTCTTTCTAGCACTTTTGAATCGTCAGGGATCAATATGATTAATGAAGCTACAACTAATTCGAAATGTTGCTCTTACCGAGAAGAACCAAAAAGAAACTCGGCGGTCAATCTTCAACATTTTCAATTTTGCATTATTAAGCCGCAGTCTTGTATGAAGCTGAAAGATTTTCAAATCCACGCTTTTTTATCATTTAAATAATCTTCAATTTTGTGATATGCTATACGTATAAGCATATCTCTTACACTTAATTTAAACCTTTCTGTAGACTGGTCTAGTATATGATGTTAGGACTAAAAGCTTTCACCGTGGCTTAAATAGAAATCACATGTAATGTAGAAAGCGGTTATATATATATTATTGTTATGTACTTTACTGGGACCTTTAATTTCTCCCCGATCAGCTTGAATGGGAATATTTTGCCACTTTGCTCTGACTTCCGGTACCTTGGTTCGCTTTTTCAGAACTTCAGTGAAATAGATCGAGATGTGGGTAATAGAATGAATGCAGGACGGATGAAGTGGCAACAGGTCTCAGGTACTAGATACAACCCTCGAATTCCTCTTAAAGTTAAGAAAAAAAAATTATAAAACGGCCATAAGACCTGTCGTATTGTATGGATCAGAATGTTGGGCAATGAAAAAGATGGATGAAAGAAAGTACGTGCAAATGAGATGAGAATGTTAAGGTGGAGTGTGATGTGACAAGATTGGATAAAACAAAAATTGGGTATATGAGGGGAAGTCTGAAAGTTGCGCCAATTATAGAAAAGAATAGAATTTCATGCCTCATTTTAATGTTTGTTTTTTAACTGTTATAATGGCAAAGCTAAAATTGAATATAATATTTATGTCCCCCAAAGTGTTCCAATAAGATAATATATCACAGGATCGGATCGGATATGTCACAAACGAAAGTTGAAACGTGAAACCTAACCCGCTGCTGTCGGAGTAGATTTATACTGCGGTTGCATTTATCATCTCTACTATAAAAAGCTTGGTTTTTTTTTTCAATTTGTATTTTAGATACATTTTTCGTGTAAACAAACTAATCTTGCTGCTACTAATACTTTAATACGTGCTTGTGTTCGAACAAACTTTAGACATAATTAAAAAAAATTCACATATTTACTGCACCCGCCGTGTAGTATCCGGCTGAGTAGAATAGACCAACCTCATTTCTTACCGAGGTGTCGTAAAAGGCGACTAAGGTAAGTTGACGTCAGACAGGCGACCGGTCGTAAAAACGCAGCCAAATCATACGACAGCATGTTTACAACATGTTGTGCCGACCCCACTTAATGTTGCATAAGGGCAGGAAGATGATGATCAAGCATTTATTGCACATTGAACTATATAGAGAAAACCGAAGAATATTAGTATTATTGTAAGGCGCCTTGACCTATCTTTTTCTATATGAAACAATGAGATAAATTTATCAAATTATTGTATTGCAACCGGTTCTTGATAAAACTATAAATTTGAATTAAGTTTGTTCAAAGTGGAACAAAAAAGGTGATATAAAGACTGTAAAATCTACGCACGTAATAGACGTAAATAATGTTTTTTCTAATGGAAAATATTATAACAAACTATAACCGGACGGGTAAAGAGAAACTGCAATCCATGAATATTTAACTACCGATAGAGTAGAAGACAGCGTGGTAATATGAACATATGCTCAAGTTGTCCTATATAAAATGTATTAAAATTAAACAAAACCGACCTAGATAAACCATAGGGTTGTGATACAAAAATTTGTGAGAAATAAAATTTAAAAACCTGTACTACCAAAAGTCTGTCACTTCTAGGCTTAGGCCTCCTCTTTCCGTACTTGGGGATAAGGGTTAATACCCAACGCATATTTCCAAATGCGGATTGGTAGATTAAACCTAATCCTAGAATTATCTAGAGCAGTGATTCTCAACCTTTTTTTTGTTGCACATATTTAACGATTTCAAAATTTGGCGGCACACAAAGAAAAAGATAAAAATTATTTACTTACTACATACAACACACTGCATAAATAGTTTATGACAAAAATTTTAAATAGGTATACGAAATATACTAATATATACTGCAATAATAACTAAACGTTTATGAAGGGACTAATTACAAGCTAATAATTTAAATGTTAATTATTAAATGATATATTTTAATAATATTAACATTATAATATATTTACAAAGATTTGGCGGCACACTTTTGAAATTTGGCGGCACACAAGTGTGCCGCGGCACAGTGGTTGAGAATTACTGATCTAGAGATATGCAAGTTTCCTCACGATGTTTTCTTACACCGAAAAGCGTGTGATAAATTGCAATTACTAATTAGACGCATAAGTTTAAATAGAAAAACCTCATTGGTGTCTGCCCGGAGTTTGAACTCGTGACACCCTTGAAAGAGCCTCATGGTCTCACAAGGCCTACCACAGCTTTTTCAGCAACAAAACCGACTTAGATACACCATAGGATTGTTACACAAAAATTTGTGACATGAAATTTTAAAGCCTGTTGTACTACATAACTATAATTGACTGGACTGTCAACTATAATATATAGGCTTCGTGGGTCGTGGGTTGGGTTCCCGCCGAGGGCAAGAATTTTCTAACAACAATTTGTTGTTTCTTCGAGTTTGGGTGTATATTTGATTTTAAATTATATAATTACATATTCGCCAAATTGTCACCCATAACAGAAGTATTAAGTTACTAACTGACGACCGTGTGCGTAAAAAAAAATTGAAATAGGTTGGTTTTGTTTATAATTTAAATATCTACGTTTCATGTAATAACGTGTACTTGTTTTTTACGAGTAAAATTTTGTTAACGAAACCGGATTAAGAAATAATGTTCAAAGTTCCTTTAAATTACAGAAAGCATGTCAAGACTCAGTTAATGTTTACATTCTGGCCGCATTCAAATATTTTGCATTATACAAGTAGGTATGCCGCGTATTTGTTGTTAAACAATCGCAACCATTCCCGCGTTTGTTAAGAATGCAAATACTGGAATATAAATTTATCGATTAAATATATGGTGAAAAAATGTAGGAACTAATAATAGATATTTTTTTTAAATATATTATTTCATACTAGCTATGCCAGTCATGTGGTATCCGGCTGAATAAAATACCACCCTCATTTCTTACCGAGGTGTCGTAAAAGGCGACTAAGGTAAGTTGACCCACCGTTTGATATCCGGTTTAGTGGAACAGACCACCCTCTTTCTTACCGAGGTGTCGTAAAATACGACAGAGGTAAGTTGACGTCAGGCAGGCGGCCGGTCGTAAAAACCCAGCCAAATCATGTGACAGCATGTTTATATCATGTTGTGCCGACCCCACTTAGAGTGGGATATGGGCAGGAAGATGATGACTAGCTGTGCCAGCAGCTTTGCCCTTCTGTATGTTTCCTATTTTTTATTTATTTTGTTTTGTATTTCCTATGTATTTGATGTGCCATAAAGAGTTATAATAAGCAAAGTAAGTAGCGGCCTGTTACTCTCCCACTGCTGTGAATAAGCTCCGTTTTTGGAGAGAAGGGTTGGAGCTAAGACCTACCACACTGCTCCAATGCGGATTGGTAGGTTACACATATACAGAATTCTCTAGAGATATACAGGTTTCCTCTCGATGTTTTCCTTCACCGAAAAGCGTGTGATAAATTGCAATTATCAATTAGACACTTAAGTTTTAACAGAAAAACTCATTGGTGTCTGCCCGGGTTTGAACCCGTAACCTCCTCGAAAGAGTCGCACGTAAAAGTGTTAAATGGTGTTCGCTGAGTGATATAGTTGTATTAAAACTGTGGAGGAACCTGGTAATTATATCCCTTTCTGAACGTTGACGCAATAATTACAAGATATAATTATATGATACTCTTGTTCAGGTGGAGATTGGAGTGGAGTGAGTGGAGTGAGCAGGGAGTGGAGATTGATGTAGACTTCTGTCTTACTTAGACAAAAGAATCTATCTTTATGTTCTTTTCGCGGTAGAAAATTACACAAGGGGGATGTACTGATATTAATCTTAATGAATGCTAATTGCTTATGAGAAATACATACAGTATTATTATTACTATCATACTACTGAAAAAGATGTGATAGGCCAGTGGTGAGACCGTGCAACTCTTTGAGGGATTCACGAGTTCAAACCCCTGTAGTATTATATTTGCAATTTATCACACGCTTTTTGGTGAAAAAAAACATCGTGAGGAAACCTGTATATCTCTAGAGAATTCTGGGCATACGTGTAACCTACCAATCAGCATTGGAGCAGCGTAGTGGGTCGTAACTCCAACCCTTTTCCAATAAATGGAGGAGACTTATGTTTAACAGGGAATAGTAACATGCGTTACTTTTGCAAAAAAAAGTTGCTCTTTCCTTTTATGGGAAGTATTGGATTGAAGTGCTTTGATTAGACACTTGCGATTTGGCAGGTTATAATTAAAATAATTTTCTGTAATGGAAAGCACACGTAGGTTAGAAAACGCGGAAGATATCACTTTTCATTTTTCCACTTTGAACCCACTACTTCTTAATAAAGGTCATTCGCTCTATCTTATAAGCTGGATAAACCAGCCGCAAAAACTATGACTATTATTGCCAATTTATAACATATTAGGATATAGTATTTAGACGACGCAAAATGTTAACTGGAAACTGTATTTAAAGAGGAAGTGTGTTGACTTCATATAATTTCAAATTAAGAACACTCGATACTCGCGCCGGAAGCATCGCAACAACTAGCATATCCGCACCACCATAACAGGCGTGACCATAAGTGGGTGACAATTATTAGCATACATTATACTGGAGCGTCGGCCATTTTGTTACGAATGCAAAGTAACCAAGTACAGAATCCTTAGTCATTGAGAGATGGGACATAACGCAAAAATCATTCCTTTTATTCCTTTTATAGAGATATGGTTAATATTATGCCATCTATGGCGCAGCAGTGAGACCGTGCGACTTTTTCGAGAGGGTCACGAGTTCAAAGCCCGGGCGGGCACCAATGGGTATTTCCTAATGAAACTTATGTGTCTAATTGATAATTGCAATTTATCACATTCTTTTCGGTGAAGGAAAACATCGTAAGGAAACCTGCATCTCTAGAGAAATCTTGGAATATGTTTAACCTACCAATCTGCATTGTGGCAGCGTGGTGGGTTTTAAGCCTTCTCTCCAGAAACGGAAAGAGGAGGCCTACGCCCAGCAGTGTGATAGTAATAGGCCGTTACTTGACCTATGTTACTTGTTACATTTAATTTCGCTTTTGATCTGAGGAGGATGACTTTATCAATTTTTCTTCTGAATTATTATTTAATATCCCGAAAACGGCAAGCAAGTCTACAACTCTAAAGCAATGATAATATTATTTTGCTATTTGAATTTTTTTTTAAATTTACGTGAATACAATCACAATTTTTCATGGTGGTTCATTTGGGGAACGGGCGGTCTAGAGAGGTGAAAATACCTAGGATCGAGCCCCACCTGCCCTATTATTTTTAATTAGTATTTTCAATTTTTTTTATTTTTTTTTTCATCATTTTAAAAATTATCGAGCAAGGCTCGGTCACCGAGGTACTACATATTTCAATGTCTGAAGAGTATAAAATTTTATAATTTTCTCTGCACATACTTAATCTGTTGCTCTTCTCAACTAGACGATGTCTACTGTTACTAACCAAATATAATTCTGTTAAAAGACAAACTAGATGTGGGTGATATTGTGTCCATTACGCCTACATTGAGTTATGAATGTTTCGTGGGAATGAGAGCAATTCTACAATAAAATGCCGACACAAATTTTAAAATTGGTGTCACAGAAGTGTAAGTGCGTTACGAATGTACTTTCCCATATGTTCCTTTCATTCCTGGACACATCCATTCGATTTGAGCTTGATTTGATGGAATTCCATTGCTGGATCAGTGACATTGTGCCTTTAGAGCTGTTCTTCTTCTTCTGGAGTAGTATCTATGTAGGGCCTCGAGGCTCAACATCACCCTGACCATCTCTGATCTATTGTGATTGTCACTGCTTACAGTTTACCAATACATGTATTCTCCAAGACTTCCAGAACCCTCTTGGAGGAGAGATCGTTTCCTCCACTGGGCGTAAGTGCGACCTTAGGAGAGAATGTCGCTTACTCACTCTAGTACTCAATTAAAATTAGCTTTACATAATACAAGGCCAATTTTGAATCGCCAACTTTAAAATTGCATTAAAAATAAAACTCACTGGTAATATTTAGTAGCCATCAAATCAGTATTAATAATTGTAGTTAATTACCTATTTGTAGTTTTAACGAAAAATACGCTAGATATTCACAAAAAAAACTTACAGGAATGTTCCAATAACCTGTTAAATGTTAGCGTTCTTAGCTTATTCCATACCCCTTTCCAACGAGTAAATTATTGTGTAAAGAAATACTAAGTTACGTTAAAACCAGACAGACTGTTAGAAAGTATGCGACTTTTTTATTCAGTACAGTAATCCTCCTTCTTGCATCGTAATCCTCAACGTCGCTCGTGACCTTTATAAAGCACTTTATTCCCCAATATTTTCTGCCACTTGGCTCTATCGGCATGGATGGCGTACCACTTGGTCAGTAAATACCAAATGGCGCCGAGTATTAGTGGGATTGCCTAATAAAATTTCCTTAGTGCTCATTCGTACATAAATAAATAAATAAACAAATAAATATCTTCATGGGAAAATACTCTAATAGTAATGTTGGATTTCCATGTCCTTCTACAGCACTCATTTAGAGGGGATTTAGTCCCTTTAGGCCTTTGCTAACTTTTGATGAAGTTACTTGCCTACCCCATAATGCTCGATATTGGGTTATTTTACGGCCTGTTCGTAGCTCCTCTCTTTTCCCATCCGGGCTCGGCAGATTTAAAGTCATAAAAAAGGTTATAAATCAAATGAATCACACCCCGCATACCAATACAAATTAATAGAATGAGTTAACCAATTCTATCTTAGCGATAGAATGTTCCACCAATTGGTAAATTAAATCATTTATCCCATAAATCACATGTGACTCAGCATGATTTTTATTAGTTTCTTTTATTAGATGATAGTGTGTTATGATTTTTTGCTTTAGCACTTTTTAGTGATTAATAAATCTTTATAAATGCGTATCATGTATAGTAACAAAAACTAACATTTAAAAAAATTACTATTATTAGGTATATTTAATTTACCGTGATTCTTATTTGTTTGTTATATTTTTTATTACTATCAATTGTGTTATGTTTTTTCTCTAGCAGTTTTTTAATGATTTATAAAGGCATCTGAGAAAATAGGACACTGTAATATTTAAAAAAAAAATTGTCCGACCTACCGCAACGTTGGCAAGGGTTAAATGTGAACTAATACAAGTAAAATAAGAGTGGGATTTAAAAATTCTTATTCAGTTAACTTAAACTGTAGCATCCAAAGTTAACAATTTGAGATTTTGAGAGAATTTGAATAAAGTAGAACATTTGCACAGTTTACGGCCGCTTACTAGATGGCGTTACTAGTAATATACGTCGCGCTATAGATCGGTCAACTCGGCTCTACTAGTACCCTGAGAGACGTAGAGCATCATATTGACGTTTTGTTGTTTGAAACAACATTTATCTTGAAAGGGCGTTGGCTGGCTAATTGTTTTATGTCCAACCAACGCCCAAAAAAACAGTAGTTATAAGTTACGATTATAATTTATAATATAATCTGTGATAATAGCTGTGAGATTACAGCAGTTTAAAAAAATATAAACAGAAGGCTGATACAGAAGTCAGACAGCCTACTATTTATTTAAGTTTCTACCGTTGAAGATTACGTAGACGATATAAATGCGTGGACATAGCTACTTTTCGAACTTCTACGAGATAGCAATGACAAAATATGATTAGTTATAAAAAAAATATGAAATCCACCGAGTATCTTGCTGGCTTTTCTCGGTAGGGACAACGTTCCGAAGCATAAGTAGAGTTGACGATTCGAAAACACTTGTTAAAAAGTTTATTTGAGTAAATAATATTTTGAATTTAGCTTCTGTCTTTGCATCGTTACCCCAATAATGTGGGTCGTGACATTTTCATGAAAGCATCTTATTCTTGATGGTCTTCCAGCTCTCCCTATTTTCGACTACGTGGATGGCCTCGGAGATGTCTTAATTGTGGTGCGGATTTTGTCTGACCAGCGCATATGACTACGTCCTCTCGGTCACTTGCCATCCACCTTGTTGGTGAAAATAAGTTTTTGCAGGTCATCGCCAGACTTGCGAGCAATGTGACCAAAGAACTCAAAAATCCTCCGTAGCCGTAGTTCGAAAGCCTCGATATCTTGTCTATTTTGAGTTTTTCGAGCACTGACTTATTGATCCTATGCGCCGTCCATGAGATGCGTAACGATTTCCTCCAGCACCACATTTGAAATGCATTAATTCGTTTCATTTGAATATAGCTTATAACATAATTTTGTTTGTTATATGAAAATAATGTTTTATATATGATGTCTGTTGCTTTCAGACAAGTTGGACGCAACCTCATCATTCCTGGTGGAACGCGGACTATCGATGCTACTCGCAAGCTCGTAATGCCCGGTGGTATTGATCCCCACACCCATTTCGAATTGGAAATGATGGGTGCAAAGGCTGCTGATGACTTTTACAAGGGCACCCGTGCGGCTGTCGCTGGTGGCACAACGACCATACGTAAGTCAAAAATTTGCTTTTCGTTTGTTAATTTACTGTAATGAACTAAGAGCCTGTGAACCCCAGATCTTCGTCATTCTATAAAAGCTATTAGTTTGTCAGCGCACGATGGTACCTACATTATGAAATTTGGGTTCTCGTGGCTTTGGGAGATAAATAGTACTCAAGGTGTTAAAACTACTGATCTAAGTTTGTCAAATTATAAAGTATGGTTTTTGTTATTATCATCAGAATAAAATAACGTCAGTTAATTTACCAAATTAGCCTTTTTTAAATGTAATTCTTTAAACGATAATGTAAAAAGACGCTGGAGAGCCCATAATTGAGGACCTTAAAAATGAAAGAATAGATACTCAGACGATCCAGAACCGCCAGCTCTAGAAATTTAGTTAGGAGAGCCGACCCCAATTCCAAATGGGAAGAAGGCCAGAATGTGATGATGATGTAGAAAGAATTTCCAATAAACTCAATATAATAATTTTATTTCAATGTTTCAGTTGACTTCGTTTTGCCTGAAAAGGGACAATCCTTGATGGAAGCGTACAACAACTGGAGACAAAAGGCCGATAATAAGGTATTTCAATATTTTTTGTGTCAGATAAAGCCCTTAAAGGTACCGTCGTTTAACGGGAACGGGAAACTTATATATAGAATTTGAATATACTAAAATCCTGTTAGCGAAATATCTTTAATGCGAAATACCTCGTCTTCCACCTCCTGGCGTCGTAATCGTAAATGCTGAGGGTCGTGACCTTTATGTAGCACTTCACTTAGGACTATTTTTCGCCACTTGGCTCTGTCCCTTGCGGCGTGAAATGACGTCACTGATGCGCCCTACACACGGACAGCTTTTGGGGACTTTGGTTTTATAATATGTATCTTTAATATTTCAATGTTTAATTTTGTGTATATACATTTATATGTATATTTTCTGAATCACGAAATTCAGTATGTAGGGTTTCGAGGCCAAAAATCTATCTAGCTATGTTTTATTTAAAAAAAATGTCGTTTTATACGTGTTTTTGGGCACTAAAAAATACTCAAATGTAGAATAGAAAGCAAATGATATTTTAGCTATCAGTTGTAAAGTTGTAATGGCTCAGTGGGGAACGGGTGGACTAGATAAATCAAAATACCTAGGCTCTAAACCCACCTACCCAAATGTTAATCCTTTCTTTTCAAGTTTCATCTTTTTATGCCTTTTAAAAGATTATGTCGCTCAGGTACTAGATTCTTTATACACTCCTCCCAGATAACAGGATGACTTAGGTCTAGTGGGATGTCTAATCTCACGTATAGAAAAGAGACAGGTAGATCCCCTTTATTTGCTTTCTTTGTCACACTTTTACACAGGCTTTCCTTCACTAGTATAAAATCTGTTTACTTTCGGCAATTAGGCGTTGCGTTGTTTGTAAACGTCGCTCGTTCATTATCCTAACACAAAACATGTTTTATTACCGTATTCAAATCAGTGAAAGTAGAATAAATTAATTTACTCTTACTATGAACGAATAAAATAAACCGGTTTTTGATTATTTTTGAGTTGTTATGTAATTCTATTACAAGCTTATTTATTGATATGGTATTATACAATTATTAACTCTTTACGAATAGTATACCGTGACATAAATTTGATTTAAACAATTCCTAAATAAAATATTTAAGCTTGCATAGACGTAATGTTTCAGATATTTCGATTTTTCAAAAACAAAGAGATTGCTGAGAACTGCATTGTTGCTGCTGGCTGTATTCTTATACGAAGGTGGAAGGATTTTCCAACCTTTTTTTTTATTAGCAATTGCCAACGCCCGCGTGTAAACATTAAAACCCTAATAACCATAAAAATGGCTAAAGTTAACCTTAAAAGCTAGACATATGCTGTCGCGGACCTTTATTTAGTATTTTTGAGGGGAACAATTTTGTAATACGATTTTTGAATAAGTTTTACCGTTTATTTAAGGTAAGGAAAGCTTTAAATTCTGCAGTTTTCTTAATATTTTATTGCTGCTCCTCTCCTTTTCGTCTTAGAGTGATGTTATATAGCCTATAGCCTTCCTCGATTAATGGACTATCTTACACTCAAATATTTTTTTGAATCGGTCCAATAGTTCCTGAGATTAGCGCGTTCAAACAAACTCTTCAGCTTTATATATTAGTATAGATAATATAGTAGAGGATTATATTAATTCCATATCTTGAACAGGTCTGTTGTGACTACGGACTCCACGTGGGCGTGACCTGGTGGTCTCCAACAGTGAAGAAGGAAATGCAGCAGCTAGTGGCCGAGCATGGCGTGAACTCCTTCAAGATGTTCATGGCGTATAAGGACTCTTGGATGCTGGATGACTACGATCTGTGCCACGCGTTCGAGACCTGTGCAGAGCTGAAAGCCTTACCTCAAGTATTAATAGAATCATTTCATATCTGTTCTAATATTTTAATTTGTTAAAGTTTGAGATATCTTAATTTCTCATTAAGAATTACATTATTCACTTACATGAGATAATAACTTAAAACCAAACTTAATTAAAGTAATATTTTCTGCAATTACCCTCATTGATTAAACCTATTTCAAAACAATAACATAGATACAAAAACACTGAAAGTGATCTTAAGATTTTTACTTTTTTATGTCTTAAATTTATATAGATATTGTAAGTTATTTTCAATACCTATATGTATTTTACTTTACTATTTGCTTTTAAATTTATTTACATAAAAAAATTAAAATATAATAGAAAATACACATAATCATAGAGATTATGGGTATATAGTAACTAACAATTGCCACCGGCTCCGCCCCGCGTGGGAAGATTGAAATCCGTAATATAGTATTTTGACAACCATAAAAATGGTTAAAGTGGGTGAACCTTAAAAGGTAGATATATGCTGTCGCGGACTTTTATTTAGAACTTTTAGTGGGAAATAATTTTGTAATACACGATTTTTGAATAACTTTCACCGTTTACTTAGTGCACGCACGGAAACCTTTAAATTTTGCAGTTTACGTAATATTTTTTATTGCCGCTCCTCTCCTATTCATCTTAGCGTGATGTTATATAGCCTTCCTCGATAAATGGACTATGTTATTCCAAATATTTTTTTAATGTATTGACGCAAGAGCCAAAAAAAGAGTATATGTTTACATTTTCCTTTGGGAATACAGTGACTCTTTCGCCGCGAATTTTTTTGAGGACGTTAGTCCACCTCGTTGGGATCTACCAACGCTGCTTTCCGGTACAAAGTCGCCATTCCAGCACCTTAGGACCCCAACGCCCATCGATTCTACGTACTACGGCCTCGCCCATTGCCACTTCAGTGTCGCGACTTGATTAGCTATGTAACTCTGGTTCTTCTACGGATGTCTTTATTCCTGATTTGATCGCGTAGATATACACCAACAGCTCGCTCAATCGCTTCTCGCCTATTGCCACTTCAGGGTCGCGACACTATGGGCTATGTTACTTGGTTCTTCTACGGATTTCCTTATTCCTGATTTGATCGCGTAGATATACACCAACAGCTTGCTCCATCGCATCTCGCCCATTGTCACTTCAACGTCCCGACTTGATCAGTTGTGTTACTCTGGTTCTTCTACGGATGTCTTTATTCCTGATTTGATCGCGTAGAGCTACACCAACAGCTCGCTCCATCGCTTCTCGCCTATTGCCACTTCAGCGTCGCGACACTATGGGCTATGTTACTCTGGTTCTTCTACGGATTTCCTTATTCCTGATTTGATCGCGTAGATATACACCAACAGCTCGCCCCATCGCATCTCGCCCATTGTCACTTCAACGTCGCGACACTATGGGCTATGTTACTCTGGTTCTTCTACGGATTTCCTTATTCCTGATTTGATCGCGTAGATATACACCAACAGCTCGCTCCATCGCTTCTCGCCTATTGCCACTTCAGCGTCGCGACACTATGGGCTATGTTACTCTGGTTCTTCTACGGATTTCCTTATTCCTGATTTGATCGCGTAGATATACACCAACAGCTCGCCCCATCGCATCTCGCCCATTGTCACTTCAACGTCGCGACACTATGGGCTATGTTACTCTGGTTCTTCTACGGATTTCCTTATTCCTGATTTGATCGCGTAGATATACACCAACAGCTTGCTCCATCGCATCTCGCCCATTGTCACTTCAGTGTCGCGACTTGATTAGCTATGTAACTCTGGTTCTTCTACGGATGTCTTTATTCCTGATTTGATCGCGTAGATATACACCAACAGCTCGCTCAATCGCTTCTCGCCTATTGCCACTTCAGGGTCGCGACACTATAGGCTATGTTACTTGGTTCTTCTACGGATTTCCTTATTCCTGATTTGATCGCGTAGATATACACCAACAGCTCGCCCCATCGCATCTCGCCCATTGTCACTTCAGCGTCGCGACACTATGGGCTATGTTACTCTGGTTCTTCTACGGATTTCCTTATTACTGATTTGATCGCGAAGATATACACCAACAGCTTGCTCCATCGCATCTCGCCCATTGTCACTTCAACGTCCCGACTTGATCAGTTGTGTTACTCTGGTTCTTCTACGGATGTCTTTATTCCTGATTTGATCGCGTAGAGCTACACCAACAGCTCGCTCCATCGCTTCTCGCCTATTGCCACTTCAGCGTCGCGACACTATGGGCTATGTTACTCTGGTTCTTCTACGGATTTCCTTATTCCTGATTTGATCGCGTAGATATACACCAACAGCTCGCTCAATCGCTTCTCGCCTATTGCCACTTCAGGGTCGCGACACTATGGGCTATGTTACTCTGGTTCTTCTACGGATCGCCTCATTACTGATTTGATAGCGTAGATATACAACAGCTCGCTCTATCGCTTCTCGCCCATTGCCACTTCAGCGTCGCTACACTATGAGCTATGTTACTCTGGTTCTTCTACAGATCGCCTCATTCCTGATTTGATCGTGTAGAGATACACCAAGCATAGCTCGCTCCGACGCTTCTCGCCTATTGCCACTTCAACGTCCTGACTTGATGAGCTATGTTTCTCTGGTTCTTCTACGGATCTCCTCATTCTTGATTTGATCTCGTAGATATACACCAACAGCTCGCTCCGACGCTTCTCGCCCATTGCCACTTCAGCGTTGCGACGCTATGAGCTATGTTTCTCTGGTTCTTCTACGGATCGCCTCATTCCTGATTTGATCGCGTAGATAAACACCAACAGCTCGCACCATCGCTTCTCGCCTATTGCCACTTCAGCGTCGCGACTTGATGAGCTATGTTTCTCTGGTTCTTCTACGGATTTCCTTATTCCTGATTTGATCTCGTAGATATACACCAACAGCTCGCTCCATTGCCTACTTACTTTGGTGACTTTGAGTTTTCTTATGAGGTCTATAGTGGTGGGATAACTTGCAGTTATTTTTGCAGGTACATGCGGAGAACGGACATATTATAGCTCGCAACACTGAGAAGTTGCTCGCCTCTGGTGTTACCACCCCCGAGGGTCACGAATTGTCCCGGGATGAGGAGGTGGAGGCGGAGGCCGTCAACAGGGCTTGCGTCATCGCTAACCAGGTACTTGGGTTCGATTAACCATTCGATTATAAACAAACTAGCGGCCTGCCCCTGCTTCGCACGGGTATAAAATATATATCCCAGGTCAGTCAGTGTAAAAAAAAATGATTAAAATCGATCCAGTAGTTTTGATTTATTCATTACTGCCCGTGGCCCGCAAGCGTTAAATTTGGAGAAAAACAATTTCCTTTCCCTATACCAAGAAGATTTCCTGCTATCTTTGGAATATCTAAATTCATATAGTACATTATTACTTATTTACTTTTACATTTTCCCTATGTATTTTATTTTTACAATTAATTACAGAATGTTTTTAAACAAACTCTTGAAAGAGCGACATCGGTGCTAAAGTAGAAGTGTTATAGGGCGAAGCGCGGCCTCCTCACGGCATTTTAAATCTAATATCTCCAAAAATGTTCACTTAAATTACATGCTGTAAACGGCCATATTGATCTATATTAAATCAACTATTTATTTAAGGTACTTAATTGGATAAGGATTAATGCTGTATTGTATAAGAATTGCTTCAAAAATAAGGCATTATTTTTCGTAAAAAGTAAACGACAAAAAATGCTTATTATGGGTTATCCATAAGAGATAGACATATACCATCGCGGACTTTTCTGTAGACCTTTTCAATGTGTACAAATACTTAGTACATTATTTTGATAAATCTCGTAGGGTTTAGCGTGCGTTTGCAATGTAAGCGGAAAAAAGGAAATTATTTACAGAAACCTCAAAAATTACAGTATTTCTCTACTCTGTATTGAATGTTATTATACGTACAAACCTTCCTCTGGAATCACTCTATCTATTTAAAAAAACCGCATCAAAATCTGTTGCGTAGTTTTAAAGTTTTATGCATACATAGGGAAATATGGACTTTGTTTTATAATATGTAGTGATAATTATATAGGACACTTACACACACGGCCGTCAGTCCCCAAAGTAAATTAATACTTGTGTTATGGGTGAGAGACATGAGAATATAAACTTATATAATTTTAAATACACACTTTAATGCAAAGTAACTGGTTGACTGAAGAAGATAAAAAGATACAATATAAATAAAGAAAATAAAGGAATGAAACGCCTGGACTCCAACTGGGTTTTTCTACATTTTCGAACTTCAAACTTTACAAATGACAGTTTTATTAGCCCAAGTTAAATAATAAGTCAAATAATATTATAGTAGTTTTTTAATACCTGAAAATAGAGACTAAGTATTTTTTTTTTTAAACTAATATGTTTGCAATAAAACATATAATATTCTGCGCTGATGCTTTATTAGCTATGTAGCTAGACCATAAGTAACATTATAGATACCAAGAAGATTTCCTGCTATCTTTGGAATATCTAAATTCATATAGTACATTATTACTTATTTACTTTTACATTTTCTCTATGTATTTTATTTTTACAATTAATTACAGAATGTTTTTAAACAAACTCTTGAAAGAGCGACATCGCTGCTAAAGCAGAAGTGTTATAGGGCGAAGCGCGGCTTCCTCACGGCATTTTAAATCTAATATCTCCGAAAATGTTCACTTAAATTACATGCTGTAAACGGCCATATTGATCTATATTAAATCAACTATTTATTTAAGGTACTTAATTGGATAAGGATTAATGCTGTATTGTATAAGAACATATTATATAAAACATATAATATTCTGCGCTGATGCTTTATTAGCTATGTAGCTAGACCATAAGTAACATCATAGATAATAAATACACTACATAGAATAAGTAACATTGACAAATAAGTCTTGACATATTTTGTTCCACAACAAACCACAGACAAGATATATATAACAAAAACGAAACCTTGTTACATATACATATATATAGAAGGAAGAGAACACCGATTAGGATTGACATCTTATAAAGTATCCAACTTCTTCCTAAAAAAAATAAAAAAATTCGGAATAATTCGAACCCGCGACCTAAAGGGTCATTGCCAAGTGTGCCAACGGGCCCTTGTAATAAAAATTCCGACTTCCAGATGGACGCACCTCTGTATATAGTCCACATGATGTCAATGAGCGCGGTGGACGCTCTACGGGTCGCTCGTCCCAAGCAGAAGCAGGCCGTTTTTGGCGAAACTCTTGCAGCTACCGTAGGAACTGACGGTGAGTTACCAACATTATAATAACCTGTGTGACCAAGCCTTACTTGGTAACTTTTTTACAAGATAAAAAAGTAATAAAAAAAAAGAAAAAATTGGGTAGGTGGGGATCGATCCTAGGTCATTTCTTTTTTTTATATCATTCATTTCTCTACAGCTCCCGTTCACCGAATAAGCTACGCTTATTTTAAAATTTGAAGCAAAAATAGTGTTTTATACTCAATGTAAATTTTAGTATTTTTTAAAGCCAAAAAACAGGGATAAAGAATTTTTTAAAAATAAAAAGCTATATCGATCTTTCTCCCCCAAAACCTACACACTGAATCTACATGCTGAATTTTATGAAAATTGTTTAAGCCGCTTCCGAGATTCAGAAAATATATTTATATACATACAAGATTAACTCATTCAAATATTAAAGATTTAGAGCTTGTCTAATTTGACAATTTAACACTAAAGATGGCAATCGTATAATAAAATAATTTCAACACGAAATAATATTAGTGTAACGCTAAATAAATACCACACTATCCATTTTAAATTTTAGTAGAAATAAAGAGTGGTAAAGCTTGACTCCCCGTGAGATTTACATACTAAATTTGGCATATTTGGGCTCATAAACTCTTAACTTAAACTCTTTAACTTTTTTGTTGTATAGCGTAGTACAAATATGAGGTATTTTTTAAAACTGTTCAAAACATTAACAGTGTAAAATGTTATGAAAGCGCCATCTGTTGTGGCTATTTGTTAATTCCTGATTAACTAACAAGTTTATCGCAGCCTCATAGTTCGTGGATGTTTTGATAGATGGCACTGTACAGTTTCGATAAGAATCCATATTGCGCTTCGAAGATTATTTTACAAATAATGACATCCCTTAATACATTTACATCGGTATCGCTTCTCGGCCTTTTGGCTAAGATCAAGTGTAGTATCTGTTCTTTTCAGCTTAATATCTGAAAGTTCCCGCATTGCGGGACCAGTATATTAAACTGATTTTTGTATAACGACGGGATGTTCGGGGCTCGCTCCACTCCCGTCACGGGTCGGCCCGGCATTGCAGTGCCGCTGGGATCGGCCCACATAAAATTATATATCACCCACGTTTATCTATACATAGTAAGCATTTGTTGTTAACTATGAAATGTATATGTATAAATTAGGGATGTGCGATGTAGAAAAATCGATGTATAAATCATGTATAAATAGTCGTTTTTTTTGCCATAAAAATAAATCGATTAATTTGTTACGAAATAATCAATTCAATTTTAATTAATCGATATGATACGATACATGGAACTATTTCTAAATATATTTTTTTAATATTAATAATCAATTACGATAAAGTGGACAACTACCCAGAAATAAAATCTATTAGATGCGCTATTTCTGAAATGAGATTAAAATGTGTAGTTTGGCTAAATTGCTTTCATCCAACGATGCTTAACTTAACGTTAAATTAATGAATATAATAAATATAAAGTATTATTCCGCCTTACTAAGTCTAAGCTAAAAGAGCCGAAGATATAAAGGATATATTTTTAGTCTCAGCTGTCTTAAACACTCTTCGAGCCGTACTGAGTTAAATATATAAAAGAGTGATATATCCCAAGATCGAAAAGATATATATCACTCTTTTCTTGTCGGGGATACATTTTGCCCATCTGTAGTGTGTATGTGTGTCCATGCTTATGAGTATATGTTTATATTTTGTTTCAGGTACTCATTACCGAAACGCCTGTTTCCGTCACGCGGCCGCCCATGTACTATCGCCCCCACTCCGACCTGACCCCAGGACCCCTGAAGCGATCATCGAAGCACTTGCTGTGTAAGTGACCAAAAACCTTCCTGACTGAATCCTTAAGACTTTTTTGACATTACTGCGCTCAAATACTCTCAAATACTTCTGCTCTTCTCGAATGCCTAAAAATCAGCAAATTTTTCATATATTGTATGTATATACCAGTTGTCTGTCACCTATAACACAAGTAATAACTTACTTACTTTGAGGACAATGTGTGTATCTCGTATATCATCATCTTCCTGCCCTTATCCCACTCTAAGTGGGGTCGGCACAACATGTTATAAACATGCTGTCACATGATTTGGCTACGTTTTTACGACCGGCCGCCTGCCTGACGTCAACTTACCTCTGTCGTATTTTACGACACCTCGGTAAGAAAGAGGGTGGTCTATTCTACTAACCGGATACCACACGGTGGGTCAACTTACCTTATTTATATTTATTTCTTTTATTTAAATAAATTATTTATATAATTAGGCGTTACTTTGCGGAGGTCCGTAATACAAAACTAATGAAAATATTATTTTGCTATAATCCGCGATAAAATAAAATATATGTAATGCTAAATGTAGAGTGTACTATTCGTTCTCATACCTGATATATGCTGAATTTGTAAAAACTCATGCACTACCTGTACCGAAGCATAATCAGAAGATAGACTCCACGACAAAACCGCAAAGCTTTGCGGTTCCGGGGCGAAACAATTGTTGAGATTGTGGTGGAGAATGTGTGCAGTTCTTGTGTATTGTTGTGTTATCGGTGGCGAGTGGTGCATCAGTTTTTACAAATTTGCATGTATCAGGTATGAGAACGAATAGTACACTCAACATTTAGCATTACATATATTTTCTTTTATCGCGAATTATAGCAAAATAATATTTTCATTAGTTTTGTTTTAAATTGTAAAAGAAAGTACTTATTTATGCTTGCTAGATTCAGCTATTTCGATATTGATAACTTTTTGTCTAACTATGTTTCTTTAACCAGTCTTTTTACTTCACATATCTCTTTGCAGTGACGACCTTCAGCTGATCGGCAGCGATAACTGCACTTTCCACGAGAAAGACAAGGAACTGGGCAAAGACAACTTCTCCAAGATACCGAATGGAGTGAACGGCGTCGAGGACAGGATGGCCATCTTGTGGCAGAAAGCTGTCAATACAGGTATATTATTGGATACCTAAGGGCAGGAGGATGATGATATCTATACTAATATATAAAGCTGAAGAGTTCGTTGTTTACTTGATTGTTTGAACGCGCTAATCTCAGGAAGTACTGGACCTATTTGAAAAATATTTTCAGTGTAAGATAGTCCATTTATCGAGGGTATATAACATCTAGCTAAGATGAATAGGAGAGGAGCAGCAATAAAAAATATTGCGAAAATTGTAAAATTTATAGCTTTCCTGACGTGACTGATGGTGAAAGTCATTCAAAAATCTTGTACCTATTACAAAATTGTTCCCCTCTAAAAGTTCTAATTAAAAGTCCAAGACAGCATACGTCTAGCTTTTAAGGTTCACCCACTTTAATCATTTTTATGGTTATCAAAATACCATATGGCTAACTGCCCCGTTGGCGCAGTGGGTAGTGACCCTACCTTCAGCCCCGCGGGCCACGGGTTCGATTTCCGCCGAGAGCAAACATTTTCTATAAATGAATTCGTTGGTCTTTGAGTCTGGGTGTATATTTGTATTTAAAAATATATATAAGTTTATATTCACCAGTTGTCCGACTACCATAACACAAGTATTAAGTTACTTACTATGGGGACTGATGACCGTGTGTGTAAATGTCCCATATATTTATTTATATTGCAGTTTTAATGTTTCCACGCGGGCGAAGCCAATGGCAATTGCTAGTCATATATCCCAGAGAACATAATAGGTTAATATCATAATTAAATCTTATGTTATCATACTTTTTCCAGGTATGATGGACCCGTGTAGATTCGTAGCTGTGACCAGTTCAAACGCAGCTCGCATTTTCAACCTCTGGCCCGCCAAGGGTCGCATCGCTGTAGGCAGCGACGCTGACGTGGTGATATGGGATCCCCAACTGGGACGGACCATCTCCGCCGCCACTCACCACCACGCCGTGGACTTCAATATCTTCGAGGTGAGACGATTGTCATAAATGGGATGTCAAAAAATAATAGATTTTTAAAATAATCGATCTTTAATAATCGATTTTTAAAATAATCGATTTTTAATAAAAGATTTTCAAAAGAATCGATTTTAACATAATCGATTTTTAATAATCGATTTTTAAAAGAATCGATTTTAACATAATCGATTTTTAAAATAATCGATTTTTAATAATCGATTTATAAAATAATCGATTTTGAATAAAAGATTTTTAAAATAATCGATTTTTAATAATCGATTTTTAAAAGAATCGATTTTTAATAATCGATTTTTAAAATAATCAATTTTTAATAATCGATTATTTTAATTATCTTCTTTTTCTTTACTTTTTTTCTTGTTTTTCAAGATTATCTACATTTGCATAGCCAAACTACACATTCATCATTATTATTTCCTGTTAGTTGTCCCAAGTTGTCATTTCCCAAAAAAAACCTGCCGAATTTCAGGAGGAAAATCGTTGGAGCCGTTCTTGAGATTCCGAAAATATACATACAAGATTAACTCATTTAAATATTTTTCTACTCTGATCTTCTTCTTCTTTTGGTGCCTCTCCAACTAGTGGAGGTTGGCAGTCAGCTCTGCATACGCCCTCCTTTGCGTGGCCAGACGGAAGAGTTCGGAAGCGCTCTTGATTCCCGTCCACTCCCGGATGTTTCGTAACCAAGATTTCCTTCTACGACCGGGTCTCCTCTTCCCAGCAACTTTTCCCATCATTATCAGTTGCAGTAGCCCGTATCGGCTATGCCTGAGTACGTGGCCCAGGTATGCAACTTTGCGTTGCTTGATGATTGGGAAAAGTTTGCGTTTTTGTCCGACTCGTCGTAGAACGTCTTCATTGGTTACTTTTTGGGTCCACGATATTGACATCAAACGTCTGTATGCCCACATTTCGAATGCTTCTATACGTTTCCTGAGATCCTCTTTTACGGTCCAGGACTCGCAACCGTATAGAAGCAGAGGCCAGATGTAGCATTGTAGAAGACGTATACGAAGTGGAATCTTGATATCACGGTTACTAAGTACCTTTCTCATTTTTCCAAAGGTACTCCGCGCCATTTCGATGCGAGTTCTAATCTCTAAATCACTATCCCAGTTTTTTGTAAGCCAAGTTCCGAGATACTTATATTTATTCACCTGCTCCAGTCTTTGGCCTGACACAAATATTCCATGTTGGGAATTCGGGTTGTTCGAGATAACCATAAATTTTGTTTTCGTCACATTCATTCTGAGGCCAGCTTTGACACTACACTCGTTAACACGATCAACAATTTCTTGAAGTTCGGCTTCTGTGGATGCTATGAGAACGGTGTCGTCGGCATATCTTAAATTATTGACAAGATGTCCATTTACCTTAACACCACAGTTAAGATCTTCTAGAGCTTCACTCATGATCGCTTCTGAGTAAATGTTGAAAAGAGTCGGCGATAAAATGCAACCCTGTCGCACTCCTCTACTTATGTCGACTTCCTTAGATTCCACTCCTTCAACCCTGACATTTGCACGTTGGTTCCAGTACAGGTTCTGTATTATGCGGATGTCTTTTTGGTCTAACCCAATTTTGCTCAGAAGTTCGAATAAGCGGTTGTGTTGTACTCTATCAAAGGCTTTTTCGTAGTCGATAAAGCACAGGAAGACATCTTGTTGCATATCTTTGCATTTTTGCACCAAAACCTGTAAAGCGAATAAAGCCTCTCTGGTGCCTGTTCCGGTTCGAAATCCAAATTGACAGTCGCTAAGTTGTTCATTGCATTTTGCCCTTATTCGCTCATGAATTACTGATAGAAATAGCTTCAAGACTTGGCTCATTAGGCTGATTGTCCGAAAATCTTCACAATGTTTAGCGTTCTTCTTTTTAGGGAGGGTTACAAAAGTCGATTTCAGCCAGTCGTCAGGTAAGTGGCCAGTATTGTAGATAAGGTTGAATAAATTCACCAGTACTACAATGCATTCTTCATCAAAAAGTTTCAGAACTTCTATGTGAACATCATCCGGACCCACAGCTTTTCCACTTTTAGCTCGCCGGAGCATTTTTATGACTTCGTCTTTAAGAAACGGGAGGTCATCTTCAACACAATACTCCAATGTCGGTCGGGTAAGCTCTCTAGAATCATCCGCAAATAGAGCCCGAATGTATTGTTCCCATACAGCCATCTTCTGGTCAATGTCGATAATTGGAACGTTGTGTTCATCCACAAGTTGATGAATAGTATGAATTCTGTTGCCAACCATAGCTTTGATTTCTTTGTGTAAATTGTATGAGTCATGCTTTGCATATAAGTTTTCTACGTGATCACATCTCTTTTCGTACAGCGAGTTTCGAGCAAATCGTACTTCCCTCCTTATTTGTTTGTGTATAGTGTTATATTTTTCGGGATCTTTGTGTTTGTAACGCCTTCTTTCTTCCATAAGATTGTAAATTTTATCTGTCATCCAAGCTTGTTTTTTTTCCCAATTTTTAGATCGTAGATATAACCTGTTGATTTCTAAAATTTTGTTCTTTAAGTCTTTCCACGTATTTTCCACAGTTTCCGGTATTTTCCGCTCGTCATCCATAGCCCAGCCGCAAATGTCATTCGCAACTGTAGTTCTTAAGTTCTCGTCATTAATGGCTCTTACATCAACCCTGGCCTTTCGTTTCCTCTGTATGTTTTTGAGTGTGCACAGTAGGTCACCGACAACGGGGTTGTGATCCGATCTTATATCAGCTCCAGAATAGGTCTTTACGCTCTTGATACAATTTTTGAATCTATTGTTGATTGCGGTGAAATCAATCTGGTTTCGCATTATGTGATCAGGCTTATGCCCAGGTGATGTCCAGGTGTAGAGCCTTCTGGGGGGAAGTTCGAAAAATGTGATCATGATAACGAGATCTTTTTCCTGACAAAATTGGACAAACGTATCACCTCGGTCATTCCGTTTCCCGAGACCGTATTTCCCAACGACACCCTGAACTTCTCCTTCTCCTACTTTGGCATTCAAATCTCCCATGACGATATTGATTTCATGTCTTTTAGTACTTTCCATGAGCTGTTCTACTTCTTTATAGAAATCTTCGACTTCTTGGTCTGTGCCATCCTGAGTAGGTGCATAAACTTGGATGATGTTTATATTTCTCGGTTTAGTCTGAATTTGAAGCATCATGGCACGATTCGATTTCGGCACGAAGTTTATATCTGTGCCAATATTACGCGTGCAGATGACTCCGTATTTATTCGAGGACTCCTCTGATCCGGAATAATAAAGGACAAGATCTTTATCTATTTCATACCTTCCGCATCCTCTCCATCTTACTTCACTTATACCCAATATATCGATATTCAATCGCGTCATTTCCTTTTTCACATTGAATATTTTATCAGGACTTTTGAGGCTTCGGACATTCCACGTTGCAAATCTAAGTAGTTTCCGCCCGGGGATTCTTCGCACCCCTGTCCCATTAAAGGGACGCCGGGAACTCGGGGCCGTGGTTTTTTGAACTTTTTCCATGTAGAGCTGATTACTAGGGAAATTTAGTGCAGTGGTTTCCCCTTGCCTTCTGCACCAAACTTTTTAGGGAATATTTTGTTCCCAAGGTCGCTGAAGCCTCTTCAGATGGTTGTCCAACTGGGTTAGGTTATACCGCCTATGCTCGGTCGTCATTGCCTCGTCTGTTGTCTAGCAGGGAGCACCACGACGGTCCTAGAACCGCCGCCGCTTTTCAGAATAGCTGGTATTCTGAAAAGAACCGCTGGCGCGAGCAGGTGAGGTTGACAATTGGGCCGGATAAGATGTTGTTTCCGTTATCCCCTTACTCCCCTACTCTACTCTACTCTGATACTATAATACAAAGATTTTAAAACTGAAACCAAAATTCTTATGACAAACATTACGTACAGGTTAAAAATAAAATATTAAAAAGTTTTATTACGATACAGTTCTGTATGGTCACCTGTATCATAATATACCTTTTTAATCATAACGATACACCTATACAACCTCCAACTGGACCGAGGAGGTTGAACCTTTACTTAAAAGAAGGTTTCAATGAACGAGTCCGCGGCGACGCAACACGCATGCGCAATCGATGTTTGCGCCTTGGCGCTAACATTTGACATTTAAAAAATCTTTTCAATATTACAAAGTTTGGTTTTAATTAATATTGTTTTACGTATTATAGTATGAGAGTAGATAAAGTAGTGTATGACACTGTACATAACTTAGTCTTATAACACTCGTGTGATACTAAAAAAAACTCGCCTGCGGCTCGTTTTTTTAAAACACACTCTTGTTATAAGAACCCTTATTATGCAACAGTATCATAATCTACTATAAAGGTCATAATCTACTATCATAATCTAATATAAATTGATTATCTTTAATATTTAAATGAAATTTGAATGATAATTTTCAAAATCTCGGAAACGGCTCCAACGATTTTACTAAAATTCAGCATGTAGGGGTTTTGGGGGAGATAAGTCGATCTAGATAAGTTTTATTTAAAAAAATGTCGTTTTATCCCTGTTTTCGGGCTCTAAATTTTTTTTTTAATTTACATTGAATACAATCACAATTTTTCGATGTCAAACGTAAAGTCATGGTCATTTGGGGAACGGGCGGTCTAGAGAGGTGAAAATACCTAGGATCGAGCCCCACCTGCCCTATTATTTGTTTTTTTTACATCATTTTAAAAATTACCGAACACTCAAGTACTTGATTATTAATTGTTATATATCAATGGATGTGAGTTATTCTATAGTCTTCTATTACTCGTGCGCTAACATAATATTGTTAAAAAAATACCGACTATTTTTAGGCGTATTTTTTAACCTATAAATTACTTTTAATGGTATCTTTAGTACTTCATAAAATTTTGTAAGTAAGTAACGGCCTGTTACTATCCCACTGCTGGGCATAGGCCTCCTCTCTCCATTTTTGGAGAGAAGGGTTGGAGCTAAGACCTACCACGCTGCTCCAATGCGGATTGGTAGGTTACACATATCCCTAGGATTCTCTAGATATATGCGGGTTTCCTCATGATGTTTTTCTTCACCGAAAAGCGTGTGATAAATTGTAATTATCAATTAGACACATAAGTTTTAATAGAAAAACTCATTGGTGTCTGCCCGGGTTTGAACCCATGATCGTCTCTAGAGATTCACACAGTCGCACCGCTAGGCCATCACAGCAAAATTTTGTAGGTTGCATGATATTAGTTGGTGAATGTAATGTGCACTTTTTAAAGATATACATATCAGTACGTTTTTAAAATATGTGTGTATAAAATAGTTAATGTTTTAATATGTATATTGTTAGCGTACTTATTAAATAAATAAATATTGGCTCATTTTATTCTAGGATCATCATCTCATTTATTGATAATTGCAATTTATCACACGCTTTTCGGTGAAGGAAAACATAGTGAGGAAACCTGCATATCTCTAGAGAATTCTGGGGATATGTGTAACCTACCAATCCGCATTGGAGCAGCGTGGTAGGTCTTAGCTCCAACCCTTCTCTCCAAAAATGAAGAGAGGAGGCCTATGCCCAGCAGTGGGATAGTAACAGGCCGTTACTTACTTTTTTTCTTTATTCTAGGGCCAACGCGTCGTTGGGAGCCCTCAGTACGTTATTGTAAACGGACGAGTATGTCTCGACGACGGCGAGCTTCGAGTGGTCGAAGGTAACTATCACCTTGTAAATTATTGAAAATCCTATCATTCTAGATACATTTAAATAATTATGTACTACTTAAATCAAATCAAAATAATCTGTATTCAAATAAACTTTTTAAGGCTCTTGATTTGTCAGGGATTAATATGATTAATGAAGCTACAACTGGTTCGGAATGTTGCTCTTACTGAGAAGAACCAGCAAGAAACTTAAACATTTTCACTTTTACATTATTAAACCTCAGTCTTGTATGAAACTGAAAGGATTATCAAATCCAAGCATTTTTATCATCCAAATAATCTTCAATTTTGTAATATGCTTTAAGTATAAGCATATTTCTTACACTTCATTTGAACCTTTCTGTAGACTGGTCTAGTATGGATTGCGGAATTTCACGTTCCTTACTTACCTAAACATAACTAACTAACTCTAAATTACGAAGAACTAAGATTTTCTAGCTGAAAATTTGCTTAAAAGCTTTTATAAGGGGTGGTCCAACTATAACGCATGATGTTAATAGCAAATAAAACAAAAAGTTTTCAGAGAATTATCTTATTTTTACTATGATAGAAGGGTTTATGATACTTATTATTGCTGAACATTTTTTTAATATAATTTATAGATATATGGGATTGCCGTGTGGTATCCGGCAGAGTAGAATAGACCACCCTTTTTCTTACCGAGATGTCGGAAAATACGACTAAGGTAAGTTGACGTCAGGCAGGCGGCTGGTCGTAAAATACGTAGCGAAATCATATAACAACATGTTAATAACATGATGTGCCGACCCCACTTCGAGTGGGATAAGGATGATTATAAGTATATGGGACACATAGGTACACTCAGGGTTGTCCGTCTCCAAACTAACTTAATACCTACGTGCCAACTGGTAAGTACATATATAATTTTAAATGTATACTTAAATACAAATATACACCCAGGCTCAAAGAACCAACAAATCAAAAAAAAATGTTAGGTCGAACCCCCGACCCTCTGAGCTATAGGCAAACTGCCACCTGCGCCACTGGGCCAGCTATTTTATTTTAAAATAATTTGTTTAATTTTAAAATCTATTTTCAGGCTTAGGCAAGTTCTTGCCTACACCAGCGAATTGCCCGTACGTGTATGGGGGGGAGGCGCCTTCTACCCCCCAGCCGACATCCCAATACACCTCTGACACCCCACAGCACTCGCCCACCAGATTCACTAATGGAGCACCACCCACCGGTAAGAAATCTCGTGGCCCATAAGATTATCTTATCAATTCTCCCTTTCAGTATTTAAGTTACAGATTAGAAAATATTTATCTTAAGTGATTATATATTAGTAGCATCCTTTTTTTATTTTGTTTGTGGGTTTTGGTATAAGATTCTATAATAAATTCCACAATCAATTTCAGCTTTGCCATTACATCAGTTTAAAAACACTGTTAAAAAGAGGCTGATACAGAAAGCCTACTATACTCTTGAAGATTATTTGGAAGATAAGAATGTGTGGATATAGCTCTCTTTGAACCTGTACAAGACAGTAACGACTTAATGTAAATAGTATTAAGAATTATATTTTTAAAAGAGCAACCGCCGAGTTTCTTGCTGGCTCTTCTCGGTAGGAACAGCTTTCCGAACCAGCAGTAGAGTTGACGATTCAAAAGCACTTGTTTCAAGTTTATTTGAATAAAGAATAATTTGAATTTGAATTTGAATTTTATCTATTTATTTTAACAAAATTATTTAATAGATTAAATAGTTAAATTTATATAAACTTTTTTTTTTCTCTATATGACCCGCACTCTCTTTCTTCTTCAATTCTAGCCCTTTTCCTTCTATTACTTAAAGGTCTGGAAGAGATCCCTTTTAGGGATAAGTCCGCCTTTATACATGTGTTTTTTTTTAATTTTTATTTTTTTCTTTCTCTTTTCTAAATATACATATGTGTAAAAAGAAAAATAAATAAATAAATAAATTGGAATGGAATCGATTAATTAATGACATTATTTCTCCTTGCACACCATGGTTCGTGCCATGGTGGATGGGGAGAGGTCATAGGCAGCGATGGGCTTGTAGTATGGATGTGACTTGGAGTAGAAAAATCGATTAATAAATAATCGATTTTTTCGAAAAAATCGATTAATAAATAATCGATTTTTGTATAAGGTTGGATAAGGGCAGGAGAATGATATCAGATTTCCCTCTGTCACCCATAACGTTACGTACTTTGAGGACAGGCCGTCGTGTTTGTAATTTTCCCATATATTTATTTATTACTAGCGGCCTGCCCCTGCTTCGCACGGGTATAAAATATATATCCCATGTCAGTCAGTGCAAAAAAAATTATTAAAATAGATCCAGTAGTTTTGATTTATTCATTACTGCCCGTGGCCCGCAAGCGTTAAATTTGGAGAAAAACAATTCCCCTCTCCCTATACTAAGAAGATTTCCTGCTATCTTTGGAATATCTAAATTCATATAGTACATTTTTACTTACTTACTTTAACATTTTCCCTATGTATTTTATTTTTACAATTAATTACAGAATGTCTTTAAACAAACTCTTAAAAGAGCGACATAGCTGCTAAAGTCGAAGTGTTATAGGGCGAAGCGTGGCCTCCTCACAGCATTTTATATCTGTAATATCTCCGAAAATGTTCACTTAAATTGCATGCTGTAAACAGCCATATTGATCTATATTAAATCAACAATTTATTTAAGGTACTCAATTGGATAAAGATTAATGCTGTATTGTATAAAAATTGCTTTGAACATAAGGCATCATTTTTCGTAAAAAGTAAATGAAAAAAACTGCTATTGTGGGTTATCCATAAGAGATAGATATATACCATCGCGGACTTTTCTGTAGACCTTTTTAAGGTGTACAAATACTTAGTACATCATTTTGATAAATCTCGTAGGGTTTAGCCTGCGTTTGCAATGTAAGCGGAAAAAAATGTAATTATTTACAGAAACCTCAAAAATTACAGTATTTCTGTACTTCGTATTGAATGTTTTTATACGTACAAACCATCCTCTGGAATCACTCTATCTATTAAAAAAAACCGCATCAAAATCGGTTGCGTAGTTTTAAAGTTTTATGCGTACATACGGAAATATGGACTTTGTTTTATAATATGTAGTGAATAGGCATAATAAACGTACGTTGTGTGGTGTCCGGCTGAATATAATAGTACCACCCTCATTTCTTACCGAGGTGTCGTAAAAGGCGACTAAGGTAAGTTGACCTTCCGTGTGGTATCCGGTTGAGTAGAATAGAATAACCTCATTTCTTACCGAGGTGTCGTAAAAGGCGACTAAGGTAAGTTGACCCTCCGTGTAGTATCCGGTTGAGTAGAATAGACCAACCTCATTTCTTACCGAGGTGTCGTAAAAGGCGACTAAGGTAAGTTGACCCTCCGTGTGGTATCCGGTTGAGTAGAATAGACCAACCTCATTTCTTACCGAGGTGTCGTAAAAGGCGACTAAGGTAAGTTGACCCGCCGTGTGGTATCCGGTTGAGTAGAATAGACCAACCTCATTTCTAACCGAGGTGTCGTAAAAGGCGACTAAGGTAAGTCGACCCGCCGTGTGGTATCCGGTTGAGTAAAATAGACCACCCTCTTTCTTACCTAGGTGTCTTAAAATACGTCTGAGGTAAGTTGACGTTAGGCAGGCGGCCGGTCGTTAAAACGCAGCCAAATCATGTGACAGCATATTTATAACATGTTGTGCCGACCCCACTTAGAGTGGGATAAGGGCAGGAGGTTGAGTGATAATAAACGTCCTACATATTTATTTATTAATAGTGATAATAAACGTCGTTACAGAATTGAACCTGGTCAATAAACAGCTGGAAGGGCTTTCCGTTTCCGGCTGCAGCACACCAACCGGTCGCAAGATGCGTGAACCCGGACAAAGAGACTTGCAGAATTCCACCTTTTCCATTAGCAGTGAGTATTTACAAGTTTAAAATATCAAATATAAGATACTTAACCGTTAAACATATACCGAGTGGTCGAATAAAAGTAAAGTAGCGGCCTGTTACTATCCCACTGCTGGGAATAGGCCTCTTTCCGTTTTTGGAGATAAGGATTGGAGCTAAGACCTGCTCCAATGCGGATTGGTAGGTTACACATATCACCAGAATTCTCTAGAGATATGCAGGTTTCCTCACGATGTTTTCCTTCACCTAAAAGCGTGTGATAAATTGCAATTATCAAGTAGACACGTAAGTTTTAACAGAAAAAGTCATAGGTGTCTTCCCGGGTTTGAACCCGTGACCTCCTCGAAAGAGTCGTACGGTGTTACCGCTGTGCTATCACAGCTCTTATAAAATCCTTAGGTAAGATGACGTCAGGCAGGCGGCCGGTCGTATAATACGTAGCCATATCATGTTACAACATGTTTATACCATGTTACTTAGTCGTCTTTTACGACAACTCGGTAAAAAATGAGGGTGGTCTATTCTACTCAGCCGGATACCACACGGCGGGTCAACTTATCTTAATCGCTTTACATTTACTTTACTATGGATTTTACAAGAGCTGTGGTAGCCCAGCGGTAACACCGTACGACTCTTTCGAGGAGGTCACGGGTTCGAATCCGGGTAGACACCAATGAGTTTTTCTGTTAAAATTCATGTGTCTAATTGATAATTGCAATTTATCAAACGCTTTTCGGTGAAGGAAAACATCGTGAGGAAACCTGCATATCTCTAAAGAATTCTGGGGATATGTGTAACCTACCAATCCGCACTGGAGCAGCCTGGTAGGTCTTAGGTCTCCAAAAACGGGGAGAGGAGGCCTATGCCCGGCAGTGGGTTAGTAACAGACCGATACTTTACTACTTTTTTATAGCTTAAAAAACTATATTCTCAAACAGAATAAATATAATTTAATTAGGAGCTGGCTTTGTTTAAAATGGTTCAAAAAACAGGATAAAACAATATCATTATAGTTTTGTCATACACTGTCTCTTGGTCAAGATTATGCATAACATATGAAATGGGATGGGTACGGTCATTCACCCTTCTATATTATGTATCTTTTATTCAAATCGTAAGAAATAATTCCTGTGGCTATATGTGTAACCTATAAATCCGCATTGGAACAGCGTGGTAGGTCTTAGCTCCAATCCTCTAAAAAAACGGAGAGAAGAGACCTATTCCCAGCAGTGGGAGAGTAACAGGCCGGTTTACTACTATGGATTTAAAAAAAAATTGTTTTCGTATTGCAGAGGAATTGGAAGGTCTGGATACGAAGACGTCAGTGCGCGTCCGAAACCCTCCAGGAGGGAAGTCTTCCGGTCTGTGGTAAACTGGACCCGACCGGACATCCGGTCCGGTTGCTTGTGGCAGCGCTAGTTGTATGTTTGTTTGTGAAAAAATGTTATTATTAACGTTATTCTTGATGGAATGATAGGTAAGTATAACAATACTTATTGTGAAAGGTCTTTAATTATTTAAATTATAAAAAAAAAGTAAATCCGTTCTATGTGTGAGTCAAACAACATTTTCACGATTTTTAATTAAACTTTCGATAACCATCAGTATAAAGGTTTTTTTATTATTATTTTAGATGCTTATAGCAATCCATGTTCAAAATAATCAATTATCCTAGCTTCTTCCTTAAGTTATTTTTTCGTTATTTTGTAACATCGATGATTATTGGAATCAATATTTTTTATAATCTCGATAATTATTTACAATCGATGTTTTTATTATCTCGATGATTAAATACAATCAATATTTTTTTTAATATCGATGATTATTACAATGAACGTTTTTTATATAATCTCGGAGATTATGACAATCAATGTATTTTTATAATCTCGGTGATTATAATAATCAATGTCTTTTTATAATCTCGGTGATTATAATAATCAATGTTTTTTTTATAATATCGATAATCGATAACAATCATTTTTTTTAAATTTCAATGATTATTACAATCAATGTTTTTTATAATATCGATGAACAATACAATCAATGTTTTGTTTATAATCTTCGTAATTATAACAACCATTAGTTTCTTAAATTTCAATGATTATACAATCAATGTTTTTATATTTATATTATTATAACAATCATGTTTTTTATAATCATGATGATTTATTACAACCAATGTTTTTTTTAAATGTCTCTTATTATAGCAATGTTTAAAAATAATCAATTATGATAACATGTGTTTATATATCGTTATTTTTAATGTACTCTCTTTTATTAATTACATTATAAATATATATATTTTTTCACAAACAAATCGCGCTTGTGTTTGAGCTTAGAGCATTCAAGAACCAATATTAGGACTTAATTGTTAATTCACTTTACTAACATAAATTTTTAATAACATTTTTTTATGCCAACGTTTTCTTTATTACTCATTTCGCCGTATACGAAGAATAAAGTCATATGTCCCATGTATAAGCATAGGAAATGTGACTTTATTCTTTGGATGTTACGAGTTATTGTTACGTCAGGAAATTATATAGAGTTATTATACTAGAATAGAGAAGCAAAAGGCAGGCTTGTCACAATAAATAATGAGAGGGAATATGAAACTCGTATTCATCTTTGTCTAACCACATATAAAAAAGAGAGATGGCTAATCCTCATTTGAATTCTCTTTATTATAATATGGCACATTTTAAGCTTACTTCTGTACTCTAGTATAAAAAACTCTATGGGAAATTTACCACTGTCACTTTATTGACCATACTCCGTTGAAAATGATCGAAAATTACTATGTTAAGAAAATTATTACATCGCAAAATTATAACGTTACAAACATTTTTTATTTATTTTTTTTATATTTTTTTGAGTAATTCTAAATATCTGATAATTGTGAAGTATAATTTTTTGTATTAATTTTGGTTCTATGCAATTAATAACCCATACATTAAGAATAATTTACTACACTACACTCAACAGACGTCACAAAATTTAATTAATTATTAAATACCTAATATTATTTCGTTGTTCATCCATATATTTATAGTTCAAAAAGATATGTTAGTAAAGTTATGTTAGAAAGCTTAGCGTTTAGTGCATGTTTACTGTGTATTATTATATAAAATTATTTATTACGTTCTTTATAGACTGAAGTATAAAAAACTTACAATTTGTTAGCCCTTATTGAAATAATTGAATTTATATTTTATTATTTACCAATTTAATGTAAATCTTGTGAATGTCGACTTTGATACCAAAATAGTGAGATTAATGGCACTTAACAACGTTACACTATATCAGTCACAATCGTCACTAACTCATGACAAAATGACTTTATAAGTCACAACAATGTTGCTGACAACGTATATAAAAACACACACACACACACACACATACAGTCTAATTCGTCAACGTAATAATAGTTTCGCTTCAATAGATAAAGAAATATTTTCGTCATTTTGTCGTAATTTGTTACTAAAACACACAATTAGTATGGTTGATATGTGACACCATATCTGATATGTCAGTCACTACTGTGACTAAGTGTGTCATGTTATACAATGACAACAATTATATGGTGTGATTGACATTGACATGACAATATTTTTAGATTCATTAACCACAATATGCATCACATATGAAAGCAAGAAGCTAGTGTCATTGATCCAAATATTCATTCACTGTCAGCATGACCAGCAATGCGGGTTGATGACGCTGTCAGTTACTGAAAATTTTGTTGTAGCTAGACACGCTGTCATTCATTAAGCTGCCAATGGTATTCAATTCAATAAACACAATATCCATCACATCTGAAAATAAGAAACAAGTGTGATTGCGCCAAACATAAACTGACAGTCGTTACTAATAATTTTGTTTAAACAAGATATACTGTCAGTCACTAACATGATAATAGTATTAAATTAATAACATAATATGCGTCACTTCTGAAAATAATACTCAAGTGTACTTTCAACCAAATATTCACTCACTGTCAGCATGACGAGCAATGCAGTTTGATGACACTGTCAGTTACAGACATTTTTTTTGTAGCTAGAAACGCTGTCATTCACTAAGATAATAACAGTTTTGGATTTATTTAACATAATATGCGTCACATCTGAAAATAATACTCAAGTGTGATTGATCCATATATTGATTCACTGTCAGCATGACGAGCAATGCGGTTTGTTGACGCTGTCAGTTAGTGACCATTGTGTTGTATCTAGACACGCTGTCATTCACTAATATAATAGTTTTGGATTCACTTAACACTATCACTTCCTATATTATTAATTTAACGAACATATACAAATGTTAACTTTAATTGTTATTAAATAAAACCAATTGTCCTTTAGTCCAATATTTCTATTATTTCAATATAAACTGTCTTTTATAGAATTATTGTAATCAGAGAAGATTGCATGTTTGATTGAACTTATTGCTCTTTATTTCTGCTGTTACGTTGTAATTACGTACAAGAAAGTTCTTCAATTTTGTTAATACAATTGTTACTCCGTTTTGAATCGTAGTTTTTTGATGATATATATGTTTATCATATATTTCAAAGTTACCTTTTACCATAACAAAAACAAACACATAGGAAACTCTATTGTCATCAATGGTATTTATAATAATGTAAGGTAATCACTTTCCTAGTGCGTAGTATATTGTACTTCTGTATCACATTCTAGCTGACATTCTGTATGGTATCAAAGTAATATGTTATTTTACCACAATTATTTTTCAATTATGTTATTAATTTATCAATGTTTATGTACAAATAATATGTACTTATAATTATTTCGAATTTTCGCTGAAAAAATATTAAGCCATTTTTTTTCATTCGCTACATGTTTTCCATACGAAACGTTTTTGTCGGTAGATCGTAAGTATATTATAGTTATTGTAAGTTATGTTGTTATAATTAGATATTTGCACTGTATCCATTTCCTATCTTCAGAACTAAAGTCACCTAATAGAATCGAATCAGGTATATGTTATTAAATATTTATTTATAACCACAATCCGGCTTGAAGGACCATATTATTAGACTCCGTTCATACTAGCAACTATAAACTGTGTTAAGAATGCAAGAGGTATTTGAATCTAACCGATAGTATGATGATAACCTGTGATACTAGGGGCCCCAGAAGATCAAAGAAGATAAATTAGTCTATGATAGCCAAGCCTAATCTTTTTACAAGCCAATCCAGAGCCTAAATAATAAATAGGCTTTATATCTACTTTATATGGGTAGTACAAATCACACCATGAAGCAATAATAAATCAAGCGTTCAAAAATGCGGTTATTTAAGTTCTGAAGATCAACTTTTTTTTAAGTCATATTTAAATAAAAATTTACGGCATTATTTATAAAAAAAAATTGAGCCCTCTACTGATTTGTTAGAATTTAATATTTTATTTTGTCATATTTTTTTTTACTTATTGCAAAATTTATTATACTATATGATGTAACAACATCTAGAAAAAGCATAATCAATTTATTATATTTACATTTCGAGGTTGTCGTCTTGCTATTTGGCACAGACAAAAAATAAATATATAATTTTTATCTATGTTTCTAATTTAGATTCAATCACGTTTTCATTGATTGAATACGTAAAAAGTAATGAAAAATATTATTTTACTAAATAATATTTTTTGTCCTTCGTAAAGTAACGTCTAATTCTATAAATCTTATTTTTTTTTATAAATAAAGCCGATAGCAACGCCTTGTATTTATCATTTCGAAACATTTAGCTCCGAAAGTATTTTGACAATTTTTAATGCATTTTACATTTTTAATGTGACCAAAGATCTTTAATCTTCTAGAAGAAAGTCCCTGTTAAAATAGTGTTAGTATTATGATCGGCATAACATTTTGATAGGGGTTTTATAATTATTGTCTATGTTCTCTACGCATTGTCACACAATAAAACAATGTAATCTCTCAAAGGTTATTTCATTTCCAACTCTATTTAAATGGGTAACACGCGGAACAAAACTGTTCTAGACCTGGATTCGAATCCTGATAACTAATAATATTTTTTGTTTTTTTTATTCAATAATTTATTTATAGTTAATTATCAATTTTAATATAAATAAATATAAAAGTCATATCATACTCTCTACGACTCTTCCTGACATCTGTTGACGAGTTATAATATTTTTATTTATTATTGCGAGCAACGAACTGCTTTACGACCATTTTCATTACGTATAATAGATAATCTTTTCTTAAACCACAACAATAGAAGATGACGTTGTTAAGCAAGACTAAGCCAATGAGTATTCGATTGTTTATTTCTATTACTGATAAAATATTATTTTGACTTTATAACTCACCGGTTTGCCTAAAAATGCATAAAAGTTATTTCAAAAAGACAATTAGGAAAAATTTAACTTCGCGAAGCCAAGACTCGTCCCAAGAGCATCTTGGAGAAAATAGTCTTCAAATACAAACTAGGCGAGCTTCCCAAACTTCGTGCAGCCAAGAAAACGCTCATGTGCACACGTGCAGCTAAAGAAAGATGCTTGCAAAACTTGACGAACATTATACGGGTAGAAAAATATTATGACTTAGATGTTTTACGAGAGCGTGCGGCGCTGCGTGTGGATACTGTAAATGTCGAACAACGCGAGCGACGTCTTCAAAATTTGCGGCAGCGTGCGGCACAACGTGTTGCTATTTCATGTAAAAGATACAACGAGTTTTGAAAACCTTCGAACAGTAACAGGCATTCAATATCGTATGTATAAACAAGCCTGCCTAGCACGTGGCTTGACTTACGATGATCAACAATAGATAGAAGAATTACGAGAATCTGCATCATCTAAAATGCCTGTAGCAATAAGAAGCCTTTTTGTTTAAATTTTAATCTACGAATCTCCTGAAAATCCAAAACGTCTATAGGAAACGGTCAAATAAAAATTTGTCAGAAGACTTTATACATGCAACCCAGAAAAATAGACAGGCTAGAGAAAATGCACTTTTTTTTAAATTTATTTAACGTTTTTAAAAATACATAAATACAATAAACTTAAATATAGCATTAAAAAAACCACTAAGGTTTATCGCTTAAATGCGGTTACAGAATTATTGCTAAAAAATTAAACACTGAAGCTACGGAAGGCCGAAATTTCCAACATTTGGTAAAAACTTTTGACTTTGAAGACATTAATAATACTTTGAAAATAATCAAGAAAATTTGAACTGGGATGAATCTGCAATATTAGGAGAGGAAACGTACTAGTTACTAAAAGGAAAACAGATCCAAGTCGTTAATTCCATTCTGCAAGCTGTAAATAATACAGCTCCTGACACTAAATGGTTCTTCGTTGATGGTCCGGGGGGGGGGTACTGGGAAGACATTCATTTATAAAACTTTATACTATATGATGACTGGAAAACGATACATATTATTGCCTAATGGACGTACTACGCATAAAACTTTTGGTCTAAAAGTACCAATGACAGCAGCTTCAGTCTCAAGTATTAAACCTAACTCTTCTAAGGCGAGAGAATTAGCAGAAATAGATATTTTTCTTATGGATGAAGCTCCGATGCTTCCAAAATATGGTTTGCAGAATATTGATCAACTTTTACGATCCATTGGAAATCCGGATCTTCGGTGGAAAAGTAATAGTACTAGGAGGAGATTTTCGCCAATGTCTGCCTGTACAGTCGCGTGCAACTAAAACTGAGCTATTAGATCTTTCTATAAGGCGATGCTTCCTTTTCAAGACTTTCAAAGTAGAAAAAAATATACGCGTTGATATAGAACAACGACAATTTGCTGATTATTTACTAAAATTAGGCAATGGCGAACTGGCCCTAAATAATATGGAAGAAATTGAATTGCCACAGACTATTATTTCAATCAAGAATCTTATTGATGAAGTATTCGGGAACTGTTTAGCCAATAGAAATTATGAGGGTATGAAAGAGAGAGCAATACTGGCACCTATTAATAAAGATGTTGAAAAATTAATGATGATATTTTCAAACTTCCTGGAGATTACCAAACATACTATAGCCATGACTCAATGAACGATCAAACTGATAGAGGGGTGGAATTCACATCAGAGTTTCTAAATAGTCGCTTAATATTTCTGACCTGCCACCATATGAATTAAAATTGAAAAAAATGTGTTAATAATGTTATAAATTAGCATAATCTTATACTATAAATTAGCAAAATCTTCCTTAATCTCGAATACACTAAATCTAATTAGAATCGTTAAATTATTGCACCATAGTAGGCCGATTTCTTTAAGAAATTTAATAAAATAGACTATTCCGCTTCTTAAGTAAGAAGGGAGATCATTTAACACTGAAAATGATATTTGTTTAACATTATTTTTATAATATTGAACATATATTTTTGTATAACATCTAAACAGTATTCTATATCTGTTGGAGCAATTTTGCACCTTACGAAGAAACGGAACGTTTCAACGTTCCGTTTCTTCGTAATAATGACGGTTCACCGTCATTACCCAAAATTCAAATTAAAATCTGACTGCACCTGGCAACACATACTGGCACTGTTTATATATCTCTATGTCTATTCTACGTTTATACGTTTATAAAATTCGCAACAAAAAAGTATTTTAAACCATTCAAGTACGCTTTTTACTTGAAGAATATCAGTTATTATTATTTTAACGATTTTCAGAGCGTTTTGATCTTAATACATCTATAGATATGTAAAAAATCACTCTTCCACATTTTAAGGTTTAGGAATAAAACATACTAGTACAATTTTATTCTGTTTATTAAAATAATATTCGTTCAACTGAACACAAGACATCGGTCCAGACCTAATAATTGAGTTCTCTAATTTGACAATTTTTTCCCTACTAAAAAAAATAATAACTAGCTCATCGCAGGAGCACTTTGTCTTTACCATCTTAACAATAAAAACAACCTATAAAATCTATCAACATAAAAGACCTTCAGAGGTATTAGGCAGATTCCGCACTGGCGATAATCGCGACTTGCAACGCGACTGTCGCATTTTATGTAACTCATGTAATGTTTGACGGCGATAGTCGCAACTTAGAAACGCGACAATCGCATATAAGCAACGCGACTGTCGCAACTTATTAACGCGACTGTCGCATTTTTAATATGAATCAGTTAATATTTAACACATTAAAGACAAATTCGCGAAGCTCGTTCACAGTATATCGTCAACGCGCAATCTGATTTTAGGCATTGATAACCAGTGTTACAGTTAAATTTGGCACAGATTATATATATATAGCAAAAAAGTTTACTGTCCGTTCCTATATCCCTGGCAATCTGAGAGTTCTAAGATGGTTTTAGCACGCTCCACTTATTTCAACGTCAAAGAAGTAATGCATGTAAAAGCAAGTTTTACAAAATTAACTGCATATAGATAAAATAAAATAAAAACTTCCTTTAGAACATAAAATATCAAAATTCCATATATATTTTTCAATTTACATGCTTAAAACGAATTTTAAGGGACAAATCTAATTAATATTTAAAAAGAAAAAAACTATACAGTACCCATAGCATTACAGTATTGCACAAGTTAAAAATTTCATGCAAGATCAAGCCGATATTTGTCAGATTTGCAAAATAAAAAATCGATTGCCATTTTAAGTCAAAAAAATCCGATTTTACGTCGATTTTGATATAACATTAATGAATTTCCAATTTCAAGTCATGGTTGATATTGCATTTAACAACGTTAAAATTCTTAATAATAACAATAAAACAACAAAAAGTGCTGGACAAAACAAACCATCCGAGAACATTACGAGGGTAGTAATCATTTTTTTATAATAATAAATGCAATCATTTCTTTTAAACAAAAAAGAAAAGTAATATATATCCGAATTACAAATTTATTTACAAACGAGTGTTTATATAACTCTGGGGGTAGTATTGGTAAAAATTTTAGCTCCAGATATGTAACGAAATTATCAGAGTCAGTATTCAACTAATATTTTTTTAAACATCTTTTATAATAATGTATATATGTATATGTAAGTAGAATAATACACTTAGTTCTAGTATGACACAGTTAGATTAGTCTAGACTTTTTACATTTACACTGTGTACAATTATACATTTGGTGCTGTACTGGCAACACTTGCTTTGAATACAGAAGAATCGATATTTTAATAAACCTAACTCTATTAAAATTTTGTTAAGAAATAGTTTAGATACATTTTTTTAATGTAAGTGTTGCCAGTACAGTATCGTATAGTAATTCTGTATCAGGCGTGAATTTGTTGATAAGTCGACTTACTTCCTTTTATATATTAATCATTTTCAATAAGGATTGTCTAATTTATATGGTGAATATTTTAGTGAACTCGATTAGTTTTTTATCGCACATAAATATAAATAAAATAAATATATGGGACACTTACACACACGGTCGTCCGTCCCCAAAGTGAGTAACTTAATACTTGTGTTATGGGTGACAGACAACTGGTGAATATATACTTATATAATTTTTAAATACATACTTAATTACAAATATACGCCCAGGCTCAAAGATCAACAAATTAATTTATAGAAAATGTTGGCCTTCGGCGGGAATCGATCCCGCGACCCGCGGAGCTGAAGGCAGGATCACTACCCACTGTTCCAACGAACCAGTCAACATACAAACTTGTGAATATTTAAATAACTCTCTTAAACGAAAACCTATTAATGGCTGCTATAAAGTGTGCGTTTTGGACTTTATTTATTAAACCAACTAATAGAATTTAGAATACATAATTTCAAAACACATTATAAATATATAACATAATCTAAATCTGTGTGATCTTTAAAGTTAGTACTTGTTAATTTATTCACGCCTGGTACAAAATGTCACTCATACAACATGCCTAGTCTAATCTACGACAGTCTAATAAATTCCGCACAACGGAAAAACATGTTTCCCTCCGCATAGCCTTATACCTTTACTTTATACATATGCGTGTCTCGGAGGGAACTATGAACTAAAATCAAATTCAAATTCTAACGCTACATGGAACCGTTATCAGGTGCAGGCCGTCAAGAGTTTAAATAGAATAGGATAAACGAGTCCGTATTAAGAGAGCAGTAAAGGCGATAATCGCTCGGTGTCGAGCCGTGCGCGTACTTTGTCCATAATAAAACACACGTAAAGTTTTAAAAATTCAACCAAAATATAACTTTCTTTCGATAAAAAAAATTAGTCCAAAGTAAATTTTAAAATTCTCCAAAAAGGCACAATTAGTATGCAAACTACAACAGACAGATAAACAAATCTATCTATCCAAGATATTGGATTAGAGAAACTAATGGCACAAGATATTGTGACTAGTCATGGAAAATAGCTGTATGAGGAGAAAAGTTTGGAATATTAAAATGCAGAGAAATGACTCGATGTTGGCTCACAATTTTGAGATCAAACGATGATTGTTATATCGGGACTTACTATATAGATCATGGAACTTATATTTATATGTCAATATATATGATTCTCACAGAACAGTCTGATTTTAAGAAATACCGCACATTTTGTGTGTAAATGCATTAGGCCATTAGAAAGAAAAAATCACTCGAAGCATGTATGCAATGTGAATTGTCACGTGATTTTATACTTATTAAAAACTAAAATCGAAAATGTGGGTATTTCCAGAAAAATCACACAAAAACCCGTGTCTAATTAGCACCCGATAAAACCTCTGTAGTTATCGTTGAAACCAGCAAACAGTTTTCAATGGTACTTTATTTTATCACATAACACGACCTGTTTCCAAGCCAGCCTAAAAGATGGCGCTTCTACGTAATTCCGAAGTTTCACAACAGATGTCACTATTATACCACTTACTGAAAACCGCTATTTCATCAGTCCGTTGCAGAAATATAATTAAATTCAGTAACCAGTCAAATGAACTCAAATTAAACTCTATTACAATTCCAACTTTGTTAATGGCGTCCGATAAAGATTCAAAAGTTGAAATCGTCATTGAGTATAACGAGGCTTCGATTCCAAATTCCAAATTTAAAATTTTAAGTTTCACGGCTGGCTGGCGTTCAGTCGCGTCCGTGCTTCGGCAGGCACCGGACGTGGTCCACCGTCACTATGACACCGATATCACTTCGTGTCCGGGTCGCGCTTGGGCCGCACGCGGCCAGGACTGGGACGTGAGCTGGCCGACTGACAGAGGATTGTTCGCGTCCCTGGGATTCGTTCCAACGGGATTCCGCGGGGGCGGAGGGGGATCGGACGCGGGGGAAGCCAGGGAGGATAGAGCACTGAGTCCCCCGGGACTGGACGCTGAATTGAGGGGCGTATCGGCCTCGTCACTCGACGCGTCCGACAGTTCTTCCAGTTTGACGTCCTCCTCAGAACAAGGGGACTGGGGCGTCGCCATCGGAAGCGGGACGGTCCCCGTGGCTGCTGCTAGGGCTTCCATGTAGCGCACGCACTTCTTCTTCCGCCTGAAAATATAATATTAAATTAATTTCATACTTTAACATTTCAATGGCGTCTGTTTTTATTAATACTCTATAATACTTTATTTGCGAGATTTCCAGTTAACTACTGATTTATAAGATATGCAAAATAACACAACTGCCTATGTATAAAAACAAACGCCATATATATGTTTCACGTAAAAATACCTCAGTAAAGCTTAACTACATCAAAATCAAATCTTAAGATCAATCTTAAGACAACACGCATTACAACAAATATTGAAATAACAAAATGAACTAAGAACATCTAAAGCTAACACCTAGCACGACATACTAAAACATCAAAAACGAAGGTTAACTCAAAAAGACATGCTTGAAAGATGTTATAGTTCAAATAATAGAAGTAAGGCGTATTTCGATATACTAGATATTCGCTGCAACTGATTTTCTGAACTGAATTGATATTATTAGAAACAAAAGGAAGCTTCGCATTTTGAGAATATTTTGGAAAGTACAGTATGCACGAAATAACATGAAGAGTAAAACTATGGCAGCAACAAATATCTTGTATAATTAACCTTTTAAACACTAAAACGGAGGCGACAAATAATCCATGCTACGTAACTGACGCGCAAAATTCAATTTAACGCAAACCTATCTTCTACTCAAAAAGTAAAACCAAGCTGATGACATTCAAGGTTATAGCATAATAAAAACTTAAAAAGAGAGAAACGAGAGATATAAAAAATTTACAACTATTTTATACATTTCATTAAAGACATTGGCATTATGATGAAATTTCTTATTAACCCAACATAATTGTAACTCGAATATTTTATAAACCATATATTGTAGTAGATGTTTATCGACGATTAAATGAGAAGAATTTTTCTTGCAAAAAAATAAAGAATTGTTACTGTACAGCGAACTCAAAACTTACTCTCTCTTCAGAGAGAAGAATAAAAGATTTTGCTCATCGCATTGCACTATGCGGATTAGCAGTTCACATATCCATAAAATTATTTTAGCTGATCTAATTGTAAATACAAAAAACTCATCTAAATTAGGAAGACGCAAGAGTCTTTAAATAATATATTATTTACACGGACTTCATAACAAATATGGTAGTCATCACTAAGTCTAATCATTTCCAATTTATTAAATATTATTTCTTTTCAAATTATGGCCATATCTCGATAATATTGACACGTGAACACCATGCTATAAGTGCACAACGAAAATACGCAGATCATATGTAAATCTTAGACAATACAATGAACTTACAGAAACAGTAACAATCATTACTAGAAATAAATTTGCGATGATCAAAATCACTATGCGTAATTGATTAATTCTGAAATATCGACGGCTAACTATCGCGCGATCAACTGGCTCTAACGCTTGTATATGATCCGCGTATGATAAAACGCAAATTAGTCAGCAAACGCAAACTAATCAGCAATCACGTCTATAGCAACGATCACGATAATCAAAGTTCACGATCATAAAATGCCAAGTCTCGTTCTACCAACTGACCGTGAGTCGTCCGGCGGCGGTGGGCCGGCACTAGAGGTTCACGTAAGTGGGCTCTTGGGGAGGGCTCCCGACCAGGCTAGCGGCCGGCAAGGGCGTCGCTGGCTCTGGTCGAAGGAGCCCTAACCCACCTGACACCATAACGCTACTTGACTCAGGGCTATTAGCGCGACAGCGAATACAAATTCACGAATAAAAAGAAAAAATAATAATAGATAAATCAGAAGATTAACATTTAAGTATACAAAAAAAATGAAATCAAAAACGCATTAAAAGATATTGTTAATTGATCAGATGAGTTACATTAAAATGATTTTCGTTAATGTATTTAATTTGAAATCAATGAAAAATAAGAATTGTTAGAAATAAAATATACCAACAGAAATAAAGAAAGCAATTGCAGATGTGTTCGATGAAGTTTGATGATTTTGTTAAAACCGAAAGTCAAGTAGAGTTGGTAATAGCCAATTGAAAATTTCGCATCAAAAACAGACCGTCACCAATAGTGCCAGCGGTATCCAGCATCGATCCGTGAGAAGCGGCAATCATGAGTGGAAAAAACATTTCAATGAGTAAAATTACATCTTCACGATTAATTTATATTATCACTATGTTCGGTTTAACCCAAAAAAAGCGAGCGTTATTCAGAAAATGTGTCAAGATTTTTTTGAAAGCTTTTTCGACAAATGATTGCCCCCTCTCTGTTTTGCATCCGAGTATTCTTCTAATGCCTATTATCACTACGAATCTCACACTTTGTCTACTTTCAAAAAAATCTATTCCGCGTGATTCTACATCAAACTTTATTTCTTTGTGAAAAGACACATTTTCTGAATGGATATTCCTGCTTCGCTTTATTCTTATGCCCTTATTCTACAATATCTCGTAAAAGAGCACAGCGTAACAAGGTTTTTTTTCTATAACAAATTCAAAAACATAAATAACAACATCTACTACGGATTGTTTGACAAGAGCGAGAGTAACAAATAAAATAAAATTTATGTTACGACCAGGCTCTCCTTGGCGTAAAATAAAGACGTAAAGATAAGCCAAGTCTTTCCACATAGAAACAATATGACTCTAAAAATAATTATCGAGAGCATTTTATGCTCCTGCTTTTGAAAAGTAGGCCGATTATCTTTTGTTCTATAAGCGAAAAGAAATGTAAGATAAAATACTTGACACCCACCTGCAAGGCTTACACCATTGATTCTGTTGATCGAGCCCATATCTCGCTCGACATTTCTTTAAATTGTTTCCTGAAAATTGTAAATTATATCTGTTAGTTTGTATCCCAGTAAAGATTTTAATCTGGGTAGCAGTCATGTGCCTATAAATCTTTATGCTTTTAAATTATATGCAAATAAAAAAACTGAATGCAAAGTAACAGTTGCAATTTTTTTTAATATTACGGACGTCGTATTCAAAGCTATAATGAAAATTAAATCAGGGGGACCTATGACGCCGTAGGTGCTTGTAGCAGAAATAAATTTACTAAAATTATGTCAGAAGCATCTTAAGTAATTAACGCTATTACTAAATCTACTAAAGCATCATGCACCAACACCGTTAAACATGTTAGTAATCGTGCAGGAATATGGGAGGGGCTAAATGAAAATGAAAACGGAAAAAACATTGGTTTAAAAAATAGCACTCTACTCGTATTCACTTCGGAAACTAAATCACTAACTACACTATTGCAAGACGAAATAAAAATAACAATCACAAATAAACATGACGCTCATAAGCAAATTCAAGCAGAATAGGTTCTCCGGAATCAAAATAAATGTTTATATTCATTTGGCCAGTATCATTATAAACACAGAAGCATCGGCAGCTTTTGTTGGTTACATGTAAAATACGAGTCCTTAGGAACATTGTCTCCGCTACACGGCGCTATGCCGTCAAACGTTTCGCATTGAATTGGCGGGACGTCTTCATGCACACTGGTTTCTCGCAATACTCCTTCGTATACTTGGAACGTATCGAGAAGGCTGTCCCAGCCTTTACATCGAGCATATCTATTTACAGTCCCTGCAAAGCAATTACTCAAGTATTCAAACGCTCGAGTATTGAATAAAACATGCACGCTCCTCGAATACGTAGGCGACACTTCGGAGCAGACGGAGAGCCAAAAACCGGGACAACCTTCGAAGGAGTGCCACTTACGTCAGGGTCATTTTCTCAATAAATAGCGTTGTAATAACAAAAGAAAAATAAATAAATGCGATATATATTCAATAAAAATGCTGATATACGTCTACAACCTTGTACCCCTTCAACCATAGACATTCGGCAATATTTCTACGTTGCTCGGTCGGTTCGGGCAAAGTTCAAAGCAATTGAACCCGCTGACGGGAGCGTGAGCGGGGCGATGCGGGGACGTTTGGCGGTGGGAGGGGAGAGCGACGGACGTCTCCGGCTAATCCTTTATTAATTGACCTCATTTTTTAATGAGCCGAAGCGGCTATCGAGTTCCTAGCGAGCCGAGACGTGCGTCGCTGACCGTATGCAGATAGGCGTCACTTGTATTTTGTTATATTCGTAAAGTGTCTGCGCGGTCGTCAGGGTCGAACGGGAGAACGGGGATGGTGCGGTAGCAGAGGCCGGGATAGGGGCGGCAGCGGTCGTTGCAAGGCAGTACCTCCATCGGTTGTCTCCTGTTTTCGCTTCCTCTTCTTGCCCCTTTGCGTATTAGCCCTAGACGACCAATCGGGATAGAGCTGCATGTGCAGCTGGCGCTCGCGCCGCGCCAACTCGTAATACTTGGCTTGCTCCTCGCGGCCGAGCGCATGCCACTGTACCGAACGCAGCAATATGGAAAGAAAAGAGAAATGCACTTCGACGGCGGTTCGCGACCGAGCCCTACGTTTGGTGCTAGAAAAACAGCCCACAGTGAGCGTACCCCTCGACAATTTTGATCCTACTCCCCAAATAAATGAGAATGGCCAATTGTGGTGTTCCTCACAGAACCTATTCTGCGGTCGGTATCGTCGCGCCTCGTCTAGACATAGATCAAACCAATATAGTTTCCGATCGGGGGTGCGGGGTGAACACGGTACACGGTCACTCGACGACTACAGTACACAGAACACGCAGGGGGCGAGCGGCGCGGGGGGTGGCGAGGACGGCCCGCACGCCCGGCGCCGCTCGCCGCGCGGGCAACGGTTCCAGCCGCTTTTCTAGCACAGGCACCACCGGCCGCCGCACTAACACAGTGGAGTAACACGCACACACGCACACTCACATACAGGGGAGGGGTCACGGGTGCTCGTCAGTGGGATCAAGCCGGTTAGTTCGTGTTAGGAGCCCTGGACGGCGCAAGCGAGTTCTGGGGGACGTTAGTGGAGTGCGGGGGCGGACAAGGGGACCGGACGGGGGAGCGGGAGGGGGGTGAAGCGAGTGTACAGAAGCGTCGACGTGACAGTCCATCCCCTCGTGACGGGTCTCGGCCTAGGGTCCAATACCTCCCAGCTCAGCGGGACCGCGGTCCTTTTTCCGCTTTTTCTTTTTGGAACCGTAACCGTAGTTGTCTCTCGCGCTCCACCCGGGATACAGCTGCATATGAAGCTGTCTCTCTTGTCTGGCTTTCTCATAGTATTTTGCTTGCTCCTCGCGACTCAACGAGTGCCACTGCGTAGTTATGATTATATTGCATTACGAACATGTGAATGCGAACGACGCCGAGGGCGGCCCGCACTGTGTGGATATATTTGTTACTCTTGTTAGGAATCAGATCCGTTCCGAGAAACGTAACGGCTAGCATGCGATTCTTCGTAACATCACAGCAATTGTGATTCGCCAATCGGAATCGCTTTTGATATCTACTCAAAAATAAATTAGTGTTTTGTCATAACTTTTAAATCTACTCAATAAAAATAATAAGTTTATATGCGTTCGACTATTATCAAGGAAGTTAATGCAAAGGAATGTCATAATTTTTTTAATCATCTTGTCTATAATTGTTATATTCGCATCAGCACTTAAAAATGACAACAAACAGACTAGTGTGTATTGACAAAGTCTAAATTATGAATCTTTTATTAGATTTTTTTTAAACGCACTTTTTCATCTTTGTTCTGTGTATAAACATTATTAACATATTTTTCCGAAAAATAATATAACATTAATTCGAAAAAAAAACGGACTCACACCCTGTGGACTTGGAAACAATATTATATATCGAATATTAAATATCGATATAACTTCAAAATTTATAAAATTCACGTCAATATTTTTTAATTTAGTTAAGTCGTAGTTTACAGAGCGATTTAACATACGTTAATTAACAATGCACAACAACGTCAATGAGTTGAATAATAAAATAAAGTAACGTTGAAATAGGTTAAATATATTTCTGTATATTCCGAGTAATTCCGAACTGAAATTCCATTGAGTATTACCTATAAATTTAACAGTGAAGAAATCACGATTGACAAATCAAAATTGCGCACTACGGCCGTGTGTTTGTTATTCAATACATTTAGTCTAGATGTCTGATATGGATTCATTGTCTTCCAGAAACCGAGCCAACTCTGTGTTTACGCGGCACAAATCGTATCCTAACAAGATTAACAATGAGCACAATTTAAAATTAAAAAAAATATAACTAAAGTCAGTTAAACATGACCTTTACGAGCGGCCACTTCTTCATCTTAAAAGGTTTTAAGTGAATTCAATACTTATATGAATTGAAATATTGGATTGTTGTAAAACCTATTTATATATATTTCGATGTTTCAATTAATAAAAGGCTAATACAGAAAGCCTACTATATTATCGAGGAATACTTATATCATAAAAATGCCTGGACGTAGCTACTCTTCGACTCTGTACAAGACAGTAATAACTTAATGTTATAAGTTATTACTGTCTTGTACAGTCTTGTATAACTAGTTATAAGTATTATTTTGAAAAGAGCAACCGCCGAGTTTCTTGCTGGCTCTTCTCGGTAGGAGCAGCTTTCCTAACCAGCAGTAGAGTTGACGATTCAAAAGCACTTGATTACAAGTTTATTTGAATAAAGAATATTTTGAATTGAATTAAGTAGATACTCTGTGGACGATTAAGTATTCTGTGGTGTATGTATAAAATTATCATTTGTAGTAACAAGTAAAAACGAAAATGTAATCAAAAAATAAAAACAATCATGAACTTCTCTAACATTAATGAAGATTTTTAAATATTTACATATATTTTTTTTTAAACAGTATAGAATTTTAATTTGATATCGATAAGGTATAAATTGAGTACCTATAGATCATTATTTTCAAGTATACAATAATATACGATATAAAAAAGTTTATTCCATATAAGTTATGAAAGATTCTGTTTTTAGTATCATTTTTGTATTGTTGTGCAATTGCTTGCAATTGTAGCTGCAATATAAATTTAAATTTATAAAAACAAATAAAACAAACTAAAAAAATAAACAAATGTATTTCATTTGTTTTCAATCATAAGTTTTCAGTTTAATTTTATTATTCTGCGTAATACAAAATAAATAATTTATATATAAATAATAATAAAAATTTAATTTAGTTTTTCATATTCTTTTATTTTTTCTTTCTTTGATTTCATTATTTTTTCTAGTAATATTAAGTAAGTAAACATAGACCTTTTAAATCTGACGTATACTTTGTTAATATTTTACGCAAATTTTTGTTTATTTAATTGAACGAAGTTAACTTCGTATTGTATATAATACACAAAAAACGACGGAAAGACGGACAGACGGAAAAATATACTCAATGCTGCGTACAGGACACAGTATGCCTTATGCTTTCCTATTTCACGTCTTGAAAACTTAATTACCAGCGAAATAATCTCAGATCGAAAGAATAGAAAGATGGAGTATTGCCAAAGTCATCAGTCATCAATGAATAAAAATTAAGTAATTTATACTTAATATAATAAGCTATATAAATTGGTTTATATATAACAACACTACGCCCGAATGCTTATTCCACCGTGTGGAATCCGGCTGAATATAATAGATCACCCTCATTTCTTACCGAGGTGTCGTAGAAGGCGACTTAAGTAAGTTGACGTCAGGTAGGCGGCAGGTAAAATACCTTAGACCCCACTTAGAGTGGGATATGGGTAAGGAGAATGATGATAATGCATATTCGCTTATCAAAAAGATCGGCTAGGCACTGCGTTAATAAACGTTTGTATTATGTAAAGAGTCGGCTTGCATACAACCTCCTTCCATTATTCCACTCTAAGTGTCGGCACATGTTATAAACATGTTGTCACATGATTTGGCTACGAAACTATTTTATTTATTTTATGATACTATTTTACGACCGGCCGCCTGCCTGACGTCAACTTACCTTAGTCGTATTTTACGAGACCTCGGTAAGAAATGAGGCTGGTCTATTCAACTCAACCGAATACCAATGGGTCAACCTTAGTCGCCTTTTACGACACCGGTAAGAAACGAGGGTGGTCTATTCTCTTCAGCCAGATACCACACAGCTAGTAAAGAGTGTCGGCTTAGTATTTAAAAAATAAAGCTTTTTTTTAGTTTCGTGCACTCCATCTTCCTTTTTTCGATCTATGATTATAAATAAACATCTTATTGATATAATTCCACATAAATACATTGAAGTACTAAACAAAGATCATAAATAAAACTAGAAACATTTATCAAGCGACTAACTACTCACCCGTCGGCCCAGTATTTGGTTTATCGCGGCGGACTCCTTTAAGGTACACTCGGCGACCACTTTCGCCCTCATCTCCTTCATATACAACATGAAGGCGTTAAGCGGTTTCTTGATATGAGGTTTTTTATTTTGCTCTTTGCTGCTCGCTGAACTGTCCGAGGGCTTGTCCGACGCTGAGCTGCTTGTGCCTTTGTCTTGCGACCTGGAAAAGTATGTGAACATTTTGAAAATTCTGAAAGACTTCTTTAGAACTTATTATAAGATTTAGTACCTGGGTAACCGAGCTTTGCTCGGTAATTTTTAAAATAAAGTAAGAAAAAGAAGAATAGGGCACGTGGGGCTCGATCCTAGATATTTTCACCTATCTAGACCGCCCGTTTCCTAAATGAACTACCGTGACTACGTTTGACAGCGAAAAATTGTGATTGTATTCAACGTAAAATTAAAAAAAAATTTAGAGCCCGAAAACAGGGATAAAACGACATTTTTTAAAAATAAAACTTATCTAGATCGATTTTTCTCCCCCAAAACACTATACATGCTGAATTTCAGGAAAATCATTGCGGCCGTTTCCGAGATTCCGAATAAATATATACAAGATTAGCTCATTTAAATATTAAAGATAGAAGCAGGCATTATTTTTGCGGAATTTCATAGTACGGAAGTTACAATAAAATTATTTTTCTTTATTTACTTTATTTTTAAATTTCTGAAAAGAACAGGTCTACATGTCAGTTAAGTCGACATTTGCTATATGTTTAACTACCTTTTACCCGCGTCTTCGTTCGCGTGAACTGTTGTCGCGTGATAGGCTGATAATAGATGGCGCTTTTTAGTGTCATCCTATTCCTGTAGAATTAACAGGATTTCTATAGCCTATATGTTGTTCCGGTGTATAAGGAATAATTGTGCCAAATTTCATTGATATTGATTACGCAGATTCGCCTTGAAAGAGTAACAAACATACATCCATACTCACAAACTTTCGTTCGTAGTTGTAAGAAGTAAGTACTTATGAGGCTTACTTATGATAGAGATTTACTTAATTCAATCCATTAGGAGTCAATACAACAAGCATTTATTATGTTCGGGACTAACAGCTATATAATGTTAAGATCTATCTTAAGTTATACCTTCGTCGTGATTACAATATTTTAAAATAAAAGCACCTCGCCAAAGCTCACCCGAACCTTTAAGAGTAACTTATAGAAAGCTAACTTATTGACTTTGTAAGGACTAACAATAAATTCTCCAAAAAAACCTACATGTTACTGTCATATCGACGAACATGATCGATCGAATCGATAATTTTGGAATGTAAACCCAAGGATAGTCCTCTCACCCGACTATACTTATCTATTATCCTATCGTAGTTTAGGTGCTAACGACTCACAGACCCACGTCCGGTTGTGAACAGACGTCGCTTCCGGCGCGTGCGCACGGTGACATGTCGGACATGTGGCATCCATTATCGATTTTATGTCTAATCAAATGAATTTGTCGACGCAATCATAAAATAATACAATAGAATATTTAAGATATCTTACGCAGTTATGACTATTGATAAATACTTTCTATTAAGTAAATAATTTAATAATATTTTTTATATTATATTTAAATAATAATATATTTTAACAATAATTTAATTACATTTAAATAAGGTATGTGATTACCTAAATATCTCTTGGTTTATATGCTCATCGTCCTGTCCTTATCCCACTCTAAGTGGGGTCGGCACGACATGATATATAATTTTGTCACATGATTTGGCTACGTATTTGCCTGACGTAAACTAAGTGACGTGACTAAGTCGTATTTTAAAGATGATGGTCTATTCTACTCAACCGGATACAACACAGTAGGGCAACTTACCTTAGTCGCATTTTATGACACCTCGGTAAGAAATGAGGGTGATTTATTTCACTCAGCCGGAAAACACACGGTTAATATCTAATCATTTATACGTAGATATAATATACTTTAGGCAACTTACAAGAATAAATGAACAGCAGGAATCTCGTAATCAATTTAGAAATATTTTGGTGTCTAATTTAAAAAATACGTTAACAAGAATAAAGGATATTTTAACACAAAAATGGCTGAACGTTGTCCACCCAGGCCATTTATTTGATTCGTCGACAATATTAATAATGGGAAGGAGATGGAATCCTGAATAACGACTTCCTGCGAGATCCTAACTCTAAAATAGACAAAACACTAAATATGTATAAGGGCCGTCACACACTCGTCCGCTCCACGCAGATAGTATATTTGGTTACTGTATTTTTACTGATACTCGTAATTCTTAATATTTAGGGGAAGTCTGAAAGTTGCGCCCATTACAGAAAAGATGAAGTGCGAGACTAAGTTGGTATGGTCATGTAATGAGGAGGGATGAAAATTATGTGACCAAAAGAGTTTTAAATATGAATGTGGATGGATGTATGGCTAGGGGGAGGTCGAAAAAAAGATGGATGGATTGTGTGAAAAATGATATGCATGTTAAAGGAGTGGCACCAGATATGACGAATGATAGAACAGAATGGAAGAAAAGACATATTGTGCCGACCCCGCTTATAGTGGGATAAGGGTAAGAGAATGATAACTCGTAATTTTTAATAAGCAATGAACATAAACGTTACTTTATTCATCATTTTCCTTTCCTATCCCACTCCAAGAGGTGTCGGTATTACACGTTTTAAACATGTAGCATAATTCGGATAGGTATTTTACGACCGGCCGCCTGCCTAACTTCAACTAACTTTTGCGATCCTCGGTAAGAAAGAGGGCAGTCTATTCTACTCAACCGGTATACGGTATACTACCACACGGTGGATCTACTTACTTTAGTCGCCTTTTAGACAGAAAGGTTCGGTTAGAAATGAGGGTGGTCTATTCTAGTCAGTCGGATACCACACGGCTATTTTCACAAATCAAATATTTGTATAAAATTCAATGAATTTATATTTTGATAGCCGCTATCAAAATACAAAATAATCTAATTTTGAAATAACTACATTAGTAGTTATTCAACAGATTAGAATATAATGTAGTCATTAGACTACATTATTCTAATCTGTTGTTTTTTTAAATAAAAGCAATAAACTTAACATCAATAAGTTAACATTCATCAAACAGTTATTTATATTTTTTGTACTAAATGTATTAAAATAAACGAAATAATTATATAAATAAGTACCAATTATATAATATTAAAAGTCATTAGACTACATTATTCTAATCTGTTGTTTTTTTAATAAAAGCAATAAACTTAACATCAATAACTTAACATTCATCAAACAGTTATTTATATTTTTTGTACTAAATGTATTAAAATAAACGAAATAATTATATAAATAAGTACCAATTATATAATATTAATTGTCGTTTACATAATGACCTAATTTTTTTTACAGCTAATGGCTATATATTCATTGCAGTTTCTCAGATAAGTGTGTGTTAGTCTCTCGTGCGTTCGCCGTTCGATACGTCAAGTGTAGTTTATTCGGTAAATTAGTTCGGGGAAACGGCGACACGAATGTACAACTTCCTTTACAAGGAACGGGAGTTAAAAATGGGGAAAGAGTGAAAATATACGCATTGGCAGCTTGCTTGTTTGTGACATTCCAGTTAATTATATGATAATGTGAAAATTGGAATTTTATAAATTTTTTCTACTACGAAATTAAAAATAATTTATAGATTTAGGAGCTACTTGGAACAGAAATGTATATATAATACAAAAGTAATAATAAAGTTATTTATAGCAAAATAATATGTAAGTATAAATTTAAATATTTTTATAAGACAGCTAATGCCTCTTAAAAAAGTTTCTATGATATGATCATTAATTCTTCTATCGTACACAACAAAAATAATATCATTTTTAATCATTTTCATCATTTTTAAAAATTATCATCATTCGCCTACCCTTATCCCACTCTAAGTGGGGTCGGCACAGAATGTTATAAACATCTTGTAACATGATTTGGCTAGGTATCTTACGACCGGCCGCCTGCCTTACATCAAATTACCTTAGTCGCTTTTAATACACCTCGGCAAAAAAGGTCGGTGTATTCTATTTAGCCGGATACTACACGGTGGGTCAACTTACCTTAGTCGCTTTTTACGACATCTCGGTAAGGAAGAGTATTATTACTTATTAGTATTTAATATTTTTACAATATTTATCTTCAGTAATGCCGTGTGGTATCCGGTTTAGTAAAATAGACCACCCTCTTTCTAACCGAGGTGTCGTAAAAAAGGCACGTGACAGCATGTTTATAACATGTTGTGCCGTTCCCACTTAGAGTGGGATAAGGGCAGGAGGATGATGATGATTTATCTTCAGTTTTCCACGCAATTTCACTAAAACCGTTATTCAGACATTCACAAAAAGCTCTTTAACGCGTTAAAAAGCTAAGTAGCTCACACAGTTCAGTCTAGCTTCAAAAGATTGAAAGCGAGCAGAGAAAGGATTCTTCACAATGCGCGGCATCATCCGAAACTAGGGTATTCATGGAAGATTTTGCACACGGGAAAACGGCGCTTTTAATCTGCACTAGGAAAACTAGGAATAAGCGTTTCTTACCTAGAATTTAGTTTACGGTAACTTTTTTTTAAAGCTTTAACTTGCCTTCTATGTGAAGATGGAATCTTGCGAATAAATTATAGAATTAATCGTTAATTTGCGGAGATCCATAATACAACAGTAATAATAAAATTATTTGGCTATACTCCGCGATGAAGTAAAATAGAAAATATAATGTTAAATGTAGAGTGGACAATCCGTTTTCATGCTTGATCCATGCAGAATTCGTAAAAACACATGCACAAATCTCCACCACCACCACCACCACTACAATTCACAAGCACTAAATACGTTCACTGTCACAAACTCAACAATCATTCGCCCCACAACCGAAGCATCATCACGAGATAGACTCCACTGATGTGGTGGCGTTGGTGGAGGTTTGTGCTTTTACGAAACCTGCATATAGCTATAGTATGAAAATAGAATCTTTCAAGTTAAATTTGACCCACTTCATAGTGCTATATCGCTTGATACCTGATGCTATATCGCCAGCTTAGTATGAAAGTGACCGAATATTTTAGTCAGTATAATTGACGATACATTTAGCTAAAAACTGTCTATATTAATAATGTGTTTATTTAATGTGTATGATGTATTTGTCGTTGATGGTCTTACAAAATAAATAAATAAATAAATAATAGTGTGTATACAATATAATAGAGTGTAAACCTATTTCGAACACAAGGTGTCTTTTGGACACCCTTGTATTTGAATACAAATAACTGTGAAATTAATTATTATAGATGTATATATATTAAAAGGATTTCTATATATTTCCCCGATGTATAAGGAATAACTCAGCCAATTCTTTTCGATATTGGTTCAGCGGATTCGCCATGATACAGTAACAAACATATATCCATACTCACAAACTTTGCATTTATAATATTAGTAAGATTGTTCTCATATTTTCTTAAACTTTTACCCCTCTTTTTAAGAGCTAAGTAGCCAACAAAACCCCATTCGAATATGCAAGGAATAAAAGCGAGCAAAGAAAGAAAACAGCACAATGCGCTCGCTGCAGACTCCGAACGAGGTATACAGTGTGGTAATTATCGTGTACCTTCGCTAACAATTGACATAAACTAATAAATATAATAAATACATACTGTATATTAATAATTATTTTATTTTTATACATATAGTTAGAAAAGAGAAAGAAAAAGTAAAAAAAAGCACATGTATAAAGGCGGACTTATTACTAAAAGGGATCTCTTCCAGTCAACCTTTTAATAGAAAGAAAAGGACAAGAAGTGAAGAAGAAAGAGAATAAGAGTAATATAGAGAAAAAGATAAAGTTTATATAAATTTATCTATTTAATCTATTAATTAATTTTGGTGAAATAAATACATGAAAAGATGCTACTAATACCTATATAATAACTTAAGACAAATATTTCATAGTCTGTAACTTAATAATTAACTAATTGCTTCGAGAAAAAGTTTGAGTTTTTTTATATCAAATTTCGAGTTAAATAAATACAACATAATGTTTACTAACAATTTAAAAATGAAAGTCTGTCGGTGTTTCTGTTACGTTTTCACAGCTAATATGCGGGACCAATATTAATAAAATTTGACACATTTAAAGCTAATTCACGGGAGTAACATAAAGGGATAGAAATTACAATTTTTCTTTTGTGAACGGGGAAAAACAGATATCACATATATCTTTATTCAGGGTACTTCAACGCTTGGTACAATCGTTTGTACTAATAACAATAAAAATACTTTTCTTCTTTATTAATGCCGTATGGTATCAGACTGGATAGAATATAAAAGACCCTCATTTTTTACCGAGGTGTCGTAAAATACGAGTAAAATAAGTCGACGTCAGGCAGGCGGGAGGTCGTGAAATATGTAGCCAAATCATGTGAAAACATGTTTATAACATTCTGTGTCGACCCCCACTTAAAATGGGATAAGGGCAGGAAAATGACTTTCTTCTCTTCAGTTGATTATCAATCAGCCACATTTTCTTAAACACATTTGTCTAGGGAATCATGAACCTTTAATACTTTTGGCATCACGGCTACATCAACAACAGACACAAAACATGTTGTAAAATAAAACCCCAAATTAGGACATGAACTGAATTAAGGGTCACTTTTGGGCCATCACGGCTACATCAAGAACAGACATACAAAATAAGATGTTACATAAAACCCCAAATTATGGCAAACGAAGGTTCAGTTATAATTATGACAAACAAGAAAGTTTATTGATTACTTCGAAATCAATGCTCAGTTATCATTTATACATCATATTGGAGCTTTTAATATAAAAAGGGCTTATCGGTTGATCTGGTAGCGACTGTACCTCAAAGTGGCCCGTTAGCCGAAGGCGTCTCATATATCATCTTAATTAAATTTCTCCACAAGCAGCTTATTTACATGATTGTACCTGGTACTTTAGATATATACTTGTGGTCTGAGTGACCGAGAATTTATAGGCTTAGCGATTTATTTGTTTTTAGGCACATCACGTAAGATTTGACATAGAAAAGAGAAAAAGTAAATATATGCTGGAGCATATGGACTGCTGGCCTCCTCTGTCCGTTTTTGGATAGAAGGATTGGAGCTATGACCTACCACGTTGTTTCACATATCCCTGTAATTTGCAAATTTCCTCACGATTCCTTCACCTAAAAACGTGTGATAAATTGCAATTATCAAAAGTAATATAAAATTATTTGATTAAAATAATTTTATTATTACTTTTGCATTATGGATCTCTGTAAAGTAACGACTTCTATAACTTATTGCTATAACTTATTTCTATGACTTCTATAAATTATTTGCAGTTATCAATTAGATACATAAATTTTTAATTGAAAACAATTAATTGATGTCTGCCCGGGGTTTGAACCCGTGACCTCCGAACGAGTCGTACGGTGTCACCACTGGGCTATCACGGCTTTTAATCGTTAAATCTAAATACATTTTTGTTTACATAAATTAAAAATCTTATGCAAAACTACTTTTATAGCAAACAGTAGAGCCACAGAAAAATTAGTTTAGTTTTAGTGCATTACTAATGACATGTGCATACATTAATTATATAACTACTTATTATTGTTGTCATCATCATCCTCCTGCCCTTATCCCACTCCAAGTGGAGTCGGCACAACATGTTATAAACATGCTGTCACATGATTTGCCTGCGTTTTTACGACCGGCGCCTGCCTGACGTCAACTTACCTTAGTCGTATTTTACGACACCTCGGTAAGAAAGAGGGTGGTCTATTTTACTCAGCCGGATACCACACGGCGGGTCGACTTACCTAAGTCCCCTTTTATGACACCTCAGTAAGAAATGAGGGTGGTACTATTCTATTCAGCCGGATACCACACCGCGATACTTATTGTTGTATTCATTATAATTCAAATAATTCAACGTGTAAGAAAATATGCGACTCTTCATTTATTAGGCGTATTCAGGTAGACTAAAAGAAACGATATTGTTGGCTTACCACGCTAACAGTGGTACCACACACAATGCATTTGATTATGTTTTTGACGGACGTGGCATGTATTAAACGATGAGTGTGACGTGCTGAAAGGTGCAAGATTAAAAATCCGTGCGTTCGACTGCTGGTTTGGTTGCAATGGTTTTTAATTACGAATCTCGCTATGCTAAGACATTTTTGCGTATTTACATTTGGCGTATTTAATTAATTTATTATTGTTTACGTTTTATTTTAAAATTACATAACATACCTTTTAAGAGCAAACAACATAAAAAGGAATAAATAATATAAATAAATACTAACACGGCTATACGGTTTGTTCCAAAGTAAGCAACTTAATATTAGTGTTATGGGTGACAGACAACCGGTGAATATATACATACATAATTTTAAATATATGCTTTAATACATAAACACGCCTCAAGACAAGACTCAATGAGCTAAAAAAATTATTGGATCTTAGTAGAAATGAACCCGCGGGATCACGGAGCTGAAAGCTGGTCGCAGCTACGTGCGCCAATGGGCCAGAAAAGAATACTTAAAGTAACGGCTTTTTACTATCCTACTGCTGAGCATAGGCCACCTCTCTCCGATTTGGCGAGTAGAATTGTAGCAATGGAGAATTGGACCTATCACGCTGCTCCTATGCCTATAGAATTCACTAGAGATATGCAGGTTTTTTCGATGATTTACGATGCTTTCTTTCATCGGAACTGTGTAATAAATTTGAAATATCAAATAGACTATAAATTTTAACAGAAAAACTCATTGGTGCCTGCTCTGAGTTTGAACCCATGATCTCTAGGGACACGCACTGTCTCGCAAAGAATACTCGTGCAATTTTAAATGCAAAATTTGGGAGTCCCGGCGTTATAATACGCGAATTGTTGGCGAGAATCACGCGTAGAAGTCACTACGCCCAGAAAACGTTTTACAACAGCCCTAATTTTGAGCCAGCCATTCAAAACAACCGATGAAACCCATCGATAAGCCAAAAATACTTCAATTACACAAAATGACCCAGTTTAGAGGATGGTAATTCATAAAACAATTTGCCCCTAACGCGTATTCGCACATCTGCCCTTCGGCATATCTTTGATCTAGAGGGGTAGTTTAGCCGTGTAATAGCGCCGATAACATCGCGCACGTACCGACAGGGGAACATTTATTATTAGTTATCATGATACTGTCAAACATTTGTGATAATATTGTAAAATGACAAGAGTGTTACGTTTTTTTATATATTATAGTTGCAAACGCTATACTGGAAAAGGTTATTTTATAGCAAAAGCGGACTTAATTCTCGTTTTAAAATACCTTTAGCCATGTGGTATTCGGCTAAGTAGAATAGTACCAACCTCATTTCTTACCGAGGTGTCGTAAAAGGCGACTAAGGTAAGTCGACCCGCCGTGTGGTATCAGGCTGAGTAGAATAGACCAACCTCATTTCTTACCGAGGTGTCGTAAAAGGCGATTAAGGTACGTTGACTCACCGTGTGGTATCCGGTTTAGTAGAATAGACCACCCTCTTACTTACCGAGGTGTCGTAAAATACGACAGAGGTAAGTTGACGTCAGGCAGGCGGCCGGTCGTAAGAACGTAGCCAAATCATGTGACAGCATGTTTGTAACATATTGTGCCGACCCCACTTAGACTGGGATAAGAGCAGGAAGATGTGATTGTAAAATGACAAGAGTGTTACGTTTTTTTATATCATATTTTCAAACGCTATACTGGAAAAGGTGATTTTATTTATTTATTTCTTTTTATACATATATTTAGAAAAGACAAAGAAAAATTAAAAAAGCACATGTATAAAGGCGGACTTATCCCTAAAAAGGACCTATTCCAGTCAACCTTTGAGTAATAGAAGGAAAAGGGCAACAATTGAAGTAGAAAGAGAGCACGGGTCATATAGAGAAAAGGAAAAAGTTTATATAAATTTAACTATTTAATCTAATAATTAATTTTGGTAAAATAAATAGATGAAAAGATGCTACTAATATATAATTACTTAAGATAAATATTTTCTAGTCTGTAACTTAAATACCGAAAGGGACAGAGATTTGCGGATTGATACTGGTAAAGGTTATATTATACCAAAAGCGGACTATTTCCACACGCGACTTAATTCACGTTAACTTTAATTTTAAAATACCCTCTTGGTTTTTTCCTCTTCCCAGAGACAAAACGAGATTTTTTTAATATGTTGGCTCGGTGAAATTGAAGGTCATGCAATTTTACCAAATTTCGTCGCCGAATCATCAACTTAACTCGTTTCGATTTATTTTGTTTTTTTTTATTATTATAAACTTAAGGTTTCTATACTTCAGGTGTTATTTTCGAAATAGGCAATATCCGTTAGGCGGTCGTATTGCTTCCTAATTACTCTGATATTGAGATATGAAAACTGCAGTTGTTGTATAACCCGTTTCGCCCCATGCGTCTTAAATTAACAGGTCTATATTCCCTATCCAAAAGGAAGTTACGATGTCTTACACACGTACGACCTTTCTTACGTCCTTTGGATTTGTCCCACAAAGTTTTCATATAATTTATACCTATAAAAGATTAAGTTTATCCACCATATAAAAGCAGCGTATTTGTTTTAACAACTACTTAAAAGCCAAGGTGTGACCCGTTGTTTATAAACATATTAATGTTTACAGGGACATTTTACACGTATAGCGCAATTTACAATTTGGCATGTTGTTTGCACATGCGACATTATGCCCTTATATTACAATGATATATGACTCATTGTAATTCAAAATAGCTGACATATATTTTGATACAATTTAGACTGACATTGAAATCGACAAGTCAGCTACTTTAATATAATTTCCGATCAATTACTCGGACCAATAACAGTTAAATTGAATTAACTTTCCAGGTCTCAATAATGTGTACAAAAGCAAGGGTGGAAACAATGTTGTTTATCGCACTGTATTGAACCGTTTAGAGTGACATTATAATTTCAAATGCACCGTGCAACGTACAAATTGTTCGGCACGTTATTTACACACGCGACATTTCTACCCTTTTATTTACGGAAATGGACTGCTGTTTATCGTAACGTGAATTGAAATAAAATAAAATTTATTTATTAAGGGATATTTACAAATTGTACTTCTAAAATGGTAGATGTGATACTGCAAAATTTAAACTGCGTTGCAGATATTAACGCCTGACACCGATACTTTATTCATAACGTCACATTTCTGTATATCTGACTTAATTTTATTTAATTTTACTCCTTCTTTCTGTTTGTTAATATACTGTGACGTTATCAATAAAAGGTTTTGATTTGATTTGATTTTAATAACAGAATCTTTGTAATAGCGACACATTCGAATAATCGGATTGTTAAAAGATGTATTATTGGATGTATTATTTATTGAAGTCGTCCGTCCATATAGTGGGTGTTTAACAACGTCGGAACTTCTAATACTAGTGGCTATTTTAAGAGAATCAGTTCTTAGAATAATAAATAGACAATAAGAAGTGGGTCTTCTCCCTCAGCATTGTTAGGCTGCCGGGGGCTTCGGGCCTCGAGGTCTGACCTCTTTACCCGGGCTTGTCCTCTCGGGCGATCATTATCGCCCGGGTTATTTATTCGACCTTAGCGGTCGGGAGTCCGCTTTTTAGGCGGACGCCTTATGTTCGGAGTGATGGTCGGGCTTTATTCTTCAGGGTCTTCAAACTCAACTCCCTCCGGGGAGGAAATGAGGAGGTCCGTCGGCAGAGGTAGTCGTGGTCCAAAACAATAATAATATTAATTGGGTAGGTGGGGCTCGATCCTAGGTATTTTTATTTCTCGCGACCACCCATTCCCCGAATAAGCTACGCGGACTTATAGACAATAAGCTGACTTACCTAGAATGGTGTGTAAACAGATCGGACTTGGAGGGGGGAGGCGCCACCAGCGCTGGGCCCAGTCCAAGCCCCAGGCCAGCGCTCAGCGTAGGGGAGAACCGGTACAATTCACTGGGAAATAATACACAAAATCAGTACAAAATAGTTACTATATCACTACATATTATAAAACAAAGTCGCATTCTTTGTTTGTCCATATATCCCTATGTATTCATAAAACTTTAAAACTACGCAACAGATTTTGATGCGGGTTTTTTTAATAGATAGAGTGATTCAAGAGGAAGGTTTGTACGTATAATAACATTCAATACGGAGTAGAGAAATACTGTAATTTTTGTGGTTTCTGTAAATAATTATTTTTTTCCGCTTACATTGCAAACGCTGGCTAAACCCTACGAGATTTATCAAAATTATGTACTAAGTATTTGTACACCTTGAAAATGTCTACAGAAAAGTCCGCGATGGTATATGTCTAGCTCTTATGAATAAACCACAATAGCATTTTTTGTCATTTACTTTTTACGAAAAAATTTGCCTTATTTTCGAAGCAATTTTTATACAATACAGCATTAATCCTTATCCAATTAAGTACCTTAAATAAATTGTTGATTTAATATAGATCAATATGGCCGTTTACAGCATGTAATTTAAGTGAACATAGCACTTCCCATTTAACAGCTATGTGTTGTTCTTTCAAGAGTTTGTTTAAAGATGTGAACGTTGTTTATAAAGACATTCTGTAATTAATTGTAAAAATAAAATACATAGGGAAAATGTAAAAGTAAATAAGTAAAAATGTACTATATGAATTTCGATATTCCAAAGATAGCAGGAAATCTTCTTGGTATAGGGAGAGGAAATTGTTTTTCTCCAAATTTAACGCTTGCGGGCCACGGGCAGTAATGAATAAATCAAAACTACTAGATCGATTTTAATAATTTTTTTTCACTGAGTGACATAGGCTATATATTTTATACCCGTGCGAAGCAGGGGCAGGCCGCTAGTATACTATATAAAAGCCTTATTCTCATGATAAACCGTCTTACAAGTAGGCAAAGACTACATACGTGATTGATAAGAATTAGGCGTTAATAAAAATATCTTGCTATTATCCACTTTAAAAATAAATATCACGATACTAAAGATAAAGATAGCAAAATAATATAAGTTTTACTTTTACTTTTTTACTATATACGTGCATGAAAAATAAAAAATAAATATATGGGACACTTACACACACGGTCGTCGGTCCCCAAAGTAACTTAATACTTGTGTTATGGTAGACAGACAGCTGGTGAATATATACTTATAAATTTTTAAATACATACTTAAATACATATATACACCCAGGCTGAAAGACCAACAAATTCATTTATAGAAAATATTGGCCCTCGGCGGGAATCGAACCCGCGACCCGCGGAGCTGAAGGCAGGGTCACTACCCACTGCGCCAACGGGCCAGACATCAATATAGGTGATAAATTTTATATTTTATTATATATGTAAGTATATATTTAGCAGTTGTCTCTCAACCTTATCAAAAGCATTAAGTTACTTACTTTGGGGACGGACGACCGTGTGTGTAAGTGTTTTATATATTTATTTACTAGCAATAGTCAGCGGCTCCGCCCGCGTGGATAGATTAAAATCGTAATATAGTATTTTGATAACTAAAGAAATGGTTAAAGTGGGTTAATCTTAAATGCTAGACATACGCTGTCGCGGACTTTTATTTAGAACTTTTAGAGGGGAACAACAACATTTTTTAATAACTTGCCCCTTTTACTTAGTGCACGCAAGGCAAGCTTAAATTTGCCGTTTTCGTAACATTTTTTATTGCTTCTCTCCTATTCATTATCGTGATGTTATACAAACTCTTCAGCTTTATATATAAGTATAGATTTATATTTAAGAAGGTGAAGTAGTTTTAACAGAAAATGTCTTAATTATATTCTAGATCCACTGACAAAGTCCCGAAGCGACAATTAATGAGAACAAAGGTCTTGGCATACTGAAGCAGTTACAGACAATAGACACAAAACGTTGCACAGAAAAGGCTACTGAGATTTCCAAAATCTTTTTGCATTCTTACTGACTGGCCCGTTGGAGCAGTGGGTAGTGACCCTGCCTTCAGCTCAGCGGGTCGCGGGTTCGATTCCCGCCGAGGGCCAACATTTTCTTTGAATGAATTTGTTGGTCTTTGAGCCTGGGTGTATATTTGTATTTAAGTATGTATTTAAAAAATATATAAGTATATATTCACCAGTTGTCTCTCACCCATAACACAAGTATTAAGTTACTTACTTTGGGGATGGACGACCGTGTGTGTAAGTGTCCCATATATTTATATTAACAATATTATCTTATTAATTCAGATTTTGCTTTTCGTATACTACAACTATATCCTACTAATATTATAAATGCGAAAGCTTGTGAGTATGGATGTATGTTTAAGTCATGCGTGTGTGAAGTCGAAGGAAATAAGCAGTGCTTTTTAAGTTTCTTTTTTATATTGTGCCTTGCGACTTTAATCGCAATCCTAATTAATATTATAAATGCGAAAGTTTGTGAGTATGGATGTATGTTTGTTACTCTTTCTCAAACCAATATCGATGAAATTTGGTACAATTATTCCTTACAAACCGGGATAACATATAGGTTATAGAAATCCTGTTAATTTCACAGGATGATATTTAAAAGCGCCATCTATTATTTGTTTATTTATTTATTATTAACCTATCACGCGACAACAGTCGCTGCGAAGTAGCGGGTAAAAGCTAGTCTAGAATATTTTTTGCAAATTGAACAAATTACTGCTTAGCATACAATTAAACGACATAATAAATATAGCTGCTAAATTATTTTTAGCGATTTTGTCTTGGAGTCTATCTGTTCTTGATGCTTCAGCTACGGCCGAAACGGTGTTTGAGTTAGTGATAGTGAACGTGTGTGGTGCTTGTGTATTGTGATGGAGATTTGTTCATGTGTTTTTACGAATTCTTCATGTATCAGGTATGAAAACGGATAGTCCACATTTAACATATATACATCATCATCCTATTATGATAAGACACAGCTTTCCAACGGTGAAAGAATTTTTGAAATCTTTCCAGTAGTTTTTGTGTGAAAACATTACAAACATACATACAAATTTTTCCTCTTTATAATATTAGTATAAATAGATACACTTAGGCTTAGAAGGGTTTATGCTTACCTTGATAGACTAGAACTGCTTATAGGCAGCGAAGTGGGGTACGGACTCCGGAAGCCGCTGGCCGCCGAAGATATGGGGTACATGCTCGGTGTGTGCCTGTAAGGAACAATCAATGGAGATTTCACTTTATTCAAATTATTCCATATTAAAGTAAACTTGTAAACAAATGCTTTTGAATGTTCAACTCTATTGTGGTTAGTGCAAGATTTTTTAACCTACTCGATAGCGTTAAAGTAGCGGCCTGTTACTATCCCACTGCTGAGAATAGGCCTCTTCTCTCCATTTTAGAGAAGGTTTGGAGCTTAGACCTACCATGCTGCTCCAATGCGGATTGGTAGGTTAGCGTTAGCGTAACGCTAAATTGTATGGCGCTGGAACTGCGGTCACTAGATGTCGCTGTTGCATTGAAATACAATTTGGCGATCAAGTAGGTTAAATAAACTCGCACTAAGCACACTGATCCCGAAAATTGTCTCTACATAAAAGAGCTAGCCAGAAACTCAACGATTGCTTTTCGAAATTTCGTCATTGCTATCCTGCGCAAGATTAAAATGTATATCAATGTATACGATGAAAGCATGCGATAATACGATATAAGTACTAAGATTTTTAAACATAATTGAGGGGTTAAAATCAAACCTAGTTATATCCAAAATAATTAAAATTGTGTTTAAGTAATATCAATCTTTACGTTTTCTGCAAACTGTAATACAAATATAATACTAATAATATTAGCTAAATTGAATTGTGACTTTGGGATTTCGTTATTTTTGATTCTAGCCCCCTCAATTTAACCTGACTAATATTCTTACTAGTATGTCTCCAACTTCATCTATATAGATATCAGTAGCGAGGTAAGTCTACGAGTATGTGACTCTACAACCCTTTAATTATATCCATACCAAAAGAATGCGACCGTTCCTCCCTCATCAAACATATACACTTTCACATTCGAAGTTTTCTAGAAGATTATATAATATATCATTTAAAATATCTGGGTGACCGAGCCTTGCTCGGTAATTTTTTCAAAAAAAACCTAAAAGAAAAAGAAAAAATAATAATTTAGATGGGGATCGATCCTAGTATTTAAGTTTCTCGAGACTGCCCGTTCCCCGAATAAACTACGCTAACTTGACAGTTAGTGGCGAAAATTCAATTCAACATAAATGTTAGTGTTTTTTAAAGCCCAAAAACAGGGATAAAACAACATTTTTTTTACATAAAACCTAGCTAGATCGATTTTTCTTCCCCATAACCCTCTACCTACTGAATTTCAAGAAAATGGTTGGAGCCGTTTCCAAGATTCCGAAAACATATATATACATACAAGATTAACTCATTTAAATATTAAAGATTTGTTTAAAATTGTTGTTGTCGCGCACAATTACTACTATTTATGCTACTACTGTTTATTTGGGCATTGGTTGGGCATAAAACAATTAGCCAGCCAACACCCTTTCAAGATAAATGTTGTTTCAAACAACAAAACGTCAATATGATACTATACGTCTGTAAGGGTACTAGTAGAGCCAAATTGACCGATCTATAGCGCGACGTAACTTACTAGTAACGCCATCTATAAGCAGCGATGATAAACCGAACCAACAACTTTAACATTTACAATATCACTAGTTGCTTTTACCACGTCCTTCGCATCAGTTTAAGTGTTAAAAATATTAACTTTTGTGAATTTTCTAGTTCCCGAAGAAAAAACAGGAATTTTCATCCTACGTACTAGGTTACGCGTTAAAGTGTAATAGATAGACAAACATCGTTTCGCATTTATTACATTAGTGCCTGGGTAACCTAGCCTTGCTAGGTAATTTTTTTAAAGATATAAAAAATTCAATTAAAAAATAAAAAAGTTTTTTTTTTAATTTATGACATTTTTTGGTTAGCCGATTAGGCTATCACAGCTTTGTATTTGACAGTTCATTTGCTTTTATTCAACATTTTAGCATTTTTTCAGTACCCCAAAAACAGGGATAAAACGATTTTTTTTAAAAATAAAATCTATCTAGATTGATTTTACTCCCCCAAAACACCTACATGTTGAATTTCACGAAAATCGTTGAAGCTGGTTCCGAAATTCAGAAAATATTTACGTATATACAATATTAAATTATTTATATTATTAAAGATTGATACAAAGATAAGAAAAAAAATATTTGGTGGAAGATACTAGATTTTCTATAAATAAAAAAATATGTGCAATTTGAATTTTAGTATCAGTACACTTACCATGAGGCCGCTACTTGCGACATCTCCGGACTGAGCATGGGGTAGGGGTAGGTACCCCCTGGAAAGGGGTACATAGGGGTCCGCGCGAGCCCCGCAGCTGGAACAACATGAATATATTATATTTGAGATACTTCAAGTAAAGGAATTCAATATATTAGAAATCTTATTTTTTAGAAATAACTAACTTATACCCGCGACTTCGTTCGCATGGAGTGTTGTCGTGTGATAGGTGGATAATAGATGGCGCTTTTCAATGTCATCCTATTCCTGTAGAATTAACAGGATTTCTATAACCCATATGTTATTCCGGTATATAAGGAATAAATGTGCTAAATTTCATCGATATTGGTTCAGCGGATTCGCCGTGAAAGATTAACAAACATACATCCATACTCACAAACTTTTGCATTTATAATATTAGTACGTTTGTATATAAATAATCTAAGAAATGTAACTCCAATTGAAATAAAGAGACTATTGTTTAATGCGTTACTCACCCAACTTGGAGTCTAGTTGGTAGGGGGGAGGGATGCCCATATGCGCGGGTGGGGGTTGTCCCAGATCGCCGCCGGGACAGAACAGGGATAGGCTGCCCCCCGTTGGTAAGCTCATCTTGCCGGCCTGAAACAAGAAGAAAAATACTGTTAGTAGAACTCAAAAAAAAAACGTAGAGTGGACAATTCGTTTTCATACCTGATACATGCAGGATTTGGAAATACACATGCACAAACCTCCACAATACACAAGCACTATATACGTTCACTATCACAAACTCAACAATCGTTTCGCCCCGTAACCGAAGCATCATCAGGAGATAGACTCCATGTGCATGTGTTTTACGAATCCTGCATGTATTAGGTATGAGAACGAATTGGCCACTCTACATTTAGTATTATATATATTTTCTATTTTACTTCATCGCGGATTATAGCAAAATAATTTTATTATTTTTTTTGTATAATGCATCTCCGCAAGGTAACGCCTGATTCTATAAATTATTAAAAAAATTCGAATAACATGGATTCCACATGGAACATTTAACCATTAAAGCAGTTTAAAACATAAATTACTAGTAAGATACCGCGGTTTCACCCGCGTAAATACCGATCTCGTGGCAGTGGAAAGTCTACGAAGTTGGAACAAAGGTGTATTTTTGTAAACAAAAGTTTTATTAATGTCGGAACTTTTATCAACTTTTACAACATAAAAAAGTTATATTGGCATAACTATAGCGGCTGAGTAGAATAGACAACCCTCATTTATTGCCGAGGTGTCGTAAAAGGCGACTAAGGTAAGTCGACCCGCCGTGTGGTATTCGGCTGAGTAGAATAGACCACCCTCATTTCTTGCCGAGGTGTCGTTAAAGATGACTAAGGTAAGTTAACCCGCTGTGTTGTATCCGGCTGAATAGAATAGACCACCCTCATGTCTCACCGATAAGTTGACCCGCAGTATGGTATCCGGCTGAGTAGAATAGAACAAGCTCATTTCTCAACGAGGAGTCGTAAAAGGCGACTAAAGTAAGTTGACGTCAGACAAGCGGCCGGTCGTAAAATACCTAGCCAAATTACATCACAACATGGTTAAAACATGTGTGACCCCACTTAGAGTGGGATAAGGGCAGGACAATGATGATGACAATTACAAAACCACGCTTTAATATCCGTCAAATCTAAACAAAAACCACCAAACAAAACGTAACGATACAAAAGCCTGAAACATTTGAGCGCGAACAAAACCGGGGACGTTGCAAGACGCGTCATTAGCAAGTAAATTGGCGCCGGCACCGTATAAATTTCGTTCTACCCTCCCGCCCAATTATGCAAAATGGCACCCGACGAGGGCCATTCAACCACGTCGCACTTCCGAGTGTCTCACCTCTAATTAAACTGGAATCTTCTTTTCACCACTTTATTATGCGAAATAAACGACAGGATCGCTGGTGACACGTAGGCGTAAATTAATTATGGTGTTTTCGAATCGCTGAATGGTCTTGTGTTAAGGGATTTTTTTTATTTCAATATTATTCATATCTGAATTGCTAGGATAGTTTCGTGGATACAGTGTATGACCCTTTTATGTGTAGTAGAATCGCCGTGAAAGCCTTTCGGTATAAACACTTATTTCACAAGTGTTTCACGTGTTTAAGGTAGACTTAGTTCCGCCGCTTACGCTGTTAGAAAAATAAGGCATCTAACCGATGTTGAAACAGCGCGACTTGTTTATTTGGCTTATGTTCAGAGCATTATGTCATATGGAATAATGCTGTGGGGCAAAGCGGCTGATATGGTAAATATTTTTGTTGCTCAAAAAAGAAGCCACACGGGCTATCTATAATATGAAATAGGCATACTTACTGTAGTATTCATATGTTTAAGACGAAATTAGATGTATATCATAGACATACGAGAGGTCACAAAAAGCTTGTGATACCTGTGTCGGGACTCAGCAGAGGTTAGCAACTCATTCGAAGGTTTCGGTATTTGCTTCTACAATAAAATTCTGCAATCCATACTAAGTCAGTCTACAGAAAGGTTTAAGTAAAGTATAAGAGATGTACTTGTGCGTAAAGCATATTACAAAATTGAAGATTATTTAAATGATAAAAAAGCCTGGATTTCAAAATCTTTTTAGCTTCATACAGGACTGCGGTTTGATTATGTAGAATCGAAAATGTTTAAAAGATTGACCGCCGAGTTTCTTTCTGGTTCTTCTCGGTAAGAGCAACTTTCCGAACCAGCTGTAGCTTCATTGATCATATTGATCCTTGACGATTCAAAAGTACTTGAAAGATCTTATTTCAATAAAGATTATTTTGATTTGATTTGATTTGGTAAATTTCAGTTCAACTTTTTTCACTGTATAAATATAAGTACATAAGTTTCTTTTAGGAAACGTATGTAACATAAATTAATTATCAAAATCTGCAAAAATAATTCAAGTAAGTTACAGCGAGCATCTATATTCATAGGCAAATTCTTGGATAAAGGAATGAGTGCAATTAAAAAAAATAATATACAATTTTTATAGGTCAACTTGTTATTATTTTCTTCTTTATGTTTTATACAAAAAATTCTATATCTTAAGTATATATCAAATATGTAGCACAATAGTATTAGATTTTGGTCAAACAAGGAAATCTTAACGCAATAAAAAAAGAGTCCTCTAATTCATAGCTAAAGACAATACTTGAAGAGCGTAAAACCAGTTTTGAAAATCTCCTTAACCCATTTAAACGTGAACTGGCTGTCAATTCCTTCACCGCTCCTTCACATTCAAGCAGGAACTGCTTATTAAGACAATAATTACCACGAACAAAGAGTCCCCACTAATTAATAATAAAACACGCCCAAACAAAGCCCCCCATTCACGGCTCGGGACAGCGGATAAAAAAAAACAAAAAGGAGAAAAAATAACCGAAACGGTGGTCGAAAAGCTTCAACATGCGAGGTCGAACAAAAAGAATCCATAGACAATGATGACAGTCGAGACGCATAATGCGGGAGCAGAGCGCGTTCTTAATTTGAAAATATTTCCATAATAAGATTTGTCTATGGCGCGACCGGTAACAAAAGATAGCGCAGCGCTTTGTTCAGTTGACAGCTCGTAATAATTTAAAAGAATTAAATCACTCAATTAAGCAGGGAAGGCAATTCGGTGAGTTCGCCAGTTATTAGCTAAGCAACTTTCCTCGTTAAAAACTTACATTTTTGAAATTAGTAGGTTCGCGTCGCCTTTTCAGCTCTTGGCGTGTATTGAGAAGGTTCCTAATGAAGGCCAGGTGGAGTGGCCGGCTATTGAAGGTACGTCAAGAGGGTAGTTATTGAAGGCATGAAAGCGCCGCGTGACGTCACCGCCACTCGAGCGACAAGCTCCAGTCGCTAATTGGAACTCGTGGCGATAGGACGCGAGAAATGTTGCCTCAATCAACTAATACTTCAAAATTGAATAGGTTTGTTAACGAGCGGCCGGCTGAATGTTGCGAATGGAGTTGAGAGCTTGGTTAGCATTCGCTAACTACCTTATACGTATTTTTTCCTTTTATAAATTGAAGCCTTCAAGTTTTTATGTTTATAAATACTCAGGCAATAAAAGCAATCTAGGCGCCCGTCGATGTCACGAGATTTTAGTTTAAAATGGAATTTCACTAGATCGTGGCGGACTCTAAACTGACTCACACTACTATAAGCGTACACCCCTTTAGTTCACCAATGCGGACGAAGTAGGGCGTAATATCTTGAGAGTTCGCCCCCGGGGTAGTGGGCGTGGAAATAGGATGCTGCGTTGCTATGACAACCATGTGTAGGGGCGAGCGTTCACGTGCTCTGCGGCGGTGTGAGTGCGGGGGTGGCGCGGTGGTGTGAGTTACGGCTAGGGATCGACCTTGGGAGTTTCGGTCTAGTTTATAGTTGCACTCCTCTTTTTGTGCACGCCAAAGTCAGAAGTCGACGAAGCGTTAACCTTGACAAACGTAACTAAACCCTCAATAAATATGAAAAAATTAATCAATGTAATAGGAAAAATTTCTTACATACCAAAACATAGAACTTAACGTATTTCTAAAAAGGTATAATTTATCTTTTTTGAATAATGAAATCAAAAGTTAGAACGACAGAAGAGATGTCATTTATTAATATATTTTTTCACCTTTGTTTAGTATGGACACTGTCTAAAATGCATAAGACCTTTGCATATGAAACAGCAGTAGAGTATGTAAAAACCTACGAGATCTTTTATAAAAATATTAATTGTCATCATTAACTTAGAAAACAGTAATTTAACACTTAAACTATCATATTTCTATTCTTCCATAATGTCGTAAAATACGACTATGGTAAGTTGATGTCAGGCAGGCCGGTCGTAAAATACGAAGCCAAATCATGTGACAACATTATAACATGTTGTGCCGACCCCACTTAGAGTGGGTTAAAGGCAGGAAGCTGATGATGATGATGATTTCTATTCCATAAAGGTGACTTAAATAATAAAGAAATACCTCCCAGTTTTACATTTAATTTATCCGAAATTCCATTTAATTTTTTTTTATATAATAACATTACTTCAAGCAAAATAATTTATAAAACTCATATGAATAGTATACTAGAATTTTCAGACCAATGGTTCTTAATACTCAGTCTACCCCAATGGATTTTCCACATCATTTCTTATACATTTCCGCAATTGGTCCTTCGAACCGGATACGAGCGTCGCCGGAATATTATAACGAGAAAATCATCGAACACATATAAAAAAAAGTTCTTTGTCGAGCGAATCCTTAATAATTGGACTCATTTTGGAATATTGTATTATTATGGTAACCTTTTTATAATAATTATGAAATATACTTTTCTCTTTATTTATCAATATCTGAAATTGCAATACTGAACTTAGAGAAATACCAGATATTTCAGTAGAATAGGTAATGCAAGCTTCGTTAGTTCGGAAATGTGGTATTAATTCAAAGTCGAGATAACCTAGTGATAAAAGCACACGTTTTATACTAAGACTTTTGGGTTCTCATCCCAGATAGAAAACATGTGAGTTTTCTATTAAATATATCGTGCTAAAATTGTAAAAACTTTTTCTGTATTTACCTCACGCAAAGTTGATTGCTCTTCGCAATGTTTTATTTAAATTAAGCCAAATAGATGTCGAACCAAAGATTTTTACTGCACCTCTTTAAAATCTCTTGAAACTGATTTAAAAATATTGTTAAAAAGTAAAGTCAGCTATTAAATTATATCCAAGGAAGTGTAATACTTAAAATTTCGAGGGTCGAATATTCAAATCTACAAATCGGGGTGGTACTTAGGGATGGGGTTGTTGACCTTTTTCCGGAGGCTGCGGATATCAACGTAGACCTATATGTGTGTTGTAAAAGATATAAAGATAATGGATGGGTAACAAATTATTATTTGTAGCAGAATTGCGTAAATTAAATAGGTCAAACAAATTTTGAAAATTAAAGTTGTTAATTTTATTATAGAGACAGGAAGTGATGTAAAAGTCATAGTCAAATATAGAGAGTGAAAGAGAATGAAAACGTGATAGAAATGTAAAAAGATGGTTAGACTTTTCTTATCACCTTTTTTACAACAAAATGTGTACATAACAAAGTATTCCAATTTATAGTTGCTTCTAGCGAACAACATTTATAAGTACACACACATCCAAACACACACACACACACACACAAACACACACAGACACACACACAGACACACACACATTTCATGAAATAGTAAAAACACGCAATGATGAATAGTGTTTTTCAGTTATACACGAGATATCTTCAATTAGTCACAAAAGAAAGAAGCGAGACAGCAAAATGCGTACATAATTAAATCTTTACATTTATACGTGCTCCAAAATAAAAAAAATCTCGATAAAAATAGAATTAAATAACTATAGCACACGTACACAATAATAAAAACATGCAATAATAAAAGAACGTTTTCCATTCATTGTCAATGAATCAATTTGCAAGCTTAAAACCGGAGTGTCAGTATACAGTCTGTTTAAACCGTTCGTTATATTCACGTTGAGTGTTAGTTTCTCGAAATATTCATTCCTTGTTTTGTTGTTTTCATTCGCACATTCATTGTTCTGAAAAGTGCTTCACCGGTCCTCTCTGGGTTTCCGTCATTAGCTGTAGTAAGCTATTTGTCACTAGCTGCCGTTAGGGTTGTCAAATGACAGTTACGAAATTAAAATATAGATATATCTTTAATATTCAAATGAGTTAATTTTGAACGATTTTCATGAAATTCAGCATTTAGGGGGCTTTTGGGAATGATTTAGTGATTTGATTTAGTTCATTTTAAAGAAATGTCGTTATTTCCCTGTTTATGGTGAAAAAATGCTAAAATGTAGAATATAAAAAAAAATAGAATGCAAATGATATTTTAGCTTTCAAACGTAATGGTGTGATAGCCCAATGGATAACGGGCGAACAAAAAGTTCAAAACCCGGGATCGAGTCCAACATGTCACCGGCGTATTTAAAAAAATCCTTTTTTTAAAATTACCGAGCAATACTCGGTATCCCAGGTACTCGTTTTGAAACTAGACACTTCCATATTATATAATTACAACGAATAAACTTCTATATAAATACTATATCGACTATACTTTTTACTTATGTGTACGTGTACACACGTATGTATGTGTGTATGTGTACACACATACAACAAACACTTTACAGATAGTGTGTTAGTGAGTGTTTCACAGAATCAAAAAGTGCCTATTATTCCTTAGAGAGCGGTAAAAACATTTCATTAAGGTTACTTGAACAGGGAAGTTGATGCAAACGAAATCGCGAAGTCGTTAAACGTTATCAAGAAAAGTTAGTTATAGGCAACCCTAAGTTAAAAGTTCGTAACGCCCCTACCGCCTATAGGGCATGCGTTAGTGCTTATTAGAAGGATTTATATAATAAACATGATAAAGCTAACTTCATGCCTTTTATCTCAACCTCTTATGATTTTAATTAACTTGTCTATGCAATTAAGTTGATTTATATATTCAACTGCAACCCACATAGTATAAGCTAGTAAGTAAACTAGCATTTGCTTTGCGATTTTGTCGTGGATGATGAATCGATTACGGGGAGAGACGACGTTGAGATTTTCATAGTGAATGTGTGTAATGTGTTGTAGGTGATGTTTTATGATACGTGTGATGTTGCATATATAAGATATGAGAACGGATTTGCTTCCTACAATTAGTATAACATAGATTTTCTTAACATACGCGGATTATAGCAAAATAACTATCATTACTTTTGGACTGTGGAATTTTGCAAAGTAACAAAATAATAGTAATAATTAATATATGGAAACTATGTAGTAGGTACATGAGTTTTTACGAGTTCTGCATATATTAGGTATGAGAACGGATAGCATTCTGCATTTAGGTACCTAACATTACATATATTTTGTTCTATCGCGGTTTATACCAAATTAATATTTTAATTACTTTTGTAGTAAGGACCTCCACAAAATATCGCCTAATTCTATAAATTAAAGTGTCCTAAGTTTCGTTAGTTTAAGCTAGTTTGAGTTTAATCAGGTCGTATCTAGTAAAATAATAATCTATGTCCGAGAGAAGGGTATGCCAATTATGTTTTTGACGGCAGGCCGTGCCTCCAAATTGGAATACGGGGGCTTTCGGTTATGTACTCGACGGAAGAGGGTATAAGTATAGTGATATTGCCAACGTATATTATATAATAAGTCCTAATTTAAAAGGACTATGAGGGTAGAGGTCACTCGTTCTAAAGGGCATATATTGGTGCTCCAACCACTATGCTATTCAAATGCGTTAGGTTACAAATATACTCGTATATACCGGAATTTCTGTTTGAACTTATTACATATTTATCAATTCGGTATATCATCGAGAAATCGTAGTATATTAAAGTAACTGGGTGACCAAGCTTTTCGTATTTTTTTAAATATATAAAAAAATGGTAACTGAAATCTAACCTTGTATTTACCTGTTACCCAAATGAGCCAAAAGTTGACAGTGTAATTAAAGTTTGCATTCTCATAAAATTGTAACATTTTTTAGTGTCCAAAAATAAGGATAAGACAAATTTTTTTTTTAATAAAACTTAGCTAGATCGATTTCCAAAAACCCTCATGCTGAATTTCATGATAATCGTTGGAGCCGTTTTCAAAATTAAGAAAAAATATATATATGTACAGATTAACTCATTTAAACATTAAAGATAATGTTACGTGTTATGTTCTGATGATAAAATCGATAAATCTTGACTGACATAGTGTGTGGATATAGCTCTCTTTGAGCCTGTACAAGATAGTAACGACATAATGTAAATAGTATTAAGAATTATATTTTTAAAAGAGCAACCGCCGAGTTTCTTGCTGGCTCTTCTCATTAGGAACAGCTTTCCGAACCAGCAGTAGAGTTGACGATTCAAAAGCACTTGTTTACAAGTTTATTTGAATAAAGAATATTTTGAATTTGAATTTGAATTTGACATCTTTCAATAATTTGACTAATCTACAAAGCCATATTGCAATAGTGGGGTAGGTGTTGTAGGTAGTAATGTCTCCTAATAATCTTCCAATCTCATAGAAATTAAATATACACTTTTAGGATAGAGAAAGAGTGTCTCAATCAGCAGACATAAATAGGCTTTTTCTTACTTTTACTACATTTATTGAGCCAACAAACTATCTATATTAACGGCATAGATGTATATATAATCCATACTTATTGGAGTTTGAATGCAGTTAAAGAAATCATTCTAAAAGGATAAAGATTCAAGATGGCGGACGATACATAAAATCGAAAGTGCCGAGCCGACCATTATCCTTGACACACCTATAACCCGCGACCCCATTAATCTCAATATGCTAACGCCACCACTGAGTCACTGTGAATCACGTCCGGTTATTAGGGTGACCATACGGAAGTTAATCTGAACATTCTTTATATAGAAATAGCCGTGTGGTATCCGACTAAGTAGAATAGTACCACCCTCATTTCTTACCGAGGTGTCGTAAAAGGCGACTAAGGTAAGTCGACCCGCCGTGTAGTATCCGGCAGAGTAGAATAGACCACCCTCATTTCTTACCGAGGTGTCGTAAAATACGTAGCCAAATCATGTGACAACATATTATGCCGACCCCACTTAGAGTGGGATAAAGGCAGGAATGATGATTCTTTCTTCACATGGCGCTATTTCAAATATCGTCACTGATGATTGGGAAATTGTAGAAGACTACATATTGCTCATGGGCTTCAATAGTGGCACAACTCTAAAAATCATATTTTGAGATAAATGGGTTTAAAGTTTCCATTTCAAAGGATAAATGCTTAAAAAAGGGTTTAGTTTGCCTAAACAAATAATTTAATATTGGATTATAAGTTCTGTCGGTATTGCTGCTGAAAATAATGTGTATTTCAACATTTACACCTTTATTTATTTATTCTTACTTTAAAACACGTGTTTTTGAGTTGTGCCACTATTGCAGGCCATAAGCGATATACGTGGGATATACAGATTCTCTTCAGATATCTCTCTAGATATATAGATACCACAATATTTTCCTTTACTATTACTAATTACCTCACGATGTTTTCGTTAGCCGAAAAGCGTGTGATAAATTTAAAATATCCATTAGACACATAAGTGTAAATAGAATAATTCATGCCTGGGGTGTGAATCCATGACCCCCTCGAGAGAGGCAGACTATCTCACCATACGGCTATCATAAGTTTACCATACCATTACTAAACGGAAGGTTAAATATTACTTACTAAAGTAAAAGGCAACGCGGTTCAGCTAGCAATTTTTAATATAGAAAAACGTCATCTGTAATAACTTATTTCACTTATTAGATTAACTGGTAGAGATCTGTGTGAAAGGGATAAGTTGTCATGAAAACATACACATGATGGGAACAGGAATGGACAAAGGAGAATACTTTATGGCTCAATTAATTAGACTGCATGGTGTTCCTACTTCTTAATTTAATATTCAGATTATGGAAATAGTATTTCGATAACATTGTATAGATGTTTGTTAGCGTTTCTAAAATGAGACTTCATTAAATTATAAACCCCTACGTATATTTGATGTTTCATTAATGAATAACCTTATATCTTCTAATACCTTTAAAAGATCTAATTTTGTACGGAATCGGAGTATGTAGGGATTTTAGGAGTTTCAGGGGCGATAAATCGATCTTGATAGGTAGTTTATTGTCATAGTTCAATTTCCCTGTTTTCAGGTACTGAAAAACGGCTACAATATTATTATAAAACAATAAATAATAAATAAATATATGGGACACTTACACACACGGTCGTCCGTCCCCAAAGTAAGTAACGTAATACTTGTGTTATGGGTAAGAGAAAACTGGTGAATATATATTCACCAGTTTTCTTATATATTTTTTAAATACATACTCAAATACAAATATACACCCAGACTCGAAGACCAACAAATTCATTTATAGAAAATGTTGGCCCTCGGCGGGAATCGAACCCGCGACCCGTGGAGCTGAAGGCAGGGTCACTACCCACTACGCCAACGGGCCAGACAATGGTTAATTACGTTGACATTTGGAAACTCGTGATAGCTCGATTGGGAACGGGTGGTCTCGAATTTAGGATACCCGGATCGAGTCCTGATATCACCAATCCTATTATTTTTTTCTTTATTTTTCAAATTATCTTAATTAATAATAAAAGAGTAAAAGAAATTTTTCGTACTTTTTTATGTCAGGAAAACCCATGATGGGTCGTCAACGCCCGACGTGGACGAGTGGCGGATATATAACTCTCACCGACTAAAAATCTGACAGTGCTCCACCACGCTGCTGGTGCCGAATAACATATCAATCGAGAACATTCTATTTCAATCCAACGCGATTACCATTTAATGTTTCATTTGTAAGGCAAAATATTTCAATCTCAATGGTTCACTGTGTCATTTATTTCGATCCTTTATTTATGTTACTTTCTCCGTGTAAAGCATTTGAGATGCGCACGCGTCGAATATACGCCATATCATGCGCTCCTTACATTGCAACGAATATAGTACGAGAGGCAGCTACCGACTTACACATGAAACTTCTACAATGATCGAAATTAATTCAATTGGTATTCAGACAGTTTATTGTCGACGATGTTCAACTTTTTAATAAAGCTCTCTTTTTTTGGAATGTTTCATACCGGAGGCGGGCGTTATTGAATACGACACAGTTTTTAAATAATGCATTCAATATCGTTACACTTTAATTTTTGTGTATCTACATTTATTATAAACATCGTAACAGTAAAAATATACATAAAATTAAAGAAAAAATTTGTTCTCTCTTTTCTTTGTTCTGAATTTGACTACACTTTTCATACACGGATATAATTATCCGTAAATCCTCTATGTAAAGTAGTCAGGGTCTCTTTGCAAACTCGGAGGCTGACGGGGTAAGAAGAAGTATTTTTAACTTATCCTCCTCCCCCTTAGAAGGTCAGAAGTGATAACCGAGACAGACTGCTTAATAGACTACAGGAAAGGAAGTAATGTGGAATGGCCTTAATGGTTTGACAATAAAAAACATTAATTATTCTGACATCCATCCAGTTGTTGAATGTCAGTTGCAACAACGCTATCTATCATTTGTCGCACTTAGGCCACGACAAATTTCAGGCGAAGGAGGTAAAAATATTCTTGAGTTTATTATGAATTAGAATTCCCAAATCTAAATGTTTCGTCTCAAAGAAGCTATGGTAGCTTCACTGTCATAAAATAATTTATATTATATCCCCCGTTTTCTTAAATGATTGTAACTAATTTCGTAGTCCTATACTATGTATGGTATTTAGCTATTAAATTTTCAACCAGAGTGCAACCGGCACTAATAAATTAGTCCCTGGCTCTTATTATTCTACGAGAATGAGCAACATTAAGAATAATACCGCGCACAAATATATACCCTAAGAACATGACCATAAAATTCAAATTGAATTAACAGAATGCAGATTTAAAATTAACGTACCCGCGATTGTCTCCATAGTTCCATCCATCGTAAAAATTCTTAACCGATTTCATCATGGACAAAATCGGACACCGAGTTTTTTCTGTCGACAGCTGAGCAGGACTATCATTGCCTTCTAAAAAATCTGCGTTAGTAAATGCTAAATACCAATTTGGCAATATAAAACGTTAAAATAGAGTCCTATTTTATGTAAAAAATTTACAGTATATCGTGCGTGTTAAGATACGCCGTGTGGTATCCGGCTGAATAGAGTAGTACCACCCTCATTTCTTACCTAGGTGTCGTAAAAGGCGACTGAGGTAAGTCGACCCACCGTGTGGTATCCAGCTGAGTAGAATAGACCAACCTCATTTCTTAGCCAAGGTGTCGTAAAAGGCGACTAAGGTAAGTTGACCCATCGTGTGGTATCCGTTTTAGTAGAATAGACCATCTTTCTTACCGAAGTGTCGTAAAATACGACAGAGGTAAGTTGACGTCAGGAAGGCGGCCGGTCGTACAAACGCAGCCAAATCATGTGACAGCATGTTTATAACATGTTGTGCCGACCCCACTTAGACTGGGCAGGAAGATGATGATCGTGCGTGTTAAGATGACGTCACAGACTTTTACTCGGCAATGTTTTTGTCAGTTTGGTTATGGACTTCAAATAAACACCTACTTGTGTTAAGTATTTTTGAAAATTGTGTCTTATTTATTCCGGCACAGAGGCACAAAGTTTACAGTTGAAAAACGTAATAGGAGCACGCTTTTCATTTTCATTCATTAGAGTTTCAAATATAGCTCATTTCGTTAGCGATCGGCATTTCCGGAGGCAAATGAAAGATAATTTGAGAGACGATCACGATTTATATTTAATAATATTCCTAACTAGTTCTACCCGATAATTCATAAGCGTCAACTTTAATGATATAATACCCTTAAATTATGTAGGTAGTATTTGTTTTTTCCTGTTACTCTTCCAAATTATGGGTCTTTTTAACAATCTCGACGAGCCCACCACTCAATGAGCCCACCATTACTACTAGCCCTAAGTCGTGGTTCGGCCTCACAGGAGGCACCCTTGCACCTTAGCGATGCTTATGCACTCGCTCATCCGTCCCACCCGATGACGCTGTAAAAGATGACGGAGTCAGCTCCAAAAAAAAAATGTAGATGGCCGTTTCAAATCCGGTTGAACTTGACTAATGGGTAATAATAAACTACACTTTTTTTTCGTTAACTATCCTCTTTTTTATTATCTTTTTTATGTTACTATTGTTTTCATTAAATGAAATAATGTTCAATATGATTATAATAATATAATATCATATATTACGATTATTATACCGAGATACAGGGAAACCTACTTCGGTTACAGAGGTCTAAATTATGTAAAGATAAATTTGTATAGATAATAATATTTTTCTGTTCATTTATATTTATGTAAGAATGTTTTTTGTATTATAAAGATACTGGACAAAGGCCTCCTATATCCGTTTTTGGAGACTGAAGCTGCTTCGATATGGATTGGTAAATTTGTATTTAATATTTAATAATATGAACTTTTATACCTGGAAACACGTCGAATCGAAAAAGGTAAATTTAATATCAAAAATTAGAAGAGGCAAAGTCTTAGCAAGCCGATATAACAGTTAAAGCAACATATTAGACTAAAAATACAGGAAAGCCGTCACTTCTCACAAAACCAATAAAATATTCAGTAATCCGCATGACCTCGTCATTTTCATACGTGCAGATCACCCTTTCATTATACTATTGTCGTGTTAAAGACCGTGTACATGATTTATTGAACGCTGCGATTATGTCGTTACAATAAAAGACCCTGTTCACTTAATAACAGCTGTTCTAGCTAATATGACGGACAGGCGGCTAATCATAGCGTGATTGATTGGAAGGTATCTAGGAATTATGATTCAAAGGATTATTCTGGAAACTTTATATAAGCGGCTGTTTTAGTGGCGGTAGCGGATTAAAGTTAGAGTAACGGACTTGCGATCGAGATCGAATCGTCAATCTCAGAAATTATACTCCTAACTCCTAACATAAGGATATAGCTTAGCTGGAGGGGTTAAAAAGTTTAATAGTAATTTGTAACCCAAATTGCTAGTAACCTTTTTTTTTAAAAAAAAAAGTGTTTTTATTCCTCTTTCTGAATCTTGATAGGTCCTTGATAGGCTCTTACCGAATTGATGAATATAGTAAAAGGAACGGTTTGTTACCAACATACTGGACATGGCTTCCTCTCTCCGTTTTTGGAACCTAAAGCTGCTCCGATATGGATTGAAAAGTTATAATTATTCCTATATATATATTACTCTTTATTACTCTGTGTCCTACAAATTTATATATAGTATGGATAACCAAAACAACGTCATCGATCTAGAGATATTCGTGGTTTGTATTTCCATTTACATAGGCCAGATAGATAGACTATCTTCAATCTGTGATTGAACATTATGGGAATAGATGACGTCCATCTCAACTTATCCAAGGTTGCCACTAGAACAGTGACAGATATAACTCGTAAATATAACTGAATTTAAAGTTAAAAATAAACAAACATTTAAAGCTAGATTTTGTAAAACAAATATAGGCACGGCATTTCCTATGTATAGGTGTGTTAAATTGTACAACAGCGTTTTTAATGAAGCTAATGTTGATATATTTAGACTCTGGCAATAAATTTAAATGCAGGATAAAAAAATATTTTCATAATAAGAATTTTTCAATTCTAAATTTCTAAAATTATATAAATTTTTGTTGTCTTTCTATATAATAGTTAGTAGTATTTTATATATGTTTAGTTTTTAAAATAATAAAGTTATTTTCTTTGTTTTTTTAAATTTACATTTGTAAGCACTGTTTTTAATTTTTTTATATCATGATGAGTTAGCCTATAAGTGAGATGTACGGGGTAGTAATACTAAGATTGAAGAAATGTTAAAAATTTAAATGTTATATTGTATACTCTGTACTCCGTTGGCTTCCTATTTTAATAAATAAATAAATAAAATTTCTAGAATATGTATGTGGGAACTCGCCATGGTCGCTAGTGTTGTGCGGCGAAACGTTTAATAATCAAGCGGGTAATTAAATAAAATGACACGTCAAAGGGTTAATAGTGGACTGCCCTAGCGTTTACAACCCATTATTAACCTAGACAGCGGATTATTAATTAAAAAAATCAATTTTTTTTAACTGCAGTATATGCCAAGTATTCTTATAACCAGTCAAAATAACCTAATATTATTTATTTATTTATTTTTATTTATTTATTTATGTACCATAAAAATGTTGGAAAAAAAACATAATTGGTAAAAAAAGTGTACAAAGGTCAACTTATCCCTATGACAGAGATCTCTGCCAGCTAACCTACGAGGTGAGACAATTTATATAAAGAAAAAGGTACGCAAATATCAAACATTATGAATTAGAATTACCTACTAATAATTTCCTAATTTAACAAAAATAATAAAATAAATATATAATTTATTTTGACTGGTTAATAATAATTCGTTTGTTTTTTTGGTCTTGAACGGATTAGCAATGAAAAGGTGTTAGACAATCAGAAGGACAGATATAGGCTTTCGCATTTATAATATCAGTATGGATAAACATACATAAATATAAATATATGGGACACTTACACACACGGCGTCCGTCCCAAATGTACGTAACTTAATACTTGTGTTATGGGGTAGAGACAACTGTTGAATATATACTTTTATAATTTTTAAATACATACTTAAATAATACAACATACAGTTTACTCAGTGCACGCAAGGAACGCTTTAAATTTTACCGTCATCGTACTATTTTTTATTGCTGCTCCTCTCCTATTAGCGTAATGTAATATATATAGCCTATAGCCTTCCTCGATAAATGGACTATCTTACACTGAAATAATTTTTCAAATCAGTTCAGTAGTTTCTGAGATTAGCGCGTTCAAACAATTAAACAAATAAACTCTTCAGCTTTATATATTAGTATAGATAACATTGAATAGGAGCTATAATACAAGTATATTTATTAATAGCTTTGCGTCTAATAAAACAATAAAACAGTTCGATAATCTTTACAAAAATAATTACCATAAAAACCCGAGCTAACCTTTGAAAAGGCCAATCAGTTTTCTATAAAATCCCGCAATATAGCACACTCAATTTCCAATGTAACAAACAGGTGGAGGGTTAAATCTGCAGCTGACGGCGCCCGTAGCGCCTTGGAGCGACTTCAAAGGAAATAAATGTATGAATTGTTTAGCGGAAATTCGCCCGCAGGCGTGGGTCCTCCGCGCTCGATTATGTAAAATTCGGATGCTATACTTCGTTTACTCTTTATCAAAGCACAAATGTGTGACCCTCGAGGTCAATGCTAAATGTCCAGATACTTAGATGTACATATCTTTAATATTTAAATGAGTTAATCTTGTATGTATGTTTATATATTTTCGGAATCTTGGAAACGGCTTCAACGATTTTCCTGAAATTCACCATGTAGGGGGTTTGAGGGAGTAAAATCGATTTAGCTAGGTTTTATTAAAAAAAACCGTTTTATCCCTGTTTTTGGGCATTAAAAAATACTAAAATTGATATTGAATTGAATTTTTGCCATAAACTGTCAAGTAAGCATAGCTTATTCGGGGCACGGGCAGCCTCGAGAAATGTAAATACCTACGATCGATCCCCAACTACATAATTGTTTTTTTTTTTCTTTTTTGTTTTGTTCTTTTCTTATTGCGTAAAAAATACCAATAATAATAACCAGGTACTATGTATTACTTATTATATCGTCATCTTAATCTAATATACTAGTAATATAAATACGAAAGAATGTGTTTAGTTTTGTCCTTCTTTTATACAATTTATAGAATCACGCGTTACTTTACGGAGGTCCATAATACAAAAAGTAGGTAATTAAAATATTGGCTATAATCCGCAATAAAAGAAAATATATGTAATGCTAAATATAAAGTGTACAATCCGTTCTCATACCTGATAAATACAGAATTCGTAAAAACTTCTGCACTACCTGCCTCTACTTCTCTAGAGATATGCAGGTTTCCTCACGATGTTTTCCTTCACCGAAAAGCGTGTGATAAATTGCAATTATCAATTAGACACGTAAGTTTTAACAGAATAACTCATTGGTGGCTGCCCGCGGTTTGAACCCATGACCCATCGAAAGAGTCGCATGATCGCTCCGCTATCACAGCTTCTTAATCAGATATCTATACTAATGTTATAAACTAGCTGTGATAGCCTCTTTGCCCGCGTGGAAATCAGTGTATATCAAAGTTTTTCCCACGTGAATCCCGGCCCCTTGGGATATCTAATGTAATTTACTATTAACCTAAACCTATTATTTTATTATATTTTCATAATCTCGGAAACGGCTTTAACGGTTTCCATGAAATTCAGCATGTAGGGGTTTTGGGGGAGTTAAATCGATTTAGCTAGGTATTATTAAAAAAAAATCGTTTTATACCTGGATTTGGGCATACAATAAAATTATTCACATTTAAATTTACTATAAAACACTATTAAAGTAAATCGTGAAGTCAGCGTAGCTTATTCGGGAATCGGGTGGTCACGCGAAATGAAAATACCTAGGATCGAGCCCCACCTACCCAATAATTTTTTTTAAAGTTTTTTTTGTAAAAAATTACCGAACAAGGTTCTGTCAACCAGGTACTGTTTTATGTATGCAAACAAAAAATTCAAATATAAAATAAATATTTAAGCGTCAAATCCATCGAAATCCCGCGTCAACCCCAGCCAATCGAATCACGGAACCGGTTAAAATGTAAAACAAAATGTCATTACCGGTAGATTGGAACGAACATCAAAAGGAAAAACTAATGCGCAGAACCATTGACGGGCATTATTTTCCGGTAAAATATTAAACCGGGTCGGAGGAGCTCGCCCCGCTATGCCGGGGTAATACCGGCAAATGCCGCTATTCTCTTTAAGCTAGTACGATTGTCTGAAATTATCCTGCTTAACAACATTTTCATTTTATATCCGTATTGTTTCGTCACGGAATTTGATGCAATTTTCGTCAAAACGTGAAAAAAAATTGCGATTATAAAAGTCAAAAAATTTTGTAAGTGTATTTACTATACCAATACATATTTTTGAGAAAGAGTATCCTAACTGCGATTGCTCAAATATAATTTTTGCATTCTTTCGAATCTTTAACTGGATTGATGAATTGAGCCGTTTAGAATCCAGCTGAGTAAAACAGTCTATCCAATAGCCCTCATTTCTTACCGAGATGTCGTAAAAGGCGACTAAGGTAAGTCGACCAGCCGTGTGGCATCCGTCTGCGTAGAATAGACCAATATCATTTCTCATCGAGGTGTCGTAAAAGGGGACTAAGGTAAATTGATCAACCGTGAGGTATCCAGATGAGTAGAATAGACCACCCTCTTTCTTACTGAGATGTCGTAAAATACGACGAAGGTCAGTTGATGTCAGGTAAGTTGATGATTTGGCTTCTTTAGTATCTTACAACCGGCCACCTGCCTGACATCAACTTACCCTAGTCGTATTTTACGACAACCTCGAAAGGAAAAGGGGGTGGTCTATTCTACTTTACCGGATACCACACGGTGGTTCAGCTTACCTTAGTCGCCTTTTACGATACCTCGTTAAGAAATGAGGGTGGTATTATTCTATGCAGCCGGATACTGCGTCACTTTAATATTAAGCGATATATTAAACGGTAAGAAATATGCAGCGATAAAGTAAACGATAAACGCTATTTAATATTCAATGGACGTAACAACTTCAAATATAGAAAATAACGAGATCGCAGTTGGTAATGACTAACGATAGAACGAGAAACAGCAACTTACAGTCCTTATAAGAAAATTATTATTGCTGGAGAAGATATTACTTACCAATACTTTACTATAACGTTAAACAGTTGACTTATTAAATCCTCAGACAAGAAGTGGATGGATATGTGACTAAAGTAAGAGATGATTGGATTGTGTGAACATGCATATAAAAGGAGTAGCGCCTGACGGAAGAAAGCGCAAATCCGCTGAACCAATATCGATGAAATTTGGCACAACTATTCCTTCTACACCGGGGTAACATATAGGCTATAGGAATACTGTTAAGTAGCGGCCTGCTACTATCCCAATGCTGAGAATAGGCCTCTTCTCTCCATTTTTTTTTGGAGAGAAGGATTGGAGCTAAGACGTACCACGCTGCTCCAATGCGGATTGGTAGGTTACACATATCCCTAGAATTTTCTAGAGATATGCAGGTGTCCTCACGATGTTTTCCTTCACCGAAAAGCGTGTGATAAATTGCAATTATCAGTTAGACACATAAGTTTTAATAGTAAAACTCATTGGTGTCTGCCCGGGTTTGAACCCGAGACCTCATCGAAAGAGTCGCACAGTTATGCTGGGCTACCACAGCTTTTAAAAAATACTGTTAATTCTACGGGAATAGGACGACATCCAAAAACCGCCATCTATTATCAACATATGGAAGTTTTTTTATTTAGGTAAAAGCTAGTATTTTTTTAATTTCTTAAGCTCATTGTAGGTACTTAGCACTACGTCTCACTTACTTTCGAATGATATTTTGTAAGAGCAACCGCCGAGTTTCTTGCTGGCTCTTCTCGGTAGGAACAGCTTTCCGGACCAGCAGTAGAGTTGTTAATTTAAAGTACTTGTTTACAAGTTTACTTGAATAAAGAATAATTTGAATTTGAATACTCTAAGACTTTACTATAGGCTCTATTAAGTAAATTTTCATTTATAAGTTTTGGTGAACGTTTCTTTACTTTAAGAAAATCTGCCCATATCCTATTAAACGTCAGTGAAGCATGTATTTACACTAAGGAATCTAAATATACCTGCCCCCTATTACGTATCTATTCCTTATCGAGCGTAAAAACTTAAGGTCCGTCCATAAAGTACGTATAGGGCACAGCTCAGACGCAATAAGTCTATTTTAATTACTAGAACCGATATAGGCAGATTCCTGTCTTGCCTACTCGGTAGCCGTGTCCTACTGGTCCCAGTGTTGCCACTGTGATGTCGATATCGATGTTTTTATTTTATTTATATTCCATACTAATTCTTACGAACGGCATTATGTTCTTGTGAATTGATTCAAAAGCAAATAAACATTATTTAAATTAAACTAAAAAAACTTTTTTAGTATAATTTAAATAATCAGTTCCCGCCGCGATAACGTCGTTTAAAGAGCTCATGAATAAGCCCCGGATGGGTTTGAAACTAGTCGGGCTAACCCGATAGAATAGCACTTGAGTATAGCCAGTTCTATACATAAACTAATTTAAATAATGTTTATATAAATTTTACCATAAATTTTATTGACCTCTTTCAAGTTTTTTATCGAATTTTATACAATTTACAAATCTTTGTGTTATCAAATCAGATTTGCTTTATAATAATTTAGTAACATTTTAATTATTTAATATTTTCCCTTCTTATTATTCGAGTATTTTATAATGTTCGAAATACGAAATTGACGAAGCTACTACATTTAACTACATTTGCATTTTATAAGAAACTCGTATATTTAACTACTATCTGAACGACAATATAAATAAATATATGAAGAAATAATAAAACTCCAACTTAAAAAAACGGGGTATTTTATTCTAAGGGTTAGTCCAGTATATACTTATCAATTGTTTAGATTACATCAATAATAATCTTACCGTGGAAGCGTAATAAAGCGTAAAAACACAGACAGACAGACTTACGCATTTAAAATACAGCAAAAGAAGCAAAAATTTATAGTATATATATGAGACGAAATCTTTATTATGTTTGTCAATTTAAAACCATTAACGTATCTTAATGTTTTATATTGTGAAATATCCCACACGCGAAATGTAAATATATTAGCATAATTTCAACAATTTAAGAAAAATAGGTTGACATTGAAAACATCCTAATCAAAGGTCATTAATATTGGATAACTTTCGATCTATTTGCATTAATTTGGTTTTTAACATTCATATCACTTTCCAATAGGCGGCACTATTAACCTCGAATCATAAATAAGGCCCAGCAATCGACATCGACAAAAATCCACACAACACTATCTAACACAAACAAGACTCGATAACGAGGTGAAATATTCACATTGCAAGCAACACAATCGACTTTATAGTTATCTCCCTCGCACTTGGGCGAAGTTTGCGAGCTATGGGAAAAAGACGGCACGCGTCGGCGGCAAATACAAAGGGGTCGTGCTCTCTTTGATCTCGCCGCCGCGCGTGCGTACAATGTTTAGGTGTGTGAGTTTATGCAGATGAGACGGTACCCGAGAATTTGATAATTGCGAAGATTTATAAGATCCAATACGGTCCAATATCGAAGTGGATGTTGTAATTAATTGGCTATCTACGTGACAATATGTTCGTAGACGACTAAATACTTGGAGAGGTTGTTATGGATACATAATAAATTGGTTTTAAAGATAAAAATGCGATGATGGACTTATTGGAAGCATTGAACACATGACGCCCAGAAATCGGGTTTAAACCTCAAATAAACACCTTTATTTTATAAGCTAATCCTATCCTGTATGATTTTTTAATGACAATGGTAATACAATAAATAATACTAACTAAATCACAAATACAAAATCATAATAAATAGTACAAAAATATAGAAAAAATAGACAATCAAAGACATGATTGTAATACAAAACTATAATCTCAAAAGGAAATTGATTTAATATTTCATAGATGGTATTTAATAAGCAATTGAGAAATCAAAATAAGTAAGACAGTATGTCTAAGTCATTTTTAACTTACAAAATAATAAAATTCATAAAACAAACTATGGTTCACATTCTTAGTGCTCACTTACGTCATTTTTGTTTAATATTAATTGTACATAAAAAGTAAAAAAAAAAGTAAGTAGAGGCCTGTTACTATCCCACTGCTGGGCATAGGCCTCTTCTCTCCGTTATTGGAGAGAAGGATTGGAGCTAAGACCTACCACGCTGCTCCAATGCGGATTGGTAGGTTACACATATCTCCAGAATTCTCTAGAGATATGCAGGTTTCCTCACGATGTTTTCCTTCACCGAAAAGCGTGTGATGAATTGCAATTATCAATTAGATACATAAGTTTTAATAGAAAAACTCATTGGTGTCTGCCCGGGTTTGAACCCATGATCGTCTCTAGAGATTCACACGGTCGCACCGCTAGGCCATCACAGCTAATTGTACATATCTATTTTTAATTTAATAATATTAATTTATTTATAAATTTCCACAATATAACCTCACCTTTACTTATGAAACATTGAATTTTCGGACCGAAGCAAAATCTTTGTAAAAACTGTTGCAAAAAAACTGACTTACGTAAAAACATCGTTGCCACAACTTGTACTCATTGCTAATTTGAAAGCGTCTTTTTTGCAAGCAGCTATTGAATAATCCCTGCGGGTAGCTATTTTGCTACCCTTTGAAGTCTGTGCTCGAGAATTCTACGAAAAACGCATCAAGTTTATACGAAATTACGCGTCAAAACCATCTGCTGATGCAAAAACTAGCTACTATCTCATTTCATGCGGATTTTTAACGCTAACTCAAAACTTGCTAGTGAATGGTCTAGTACATTTCACGAAATATAGTACAAAGCAACGCAAACATACTTGTATTATAATCTTCTTCTTCCTGCCCTTATCCCACTCTAAGTGGGGTCGGCCAACATGTTCTAAACATGTTTTTACATGATTTGGCTGCGTTTTTATGATCGGCCGCCTACCTGACATCAACTGACCTTAGTCATATTTTAAGACACTTCGGTAAGAAAGTGGGTGGTCTATTCTACTTAGCCGGATACCACACGGCGGGTCGACTTAGCTTAGTCGCCTTTTACGACACCTCGGTAAGAAATGAGGGTGGTACTATTCTATTCAGCCGGATACCACACGGCGTAATACTTGTATTATATATAATATGGCATGAATTTTGCATATAATAGCGCTGTTAAATCTAAGTACCTGGTTGACCTGACTTTGCTCGTTATTTTTTTTTAGAAAATATAAAAAAGATGCAATATGAAACAAAAAGAAATAAAGGGATAATATATTCCTGGAGTCGAACTGGGGTATTATAATTTTTCGGTAACCCCACCCCCCGATAACTCCACTGAAGTATTACAACTTTACAAATGACAATTTAATTAGCCTATGTTTTCAATTATATTAGAGCAGCTTTTCAGTGCCCGAAAACAGTTAGAAAACAACATTTTTTTTTATTAAACCTAGCTAAACCGATTTATCGCTCACAACACCCCCTATATACTAAGTTTTATAAAATCGTTAGAGCCGTTTCCGAAATTCAGATTTTATATATACCTACACAAGATTAACTTATTTAAATATTAAAGAAAATATTAAAGATAACAGAATTACTTTAATTTTAGAACAACATACAACATTTCTTTCGAGGATGTCTAGGGTTCAAACCCCGGGCAGGCACCAATGAGTTTTCTAGTAAAAACTTATGTGTCTAATTGATAATTGCAATTTATCACATGCTTTTCGGTGAAGGAAAACATCGTGAGGAAACCCGCATATCTCTAGAGAATTCTGGGAATATGTGTAACCTACCAATCCGCATTGGAGCAGCGTGGTAGGTCTTAGCTCCAATCCTTCTCTTCAAAAACGGAGAGAAGAGGCCTATTCCCCAGCAGTGGGATAGTAACAGGCCGTTACTTATACAACATAATTAAGAATAGTGGTAAATATACATACCAGTTATCATAACTTATATAAAAATGTTTTTTTTAGCACTTTATATAAGCGATAATGATGATCATGATGATTAATCGCAGCTACTCGAATACAACCATCATACTATGATCAAGGAGTGGAAATGTATCGATGAAGGGAGGACAAATTCTTGCACATAAAAATCGCGTAGCCGTTTTGCAAACGTGACGTGTCAAAAGCTCCTAAGAATGTATGTGAGTAAACACAACGTAATTTTCACGCCAGAAACTAAAAAGAAAGAAAATTCCAAAGCCCCGATTTCCCTGTCCATTGTCGTTTCTATTTTTTTTTCATCTTATTTAGAGCTTTGTCGGCGAGCCCTTTGAAGTCTACCCCCTCCCCGTAGGGTGTTACAAATTGCGTCACGCTCGTATTTTGAAGCGTAAACAACGACCACTACTAATTGCTGCTAACTCGATTTTTAAAAATATTGATTATAACTATCAACGAAAACTCGTCAAATATTTTTTTTAAATAAGTAACAGTTATAAATTTTATTTATTTTATTATTATAAAACAAATCATTCTATAAATAATAGCATATGAAAAAAAAGATTATAGTTTTGACAAACAATCCAGGGCAAAGTAAAGCTTTGCGATGTTGTAGTGAAATCTCCTAACGATGCTTCGGTTCCAGGGTGAACCGATAGTTAAGATTGTTGTAGTGAATGTGCGCAGTGCTTGTGCATTGTTGAGTTATCGGTGGGTAGTGTAGGAGTTTTTACAAATTCTGCATGTATCAGGTATGAGAACGGATCGTACTCTTTATTACTTCTTTCATACACCACTGAATTACTTTAAACTACCTCTCTTATAATGAATGTTAAGAAAAATACGCAAATGTTAAACTATAGCTGTAGCGAATGCAGACTGATTCACTAATAAAATAAACCTTATAAAATTTATGGAGCGTAACCTATTAAAGCGCTGTTATGCATACTTCATATAAATCAATCAAACGTATCGATGACTTAATTGAATAATAAATTATATCATCAATGTGCAGGTGAATGTGAGGAAGAATGAAATAGTATAACAATAGATTACAAAATTATAATTAAATGTTTAATTAAACATGTTCTGAAGTTACGACAAGCAAAATTAATTATTTTATACTATGTCATGTAAAGCTGTGGCTGTGAAAGCTCGGCGGCGAGAACATAATACTCTTTCAAGGGAGTAACAGTTTACTTTTAATGTACAAGTAAATTATCCCGTTCGTAAAAGTCAAGATATGTCAAAATTAAATCAACAGTTTCGGCATGATATATTAGAGTGATTTCCAAAATAATATCTATAAAACGTAAAAAAGGCATCTTATTTTATGTAAATTAAGTATTATCAATAAATGGAAAAAAAACAGTAAAAAGATGAATGACAGAGCTAAGCACTGTTCCGTATTTATCACGAGCTTTCTCATACAAAACGTAACACGTATAATAGTAGGGGATTTGTAATCTACGCGAATTCGGAGCAAACCGGGCTGTGAGAGATTTGACAAGTTGGAATGTCAACAGTCCCTGACACGGCACGGGACTGAACAACTTATATTGTAAATATTTACACGTAACATTATACCAAAAATATATTAAAAGACGATAATGTTATCATCCTCCTGCCCTTTTCCCACTCTAGGTGGGGTCGGCACATGTTGTCACGTGATTTGGCTACGTATTTTACGACCGGCCGCCTGCCTGGCGTCAACTTACTTAAGTTTTTTGTTTATTTAATTTATGTACCATAAAAATTGTTGGAAAAACATTATTGATAAAATAAAGTGTACAAAGGTCAACTTATCCCTTTGACAGAGATCTCTGCCAGCTAGGAAGTAATACAATTTATAGAAAAAAAAAATGTATTATTTAGTCGTATTTTACGACACCTCGGAAAGAAATAAGTGTGGTTAATTTTACTCAGCCGGATAGGATACTAAACGGCTAAAAGACGATAACATTATAAATTTAACATTGTAAATTTTAAAAAAAAGTTCTAGACGAAAAAACTATTTAGCTAGGCAAGTAAAGATGCATATGTTCCGATATAAGAGTTCTTTGGGTACGTTACGAGAAAGATTGGCGACAACCTTGAAAAGTTACTTGCCACGAAATGAGGGTGGTCTATTGTACTCAGCCGGATACCACATGGCGGGTCAACTTATCTAATTCGCCTTTTACGATACCACGGTAAGAAATAATAAAATAAGATTGGTCTATTCCACTCAGCCGGATACCACACGACGGATCAACTTACCTTAGTCGTCTTTTACAACACCTTCGTAAGAATTGAGGGTGGTCTATTCTATTCAACCTTAGAGACTTATCTCATTATAAAAAAATAGACATACTTGGCATAAAATTAAATAACACTTCTTATTATAAAAAATAAAGTGCCAATTAAAATGTCTTTTCAACAAAGAGAGTTATAAATCAAAATACTTCACCTGGCATATTAAATTTAAATGATATTAGTAGAACGAGTAGAAATATAAATCTAGTCATATAGTATTGCCAAATCGTGTCCTTCTGATATATAAATCATTTAAAAAAAATAGTACACACGGGCATTTAATTTTTAGAGAAAAAAAAATATTTCACAATTTCAATACTGTAAAAATAGTGCTATATATTTAGATACACATGCTCTGAATTTAAACTATCGTTAGTGTTATTCATACTTAATATATAGAAACCGGTTATACTCACGTCTTAGTACCTGATACATACATATTATGTGAATTGGCACGATAATAGTCGAGAGATCTTTTTTTATCCGGTTGTTTAGGTATGTTTTTTTATAGTTTTTATTTATAGTTTTTTATACATGGAATGCAATAGTGGCAAAAAACATGTGTTTTGGACTAAGATTAGATGTAAAAGTTAAAATATACATTCTTTTAGCAGCAATACCGACAAAATCCATAATTTAATATAAGCTGTTCATTTAAACAAACCAAAGCATTTAGCATTGATTTCCCTTAACAATGAAAGCTTTAAACCAATTTAAACATCCCAAAACTTATTTTTTTGAGTTGTGCCACTATTGCAGCTTATGAGCCTATGATATACTGTTATTGTCTTGTGGCGGTAAAAGCATAAATCTTTAAAAATAAATAAATTTATCTCGATTTTGATTAATTTGTGTGTAATGCAATCCATAAAATATTTTAAGAACAAAGATAGCGTCTTATATCAATTTGTATAAATATTTTATTAAATTAAATATATCATAATTCCGCTCGATTAACTAAATTAGCATAACGAATTAATATTAATTATGAATGCCAATCGTACATCAGCATAAGCCCACAATCTCTTAATAGCTTTGTTTTTTCTAATACAAATATTTCAAATAATATCATAAACTCTCATAACGTACGCCCGAGGGCCGTGTGTCTCGTGATTATCATAAATCTAGTGTTAAGCTCTTCAAAGCGAAATTTTAAATATGCATAAAACCGTCAAATGCTAAAATTGATGGCACTACACCACACTCAGAATGAATTTTAACGAATGATATACTCACAAAAGACGCTGAAACAATTTGTAAAAATAAAATGTGAGGACAGATCGGTCCGGTGTGCCTAGTAAGTTATTTGTATTCCATTCTGTTTCTGCGCAAAAACCGCGCAGTAAATTTGTACGACCGCCAAATAAATACGTAGATTTCTTCTTAGTTTTCGTTCTAATATATAAAGCTGAAGAGTTTGATTGTTTGAACGCGCTAATCTCAGGAACTATTGGGCCGATTTGAAATATAATTTGAGTGTAAGATAGAAAAATCATTATAAACTATATAAAATCACGCTAAGTTTAATAGGAGAGGAACAACAATAAAAAATATTGCGAAAACGGCAGAATTTAAAGCGAAAACGGCAATATTTCCTTACGTGTGCTATGTACACGTGAAAGTTATTCAAAAATCATGTAATTGTTCCCCTCTAAAAGTTCTAAATAAAAGTCCGCGGCAGCCTTTGTCTAGCTTTTAAGGTTAACCCACTTTAACGATGGTTATCAAAATAGTTCTAAAAAAAAATACATTATTTGCGAAGGTGTATAAACATGATAATCCTTATCCAAATGAATAAGTTATAATTTATTTTGCAAAACAACGTTTGCCCGGTCAGCTTGTTTCAAATAAAAGTGATGTAATAATTAATAGAGACGTGAGAAATGTCCCCAATGATGCAAGAAACAAGGTTAAATTGTCGACATTTGATGATGTTATAAATATTGATAGCTCTTAAGTTCCACCACGAGGTAAATTAGTGGTAGCAATACCTAGGAGTCGTAAACACAACGTGCATATTACAAACGAGGCTAGATTTATGACTGTTAAAATTCACAAATAGACGAGTCCGCCCCAGTTTCATCTTACAGTCTAAAAAGTGAAAACGAGAACAAAGTCCTCCCGTTCTTCCCGAGACATGATTACGAGCTCTTAGATTTTATGGGGGTATAATAAAAAACCGAAACTGGAAGCTTTTTTTAGATTAAACTGTTGAAGATTAATTTTATAGTGGAGTCAGAGTTGATGGGCCACAATAAAGCAATCGTTAAACGATTTAGAAAGAATATGAAGCGATAACTGAAAGCGCTAAGTGTGTTACGTATCAAATAAAAAGTGGAATCGAAATTATCGCTGGTCCCAGGTATTATTAGTTTTTCTTCAACCTTCTTCATCATCATGATTCTTTTGCCCTTGTCCCATTCCAAGTGGGGTCGGCACATGTTATAAAAATGTTATTAAATGATTTGGATAGGTATTTTACTGCCTGCCTGACGACAACTTACTTTAGTCGCCTTTTGCGACACCTAGGTAAGAAATACAGGTGGCCTACTCTACTAAGCCAAATACCACCCACTCCCATCCCCACTTAGAGTGGGATAACTACAGGAGCATGATGATACAAAGAGAATCTCGTTGCAGTTATTTACATTCTGCTATTATTATTCCTGACTCCATCTGCTTGCAAAGTTACCTCTCGATCTCTCTTTTAAAATTATTTCACTGCCCTAGAAACCTGCCCAGTTTTCTCACGAGTAAAGACAATTTATGGCTCAAAACCACCTTAGACCTCCGCGTTTGATTTAATTTTTGCGCGCGTTAATTTTAATGTTACGATGGGACCCGTGTGAAACCAAGACGTGTCACAATCTTAGTTATATTCAAGGGATTCCACAAGGATCAAACCTGTACCCATATTTCTACAAGGCTGTAATAAAAAATTTGAAACGACAACGTCCCGCCGTGGATGACTCGTTTAATTTACTAATTGGTCATTATTCTTCCACATAACGACCCAATTAGGTCCAATCAATCCCCGGTACAGCATTTACTATTGAACATAATGTATTAAGTATATGACAGAACCGTAGAATTTACAACTTTGATATGAGTTTTAGGGGAAAACTTGATCATAAGAAACTGGTTCAATAGGAAATGGCTTTTATAGTGGGACGAGGATAAATTAACATTTGGTATACTTTCTACGCATAATCAACGGGAATTTGTATATTTTATGATGCTGTTCGACGTTTTAGTTATAATGATTACATAATCATGGCATGAATGTTTAATTGCTATAAATATTGTTTGATCAGGCGCTCTTTTTTTTGTCGTTGGAAATATTTTGTTTTACGTTCCTGTTTTCAGAATCTCAAGATTACTTAAAAACGCTACAATGGATATCTATGAGTACAATAGCTTTATTCACTAATGAAATTCCAAATACTTCTACTATGTTACATATGTTATCAGATTTGCACTCCAAAAGTAATCGTAAGGCCCTTTTAATTTAATTATACCACAACTTATCTTTTTCCAAATATAATTTTTTTACAATTTTCGTTTAAGTGCAGTAAATTGTAAAAGAGCTGCGTTAGCCTAGCGGTAAGACGGTACCACTATCGAGAGGCAGAGGGTTCAAATCCCAGGCAGGCACCAATGATTTTTTTTTGTTAAATTTTAAGTGTCTAATTGATAATTGCAATTTACCACACACTTTTCGGTGAAAGAAAACATTGTGAGGAAACCTGAATATCTCTGGAGAATTCTGGGGATATGTGTAAACTACCAATCCGCATTGGAGAAGCGTGGTCTAACATTTTTTCCCAAAAACGAAGAGAAGAGGCCTATGCACAGCAGTAGAATTGTAAGAGGACGTTACTTTTGTGTTACGGTAAATCTGAAAAAATTAACTGGACCTAAAGATATTTGTAGTATATTTTATTGTTATATAAAATAAAAAGCTTGAGCTCATACAACGTTGAAATATATAGAAAATACTTGAAACAAAACGCAAAATCGTACCAAAGAAAACAGGATATCTCCATCAGCCTATATTGAAGTTAATATAATAATAAGAACTGAATGTATTACAATTCCATACGTCTCTCATAATTTTGAAACGTTTAGACTTAACTCGGCTTGCTGATTCCGAATTGGTGATATGATAATAAAACACCGTATGCGCACACGTCGACAGGCATAAATCGTTTCTTTCAAGACCATTCTGTTTTGTGATATTGCGCTACGAATAGTTTAGAAAGGAAACATTAATAAAATATAATGATAGTATATGTAAAAGTCGCTCATGAACTGCAATACAAGCAATGTGTTTAAAGTTTCATTGTTAATTAAGAAATGCATGAAAAGTTAATTAAATTAATTAAAATTTGGAAGGCATAAGACAAGAATAAATAAGCAATTTCAAAAACAAATGTTTTCTGATACTACTATATTTTGTTTAGAATATTTGCAAAGCAGAAAGAAGTAGAAAGATTGCAAAGAATAATAAATTGACTGAATATGTTCATTATGTTTTGAAGGCAAATGGGAATCTTATAAGCATTTTCAAGTTAATCCATAAATTTTTATGGACAAGTTACTTGATCATTATATAACTTAATCAAATAATTTATAAAGCACTCTAGGCCAGGGATAGCGATCCAATGGCACACAATATTTTGGCATCACAAAACATAATGTACTACGAGAAAAGTGAACAAATGACATTCTTTGAATTTTACCTCTGTTTAAAAAGATGTTTTTATTGATTGATACTATTCATTATTTGCCTAATAGTTCCAATTTTCGAAAGTTAAATTCTTGAAGGCAATTCCAACCCAATCAAATTGAAATACGTCTATGACCTAATTAAACATTAGTTTAGAAAAAATCCAAATTCAAATTCATAATATACTTTCTTCAAGTAAACTGCTTTTCAAGTCAGTTCTACTGCTGGTTTGAAAAGCTGTTCCTATTTAGAAGAGCAAATAAGAAACTCGGCGATTGCTCTTTTCAAAATATAATTCTTATCACTAGTTATACTCGTAATTACTGACTTGTACAGGATCGAAGTGTAGCTATATTCACGCATCTTCTTGACTCTTTTTGACAGTATTCTTAAATTGCTTTGATTGATTGATTGAAATGGAAGGTACCTAAGTTGATGCACAAAGGTTCGCCTACCATGTACGAAACAAAAGTGTGTTAAGTTTGTGTTCGACTTAAGCGCTTTTCGATTAATAGATTCAATCCACATTATTTAGATACTATCAATTGTTTTCTACATAAGCCAGCGATTCTGTCGCTTTCGCACATTCTGTAACATCGCTTATTAATTCCGCGTCGCTCTACGCCCTCATAGGTCTGCGGCGCGCGTATTTCGGAACCGTTTGATCTCGCCGCCCGCTTTAATGAGGCGGCCAGTAGACGGTTACTAGTTCGGATTGTACTCTGCCTGCTGTCTAATTTGTTGACTTTTTCGCGATTATGAAAATTTTAAACGGACTTAAGGGTTTCAATGGAGTCCAATTTCAATGTCTCCTTCGATCCTTAAGCAACTTAAGCAACTCTCCAACGTGGTAAAGGTCGTTTTTTTAATCCATGCTGTAAGTCTCAGATTGGGATCCACATTGTGCCTTAAGCACCGATGTCCATGTGGAAAAGAGGTAGACACTTTTGGCATTCACGGGCTTTCATGCCGTAGGAGCTCTGGTAGGCTTTTCCGTCATGGTTCTTTAATGATAACAATCAAAAGAGCTCTTGCCACCATCGACATTGCTGCTCTTTTCTAGCCTTCGGGAATATGTCGGAATGATAGCAAGAGACCAGACGGCTTGAAGCTGGTTCCTCGGGAACGGGAACGGGCCCTAATGTGTGACGCAACATGCGTTGATACGTTAGCCTCGTCCCATATCAAGGAGACAGCGCCAAGACCTGGAGCTGCGGCGGAAATTGCCGAATACGGCAAACGGCGGAATAATGCATCTCTAATCGAGAGTTATATATTTGTGCCGTTTGCAGTTGATGCCCTAGGGCCATGGAGTCAAAGTGCAAAACAATTTTTATCCGTTTTAACACCTCGGTTAATTGCCTCTTCAGGTGACAAGAGGGCTGGCTCCTTTTTCGCACAAATAATCAGCGATTCAGTGCAAAACGCTACCAGCATTCTTGGTACCATTCCACGTGGGCATGATTTGTATAGTCCTAGCGTGTAAGTAGTTTAAGGTAGATATAACTTGTACGTTTTTGCTGTAAATAAATATACATTTATCCATTCTTATATTATATGCGCCCGCCGTATGATATCCGGCTGAGTAAAATAGACCACCCTCATTTGTTAGCGATGTGTCGTAAAAGGTGACTATGGTAAGTTGACCTGCCATGAGGTATACAGCTGAGTAGAATAGACCGCACTCATTTCTTACCGAGGTGTCATAAAAGACGACTAAGGTAAGTCGACCCACCATGTGGTGTCCAGTTAAGTAGAATAAGACCACCCTCTTTCTAACCGAGGTGTGGCAAAATACGACTAAGATAAGTTAACGTAAGGGAGGCGGCCGGTCGTAAAATATAGCCAAATAATGTGACGTGTTGTGCCGATCCCACTTAGAGTGGGATACGGGCAGGAGGATGACACGATTTTTTCTGATCAGACTGCTCATATTCAAAATCGAATTAAAAATATTCTTTATACAAGTAAACTTTTAAACATTTTTGAGTCGTCAACTCTACTAATTCGGAAAATTGCCTCTACTGAGACGAGCTAGAACTGAAGTGTCAGATAACACTCATCATCTTCCTGCCCTTATCCTACCTAAGTGGGGTCGGCACGACATGTTATAAACATGTTGTCACATGATTTGGCTACGTACTTTACGACCGGCCGCCTGCCTGACGTCAACTTATCTTAGTCGTATTTTACGACGCCTCGATAAGAAAGAGGGTGGTCTATTCTACTTAACTGGATACCACACGGTGGGTCAACTTACCTTAGTCGCCTTTTATGATACCTCGGTAAGAAATGAGGGTGGTCTATTCTACTCAGCCGGATACCACACGGCGAGTCGATTTACATTAGTCGCCTTTTACGACACCTCGGTAAGAGAAGAGGGTGGTACTATTCTATTTAGCCGGATACCACACGGCGTAAGCGTCAGATAACACTCATTCCTGTTTAATATTTATTTACGATTCTGTGAAAGTAAACATTAATACAGATTTCGGTGAAAGATTTTTACTTCGTACAGTTAAAAGATTAGGCGTTATGAAAGATTGATGTAATATGTAGTAAAATTAGAATTTACAAAATTACCACTACATTATTTCATTTGTTTCTATTACGTTTTACGTGTAGTCAATTGTGTAAAGTGTAGTCAAAAAACGCCGTGTGGTATCCGGCTGAATAGAATAGTACCACCCTCTTTTCTTACCAAAGTGTCGTAAAAGGCGACTAAGGTAAGACGACCCGCCGTGTGGTATCCGGCTGAGTAGAATAGACCAACCTCATTTCTTACCGAGGTGTCGTAAAAGGCGACTAAGGTAAGTTGATGTCAGGCAGGCGGCCGGTCGTAAAAACGCAGCCAAATCATATGACAACATGTTTATAACATGTTGTGCCGACCCCACTTAGAGTGGGATAAGGGCAGGAGGATGATGATGTGTAGTCAATTATGATATTGTAACATTTGAATCGTGCGGTGACTAATCCTGCATGTATAAGGTATGAGAACAGTTTTTACTTTCTAGACTTAGCATTACATAGATTTTCTTAACAAAAGCGGATTATAGCAAAATAATTCTATCACAACTTTTGCTAACTTATCCTGATACAGCAAGAAAGATAAGCAAAAATGCTTTGCGATTTTGTCGCGGAGTCTATCTCCTGACGATGCTTCGGTTACGGGGCGAAACAATTGTTGAGGATTGTGGTGGTGAATGTGTGCAGTGCTTGTGTATTGTTGTGTTGTCGGTGTCAGGTAGAGTTCTTACAAATTCTGCATGTATTAGGTATGAGAACGAATAGTACACTCTACATTTAGCATTACATATATTATCTTTTATCGCGGATTACAGCAAAATAATATTCTCCTTAGTTTTATATTATGGACCTCCGCGAAGTAACGCCTAATTCTATAAATTAAATATACATTCATGAACCTGAGTTGGTTGACAAACCTTTTTATCTTTTAATTTAGCCATGAATTGTGGCGGCAAGAGTGCATTCTTATCAATAATTGTCTTTTTCACCCACCCGTTGACGCACGAGCTGAATAAATATGCCAAAATTGTGCGTCACACCTCTAAGTTCGACGGTTTATAATTTCGAAAATACCAAATATTTTTTATGAAAAGGTCGTTGACAAGCACTGTATCTAAGAATCGATATATACCAGCCTATTTGGTAAAAAAAAGTAAGTAAAGTAGCGGCCTATTACTCTCCCACTGCTGGGAATAGGCCTCTTCTCTCCGTTTTTGTCGAGAAGGATTGGAGCTAAGACCTACCACGCTTCAATGCGGATTGATAGGTTACACATATCTCAAGAATTCTCTAGAGATATGCAGCTTTCCTCACGATGTTTTCCTTCACTAAAAAGCATGTGATAAATTGCAATTATCAATTAGACACATAAGTTTTAATAGAAAAACTCATTGGTGCCTTCAGGGGTTTGAACTCGTGAACTTTTTGAAAGAGTCGCACGGTCATAGCGCTGAGCTATCACAGCTTTTTGGGCTACCATAACCCTATTGTTGACGATGAGAGTTGACCCATTTAAGCTCCCATTTAAGTTTTTATGCTAGGTTTTTTTGGTAGCGATGTTACTAAGACTGTGGAGTTTGTGTTTAATAAAAAAAGAATATTTAAAAAAAATATAATAACATAATAAAAAATAAAATTCATCAAATAACAATATTTTTCTCGCAAAAGTCAAATATTATACATCGTTGTGAAAATTAAATACTAATTCATAACAACATTATTAATCAAAAAATTGCATAGGTCATCGCAACCAAAATAATTTTTAACACAAGCATTTAGCTTAGCTGGAAGGGTTAACAAGTTTACTAGTAATTTGTAACCCAAATTACCTAGTACCCTTTTTTACAAAATCAGTTTTGTAGTTACTTATACTAATTAAATTGATATTGGTTCAACGGAGTGTCTGTGACAACGTAACAGACAGTCAGACTTTCATATTTATAATATAAGTAAGGATTTATAAAATGAAACAACGCGAATGCGTGAGAAATTCCGTAGTTAACAAATAATAAATTGTAAACCAGCGCAAACGTAATAGACCACCCAGATAAACTGACATTCAAAAAATTCGACACTGAGAAATGAACAACGCAAAACAATCCGCAATACGCCGGGTGAACCGTAACATTTACCGAAAAAAAGGAGAAGAAATAAATAAATAGAAATAGCGCGACTTTTCATTTTGTCGGGGAAAAGCGAACAATGGGCGGAAAAAAAGCGGGGAAAATTGCGCGTCACTCTGCCGTACCAATTTGTCAAACGGTCGCCGCAAGATGGCGTCGGCGGATGCGCGCCAACATGGCGGCTTCCGGCGGGGTTTAATTAAAAATGCGTCTCATTTTAGTCTCGTTTAGGGGGCGTTAGGCGAATTGTTTAACTAGTTTTTAATTGTAATGCCATTAGTGTTACAGTTAAATTGTTTCGAGAAAATGTATATTAGTACAACTGGAGCCTTTTTTGTACTACCTCCGTTTGAGTGGAGGACCTTGTGGAGTAATCAAAGTAAGTGCGTCCCATATGTTGAGTACCGGCATAATGTTAATGTGTTATTTGAGGCACTGATGTGTAATTTAACTACACTTTACTTTAAAATAGCAGCAATGCTATGTGTTATTGAAAACGCTAACTTAATGACTAGAACTACCGCAGTCTCTTTATGGATCTACGCTATTTATCGCGCAGTAAAGTGGTGGTTTTTTTTTACACGATAATTTTGTGTCTTTGGTTATATTTTTTTCTATAACTGTTGTGTACTTTAAGAAGTATTTTATGTACGAAGTAGGATATAACCAACTTGAATCATATTGTCGTTGCCATCCGATTTGTAGTTCATCTTTTTTTACTAGCCGTTTCACCCACATTCTCCCTGTCCCTGTCTCCGGTTGTTATTTCTGAATTGTTCACGTATTTATTTATTTTATTAGGCCATCAACAATTTATACATTAAATACGTGTTCAAAAGATACATGATACATTAAAAAATAGAAACTAAATGCTATATTAATTCAAGATGGCTACAACATTTACAATAATAACAGACATCCATATCAAGGTAGAAATAGCAAAAGGAGAGTAAAAGAAGAATATAAATAGAAATATATAGAATATAATAATATGTATAGTCACACTAAGGAAGGATTAAGGAAAATTTTCACTACCACCTGAGTAACTTTGAGCTTTTTTATCAGGCCTCAATTTAGTGACAAATTTTGAAAGCCGTAGGTCAGTAATAGTGATAATAAACGCTCGAATACTTAAGCTTTTAGGGGTCCTTGAAAAAAGTTCATTACTTGAAAAATTTAGTAAATTAAACCGTTGAAGGTAACATCACATGATGGCACTAAAATAGTTTTGAATCTTGAGATAGAAAATTGTTTAAGTAAGGTTCGGCCTGTTACTATCCCACTGCTGAGAATAGGTCTCTTCTCTCCGTTTTTGGAGAGGATTGGAGCTAAGACCTTCCACGCTGCTCCAGTGCGGATTGGTAGGTTACACATATCTCCAGAATTCCCTAGAGGTATGCAGGTTTCCTCACGATGTTTTCCTTCACTGAAAAGCATGTGATAAATTGCAATTATCAATTGCAATTTTGAAATTTTTTTAGTCTTATGAATATTAATAATGAAATAATTATATATTAGTACCATATTTTCATCTATTTATTTTACCAAAATTATTAAATAGATTAAATAGTTCAATTTATATAAACTTTTTCTTTTTCTCTATATGACCCGTACTCTCTTTCTTCTTCAATTCTTGTCCTTTTCCTTCTAGTACTCAAAGATTGACTGGAAGAGATCTCTATTTTAATTAGGGATCAGTCTGCCTTTATACATGTGTTTTTTTATTTTTAATTTTTCTTTCTCTTTTCTACATATTATATGTATAAAAAGAAAAATAAATAAATAACTAACTTACTAACGCATTCAATATCGTGAACTCCCAACTAGTATTTGTACGAATTGTAAAACAGAACTGACTTCAATAAATGAGAGAAAAAATTAAAAACATTGAAAAGAGCGCAATCGAAATCACCAGAATCGAACCGATGATTGGTCTCGTACCAAAAAGCACAATAAGAAGCCAGTGGAAACAATTAAAAAAACAATAAGTGATATCTCATTCAGAGCTAATGGCCCCATTGTTGCAGTTGGCTTACGTACTCCAATCCCATGGCTCGTATTTTTCGTTACGCGGAGCTAGGGCGAAATTGCAATTTGCATAATGACGAGTGTAACCATATCCTTCTCTGCATTAATTGTGATAAACGATTTTAAACTTGAATATCTAATTTATAGAATTAGGCGTTACTTTGTCCATAATACTTATACAATTTTGCTATAATCCGCGATAAAAGAAAATATATGTAATGCTAAATGTAGAGTGTACTATTCGTTCTCATACCTGATACATGCAGAATTTGTAAGAACTCATGCACTACCCGACACCGGTAAGATAACAATACACAAGCACTGCAGAGATTCACCACCACAATCTCAACAATTGTTTCGCCCCGTAACCGAAGCATCGTCAGGAGATTGACTCCACGACAAAATCGCAAAGCCATTTATTTGCTTTGGTGGTGAATGTGTGTAATAATATCGTCAAAGATTGTTATAGAAGATCTCGATATAAAGTCACTCGTCATATCGTTATATCAATGAAATGTAATGCGACAAAAAAATAGGAAAAATACGCAATATGTTTGCAATCCTATGGGTTGGTAAAAAGAATGGTGACTAATGCCAAAAATAGCAGTGGGTTAAATTTAACTTGCAAATTCCACCTTCAGATATATGTATATACGTACAGACAAGTTAAATAAAAGCTTTTAATTATCAACTAAGGTGACGTCGACCTGTTGAATTTTCTCAGACATGAAAAGAGGATAAATAAATACTCTTTCTCATTTATAATGATAGTTTAGGATGATGAAACTTTGCTATTTTTGCATATTTTTATAAGTAAGTAAGGTAAGTGCACCAGTAATTGACCATGTACTAGTAGTTGACGGTTTTGTATGACATTTTCAATAGTAAGCGTTTTGTTTGTTGTAGCTAATAAAAATTAAATTTGTAATTACCTGTTGCCATCTATTAACAACTGCCCAAAAGCTCAGAACTGTAGCATATTGTTTAATATTTAAAATTTTATATTATTAATTAATATTTTTTATTAGTTACAACAAACAAAACGCTTATTATTTAAATTTCATACAAAACGGTCAACTAATATACATGGTCAATTACTAGTGCCCTTACCTTAAATCTTAGAACAAAACTGAGCTAAACTATCGCAATAACTATTAATACCGCCAATAATTACGAAATCACTTGACCTCCCTAGGGATCATTAATGATCCGAAATGTCCCATGCACCCCATACCACAATGGAAATGCATGTCAACGCACGAAAACAGCCTCGTTTACAATACGAATAATAGAAAATGCCCTCGTATTAAAAAACAAGTGGGAATCACAATGGGGGATCGAACTTAGTCCCTTGCGCACTCCACGCTAGGGTTGGCTGTGACTTGAATTTTTAATAGTCCTCTTTATCAAGCATGTTTGTTTTGTCTCATTGGCGTAGGTGTTTCGGATGTATGACAAGAATAAATACCGTAGGTAGCCGGTATTGTTAGCTTTTGGTGATATCTGATGCATACAATTTTGGGTAACAGATTTGAATCTATTCTAATTCTAATGCAACATGCTTTAGATTTTAATTCGATGTTTGAAAAGAACGATGGAAGTGGAAACAATCAAGTTTTTTTATACAGTTTTCAAATTACACAATCGACTTATGTGGAATGTTTACTTCCATAGAGACCTCAATTTACCTTTAAGCGCTTCTTAAACTCCAACTTTGAATAGGGTTATATCAGTTTTCACCTACACTCAACTTAGATTAACAATGTAGCGTGGATGAGCTTCATGTTAAAACTACTCATTTCTAGATAAAGTCCTGCTTAATTTTGACAAAATATCTACTAAATAGTTATAGTAATCAAAATAACGCCTGCTAGTCAGTCTTACAAAGTAATTTCAATCTTTTTCTTCGTCAACCAATGGACGTCCACTGCTGGACATAGATATTTCGATATTTTGCCGCATTTGATCCAGCGGCTCCCCGCACCCTTTTTCAGGTCGTCAATCCACCTCGCAAGGAGTCTCATGTCAATCACTATCCTCATACTAATCACTGTAAGGAAAGGAAGATCGATTGGATTAAACGGTTTGAAGCGACAAACTCTTTGAAGACAATGGATTGACCTTCAAATAGAGAGAAATCAGTCATGGAAAAGATAATACCTTGTAGAAGAGTAGTCCTAATAGGATAGACCCATAGTCGAAACATGTTTTACTGAGTTAATCTATAGAAACAGGCTATACCCACGTATACAACGGTTTCTATACATTAACTATGAACTACTCACGATAGTTTAAATTTAAAAAAAATGTTTGAGTAAATTAAATTTTTTAATCGTGGGTTTACAACGGAATTTCTGAAGTAAAAAAGATACAAAAGCGTTTTGTTCGAACCAGAGGATCAACTGAAGATCGTTATTATAAAATACACATCAAGCGTGTTTGCCAGACAATATTAGTTTTCCTTTACAGTTTCTAACGTTATAATACCTTGTAACGATCATTCCAATTCCAAAATATTATTTTCGTGTTTAAATAAAATGTAATTATTGTAATTGGCAACCCTAAGTCAATTCCAGATCCCTAGCAAAGAGTCGAGTGTATCAATAGTTGTTGGATTTGTTTGAATTTGGTCTTATTAATTAACCAAATAAAATAGTGGAGGCCGGCCTCTCATCTGTGCACCCCACATTAATTAAAAACTATAATTCTACCGACTGTACCTGAAGCCAGTTGATTGACTGCGTGAATTAATACCAAATTGATTAATCTTACACAGGAGAAAAAAGAAAATTTATATGATAATACACAATATATCTCAGCTGGGCATACGCCGCTTCTCTCAGTTTTTGCAGCAAAGAGTTGGAGCTTAGATCCATGTTGCTCCAGTGCGGATTAGTAGGTTACACGTATCCCTAGAAATCTCTTGAAATATTCCGGAGTTATCATGATGTTTTCCTTGACCGAGATGGTATGGACATGTAATGAGGAGGCATTAAAATCATGTAACCAAACGAGTGTTAAATTTGAATATGGCTGGATATGTGACTAATGGGAGGCCTGAAAAGAGATGGTTGGATTGTGTGAAGTATGACATGTATTTAAAAGGAGTAGCACCAAAGTTGACGAATAATAGGACAGAATGGAAGAGAAAAACATGTTACCCCCACTTAGAGTGGGAAGGACAGGAGAATATATAACTGACGTGGCGTTGTTGGAAGCTGGAATGGATTAATGGCATTTCAATGAATTTCATCGGGGAAAATTGCTTTCAGATACCAACAATTTCACATACGAGCTAAGTTACGGAACAAATTAAACTCTGTATACAGAAGTATACAGTAGTATAGCGATTTAAATAATTCACTTCTTACTGGTAGATATTTTAATCCACTAATGGGCGGCAAAGATCTTTGAAAACCTGTGTCATAGACCATTATTATCACAACCAAGTGCAAGCTACCGAACCAATACAAATAGAATTATCACAATATTACGGTTGTTTATCACATTAGACCAAGTTATTATAACCGGCGGTTGGGCAGACAGCTTTCCTGACAATCAGATCTTATCAGAGCCAACGTTATGATAGCAAATGATTGATCAAGTGCAGCTGCCGATTCGAAACGAGTCTAGAGAAACGCAAAGGCAAATGACCTAAGGATTTGAAATATACTAACTAGCATACATGAATATTGAATGATTGCATTATTAATTATTGAATACTAGCTTTTATCCGCAACTTCGTTCGAGTGGACTGTTGTTGCGTGATAGGTTGATAATCCTGTAGAATTAACAGGATTTCTATAGCTTATATGTTACTCCGGTGTATAAGGAATAATTATACCAAATTTTATCGATATTGGTACAGCGGATTCGCCGTGAAAGAGTAACAAACATACATCCATACTCATAAAAATTCGCATTTATAATATTAGTAGGACGTTTACATTAAAATATTGTAAATACAATACAAAATGATTAAATTGTTTAATCATTCTGAAGAATTCCCGATATCATACCAAAAAATTTAATACATTTTTCCGTTCTTTATAATTACTATTATATTTTGGCGTCTATGTTTATTAAATTTGATCTAATATAGCATTCTGATCTGTACATTAATCACTTGAATAATTTTAGTTTAAACATATCTCATATCACTTAAAGTCATGCAGTTTTTTCAGTCCTTGCAACATTCTCAGCGAACGGCACTCGCAGATAATATCTACAAGATTAATTGTACCCGATAACAACGATGATATAATGATAAATTATTATAAGATTTACTTATCTTGGGATACATCTTGTAACTTACAAAAACGGTTCGCAAAAAAAAACTTGATATTTTGCATGCAAGTATGTGAGATTCCATATTAAATAACTACAACATTCGTATAATGTATTTTTATACTTATATTAGAGTACAAAAATTAATATGAGTACATAAGAAAAATGCTGAAAGTTGTGCCATTTATAAAAAAACGAGAAGTGCAAGATTTAGATGGTGTTGACATATATTGAGTGGAGATGAAAATCATGTAACCAAACGAGTGTTCAGAGATAGTTGAATTGCGTGAAGTATGACATGCATCTAAAAGTGGTAGCGCCAGTTGACGAATAATAGAAGGGAATGGAAGAGAAAAATATGTTGTTCCGACCCCAGTTAGAGTGATATCAAGAAAGAAGAATGATAATAATATTGATATAGTATCAATTCTGGTCAAAGTTAATACGTACTGCTGAAGTCATTGAAAGATAGCAAAGACAAGAAATCAAATATTTTTTGATACCAAAAACAATGTAAGGCATTTAGATAGCTCTTCTTCTTTAAATTCACGTTATGCACTTTCGATGCTCTCAACGCATTATGCCTTATTGAGGCATATATAAATTTTGTAGAACGATAAAGTTTTTTAGTTTGTACATTAAAATAAAAAGAATAATAAAACGATAGGTGATGTATATAATAGACAAAGTAGGAACCGACATAAGCTTACGGCTCCTGCTTTGTGCGTTACAAAACCATGTAAATTGTTTGACAGCTTTGCTTCTTTTGCTTTGATTCTTTAATAAAATTCCACAATCAATTTTATCTTCGTCATTATATTAGTTTAAAAAAAATAGTTAAAGCGAGGCTGATATAGAACGCCTGCTATATTGTTGAGGATTACTTAGATGATAAGAATGCATGGATATAGCTACTCGATCCCGTACAAAACAGTAATGTCTAAATGTAACTAGTAATATGAATTATATTTTAAAAAGAGTTTCTTGCTGGCTTTTCTTGGTAGGAACAGCTTTCCGAAGTAGAGTTGACGATTCAAAAGCACTTGTTTACACGTAGACTTGAATAAAGAATAAATAGTATTCGGTCACTGCTAATTAAGAATTATTAGCAATAAAAAATAAAGAATAATTAGCAATGGTCACTGGGAAAGTAGACCGCAAAAGATCCAGGGGGCTGAGCCCAAAAAGATGGACGAATCAGGTGTCTGAACATCTGGACATCAGATTGAGCGTGGCTATACATAGTGTTGCTGCTAAAGGAGGAGCACTTGAATTTCGAATTAAAGCATTTCATTAACAAATAGAAAAGCACGCGAGTCCGCTATTATTTTAACACTGGTTGCTAAACTGTATCGTATCGCCCCAGGGCCACGGGTAACCGTAATGTCTTTATAACCAGTAGCCCAGGGCATTCTTCGAGCGCGTCCAATTACACATGTAACCGCCAATTAGGAAATGGCGCCCGACGCGGGACCGTGCCGCTGAATGTATTGCCCTAATTATAATTATATCACTGGGTTCGAACTATATAAAACTGTTGCAAAGTTTGCATCAGTGGTAGATTTGGGAATTTCTAGGGTATGATGCTATTAAGTTTTACCTACCTTTACTATCCCAATTTAAAGTTTTTTATTCTTCTTCATATTTAATCTTTTTTGTTAGTAAAACAATACAAAAAGCCTACTATATTGATGAGGATTATTTGGACGATAAGAATGCGTGGATAGAACTACTGTCCGACCCTGTACAAGATAGTAATGACTTAATGAAACTAGTAATGAGTATTATGTTGAAAAGAGCAACCGCTGAGTTTCTTGCTGGCTCTTCTCGGTAGGAACAGCTTTCCGAACCAGCAGTAGAATTGACGATTCAAAAGTACTTGTTTACAAGTTTTGAATAAAGAAAATTTTAAATTTGAATTAATGTTCTAAGACTAATAATTCATGGTCAAAGTCTTTGTGCTGTAACAAAAGTTCAATCGCGGTTGAAGTGTAAGATTGCGCAGGTGTACAATGTGGATAAGTAAGTTCGCATTTATGTTCAGATTTTCAGTATCTTTTTTGCCTGTCTCGCCTTTCAGTATCCAGATTGCCAATATTGCTAGATTTTAATTTTAGTATATTTATATCATATTTTGAACATAGTGTTGGATGTAAGTAATATGTTTTTAACGGGTTCGCTTAGTATTACAACACCATTTGATCTTAGGTTTCCCATTGGGATCTCAAAATATTAAAATTGCCACCCTGCATAGATAGAAGATCTGTTAAAGAACTATCTTAGTTCGTCTGTAATGAACGTTTACTATAACGTTATCATTCGACAGAAACACTTAATACACGATTATGACTCGCCATAATATTATCCACCTGCGTATGATGACACTGGCTGCGGCTTAATGGGTCTTTATAATGGGCAGCCTTATTGCGTTATCGCCAATTAAGACAGCACCCGCGCTGATATGTAGTCATTTAAGGCACTAAATAAAATTCATAATAACTTCAAGGTTCCCATTTAGCCTTAGCATACAGAAAGATATAAATGCTAGCAACAAGGTAACAATATGTTGATATCCCACTTCTGATAAAAGATTTCTGTTTTAGATGGGGGACGTTTACATTCATCTAGCATCTGTATCACGCTTCAGATAAGCAAATTACATATATCTCAGCTCTCTAGTTATGTGCAGGTATCATCATAATATTTTCCTTTAGCGTAAAGTTCATGATGAATTCATATCAACAGAGAAATGTCTTTTTTTACATGCAAAAGCCCTCCTCCTCCTCTCTCTTCTGGACAGTAGGGTTGGAGCTTCGACCAACCAAGCTGTTCCAATGTATATATACTATGATGAGTGAGTGTAAGGTATATATAGCTAAACTTATATTAGCCTGTCCGGAACAAGCGTTTGACTGGGAAGGAATGAAATGTCTAGTCTTCATCTTCCTTTTGTAGTTAATGTTATGACCAGTAACAGTAAAAAGAAAAGCAGTGTTGGTAGATCCCTACGAGGTGGACTAACGACCTAAAAACGGTCGCAAGGAGCCGCTAGATCCAAGCGGCACAAGGGTTGGAAAAGAAGAAGAAGTTGTGACCAGTAGAAGGGCATTTTAACTTTGACTACTTAAAGTAACGGCCTGTTACTAATCCACTGCTGGACATAGGCCTTCTTTCTCCGTTTTTGTAGAGAAGGGTTGGAGCTAAGATCTACCACGCTGCTCCAATGCGGATTGGTAGGTTACACATATTAGAATTCTCTGGAGATATGCAGGTTTCCTCACGATGTTTGCAGCGAAAAGCATGTGATAAATTGCAATTATGAATTAGATACATGTTTTTTTTATAGAAAAACTCGTTGGCCCGGGGTTTGAACCCATGATCGTCTCTACAGGATCGCACAGTCTTACCGCTGGGCTATTTATGTAAATCTATGCTATACTCATAGATTGGTACGTGCCAGTCACTTTACGTAAACTTATAATTTTCAATACTGTTTAAGCCACGCACGCGCATTGCGCGATCGCTATGCCCACCAACGTCGTACAAAATGGAAACCTTAGGAAAAAATATTTAAAATGACAATATCCGTGGCATTCGTCAAACAATAAAAAGGGAGTGTGCGTTCGAATTTTAATGGGACAGGACGCTCAACGAGATTGTTTCGAAATTAAAAAGTGTGCGCAAGCGAGAGGGGTGTACGTGGACCGTTCCCCTCTTTCCGGCACGTGGCCATCTCATCTATGAATATTGATACGTCTCATTATACATCGGATGCTTGAGCTCGTCCTGGAAATAAGTTATGTTCTACGTTGGTTCGTATATTTGACGGAATTGTAAACGTCAAATATTATTTTGTTAATATAGTGTTAAAGTTTGAAAAATAGGGACTATTAAAATCAATCCCATTTTGAACGCAGACTCGATACGGCTAGTAGATTTTTAGATTTTTATATCATCTGATTTGGAAACGTGTGTACCAGCCGCGTGTCAGATATCCGTGTTATAATAATATGTTGGTTACATAGGTCCTTTCGGACCTATCCTGGCCGTGTTGTATCCAGCTGAGTCTAATAGACCACCCTCATTTTTTACCGAGGTAGTGTCAAAGGCGACTAACGTTAAGTAAGTTGCCCCACCGTATTGCATCCTGTTGAATAGAATATACCACATTCTTTCTTACCGAGGTGTCGTAAAATACGACTAAGGTAAGTTGACGTCAGGCAGGCGGCCAGCCGTAAAATACGTAGCCAAATCATGTGACGACGTGTTTACAACACGTTGTGCCAACCCCCACTTAGAGTGGGATAATAGCAGGAGGATGATGATGATATTTATAGATTGTGGTAACAATTATTATAATATTTAAAAATTAAAACTTATATTATGCTCGTAAAAAAAATCAGTCATCTTTGGGCTACTAAAAAAACGTTTAGCAACACTTAATTGATCCTTTGATAATCTTACATAGGATCTTGTAAATTTAAACATAAAAATTAAAAACTTACATTATTTGTTTTGTGATTTCTATTGAAGAGGTGGAAAAGTAATAACAGAAAAGTATAGGAAACATGACATAATTTTGCCTTTTCCATAAGGAATCGACGAACTTAGGCGTCATCAAATTTACGAGGTGCTCATTACCACCTGTTAATAAACGAAGGTAAATAAACACGGATCGGTTCTCGAAATACAATACATACAAACGCCCGTCACCCGCGGCCTCCGGCCAAAAGGGGGGAGCATAGGGGGTGCGGTTACTCCCTTTGAAGTGCGCCGCTAGCGTCTGCGAACGAAAGCTGGCTAACCAACGCTTAGCTTTGTTTTCTCGTTAAATGATAGACGTTTTCAGGAATTACTGCGGATGACGGGTCTTATATAAAGGTTTGGTCCTTCGAACCGGATATGAAAATTTATTAAAGGTTGATTGAAATTCTGTGATGAAAACATAAATACCTAACTAATATTGCGAAAGTTTTAATTATTAGGGTACGATACCAGATTAGCATAGAACAACTAAATAACTTAAACCGAATAGACTATAGAAGGGTGACGAGTATGGCTTATACGAGAAGTTTACTTGAATTTAAACTTTGCTTTCATCATCATTCTCCTCCTCTTACCCCACTTTAAATGGGGTCTAAAAGTTTTAGTTTTCGATTCTCTTATATTATTCGTCAATTCGAGCGCTACTTATTTAATAAGCTTATCATATTTTATGAACTTTCTGAATATTATATCACTGCATCCATAAGGTTTTAGTAGGGCCAAAACATAAACTTCCAGGAAATTAAAAAAAAAAAAGAAATTGGAGTGCCCAGAAAACAGTAGATGGAAAACTAGGGTAACAATAAAATTTATAGGCTGTAATACTTTATTGTACTCTTTACACTCAGAAGACGACAAACGAGTTCAAAACTATAATATATTATAATTTTGCTATATATAATATATAAGTATATTATAATATATTATAAGTATATTATTATATATAATATATAAGTTATCACAATATATTATAATTTTGCATTACTATAGCGTAAAAAAATACTTTTACCATCACACTGCTGGAAAAAATCATATATAGAAATCGGATATACTCACGTCTTATTTTATCGGATGAGCCCGACTAGTTTTAAGCCTATACGGAGCTCTTATTCATGAGCTCAGAGCTTCGCGGCGGATGAAAACATAGTAGTATCAGTTCTCGCCGCGAAACTGCCTTATAAAGAGCGCATGAACGAGAGCCCCGTATATCAGGAAACCCCATTATGGGTCATCACCGCCCGACGGAGACGAACGGCGGGTATGTCGGAATCTCACCGACTAAAAACCTGACAGTGCTCCACCAAGCTTCTAGTGGCGGGGACAGGGTACCGTTGTACACATTGCCCCCATCCCTGCCAGCAGAACTCTGAACCCCAGAGTACGCCACCTCTGGGTCGGGGCATTTCTAAAAGTGGCCCCTTCTTCCGTTAATCGATGCATCGGGAGCAACAGATGCATCGACCACCTTGAATTCAAATTCAAAATATTCTTTATTCAAATAAACTTGTAAACAAGTGCTTTTGAATCGTCAACTCTACTGCTGGTTCGGAAGCTGTTCCTACCGAGAAGAGCCAGCAAGAAACTCGGCGGTTGCTCTTTTAAAAATATAATTCTTAATACTATTTACATTAAGTCGTTACTGTCTTTTACAGGTTCAAGAGAGCTATATCCACACATTTTTATCTTCTAAATAATCTTCAAGAGTATAGTAGGCTTTCTGTATCAGCCTCTTTTTTTTTTCTTTTCTCTCTTGGGGACCTTTTCAGATGAGCGTCCGATAAACCCCGTTCGAGACCCCCAGAGATCAACGTTAGGGCGGCATACGACGGCGAATCTTCGCTCATCCGATAAAATAAGACGTCAGTATAGCCAGTTTCTATACATTAATTATGAATAACACACAAAAATATTCAATTATAAAATACCATGAATTTCCCTGCAATAAAAACATCAAAACAAGGGCAAAGGTTAAATGTAATTCATGTAGACATCAAAGAAAACTCTCTAATTTGAATAGATTAGTAGCATGCAAATTGGTTGATAATATCGCGACATGTGAAGGGACGCGGTGGCGATGTTTTATTAATGGTAGGGGTAAGGGACAAGTAATGCACTGCGAAGGATCTTTCATATAAACCGTAATAACTTTCATGGGAAAAAGATCCTGTAATATGCTGAATGGGTAATCTAACTTGCGTTGACTGCAGTAATTAAGTAAAATGTATAATAGTATCATTGTGTATAAGGAATAATTGTGCCAAATTTCGTCGATATCGGCGAATTTGCCGTGAAAGAGTAACAGACATACATACTAAAAAACTTTCCAGATTGACAAAATCTAATGCGCCCTAGTGACACTTAATGCGCGTCAACTTCATTGTTAAAATACTTTCAATTAAATAATTAATAGTTTTCCTCGGTTTAAGTAACTTTAATTATGTCAAATTTAATCAATATTGCTCCAGCAGTTTAGCCTCGAAAGTCGAAAGCGTTACAGACAAACAGACATTTATAATACTAGCCTTTGCCTGCAACTCCACTTATGTAGACTTATTAAATACACATTTTGTAAATATGTATCTCTTCCTTGTTTTTGATGATAATAATCTATGGTAACGTGTTGACTATTTAATTTTTTCTATCTTAAATTTTTTCAAAAACTATTTCAGTATAAAAATTTGAAATTAGCGTAACAAACTTAATGCTCTTAATAAATCAATACGGTAAAGTAGCGGCCTATTACTCTCCCACTGCTGGGAATAGGCCTCTTCTCCCCGTTTCTGGAAAGAAGGATTGCAACTAAGACCTACCACGCTGCGCCAATGTGGATTGGTAGGTTACACATATCTCCAGAATTTTCTAGAGATATGCAGGTTTCCTCACAATGTTTTCCTTCACCGAAAAGCATGATATATATTACAATTATGAATTAGACACATAAGTTTTTATAGAAAAACTCATTAGTGCCCGGGGATTAAATCCAAAATCGTCTATAGAGGATCGCACAGTCTTACCGCTGGGCTTGGGTTCACCGAAAAGCGTGTGATAAATTGCAATTACCAATTAGACACATAAGTTTTAACAGAAAAACTCATTGGTGTCTGCCCGGGTTCGAACCCGTGACCTCCTTGAAAGAATCGCACGGTGTTACCGCTGGGCTATCGCAACTCCTATCAATACGGTATTTTGGTAAAATAGTGCGTGTTTTGGACAGAAACACAGGAAATATACAGCGATTAGCATGTCAAAGGAAAGTAGATTTGTAATCTAAAAAAGTGTTTTTTTTTATGTTAGTTTATTTGAAATTATTACTGATATCGAATATAGTGCAAATAGAAAAATAGAAATATTGTACATGGTAACAAATTTATGACCACTAAAAATGGAGTAAGAAATCAAATTTACATCAGACAGAATTACCGCTTTAAATAATTGACAAAGAACTTTAATCCATACTAATATTAGTTCCTGGGTGACCGAGCCTTACTCGGTAATTTTTAAAATTAATATGAAAAGAAAATGATAAGAAAAATGAATAAATAATTGGCCAGGTGAGGCTCGATCGTAGGTATTTTCTCCTCTCTAGACCGCCCGTTCCCCAAATAAAGTACCATGTAAAAGTACCATGACTTGACGTTTTACAGCGAAAATTTGTGATTGTATTCAACGTAAATTTGTGATTGTATTCAACGTAAATTTCAAAAAATTTTAGAGCCCGAAAACAGGCATAATATAAAACGACATTTATTTAAAATAAAACTTATCTACATCGATTTTTCTCCCCCAAAACCCCCTACATGCTGAATTTCAGGAAAATCGTTGGAGCCGTTTCCGAGATTCCGAAAATACATGTATATACATACATACAAGATTAACTCATTTAAATATTAAAGATAAACTAGATGTGCCAGCGGCTTTGCCCACGTGTAAGCCAGTGTGTCACAATTTTTTTTCGTTAAATTTTGACCATAAAAGTATTTCTTGTGAGTTAACCATAAGTTAGCCTATTTATAGCTTAGCCTATTACAGGAGTGTCGCTCGTTTCGTCACATAGGCGCCATGGTTTAGCTGTCAAAGCCATTTTCTTATAGTCTTTTAGCGGTATACACGAGTTCGTTCTAAACCTTAAAACTTTTTTTTTAGACACACACACGGTCGTCCGTCCCCAAAGTAAGTAACTTATTACTTGTGTTATGGGTGACAGACAACTGGTGAATATATACTTATATATTTTTAAATACATACTTAAATACAAATATACACCCAGACTCGAAGACCACCAAATTCATTTAAAGAAAATGTTGGCCCTCAGCGGGAATCGAACCCGCGACCCTTGAATCTGAAGGCAGGGTCACTATCCACTGCGCCAACGGACCAGTCAACACCCTCAATAATGCAATGTACTTTTTCCATGTTCCCAAAAGGAAAACGGGAAATTTTTATGCTATACGTTGGACACGGTATATAAAGCTGCATTTGTAGCAAGTTTCATCAATATTATTCCAGAAAATTAACAGTGAAAGCGTAACAGACTTTCCCAATTATAATATTAGTATAAATTTGCGCGTATTTGGTAATGACCGGCGAAATTATAGTCGAGTACATATTTAATATAATAACACTTATTATCAATTATCATACTGCTAACGATAGGAATTTAATAATCAACGGAAACACTCAATTTAAGTAGATTAATTGCATTGACATTTCATTTTGCACGATATAAATGAACCAACCCGTCATGATTAACTGCAAACGATTTTATCATCATTAAGGGTGTAATAATAATAAGCCGTGTGGTATCCGGCGGAATAGAATAGTACCACCCTCTTTTTTTACCGAGGTGTCGTAAAAGGCGACTAAGGTAAGTTGACCCCCCGTGTGGTATCCGGTAAAATAGAATAGACCACTCTCTTTCTTACAGTGGTGTCGTAAAATACGACTAAGGTGAGTTGATGTCAGGCAGGTGGTCGGTCGTAAAATACGTATATGTGACAACATGTTTATAACATGTTGTGCCGACCCCACTGAAGAGTAGGATAGGGAAAGGAAGATGGTGATGAAGGGTGTTATAAGCGGTGATAGCCCAGCGGTGCCTGTGAATCTCTAGAGACGATTATGGGTTCAAACCCGGGTAGACACCAATGAGTTTTGTATTAAAACTTATGTGTCTAATTGATAATTTATCTCACGCATTTCGGTGAAGGAAAACATCGTGAGGGAACCTGCATATCTCTTGAGAATCCTAAGGATATGTTTAACCTACCAATCCGCATTGGAGCAGCGTGATATGTCCTAGCACCAATCCTTCTTCCATAAATGGAGAGAGGAGGCCTATGCCTTGCAGTGGGATAGTAACAGGCCGTTACTTACTTTTCTTTTTTTTAAGGGTGCTTCAACATAAATTAACAAATCAATACAAATATGCCAAACATGTAATGAGATATGAAAATAGAGGGAGATCGAGCAAGAGATGGTTGGAAATATGACATGCATCTAAAGAAAGAATGGAAGAGAAAAGCATGTTGTGCCGACCACCCTTAGAGTGGGATAAGCTACTCCAATCCAGTGAGTTACACATATCCCTTATCGCTAACGAGCGATTTCTTGAAAACAACTTTGGGCTAGAGATATTAATTCACGGAAATAATAGGTAGTGCTTTATACAATGTATACAACAATCCCTTTGTACTACCAGCCTACCAGCTACACCCTATAAGACTAAGCATATAAAAATTTCGAAAAAGCAACATAATGAAAAACTAATGAGAATATTATTATGCTATAATCCGCGATAAAAGAAAATGTATGTATTGCTAAATGTGGAGTGTACTATTCGTTCTCATACCTGATACATGCAGAATTTGTAAAAACTCATGCACTACGCGACACGGATAACACAACAATACACAAGTACTGCACACATTCACCACCACAATCTCAACAATTGTTTCGCCCCGTAACCGAAGCATCGTCAGGAGATACACTCATAGTCATTTGCATTGGTGGTGTTATCGGTATCGGGTAGTGCATGAGTTCTTACAAATTCTGCATGTATCAGGTATGAGAACGAAAACTACACTCTACATTTACCATAACATATATTTTCTTTTATCGCGGATTATAGCAAAATAATATTCTCATTACTTTTGTATTATGGACCTCCGCAAAGTAACGCCTAATTCTATGAATTAGCAACATAATAAAATAGATACATGCATATATCAACCGCTTTCGCAATACCAGAATGTCTAATTAATTGGTTATACCGTTATGTGGGCAGTCGGAGCCCATATAAAGACCAGAAGCAGATTTTATGGATAATCGTTTATCAATTATTCCTTCTATGACAAGTAATCACATCTTTAAAACGTACGCTATTAGAGGGAAAAAAGTTAAAAGCTTAGTTTACCACTGTTAGGCAACAGTCTCTGCTGATATTTCTACAGTGCGTCCAGACATCTATTTTTTTTTTCTAGATAGGGTAAAGTGCCCAATTATTGAGACTTTAAGAACAAGCGTATAAAAAGAAATAAATATAAGCGTTCCACAGTGTTTCCAAATAACGATAAATTTAGGTAAATATAGACAATTATTTTAAGATGTTGCCAGTAAAATCAAATTCTAAGTAGGATATTATTTGTTATTGAAATTATGATATTTATCGAATTGCAATGGTTTACCCAAATATTGACACAGAATTCCCTATTGTCGACAATTCAAATTCCAGTTTATTGACAACCTTCAGTTTTTTGTCAGTATTATCTATAATTATTATTATAATAGTTTTCATCAGTATTCAAAAATACTGATGAAAACTAAGTAAAGCACGCAGATGGGTACCTTATTTATGTTTTTATGTATTAAAAGAAACAATTACATACCTAAAACGATTTCATTTTTAAGAAAACGATAAATTATTACTTAATTAATTATGTGCACTTTTTCTTTCAGCTGTTTAGTCGCCATATTATTTTCATTGCTACTTAATGATGCCAAAGTAAGGATTATGAGATTATCTAATAAAATTGGTAAAATTGGTATTTTTGGAAGAAAATTGCTAGGGTGTCAATTAATTGGATAGGTGTCAAGAATAGGTTAGCTTACCCTATATGCAAAATTTGCTCGGTAGGTTGTACTTGACTGGAAAGAATTTTCTTTAATCGCAGATTTAATTCTTATTATTTTTCCTATTTAATTAATATTGAATATATACTAAGTATACTATTTACTAAACTAAACTATAAACTATATCTACAAAAACAAGCATAAAAAAAAAATAATTAAAACTAATTAAATAATAACTAAAGGATAAAAATAAAAATTAATAAATATATATATAACTGGAAAGTATGTTACTTTCCTTTGATAATTATTACTCCCGCGGACTAGTGATGAAAATAACATTAAATTAAATTTAGAAAGAATATATGAAATTTGTATGGATATAGAGATTTTAAGAAGATTCTTAGCAGACATGTTTTATTAAGAAAAAAAAACTTTCTTTTCATTTAAATTTTTCAAAACTGTGTTGGTGGTAATAATTTGATTTTCAGAATTTCCGATCTAACATAAATTTACTCGCCAGCTTTAAGTTGTTAAATTTAAGTAATAGTTTTTATCAAAATTTCCTGTAAGTATAAGTATAATTTGTCTCCTTTTATTAATATAAATAATTTTGTGCCTAACTTCTTACGATAACGCTGTACTCGCCTTAAAAAGTATTTTACCTACAACTTGCCTTATGAAAAGTGTATTAATAAGTATGTGTAAAATGCTATTGGCTTGTCATAATAAATAAAAATAATAATAATAATTATAAGTAAATGGGATCTGCACATTCGGGTATATAGCTTCCTCTTTCGCCTTTCTTTAAGATATCGCGAGCTCAACAATGCTTCTACGCTCGCCAGTCCCATTGTGGGTAATCCGTTTATGCGATCAGGTAAACCAACATATGATCAATCCAAAAAAACATTAAGGTCTTTCGTTATAAGTTTTATATTTTCTTGGTTAAAATCCATTAAAATTACAATATTTCTTGATACTAGTTGCGTATCGTGCGAACTTTAAAAGATAATCAGAGATGCGGAGATTCAAGCACCGTGGAGTGGGCGACAAACCTCACGTGCGGTGGACGCGATGTGAATTGCAATTATATCAAACTTATATTACACGTCATGGAACGACCACGACACGACAACCGGCTAAAATCTTTTCACTGCACGTATTTTTGTGAGAAAACCTGTATATCTCCAGAATATACCTAGGATATGTATTATCCAACATTACGATTTTTGCACATTTTACTGTAAATAGTCTAAGTTACTTAACTTTATTTTTTATATTTTTCCTTGCGTAATAAACTTGTTTTTTTTCTGTTTCTGATTATATAAACGACGTAATGATATACTGACTACACTATATATAAATGAACGTAATTAACATCAATTTAAAGAAAGGGAAAATTAACATTATAATGTTAACATACATATAAATACAGCAATGTAGTGGCTGATCCTTAAAGTCCTGCTAGACCGTGAGGATGTATAGGAACAGCCCAACCACAGAGACTTTGGGCGGGAAGGATGCCCGACCAAGGCCGTAGGTATCAACCAAAAAGGCCTGACTTCTACCCTGTCCATTGTTACACCAACCCGATCAAGGTCACCTTGGTCGATCGATTAATCCTGACCGTGTAGAAAGCCTTCTATCTCCTGCTATTCTAAATAATTTATAGAATTAGGCGTTACTTTGCGGAGATCCATAATACAAAAGTAATAATAAAATTATTTTGCTATAATCCGCGATGAACGCGATGATATTCATCGCGGATTATAGCAAAATGACTAGGTACTTATAGTTTAAATTCGTAATATTTTCTATATACTTTGAATCTAGGTAAACATTTTAAAACAAGCATTTAAAACTTATTTTTTTTCGACCGTTAAATATAAATTTAAATAAAATCTTTAAAATATATGTAACTAAATCTTTCAACCATTATTGATTGTTTCTAACATTGAATTACCCTTTTTACGATAAATCGTTACGCAGCCGTACCGTCATGTACTGAAGGATAGTCTTATTGGTCAGATTTATCCTTTTATGTAACGTTGCGTGATCTGTGATACAAAACTGGATATGTATAAGTTATATATAGATATACTCTAAGTATCTTATTGCAATTAAAATAATTACCGATGATCTTTAACTTTTTTCCTAATACTTTAACCAATAGGTACGTTAAGAAATGTAACTAGCCGGAGATTGAGGTTCATTACATTTCTAAAACAGGGGAGTTAAATTAATGTATAGAAACCGGCTATACTCACGTCTTATTTTATCGGATGAGCCCAACTAGTTTTAAACACATACGGGGCTCTTATTCATGAGCATAAATTAAGACGTGAATATAGCCGGTTTCTATACATTAATTATGAATAACACACACGATAGTTTAAATTCAAAGAAGGACAATTGAAAACTACCTAACTATTACCCTTTCTATCAGTTCGAAGAAAATGATGTTCCTTAATATAACTTATATTTTATAAATGACCCTGGTTAAGCTTCTGACTAACCTTATTTAAAGAGGATCGTCAATCAATTTAACGTTTCAGTAAAACTAACTAAAAAAAATCGGCAATTTTATTTCTCTGCTAGGTTAGATTTTATTACACTGTAGCAAATTATTTAAAAAAAACTACTGAGATGCTAGCTTATAAAACATACGGAAAGGGTATTAATGACTAATAATTTAAATATAACTATATCTAAATTCTTATGTTCAGTTATCAGAAATAACGATGTCACAGAAGAATGGTATACTAAGTAAGTAAAAAAAAAGCCTCTTCTCGCCGTTTTTGGAGAGAAGGTTTGGAGATAAGACCTACCACGATAGGTAGGTTGCACATATGTACTTCCAAAATTCTCTAGAGATATGCAGGTTTCCTCACGATGTTTTCCTTCACCGAAAAGCGTGTGATAAATTGCAACTATCAATTAGACACATAAGTCTTAACAGAAAAACTCATTGGTGTCTGCCCGGGTTTGAACCCGTGTACTCCTGGAAAGAGTCGCACGGTGCTACCACTGGGCTACTACAGCTTAATGGAATATTAGCATTAGCTAATTGTAAATAATTTATAGAAGCAGGCGCTACTTTACGGAATTCTATTCCAGGATTCCAGGATTATAACAAACTTATTCTATAATAGCTTCTGTACTAGCATAAGCATTTATTAATTTAGAATGTAATTCAAATAAAATAACACCGAATCTTTGAAGTAATATGCAGAATCGAACTTTCGTTTTTAAGGTAATTCCATTGCTTCATAAATTAAATTTTCATTGCATAATATCCTTATACATTAAATAATATTTACCAACGCCCCATTTGAATTTCAAACTGGCATACCTGAAACAAAATTGGAAAAAATTATAAAAAAATGTGTACAAAAGAGATTATAATTTAGTGATATAATTAGGTAAGCATAATATTGTACCATTACGTCCTAATAATCCTACTCATATTATTAATGTGAAAGTTTGTGAGTATGTTCGTATGTTTGTTACTCTTTCACGACGAATCCGCTGAACCAATATCGATGAAATTTGGCAAAATTATTCCTTATACACCGGAAAAACATATAGGCTATAAAAATCCTGATAATTCTACAGGAGTAGGATGACATTGAACGATGTCACTCACTGTTATCACACGAAAACAGTCAACGCAAACGAAGTTGCGGGTAAAATCTAGTATTACATAACTTACTATAGTATACTGTCCGTTTTCATACCCGATACATGTAGGATTTGTAAAACGCAAAATGCACGACAATAACTATCAGTTCTCGACACGATAACGCCGTATAAAAAGCTCATGAATAAGGGCCCTGGATAGATTCAAAACTAGTCGGGCTAACCCGATAGAATAACTTGAGTATAGCCGGTTTATACACATAAACTATGAATACTGCTCACAATACTTTTTTAAAAATATTTGCTCTATCGCAGATTATAACAACAGTACCTGAGTGACATAGCCTTGCTCGGTAATTTTTATAAATAAAAAAAATACAATTGAAAAAAATGGATCGGTCCTAGTATTCAGATATTGAGATCCCCGTTACCCAATTGAGCTATCATGACTTCGCAAATGACAGCGTAATTAATCTTGCCTAGTCATAAATTGCATCAGTTTTTTTCGGTGCCCTAAAACAGGAATAAAACAACTTTTTTTTAAACCTAGCTAGATCGATTTTCCTTCTCGAAAACTCCATATATACTGAAGTTCATGAAAATCGTTAGAGCCGTTTTCAAAATTGAGAAAAATATACATATACAAGATTTACTTATTAAAGTACCTAGATGACCGACTTGTTCGGTAATTTTTTACAAAATAAAAAAAATAAAAATTATTGGGTAGGTAAGGATCGAACCTAGGTATTTTCATTTCCCGAGACCGCCCGTTCCTCGAATATGCTACGCTGACTTGACAAATTACGGCAAAAATAATGTTTTATATTAAATTTAAATGTTAATAATTTTTTTATGCCCAAAAACTGGGATGATAACATTTTTTTTTAATAAAACCTTACTAGATCGATTTTTCTCTACACATTGAATTTCAGGAAAATCGTTGGAGCCGTTTCCGAGATTCAAAAAATATATTTATTTATATACATACAAGATTAATTATTTAAATATTAAAGATATTTTCAGTATCTTTCTTTATGTTATATTATCTATGCTAATTCAATAAATAAAAAGCAATTTTCCCAAAGTCAACCTATTTACTCTTTCTCAACAACTCAATGACACATATATAACAGCCACAATGCTTTTTCACATTAATGACCAATTCTATGATGGTTATATTAGAAACATGTAACAATATATTATTATTACTTTTGTATTGGTAACATTTTAAGAGACTCGTTTGTTGACGATGTCATGCCTTATTACATGTGTCTACCTGTATTTATCTACATTATCAGTCACCGCGTGTCACTAAGCTTTGCTTACGGCTTTGATAAGGAGCTCGGATTTTTTGCTATCTCCTTAAGCAAATATAAAAAATTCGAGATAATCCCAACGTTTCTGTCGTATTAAATTTAACAACCGAGCGTAGATTGAAGGGAAAAAGATGAGTAATCTCTAAAGATAATCGACCGTTACCACCTTAAACATATTTTGTCATCCTAATATTTTTTTTTCAACATTTTTGTCTACCATGTCTTTTTACTGCTATAATTGTGCTTGATGGTATTTTATGATATCGGAACGCTTTATATATCAGTACCTGAGTGACCGAGCCTTGCTTGATAATTTTATTGAAAATATATAAAAAATGCTGTGGTAGCCCAGCGGTAACACCGTGCGCCGCTTTTGAGGAGGTGTAGGGTTCAAACCCGGGCAGGCACCAATGAGTTTTCTAATAAAATTTATGTGTCTAATTGATAATTGCAATTTATTAGGAAAACATCGTGAGGAAACCTGCATATCTCTAGAGAATTCTGGGGATATGTGTAACCTACCAATCCGCATTGGAGCAGCGTGGTAGGTCTTAGCTCCAAACCTTCTCTCCAAAAACGGCGAGAAGAGGCCTATTCTCAGCAGTGGGATAATAACAGGCCGCTTCTTACTTATAAAAAATGCATTTAAAAAAATTAAAAAGGAAAAAAAAAATTAAATAAAAAAATAAAAAGAAAGAGTCAGGATGACTCGGGGGTTTTCTCATATATAGACCGTTTGTTTACCATTACGCTGTTACAACTTTTACAAAAATTGTCTAATATATTTTATGTCAAATTAAGCAATTTTTGCCTTAAAACTAAGGTAGGTCTTAGCTCCAAGCCTTCTCTCCAAAAACGGAGGGAAGAGGCCTTTTACCAGTAGTGGGAGAGTAATAGACCGCTACTTTTTTTATTATCAATATTGTGGCGTAGAATACAAGCAAATAAACTGAATTTATAATGGCGCAGCAAAAAAAATCTCACGGATTCGCTTCAACTAGATAACATCTGTGTACTCACACGCGCTTCCACAGTACAAACTTTTTATTACAAGCGATGTGGACACATTTATTTAACCGAACTAGGTGCTTATATCTTAATTGACAATATATTCTTGTTTTAATAGTCCGTACACATTTTTACATCTTTAATATTTAAATGAGTTAATCTTGTATATTTTTTCAGGATCTCGGAAATGCTCCAACGATTTTCCTCAAATTCAGCATATAGGGGGTTTTGGGGGAGAAGAATCGATCTAGATAAGTTTTGTTTAAATAAAATGTCGTTTTATCCCTGTTTTCGGGTTCTAAATTTTTTTTTTAATTTACGTTCAATACAATCACAATTTTTCGCTGTCAAACGTAAAGTCATGGCAGTTCATTTGGGGAACGGGCGGTCTAGAGAGGTGAAAATACCTAGGATCGAGCCCCACCAGCCCTATTATTATTACATTTTTCTTTTCAATTTTTTTTTTAATTTTTTTTACATCATTTTAAAAGTTACCGAGCAAGGCTTGGTCACCCAGCTACTAATCCTTTATTTAAGTAAAGAATTTTATATGCTTGTAAACAAGTGATTTTCAATCGTCAACTCTACTGCTGGTTCGAAAAGCTGTTACTACTGTGAAGAACCAACAAGAAACTCGGCGGTTACTATTTTCAAAAATAGTTGTTATAACAAGTTACATTTAGTCTTTACTATCTCGTACAGAGATGAACAGTAGCTATATCCACGCATTCAATCGTCTAGGTAATCCTCAACAGTAGGCTTTCTGTACCTATCAGCCAACTTTTAATAGTTATTTAAATGGCAAAGTTAAAATTGACTGCGGAACTTTATTACTTGAACCCAAACCCTGCCGTGTAGTATCCGACTAAGTAAAATATACCAATCTTATTTCTTACCGAGGTGTCGTAAAAGAAGACTAAAGCAAGAGTCAGGCAGACGGAAATGTTGTTATATGATTTTGCTAGGTATTTTACGATCGGGTGCCTACCTGACGTTAACTTGCCTTAGTCTCCTTTTACGACACCTCGGTAAGAAATAAGGTTGGTCTAAAAAAAAAATTTTTTCATTATATTTATTATAAGAAATTAATAACTAAGCAAAATATAACACCTATTACCTTAATACCTTTTATGTATCGGATTGTAAGAACATTTATCATCATTAATGGAGTAACGAAATAGAAAAATTGCAACATTACCTCATAAAATACCCAGAGGGCCGGACGTGGACATATAAAAGAACCTTTGAATAAAGAACCTCATTAATTAATATATTCGTTAAAAATTGTGACGTCGACAATTATTTTATTCTAGCTCCTCATTCAAATACGAACTTTATGTCTTAGAAACTAAGGTTTTATTTAATTTGTATTGAGAATTGATAGATGCTGACATAATAAGTTAAGTGTCCGTTAGACCGCTCGGGTATAATTTTATTCTAATATCAAAAGTGGGCGGAGCTTGGCTACTCAGATACGCAAAATGGCTGCTGAATTGAATATTAATTACTTCTTATGATTTGTTAGAGGATTATCTTTAGTATTTTGTTTGTTTAATAGCGTTTAAGCGATGACTGTAGACTATTCATAAACAAACATTGACATAATGTTAAGTGATATGCCTTGAGGTTAAACAAAGATAACATGTTGAATAGTGTTTATAGAATCATTGAACATCAGTCTTTCAGAGTTTCTATAATAAAGAGATGAGAAACACTTTTCGACGGTTTCAGTTTTTTCTCAGGAGTTTGCTCAGGTGCATATGAATTTTCTATAAAAATCATCTTCTTATATAAAAAATAATTGTTTGTAAAAATTAATGTTATTATCCCACTACTGGGCATAAGCCCCCTCTCTCCGTTTTTGGAGAAAAGGTTTGGAGCTAAGACCTACCACGCAGCTCCAACGCGGTTTGGTAGGTTACACATATTCCCAGAATTTTCTAGCGATATGCAGGTTTCCTCACGATGTTATCCTTCACTCAATCAAATCAAATCTAAATCCTTTCATTTACTGTTATCACACTTAACTACATACAAAAATAGAGTAAACAATAACATAACAGAATAAGAAAAAAAAAAACCTAACAAATGTTTATGTATAAAAATGTGACCAAGTAAAAAGGAGCACAGCACGGTTGGTGGCAATGCCTCAAGGCTAGTTTTCAGTGGCGACCGCTACTAAAACTAACAGCATATCATAGCAACATTCATATTATACTTAAATAAATAAAAATTTCAGTCTTCTCAAAGTCATATATCTATAAGATACACGACTATACGGTATACGACTAACACAGTATTATAATAAAATATCACTTTAAATATAAAACTGTATCTAAGCACTCACATACAAACCGCCCCAAGTACATCTTTAATCTCCTGCTAAAAGCGCTCAGTCTGCGCATCAAAAATTCACAGCCTTCATCCGTCTACAGTAGGGTGACTATAAATATTAAAAACAAACACTTAATTTAAATTTATACAAAACTATCAACTTTACATACCCTTAATACAATAAAGAGGAAGCTAAACTGAATTGCTTTCTTTTTTATACCGATATACACTATACATAACAATATACTATACTAAATAACAAACAAACATTCATTGCTTGTATTTGTATTACGATGTCGTAAGCACAAAAATTAAACCCGCCGTGTGATATTCGGCTGAGTAGAAGAGACCAACCTTAATTCTTATCGACGTGTCGTAAAATACGTCTAAGGTATGCTGACTCCAGGCAAGCGGCCGGTCGTAAAAACGCAGCCAAATCATGACAGCATGTTTATAACATGTGCCGACCCCACTTAGAGTGGGCTTATCCCACTCTAAGTGGTGGAGGCAGGATGATGACTAAATTTAAATTAATACCAAACCATAAACTTTACATAGATTGCCCTATAGAATAACCAAAGAGGTAGCTAAACTGAATTTCCTTTTATAAATCCTTTTACAAGCTTGTTAACAAACATTTATTGCTTATGTCTGTATTACAACGTCGTTAGTACAAAAATTAAATGGTGTAAGAATTCTAACATATGTCTAAAATAAAAATATAATATTTTTTTATCGAGTCTTTAAAATAATGGACATTGAATAAGAAATAATATTGATATCCGTTTCTAAAGTAATAAATTAAAAACATAAATACACCCAGGCTCGAAGACCCAACAAAAATGTCCAAAAATTTCCCAAAATGTTTAATTCCCGCCAAATCAAACTTACGACCCGCGGACCTGAAGGTAGGGTAAGAAAAATCTAGTAATTTGATTTAGCAGAATTCAGTTGGAAGCATCAAATTCAAATTTAAAATATTCTGTATTCAAGTGGAATGTTTTCAGTACTTTACTTTTGAATCGTCAAATGTTTTATAGAAGTTACCACTGATTCGGAATTTTGCTCCTACCGAGAAGAACCAGCAAGAAACTCGGCGGATAATCCTTTAAAAAATATTAACAATTACGTTTAGGAACGATAGGTCAGTTGCGATTACTTTCATCTGAGTTTGAACGTTATATAAATTTGGGAATATGTCCCAAAACAGTTGTGTTCGCATGGTGAATGCAATTTGAATACGGACGTCTTAAATGTAGATTTAGGTAAGAAGTCCCAAGGTTTGTTTAAGAACTGGGTGAGATTTTATCACGATGTAGGTAAATGGGTTTAGGTTACAACTCAACGGAAACTATAGCCCATATTACAAAGATTTTGAAGCCTAATAAGATAAATTGTTCAATATTGTCATAGTATGCTACAATGATTATATTGAACAAGTATCTTATTCCTCGAATCTTATACCTAAAACATCGGTTAATTGCTTCTTTAGGTGACAAAAGGACTGGCTGTTTTTTAACACTAAGATTCAGCTTCTCGATTCAACGCGGAAACGCTCCCAGCATTTTTAGGACCTTTCCCTGCGGGCATGATTTGTATAGTATCTTAAATTACTTACTACTATGCTTGGTAGTAGTAAGTAATTTACGATAGTCATAACTTGGAAGTAAGATATAAGGTTAATAAATCGTTTTACTTTTACGACAAACAGAGGAATAAAAAAAATTGAAGAAAATTGCTGGTTGTACATAATCGCTTAAGTTATTAGTACTTCATTAGTATTTCAATCATAATACTTATAAAAGCAACTATTACTTCAAAATTTCAATTGTTTTTGATCGGAAGTTAACAAATCCAAGTATTAAAACACCGACAGCGTGTTAAATGAATAGGCGACGCTATGTCTACAATTAGCGGATGGATCGCTTAAAGCTTGGTACATACTAACGATATAATTTATATGAGAGATACATACTTAATACCCATCGTATTTTATCCGGCTGAGTAGAGTAGACCACCCTCATTTCTTATCGCGGTGTTGCAAAGGGTGACAGGAAAGTTGGCATCAAGCAAATACCTAGCAAAACATTTTTAAAACATGCAGTGCCGACCCCAATTACGGTGGGGTCGTCACAACATGAAGGTTCTTATAATTTTCGAATATCAACTTAGTTTTGCCTTCCAATTCCTAATGCACAACAAATACTAAAAGTTATTGATTTTAAATTAACTATTTTTTTTTATTTACCAATGATCAATCATTGCTAAATAAAAAAAAAAAACTTTAACTCATAATTTTTATTAATAACATTAATATATTTAATTTTAATTAATAACATTATTAATAATCTTCAGTAATATATAGAAAAATATTTTTTAAGGAAATATTCTAAGTTAAAATCTCGCATCATCATCTTCCTGCCCTTATCCCACTCTAAGTGGGGTCGGCACAACATGCTATAAACATGCTGTCATATGATTTGGCTGCGTTTTTACGACCGGCCGCCTGCCTGACGTCAACTTACCTCTGTCGTATTTTACGACATCTCGGTAAGAAAGAGGGTGGTCTATTCTACTAAACCGGATACCACACGGTGGGTCAACTTACCTTAGTCGCCTTTTACGACACCTCGGTAAGAAATGAGGTTGGTCTATTCTACTCAGCCGGATACCACACGGCGGGTCGACTTACCTTAGTCGCCTTTTACGACACCTCGGTAAGAAATGAGGGTGGTACTATTCTGTTCTGCCGGATACCACACGGCGGAAGTTAAAATCTCGCATGTATTTTTTAAACCTTCTTGGTGATACACACATATAAACTTTCACCCTTATAATTAGAAGAATGTGTATTATTCGGTGTACATATTTCTACTGAATCCTTGGGATACTAACAGTTTAAAAATATAATTTGTTTCAACTTTTACTTTTTTGTAATTATCTTCATGACTAGGCATTGTTTTCTTTTAATTTTAACCTTTTGTTTAGAAACATTTCCTAACAGAACAATGTGAAATAGAGAACAATAAATCTAGGCGTTAACGCAAAATATAAATAAAAGAAAACTATAGATTTTGTCGCAAAATTTCCATGGTAATATAATAAAAACCGGTCTGTTACGTTTTCACGGGACCAATATTGATGAAATTCTGTAAATTGAAGCTCATACACCATCTCAATAGATAGGATAAAAACATTCCCTTTTTCTGTTTCTGAATGAAGCGATAGGTACAGCTTTGTATTACAAAGCTAACATAAGTACATCTGCTTCTTTAAATATGTCTCAAAGCGAGTGTTCATTAGTTAATAGTAGTTAGTAGATTCATATCATGTCCTTACTAATATTATAAATGCGAAAGTCCGTCTGTCTATTGTACTTTCACTGCTAATCTACTAAAATAATTTAGACGAAATTTGGTAAAAGAAAGTACCTAAAAGCTATCTGTCTGTATGTGATCGATTTCTTAAATATTGAACAGATTTTTGTACTGTATTACTTAAAGCTACTGCAATTTTTGTGGAAGTTTTAGGCTAATAGTAGTACATTCTCCAGACCTGCAACACCTATTTTGATACAACATAAATTAAACGCGAAAGAAGTCGCGAGCACTTACAACTAGTGCTATATAGTTCATCATCATTCTCTTACCCTTATCCCCTTCTAAGTGGGGTCAGCACAATTTGTCATCTTCTTCCATTCCCCTCTATCATTCGTCATCTCTGGTGCCACTCCTTTAATATGCATATCATTTTTCACACAATCCATCCATCTTCTTTCGGCCTCCCCCTAGTCAAACATCCATCCACATTCATATTTAAAACTCTTTTGGTCACATCATTTTCATCTCTCCTCATTACATGACCATACCAACTTAGTCTCGCACTTCTCATCTTTTCTGTAATGGACGCAACTTTCAGACTTCCCTTACTATACTCATACTATTGCCATATAGTTATGAATATAAATATATCACGTGTGTCCTAATCATTAGATCGGTCGCCGGTCGTGAGACGGAACACAGGCGGAAGACATCGTTATTCAGACAACGTCAACGGTTTTTGTCTAACCGGACACCACGGGTTAATGTTCGACGGACTAGCATTATATTTAGAACCTAGGTGCGTTCAGGATTACGGACCGAGTGCGCGACGTCGCCATATTGGAAATTACAGACTGTTAAAATAATATAAAGTTAAATAGCTATGTTATTATAAACCTATATTTATTATAAAACAAAGTCGCCGAAAGCATGTATGTCGACGATTTTCACTAAATCTACTAAACGTCTTTTTGTACGCTTTTTTACTGATAGATAGTGAGATTAAAATTATATGTAAATTGCGTTGAAAAGGTGGCGTGATGGGAAAAAACTAGTCTGCTTGGACATTTAGTTGCATGCTCCGCGTTAACTAGCAGATATACACTAAAGTAATGTTCTAGAGAATTGCACATCTACTAAAATACTACAAAAAAGTTGAAAATAGCATGTCTCTATCTATTATGGTTAACTTACAATAATTATTTTTATACATACAAGCACGCACTCTATCTCTCTGTCACACACACCCATCCACGCCCACACGCATGCACGTACACACGCACGATTGCACGTACGCGCGCGCACACACAAATATCTCTTAAATGCTCCTTATTTCTCCATGATTATAACACAGAATATTATCATCACAGATAAATAAAATGATTATCCGACATTTTAATTTAGTGAGTTAAAAAAAAATTAGCGATCCGTTCAAGACACGTGTAATTAAATACAATGTGTGCACGCCCATCTCACCCGTCGGCAACCGGCTCGGTAGTACACGTGTCGACCGATTCACACATATAACTGAACAATTGCTTTGACGTTTTACACGGTTCAAATCGAAACGCCTTACTTTTTTTAATTGAGAGTTAGTAATACAGAAATTATTTTTAACTAGCAATCGCCAGCGGCTCCGCCCGCGTGGAAAGATTTCAACCGTGTTTTGATAACCATAAAAATGGTTAAAGTAGGTTACCCTTAAATGCTAGACATATACTGTAGCGGACTTTTATTTAGAACTTTTAGAGGAAAACATTTTTTTCGTATTTATGCTGTTATGTGTAAGGTTTTTTTCCGTATTTATGCTGTTATGTGTAAGGTTTTTTCCGTATTTATGCTGTTATGTGTAAGGTTTTTTCCGTATTCATGCTGTTATGTGTAAGGTTTTTTCCGTATTTATGCTGTTATGTGTAAAGTTTTTATATGTTTTTCTATGTTCGATGTGCTAATGCACCGAACATAGTCGAAAAAAACTAGCGTGACAGTTAAAGTCAAGTGATAAATTAAAAAAGATGAAGAAATCTTTGCTTATATTAACAAGAGCTTCAAATATAAATGAGATACAATACAATAATCAGTCTATAACCCCTAGTTTAAAATTATATATGGCAAATAGTGTGATGCCAATAATGGCCCGTCACCTGAAGATGAGCGGCGCGTGTCTTCATCGAAACGCGTAATACATTTTTTATTAACCGAATCTCTTACCCCTGACACAGACAGTATGAATAAACCCGTCGAAAAGGGCAATTTATTGATGCTATATCATGTGAATATTGTTATAATATTAGGGGTGTTAGCTGAGGGTAACTACGAGTGGTAATGGTTTGTTAATATATGCTAATAACCGCATCCCATTTGTCGCTAGCATCTATATTAAGATTTATTAAGCCGTGTGGTATCCGGCTGAAAAGAATAGTATCATCCTCATTTCTTACCGAGGTGTCGTAAAAGGCGAATAAGGTAAGTCGACCCGCCGTGTGGTATCCGGCTGAGTAGAATAGACCAACCTCATTTCTTACCGAGGTGTCGTAAAAGGCGTCTAAGGTAAGCTGACCCACCGTGTGGTATCTGGTTTAGTAAAATAGACCACGCTATTTAATAAGAAGGATAAGGGCAGGATGATGATGATCTATATTAAAAATGTTTTAAGAAATTCCATTAAAAACAACGATAAAAGCTAAGCTAAGTAAGTAGCGGCCTGTTACTATACCACTGCTGAGAATAGGCCTCTTCTCTCCCATTTTAGAGAGAAGGTTTGAAGCTAAGACATACCACGCTGCTCCAGTGCGGATTGGTAGGTTACACATATCTCCAGAATTCTCTAGAGGTATGCAGGTTTCCTCACGATGTTTTCCTTCACCGAAAAGCGTGTGGTAAATTGCAATTATCAATTAGACACATAAGTTTTAATAGAAAAACTCAATGGTGTCTTCTCGGGTTTGAACTCGTGACATCCTCGAGAGAGTCGCACGGTATTACCGCTGGGCTACCACAGCTGAAAAAAAAACTACTATGCTAAGTTGAAAAGAATATTATTATATTTAGCTTTGTAACCATAAAGTGTAAATTCATGTTTGTAATACATTAAATATAATTTTTTTATTTCTTAAATCCCAATTTTAAACTGCTGTAACGTAAGATGTTATTAAATCGTCCAATGGCGAGACATCATTTAAAACAGCGCCATCTATTTTTAACGTTTACAGAATATAATTTTTTTTTTCTAAACACTAAGCCCAAACGAATGACTGTTTCGGTATAGTGTTTTGCACCTCTATACAAAAAAACACACATCGACATTTGCTCTTTTCAAGCGTGAAATATAGACACACAGACACATTTTTAATATTAATATAGATGAAAATAAACAATCTGTCTAATGATAATGCCTTTTATTGGTTTCGCGTCATCACATGTGAAGTACATCTGACGTCATCCTACCATCACTAATAGCTGCAAATCGAATTGCGTTCACTATGACAGATGGGCCAGTCCCGTCCACCAGAGCGATGACAAATTCGCGATATTACATGCGGATTAATGTCCGTGCACCATTTTTTAGGGTTAAATTGTCTTTTCAGGAGCACCCTTGCGGCATACATTGATATCCAATTGGAATAACAATTCTATGACGTTGCATTACGGTCTAAATTTGATTGTAGTCACGCTACACTTGTTTTCTATTGTTTCGACGCTCACGTTGAGATCGCAAAGGGTGATTCCCTAAGGCTAGATGGCATCCGTACGATGGTTATCATAATCCCTCCATTGACATCATGTGATGACACATGTCGTGCAATCGTGTTCTAAAATTTCGCTTTGAAAAATCCGCGTTCGCGTAGACTCTAGCTAAAGTTACATCTACCCTACTGTTATGTAATTAAGGTTTAAAGTTGGTCCTTTTAACCGCATTCTTAAATTTGTTAGCCCTGGGAAGACATTGCGTGGACAGTTCACAATACCGTGTTCTGTTTGTGTATGGAGATCGTTGTTTGTGTTTAGTCTTACGTTATTTCGATCTATTTGCTTAGCTCAATGTCAAGAGCTGATACCTTTGGCTGTTTGTTCTGCGTAATTATTTATTCCTTGATATAAACATGTTGATTATATATGAACGAGTCATATCTTCGCATAAAAACAAAAAGCAATTTTATTCTGCTGTATTACATATTTACAATTGTTATGTATTTATTATTAAATAATATGTAATAGTATATTACAAAATGCTTTCTAGTTTCATCATTGTATCTCTTCCAACAAATTTCGAAAACCCTTCGAGATTGTTTTCAAAATCTAACACAATTATTAACTTAAATAGTAAAAGTATATTATATTCATGGGTGTTTAAGGTAATTTGTATGTCATTTAGTAACTTCAGCAGTTGTGTGTATGGCAGTCAATTCTAAACAGTACATGGACTAGCTACCATGGTTAGATGCTCTGGCGCTCTTTATAGGTCTTTATTAAACATTTTTATCGCATCTTATGTATATTTTATTTATTTTTATTTTATTTATATTTTACTACGAGAGGCATTGATCACTTATAAACAAGTTTATACCAGTAACGCAGGTTGCAGTCTGTAACTTAAACATGTCTAGAAATATATATTTAAATTTAGGGTTTTCCACTTAGGGTTTAATATCGGAATGAAATATATTTAAATGATACCCTATAACTTTTCTTAGAGTCAGGCCTTCCGTAGTTACATCGTTATACAAGAAGCCGGCGGGCGGGCGCAGCCGCCTATTATCTTACGTAGCATTAAACAATTGTCCCTACATTAAATATAATATGTATTATATTGGTCTTGTATTTAAATAATGAACATAATTTCTTAATAAAAAAATACTTCTAAAATCCTACTAATAATATAAATGCGAAAGTTTGTGAGTATGGATGTATGTTTTTTACTCTTTAACGATGAATCCGCTGAACCGATATCGATGAAATTTGGCACAATTATGCCTCACACACCGAAACAACATATAGGATATAGAAATCCTGTTAATTATAAAAAAGATGACAGTAAAAAGCGCCATCTATTATCAACCTGTTACGCTACAACTAACGAAGTCGCGGGTAAAATCCCTGTTCCCTGCCTCGCGAGCTCCTGCGATCACCGTCACCGCGGCCCGACGCGGACGACGACGGCGACGAAGAGGACGACGCGACGGGCGAGAGGGCGATACCACCGGACATGACACACCCACCCGATCAAGACACCACCGAAAGAGACACCACCGAAACTGACTCCGAGGTCTGGGAACTACCATTCCCAGACCTCCCTACCGAACACCAAATCCCGTAGGTCACTTAGGTGACCTGGGCCTACGGCCCAAACACAGTCCAGGCCACAAAGCCTGTGAGGACCAGCCCGGGCAAAGAGGTTCGCCTCGAGGCCCGTACCCCGCCTACCCCTCAAGGGTATGCGAGAAAACCCCCTGCTGCTGCTGCGGGTAAAATCTTGTTTTACTATAATTTACTATTTTAAAAATTTAGAATAGGTTAATTATGTGATGGGATAGCTTTTAGCCTAAACTATCAAACTTTGATTGACAAATATTAGTGGAGATTAAAATTTGCCAACAAAAGAGAGCTAAGAGTAATTCCGAATTAATATGTCGGTACCCTACGCAATTATAATACGTAAAAACGGGGCAAACTGCAGAATCATAGGAAATTATAGGATTCCAAACATTGCACAAAAGGGCGACCCTCGCCGGCTCTACGCGGTACTAATGGGGACAAATTTTAATATGGGGTGTACTGCTTTTAAACAATTACATAGAAATGAACATAAACTAATGTACGAACTGATAGCAAGTCGTACTGATAAATAATCACATCATTTTCATGACTTTTTCATGTTTTTTCTTATCTCGATTGCATTAATCTAGGTACATTATTTTACCTTATTTTTCTTTTTGTTTCCTTCTATCACTTTTTCTTTTCTTCTATCCTCGTAATATTTTAAACGCGAAAGTTTGTGAACATGGATGTATGTTTGTTACTGTTTCACGGCGAATCCGCTTAACCAATATCAATGAAATTTCGCACGATTATTCCTTATACACCAGGATACCATATAGGCTATAGAAATCCTGTTAATTCTACAGGAATAGGATGACAATGAAAGCGCCATTTTTATCGACATATTACACGATAACAGTCCACGCGAACGAAGTCGCGGGTAAAAGCTAGTGTTACCGTATTTCACTTCGTCATTTTACTTGTGTTTCTCAAAAGTTAACTGGAAGATATCCCTTTTAGGTATAAGTCCGCTTATGTACATATGCCTATTTTCTTTTTCTGACAGCATGTGTATACAATAAAGAAATAAATAATAAGGCATTTTTTATATTTCAGTCATCATCCTCCTGCCCCTATCCCACCCTAAGTGGGGTCGGCACAACATGTTATAAACATGCTGTCACATGATTTGGCTGCGTTTTTACGACCGGCCGCCTGCCTGACGTCAACTTACCTTAGTCGTATTTTACGACACCTCGGTAAGAAAGAGGGTGGTCTATTTTACTAAACCGGATACCACACGGTGGGTCGACTTACCTTAGTCACCTTATATTTCAGTATTTATAGAATAAGGCGTTACGTTGCGGAGATCTATATCTACATAATAGGCTCTTAAAATTACGTGAAATCAGGTCGAGTCAAAGGTTAAAATTATGTGTATTACAAGAGAAAATGTTACATAAATTACATGAAAATAGAATAACTTAAATACGATTTTCCCAAACTTTATAATAGTAAATAAAGACCTTTTATGCGTGCATAATCCAATTAAGTTCGTTATTTCCCTAATTCTGCGCACAACACTAGTAAACTGGGAGACTCCATAGTTGCTTTAACATTGTTTAAAAGCTTTTATAACAAAATATAACTTAATTTGAATTGATATTTGCCTACATATAGCAACTCAAGCAATACTAAGGCCAATAAAGAATTATGTAATCGTACAACTCGACGGGGTTGGCCCTCGAAACTGGTATACTTTACCTTTTGTGTAGAAATTATAAGAAAAGCTACTCGATCGTGAAAAGCCAAGCATTCAGAGCACTCCAGCCGTGAGCGCTACATGGACGAAAAAATGTGAAAATAATCGTACGCAAAAAACCCTCGTGACAAATGAGCATCGGGGCCTCGAGAGGTCATTAAAACGAGGCTCGATCTAAAAATGTGGGGGGCAAAGAGGGAGGGGGGACTTTCGAGAACTCAGTAATTGGACCAGGGAGGGTCTCAAATCACATTCGAACCAGCGGAGGCGGAAAGGCTCAACTGAGTATAATTAACAACAAATATGGGTGAATCGATTTTCTTTTTTTCTTCCAACATTCGTACAACTCGTAGGGTTATTTCGCGACCAATTACTTAAACAATAAACCTATTTAAATATTAATGTTGAAAGCCACGTTATTTTTGTGGGAAAACTTCGCTTGTTTAGCAACTGCGGCGTAGTTTGTGTTTTCCATCGCGTTTACAAGCGCGTTTCATTTTTGCCCTTCCGTCTGCGTAATTGAGTATTTTTTAAGTAAACGTAGGGAGCCGATAAACGGTTGAATAATTTCAGTTTCAATGTAAAAATTATTGTGTATTTGCGAGCTTTCTGTTTTGAAAATAAACTAGCAATTTAGGAAATGTTAACCGCTTGAGGTGAATATTGAATCATTTAGTATCAAGGTATTGAAACACCGAAAGTAGTAATACAAACGTTTTTATTAAATTTAATGTAATCATGAAATAATATTATAGTCTCCTTTAAATAAAACTCTCATTTCATTATTGATTTAGCAATATTCATGAAATTTGATAAAACTGAAGTTTATTTACCAAGCACTAATAAAATTATTATGCTATATATATGCGATACAATCACAATTCGTAGCACATGCACAAAAACCTCCATCATCGCCACACATACACAATACACAAGCACTACAAATTTTCACTATCATAAACTTAACAATCGTTTCGTCCAGCAACCGAAGCATCATCAGGAGATAGACCCCAGTGGAATTCCAGGTTGTGCGTGTGTTTTATACGAATCCTGCATGTATCAGGTATGAAAATGGATAATCCACTCTACATTTAGCATTATATACATTTTCTGTTTACTTTATCGCGGATTACAGCAAAACAATTTTATTATTACTTATGTACTGTCGATCTCTGCAAAGTAACGCCTAATCCTGTAAATTATTAATTTACCGAGTTAGTATATAGGTTATAAAAAATCCTCTTTTTTTGGGAATTGGAAAAATACATAATCATTACTTTTCTATAAATTGTCTCACTTCGTAGGTTAACCGGCAGAGATCTCTGTCTTATGGATAAGTTGAGCTTTATACACTTTTTTTGTGCCAATTATGTTTTTTGCAACATTTTTTATGGTACATAAATAAATAAATAATCCATAGTCCACTTTTAATATTAAATAAATATTTTCTAATCGCGGATTATCGCAATTTTTTGGATTATAGAACTCAGCAATGTAGGGCCTAATTCGGTAAATCAATAAAACCTTTATAAAATATAAGGTCCTTAAGCCACCGGGACATAAAGTCAAACGTGATTTAATGATTTATTCTTATAAAATAAGTAATTATCTTGTATATCACGTTCGCTACCATAAAATATACCGCGAAATAATACCGTTCTTTATAAATCAAAACAAATCAACTACGTATCGAGTACTGTGAATGCTCAGTTAATGCAACGTTGCGTAGTTGGAATCCGAATCCATGTTTATTTAAGTATGAGCCAATACCTACCATTATTCTACAGTAACTAATTAGTGATGCGACTCGAATAGAATTTTGTTACTCGAATCACTCGAGCAATTTTAACAGCTCACCCGAGTCATACTCGAGTTTTCGAGTCACTCGAGTAAAAAATTTGAGACTTGCGACTTGAGTGAGATTTCTTTTAGTAATTTTAGTGTCATTGCTATCGGTGGAGTATTTTGAAATATAATATACATTATAAGAGTTTAAGTAATCAAAGTAAAAAAATGTATTTCTAAGTAGTAACATTAATGATATTTCTTTTATTTTGATTGATATACCGTATATATATCTATCTTAAAATAACTTTTTTTTAAACTTATAAATATGCTTAATACTATGTGAAGGTTATAGACACAACCGAAGCGTTAAAATGTAGCCTGTTGATAATCCTTTAAAAAAATATATATATATAAAAAAAGCCAGTACAAACCAAAACTGACTCAATTAACAATTTTAGTTCATATCGGCCTAACATAGATAAGTAAAATATAGTGAAATCTATTGCCATTATATTTGTGACATCTGTCATCTAATCAACTCGATGCGCCGAGTTGACTAAGTAACTCCAAAGCATTGAGACTCGAGTATCCACTACAGCCCTAAGCCGTGGTCCAGCCTCACAGGAGGCACCCTTAGGACGACGTTCACCGACGCTAGTAGAGCTTCTGCGCTCTACTCTCCGCATTTCGCAACTTCAACGATACTTCTGCGTCCACCCGTCCCGCCCTGTGACGCTGTAAAAGCCGTTAGGGCTAACAGCATATAGTCAATTCGAAAAAAAAATTAGACTAGTAATTTTTTTTCAATCGACTACGACTTTGATTCACTCAAGTGACTCCAGTAGAAACACGAGTCGCATCACTATAACTAATACGACCGCAAGTCATCGATTCTTAGAAAAAAAGTTGACCGAACGAGACACCTATTAGACCACACAGTGAGACAAAGGCACGAAAAAGTGGACAAAAAAATAGACAAGGGAATCACGTCACCACATTATGTTAATAGGTCCAAGATGTGACAACATCGGACGTAATCCGCTTTGTCCAGACGGGCACATTAAACCACTCCGGTCCACTGGGAATCGTTCCTTTGATTTTCGATTCGATGGAAATTAATACATTGAGTGTGTTAGTAAATAATAAATAAATATGGATTCTATTTATAGCTTGGTGAATTCGACTTATTAAATGTCGTACCTTCTTTTGAAAAAATCGCGTTAAGTCGCCTCATAATTTTAAGATGTCAGACCTATTATTTATTCTATATTTTATCTAGATAAAGTAATCAAAGTTTATGCGTAAAATTATATAATACTACTATTTACCCGCGACTTCGTTCGCGTTGACTGTTGTCGTGTGATAGGTCGATAATAAATGACGCTTTTCAATGTCATCCTATTTATGTAAAATTAACAGGTTTTCTATAGCCTATATGTTATTCCGGCGTATAAGCAATAATTGTGCCAAATTTCATTGATATTGGTTCAGCGGATTCACTGTGAAAGAGTAACAAACATACATCCATACTCACAAACTTTCGTAATAATTTAATATTAGTAGGATTTACAAATATTACAATAAATTTGTGTAATAAGAAAATATTATCTATTTTATCATAAGACTTGACACTTAGTTTTAACACGTAGTTTTAAGACGAAGTGTAAAGTTTTATATTATGAACTGGTAAGAATAATTGTTTCTCACAGATTGTTATTATTCATACTTTACAAAACTTTTTCAAACTTCACTAGATTAATTATTTTTCGCGTCACGTATGGTTAAGTCGTAAAATTTTAGCACAAAAATTTAGAGATTTCTCGTTTATATAATTTTAGAAAACAAAGCACTTTCAAAGAGTCGCATACAAATAGGAATATCAGTATTCATATTGTTTAAGTTTAAGGCCAGAATTATGGGAACATAAGTTAGAAACAGCTGATTTGTAAAATGTTAAGTATCGTATTGTAGACCACATACTGAATCGGAAATCAAGTAACTAAGTAAGGTCTCACTGGATATCTCAACATCCTGCCGCGTCGAAAAAAAACAATAAACGCTTAAATGCATAAATTATTTAATATATCACTCACCGTAATCATTACAAGGAACCTGTCAAGCGAGCAAACATTAAAAAAATCATCCGTTGCGGCTGAGATGGATCATAATTAGGGGTTATCACACAGCATCGTTCCCGCGAACCGCACGCGATACAAAACGTGTCAAATAGCTCGTTAACAGCCCCTCACAAATAGAAATATTACTCATAACTTAATCCCCGCTCATAATAGATTTAACCTGCCATAAAATCATATCCTTTTTTTGGCTGCGCAAATAGCGGGGTGCGAACACTGTGTATTTATAACGAATTGCCGATTACGGCAACAATGGCGTTTAAGAGGTTATAATACTCATAATTCATGTTTTTTTTTTGTTCGAGAGGATAATCGAGGGGTAATAATATGGGGTAATGTAAATTGGATTTAATATTTTCATTTATTGCAACACTTGTGTGAAATTGGACGCCCGGTTAAGGGTCATTCGTGGATAGGGTTAATCCGGCCTTTAACAATTGGGAGTTTCGATGCGCCAGTATTTAATCGTTGGCCGTCACGGCATAATTACTCAATTTGTTTAATTGATACGGAAAATAATTTGTATTTATTTCAATTTCCGATGATTTAATGATTTCGACAAATGAGTTTAACGCTTGGCACGTTCGGATTTTAAATAAACATTCAGTGAATCTCGTTTGTTATCAGTTTATTTTATTTTACGGCTTGTGCTGTATGTTGGATTTACGTTTGTGGAATGGTTTACTTGCTGATTATGGGAAATCGAAATCAAAGTCATTATTTGAATAGACTTTAACAAGTAGTTTTGAATAGCGAAACTATTACTGATTACTGTAGAAACATTATGCGGACAAAAATATACGAAAATTTTAATATAAAAAAATTCGGCAGTTCTATATCACAATCTTATAATGAAATTTTTGATTTAATGATATTAAATTAAAAATGACTTTTTGATGGTTTGAAATTTTTGCAATCATCAAGTTCATCTAGTGGGAGGCTACAATTAAACCTAGTTAAAGAGCTTGCCTTCATCATCATCTTCCTGCCCTTATCCTACTCTAAGTGGGGTCGGCACAACATGTTATAAACATGTCGTCACATGATTTGGCTACGTATTTTACGACCGGCCGCCTTGCCTGACGTCAATTTATCTCAGTGGTATTTTACGACACCTCGATAAGAAATGGGGTGGTATATTCTACTAAACCGGATACCACACGGCGGGTCGTCTTACCTTAGTCGCCTTTTACGACACCTCGGTAAGAAAAGAGGGTGGTACTATTCTATTTAGCCGGATACCACACGGCAGTGTTAAAGAGCTTGCCTTGAAGTGACTATTTCAATTTGATACGTAAACTGATGGACGTATACTTTATTTTCACCTGAAAGAATATTGAATGTGAACAAATAGCTGTAAAGCAGTCCTGAAATGAAAACAGTTCCTCCGGGAATCATTAAAACTGAGTAAGTCTTTAGGACTGACTTTATAAAGTTTCATAAATTCTGCTCATTATAGTACTAATTCCGCTCACTAACTTAATAATGATGTCATTTCCAACCGACAGATTGCATATAAGATATATGAACACTCGAATCACATTCTAGAATTTGCAAACTTCCTGAATACGAAACTCGGGTAACACAATAATTTCTTGCAAAACGTTCGCCTTCTAACCTAACAATAAATACACCTTATTCCATCATAAGTAAAGACCATAACCGAGTGGCAACAATGTTATACACGGTGCATATGCACTCGAGCAAAACCCTCTAAACAATTTGATACAATTTCAGCTTTATTGGCTATGTTATACGGCTGGGTTCTCCGTGTCTCTATAATAGTTTTCAAAGGATACTTACGTGAAGGTATTCAGGTGGTAGGGGGGTTTGAAAATGGGACTTTCTAGGCAATTACCAAGCCGGGATGGACTCGCATGATCTTATTCAGAACGATGCAGATGCGACGGGTAGAAATTAGGTTGGAGTTTTGTTGGATAACCTATTTATGTAGTGATTGGATGCACCGATGTACGCTGTAACTTTTGTATTGAAGGTGGGTAACATGTAATATAGTTAGTACTGCTCTACATTTATGCACTTGAGCGTTAATTGACATGAGAACCTTTTGCGCGATTGGTATACAGTAGGATAGCAAAGTTCTTACGGACAAATCTCTAGTTATAGAGGATACTCTATGGCTTCGTATAGTGCCGTTTAGTTAAGTTGAAGAATGATAGTTACAATGTTTATTTCAGCGCCTTTCAAAGTAGGGAAACGTAACAATCCCACTACTGGTCAAAGTCCTCTGTTCTGTTTCTATCCATCTGTTCTGTTTTTATCCATCACGCTGTTCTAACGCGGTTTTGTAAGTTAGCCATATATATATATATATATATATATATATATATATACACCTTATCCTATGCTATATCCTACCTTATGCTGATTTCATCGCGATATTCTCCTCCTATATGAAAATGACGTGATACCCTCGTACCTATGGTAAGAGCGCTTGAAGAATTGCAATATGGATTAAGCTTTTTAAGTTTTTGGTTTTAAGAAATTAATAGATGGCTGGTGTTCGAACTCGCTGCGTCCGGTGTTCCAACTTGATATGCCTGGTGTTCGACCTCACTATGCCTGAAGCTCGAACTTGATATCCTGGGGTTCGATCTCGCTATACCAGGCTTTCAAAATCACTACGGCTGGTGTTTGAACTCGCTATGCTAGGCTTTCAAAATCACTATGCTTGGTGTTCGCACTCTGTATGTGTGGTGTTCGAACTCGCTTAGCCTTGTCAATGATCAAAAATTCCACTGACTTCTCTACTGAGATTTTCTACAAGTCTGCTTGTAACACAACAGTTTTATATATTTTTCCAACGAATATTATTATCAACGATTCCCATGATTCCTAAAAAACTCAAAAGCTCGTCTCGAACTGCTATTAATTCCGTCGACTTTTCCCGTCGGCTGCGAGCACAATAAGATCTTTACAAAGCCACGGCGCTTTTAAAAGTATTACTCCGACCCCCTGGCGCCCCCTCGTATGCAGACTGATAGGATTCTAAATTATGGGAAATACTTAAGGTTGAGTGATCGGGGGTATTGAAAAGATATGGTTTTGAAATGAATACCGTGTTTCCTAGGATTTCCAGTTGTCAGGTTGGAAAATGTTTTTTCATATGCATTTCATGCGTTTTCATTACGTGCAATAATTTTTTATTCAACCAATAACTCTATATTAAAGTTTGTAGCTTATGATATTCTAGTTACTTTTTAGAATTTTGCATACAAAGCCAAAAAATTTTAGATTGGTTTATTTCATCACTAAACTTTTATTTTACTTTATCTGACCTCCGGGGTAAGCGTTAAAAAAAGTTTAATATTGTTATATCAGATCGATGTTAAAAAAAATTGTATGCTTTTTTTTAATAACTAGAAAGAAGTAGTGTAGTAAGTAGAAAGTAATGAAACATGTTACAATGTGTACCATTAGTTAGTAATAAAGACGACTTAGTACATGAAGTTCGTTATTGAATATGACAAGATAAATAGCAGCCTTGTCTTTTATAAGTTCAAGAGTATCTGGGTGACCGAGCCTTGCTTAATAATTTCTAAAATGATGAAAAAAAAGATTAAAAAAATAATAGGGCAGGTGGGGCTCGATCCTAGATATTTTCACCTCTCTAGACCGCCCGTTCCCCAAATAAACTACCATAACTTTACGTTTGACAGCGAAATATTATGATTGTATTTGACGTAAATTTCAAAAAAATTTAGAGCCCGAAAACAAGGATAAAACGACATTTTTGAAAAATAAAACTTATCTAGATCGATTTTTCTCTCCCAAAACCCCCTGGGAAAATCGTTGGAGTCGTTTCCGAGATTCCGAAAATATATAGGCCGCCTCTTCCCGATTTTGGAAAAAAGTATAAGAGCTAAGACCTACCACGCTGCTACAATGCAATTCTCTAGGGATATGGAGATTTCCTCACGATGTTTTCATTCACCGAAAAGCGTTTGATAAATTTCAATTGTCAATTAGACACATAAGTTTTGGTGCCTGCGCGGGGTTTGAACCCATGCTCGTCTCTAGAGAGTCACACGGTCTAACCGCTGGGCTATCAAAGCTTTTAACAAAACTGATAATGTCCCACATAATACCCCAAATATATCCACTTCCTGACAATCGATCACGACTCGCATCCTAATCATGTAGCCGAAGTATAAACAATTATTATTTCACCGATACACATCGCAACGGTCGGCACGCGCAAAGTGTCCAAAAGAGCCGACAAAGCAAATTAATGTGTAATTCATACTTCCGATTTGGTTGACTCAAGGTGCAGGTGGGCGAGTCACAAGATGTCGCGTTAGGTCATCTCATACTATAAATGATTGAGGATTATTTATAGAATTAGGCGTTACTTTGCGGAGGTCCATAATACAAAAGTAATGAAAATATTATTTTGCTATAATCGGCGATAAAAGAAAATACATATATGTAATGCTAAATGTAGAGTGTACAATTCGTTCTCAACGACATCTCAACAATTGTTTCGTTCCGCTACCATGACATAATCGCAAAGCTATTTTGTTTGTGATTTTGCGATTTGCGATTTTGTCGTAGAATCTCCTGACGATGCTTCGGTTACGGGTGAAACAATTGTTGAGATTGTGGTGGTGAATGTGTGCAGTGCTTAATACTTAACACCTGTTATGGGTGACAGACAACTGGTGAATATATATAAATAATATATAAATATGTGGGACACTTACACACACGGTCATCCGTCCCCAAAGTAAGTAACTTAATACTTGTGTTATGGGTGACAGACAACTGGTGAATATATAATTATATAATTTTTAAATACATATATACACCCAGACTCAAAGACCAACAAATTGATTTATAGAAAATGTTGGCCCTAAGCGGGAATCGAACTCGCGACCCACGGAGGGCAGGGTCAATGCCCACTGCGCCAATGGGCCAATTAAATTCAAAAAATTAAATTCAAATTATTAATTAAATTCAAATAAAAAATTTCAGTCAAATTAATTTCTAGACAAATTGTTTATGGAAGATAAGTTTACTCCTACACCCTATATAAAGCTTAAGAATAAATGAAAACACTCTTATGCTTTTGACTTAGAGCTGTCAAAATTAACATCATTGTTACAGTTCGGGTGGTTCAAGGGCAGGCAGAGTCGAGGAATTCTGTCTAGTTTCCGTTAAGGGCAGGCTCTATTTAATGGTTGTTTGTAGACCGGAAGTGAGTAAACCATTTAATAGTCGCCGATAGGTAGATTAGTGGGGCCGCAAAACGTGACCGCAATTTTAAAATAAAGACAAATATCTTTCTATTGACAATTACTAGTATAGCGTATGTAAACTAATGTATGAATATAGCACAGCCTCAAACACGCACTACCAAGTAACCACAATTGACTTCACGTCCACTTGCACCAAGGGCTCTCTTGGAACTAACGTGGTGCATCATGAGATCGTGTATGATTCTTTGTACATCATTGTTAGTGTGAGTATGTTCATGTATGTATTACATATAATATGTGTCTTGTATATAAATATACAAAGTAAGTTACACATCTCAACCCGAATACACTACATCTAGTAACATTGTTTTTACGAACATGTTATGCTCTAAGATAGACGTGAGGGGTATCCGGCTGAGTAGAATAGACAACCCTCATTTCTTACCGAGGTATCATAACAGGCGAATCAAGTAAGTCAATCCGCCGTGTGATATCCGGCTGAGTAGAATAAACCAGACTCATTTCTTACCGAGGTGCAATAAAAGGCAACTAAGGTAAGTCGTAGTAAGTGTCGTATCCAGCTGTGGTGAATAGACTAAACTCATTTCTTACCGACGTATCGTAAAAGGCGTCTAAGGTAAGTCGACCCGCCGTGTGGTATCCGTCTGAGTAGAATAGTACCACTCTCATTTCTTACCGAGGTATCGTAAAAGGCGACTACTAAGGTAAGTTGACGTCAGGTCGGCCGAACGTAAAAAGGAAAAATAAAAATAGCAAATATATAAGACGCTTATATAGCGGGCAACATGTGAGGTCGACAACTAATTTCACTTCTAGTTTAACCTAAATTCAAAACTACCCTCTTTTTATTTGTTAAACAATTGCTGTTAAAACGGCATTGTTATAACGGAGATTCTAATTCCTGCTAAGACTAGCGCGAACCGGCGTCTTTGTTCGGTTAATAAAGCGTTCTCCATTGTTCCTACCCTCCATAAATACATTGTGCCTGCGCGGACCTTTTTAATAAGTTAGTCTTCTTATTGTTCAGACTCCTTAATAAATGCACCTTAATTTGTACCTTTGTTTAATTTCAGTCTAGCATTTGTCACTAGCCGCGATTGCGTAGTTGTGAGAGGTTGTCATTGTTACATAGGATCGTGGGATCAAACCCCCTAAGATTCATATACATATAGACATAAATAAGCTGAGATAGTCCAGCGGTGAGACCGTGCGACTCTTTCGAATGGTTCATGTATTCAAATCCCCGGCAGGCACTAATGAGTTTTTCTGTTAAAACTTAAGAAATCTGCATATCTCTAGAGAATTAGGGGATATGCGTAATCTACCAATCCGAAATGGAGCAGCGTAGTAGGTCTTAGCTCCAACTGTTTTATCCAAAAATGGAGAGAAGACCTATGCCCAGCAGTGGGATAGTAACAGGCCGTAAAGCCATATTAAATATAAATAATATATAAATATATGGGATAATTACACACACTCGTGTGATGGACAACTGGTAAATATATACATATATAAATCAATCAATTTATATTTTGAAATTGTTCGCCCTCAGCGGGAATCGAATCTGCGATCCACGGAGCTAAAGGGAGGACAGCCACCTGCACCATCCGAACCAGCAATATTACTAGTTAATGGAAATCGATTTTTAAATTGGCATTTTAAACTCATATTGGGAGGTACCTTAAAAATTAAGTAAATTATTCTCTATTCAAGTAAATTGTAAACAAGCGCTTTTGAATCGTCAACTCTACTGCTGGTTCGGAAAGCTGTTCCTACAGAGAAGAGCTAGCAACAAACTCGGCGGTTGTTCTTTTGAAAATAATACTTATAACTAGTTACATTAAGTCATTACTATGTTCTACAGTAGCTATATCAGTCAGACAGTAGCTATATCCACGCATTCTTATCATCTAAGTAATCCTCAATAGTAGACTTTAAACTGCTGATAACCTATTTACAAACTTGGCTCAATCTTGAAAAAAAAAGACCATCTATCTCACAACCCGGATATACGGCAGTGTAAACAGGCACTGAACGCATTCAAAGTAAAATCAAAACGCCAACGTAAAAAGTATAAAAAAATGAACCAAACATGTCCATATTACACACCCTCGACAAAACCGCTGCGGAATAAAAAGATATCTCCTAAAACGTCATTACGGACATAGCCCCGGCGTCCCGGGATATATCTCCCATACAAAACACTTTAAGCGGAAACTCCATACGCATCAAGACTACTAACAATGGAGTATCTCACCATAGCAAGTAATAAAGGCACGATGCGCCCACATTAAAATCTTATCCCTTTCTTAAATAAAAAATTCACGAAAAAATAAAGAGAGGATGCCTCCCCTCTATTATTCAGCTCACCCCAGTCTAGCCTCCCTACACGACCCCCCTAAAGGAGGTACGAAGAATTTCTAACTTTAACATGTACGTTGCAAAGTAACGATTGCTATAACAATACAGTGTTGCCGAGGAATCGAATCTGGACCTCGCATCTCGTATAATAAAGTCGATATTCGTATAGATTTCGCTTCGGAAACGGTAGAGGAAACAGGGCTTAGTCGGTAGTGTGGTATTTGAAAATGAGATGCAGCGTGGAGGGTGGTATGGGGAGGGAGGGTCTCTCGAAATCCGAATTACCGGGGCGTGTGTAATGATTTTCCCGGGCGGAATTATACCCGGTATCGGAGACGAATTGGAGACCGGAATTGAATGTTCTTTTTATGGGGGCGATGAAGGAAATCGATAACTGGATATAACCTGTTTAATTTTATTACGTTGTTGAAATTGGTAGATCTTTCGAGATAAACTGTTGGTTGAAGGTACTCGTAGAGTGTAGTCCAAGAGAGAAGTGTCCGAAGGGTAAAAGCGCATTAACCTTTCCAAAGACACGCGAGTTCGAACTTTGGATAGGCACTAATCTATACTTCTATACTGATATATAAAGCTGATTCACACAATCCATCCATCTTTTTTTCGGCCTCCCCCTAGTCCCACAGGATGTGTGACTAGGGGACTCTTAGTCATGTGACCAAAAGAGTTTTAAATATGAATATATTTAAAACTCTTTTGGTCACATGATTTTCGTTCCTCCTCATTACATGACCATACCAACTTCTCGTCTTTTCTATAATGGGCGCAACTTTCAGACTTCCCCTAATATACTCATTGCGTATTCTATCAAGTTTTGTAACCACACATCCACCTTAACATTCGTAACGACAAATACGTATTATATATTTATGTATTAGAATTTGTATACATTGCACCACCTTATTACCCTAAATTTAATGTCTCTAGTCCAAAAAGTCCAGGCAACCGCCTGGAAGAAATCGCTAGTCAGCGATAAGGCCGCCTTATTGTATCGGCATTAAGATTATATCGTTTTCTTGTGTCATCCATCCATCCATCCATCCATCAGCCTATCGCAGTCCACTGCTGGACATAGGCCTCCCCATGTCTGCGCCAGACATCCCGGTTCTCCGCAATGCGCATCCACCTGGCTCCGACAACCTTCCTGATGTCGTCGGTCCAGCGAGACGGTGGACGCCCTACGCTGCGTTTGCCAAGTCGCGGTCTCCACTCCAGGACTCTTTTGCTCCAACGGCCATCAGTCCTGCGACAAACGTGACCCTCCCACTGCCACTTCAGCTTGCTTATTCTGCTAGCTACGTCGGTTACTCTGGTTCTCTCGCGGATAATCTCATTTCTGATTTTATCTTTGAGAGATACTCCGAGCATAGCTCGCTCCATAGCACGCTGAGTGACTTTAAACTTGTGGACTAGCCCCGCCGTCAGTGTCCACGTCTCGGCGCCATACGTTAACACAGGCAGGACGCATTGGTCGAAGACCTTGGTCTTCAGGCATTGCGGAATCTCGGACGTGAGGACTCGACGAAGTTTGCCAAATGCTGCCCAGCCCAAGTGAATTCTCCTTTCTGCCTCTCTCTCAAAGTTATGCCGGCCAAGTTGGATAGTCTGGCCTAGGTACACGTAATCCTGCACAACCTCGAGGAGGATTCCATTAACTGACACTGGTCGTGGCACGACAAGATCGTTGAACATGACCTTGGTCTTGTCCAAGTTTATGCCAAGACCAACTAGCTGGGAGGCATCACTCAAGCCATTCAACATTTCGCGCAAATCCTCCAGCGTCTCTGCGAAGATGACGATGTCATCCGCGAAACGAAGGTGTGAGATGTGTTCTCCATTAATATTGATACCTCGTTCAGTCCAGTCCAGGGTTTTGAAGACGTCCTCCAGCGCGTTGGTGAACAGTTTCGGAGATATTACATCCCCCTGTCTCACCCCGCGCTGAAGGTGAATAGGGTTTGTTCGCTGGTCCTGGATTTGAACGGTCATTGTTGCCGTGGTGTAGATACATCTCAACACCTCGATATACCGCCAGTCGATATGACATCGCTGCAAAGATTCCAGAACAGCCCAGGTCTCGATGGTGTCGAAGGCTTTCTCGTAGTCCACAAATGCCATACACAGCGGCTGGTTATACTCTTGGGTCTTCTGTATAATCTGCCGAACAGTATGGATGTGGTCTACGGTGCTATAGCCTTTTCGAAACCCAGCCTGCTCCGGTGGCTGGAATTCGTCAAGTCTGGCGGCAAGACGATTCGTAATGACTCTCGAGAACAACTTGTAGACGTGGCTCAGGAGCGAGATTGGTCTGTAGTTTTTCAGACGAGTTTTATCACCTCTTTTGAAAAACAAGACAACCACGCTCCTAGACCACGCTTCCGGTGTAGTGCCTGTATGGATAACGGCATTAAAGAGCTCTGCCAAGGCTTTAAGGACAGGACGTCCAGAAGCTTTTAGCAGCTCAGCCGTAATCCCATCATCACCGGGGGCTCTTCCATTTTTAAGTTGCTCGAGAGCCATACTAATCTCGCCACTCTCAATGTCCGGGATGTCTTCTGTATAATGGCGCGACAGTGGTGCTCGTGGATCCTCGGTATCCCGAGTCGTAGGCTTATGTGCACTCGACGAGTAAAGCAATCCGTAATATTTCTCGACCTCGTTCCGGATCTCAGAGCGACAGACAACTGTCCTGCCTTCCTCTGTTTTAAGCTTCGCGAGATGACTTCTTCCTAAGGGTTTCTGAAAAACTTTCGACCCCCTATTCTGCTCGATAAGGGCTTCGATAGCCTTTGTATTTGAGCAGCGGAGGTCTCTGCGTACAAGTTTTCGTATCCTCTTAGAAAGGGCTCTCTGTTCTGGCGAAGCGCTTTGAGCGGACGGCATTTCACGTCTCTGTCTCATCAGATCCAGGGTTTCGGGAGAAAGTTTGGACTGCTTGCTTCGACTCGTCGGCGAAAAGTGCTTTCGACCCAGTGTACATACCGTCTTCACCACGTTGTCGGTTATCTCGTTCACATCGCTAGTGGTTTCCAGACAGTCGAATCGATTTTGGAGTTCCAATTGAAACTGCTCGGACGTATAGTGTATTTGGGCCAGCGTAGGTCGGAGAGTAGGCTTCATCATACGGGACCTTTCGGCCTTGAAACACATATTCAAAGTGCCTCGTACGAGTCGGTGATCACTACCGGTATTGAACCTGTTGACCACAGAGACATCTCTGAATATGTGCCTCCTATCCACCATAATGAAATCTATCTCGTTCTTTGTCAAAGTATCGGGGCTTTGCCAAGTCCAACGTCTCTGAGGCTTCTTCTTGAAGAAAGAGTTCATTAAGAAGAGCCCTTGCATTTCGAGGAAATCGACTAGCATTTGCCCCCTTTGATTCCTGTGCCCTAGTCCATGCGATCCGATTTTCGATTCTCCGCGTCTTTGTACTCCCACTTTAGCGTTGAAGTCTCCCATAACAACGTTGTAGAAGGCCGACGTAGTGCCATGGAGAGCTTGAGATATATCCTCATACATGGCTTCGACCTCGTCGTCAGAGTGTGCAGAGGTCGGCGCATATACCTGTATCACTTTCAGGGAGTACCTTTCAGTGAGTTTAAGTACAAGGTACGCTACCCGGGTCGACACACTACTGACTTCTACAACGTTGTTAATGAGAGTCTTGTGAACTAGAAAACCGACACCACCGTGGGAGACCTTATCGCCTTCACGGAAGTAGAGTAAGTGACCGGAATCTAGGGTTACCGTATCCTCGCCCTCTCTTCGGACTTCAGATAACCCAAGAATACTCCAGTTTATACGACTTAACTCTACCTCTAGTTCGGTGAGGTGATGGTCCAGCCGTAACGTTCGTCCATTATACGTTGCCAAATAGATCGTTGGTTGGCAGCCTACCGTAACCCGGTGATTCTTCGCACCCTCCGCCCCACCGTTACCACGACCGCTGCCGTAATCGGGAATAGTGGGGCTGCCGGGAACTGAGGGCCGGAACTTTCTGGACGCTTTCATATGGGGGTTGCTGCCCATAGTCACCACGCTGGGCAAGCGGGTTGGTGACCGCAGAGCTGACTCTTTCGACACTAGAGGCGCTGCTGCCCACCTCTGGTCTGGGATTTTAAGTCAGCTTAATTGGATGGTTATACCGCCATCAATCGGTCGCCATAGCCTCGTCTGTTATTCGGCAGGGGGCACCGCGTGCAGGTGAGGTTGGCATTTGGGAGCACTAGTTGTTAAGCGTACTCCCCTTGCCCCCCTTTCTTGTGTATGTAATGTATATTGTAATTTTATGTGGTGCAATAAAGAATGTTTTATTCTATTCTACGTAGATCGTCCGCAAAACTCGGACGCCTAGACGGATGTACCAACAAAAAAGCTTTTTTTATCACAGCACCATACATCTGTATGTGAGCATGACCAAGATAACGCCATCTGACGACAATCGCTCACGACTCTACGTGGTCTTGATACGCCGTGGCGATATGTTATGGCGCATAATTGGGGTTACGGCGGCCCGGGCATGGGTTACATATAGGGACATTCCGAGGGATCTAAATTGGTGCCAATGTTTGTGATATTGTTTAAGCCAATATTAGTGCCAAACCTAGCATCTGTCTCAATATTCTCTCTTCTGACTTACCACATAATCGCTATGAATATATCTGATCCATAACAGCTAAAGCAGACAATGCTTCGCTGTGGCTCAGTCTGGAATATTCCTTTTTTTTTCATTTAAGTTTGACCTCGGATAAAAAAAATAATATTGATTGTATATTGGCCAACCAACTGGCCAACCAAATGTTTGTCGATAGATTTCGTCTATAGCTGTTCATTATAAACGCTAATAATCACGACGTTTTATAAGCAGGTTGGTGATCGCAGTATTTTTTATTATTCCTACCATACTAGATAAGCGGCTTCCTCTTATCTGTCACTAGCTGTACCAGCAGTGAGCTAATTATAAGAGATTTTAAAATAACTTTTACCGTTTACTCAGCGCACGCAAGAAAAGCTTTAAATTTTGCCGTTTTCGCAATATTTTTTACTGCTGCTCCTCACCTATTCATTTTAGCGTGATGTTATATAGCCTATAGCCGTGTGGTATCCGGCTGAATAGAATAGTACCACCCTCATTTCTTACCGAGGTGTCGTAAAAGGCAACTAAGGTAAGTCGACCCGCCGTGTGATATCCGGCTGAATAGAATAGACCAACCTCATTTCTTACCGAGGTGTCGTAAAATACGACTAAGGTAAGTTGACGTCAGGCAGGTGGCCGGTCGTAAAAACGCAGCCAAATAATGTGACAGCATGTTTATAACATGTTGTGCCGACCCCACTTAGATAGGGCAGGAAGATGATGACCCTTCGATAAATGGAATATGTTACACTCAAATAATGTTTCAAATTTGTCCAGTAGTCCCTGAGATTAGCGCGTTCAAACAAACAAACTCTTCAGCTTCATATATTGTGTTATAATAAGACTGGAAGTTAGGAGACAAACTGAAAAATTATTCAGTTGGATTCATTAAATGCGCGACAGAGTTCTCCTAGATGTATTTATAAATTCGCGCGTAAATGATAAATGTAAAGTTTTACGAGGGACTGTGATAAGCGGCCGGACAATAACAACTTGCATTTATTATACTATAATTAATACCTTATCGAAACCGACACAATTGTTTCACGGAAAATTACTATTCTCATACAGATAATGTAATATAAGAGTTATATAACATTGGATTCCATCTTGTATGTTATATCCATCCATCCATGGTTCCATCTTAAGTGTTTGGCAATCTGTCATTAGTCGCTCAAAGTAACGGCCTGTTACTATCCTAAGCTGGGCATAGGTATCCTAATTGTGAGAAATTATGTTATATTTTCATAGAATATTTTAAAAATAAATAGCCTGGAATTAATAATAACATTATTATTGCCAGGAAGAAAAACAGTTAAGCGTTTTATACTGAGAATATGTGGGTTCCAAATTTAAAACTTTCTCAAAACGCGGTCAAATTTATACCAAATAAAACATTCTATTTTCAAATCCCACGTCGGTACGGAGCGTAAGCGACCCCGAAATTGCCGGCCGCATTCACCCAGACAAAAGCCGTAAAAGCAAAAAGAAAATTTCCATTGCATCCCCTCCTTCATTTTCCCGCCCTCGTAGAGGCGGCGTCGTGGGGGTGGTTATACAACAGAGACGCTACTTGGAAGTCTCGTAGAAAAGAATGAGACGGGCTTATGTCCACCTGTTGCGCTTCAAGTTTCATATTTTCGTGATATCTTTTTCTTTTCTTACGCGAAGGATATTCTATAGAAGTGTGCATGCGTACTAGGGTTAGGTATCGAACGGTATTGACGCGCTTGCCCTTCGATTTTTAAAGACGAATTCTAAATTTGAATACATTAGAAAATAGTTGAAACTTAAGATGAATTAATTATTCACTAGAATGTCATTGACACGATCCAGTTCTAAACTTAAATTTACCACCTGACGAAATTGCATTCTTATTATGATATTCTATCGCGATTTGGGCATACTTACAAAAGTTATGCGGAATTTTAATTTACCAAACGAGTTCTAAATTGAAATTCTTTTTTATCGTTTCAATATATAATTTAATTTTCCCACAATTGTTTGAAAATATATATTTATTTACAAATAGATTCTTTTTTATATGTTCCTTGCATTTGTTAATGCATTATTAATTAAAATTTATTTTTAATGGTTTCTAGTATTTAATAAAATTATTATCGTTTTAGATATTTATGTCAAGTCTTTTCGTAATGTTTTTCGTATGATGAATTCTAATTTTAAATTTATTCGTAGAATTCGTAATTTATTGTCTATGATATAAGCAAATATCTATATAAATAGATATAGGTAAATATTCTTTTGTAAATTTTTCCTTGTATTTATTTTAGCACGGATAACACTTATCAATGACGGCTGACATTATCTGACCCGCTCAAGATTGAGTGCTAACTTGTGAAAAGCCACGACTTTGTTTTGCTTGTGATTTGTGTTTTCGTAGATTCGCGCTTGACCATTAGACCATTAATCTCTTGATGATTAATAATGGTTTTATTTAAAATCAAAATCCTCCTACGTAGCAGATGTATGTATGTATGTTTGATGACTTGGTGGTATTTCAAATTCCTAAACGAGATAACAAACAAAGGTTTAATACTCATTGAATCACCGTAACACTTAATAGTCTCTCCCAATAAAAGAGAAAGTTTTCCTCATTTTGTGAAATCTTGAAACTAATGGCTATTTACTGATAAATTAAAACCTATACAGTAATTGATTGTGATTGTTTTGTGATGTGATTGTTGTTTATCTGAAGAAAACAACGATCATATAATCGCGATCGTCGTTATTTTTGGTATGAAAATACTTTTAAATGAAGAGCTGAGAAGTGATAAAGTATTTTTTAAAAATTCGAAACCGAAATTGAGTCAGACGTAGTCCAAAACGGAATGTAGTAGAAAATAAAAATAAATACTTCACAAACTTACTCTAATCAGCGATAGCAATTAATTTAGTGCTGAAACTAAATCACTAAGCATATTAATGTAGGATGAATGTAAGGTAAGGGCACTAATAATTGACAATGTACGATTTATTAGCTACAACAAACAAAACGCTTATAATTTGACTGGCCCGTTCACGCAGTGGGTAGTGACCCTTCTGCTCCGCGATTCGCGGGTTCGATTCCCACAGAGAGCCAACATTTTCTAAAAATGAATTTGTTGATCTTGGAGCCTGGGTGTATATTTGTATTTAAAATATGTATTTAAAATTATATAAGTATATATTCACCAGTTGTCTGTCACCCATAACACAAGTATTACGTTACTTACTTTGGGGACGGACGACCGTGTGTGTAAGTGTCCCATATATTTATTAATTATTTAAAATTTTATACAAAAAAGTCAACTACTAGTACATGGTCAATTACTAGTGCACTTAACTTATATTATACAGTATAGTACATACCATGGATCACGACACACCAGCACCGTATAAATTCACTATAACACTACTAATCCCGTGCGTATAAAGTGGGAGGGAATATAGCGGCGATTTCCTTTTTATCGCGGATTATGGCAAAATAATTAATCGTTCCTTTTGATCGATATGAATTTAATTATCGCATTCCGCGACAATGCTATAATTGTCTGTGATTAAAATTGTATCACAAAGTGACGCGCTAAATACGCGGTCTCTTTTCTTGGTAGGGTTGTCTACTAGGCTATATATTTGAAAATCTATACGTAAAAATAAATACATATGGGATCGTTCAAATATTATGTGAACACTATGGGGGGTCACGGGGGGTCTTTTGCTTTGCTTATTTTGGATGACATGGGGGTACGGGAGTCTAGATGATGTATTTTTTTTTTTTTAATATATGGGACACTTACACACACGGTACACGGTGATAGAAAACTGGTGAATATATACTTATATATTTTTTAAATACATACTTAAATACAAATATACACCCAGGCTCAAAGACCAACAAATTCATTTATAGAAAACGTTGGCCCTCGGCGGGAATCGAACCCACGACCCGTGGAGCTGAAGGCAGTGTCACTACCCACTACTCCAACGGGCCAGTCATTACGTCATCGGTAGATATTTTTTACACGATTTACTTTTTACACGAATGGCAAACCTCACATTGTCTTTGCTTAAAAAAACCCATTAAAAACTTAATATCATAGATTCGAGTTTTAAGGACTGAAGAGTGTGAATTTGAATTTAATATGTGTACCAAAAATTTAAAATTGTTTGTTATGTTAGTAAGATATAATATTTTTGTCCTTTACTCTATGTTGAATACCGTATCAGTAAAATATAATTAATTTCTATTCTAAATCTTTTTTCTTATTTTTCAAATTATATTAAAAAAATACATTGATTGACAAAAGTTTACGTAAGCATGGGGGAGGGAGTATATATAAGCTTTCCTTACTTTTGCTGACAAGGGGGATGGGGGACAAATAATTATAATACTTAAACGGCCCCTATGTAGGACAATTACATGCCGTTTTGTATCCGGCTGATCAGGATAGACCACCCTTATTTCTTGTAATGTAATGTATACTATAACATTACAAGAAATAAGGTAACTTGACACACAATGTGGCATCCGGCAGAGTGGGGTGCCAAAGTGGTCGGCCTCCTCGTGGCGCACCCTGGGCAAGCTTAGTCTTGGCGAACGGACCACTGAGGGGTGGCCAATCCAGTTGTCCCTCTGATTAGCAGAGGGCAATCTGGACGGGCCGGGGACTTCGGGGGGGTTGGGGTGAAGTCCCTAATGAGCGACGGGTCCAGTTGGGCTTACTCTAAGTCTGGCTGGACATGGTTACAGCCACCGTCGGCGAAACCCGGAAGCCCAGCAATGGGAACGGGGACCTTCGGGTTGCGAGGAAGAAAACCTCTATAAAAAATTACCCGGTGGGGGCGGAAACGCCCACCAAGGCGTTGGGGCCCCTACTTGGGGCGCGATCTCTCCCTGTCGACCGTGACATAGCAAACACGGTGGGCAGGGAGCGATCGTGGGCAGCGATGGCCTCCCTTAGCTCTGCGGAGGGGGGCGGAGGGAGGCGGCGGAGCGGTTCCACGAACTGTTGTTCTGGATCCAATCTGCTGCTGGTGAGTTGCCCAAGCCCATCGTCTGCCGCCCTAACTGGGGACCTTCGGGTGTTCCGAACGGGGTACATCGGACACCTGGCTTACAGGTCCCCGAGGCGGTCGGTGCATCTGGTGCTCCCGATGCACCGGTTAGCGGAGGGGGGTTTCTCTTTCGAGGGGCCCCTACCTGGAGGTGTTTATTCTCTGGGATCAGAGCTGTCGGCGGGATGGGGGCAAAATGTACAATGATACCCTGTCCTTGCCATCGGCAGCGTGGTGGAGCACACAGGTCGTTTTAGTCGGTGCGAGTCCGACATAACCGCCGCCTGTCCCCGTCGGGCGGCGGTACCCATAAGGGGTTTTTTCCTGTATAATAAAAAAAAAAAAAAAAAAATCCGGCAGAGTAGAATAGTTCACGCTCATTTCATTCTTATTGTTTCGATAAGGGAAATCCTACTAATCCTTACTAATATTATACATGCGAAAGTTTGTGAGTATGGATGTATGTTTGTTACACTTTCACTGAACCAATATCGATGGTATTTGGCATAATTATTCTTTATACACCGGAATAACATATAGGCTACAGAAATCCTGTTAATTTTAAAGGAATAGGATGACATTGAAAAGCGCCATCTATTATCAACCTATAACGCGAAAACAGTCCACGAAACGAAGTTGCGGGCTAAAGCTAGTCTATGATATTGCAATGCTTGTGTCAGCTACAGAAGTTTTTACAGTAATAACATTTGGCTATTATTCAAATATATTCTGAAATAATGGTCTTATATTGGCATAATACTAAAAAGGCCATGTATGACCCTTATTAGGGTTTCTCTTTTTGACAGGTTAACATTTGACATTTTGAGGTACCTACTGATATCAGGTGATCTTAAACCATTATTCATTCTAATATGGAACATATTAACTTGGAGACATGGCAGTCATGTCCCATAATGAATTTCACCTTTTACCTGTAATGTAAATGTACGCCGTGTGGTATCCGGCTGAATATAATAGTACCACCCTCATTTCTTACAAAGGTGTCGTAAGAGGCGACTAAGGTAAGTTGACGTCAGGCAGGCGGCCGGTCGTAAAATACGTAGCCATGTATGTACGTATAACATGTGCTGACCCCACTTAGAGTGGGATAAGGGCAGGTCGATAATGACCTGTAATGTTAAGTAGCGGTCTGTTTCTATCACACTGTTGGGTACAGGCGTCCCTTTTGCGTGTTTTGGAGAGAAGGATTGGAGCTAAGACCTACCACGCTGCTCTAATGCGGATTGGTAGGTTACACATATCCCCAGAATTCTCTAGAGATAGAAGTTACAATAAAATTAATTTACTGTAGTAAGTAACGGCCTGTTACTATCCCACTGCTGGGCATAGGCCTCCTCTCTCCATTTTTGGAGAGAAGGGTTGGAGCTAAGACCTACCACGCTGCTCCAGTGCGGATTGGTAGGTTACACATATCCCTAGAATTCTCTAGAGATATGCAGGTTTCCTCACGATGTTTTCCTTCACCGAAAAGCGTGTGATAAATTGCAATTATCAATTAGACACATAAGTTTTTTAATAGAAAAACTCATTGGTGTCTGCCCGGGTTTGAACCCATGATCGTCTCTAGAGATTCACACGGTCGCAACGCTAGGCCATCACAGCTTTACTGTAATCCGCGTTTTTGTTAAGAGAATACATGCAATGTTAAGTGTATGAAGCAGGCAACAATCACATACCACATACATGCAGGACAAGTCGCCACACTTATCACAAGACAAAAATAGGTAGGTGGGGCTCGATCTCAAGTCATTTCATTTCTCACGACCACCCGTTTCCCGAATAAGCTGCGCTGACTTGACAACTAAATGCAAAATTAGTTTTATATATTCAATGTCATATTTTATATAATCAATCAGCCGTGTGGTATCCGGCTGAATAGAATAGTACCACCCTCATTTCTTACCGAGGTGTCGTAAAAGGCGACTAAGGTAAGTCGACCCGCCGTATGGTATCCGGCTGAGTAGAATAGACCAACCTCATTTCTTACCGAGGTGTCGCAAAAGGCGACTAAGGTAAGTTGACCCACCGTGTGGTATCCGGTTTAGTAGAATAGACCACCCTCTTACTTACCGAGGTATCGTAAAATACGATTGAGGTAAGTTGACGTTAGGCAGGCGGCCGGTCGTAAAAACGCAGCCAAATCATGTGACAGCATGTTTATAACATGTGCCGACCCCGCTTAGAGTGGGATAAGGGCAGGAAGATGATGATTTTATATAATCAATGTAATGTTTTATATAATGAAAATACTAAGATTTGTATTATTTTAATTCCCAAAAACGATTTTTTTTAAATAAAACCTAGCTAGATAACTAGATCGAACATCCTAGGTCTTTCAATGCCAGACTACATATAAAAAAGCAAGCCCAAAGTTGGGTTACAAAATATTAAAATATTTGCCTCTTTCTTTTATCAGTGACAACCCTTTACGGAAATTTCTCATTACAATGCAATAAAAACTCACCCTTATTACACGGAACATAAAAACCGTATTCAATAAAACAAACGGCGCATCGCAGGATGAAGACAGAAATAAAAATGTTTGTGTTACCGTTTCCGGCGAGTCCCGGGTTCGATCCCGGACACGTGGTGGATATTACGGGGAAATAATCCAATAAAAATAGTATACGATTGGATTACGATGCGGTACCATCTCGGACCGCGTGTTTATTAATACCAAAATGGATAAACTTCAACCATATTATATTTAAGCTGTGATAGCCCAGCGGTAACACCGTGCGACTCTTTCGAGAAGGTCACGGGTTCAAACCTGGGCAGACGTCAATGAGTTTTTCTGTTAAAACTTATGAGTCTAATTGATAATTGCAATTTATCACACGCTTTTCGGTGAAGGAAAACAACGTGAGGAAACCTGTATATCTCTGGAGAATTCTGGGAATATGTGTAACCTACCAATCCGCATTGGAGCAGCGCGGTAGGTCAAAACTCCAATCCTTGTCTCTAAAAACAGGGATAATAGGCCTATTCCCAGCAGTGGGATAGTAACAGGCCGCTACTTTACTATATTATATTTATATGAGAAAAATGTCTGGTTACATATGAAGAGTTGAAATATTTTCAATGTAGTACGAATCTACAGTATGCAATCTAAGCTTTTAAACAGTTGTTTTTATGTGAAAAAGTAAAACTTATTATAAAATTAGAAGAAATATATATGTCACAAAAACCTTTAGCAATAAATAAATATAGGTTCCCCGAAGTAAGTTAATTAATATTTGTGTTATGGGTGACAGACAATTAGTAAATATATACATATATAATTTTAAACAAATACTTTAATATACCCCAGACACAAAGAACCGATACATGCAGGATTGCAAAGCAAACATTGCGATTTTCTCGTCGAGTCTATATCCTGATGATGCTTCAGTCGCGGGGGGAAACGATTGCTGAGTTTGTGATAGTGAACGTGTGTAGTGCTTTTATTGTGGTAATGGCTGTGGAGGTTTATGCATGTGATTTTACGAATCCTGCATGATATGACAACGGATAATCCACTCTACATTTAGCATTATATATATATTTTCTATTTATTTTATCCCGGAATACTATATCTAAATATTTTTATTATAACTTTTGTATTATGTTTGTATTATCTCCGCAAAGTAACGCTTTATTCTAGAAAAAAAAAAATCTTTTCAAAATGGAGCGTCACGGAGCACACTTAATATTGCTAGTTCTAATAGGACAAATTTTCATAGTTAATGTATAGAACCGGCTATACTGACTTCTTATTCTATCGGGTTAGCCCGATTAGCTCCCGCCGCGATAACGTCGTGTAAAGAGCTCATGAATAAGTGACCCGGATGGGTTCGAAACTAGTCGGGCTAACCCGATAGAATGATGAGTATAGCCGGTTTTATACAATAACTATGAATACTACTCACGATAGTTTAAATTTAAAAAGGACAAGTTTTCTTGTGATATTTAATTTTAGTAGAATATATACTGATAGAAGTGTCAGAGAACTATATATTCCATCTGTCCGGGTGCGAAACACGAAATTACAAAGTGTTCTCACACGATAACATACGATATACATTACAGATGTTAAGATATGTTTGAGTTTGTCAAATCTTACACGGTATTAGGACGTTTACAGACGTAGACCGGTACGCTGCAAAATTTATAGTAATGCCCGGTTCACATTATTCCAGTCCAGTAATCCAGCGAGTCAATCCAATCCAGCGCTGGACTGGATTATATCGTTTACATTATTGCAGTCATTAAAAGCTGTCGCATCTGTACCAATAGAATCCCACAAATAAAACAATACGTGTTCACTGTTGGGCGTGGTAGTCTAGCACTGGATTCAACTGGAGTGGCCGTTCACACTATTCCAGTGGCACTGGAATGGGCGAGCTGAAATGAAGAATAGAACGCCAATCCAGTCGACTGAACTGGATTGATCACTGGATTGGTACATTCCAGTACAGGTTCACATTACTCCAGTAGCATTCCAGCGCTGGACTGGAATGGTCGTCTGGAATAATGTGAACCGGACATAAGTATTTCTTTTTTGCACTTCGTTAAAGAAACAAAGCAATGAATCCATGTTCCTTTAACAATGGTATAGTTAGTATAGAAACCCATGTGACTTACGCCACCTGTAATAGCTATATTAGAGACTGTATATAGAGTTTAAAGAAACTGATAGTTGAACTTTAAGTTTTACAACATATTTACTTAATTAAATTTTTTCGTACGTTTCATTCATTTCTTTTTCTTTATAATTTTTATATTTTGTAATGTATATGATATTCTTTCTAGTTAAATAAATAATTAATATATAAAAAAAAACGAAATTAGAAAAATATAAAGATGGTTTGTTAATTAATTAAAAATATTAATTAAGATTTATATAAGGTTTTTTATTACTTAAATAAAAATTACTAGTAAAACAAAGGAACAAAATTTCTTTACCTAAAATTGGTTTTTATTTTGAGGAGAATTTAAACACTCGACAATCCACTATAGAAATATCGTCCATCAATCGATACGAATATTATAAATTTGAAGTCTGTCTGCCTGTCTGTCTATTACGCTTTCACGACTAATCCACTGGACCAATAAGATAAAATTTAAAACAATTCAAAGTTCTACACTAAGATGGAATACAGGATAAAAAATCCAGATATTTTGCGTCAACAGAAATACACATTTATTGCATTATTGAAGATCCTTAAGCTTAAGTTGGTACGAATGTACTCGCATGTACCACTATTTGATTAAAAAGAGATTCTAAGTCCAAGTTAAGTTATTCGACTATCAGTTTACGTTTGTAGTCGCCTTTATTTCACCTTGCGTTGTCAATACACGTTAAATTACGTGACATGCGATGATAACGTGAGATAAGATAACTTAGTGACATGCCCAGTCGTAACTCTGAATCTGAACCGGCTATTTAATGTAGCAGACGACATTTGACATGAGAGACGGAGTTTGATTCCCGCTCAATGATTTGCTGTTAAATATTTTATCTAAGTTTTCGCTTAATCCTCCTGATACCCTTAAATATATAAAAACCGTTGTAATATATTAATAAATTATATCTAGGTGACAGAGCTTCGCTCAGTATTTGAAAAAAGGGCTGCTTATCCGGACTTGATCCGGAATAATTTCACGTTTTTAGTCCGCTCGTTCCCAACTGAGCTATTATAACTTTGCAGATGACAGCGTAATTAACTTTTCTTTTCTAATAATATTGTTGGTCACACGGTCGTCTGTCGCCAAAGTAAGTAACTTAATACTTGTGTTATGGGTGACAGACAACTGGTAAATATATAATTTTAAATACATATTTAAATACAAATATACACCCAGGCTCGAAGAACCAACAAATTTTTGTTAGTAAACATTGACCCTCGGTGAGAATCAAACCCACGACCCGCGGAGCTAAAGGCAGAGTCACTACCAACGAACCAGTCATATTATACGAGTAGTTTAGGGTTCCTGTTGTATTGTGTGCCTACTCATTGTATTTAAAGTGCTTTTAATACCTTTAAACCTTTTAAAACCTTTTTGATTAGTGTACAAAGTTTGAATTTAATCTATCCGTTCAAAATGGCTCAATATTGTGTTGACCAGAGTCGACTGCATAGAAAATTTTACATACACATAAAACTAATATAAAGCGTGTTAAAAGTAGAGAGTCAAAGCTACTTACCATTGAGACAGGCAGTGGATGCGCTCCACCGTTGGGGTAGGGGTATGGCGCCATGAGGTAGCCCATGTTGAAGCTTGCTGCGGGATGGGGTTCGAATTTACCTGAAAGCAACGTTACTTCATTATTATTACATTTCGCACTAGATTATCCTTTACTGTGACGATCTACGACGATAAAAATATTATTAATATCGAGTACAGTTTAAATATAATTTCTTTATTACTAGAAGAATGATGAATCATTATCCTCCTGCCCTTATCCCACTCTAAGTGGGGTTGGCACAACATGTTATAAGCATGTCAATCTACCTTAGTCGCCTTTTATGATACCTCGGTAAGAAAAACTATTCTATTCAGCCGGATACCAAACGGCGGTACTAGTTCTAGACAAGAGTGATGAATCCTGAGTGATGAAAACTTCCTCCCTAAGCAAACCAGGTATTTCTCGTCTTTTATAGGTTGTAAGGCATATAGTATATTTATGGGTTCTTTAAATAGCCAAAACATGTTATTACCTACACATCTTAACCCTATCAGTCATTTTGCTTAGCCTTTCAATAAGAAGCAACTTAGTGCAGTCTTTTAACATCACTACATAGTATAAAACAAAGTCTTTCCCTTTGTGTCCCTAAATCCATATATCCCTATGTATGCTCAAATCTTGAAAACTACGCAACAGATTTTGATGCTGCTTTTTTAAATAGATTAGATAGAGTGATTGAAGAGGAAGGTTTATATGTATAATAACATTCAATATGGAGTACAGAAATACTGTAATTTTTGATGTTTCTAATGTGATGTCGTGAAAATTACATTTTTTTCCGCTTACATTGCATACGCAGGATTTATCAAAATAATGTAGTAAGTATTTGTACACCTTGAAAAGGTCAGCAGAAAACTCCGCGATGGTATATGTGTATCTCTTATGGAAAACTGTAAAAATAAAATACATAGGAAAAAATGTAAAAAGTAAATAAGTAAAAAATTTACTATAAGAATTTAGATATTCCAACGATAGCAGAAAATCTTCATGGTATAGGGAAAGGGAAATTGGTTCACTCTAAATTTAACGCGTGCGGGCCACGGACAGTAATGAATAAATCAAAACTACAAATTTAATCATTATTAGTTATTGTATAGAACCGGCTATACTCACGTCTTATTCTATCGGGTTAACCCGACTAGTTTCGAACCTATCTGGGGCACTTATTCATGAGCTCTTTACACGACGTTATCGCGGCGGGAACTCAAAAAAATTAATCATTATTGTCACTGAGGGACAGTCTATATATTTTATATCCGTGCGAAGCCGGATCGGGCCGCTAGTTTATAATAAAACCTTACAGCGTTTCGTTCAAATCGGTTAGACGGAGCGTGAGGTGGGCGGGGCAGACGGCAAATTGCGTCGACTCATTTGTACGTGTAATTGTGCGCCACTGTACCTGTGAACTAGTTCGTACCGGAACTGCACGTAAAGGCACAAACTAGATCTACCGTCGTTCTATCTTCCAGTGGGATGACAGTGAAGTGACAAAGCGGGATCACATCGCGTGTGAATATTTGCGGTTTTATGTAAAAGGCATAGAGACAGTCGACATTCGCTTTGTCAAGGAATACTTCATTTGAGCAAACTTGTTACACTTCATTTGAACAAACTTGTTACAATGTAATCTATACTCATCATCTTCCTGCCCTTAACTCACTGTAAGTGGGGTCGGCACAACATGTTATAAACATGTTGTTACATGATTTGGCTGCGTTTTTACGACTGGCCGCCTGCCTGACATCAACTTATCTCAGTCGTATTTTACGACACCTCGGTAAGCGAGAGGATGGTATATTCTACTAAACCGGATACCACACGGTGGGTCAACTTACCTTAGTCGCCTTTTACGACACCTCGGTAAGAAATGCGGTTGGTCTATTCTACTCAGCCGGATACCACACGGCGGGTCGTCTTACCTCAGTCGCCTTTTACGTTACCTCGGTAAGAAAAGAGGGTGGTATTATTCTATTCAGCCGGATATCACACGGCGTACAATGTAATCTATACTAATGACTAATATATAAAGCTGAAATGTATGTTTGATTGTTTGAACGCCTAAATATCAGAAACTACTGGACCGATTTGAAAACTCTTGATTGCAAGATAAACTTATATATATAGCTATAGACCAGTGTTTCCCAACGTGGGGCCCACGACCCACAGGGGGGCAATTTGATGGTTAAGGGGGGCAACTCGACACTGGGTCATTTAAGTGCAATGCCAGATTTCGGTGCCAAATTTAACAAAAAAAGGAATTTTTCTTCCTAAAACCTATTATTTATGTTCTTTAAGTGGACAATTCTTTATATTAAAAATTATTTATGTTACTTAGGGGGGCAAAATAACTTTAACGTGGGGCATGGACCAAAAAGGGTCGGGAAACTGCTATAGACTATCACGTTATATAACATACCATACGTTAACTTAACATTCGTTATATAGCGGCTCCGCCCGCGTGGAAAGATTAAAACCGTAATATAGTATTTTGATAACCATAAAAATGGTTAATGTGGGTTAACCTTAAAAGCTAGACATATGCTGTCGACTTTTATTGAGAAATTTTAAAGAGAAAAATTTTGTAATACACGATTTTTGAACAACTTTTACCATTTACTTAGCGCACGCAAGGAAAGCTTTAAATTTTGTCATTTTCGTAATATTTTTTCGCAGCTCCTCTCCTATTCATCTTAGCGTGATGTTATATAGCCTTAGTTATTAGCCTAAGTCTTCCTCGATAAATGGATTATTTTACACTCAAAGAATTTATTAAATCAGTCCAGTAGTTCCTAAGAATAACGCGTTCAAACAATCAAACAAACTCTTCAGCTTTATTTATTAGAATAGATATGTAAACTCAGGTAAAAATATTTATTAATCAGAGTTACACAAGAATTTCTCATATCCAATTATACATTACTATCACCAATATTATCATATCTTCGGCACAAGCATAACAATCATATCAAGGATGACGTCACGAAATAATTTTTTCACACAATCTTCGTAATGTCAATATTTATAGTGTTCTTTATCGTGAGTGTGTAAAATAAGAATACAATAAGTTATTTAAATAAAATCTCTATTAGTCATATTTATATTTGCTTCTTATCAATCTTTTGTCAAAGTAACTTAAACATTAACAAGTTCTAGATGTAAACAGTTAGTACTTTACTACATAAATAGAAGATAGTATCATGATTATATAAACGAAAACAAATCAAATCAAAATAAACTTTTAAGTAAATAAGCTTTTTGAATCAATGATCAATATTTTTAGAACGCCGTGTGGTATAGCTGAATAGAATAGTACCACCCTCTTTTCTTACCGAGGTGCCGTAATAGGCGACTAAGGTAAGTCGACCCGCCGTGTGGTATCCGGCTGAGTAGAATAGACCACCCTCATTTCTTACCGGTGTCGTAAAAGGCGACTAAGGTAAGTGACTCACCGTGTGGTATCCGGTTAAGTACAATAGGCCACCCTCTTTCTTATCGAGGTGTCGTAAAATATGACTAAGATAAGTTGACGCCAGGCAGGCGGCCGGTCGTAATATACGTAGCCAAATCATGTGACATGTTTATAAGATGTTGTGCCGACCCCACTTAGAATGGGATAAGGGCAGGAAGATGATGATGATCTATCCATTTATCTATTTAATGTCATAGGTTCGATGCAGGCTCCGAAATCGCCGCAGTCACATTTCAACGGCACTCGTAAAATAATTCTTCCATAAAACGCGTCAACGTCATCATTTTACGACACCTCGGTAAGAGAGAGGGTGGTCTATTCTACTAAACCGGATACCACACGGTGGGTCACCTTACCTTAGTCGCCTTTTACGACACCTCGGTAATAAATGAGGTTGGTCTATTCTACTCAGCCGTATACCACACGGCGGGTCGACTTACCTTAGTCGCCTTTTACGACACCTCGGTAAAGAAATGAGGGTGGTACTATTCTATACAGCCGGATACCACACGGTTATCGCTGATTATAGCAAAGCAATATATTCATTACTTTCATATCGTTAGGTATCTTAGTAATGGTCATAGGTTCGATGCAGCCTCCGAAATCGCCGCAGTCACATTTAAACGGCACTCGTAAAATAATTCTCCCATAAAACGCGTATGCCTATAAAATCTATACTAAGCATATTTCTCGGAATGTCTTCCGCGGTGGGTCCTAAGCCTAAACAAATATTGACGGCCCCGTGTAATGTGAGGTAACGACATGTGTACACACGTTTTTGTGTGTTTGTGTGCGTTGTGAAAGCTACACCGATTCATAAGGTGCTACCGGCTATCTGGTTGGGAATTATTATATTCAACATTCAGTACGGAGAGGTCACGCGCAATAAATTCAGTTAAAATCAAAATTAAAGTTGATTAACGTCCCGTGTATTTATACAATATGGGACACTTATACACACGGTCGTCCGTCTCCATAGTAAGTAACTTAATACTTGTGTTATGGTAGACAGACAACTGGTGAATATATACTTATCATCATCATCATCTTCCTGCCCTTATCCCACTCTAAGTGGGGTCGGCACAACATGTTATAAACATGCTGTCACATGATTTGGCTGCGTTTTTACATACCGACCGCCTGCCTGACGTCAACTTACCTCTGTCGTATTTTATGACTCCTCGGTAAGAAAGAGGGCTATTTTACTCAACCGGATACCACACGGTGGGTGAACTTACCTTAGTCGCCTTTCACGACACCTCGGTAAGACATGAGGGTGGTCTATTCTACTCAGTCGGATACCACACGGCGGGTCCACTTACCTTAGTCGCCTTTTCCGACACCTCGGTAAGAAAAGAGGGTGGTACTATTCTATTCAGCCCGATACCACATGGCACTGGTGAATATATACTTATATATTTTTTTTAAATACATACTTAAATACAAATACACACCCAATACAAGAAGTTACAGGTCACCGTTATTCGTTAACTAAATTAAAATAAGTGATAAATTAAAGTGTTGAGAACGTGATTTATATTCAAATAAATTCCAAAAACGCTAATAAAAACATTGTAACGTATGGTTGCAAAAAATGGACGTAGATATTAAAAAGGCGTAATATAAATCAGGAGTCCATTCAGAGGTATTGAGTCACACTTTAGCTCGAGCTTATAAGTCAGATAAGGCAGAGGCCAAATCTCTCGCATACAGTTTAGATGCATTTGGTTCCTTATTATTTATTAATAACGCGATGAAAACATGAAAATTTAAAATGATATTAATATTATCTGTGCAAGTGCCTACGCCTGCCTGTAAATCAGCGTGTCACAAAATTTGTCTCGCGTAAATCCCTTATCTCTAATCTTATCAACACACACATATATAGGCAAACACACACACACACACACAAACACACTCACACGCACAACTCAGTATACATAGCATGAATAGTTTTATTTCTTTTTTGTTAATTTATATTAGTTAATTAATGACACAAGTGTTAATACACTCAAAGGAACCCAAACATCAATAGTTATGTATTTAATAATTTATAAAAAATATCAATTTAAAAAAAGAAAAACAAAAAAAATAATTTGTAATTTTTTTGTTCTACTTTTATTGTTATTATTTATTTAGTGAAAATTTTACTGGTTTATGCATTAGTTTAAGTTTCATCATTGTTATTAGCATAAGTATACTGTTTGGTTTCCAAATATCAATCGTTTTAATGTTCGCAATGGAACCCTAAAAATCTCCGCTACCTGGGCGGTTTGGTATCATTCCGAACCGGACATTGTGTCACGCCGTAATTTTGCGGTCACGTTGAATTTAACGATACATAACTATATTTATTTAGGTTCGCACACTGAATAGGTGCTTTTGTATGTTTACTTAGATCATATACTTGTATTCAGATCGTATTAAAGTCAAAAAGGTAGAGTAAAAACCTCTAATAATCCCACTGCTAAGCATCGGCTTTCTCTGTCCGTTTTTAGAGAGAAGAGATAGAATTAACCCAACAAATTGCTCCATAAAGATCCCCAGAAGTATCTAGAGATATGCAGATTTCCTCACAATGTTTACTTCACCGAAAAGAGTGTAATATATTTCAAATACCATAAGTGTTAACAGAAAAACTAATTGGTGCCTGGTTTGAACGCGTGACCCATATTCTAAGTAACACATATTCTAGGAATGTTTCAAAGAAATGCATGAATGTTAAATGTTACCTATACATATATGATTTTAATTTGTTTTGGAAGGTCGATTGATTAGGATTCAATGTTTTTTAAAAGGTAACCCAAATAAAAGTATAAGAGATGACATATTTGTTCGCCTATCCGCTGTCAAAATAATAAGGTAGCTGCCGACAAACGCTATGAGAGAAGCTAAAGCAGCTGAAGGTATATTATTACAAGTCCTATGGGATTATAATATGCATTCCGTGTGGTATCCGGTTGAATAGAATATTACCACCCTCATTTCTTACTGAGGTGTCGTAAAAGGCGACTAAGGTAAGTCGACCCGCCGTGTGGTATCCGGCTGAGTAGAATTGAAAAACCTCATTTCTTACCGAGGTGTCGTAAAAGGCGACTAAGGTAAGTTAACCCACCGTGCGGTATCTGGTTTAATAAAATAGACCATCCTCTTTCTTACCAAGGTATCGTAAAATACGGCTAAGGTCAAGCAGGCGGCCGGTCGTAAGAAAGCAGCCAAATCATGTGACAGCATGTTTATAACATGTTGTGCAACCCCACTTAGAGTGAGATAAGGGCAGGAGGATGATGATGATGGGATTATAGTATGCATATATTTAAATACTATTGTATTTTATATTCGGTAGGTATTTGATATAATGGAAGTTAGCAATAAAGTACTCGTTTATCTTGTGTAGATACTTTCCTAGCCGCTGTCACGCAATCCTTAAGCCCGGGTTAGTGTAAAAAGCTCGTTAAGCGAACGACGCCGCTTAATTGTGAACGCATATCAAGTTCCAATTAGAAGTTGGATATAATGACATAAAACATCCAACAGGTAGCCAAGGCTGGAATATGAATCGCAAATTGTGTGCCAGAGTGAGATAGTAGACCGTCAGAGATGGGCTAGAGCGAGATGGATACAGTCATAATGGGGTTTTATGAACTACTGTGGTTGAACGGCGGCATTATGGATCGGATACGCATCTGTAAGCTAATGTTGATTTGACGGTGTTGTGTCAAGTGGCTGGTTACACATAACAGGCGTTAGTGATGGAGCTTATAAGCTGTTATAGACTATCAACATGTCGTAAATATCGGATACTAGTAAAGCTCGTAGAGTCTCTGCTCGTTAGAGGCGATCAACGAAAAATTCAAAACATATTACAGTCAGTGGGTTTAGATAGAAGTCAGATTAGATAGAAGAGTCTTTCTGCTGTAAGGCTGTTTTCTTAAGGCTGGATTTGTACCAGGTCACACATAACAGGCGTTAGCGATGGAGCGTACTAGCTGTTATAGTCAGTGAATTTTTTAGGTCAGAAAGGATCAGATCTCTTAAGGCTGGATTTTTACCACGTCACACATAACAGGCGTTAGCGATGGAGCTCATAATCTGTTATAGTCAGTGGGTTTTCAGGTCAGAAAGGATCAGATCCGATCTCTTAAGCCTGGATTTTTATCCGCTATGAGAGTTTGTAACCAATGTCTCGAAATTACATATATTCGTAAAACGAAACTAATGAAAAACCGCATTTTTTTAAAGTGCAGATTTTAGGAACATAACCACTTTTGTATGGAATTCCGCAAAGTAGCACTTACTTCTATAAATTACAAATGAAATGCTTTAATTTTTTTCGTATTATTAAATGTCAAAGATTCTTCTGCCTACGAGTGTCTGTGTCTACGAGATATAATACGAATATTTACAGATAAGGCAGACAGATATAGATACAGCCTAGATATAGAACTAAGAGAGAAAAGAAGTGCAAGCGATTTAGGCGCTTGATCTTCGAGGTTCGTAGGTTCGAAGGCTTAGCAAAAATCTTTTTATTTTATTTTATTTGTAATATTTATTATTTCTATTTATTTTATTATTATATTTCTATTAATATTTTAATAAAACCATGTGTAACATGTACAACTAGAGATCTTTTGAGATATCTTAAGGAAAGAGGAGTACTTTGTCCAGCAATGGAGCAGTAATTATAAAAAAAATCTTTTGAATTATATTTTGAATCTTTTGAAATCTTATATATATAATGCAAATTTTCGCTGCCCCTATTAACCAAAGAAGAAATTCACATGTAAAAATGCTATATCCGTTATACATTGATCAGGAAAAAAAATATTATTCTGTTGATAATTCTAACAACGTTATTTTAATAAAAAGAAAAACTTTGAAGATTTATAATTTTTTTTAGACAAAGTACAGAAGAAAGTTAAAAGTTCCTTGAAAACAAGTTTAAGGACTTTTCCAGTTAATCCAGAGTCAAAAATCAAAATCGAAGAGTTATTTAACACGTTGTTTCGGTTCCCATAAAATACAACTTCCCAATACTCCGTCCGTCACTTCTTTATGCTTTTTTTTCTGGTTCGGAGTCGTGGCGAGCTGATCAGATTAGTTGGAACCGGTTCGTCGAAAACATCCCGGGGAAAAAAATAACAAAAAACGACACTAATAACAACAAATAACGAGGCGTTCGAACTTCTATAGTGATGGGATAGTGTCGATATGCATTAAAGACGTTTACTCAAAGATAAAACTTTTATAACTTATATAACGAACAAATAACATATTAACAATATTTTGTAATAAATTTTGTATTTAAAATAATGTTGCAGTAGCTATGTACCACAAATCTTAGAAAATTAAAATAAGTTAATGAATAATTAGTACATATTAGGTAAAATCACGTGGTATATGCTTGGTGTATTTGCCGTATGCTAAGTATTTCAATAAATTTAGAGAAATGATATTAATAAACATACATAAGTAAAGTATTTTAAGGGTGTAAAATGACCATTGACCAATTTAATGGCGCCTGTCGCAAATCTATCAAAAAAATAGAATGTAATTTTTTTATGGTATTTGAGAAATAAATGAAAATATATTTTATAGAAAAAATATCAAATGAAAATTTAAAAACGAAATAACACCCTCAATTCTAAACAAGTTAAGCTTATTTATACACAAATAATTTATTTAAATATTATTTAATATTATATTAATTAAGTATAAAATATAAAAAATGAAGCCTAAAAGCAAATTCGGGAATAAAAATTGTACAAAAATAGCTTATGAAACTGTATATTATATTGTATTTTTAATATATTTTATATTATTTTAAAGATAACAAAAAAGTCTATAACGTAAAATACAAAATTTTATCGATATCAAAACGACCACCGCCCTACGTAGAGGTGGAGTCGGATGAAATTATACGAAAATATTGTAACGATAGTGACAGATGATTATAAGCTGGCGATAAAACACACATAATTCTCACATAATGGCCGCCAGCGCCGCAGTGATAATTCCCACCTTGGTTTCTATCGTAATGAATTCATATTCCATTAACTATTGTGATTCATGGCGGAACAATGAGACTCTTTACCGTGATGATTTTATAATACCTAATCCGTTCATTATTAAATATTACTTACGCTTTAAGTCTTTCATCATCGCATAATGAGTTAAATAGTACGGTTAGTTACATCGAACACCAAAAGGCCTCTTTGGTTAGAAATTTTGGATTAGTAAGTACACATATACAAAAATAATAATAAAATTATTTTGCTATAATCAGCGATGAGGTAAAATAGAAAATATATATAATGCCAAATGCAGAGTGTTTTAAATGTTGAGTTTCGCCCCACAACCGAAGCATCATTAGGAGTTAGACTCCACGAAAAAATCGCTTTGCGATTTGCGGTTCCGGGGTGAAACGATTGTTGAGTTTGTGATAGTGAACGTGCTTGGGTTTTGTGGTGGTGGTGGTGGAATTTTGTACATGTTTTTTTACAAATCCTACATGTATCAGGTATGAAAACGGATTGTCGACTCTACATTTAGCATTATATATATTTTCTACTTTACTTCATCGCGGATTATAGCAAAATAATTTTATTATTACTTTTGTACTTCACATATACCTTAAATTCTCCAGGTTCATGCAAATCTTACGAAATTTTCGTTCACTTTTAAGCGCGTTGTGAGTTTTATACTAATTTTAAATTAAATACAACAAAGCGCACATAGAAAGCGTATAATATTGCGATACTAAGTCTCGCAGTATCGCAATATTAAACGCTATATTACGTTTTAAGTCAGTCTTAAAATTATGGCGAATATGCACTGGGAAACTTAGGGGTAGCCCTACTATAAAAAAAAACCAGACAATAATCGTAAATGAAATTTTTTATATCGTAAACAGTGGTAATAAGGACCTTGATGAGACTAGAAAAGTCATTCTAGCAATAGGGTCTTCCAGTTAAAGATAATAAATCTTCAAAAACATTAAGAACAATAAAAAACGCAATATCTGCGTGTAAAAAAATAAGTAAATACACTTCATTCACACACCCGTATAAGGGCACAAGAATTTGGGTAAAACGGACACACATTTGCACCTTTTCCTTAGTGCTCCATCACTCGTGGTTTTCGAAAGCTTTATCGGAACACCAAAATTAATTCGGACCTTGCTTGTGACTCAATAAATTCAACTGTCCATTATAATGGGTTATGATTAATCGGACACATTGGTAGATATTAAGTAAGTAAGTATCGGCCAGTTACTCTCCCACTGCTGGGCATAGGCCTCTTGTCTCCGTTTTTTTTTTTGGAGAGAAGGATTGGAGCTAAGACCTACCACGCTGCTCCAAAGCGGATTGGTAGGTTACGCATATCTCCAGAATTCTCTAGAGATATGCAGGTTTCCTCACGATGTTTTCCTTCACCGAAAAGCGTGTGATAAATTGCAATTATCAATTAGACACATAAGTTTTACTAGAAATCTCATTGGTGCCTGCCCGGGGTTTGAACCCTAGACCTTCTCGACAGAGGCGCACGGTGTTAACGCTGGGCTTACCACATCTTACTATATATTAAGACTTTAAAGATATTAAGACTTTAAAGCAAATAAGATGCAGTTTGCAAATATCAATGATACGTAAAGTATAATTTAGAATTTTATATGTAATGCGCATTTCTGCAGCACCAGTGACATTTAAAGAAAGTGCATGTATTGTATGCTAGTATTCTGATTAATATAAATAATAAAATTGTCCGTGAAAACTAAATCTACGGAATACTGAATATTATGCAGGTTTCCCAAACCAAACATCCGCCCATTGCAAAAAAAAGGCTGTTATACTTATATGTATTTGTTTGTCTCACGCAAGATACCATAACTGAGCGCCACTCGTGATTTCTGTCTACACTTATACTACATATTGCCCCATTGGGACTTTCTCTTACGCCAATACATCCAACCTTTTAGCCCACCGTTATTATTCTAAAGATCCTGTATATACCATGCTGAAGCAAGCTGACCTATATACATATGTTTTCAGCAACCTGCTTCTATTCGGACGATTTTCCAAAGTTCAAGCTACCCGCTTATACATAGCACCATTACACAACCCAGGAAGGTCATAGGGAGACCAAAAAATTACCAATCAATCTGGACAAAATCGATTTTGTAGTGGAGTCTATCTCTTGATGATGCTTCGGTTGCGGGACGAAACGATTGTTGAGTTTGTGATAGTGAACGTGTGCTTGTGTATTGTGGTGGAGATTTGTGCATGTGTTTTTAAGAATCCTGCATGCATCAGTTATGAAAACGGATAGTCCATTTTCTATTTTACTTCATCGCGGATTATAGTAAAATTGTACTTTGCTTATTTTACATTTAGTCCTCTTATTTATATAAATTATAGAATTAGACGTTACTTTGCGGAGAAACATAATACAAAAGAAATAATAAAATTATTTTGCGATTTTGTCGGTTGCGGGCCGAGTTGTTGAGTTAATAATATTATTACTTTTTATTTATTTATGTATATTTTAACATAAAAAAAATCTTCTCAAAATTGTGTTATACTTAGGACGACATTTCATTCAACATTGAACTTGAATTAAGGCAAGGACATTGCTCTTGAAACTGGTTTGGCATGCAGACATTATTCTAACCGGATTGAAAAATCTAGATTTCTTATCAGTCACATTTGCGACTAGATGAAGACTATATGGATATATTAAAAACAATATAGATATCCTTTTTTTTAGAATTGACTGTATGCTGTTAACCCTAACGGCTTTTACAGCGTCACCGGGCGGGACGGGCGAGCGCAGAAGCATCATCGAGGTTGCGAAATGCGGAGAGTAGAGCGCAGAAGCTCTACTAGCGTCGGGGAACGTTGTCCTGGGTGCCTCCTGTGAGGCCGGACCACGGCTTAGGGCGACGTGTAGTGGAGGGCTGATGGTATGACTTTGATTAGTCATTACGACGTCGGAAGGGTAGGCAGATATCCATAGAAACTTCATCATCCTTCTGCTGTTATCCCACTCTAAGTGAGGTAGCGTAAAAAAGGTTATAAACATGGTGTCACATGATTTTGCTACGTATTTTACGACCGGCCGAATGCCTGACTTCATCTTACCTTAGTCGTAGGTATTTACGAGACTTAGGTAAGAAAGAGGTCGGTCTATTCTACTCAACCGGATACAACACGGTGGGTCAGCTTACCTTAGTCGCCTTTTACGACACGTCGGTAAGAAATGAGGGTGGTATGGTGGTCCGACTGAGTAGAATAAAACAATACCTAAAATGGTATGTGGGTAGGAGAATGATGGTTTTTTAGCATAACGCATATTATTTTAATATTTAATATTTAAAAGAGTTAATCTTGTGTGTATGTGTGTGAATATATATATATATATATATATATATATATATATATATATATATATATATATATATATATATATATATATATATATATATATATATTTGGAATCTCGGAAACGGCTCCAATGATTTCCTGAAATTCTGGGGTTTTGGTGGAGAAAAATCGATCTAGCTAGGTTTTATGTAAAAAAAAATAATTCGTTTTATCCCTGTATTTGGCCATAAAAAAAAATATTAAAATTTATATTAAATTGAATTTTTGCCATAAACTGTGAAGTCAGCGTAGTTTATTCGGGCAGAAATGTTCGATTCCAACTACATAATTATTTTTTCTTTCTTTTTAGTTTTTTTTTTATTTCGTATAAAATTACCGGTCAACTAGGTACTTGTTAATTAAAAACATATGTTTCTATAGAAAATAGGTTCCCGTTGTTTGCGAAAAGCTTGTCACGAGCTTTCCCTGTTATGCTCTTAAGGCTTTAGTTTGCACTATCTATAGATATTGTGTGAATGTATCACTGGGCTTTGTACTCGCGTATTGATCTAGATTTATACAAAAGATAACACTATACTCACCAAATACGGGACTGAGATCCGACTTCACCGATAGTTTACCGGAATAGGGCTCGCCGGATTTTTCCTGCAAAAAGAAAACAAAAATTAATTATTTATTGAACCGAAAAGGTTATTATTAAATCAATTATTGTGGTAGTGAATGTGTGCAGTGCTTGTGTATTGTTGTATTATTCGCTGTGGGTAGTGCGTGAATTTCTATGAATTCTGCATGTATGAGGTTCGAGATCGGATAGTACAGTCTACATTTAGCGTTACATATATTTTATAGTCGTAGTCCATGTAAAACTGTAAAATAAATATGTATTTCAATGCAAGATAATAAGATAGAGTTAATTAGTTTTATAGAAGGGCGTAAATGAATGTTTAGTTTTAAAAGTAACTTAAATGTCAACAGTTAAATAAATAAACAATCTATTACATGCCACAATAAAATAAAAGAATATTTTTACAGATTCCACAAGTAAGACATTATAAAACAAAACAAAAAATTATGTTAATATCACACGCTTAGTGTTAAAGTGACCTAATTAAAAAAAGTTGTCAAAAAATTTTGCATAGCGCCTACAAAACGAGTATTTAAGAGACCCATAATTTGGAAGAGTTATGGGTCTCTTTACGAGTGGCTTGAAGAGTTTACATATTATTATATATGTTTCAATGCAATACAATGCAATGAACAAAATGGTCGTAGAAATAAATGTTACATATATAAGGAAGTGCTTTGAGATTATTCTGTTTTTCTTGTACTATATACAAATATAAAATATCTTAATAATACGCATGGCCCGTTGGCGCAGCGAGTAGTAACCCTGCCTTCAGCTCCGTGGGTCGCTCGTTCGATTCCCGCTGAGGGCCAACATTTTTTATAAAATAATTTATTCTTCGAGCCTGGGCGTATATTTGTATTGAAAAATTATATATGTATTATATATTCACCAGTTGTCTCTCACCCATAACACAAGTAATAAATTACTTTGGGAACGGACGACCGTGTGTGTAAGTCTCATATATTTATTTATCAATACGTCTTAAATATAATACGTCACGATTGAAGTTTGAAACGTTTTGCAGCCTAATTTAATATTTAATTAGCCCCTACAAGACTTAAATATTCACGATAATTTCACTAACATCATCATCTTCCTGCCCTTATCCCACTCTAAGTGGGGTCGGCACAACATGTTATAAACATGCTGTCACATGATTTGGCTGCGTTTTTACGACCGGCCGCCTGCCTGAAATCAACTTACCTTAGTCGCATTTTACGACACCTCGGTAAGAAAGAGGGTGGTCTATTCTACTAAACCGGATACCACACGGTGGGTTAACTTACCTTAGTCGCCTTTTACGACACCCCGGTAAGAAATGAGGGTGGTACTATTCTATTCAGCCGGATGCCACACGGCGGGTCGACTTACCTGAGTCGCCTTTTACGACACCCCGGTAAGAAATGAGGGTGGTACTATTCTATTCAGCCGGATACCACACGGCGTGATAATTTCACTAACAGAAATCATAAATTCGTTGCACCTTCCAAAGAAAAACAAAATTCATTTGAAAGCTTCAACCCTGCTGAGTTTGAACTAAATCTATTAGACATGCTTAAGGACATCCCGATTCAATGTTTAACATCAAGCTGATAAACGCGTCATAAAAACATGCGATAAAAATCGAACAAATCACTAGTAGGGGCGTAACAACCAATTCTCTACACTAGAAATTTTTCCCCAAACAATATCTTGGCTAATAATGGACATAACCAATCGAAATGTTTCCGCTATCATTATTTCGGGCACCGAATTTCCTCTAAAGGGCCAATGGGCCGATGAAATGACGACACCTTAGTGATAGTTGAGGGGGTATTCTGTTATCGTATGATATGGTGGTTTGTTAATAATGAATAGCTAAAACTAAAACATAGGAAAACTATGTTGAATGATGAAATAATGTTTATTAAGATTACGTTCGTTACAAATCGATAAAAGGAATATAATCGTTTTAGGTTTAATTATGTATCTAATTTTTTTATTGAATCATATTACAGCTTCATAGATTTAATTTTTCAGGTAAATACATATTACATATATCAGGATGTCGGACGTAATAACTAAAAATTCAATAAAAAAATATATACCTAATATAGATATTTGTATATGAAACATTATAAGAATATCGTCTATATATTGATTAATAAACAGAAAAGGTGAAATTTCGTACTTAAATACGTTAGCATTTACAAAAATTATAATAATTTATTGAATTATGCGTTAGGTACTTTCCGGAGGTCCATAATACAAAAGTAAAGAAAATATTACTTCGTTATATATAAATGTAAATGTAGAGAATTCGAAAAAATCATGCACTAACCACCACCTGGAACACAAAAATACACAAGCAATGGATACATTTATTACCACAATATCAACATCGAAGCATCGTCAGAAGATAGACTCCACTACATCGTAAAGGTTGCAGTTGTGAGAACGTATAATGCATTCAACATTTAGCATTAAAAAAATTTAAAAGCTTTTAATTAGTATATATAAAATGAAGTGTGAAGTTTTCTTAAAAAGACCTATGTCCAACAGTAGACATCTATCGATTAAGTAAACAGAATAATTTTACCACACAATTTACATTTATTATAAGAGATTTAAAATAACAAATATATCAGTATCTCAATCAATCAAAATTGATAAGGTAATTGCGAATATTTACACGTTGTTGCAATTACTAATACAGCGAAACGGCTGCAATTAATTATTATACGTAACTTAAAACAAAAGGTTATAAATAAACATCAATGTTTTCAATGGCGCTATTATCGGTACTAATACGAACATATGAACGAATATGAATTTGCCAATGATAAAACTGAATATACGTTTATGTGAGACTAACAGTACATTAAATAGACGGACGGACGAACGGACGTCGATCGATGGACACTAGACAGCTGTTTTATTTATTTCACATCATTAACTGTATAAAATGAACGCCCTATTCAAGTGGTCGAGCTTGTAAATATAGAGTAAATTTCCGTGCTGTTGTGGTTTATAATAATCATTTCATAAGTGCAAATTTAACTATATGTTACTATTGATTTAATTTATTAACCTCTACTTTAAAGTTAAACAATTACAAATCAACATAATCATCATCCCGTTCCTGAACGGGATTCTCTCCTATTATTAGTATATACCCGTTAAATATACATAGTTGCCATGTTAGTCAAGCGGTTTAGCTCTGAAAGCGTATCGGACAGACAAACTTTTGCATATTATTGTATTAGCACGTGTATGGATTTGAAAAACATCATCATCCTCTCTTATTCCACTCTAAGTGGGATCGGCACAACATATTATAAAAATGTTGTCACATAATTCCACTAGGTATTTAAAGACAGGCCGCGTGCTTGCGTCAACATATCTTAGTCGCCTTTTGCGGAACCTCAGTAATCAAGAGGGTGGTCTCTTCTATTTAACCGGATACCACACGGTGGATCAACTTATCTGAGTCGTCTTTTTCGACACCTCGGTAAGAGGGTTGTCTATTCTATTTCACCAGATATCACACAGTGAGTCGACTTACCTTAGTCGCCTACGACACTTCGGTAAAAAAGAGGGCGGTCTATTCTATTCACCAGACACCACACGGCGGCTCAACTTACCTTAGTCGCCTTAACGACAAGAAAGAGGGTAGTCTATTCCGTTCAGCCGGATACCACACGGCGGGTGTATAGATTTAAAAAACATTCGATAAAAATAAAACGAATGGAAAAAGAATAGTCCCCGAATACTTTCTACAAGGGGCGTAATTGGATAGAGGAAATCAGTTTACCCCACTCGGACGTGTTTACCCCAAATCAAGGGTAAGTAGTACTGATTTGATAGATTTTTGGATGACCATTGTTAGTTGACGGTCAATTGAGTTCAGTGGCATCATTATGTGAGACAAAGATGCAGTTACGTAACTATTTTTAAAAGCTTTTATTTAACTTGCCTCGTTACGTACAAGGCAAGTTAAATAGAAGCTTTAAAATTGTTTTTGTTGAAAAGATTATCCGCCGAGTATTTTGCTGGTTTTTCTCGTGAGCAAACTTTCGAATCAATGTTAGCTTTAAAAACATTTGACGATTCAAAAGTACTGAAAACAGTACACTTGAATAAAGAATATTTTGAATTTGAATTTACATATATGAATCTTGCAAGTTAAATTTGACCCACTTTCCGGTATCCGATTGAACTATAACTTTATATACTGGTCCAGTCTCGATGTCAATTCATATTTATGATAAGCATGACCTGACGCTGCTTCTAGGATTGGCTCCTGACGAAGGAACCCCGCGATTTTGTCGTGGAGTCTATGTCCTGATGATGTTTCGGTTGTAGGGCGAAACGATTGTTAAGTTTGCGATAGCGAACGTGTTTAGTGCTTGTGTATGTGGTGGCGGTGGTGGAGGTTTGTGCATGTGTTTTTATGAATCCAGCATTTATCAGGTATTAAAACGGATTGTCCACTTTATATTTAGCATTATATATCATTTTATAAATTATAGTTCAATAACAAAATAATTTTATTATTACTTTTGTATTTTGGATCGCCGCAAAGTAACGTCTAATTATATATAATTTTTGAAGGTATATATATATGCGGTCCAATTAAGCTGTATTCTTAATAGCAGTTGCACCAATTAATTAGAATATCACTGACCGGCAGCGGGTTGCGTTCCCGGTAACAATTTTCATGGTCAACAACAAACTTCCGTTACTTACATCCATCAGTTTATGAACACGTCGATTAAGCATTATCTAGAACAGCGCAAAAACTTTTAACAATTAACAGCAATTGCATTTATTAATTACTCGAGCCAACTTTTGGGCCATATATGGCTTCACATTTGCAAGCTTTTTAATATTCATAGCATTAAATACTGTTTATAAATAGATCGTTACTATTTGGTTTGCAAAAATGCAGCTTTTACATTTTCTGGTAATTGCAGATGTACTAGGTTTTTGTCTACATTCTTGCAAAGCTTCTGTCGTTTATGGGATTGCAGATGTCTTTATGTATGAATGTGTATCATAATTTTCAAGACCACATTCAACTAATTTACAATTAATCTACAATTGAATAGAATTGTAATGTCTGAATGTTGAAAATATATGATCCTTGTTAAGGGTTTGTAGGTTTCGGCCCCGAGTACACTCTAATGTTTGTTAACAATTTTTTTTATAAATATATGGGACAATTTCACACACGATCGTCTGCAGGGTAAGTAACTTAAAATTTGTGTCATGGGTGACAGACAACTGTAACTTAACACTTTGTAAATAAACACTTTATGATGAAAATTATCCTTAGAGATAGGGAATCTCTAAGGTTATATAATCTACTAATTGCTTTAGAGCAATGTTGTTGTTTTATACTTTTCCTTTTCCAAAATTCTAAGTAAGTAGGTAAATGATAGGTAGAAGCCCCAATGCTTATCTTCAAGCAAAGGTAATAGTACCAGTCTACTTTCCTTTTATAACAATACTGCTTCATTACGGCATAAATTTTGTAGAAAGATGAATATATTTAGGTACGTATTCTACAAAAGTAAGAATATTATTTTGCTATAATCCGCGATAAAAGAAAATATATGTAATGCTAAATGTAGAGTGTACTATTCGTTCTCATACCTGATACATGCAGAATTTGTAAGAACTCATGCACTACCCGACACCGATAACACAATAGCACACAAGCACTGCACACATTCACCACCACAATCTCAACAATTGTTTCGCCCCGTAACCGAAGCATCGTCAAGAAATAGACTCCACCTCCTCATGATCTTTCGTGGATCTCAAAGTTTTCGCTAAGCAAAAAAAAAATTCTATAAATTAGTACGTATTCTAAGAAAGTAGAGGTTTTTGGTTTTCTAATAACCATGACATTTCCTGCAGTTAAAACTGTATTCATTAAGTGTAAAAAAAACACTGTTGTGTATGCAAAATTAAAACGACTATAGTATGCAGTGGTTTTTCTTACAGTTCATATACAACACCGATATCCAAACTAGTGAAGTGGTGCTAATCTCAACAAATCTCCATATCTAAAGCCGTGGACAGCGGTGATCGATGTCGCAGGGAAGCAACGTATATCAACAGTGGACTCCATTCGACACTGATAACGTATCAGCGCCGCGCGTTCACTTACAAAACAAGTATTACGTGCGACAAACACACGTGGCTACAGTTATTAACACGCATTTTGACACATTTCGATATATATTGAATGTTCTGAAGCATATACTATATATATAATAATTTTTTACGAAATAAAAATTTAAACTTTACAAAAAAAGAAAAAATAATTATGTAGTTGGGATCGATTTTAGTATTTCCATTTCTCGAGACTGCCCGTGCCCAATAAGCTACGCTGAAAACCGAATATAAAACCGATATTTTTTTTCATAAAACCTAGCTAGATCGATTTTTCTCCCCCAAAGCCCCTGCATGCTACAAGATTAAGTCATTTAAATATAGATGATAAAGTAAGTATTGAAATTTTACTAGTAAGTTTTTACCCCAAACAAGGTAATCTTGTATTTTGGGCCAGAGTTTCCCTACGTAATCAATATAATTAATAAATAGTAACGTTATAAATATAATTATAATTAACTTTAGCAGAGCAAAAAACTTAGCACTTAACAGAGTGGGATATTCTCTATTCTCAACATAGAAACAAAACGAGATTAATATCAAATAAGCGTTCAGCATGTAATAGTCCCTCCAATCACGGCAGCAGAGTGGCTCCCTGATAGCGATGTGAAAAATAACCGATTATTTTTTTAAATAATCGATTTTTAATAATCGATTATCTTTTCATCAAAAATCGATTTTTTTAAAATCGATTATTTTTGGTATCCCTTTTTCTTTTATACTCTTTTTCTTGTTTTTTAACATTAGATATGCATTGTTGGATGAAACCAATTTAGCTAAACTACACATTTTAATCCAATTTCACAAACATCTGATATTATTTCTTAGTAGTTGTCCACTTTAATTAACCATTATTGTAATTAATTATTAATGTTAAAAAAGACAACTATTGATATAGTCAGAAAAAATTGATTTTAAAGGGATAAAAATCGATTATTAATTAATCGATTTTTTTCTACTCCAAGTCACATCCCTACTCCCTAAAACCCTACACCGCTTTTTATACTTATCCCCGCTCTAAACTACAATAGACACCGGTTTGTTACTACCCCTACTAAAAATTCAAGTAAAACCACCTCTTCAACTCAATATATATAAATATAAAAGAGAAAATTAAAATCAAATACACACAATAATGTAAAGTGTGAACATCATTTTCTTATCGGGTTTGAATAGTAGTGTTACAATAAAAATCATAAAACACATTTAACTTATACTTTCTGCGTTAATTCGTCTATATTTTGCGATAACAGAGATTATTGGTGACATTACAATCTTATCAGCAAGACAAGGACACGTAAATTATTGTATTTACACGTTCACCAAATATTGTTAAGTGTAGTTCGCATGCAATCTATTTTGGTCTTAAACCTTATCAGGCTATACGGATTTTTAGATTTAATCGACAAATATATCCTTGGCATCGATATCTTCATAAAATTTTGAGATTTATTACATTCCTATAAAAAAATATGAACACCAACAATTTATAAATTTAGGAATGATTAAAAAAACGTTACTTTTTTGGATTTGTTAGTAGGGTTAGTGAGATTATTATAACATCAAAAAATGATTTATAGAATTAGGCGTTACTTTATATTATTACGAAAATATTATTTTGCTATAATCGGCAATTAAAATATTACCACGATAAAAACATTAGACAAAATAATATATTTATTACTTTTGTTTATTTATAAAAAAAATGATGTCATCTTTCAATAAGACTTTCAAAATTACAACAATTACTTCGTGTAATTTGTAATATTCGGATTCGAGGGTATTCGTTGTTCATTTATTAAATTTTGCTTACCAATACCGTAGTCAGTTAATATAAGCATAAATTCGGTTTATCAGTACATTATTAACATTTTGTGGCTATCCGAATGGATGAATTTGTATAAATTCGAAAACGGTTTTAAATAAATTTGGCTATTTGATAGAAATAACAGAGCAGGTATCATATAGTTTAAAAAAGTGAGATAAAAAATCGATTTATATTCTTTAATAATTATTATTGCATTTTTCAGGTGACAAGAGGGCTGGCTCCTGTCGCACAAAGAATCAGCTTAGCGATTCAGCGCAGAAACGCTGCCAGCATTCTTGGGACCATTCCACGTGGGCATGATTTGTATAGTCCTAGCGTGTAAGTAGTTTAAGATAGATATAACTTGTACATTTTTGTTATTGCATTAAATTATTTTTATTCAAGTTATTTTTAATTATATATAATTTATAAACCTGCATATCTCTAAAGAATTCTGATATGTCTATAACCAACCAAGGAGCAGTGTGGTAAGTCTATGGTCACTTTTATTAAAAGAGAGAGCCCTATGTCCCACCTGTGGGTTAGACATAAAAAAAATTAAACCTATAATCTCGCGAAACAATATTATCAAATTAGCACGAATCACAACACTTTTCCGCCAGCCCGTCAATATTTAGCGACAATCGACATCATTGACATAACAATCTTATCGAAGTGATAACGGCTGTAAACTGATGTACTAACACTACCAAATAAAGTTTAATATAATTCACATGCAATATTTAATCATCCTCCTGCCCTTATCCCACTCCAAGTGGGGTTGCAAAACATGTTACAAACATGTTGTCAGATGATTTTGCTACGTATTTTACGACCGGCCGCCTGCCTAACGTCAACTTACCTAAGTCGTATTTTCTGATAACTCGGTAAGAAAGAGGGTGATCTATTATACCAAACCGGATAGCACACGGTGGGTCAACTCAACTTACGTTCGACTCTTACGACAACTAGGTAAGAAATGAGGGTGGTCTATTCTACTCAGCCGGATACCACACACATACATGCAATATTTAATGGAAACCAAAAAATGTTATTTTTTATCTGTTATTAAACATTAAATTCGCTCATAAATAAATTACAACTTGTAACATTACATAACAAATGTCTAATACAAACAAATTAATGGTTAATTTCATTCCATTCATGCTATATCCGGGAATGTATGGATCGAATTCCATTCCAATGTTAAATGGGATTGGAATTCAATCCATTGTAACAACATTGAATTGGAATTCATTATAAATACCACCGTTTACAAATAGAGACAACCAAATCGGGAGCCTTATATAGTTTCGGTCACTAAAAATTTAAAGCCCGACATCTATTTCGAGCAAATGGCACAATAATTGTCAAACACGAATACAATTCAACGAAAGACTTACTGACAGGATAACCAACTGTATTGTTTAAATAGGATATGTCTTGCTTCCTAATTCATTGATACATTTTGTTGGTTCTTCATAGCATGTTTTGTTTTTGTTTGTTTTAAGACATACATGGTTGTCCGTCCCCAAAGTAAGTAACTTATGTGACTTATTACTTAGGTGAATATATACTTATATAATTTTTAAATACATACATACTTAAATACAAATATTCACCCAGAGTAGAAGACCAACAAATTGACTTAATCATGTGACTTGACTGTTACATTTTATGGAATACAATGGTGTTAACTAAGGTAAATCGCACCTGCCAACATTTTAACTGCATCTTGATTTAATTGGTATTATTATTACTATCAACAGTCTTTTCAAATGTAAGATAATTAAGTAATAAGATGATTACGTATGTAATAACTAAGTATTAGGGAAAAGTATAACCAATAGTAAGTAAATAGATCACATTTTATTATCGTTATATAATTTACCTTACACACAAAAAGAGTAAAACATCTTAGTCTATATATAGAAATTGTTTATATTATCTTAATGTATTCAATAAAACACCCGTATATCGAAATGACGTATAGTTGCAAAATGGAGACACACACATATTTTAATTATACTTTGACTATATTTTATATCGCCCTATCCGAAGAATAAAGTCACATGTGCCATGTATAAGCATAGGAAATATGACTTTATTCTTCGGATAGGGAAATATATAATTGAATCAGATAAGAGTAGTATAAAATTTTTCAGTAATCATTTTAAAAATAACTGATTTATTGTTTGTTCATGAACAAAGCGACCAAATTTCAAAACTTTTTTTCATATGCAGTGTAAATGTAGCGGAGTGTCCTGCTTAAAATACAAACATGGCAACTCTAACATAAAAGAAATGAGGTCCATACAAGACAAGTGCCATTACGAATGAACAGGGACGCATCTTTAATTGGTATCGATATCTGGTCTCGGTATCGAATTATTCCCGGTACCTAATTACACGTTCCTAATAACGAAGGACATGTGTAATCACCTTAAATAACAGAAATAACATTTGGTACAGCTAAAAACTGGACCAGTTTTCGGTTTGGATTCTTCGTTAACGTTATCCAATCACGCGATGCTACCGACTTGTACTTGCTATTTTTATTTGGTATTAAAGAAACCTTTGCTTTGCGATTTTGTCGTGGAGTCTATCTCCTGATGATGCTTTGGTTGCAAGGCGAAACGATTGTTTAGTTTGTGATAGTGAACGTGTAGTGCTTGTGTATTGTGGTGGCGGTGGTGGAGGTTTGTGAAAAAAAATGGAGAGTCCACTCTACATTTAGTATAATATATATTTTCTATTTCATTTTATCGCGGATTATAGCAAAAAAAAAATACTTTTGTATTATGGATCCCCGCAAAGTAACGCCTACTTCTATAAATTATTTTGGTACTAAAGACTTTACAGTTCATGATACTTCTGGGACAGGGAAACGAAATAAAAATAATATGGCTACACTATGAGCTGAAATAGTAAATATTTTTAGCGCACTTCATCCTGCCCTTATCTCACATAAAAAAGAGGGTGGTTCTATTCTGCTCAGCTGGATACTACACGGCGAGTCAACTTACCATGGTGGCCTTTTACGACACCTCGATAAGAATAAATGAGGGTGGTCTATTGGTCTACTGGTGAAACTTTTGAAGACGTGCGCTTAAACTTATAGCCGTGGCATCACCCTCTTTCTTACCGACGTGTCGTAAAATACTACTAAGGTAATTTAAGTTATTATTTCTATGGAAAGCTAATAGGTTCCCAGATTTGAACCTGTTATTTCTTAGCAAGGGTTATGCTGTCATTTGTAATGACGTACAATCAACAGTAATACATCATTGAAATGAAATATTCTACGACTTGAGAGTTCTCTAATATTAATTAATAAGAAATTTTAATTGAAGCCAGATATTTGAGATATAAGAAGCGACTGGTTTAACGCTTTAACACGTTAATAATGAGACATGTTGTACATATTCATCAATCATCTCTGATATCCGATACTATGGTTATATTTTTTAATTGGAGTTTACTCCTTACGAATCGATTTCCATCAAAGATCCGATATGGGAAGATTAGGAGAGAAATTAATCTAAGCGTTAACTGAAAAACATGTTTTAACGTGGTTCCGTACGATAATTAGATTGAACGATAAGCAAAAAGAGTTTATACAAAAGTTGTTTTTTTTTAACTTTTTTATTATTTTAAGTCTAATTTACTTGAAATAAATAAATTTATTTACATTCAAATTTAAATTCAAAATATTCTTTATTAAAATAAACTTGTAAACAAGTGCTTTTGAATCGTCAACTCTACCGCTGGTTCGGAAAGCCGTTCCTACCGAGAAGAGACAGCAAGAAACTCGGCGGTTGCTCTTTTAAAAATATAATTCTTATGACTAGTTACATTTAGTCATTACTGTCTTGTACAGGGCCTAAGCAAGCTATATCCACACATTCTTATCAAATTCAAATTCAAAATTCAAAATATTCTTTATTCAAATAAACTTGTAAACAAGTGCTTTTGAATCGTCAACTCTACTGCTGGTTCGGAAAGCTGTTCCTACCGAGAAGAGCCAGCAAGAAACTCGGCGGTTGCTCTTTTAAAAATATAATTCTTAATACTATTTACATTAAGTCGTTACTGTCTTGTACAGGTTCAAAGAGAGCTATATCCACACAGTCTTATCTTCCAAATAATCCTCAAGAGTATAGTAGGCTTTCTGTATCAGCCTCTTTTTAACAGTGTTTTTAAACTGATGTAATGGCAAAGCTGAAATTGATTGCGGAACTTTATTATAGAATCTTATACCAAAACCCACAAACGAATTACGTACTTTTGCAAGGCGCAAAGCAGGAGCCGCAAGCTTATGTCGGTTCCTGCTTTGTCTATTGTATACATCACCTATCGTTTTATAATTCTTTATATTTTTATGTACATAAATTAGATTGCTTAAAATATACTGTGAAGCAAATGTAAGAATACCTGTTTCCTTAAACTTCTCTCGCAGGGAATCACGCGGTCTTAAATTATAAATGCCACGTATAGCTCTTTTTTGTAAAACAAAAATTTTTTCACTATTCGCGCATTTACCCCACAGCAATATTCCATAAGACATAATGCTATGGAAGTAGGCAAAATAAACAAGTTTTGCTGTTTCGACGTCTGTGAATTGTCTTATCTTTCGAACAGCGTAGGCCGCTGAACTCAGTTTCCCTGCAAGAGTTGTTACGTGTGTGCTCCATTGGAGTTTTGTATCCAAAGATACTCCCAAAAATACAGTTGAATTTTCTGTTTTTAGTGGTACATTATTTAAAGAGAGTCTATTTGCTGTTTTTGCAGCATTAGGTAATGCAAATTCAATACATTTAGTTTTATTTGAGTTCAGTACCAAATTATTTAGCCTGAACCAATGAGCTACTTGCGATAAACCCCTGTTTACTTCGTCAATATTATCGTCATTTCTATTTACTTTAAAAATTAATGATGTATCATCCGCAAACAGTACAATATCGCAAATATTATGAATAAAATACGGTAAATCATTTATATAAACTAAAAACAGAAAGGGACCAAGGATTGATCCTTGAGGCACACCCATAACTAAGGCCGATCCGGATGACTGCACATCATTAATGCACACTCTTTGAATCCGGCTGTGAAGGTACGATGCAACGAGACGAAGTGCATTGTTTTTAATGCCATAATAGCCAAGCTTTAACAATAAAATTTCGTGTTGAACGCAATCAAATGCTTTGGATAAGTCACAAAATACCCCTATGGCATTTTGTGAGTTCTCCCACGCATCAAAGACATGCTTCAACAACCTCACACCCGCATCCGTTGTAGACCGACCCTTAGTAAACCCATACTGCTCAGGATGAAGTAAATTATTTAAATTAAAATGCTGGAGCAGCTGCTTTAGGATGATTTTCTCAAAAATCTTGCTTAGAGTTGGCAAGACCGAAATAGGTCTATAGTTCTGAGGGTCGCTCTTATCACCGGACTTAAAAAGGGGGATCAATTTACTATGTTTCATTAAATTGGGAAATATCCCTGTATCTACAGATTTGTTAAAGATCTTGGCCATAATCGGGGCGATAATATCAATAATATTATTAATTAATTTTACGGACATTCCCCATAGATCAGTTGTTTTTTTAATATTTAATGTTTTAAAAATTTTGACGATATCGTATGGGGAAATGTGTTGAAATTTAAAATTAACACTGCACTCCGTGACGCTGTCCTTTAAAACATTAAAAGCTTCCATTGGGGATGAGTTTATTGAGCTAGTGGTAGAAATGGGTATATTTTGAAAGAAATGCTCAAATGCACTAGCTACTGCTGTATCAGAATTAATAAGTTCATTCCCAATTTTAAGCTCTATGGCAGAATTATGCATTTTACGTCTACCTGTTTCATCTCCAATAACATTCCAGGTAGTTTTTATTTTATTTTTAGAATTAATTATTTTACTTTTAATATGAAGAGATTTGGCCTGTGTGCAGACACTTCTAAACGTTTTTGAATATTTTTTTACATATTGTAGAAAAGTGGGGGACTTATTATATTGTTTTTCTGCATACAGATCAAATAACTTATTCCTACTCTTATAAATGCCATTAGTGGCCCATTCGCTAAACCTAAGATTTTTGATCACTTTTTTTTCTATAATATTAAAAGTCTTATTGAACTCACAACCAATCATTCCAAAGAGGGCATTAAAAAGTTCATCTGAGCTACCGCGACTTTTGTCGAATTGCAATATCTTTGATGATATTTTAGATTGAAATCGCTTTATTTTATTCGAAGTGAAAGGCCTGTACTTGATATAACAATTTTTTTCCTGCATATAGTTAGGGACAGATATAATTTGCCCACTATGATCAGACTTTAAGCGATTTATTATAGATTTTTCTAACATATTACAACTGTAGTTAGTAAAAATATTATCAACACCGGTAGCTGAAGTTGCAGTTATCCTGGTAGGTTCGTTAAATACATTGATCATATCAAAACATTGAAATAAATTAAGTAACCTACAACGATTACAGGTATCCACTAAGATGTCAACATTAAAGTCTCCACATATTAAAACTTGTTTTGAAGATTTAAAGATCTTCTTAAGAACTTCCTCCATGACGCTCTCAAATAATATATAATCACTGGAGGGTGGGCGGTACACAGAAACTATAATATAGCGCTCTAACTCCACACAAGACAGTTCAATGGTACGTTCAACAGAAAGACCGACAATATCATTTCGTTCTTTACAATGTACTTTGGAATGAGTTAATATCAAAGATCCCCCATGCTGGGCGGTCTTCCTCAAGAACGCACTGGACACTTTATAATTTTTAATATTTAATAAGAAATTAGAACTGTTTAGCCAATGCTCGGTTATACATAAAATATCAATACTAAATTTATTCATAAACAGTTCTATTTCAAATTCCTTGCCAGATAGACCTTGCAGATTCTGGTGTACAATATTCAAGTTACAAGGTCTATCTATTGTCTTATTATCTAGTTTAAAGTAACATTTTCCGTACCTAAAATGTTACTTGATATACTATTAGTACTACTACTAGTACACATGTCAATATATGAATAATTAGTACTTAATGTACAGTTTGTATATGAGTCAATAGACTTAGTTACATCACATGTAACTGTATCATTTAAATTATACGCTAGCAGTGAAGCTAGACTCCGATAACATTTTTTAGACAGATACATAGTATCTCTAGTCAACTTAAACGAGGTAATAAATTTATTTGTCAAAATAAAATATAGCGTCACTATGACGGTATGTCAAATTATACATTTTTAAGTTTAAATTATATATGTGCTCATTCTGCCTACTAGTCAGTATATCTGAGTAGGGAAAAACACATATAACAAATTTACATTTATATTTCTCATTTAAAAGTATTAATTTTTCGATGCATTTTGTAATCTGTGGTTTTTTTACATTTAAGCTGTCACCAAACATTAATATGACTGTAGTATTAGAGTCAAAATCATTACAATTCCAGTTATTCATTATATAATCATAAGTTGCTCCGGGTGAACATTTATTAATTACTGAATGTCTTAAGTACATATTCATAATTGCTCCAAAACCTTTGCCCAACTTGTCAGAGAAAATAATGGTTTTTTTCTCTGATTTTACAACATTGTTTATATTTAAAGTATTTGACGGATTAATAGTAATATATGATGGTGAAGTACTTTCAATGTGCTTCCTCAAAGAGCATTGACATTCCTTATCCTCATACTCTTTATACTTATTTGACAATGACACGAATCGTTCCATGTTGTCATTGCAAATTTCCAATAGACCGTCAAAGGATGCAATATGCTCATTAATTTGAATTTGAGATTTTGAATACAAGTCTGTCATATGTTTCAAAGATTTTTCTAATTTTTCTATTTTTTTTTCAAGTTGCAAAATTTCACCATCATATATATATTTATTATGGTGTAATTTATGATTAATTGATTTAATCTTATTAATTAAGCTCATACGTTCTTTTCTACTTTTCCCTAACTGTTGAATGCAGTTCTTGGTTTTAATAATCTTTTTAGTTTTATTAATAAATTTGTTAATTTTAATGTATTTTTTTAATTTTCTATGACTACTAAAGTGTACGGTCTTTAGTGAGTCATTGTCAGAGGTTAGATCAATTATTTGTGGATTTCGCTCTGAACCACAAACAGAACCACACTCAACCAATTCCTTGAAAAGGCTTTGTGTCGCATTAACCTCATAAGATTGATTTAACTGTTCCAATTGAAACATTGTTTGCTGAGTCTCATGTAAACTGGTTTCTAATTCACTAATGCGACTCAGGGCCTTTTCATGTACCTGGCTACATTGATAAAATGAGTCTACAGTATCCTTAAGCTGGTTCCTTTCACCTAAGGTGTCCATATACTTAGTATGCAGCTCCGCTAGCTGTTTCTTGTATAGTGAGGATTGCTTTATAACTGTACTAATTTCCTCCTCACTTTCCTCTCTCTCTTGCAAGAGTTGAGTGTTGAGCTGCTTAACAGATTTCAGTTCATTGAGGGCCAGCTTAAGCTTTGACTCCATCTCTTTGTATGAAGCTTGACGGGTCATCATTTTTATATAAAATTGATTTCTGAAATTATAAAAAGAAATATGTTAAATTAATTTGTTAAATTAAGTCAGCCAGACAGTAGCAGTACCTATGTATATAATAAAAATGTTGACCCACTATTAATTAAATCAGCTATATTAAATTTTACAGTATTATGTACTTTAAATATCCTAAATAATTAAACATGTGCAGGATAAATAAAATTATAGTGCAAAGGTTTATGGTTCACTTGATTAAATTGTTTATAAATATTTATGCAAGTTAAACATCCAGTTGCCTGGTAAATCAGGTCACAATATTATATATATTACTAACTTTGGCAGTACTTTGAAATCTTTATTTACCAATATAAAAATGATAATGAAGTGTGTTTACTAAGTGTATGTTTGAAGTTTTAATGAATATGTGTTTATTAGTAAGATGTATGTATGGCAGTAGGGCCTTCTTCAACTTTGCTTCCACAACTTGTCAAGCAAAGAGAGATAAAGCAATGCCTATGTATGAGAAGTGACGTTTCTCATAAATGAGAAATTATGTGAAGTGTGAGATTTTAACACACTTTATATAAAACAAGATTAATTAGAAAGGTTCCTACTCCGATTTATAAGTATTATTAAGTATTTAATAACAAAGAAGTAATTAAAACTGTATCAAATCTATTATACTATAATATAATATTTAATCTGCTCACTCAACTTTTATTCTATACTTTTTAATAAAGTGCTGGAAAAGTTTATTATTTTGTTTTTGATATATATATAAATAGCTTATAACTATAAAATGAAAAGAAATACTCCCCGGGTTTTAGTCCGTTGAGATATGAATTCCAACCGGTGACTCCTGACAGCTGTTTGTTTAGTTACTGTATTAAGAACTAAAGAAGAAAATTTATATCACAAAACTTTCAGTAATTATTAGTTCAACATTTACTTAAATTAAAAACGTATATAAACTAAATTAAACTTAAAATAAATAATTTAAATTAGGAGCAACTTAAATTATGACTTGTCACTTTGACAGCCAACCACAGATCCTATATATCTATATATCTTCCAAGTAATCCTCAACAGTATAGTAGGCTTTCTGGATCAGCCTCTTTTTAACAGTGTTTTTAAACTGATGTAATGGCAAAGCTAAAATTGATTGTGGAATTTTATTATAGAATCTTACACCCATATATATTTATGTACCATAAAAAATGTTGGAAAAACCATTTTTGGTAAAAAAAAGTGTACAAAGGTCAACTTATCCCTATGACAGAGATCTCTGCCAGCTTAACTACGGAGTGAGACAATTTATAGTTAAGAAAAAGTAAATAAAGTAAATATTAAAAAAATAGTGCAACTGTCTCACACTTAATCGATCGCGTTAGCGAAACGTAATTTGTTTGGCGCTGCAACAGCGGTCACTAGATGTCGCTGTTGCTACGTAATACAAATCGGCGTTATGCTGACGCGGGTAGGTTATGAAAAACTCGCACTAAGCACACAAGTAAAGGTAACTCGCAAACAACATGAATCTTTAATATTTAAATGAGTTAATCTTATATGTATATATATTTTTTTTTTTTCGGAATCTCGGAAACGGCTCCAACGATTTTCCCAAAATTCAAAAGAGTTTTGTGGGAGTAAAATCGATCTAGCTAGGTTTTATTAAAAAAAATCATTTTATCCCTGTTTTTGGGTATTAAAATATACTAAAATTTGTACTGAATTGACATTTTGCTATTAAACTGTCAAGTCAGCGTAGTTCATTCGGGGAACGGGTGGTCGCGAGGAATAGAAATACCTAGGATCGAGACCCACCTACCCCATTATTTTTTTTTGTTTTTTTTTTATTTTCTAAATAATTACCGAGCAAGGCTCGGTCACATAGATATTCTTTACTTATATATAAGGTTGAATGATTTGTTTGTTTGAATCTAAGGAACTACTGGACCGATTTGAAAAATTCTTTGAGTGTTAGATAGTACATTTATCGAGGAAGGCTATAGAGATATATATATAACATCACGCTAAGATGAATAGAATAGGAGCAATCAAAAATATTGCGAAAACGGCAGAATATTAAGCTTTCCTTGCGTCCGCTAAGTAAACGTTGTAAGTCACAGCGTAGGAATATTGCTGATCATTGTACTATCACAGCGTAGGAATATTGCTGATCATTGTACTCTACATAAACTCCTAAATGGTAATATTGACTGTCCCTCATTGTTATCTAAAGTGAAGCTAACCGTACCTCGTAAATTGAGATCAGTTAGACAGCAGGCATTTTTCCATGTTAAAAAATATCGCACTAACATTAAGCACACAGACCCCATTACTCGTATGGTGGATAACTATAATAAAATTTACTGGATATCAGACATTGACGTATTTTTGGATTCCTTTACCACTTTTAAAAACAAAATTCATTATTTGGTGACTTAAATAATAAGTTTTATCTGAATTATCTGTAATTAAAAATTATCAATAAAAAATTTATATTTATATAATTATCTTTGTTGAATTTAATATAAGTATTTCATTTTATTTTTAACTCTTTGACATTTAATTGATATACAAATGTATTTTGGTTATTTTAAGCAAAATTTAATTCTGTGTTACAATTATTTTTATTTCTATACCATAAATCACTTTTGTAATTAATTTTAATGACAAATATTGAATGCTGTACATACCTTTAAGTGACGTGTTCAGGCAGAACCAAGACTTTATATATAATATCTAACTGTACAATTGCAACTTGTTCATGTCGTTGGTGTGTCTTGTATAAATAAATAAATAAATAAATAAATAAGTTATACAAAAATCTCTTATAATTAACTCACGATAACTACTTTTATGTTCAAAAACAGCGGAACAGTAATTTTATATATCAACAACGAAGCAACAAGAATTGTAACCGTGTGGTATCCGACTAAGTAGAGTAGTACCACCCCCATTTCTTACCGAGGTATCGTAAAAGGCGACTAAGGAAAGACGACCCGCCGTGTGGTATCCGGCTGAGTAGAATAAACTACCCTCATTTCTTACCGAGGTGTCGTAAAAGGCGACTAAGGTAAGTTGACCCACCGTGTGGTATCCGGTTAAGTAGAATAGACCACCCTCTTTCTTACCGAGGTGTCGTAAAATATGACTAAGGTAAGTTGACGTCAGGCAGGCGGCCTGTCGTAAAAACGTAGCCAAATCATGTTACGGCATGTTTATAACATGTTGTGCCGACCCCAGTTAGAGTGGGATAAGGGCAGGAGAATGAAGCAACAAGAATTGTATTTTGCCCTTATAAGCCTTACACGATGTTCTTCAAATAATTGTTCGATCATGATAAGCTAATATTATTTCCATATATAACATACATAATGAGGGCTTGTCTGTTACTAATTTACGCAATAATTAAATTAGGCTTAAAATGGATAAATTGTTATGTAGGAATTTTTCGCTATCGATTCATTATCGCAAATGAAACAAGTATGGCTACTAGGATAATCGTTAGGATATTTTGAACAGATGGCTAATGACTGGGCCCCGCCGTGTGGTACCCGGCTGATTAGAATAGTCCAACCTCATTTCTTACAGAGGTGTCGTAAAATAAGACTAAGGTAAGTTGACGTCAGGCAGGCGGCCGTTCGTAAAAACGCAGCCAAATCATGTGACAGCGTGTTTATAACATGTTTTGCCGACCCCACTTAGAGTGGGATAAGGGCAGGAGGATGATGGATGATGATGGCTATTGACTGGCCCGTTGGCGTAGTTGGTAGAGACCCTGCCTTCAGCTCCGCGAGTCGCGGTTTCGATTCCCACCGAGAGCCAATATTTTCTTTCTTTAATATATGTATTTAAGTATGTATTTTATATAATTATTATATAAACAAACGGGTCACATCGCGATAACTCGAGTTACCTTTGTATAAGGATGTGACCCGTTTGTTTACATAATAATTAGTATGAATCGCAAAATTTTAAAATCTACCATTATTTTTTATATATATAGCAGTTGTCTGTGACCCATAACACAAGTGTTAAACTTCAGTTAAGTTAGATTTACTTTGGGGACGGAAGAACGTGTGTTTAAATTTACCATATATTTATTTATTTAAGTTTTTTGTAGACATAGAAAAAAAGGTTGGTGATCAAATTAAAAAATAAAAGTGAGGCATTTATCTATATAGAGATTTGAATAAACTTTAGTAAAATTAAGCAATCATATACATACTGCCGCGACGCCGTGTGGTATCCGGCTGAATAGAATAGTACCACCCTCATTTCTTACCGAGGTGTCGAAAAAGACGACTAAGGTAAGTTGACCCACCGTCTGGTATCCGGTTGAGCAAAATAGACCACCCTCTTCCTTACCGAGGAGTCGTAAAATACGACTAAGGTAAATTGAGGTCAGGCAACTTACCTTAGGCCAGTCGTAAAATACGTAGCCAAATCATATGACAACATATTTGTAACATGCTGTGCCGACCCCACTTAGAGTGGGATAAGGGCAGGATGATGATACATACTGCTGCGATAACGCCGCATAAAGAGCTCTTGAATAAGGGCCTCGTATGGGCTTGAAACTTATCGTTCACCCGATAGAATAAGATCTGAGTGTAGCCGGTTTTTATACATTATTCATTATCTTCCTACCCTTATCTCAATCTAAGTGGGGTCGGCACAACATGTTATAAATATTTCACATAATTCGGTTACGTATTTTTCGACCGACTGCACCCTAACGTCAAATTACCTCAGTCATATTTTACGACACCTCGGTAAGAAAGAGGTTGGTCTATTCTACTCAACCGGATACCAACTTACCTTAGTCGCCTTTTATAACACTTCGGTACAAAAAGTAATGATTTTTTTTAACATGTTGTCACATGATTTGGCTGCGTATTTTACGACCGGCCGCCTGCCTGACATCAACTTACGTTAGTCGTATTTTATGACACCCCATGAAACAGGGTAGTCTATTCTACTCAGCCGGATACCAAACGGCGTATAACAAGCAGTAGAGGTCTATTGGTTAAAAGAGAAAAGAAGACACAGAAACTTTTATGCTTATAATCGTCTATGATAATACCAATCAAAAATCACTATTGTATGGAAATATTGTGTTAAGACCTTTTTTCAAAAGTAATAATGATAGTTAATGTATAGAAACCGGCTATACTCACGTCTTATTCTATTTTTTATTCTTAACGTAATAACGATGATGAAGACTTCATTGTGGATTATAGCAAAATAATTTTATTATTACTTTTGTATTATGGATCTCCGCAAAGTAACGCCTAATTCTATAAAACTTTCTTCAAAGCAATAAAAAAGTTACCCTGATATAATTTTTATTTGCGATATTTACAAATTTTGTTAAAACGCGTTAAGAAATTAAATACGATAACCATAAACGGCGTTTAATATTGCTGCAAATTTGTTAGCGTTTCGCATCGTAATTATTTGATACGTTTTAAATGTAATTATTTTCGAATCGCATTTTTATGCGATCGGGACATAAGTGGAAATTTTTTTAATCGTTAAATGTTGTGTATAATTTTATTGAAGATTATTTTGTTGACCTCTGATTCTCTGATACATCCGTATTGGATTATTAGTTTTTATAGATTGAAGGCTTAAAACTAAAGTCAATAAATAGATTATGTTATAGTTAGAAATGGATGCCCCATTCCTAACTATACAGTTAAAACAAACACTTCGTGGCAGAAACTTTGTACTACATTTTTTCTCGCAGAATGTCTTTTATATCTCTCACCTATCCTCTACATCTAAGTTCGTCTAGTATTTCACTAGTATTTTTAAATTTTGTTCGAATAACACAGATTTTTTTTCAAATTACCAATATTTTTACAGCACCTAGTAAGTGAATTGTACCCATTAAACAAAAGTTTTTATAAGAGTAGGTATGTAGTAAAATAGGATACTCTTATTAAACGGATGTCTTCTTGGACAGAAGGATTGATATTTAGATGGAAGAGATTTCTCTAGTCCGAAACAAGTTCGACCTAATCCTACATAACGCGTCGCTCTAAGCCAAGGTACGGTCTCACAGCTGTGGTAGCCCAGCGGTAACACCGTGCGACTCTTTCGAGATGGGTTCAAACCCGGGCAGACACCAATGAGTTTTTCTGTTAAAACTTATGTGTCTAATTGATAATTGCAATTTATCACACGCTTTTCGATGAAGAAAAACATCGTGAGTAAACCTGCATATCTCTAGAGATTAGTGGAGATATGTGTAACCTACCAATCCGCACTGGAGCAGCGTGGTAGGTCTTAGCTCCAATCCTTCTCTCTAAAAACGGAGAGAAGAGGCCTATTCTCAGCAGTGGGATAGTAACAGGCCGCTCTACTTACTTACTTTTTACGTACGATCTTACAGGACGCACCCTTATGGTGACCCGCCGAGCGATCGCCCGATCAGTAATTAAGCATAAAAGTTTAATTAAATAAAACCTCATTGGTCCCTGGGATTTGATCTGAATTATTCTTAACAAAGGTCAAGAACTCAATTCCACCAGCACGTCATTTTACGCTTCGCAGTATCCGCAAACAAAGTATATTTCCGAATGAGCACTACCTGCGCTTCGCATTGAGAAGCAAATAATTGACTTTTCAATTTCGTGCCTTTTAATATTGGCTTGTGCCTGTGGTGTAATAAATGGTGATACTAACAAGTCCGATTCCGAGAACGGACGGTCCCTTGTTCTTTTTTATATTTTTGGGGCCCGGTCACGAGTCGTTGAGAAGATAAATAGTGGAAGTAGTCAATGACGTCATACTACAACCATGCGTACATAATATTACTAATAATTAAAATACACCGAATATTATTTAATTTTATATTAGAATATTTATCGCATGTTTAAAATAATTAATTAAATAATAACTTTGTCAGTCGCAGCATTTTAATATTTGTGGAATTTATAATTAAATTTGATAATATTTAACATGCTTTACGCTGTCCGCGTGTATAAAATGTTTAATTGCGTTCCGGAAGGAATTATATTTCTCATGTGGAATTTTATAAATTAAAATTAAATTCGAATTTTAAATATCAAATATTCGATATTAAATATTCGCTATTCGATATTTTAACGAGGTTTCTGAATATATTTCACGTGTTGTTTTGTATAAACTATAATTTAATTCGGATTTTTGTGTACAAACATGTATTCTATATTCAATATTCGACACTCCTAGTAGGTTATAAATTATGGAGTTCATTTTTAAATGCACTGACACGGCATACTATACGGTTGTACAAATAACGGTAAGTTAAATCTATGAAAGATAATTTGTTTTCAGTCTTGTAGAGAAGATTCCGTGTGCTTAGTGTGAGTTGTTTTAACCTACTCGATCGCTTTAACGTAACGCCAATTTGTATGATGTTGGCTACACGAACAGCACACGCGCACGAACAGCGGTCGCTAGATGTCGTTGTTGCAGCGTCATACAAATTTATGTTACGTTAACGCTATCGCGTAGGTTAAAAAAACTGATAATAATCTACATAGACTTCAGTGGTAATACTAAATACCACCAATATTTTCCCAGTTCAGAGCTTCCTTTCTTCTCAGTAGGCAGAAGTGGCTATTTAAGCTACTCCGACGCTTACCAGGTAACATATCCCAACGATCTTTAGGAATATGCAGGTTTCCTCACGATATTTTCCTTTACTGTAAAGTTTAAAACAAATTTGAAACATCAAGTAAACAAATTTTTTTATGGAAAACTTATAAGCATTAATTTTTTAACCTCAAATTCTATAGATCCCCTTTAGGATATCGTGGTATACATATTATATATAAAAACATCCCCTACACAGCTTAACACGGAGGTGTTAGTTAACTCATTCACGTTAAGTATCCCTAATTAAATAAAGGTATTGGCAACACAATAAATATCTCAGTGTATTATTATTTATAATAAATCATCAACATCATCATCATCACCATCTTCCTGCCATTATCCCACTCTAAGTGGGGTCGGCACAACATGTTATAAACATGTTGTCACATGCTTTGGCTACGTATTTTACGACCGGCCGCCTGCCTGGCATCAACTTAAATTAGTCGTATTTCACGACATCTCGGTAAGAAAGAGGGTGGTCTATTCTACTTAACCGGATACCACACGGTGGGTCAACTTACCTTAGTCGCCTTTTACAACATCTCGGTAAGAAATGAGGGTGGTCGATTCTACTCAGCCGGACACTACTCGGCGGGTCGACTTACCCTAGTCGCCTGTTATGACACCTCGGTAAGAAATGGGAGTGGTACTATTCTATTCCACCAGATACCACACGGCGATATTATTTATTATAAATGTATGTGGAAAAAAATATTGGCAACCCTACAAATTCAAAATTAGAATCACGATGATAGTAACATTATCGCAAAACGGCATTATTGTAACAGAATAGTTATACGTTTGTGTTCACACGTAATTAGACCCCTCGCGTCTCATTAGCGCTACGACGACGTAGCTCTGCTACTATAGCCGTCCTTATTACACGCGTGTGTTTTTTATTGCCGTCTCGTTCATCTCGTTGATTGAAGATCGGCAAACTAGTCGCTGGAACGAATGGCGATAAGGTTAGCTGTTTGCTTTCCTAGTTTGATCAGCCACTATGTTTTAGGTATGAGATACTATTTGCTACTGCGTGTAGGTGGTAATGTTTATTAATTTACGTCACTTTTGTCACGGTTTCTTTTTATACAGACACTTTATAGCAGCTGCTTGTCTATTTCGCTAGATCTTACTTAGCAGGTACATATTTTATTTCATTTAAAGTAAAAAATAAAACAGGTTGAAAACTTATTTACTGGATTAAAAACGTATTTGTAGCTGAAATCAAGCGCTTGAGAATGAAGGAATTATCTGGACAATATTTCCATATCTCTGGTGAATCTCAGCTTTGGAGCAATCCAAAGCAGCGTCAAAAGTCTAAGATCCAATCCTTATTTTCGTGACCACCAATATGTCCATATTATCGATATATCAATTTATAACAATTTTATAATGTTTACTTTTGTAATAAAGATATAAAAATATGTACCTACCTTTTTTTGAGTTGATGACAGAAAGTTTTTTTAAATACCAATATGGTCTAATATCGTATGAATCATGAATGTTTATTATATACTTATTTCAAAGATGATGTCCTACTTAATATATTATTACGCATTTGTCATAATATATTTAATATATATATATATATATATATATATATATATATATATATATATATATATATATATATATATATATGTCGGCGGCTAGCCGTACTTTTTAATTCAACATCACGCCATTTGATTTAGATTGTTACTATGATGTTTAAATTGTCGATAAATACCTTCATTACTAAAATAAAAACACGTGGTTAATATTTTTACCACGTGTTCAGACTTCAGAATTAATATTTACAAGTTACATTGTAATAAATTTAAACATTTCATTTTAAAATTAAGAACATTTCTTTGTATGTAAAGAATAGTTTTAGTTGAAAAGGTGGGTAGTTTGTTCAATCGAATGACACACCCAGTTTTTCTATAAAAGCCGAGCGCGCGCCAGCTCGTCAAGTTATTCTGTCTCGGACCGCCGTAGCGTACGGAACTATTGGAAATAAAAGTTTGTCAAAATTATCTTCGCTGTTTGTATTGATCACCAATTATGGGGGATAACCCTGCCCGTGACGTCAGCGATACTGACGTCACACTTTTCAAAAATAATCACGGCGAGCCTCTTTCGTCATTCCGGCGAGCCTCTTCCGTAATCAGAAGTGGGATCGGAACAAGCTCCGATCGTGACCAAGATCTCTACAGCTTTGGTGCCACCTACGACACCTGGTATAGCCCAGAGTAGCGCTATGATGGTGGACGCTTCATCATCACCCGTGCTGCCGGACGTACCAACGAGTAACTACATCATCTGACTAAAATCCGGCAAGTTAACTTTAATTTATTTCTTTATTATTTTCCCAAAGTTCACGAATACATCTCTTTGATAATTACCTGTGAGAATAAAATATCTGGAGAGTGTTACCTCTGAGCCAAATCATGTTTTACCCTTGAGCTAACCTCGGATCCATGATGCATCCACAAGTGAACCATGAGATACCGTAGGGACGCCTTGTGGAGCCCATGATTTGGACACGTATACACCACAGATTCTTAAATAAATAAGTCAGTACATTGGAGATGTCTTTGTGTACTGTCCATACAATAATAACCTCTTTATTTATTTCTTTATTATTTTCCCAAAGTTCACAAATACATCTCTTTGATAATTACCTGTGAGAATAAAATATCTGGAGAGTGTTACCTCTGAGCCAAATCATGAGTTACCCTTGAGCTAACCTCGGATCCTTGATGCATCCACAAGTGAACCATGAGATACCGTAGGGACGCCTTGTGGAGCCCATGATTTGGACACGTATACACCACAGATTCTTAAATAAATAAGTCAGTACATTGGAGATGTCTTTGTGTACTGTCCATACAATAATAACCTCTTTATTTATTTCTTTATTATTTTCCCAAAGTTCACAAATACATCTCTTTGATAATTACCTGTGAGAATAAAATATCTGGAGAGTGTTACCTCTGAGCCAAATCATGAGTTACCCTTGAGCTAACCTCGGATCCATGATGCATCCACAAGTGAACCATGAGATACCGTAGGGACGCCTTGTGGAGCCCATGATTTGGACACGTATACACCACAGATTCTTAAATAAATAAGTCAGTACATTGGAGATGTCTTTGTGTACTGTCCATACAACAATAATCCTTTTAAAATAAGCAACATGAGTTGCTTACAGATACCAATCTTAGAAGAAATTGTTACCTGTTTCAGACATCACACATCACAATGCAGGCAGGCGCAGAGCACGCGCCGCCTGTCAGAATGGCCGTGTCGGCGGCTAGCCGTACTTTTTAATTCAACATCACGCCATTTGATTTAGATTGTTACTATGATGTTTAAATTGTCGATAAATACCTTCATTACTAAAATAAAAACACGTGGTTAATATTTTTACCACGTGTTCAGACTTCAGAATTAATATTTACAAGTTACATTGTAATAAATTTAAACATTTCATTTTAAAATTAAGAACATTTCTTTGTATGTAAAGAATAGTTTTAGTTGAAAAGGTGGGTAGTTTGTTCAATCGAATGACACACCCAGTTTTTCTATAAAAGCCGAGCGCGCGCCAGCTCGTCAAGTTATTCTGTCTCGGACCGCCGTAGCGTACGGAACTATTGGAAATAAAAGTTTGTCAAAATTATCTTCGCTGTTTGTATTGATCACCAATTATGGGGGATAACCCTGCCCGTGACGTCAGCGATACTGACGTCACACTTTTCAAAAATAATCACGGCGAGCCTCTTTCGTCATTTCGGCGAGCCTCTTCCGTAATATATATATATATATATATATATATATATATATATATATCAGCCGTGTGGTATCCGGCTGAATAGAATAGTACCACCCTCTTTTCTTACCAAGGTGTCGTAAAAGGCGACTAAGGTAAGTCGACCCACCGTGTGGTATCCGGTTGAGTAGAATAGACCAGCCTCATTTCTTACCGAAGTATCGTAAAAGGTGACTAAGGTAAGTTGACTCACTGTGTGGTATCCGGTTAAGTACAATAGACCATCTTCTTTCTTATCGAGGTGACGTAAAATACGACTAAGATAAGTTGACGTCAGGCAGGCGGCAGGTCGTAAACTACGCCAAATCATGTGACAACATGTTTATAACATGTTGTGCTGACCCCACTTAAAGTGGGATAAGGGCAGGAAGATGATGATTTTGAGAAGAGATTGAATTTTAGATGGGTCTTTTACAGATGAATTCTTCAATATTATAAATATTGTATACTGAAAGCTTTGCGATATACTTGCGGCTTCTATTGCAACACACTCTGTATACGTAATAGTGGCCCAAAAGAAACAAGTCTTATCTACTTTATTCTCATAAAGAGAATCAAAGAATCGACGCTTGAGTAACTTCGGTTTCCTCCCGATTAACGAATATCATTTGTTTTTATTCTACTTTTATTGATTACATTTCCGTTTATATTCGAGAATATTCTATTACACGGTTGGGAACGGGTTTCGCGCTTCCGTACAATCTTGATTGCGGGCTAAATGCCCGTAACAAAAATAATTTAAGTTGTATTTCTTAAGCACTTCCTTGGGCTATTACTGGCTTGCATAATTTAAAAACAACAATTTTTTTCAAAGACTTATTCAAACACAGTTTAGTAGACAAGCACAAGTAATCTTAGTACGAGTGTCTAAGCACTAAGATGTAAGTTTAATATTTTTGTATATAATAATTTGATTTTATCTGTATTTTGTATATATTATGTATATTTTGGCTAAATAAAGTTATTATATGTCTTAGCTAAGTTATTATTATTATTACGCACATTAAAAAGAAACAAAATTGCAGAATGTAGGTATATAATTCGAAAAGTTCATGGATGTTTGTATTTTACAACCATGTAAAGAACGAAGTAGTTAGATGGACAGACTATGTAAAAAAGTGCCTCTTAAGGTGACAAGAGGGCTGGCTCCTTTTTCGCACAAAGAATCAGCTTAGCGATTCAGCACGGAAACGCTGCCAGCATTCTTGGGACCATTCCACGTGGGCATGATTTGTATAGTCCTAACCTGTAACTTGTACATTTTTGTTTTAAAAAATAATTATGAGAAATAATCTAAGCCTACGTACGGAATGGAAATCCTTTAGGGAAACCTATGTCCAATAGATATAAAATTAACGTGTTACTATCCCACTGCTGGGCTTAGGTCTCCGTTATCCGTTTCTGGAGAGATCGATTGGAGCTAAGACCTACCACACTATTAAAATGTGCATTGCTAGATTACACATATCCTCAGAATTCTCTAGAGATATGCAGGTTTCCTCACGATGTTTTCCGAAAAACATGTAATAAATTGTAATTATCAATTACAGAAATAAGATTTAACAGAAAAACTCTGAAGTCTGTCCGTGTTTAGAATCTGTGAGCTCGAAAGAGTCAAAATGTCTCACCACTACACTTTCATAAATTAATTCGAATACAAATCTATTGCGAATATTTGGCTTCAGGTGTCAGAGTGGGGAATATGCAAAAGAAGACATAGAGTGAGTTAGACATCCACTAGATGGACAGACAACGTCAAAGATATCGCAAGAAACTACTACATTTTGGAGGTATAACCTAAGTCTAACTACTAAATTAACCTAGGTGTAACCTACGCCTGCCTAAACGTCTATATATGACATGGAAATCCCTTGAAGAGATCCATATGTAACAGGAAATATCAATCAATTGAAATAAAATTAACGAAGAACTTTTTTTAATAGAGTTCCGGTGAGTTACGGTCAATGTAACAATCATTTAACAACGTGTATTCAATAAGTGAAGAGACGAATGTGAGAATGCGAGAAAAACTCACCAACTTAGTCGAGTTGCTAGAAAAATCGTAAAAAAAATCCAATACGCGTGACCTCAAACAAAGTACTATAAAAAGTTTACAGCACTAAAACACTAAAATTTCCCCATTAGAGCACGTCCAGCGAATTTCAATAAACTGAACGACGGTAATTTACAGTTATTATCCTCGCTGACCCCGCAAAACACCCACCGTAGCCGCTGTCAAGGAAAAAAATACACCAAAAGGAGAAAAAACAAAAATCTGGTATGACCAGAAAAAATCAACGCCCAACAATACAAATTCAATCTTATATTTAATTCCATAAAGTTCAATTTGGAATGTAGCAGTTATCACGAGTTAGGGAACGAAGCTCCGTAAAAGGAGCTTTATTTCAGAAGCGAGAAAGCACGAAGTGAGTTATGGAATCACCATACCGATTGGTCAATTGAAATTGACGTGTATTGTTCGGGGATAAGGTTGTAAATAAGTTTTTATGGTTAACATTTTTTTTAAAAAAAGGACCGATCTCGTTTGGCGGGCGTACCTGCGCTTGCGCAGACGTACTATATTTATGGCGCCTCTGATTCAACACGTGGTACAAGGCATCGGCATTAAAAAGCTTGTTAAGTCTAACTGTGCGTTTCCCTTCATTAGTTCACGATTTTACGTGTTTGGTCAATAAAATGTTTGTCTATGGTTAAAAGGGACAAATTGGTTTCGAATACTGCTGCCGATTAGTCTTTTTAAATTTGGAATACTATGGTTGCAGCTATAAATAATGTAAAAAAAGTAAAGTAACGGCGTGTTACTATCCCACTGTTGGGCAGTCCTACTCTCTCCGTTTTTGGATTGGAGCTAAGATCTACCACGCTGCTCCAGTGCGGATTGCTAGGTTACACATATTTCCAGAATTCTCTTGAGATATGCAGGTTTCCTCGCGATGTTTTTCTTTACCTCAAAGCGTGTGATAAATAATAGCTATAAGTTCAAAAGTGCGATAAATAATAATCTTGTAGAAAATCAATTACTTTTTATTTTTATTTCTGTTACATTAAGTTTACTTCTATAATTTTTAATTTCTGAACTTTTTATAACACTTTATTTAATAGTTCAAATTAACATTTTTGTTTTTATTAGTAAGAGTTTAGAGCCGCTGTTTTATCCTATAAATCATGTCATAATTACCTATAATTAGTAATTTTAATAAGAAAATGGAAATATAATATTAACATTTAAAGCATTGTAACCATTATTCAACCATCAATATGACACATAAGTTATAATAGAAAAACTCATTGTTGCCTACCCGGGGTTTGAAATAAATAAATAAATAAAAGAGTCGCACGGTGTCACCGATGATGTATTACAGCTTAAAACACATACGGACAATATTTTCTGAATTGTATCTTCTGCTTTAATTTCAATGGACTTTCAATATTAGATATAAGGGGGTTTCATGACACAAGATCATGGAAGCTGATTGTATTCACTGGCTCTATACGACATAGAAAAGGTAATCTAACTCTTGTCTACTAACTAGGGCTGCGTTTTCCGGTAAGGTCTGCCACTCTGACCATTACATTTGACCCCACTGTCCAATTCAATTATTTGCATAGACAGAAATAATTTCATTACTTTTTATTGTATACAAGCCTAAGCTGTCTGCTGAAGGCTGTAATATAATTTGCAAATAGTTTTAAGACTTTTATTTACATATTTAAAACTAGTAGTGCCCGCGGGATCACCCGTGTTGAAATCAGTGTCACAAGTTTTCCCGCGTAAATCCCGATTCCGCGAGAATTCTAAACTAATGTACTATTAACTTAAACATTCTTTAGTACCAGTTTTTTTCTTCTTCTTTCTTTATGGTATCTTTTAGTAAAAACCGTAAAAATATATTTTCAGTAGATTTTGAGAAAATCGATCACATACAGAAGATTTAGGGACTTTGTTGTATCATATATATGGATACGCAGCGTAATTACTAAAGATATATAGGTATACTCGTAAAAATTATACGTAGGTATACAAATAGGTGAGATTGTACATTTGCAAACTATACTGGGACGAGCTTTGCTTTAATTTGTTGTAGGTATGTGTTGACTTGTATTATATTAATATATACTAATTTGGATGAATATAACACTGCCTCAAACACGCACTAACATAAAAGACATAATATAAGTAATATAATATAACAGTTAGTCAGGTTTCTCATTTCTCGATTCCGCCCATTCCCCGAATATCCTACGCTGACTTGACAATTTATAGCAAAAATAGTGTTTTAAATTCAATGTAAATTTTAGTATTTTTTTTAATGGCCAAAAACGGGGATAAAACGATTTTTTTAAAAATAAAACCTAATTCAATTCTTCTCCCCCAAAACCCCTACATGCAGAATTTACAGCAGCAAAAAATTATATCCCTCGCTTATTACATATATTATTATGTTTTTTTTTTCCAACATTTTTATGGTACATAAATAAATAAATAAATAAATAAATAAATAAATAAATAAATAAATAAATATATTTACTAAATATCATAACCAAAAGACTATTTTAATATATCTATGCATAGTTTGACAAAAAACGTCGTCGGACCTTCCAAAAATCAAAGACAATCCGTCCTCAAGGACAGGAAACATGGCCTATTAGCGAGATGATTTATTGACGGGTCCATATACGGCCAGTTTCTGCCCAAATTATGTTCTTAATTACCTACTTGTCTATAATGATTTATCGGGTTCAAAAACTTAACGATATTACTGCGAAATTATTGAGCGGAGAAGGAACACGATTATTATTTTGTAGCTACTCTTTAACCCTGTAAAAGACAGTAATGACTATAATAAAATTATTATAATTTGAAAAGGGCAAAGCAGCTCTTCTAGGTAGGACAGCTTTCCAAACCAGCAGTAGAGTTGACGATTCAAAAGCACTTGTTTACAAGTTTACTTGAATAAAGAATATTTCGAATTGTAATTTGTTTTTCAAAGATATATAGAATAGTAACTTGCATCATAACCGTAAGTTATCGGATTTTTAAAACCACAACAAAATTAGTCAACAATAACCTTTGGACGTATCTCGCTTTACAACCATGAATATTTGCATTGATATTGAGATTATATAATTAAGCTTAAATGAAATACAATACTAATTACACTTTAATTGGGGGTCGGTAAAACATGTGTTAGCGCACACTATATACAATAACATGATATATTGGGAATACCACTATTCCCGTTCAGAGATGCACTTTTCTTGAAAGATGAACTAAGACTGAATGTAACTGAAACGTTTTATCAATAGGAAGACTCAACCGGAAACAACACGTCACAGTGTTGTCACCATTTTAATCAAAAAGAGCGCGATACTCTTGTTTCATGACTATGTTGCTATAAAATACAAAGCGGAAGACAATGGCGACTACACATGTTTTTCTCTTCCATTCTCCTTTATCATTCCTAAACTCTGGCGCTACTCCTTTTATATGCACTTCATACTTGACACAATCCAACCATCTCTTAACACTCGTTTGGTCACAAGATCACCATCCTGATTTTGCACAATAAATCTCTTTTTTGGCCTACCTTTAGTCACATCCATCCATATTCATATTTAACATTCGACCACATGATTTTCATCCCTCCTCATTTTCGTCTTTTCTATAATGGGCGCAGCTTACAGACTTCTCTTAATATACTCATTTCGTATTTTATCCAATCTTGTATACCATACATCCACCTTAACATTCTAGTCCCATTTGCATGCACTCTTCTTTCATACGTCTTTTACATTGCCCTAAATTTTGATCCATCCAATACGACATCTTATGATCATTTATAAATTAACTATTAAAGCTTATACACCAAGGTAACATATAGGATAAAAATAACCGTTTTTATTTAGGAACAGGGGAAAAAAATTGCATAATTGAAGGTACTTAAACGATTAATTTAGCGCAAACAAAGTCGCCAGTACTACTGGTGTTATAATAAAAACAAACCACAACTTGCTAACTGGCCGTTGTACCACAGATACAAGTTAATGATAAGATAAAAATATACCTAGATTCCAAACAACCTTCAAAATTGTATACAAGCCCTTAAGATTTGCCACCACTCGCGTACAAAAGAAACCGGATGGGTTGTTTACCTTTATTTTGCTTTAAAATAATTCACAAAAAATCAGATTTCGAGATAAGACGGCATAACAGATATAAGAAATAAACAGACACGGCAAAAAGCGTTTTAAGATTATAACGATGATAACGAATAATTTCACGGTTTTTTTCCCTTTTATTGGCATAATATTGAATTCTTCGGGATAACCGTTGCTCTGCAGGGCGACTCTGCTACGGGCTGCCTTATATATGCAACTAACTTTTACCCGCAACTTCGTTTGCTTGGACTGTTGTCGCGTGATAAGTTGATAATAGATGGCGCTTTTCAATGTCATCCTATTCCTGTAGAATTATCAGGATGTCTCTAGCCAATATGTTACCCCGGTGTATAAGGAATAATCTTGCCAAATTTCATCGATATTGGTTCAGCGGATTCGCCGTGAAAGAATAAACAACAACAACAACATTGTGTGCTCCACCCATCTCCACTTCGGGTCATGATGAGCTATGTAAGTTACTCTGGTTCTTCAACGGATCTCCTCATTTCTGATTTGATCACGTAGAGATACTCCAAGCATAGCTCGCTCCATCGCTCGCTGTCGGATCTGAAGTGTGTAACGTACGTCTATTTCTCATTTTAAAGCAAAATTGTCTTCTTCATTTAAGTAGAATGTTTTGCTACTATCGTATAATTTTTTTTAAAGAAGCTACCACTGATGATGAATCGTCAAGAAACTAGGTGGATACTTTAAAAAAATATATATCTCACGTTTAGTATGAAATAGACCGAATTCAAAATTAGGCTTCATTGAGTTAGATACATTGTACGCCGTGTGGTATCCGGCTGAATAGAATAGTACCACCCTCTTTTCTTACCGAGATGTCGTAAAAGGCGACTAAGGTAAGTCGACCCGCCGTGTGGTATCCGGCTGAGTAGAATAGACCAACCTCATTTCTTACCGAGGTGTCGTAAAAGGCGACTAAGGTAAGTTGACCCACCGTGTGGTATCCGGTTTAGTAGAATAGGCCACCCTCTTTCTTACCGAGGTGTCGTTAAATACGACTGAGGTAAGTTGACGTCAGGCAGGCGGCCGGTCGTAAAAACGCAGCCAAATCATGTAACAGCATATTTATAACTTGTTGTGCCGACCCCACTTAGAGTGGGATAAGGGCATGAAGATGATGATGAGTTAGATACATTGTAATCCTTATAGTAATGCAATTTATGATATCACGCTACGAACTACTAAAAAAACTATTTTTTTTCTTGCTTTTCCAATTTAGAGTTCCCTTAAAAACGCACAAGTTTCGAAGGCGAGTGCTTAGCCCTACGCGGTAGTACAATTTGCCATAAAACAACTTTTTTTAATTCAGTCACTTTAATACTACCTAAGCGTGCGATAAAAAAATTTTGAATACTAATCTTTTCAAGTTATAAAGATTATTTAATTTATTTGTTTTTTGTATAAAAGTATCATCGCGGATTATAGCAAAAAAAAATTATTATTACTTTTGTATTATGGACCTCCGCAAAGTCACGCCTAATTCTATAAATTGTTTTTTGTATGATTAAAAACAATTACTTATTTTATTTGAACATAAATACGCAGTTTCGAGTGGCCTGTCTGAATATTTTTTGTCACTATAATATGCCCAAATATTTTGCTTTTGAAAGATAGCAGGGACACGCGTAAGCAATGTAGATAAGACAAGCGATGGACAGAAAACTTCGATATTGAACTTTATTACAATGTGCATAAGTATCAGAATTTTCTTGAGGCCACAATCGTCCTGAGATTAACAAAATACATGTCCTTCTTAATCACAGACAGGGATTTAGATAACTTTGGGGTGCATGCCAGAATTTATTTTTTGTACCAACAAAATGAAATGTGACTTTTATTTGAATGGAATATTAACATAAGAATTCTTTTATCTAGTATCTTTAATCTTTAAGCTAATCTTGGATATTATATAATCTGAACTTCGAAAAAGGCTCCAAAGATATCCATAGTATGTTAGGTGTATCAAGCGCGATAAATCGATCTAACTAGTTTCAAATTTTTTAAATGTCATTTTATCAATGCTTTCACGCACTGAAAAACTGCTACAATATCATTATAAAATAAGGGTTAATTGCGCTGTTATTTGCAAAGTTATAATAGCTCTATATATCTCTCGGAAACGGCTCCAACGACTTTCCTGAAATTCACCATGTAGGGAGTTGTGGAGGAGAAAAATCAATCTAGCTACGTTTTTTTTTAATCATTTTATCTCTGTTTTTGGACATTAAAAAATATTAACATACTAAAATTTGTATTTAAAACGCTATTTTTGCCGTAAATTGTCAAGTCAGCGTAGCTTATTCGAGAAATGTAAATACCTAGGATCGAGCCCCACCTACCCAATTATTTTTTCTTCCTTTTTAATTTCTTTTTTATTTAAAAAAAAATTACCAATGCTCAACCAGGTACTTTATATATTTGAATTCAACTTCGTTATCATACGTGTATTATTTTAGGTAGTGTCTTTCGAGCATAACCTGTCTTTAAGAGCAAATCCATTTGGCTACGTTTGCCATGTCGATTTAATAAGGATTCTGATACCACTTCAAGGAGACAAAACCATTGTTATCAATTCTAATCAGGATCAATTATCTTGTGTTCATTATAATCAGCATTGCGATCGCTAACCCGCATTCCAGTATGATAGTTATAGACATAATAAATAAACTGTTACCTGTTACAACAAGTTAACTTAGGTTGTAAAAGTATAGTCTAACGGTGAGAGAGTACCTACTAATAGATTTTGAAATAGGAAATAGTCTAATGACAGTCTGTGTAGATGTTTAATACCGCAAATGGGGTTCTCAGTGAACGATGGCGCTATTTGTGAGTGTGAGTTTTCAAGTTAAGATGTTTCGTTCAGGAACTTTTAAGTTGTCAATACTTGTGCTTAATTGATATTTAAATTTAACGTACATTACGCGGTGTATAAAACACATATGTGAACATGCTATTGAGAATTTTAGATCATATTTTTTTATTCAAAAGAAGTAAAAAAAATTGGTATATTACATAACCGCTATTTTATTACAAAATTACGGCCTTCAAGTTAATATCTAAGAAAATTGGTAATGTTTACTAACAAATCGCGAGTTAAATTCCTCATCGTTAAGTACTTAAGTTAAGTAACACAATTTACTTAAAAGTAAACTCCTCTAGGATATATTTATTTATTTTTAAGCAATACCACGACAAATTTAACATGCGAATATCTGACTAGCCCAAATTTGATGGAACAATATTAGAGAGATTAGACATAAGAGAAATAGATTAGACGGTATTAAAAATGTCAGTTTTTCTTTCGGGAACGGGAAAAACAAACAATGGGGACTCAAGGACCAATCTACAGTTATGAATAGATAAATATAATTTATATTACAATAACAATAAGAATAGTTCTAAGCAAAGCAAAATTGCTTTAATAAATTAAATTTATAAACCATATAATTAGTAATAAATTATGTATTAAATTGAAATGCCAGCTGACCGTAGCCATAAAAAATGTTCAAATTAGTCGAACAGCAAATTTTTATTAAAGTTCTCTACGTTAACTCGAAATCAACACGCACGCTTACATTGTAACAAGATTCCTATGATGTTTACGATTGCTTCTGAGTATTTAATAGACCTTTAAAATATAAGGGACCAATAATAATGAACATGTTTTTTATGTCAGGAAATCCCATTATGGGTCGTCACCGATCGATGGGGTCGAGCGGCGGGTATGAAGGATTTTCACCGACTAAAATCTGACAGTGCTCCACCACGCTGCTGGTGGCGGGGATAGGGTAACGTTGTACATATAGCCTCTTTCCCCGCCAGCAGCGGCTCTGTAACCCGAAGAGCCCCATCTCCGGGTCAGGACCTCTCAAAACAGGGGCCAGTCCCTCCACTAATGGAGGTATCGGGAGCACCAGATACATCTAATACTCCAGATACTGCCTCGGAAACCTAACTCCAGCAAGCATCTGATAAGCCCCGTTCGGAACGCTCAGAGGTCCCCGTTAGGGCGGAATGCAACGGACTTCGGCAAGTCGAATGCGGTGGATCGTATCCAAGGACTCGACTTCCCAGATCCGCTTTGCCACCTCCTTCCGCGAGAATGCTCTTCCTGTTACCAATAATAATGAACAAGTTCAAGTTTTTCAACAACAATTTTGGTAACGTCGTCATTATGACAAACTTCCTCAAACTTGCCCCTAAACGTTTAGTGCCTAAAATTTGTTAATTACACATACCGTTTAAACACAAGCTCCCTAAGCTGTGCCCTAAAAAACAAGGCATGGTTTTTATCGTTTTCGCTCTCAAGTCTCCAAAAAATTCAAGTGGCGCGCCATGTGCATGAGGAGGCAAGTGCTCTCTCAAGAGTCTGGGATTCGTGGCTCGGACTAATTTGGCAAAAACTATGTGAAATCTGTCCGCTTGTTCAACTTGGAATGTTCTCTTATGTTTTCGAAGACATCTTACTACGAGCCCTGCTATTTTCAGGTAATGAACCTATGAGTAACATTATCTGAAAATAACAGGAACGGTTTTCTCTAAGTATATTTTATCATATTTAAATATTTTGCATCCTTACTCATATTGTAAATGCTAAAGTCTCTGTATTACGCTTTCACGGTCAATTCGCTGGACCAATATGAATAAAATTTGGTAGAATTAAATCGGGCTAACATAAAAGTTAAAAAATTCCTTACCTTACGTATTTAACTGTCGATGTCTTAAGAGTGGTATAAGTAAACAAAAAATTTTTTATATTAAAAAATATATTAAAATAGTTTTCGAGTTTTGTAACAACGTAATCAAAACAAACATTCTCAAAAATCGTTAATATCCGAACCGCTTATAGGTTTTCTCTCCCCCAACGCACTTAAGCATTCTCCGGAATCCCGCTCAGCGCAAATAATTAAAACAAAAACATTTCATCTATACGAGAGCATAAAAGGAAACCTATGGCACTACCGAAACACTGTAACAATGGCGGGGCAAAACAAACAAAAATCTTTATAGGTTTGTACCTGGAGAAAAAAAAAGCTCGGCGTCTGACGTTCGTTAGGGTGGATGACTGGCAATCGGATAACATCGTGGACATGGAGATAGGAAGGTGTGCTCCTCATTGGATGTGACAATCACAGTGTATTAATTTGTAACAGAACTCTTAGCTATTCCCTTGTTCCCTAGTTATAATTAGCTATTCCATAGTTTCCACATTGTTCGATAAAGAATGGATTTAATTATCATTTAACAATCGAATACAAATAATATAAATGCAAAAATAGTCTTTGGATTATCGTTAATATCTACAACCGGCAATTTGACGTCGATTTTCTCAAACCCAAAATTGATTTGTAAAGAGCCTAGAAACCCGGATGGTCTTATAACTGATAGAAAAAACTTATTAATTCAAATTCTAGTATGATGATTTGTTTACTTTAGTCAGTCACTTTCATATTATAGCAAAGGACTCACTTATATCCTGTGATAGTAAAAATACGTTTATCTCAAAAATTATAAATATAAGGTACACTATTTAGTATTGAATTATATTAATAAACTACAGTTATGTAACCTGTCGTGTGTCAAATATATACCCGTTGAATCTAGAAGATACAAGATCTTATAACGTTAAAAAATCAAGAGATTCATGTCGAGCAGTGGATGTTCATCTGTTGAAAAGCAAGAAGTGATACTAATTATGTATTTAGGACAGATATTTTTAACATATAAAAAAATCAGTATAAGTAAATAAGTACATTTCTCAAACAATACAACTATTAAAATACACTGAAACGTAATTAAGTCTAAGAGGAACACGAATGCCACATCCAAATGTTTTATTCAATAGTGCATTCGTGGTTTAGTAATCATCTTGGAGTGACTAATGTATAAGATGCATAACTTATATCTTCATAACTATGTCTATCAATATATGAAAAACGAGATGAAAATAAGTCGATATATGAATGTATTTTATAATTATTGAAAAAGCTTATTAATTATGTTGCCTTGACTGTTAATAATTAAATCTAAAGACAGGGGTTTTTATAATTAATTTTTCACAGGCTGCTACGGCTCTGGTTGTAAAAATGGATAGACAGGTTTAGTGGGTTATATGGAATACCTCAAAAATGTTTTTCAAGAACTTAGTTTTCTTAAGTTTTGTCTTTCGTTATACGCATGATAAGTTCTATCCAAAGCTCTGAACCGTTTTAATAACTGAATATTTTGGTTTAAAACCGGTTAAAAATGATGTTTTTGTGTACACAGTTTAAAGATTATGAGCTTCATAAAAAAGCTCAGTCACTTAGCAATGGTGGTAACTATGCTCGGAGCATCGCTACGTGATCAAATCAGAAATGAGGAGATACGCAAAATCGTCATAGCTGAACGTGACGCGAAGAACAAGTGTCGAGCGGTCCGACTCATAGTGCGGAGAACCAATAGGTGTTTGTGTTTTAAGGTGTTGGAAGACGATCCCGCACCGAAAAAGCAACGTCAGGCTACGAGATGGACTGACGACCTCAAAAAGATAGTGGGGAGCCGCTGGATTCAAGCAGCACAAGATCGTATTGTGTGGAGATCCCGTTAAGAGGCCTATGTCCAGCAGTGAGAACCCATCGGTTTACAAAGAAGAGTTTAAAATTATATCGGTTACCGTTTTAATCAAGCGTAACGTACAAAAAATATTGTGACCAATCGCAATCTATTTGGCTCGGCAAGACGCATGCCATCTTCACACCAAACATTAGCTTCGCTAAGATATCAGCATCTCATAGTCGTTTGAGTCTCGGCAGGAGACCGGCTTGCTGATAACCTACACCGCTTTTATCTATACCCCCTCTTTGACTACAAGCTACATTCAGTGTTTCTACCTTTAGCGAAAATTGATGTAACGCTTGTTCACTTGTTCATTTAAATTTGGAACTATCGCGAACTGTTTGTACCTACCACGTGGCGTTTACCACGTTGTAAAGGTCTCAATTGAGGCACTAGGAACACTATTCTTCTCGATTGTTCTCCAGCTAATCCTTTTACACCCTTAGTGGGAAATTAGTGAACCACGCTTGGCCTTATCAACAAACGATATACAGAGAGCTAACTAGTTTAGTAGCTATGGGCCAGGTAGCCGAATCCGATGGTCAAACATAGAAGTTCTTGCGGACAAACAGGATTATTTGCTCAGCTACCGGTGTTGCCACACACGTATTTGCCCACAAATATTCCCCTTTCTGAAGATTTTTGTGTGGTACCGAACGCATACAAAATAATTTTTATTCTCAATAAAAAATATTCATGCTATTGCTATACTATTTGTAAAAAAAAGAATTGATGTTTATTTTTTTTTAAATGGATATAAATTCTTAAGTCCGTCCATCTGTTACGCAGTACTATTGATGAAATTAGGCACAATCAAGAGTTATAGACGGGTGTAACATATGGGATAAAAAAATCCCGTATTTCTTTCGGGAACATGGAAAAAATTGCTTTATCATGGAAACTTAAGTTGGCGCGATCGATCGATATAGAATTGTCATTATCATAACTATTTAAACAACAATTTTTCTTACATGGTAATAAATAGATTAGTTATTGTTTCATTGATATTCCAGTTTTTTTTTCTTTTGACATTTTGCATTTCAAATAGTTTGTACTTACTTTGTATTTAGTATACTACTCATATCTTGGCAAATAAATGGTGATTATTATTATTTATTGTTTCTTTTTCTGCCGACAGTACCTGCCCTCCCGCAGGCGTTTTTGTGTGCATCACGCGCACCTTTTATTTCCCAGTTAGTTCGACTTGTTAGCTCGTCCGTCTAACCACTTGGCGACCGGACCTCCCCTGAATTTTACACGTTATGTCATAGTTTTATATGATACCATGTTTTTTTATTATCTTCCTAATGTAAGGTTTCATATAGATAAAAGAAACATGATATTTCAATGATTGACATAACTTTAGAAAAAAAATCAATTTACATAAAAGGAGCACAATATGAATTTTTAGAGGAATAGATAATGCGATTTAGGAACGATATTGGGTAAATTTTAAACTTTCGCCATTCATACTTATTATCGTCTAATATTATAAATGCTAAAGTTTGTGAGTATTGATGTATGTTTGTTACTTTTTCATGGCGAATCCGCGGATTTCCTTATACACCGGGGTAACATAAACTCGTAGACTATAGAGATCCTGTTAATTGTGTATTAATAAGACATTGAAAAGAGCCATCTACCTATTAAGCGACAACAGTCCACGCGAACAAAGTTGTGGGTAAGAGCTAGTTCTATAAAACGTACGGGTCACATCACGATAAAATCGAGTTACGTTTGTATAAGGTTCGAAGTTTCGGAAGAGTTGCATCCACCGCGGTCACAAAATCACTCAAGTGTTCACTTAAAGTGCCCAGGAACTTACTCAAGTTGTTATTTCGTGACCACGATGGATGCAACTCTGCCAAAACGTCGAAACTTATACAAAGGTAACACGATTTTATCATTATGTGAGCGTATGGTTATAAAATAAAAACTATTGGGTGATGGTTTTGCGTTTTTAGATAGTTGGTCTATCTCAGCGATGAATCTTGAGACTCTTTTGAGAGGCTCCTGGGCTCGAACCCCGGGCAGGAATCAATGAATTTATATGTTAAAACTTATGCATCGAATTGATAATTGCAACATATCACACGATTTTCGGTGAAGGAAAACATCGTGAGGAAACCTGCATATCTCTAAAGAATTTTGGGGATATATGTCTGGATATATGTATAGCATGGTAGGTTTTAGCTCCAACACTTCTCACCAGAAAACGGAAAGAGTACTATACTTACCAATGGAATAGTACCAAACCGTTACTGTAGATGTTTTTAAATTTAAAAAAAATTAGTAAATTCAAAATTACTGTTATTAGCGTAAGCCATATTAGGATTTAGCTTTCCTAATAGGATACATCCAGTTAATTTATTTAACATTGATAGACTAGCGGAAATAAAAAAAAACGCTTTCATAGTAAACTCGTATACAATTGTCATATTTCAAAGTAAACTATATATGGTCAAACGGTGAAATGCTTTGAAAAGGTCGACTGATCAGGCTTGAATAATTGCGTTTTTCTATGATCAACAAGCGATAAGGGAAATTTTATGGGAATACTTCATTTATTAGTACTATGAATTAAACGTTTCGGTATAATCGAGTGACCTATATGTTTATTTTAGAAAAGTAGTTTTATCTTAAAGTACACATTATTGATTCGCGACTACGTTCGTTTTGCATTTTCTTTTAAAATACCCTCAATTATGTATTACTTTGGGTGTTGGGTGTTGTAGAGAGAGAGAGAGAGAGAGATAAATCTGGAAAGTCTGGTATATACGCTTTAATTGAACCAAATTTCATCTACATTGTTCTAGCGGCTTAGCCCTGAAAGTGTAAAAGGCATACAGGCAGACATATTTTCCTATTTATACTATTAGTATGCATAAAAGAAATGATATTTCTTTGAAGTTTTAAAAAGCAACAATGTCCAAGTGCTGAGACCGCGTTTCCAGAAGATCGCGAGGAATACGTAGGCATTTATATTTTTTCATTTTATCATTTGAAAATTCTTGTGAATCTAAATAATAATGTGGGTCTAATTCAAATTTCTAATTCAATTCAATTCAAAATATTCTTTATTCAAATAATTTTGTAAACAAGTGCTTTTGAATCCTCAACTCTACTGCTGGTTCGGAAAGCTGTTCCTACCGAGAAGAGCCAGCAAGAAACTCGGCGGTTGCTCTTTTAAAAATCCTCATAATAAATAATCTCAAATCCTTTTCAAAAAGACGAGGTCTTTGCCCAGAAGTGGGATAGAATACGGTACTATTTTAACCACACGGTTCTAAAAAGAATATTTATATCACAAGTATATTGACGTTGGACTCAGCAGGTAGAGCGTCTTCACATATTACTCAGGGCATGGATTAGTGTTGCAACATAGTGATTTTTTTTTAATGTATTTATGTATTAACTATTAGTACAACATAAATCGTGAAGTAAAAGAGTCGTGGTAGCCCAGCGGTAACACTGTGCGTCTTTCGAGGAGGTCACGGGTTCGAATCCGGGCAGACACCAATGAGTTTTTCTGTTGAAACTTATGTGTCTAATTGATAATTGCAATTTATCACACGTTTTTCGGCGAAAGAAAACATCGTGAGGAAACCTGCATATCTCTAGAGAATTCTGGAGATATGTGTAACCTACCAATCCGCATTGGAGCAGCGTGGTAGGTCTTAGCTCCAATCCTTTTCTTCAAAAACGGAGAGAAGAGGCATATTCTCAGCAGTGGGTTAGTAAAAGGCGGCTACTTTTTACAAGATAAATAGTAGAAAGTATGAAATGGTCAGTTCTATAAATAAGACAGGGAATTATAAAAAAAATAACCCGTCCCCACAACGGCCGAACACCCTAACTATTAGTGCAGTATTATCCGTAACTGGCAACACTAATCGCTCATTAACGAGTTCCGGCGCATGGGGTTGCCACTTACGTAACGATATGAATAAAATTGTGGGAATAATTGGGGGCTTAAAGACCACATCTTGTTAAAGCCCTTATGGGATATTTTTTAATTGCGCACTTACAATGTGCAAAATAAAATAAAATTGTTTCTGACGAAGGGCTGACATGTTAAAAATATTTCGTAAATGCATTTCATAATTTTTTTTTAAGTATTTTTATTAATTATAAAATGTTAATATCTATCTACCCTTATTATAAAATATCTAACATATAAAATATTATGTACTTATTATAAAAAAGTCCCCAAAAGCTTTCTGTCTCTATGTGATCGATTTTCTCAAAATCTATTTAACAGATTCTTGTAGGGTTTTTACTAAAAGGTAGTGCAATGCTTCTGGAAGGTTTAGGTTAATAGTTCATTACGGTTTTATGTATATTGCATTAAAGACGTTGGGCAGTAGTAAAAAATCTCGCCAGCTAGAAGTTTTTTTCGCGTGTACCGCGTAATCCAAATGATATACACTAAAGTAATGTACTGACTAATGAGCTATAGATCAATAAAAGTACTATAAGAAAGTCCGCGACAGCATATCTCTATCTCTTATGGTTAACTCACAATAGCTACTTTAATGTTCCTTTAATACACTGATTTTCACACGGGCGAAGCCGATGGCATAGCTAGTTATAGAAAAAATATATAATTTTTTAACGTGCGTTGTCAATTTATTCAAGCAACAGTGAAAAGTCAAAGTTCACACAAATGTTACGAGTATCAACAGTTAATAAAATCGATAAATTTCTTATAGATTAGAATTCAAATTATCAAAATTGTGCTATATAGACAATAAAATTAAAATTTACTATTATATTTTTAAAACAATATTATAAAAAGAAAATGACACAGACGAAAAATCCTTGAATGCATCGTTAAATTCTTTAAATACACAAAATACTGGCGGTTATAAAATCAAATTGAAACAATTAAAAATCGAACTCGCGTTCCATTTTCGAATCCTTTCCGGCGATTGGCCGAGCAGTGATTCTCAGGCTGTAATGGGTAATATTATATGGAATGAGCTTTTTACAACTAAACCGATAGAAGGGCAGAACCCGTTCCAATGCCTTTTATACCAGTTTCATTTTATTGTGTTTTAGGTGGCTTTTTTATTTCATATTATTTTACCATACCTTTCTCGGACTTTTGAAGTTATGAAAAACTATTTTCTACAATAAAATATCGAATTTAATTATGTGTCGTGTGGTACCCGGCTGAGTAGAATAGACCACCTTCACTTCTTACCGAGGTGTCGTAAAAGGCGACTAAGGTAAGTTGACCCACCTAGTGGTATCCGGCTGAGTAGAATAAACCAACCTTATATATTACCAAGGTGGCGTAAAAGGCGACTTAGGTAAGTCGACCCGCCGTGTGGTATCCCGCTGAGTAGAATAAACCAACCTTATTTATTACAAAGGTGTCGTAAAAGGCGACTAAGGTAAGTCGACCCGCCGTGTGGTATCCGGCTGAGTAGAATAAACCAACCTCATTTCTTACCGGGGTGTCGCAAAAGGCGACTAAAGTAAGTCGACCCGCTGTGTGGTATCCGGCTGATTAGAATAAACCAACCACATTTTCTACCGAGGTGCCGCAAAAGGCGACTACGGTAAGTCAACCCACCATGTGGTATCCGGCTGAGTAGGATAAACCAACCTCATGTCTTAACAACGTGTCGTAAAAGGCGACTACGGTAAGTTGACCCACCGTGTGGTATCCGGTTTAGTAGAATAGACCGCCCTCTTTCTTACCGAGGTAAATTGTTTTTCCAGTCAATAAAATTACAAATTGTACCAAACGTACAGAGTGCCTTTCATATACATATTATTAGTAAGGGCTTATTCGTAAGTGTTAAGTGAAAGAAATAAGAAGTGCTTTTTAAGTTTTTTTTTATTGTGTCTGGCATATATTCACAATAAGCTATAAAAGAATTTCAAAGAAGTCGTAATGAGTTTCCGAATAAGCCGACCCAATGGTTGACCGTCGCCATAAGAAAAAAAATTCTTCGGGTCACAATGAGAGAGTGACATTATGGTTTCATGATTTACATGCCACTAGAAGAATTTTTCATCATTCTCCTGCCCATTTCCCACTCTAAGTGGGGTCAGCTCAACATGTTATAAACATGTCACATGATTTGGTTACGTATCTTACGGCCGGCCTACCTGACATTAACTTAGCTTAATCGTATTTACGACATGTCGGTAAGAAATGAGGGTGGTCTATTCTACTCTGCTGGATACTACACGGCAGCTCGAATTACCTTAGTTGCCTTTTACGACACCTCGGTAAGAAATGAGCGTGGTCTATTGAACACAGCCGGTTCCACACGGCGGGTCAACTTACCTTAAACGCCTTTTACGACACCTCGTTAAGAAATGAGGGTGGTCTTTTCTACTCTGCTGGATACGCGGTTGGTAGACTTACCTTAGTCGCCTTTTCCGTCACCTCGGTAAGAAATGAGGGTGGTCTATTCATACGGCATACTAGAAGACGTTTTTATGACAAGAAAATCCATTATAGGTCGACGCCGTCTGACCACGATAAGCAACGATTATATCACTCGCACCGATTTAAAACCTGACAGTGCTCTATCACATCACGGGTTCAAACCCCGGATAGAAACCAATAAGTTTTTCTATTAATTTTCTTTATTATGTATCTAATTGATAATTGCATTTTATCATACCCTTTTCAGAAACATTGAGGAAACCTATATATTTCTAGAGAATTCTAATGATACGTGTAACCTACCAATCCGCATTGGAGCAGCGTGGAAGGCCTTAGCACCAATCCTTCTCTCCAAAAATCGGAGAGGCCTTTGTCTAGTAGATTCAGCAGTCTTTTTAAGATCTTCCGTCTATCTAAAGAGCGGACTATCAAAGCACATAGTACGAAGATCTGATTTAACTTGGGAAAAGTCGTCCCTTTTCCTGATGGCACGACTTTTCCTAACATTAGACTCATTTATCTATAACAATATTAGGAATATTGTTATAGATAAATGTGTCTAATGTTTTCATTAAGAAGAGATCATCAGAACTCAGTATATTTTCTACAGAACACTAAAACCTATTACTTAAAAACCTATGGCAGTCCGCGTTTAAATTAAAAAGACAAATTATCGGACGCATTCGTGGAAGTCAGCCTTTGTTATCTCACAAGTGTTTTTCGAGAGCTCTGTTTGTTTTCTACCCCGTTCTCTCACATTGATATCCCATCTTCTCTTCTCACTCTATCTTGTTAGTGAAGGGCGTTCTAATAAGGCGTAACCGACGCTTCCACGGTTACGTAATTCTGACACTTTCAGCTTTCATAACAAGGCCTTTTATTGTGTGGAGGGTCGATTGTGAATTCTATTATTACGCGTTCAATAAAGGGCGTAAAAGTTGAAGGTTCTAAGCCGTGATATCGGTTTATTTACGACAAGAGTAAGCATTAATTTTGCTTAATTGACGCCTGCTTGAAGCCTCTTACGTTCGGACACGGTTCGACTTTTTTTTTGTCTACCTTACTTTATTATGAAACTAGCTTTTATCCGTGGATTCGATCGCGAGATCTTTTGAATTTTTGTAACTATAGATAGTTGTGTAAGTTCTTAATATTACTCTTAGTCTGTAAATTAAATTGTAAATCCTGCGGAAGTTTGTGAGTATGGATGTGTGATTGTTACTCTTTCAAGGCGAATCCGCGGAATCAATATCTATAGAATTTGGCACGATTATTCCTTAAACATCGAAATAACATATAGGCTATAGAAATCCTTTTATTTCTCCAGGAATAGAATGACATTGAAAAGCGCCATTTATTATCGACCTACACGACACAAAAACAGTCCACACGAACGAAGTCGTGGATAAAGGTATTCTATAATAAATGTTTATTTACTACGCTGCTGATGCAAATAGTTAACTTTTAGACGTGTTACTGGGCGGGTATTCGGACATTTCTCAGTTTCTTTGCTTGAAAAGCTTTGAAAAGCTCTTTCTGCTAACAATCCTGGTTATTACCACTGAGATATGATCATTAAGCTGTGATAGCACGGCGGTGCAACCGTGTGAATCTCTAGAGACGATCATGGGTTCAAAACCGGGCAGACGCAAATGAGTTTTTCTATTAAAACTTATGTGTCTAATTGATAATTGCAATTTATCACATGCTTTTCGGTGAAGGAAAACATCGCGAGGAAACCTACATATCTCTAGAGAATCCTAGAGGTATGTGAAACCTACCAATCCGCATTGGAGCAGCGTGGTAGGTCTAAGCTCCATTCCCTCTCTCCAAGAACGGAGAGAGGAGGCCTATGCCCAGCAGTGGGATAGTAAGAGGCCGTTACTTGCTACTTACTTGTGATCATAATGGTGCATCTACTCAATCATTTATTCATTCCCATGCACTTGACTAACGTCATACCTGATGGTTAGTGGCGACGCATCTTAAGAGTAAAGGCGCTTACCTGTAAAAGAGATGCAAAAATAAGCAATTAAATCATTAAGTTAACTTAAAGCTAAGACGGCTTCATAGTTACGCTTTGCCATAATTATTGCCTTGATAGAATTGTTTAAATACTCAGAATTCATTAACGGCAGTTATAAAGCTAGGCCCAAAGTTGTTAGATTAATCTTATTATAATAAATATTGATAATTTTAAAATAAGTCAAAAGAAATGAGAATATGAATATGAATAGAAATGCTAAATGTAGAGTGTACTATTCGTTCTCATACCTGATACATACAGAATTTGTAAGAACTCATGCACTACCCGACACCGATGACACAACAATACACAAGCACTGCACACATTCACCACCACAATCTCAACAATTGTTTCGCCCCGTAACCGAAACATCATCAGGAGATAGACTCCAGTCTATCTCCTACTTAAATGTTTTATTCAAATTTAATCAGACTAAAAATTTAATTAATTACTTATAAATTTAGTTAAATATATTAATTTTTCAATTATTGTTAAAAAATTTATTAAATTTTAATTGGAGACGATTAAAATAAATAATGATTCTAAATTTAATTTAATTTATTATAAATTAAGTTCATAAATTTAATTTAATTACAAATTATTAATTTATAAATGTCATAAATAATAGATGGATATTGTGTTGTTACTAAGTAGCGTCAATAATAAAGTCGATTAGCGCTTCAATAGTATTTAGGTTGCAAATCAGCTTCAGATTCCAGTTCATTTTCATTCAACATACAGACACACTTTTATTATACGCGCATGATTATCGAACGAATTTCGACTATACCCTTTAGTTGATAAGGTTTATAATAGCTTGCCAGTAGTATTATGAATTTGAACAGCATTAACATAATGATCGGTGTTTGACGGAGCAGGTGTTGTATATCGGTTTATTCTCGGTTTTATGATAAAATCTTGTTAATAATATGAAAAAGCATCGCCCATGAGATTATGAGATTATATAAGGACTGAACACACTTTTGATAATCAACCTCCTGCCCTTATCCCACTTTAGTGGGGTCGGCATAAAATGTTATAAGCATGTTGTCACATGAGGGCTACATGTTTTACGACCGGCCACCTGTCTGACGTCAACTTACCTTAGTCGTATTTTACGACACCTCGGTAAGAAAGACTGGTCTATTATACTAAACAGGATACCACACGGTGGGTCAACTTACCTTAGTCGCCTTTTACGACATCTCGGTAAGAAATGAGGGTGGTTTATTCTACTCCGCCGGATGCGACACGGCGGGTCAACTTATCTTAGTCGCCTTTTACGACACCTCGGTAAAAAATGAGTAGTTTATTTTACTTAGCCGGATTCTGGCTTGCCCGTTGGCGCCCTTGGCGATTCGAGTCCCACCGAGGGCCAACATTTTCTATAAATGAATTTGTTGGTCTTTGAGTCTGGGTGTATATTTGTATTTAAGTATGTATTTAAAAAATATATAAGTATATATTCGCCAGTTCTGTCTACCATGACATAAGTATTAAGTTACTTACTTTAGGGACGGACGACCATGTGTGTAAGTGTCCCATATATTTATTATTTATTTATTATTATTATACCACACGGAAAACTCAGGTACTATACATTATACAAAATTATACATACTGCCGATAACACATATATCAAAAGATAAATTCTCAAGAACAGATAAATAACGACAATCGATCATCGTCGGAGCTTTCGTCGAGGACCCGATATATAAATGAATCTTTTTAATGGCTCTCGACGTAACGATCGAATATTAAAAATAGTTTTATCGATTTCGCAGCGTGAATCATAACATAACACATCCCAATGCGTAGATTTATTTATACTGAACGCTCCTATAACGATATAAACATTCTTGATATAACAGTATTTAAATTTAACTAATTTTATTTCTTTATCTATTCAACTGCTGTGATATTAACTAGGGATGTGACTTGGAGTAGAAAAAATCGATAAATAAATAATCGATTTATTCCCTTTAAAATAAATCTATTTTTTAAAAATCGTTTAATTCATCTCAAAATAATCGACTTTTTGAAAAGTTCTGTTTTTTAATATTGATAATTAATTAGAATAAAGGCTTATTAAAGTGGACAACTATAAATAAATAATAACAGATGCGCCGTTTAGTTTCTTCTAATAATGCATATCTAATATTAAAAAACAAGTAAAAAGAAAAAAGGATAAATAAAAATCGATTTACAATTAACAAAACTCTATTATTAAAAATCGTTTATTTTACTAAAATAATCGATTAATATACAAATCTTATCTCTGATATTATCTGAAGATATAGTGTTCGTTTTTAAGTGTTTTAATAGTACAGTTCAAACTACAAACAAGCACTGCACACATTCACTACCACAATCTCAACAATGCCACGACAAAATTGAATTATTTAATTTTTGAAAATTTGCGATTTTGTCACGAATTCTATCTCTTGACAATGGTTCGATTACGGGGCGAAACAGTTGAAATACAGAAACCCATAAGTTTTCCATAAACTTACGTTGTAATTGATATTTAAAATTCATTATACGCCTTACGATCAAGGAAAACATCTGGTCAACCGTTTAAAAGTGTTTATATGTTTGTAACTAGTCATCACGCCGTGTCTAAAATAGTGATGAGCTATCCGAACTGATGGATAATGGTATAAATAACAGTGTTATTTTGTTTTTACTAGATGGACACAAAAGTAGTTGAGCAAGGCCGTGACATGCAGTGGCAAGTTAAAATCACAAAACACGGTGGGCAGGGAACGATCATGGGCAGCGGTGGCCTCCTTCTGCTCTGCGGAGGGGGGCGGTAGTGTGGTTCCGGGAACTTTTATTTCGGGATCCAATCTACTGCTGGCGAGTCCAGGTGGTAGCGACTTGCCTAAGCCCATCGTCTGCCGCCCTGTCAGGGGACCTTCGGACGTTCCGAACGGGGTATATTGGACGTCTGGGTTACAGGTCCTTGAGGCGGTCGGTGCATCTGGTGCTCCCGATGCACCGGTTAGCGGAGGGGGGCTTTTGAGGGGAACCTATCCGGAGGAGGTGTTCTCTGGGATCAAAGTTGATGTCGGCGGGGATGGGGGCAATGTGAACAACGATGGTTAAAATCACAGAAGCTTCTTTATACTCCATAGGTGTAGAGCCTTAGGTAAATGTAAACATGTCAAAAAAGGTTATTTTAGTAGGCAGATTATGAGATATAAGTACCTGAATGACCGATTGCTCGGTATTTTTTTTAAGATATACCTAAAAAAAAATCAAAAGTAAAAATAAAAAAGTATTGTAAATAAAAAAATAAAATAAGAAAGAAGGCACTGATGACATGTGGGATTCGAACCCGGGTATAGAACAGTTTCGGTCCGCCCGTAACCCATCGGCTATCGCAAAATAACGTTTGACAACTAAAAAAACCTTTGCTTTCAATTCTACATTTTACCAATTTTTTTTAGGGATAAAAGGATACCAGATTTAGGGATAAAAGGATTTTTTTAAGGATTTTTCTCCCCCCAAAACCCCTACATACTGAATTCCAGGAAAATCGTAGGAGCCGTTTCTGAGATTCCGAAAATATACATACATACAAGATTAACTCATTTAAATATTACAGATTCTTTTACAAACTGATAGTATTTGTGGCATTATATTATAGCGCTATTACAATCAATAATAAATCAATAATTAAATGTGTAAATAATATACAGTAAAATGTTTACCACTTCTGAGTCATATAGTATTGTTTGTTTACATTTAGTTAAGTACTAAACCTATAGAATATATTGTACATGCTTAATAAACTTTTAAAAGAAAAAGCTCGTAGATCTTTGTACCATCACGTTCTTATAAAGCTTATTAAATGAATTTATCTAAAAACCTAGTAAATAACCATTAACACAGAATTATTATCTTAATTTATCTTGAATTTAAAAACAACGTTAGATATTATTAGTTAAAATACAGATAAATAACAAGGCTAAGTAACACAAACAGAAGTTATTCTTTTAAAATGTTAAGAAATCGTGTACCTACTGCGTTATCGAGTAATTTATTTGCTCTTATCAATTTAAAGGCGGAATCAAACTTAGGGAATTCAATAATTGACTACAATATTAATAATTCAACTTTGACCATGTTAGTGTTTGATAATTTTGTGATGAAATTTTATTTTATTTGAAATCAGTGTTTTTATGGTTTATAGAATGAATAGCGTGTAATTATATGAAATGTCGATAATTCTATTAGTTTATAGTCTTTGATTTAACTTTTAACTTAATAGGGTTGCCTTTGGGACATCGCTATCTATACTAATATTTTATAAAGCTGAAGAGTTTGTTAGTTTGTTTGAACGCGCTAATCTCAGGAACTACTGGACCGATACGAAAAAATTTTTGAGTGTAAGATAGTCCATTTATCGAGGAAGGCTATAGGCTAAGATGAATCGGAGCGGAATAATAAAAAAATATTACGAAAACGGCAAAATTTGAAGCTTTCCTTGCGTGAGCTAAGTAAACGGTGAAAGCAATTCAAGAATCATGTATTACAAAATCGTTCTCTCTAAATAAAAGTCGGCGACAGCATTGTCTAGCTTTTAAGGTTAACCCACTTAAACCATTTTTATTGTTATCAAAATACTATATAACGGTTTTAATCTTTCCACGCGGGCGGAGCCGCTGGCGATTGCTATTTAATGATAAGGCCGACTATGCATATGGTTGCCGCCAAAATTATTTTCAGACATGTTCATGTCGTTTCTAAATCAATAAACGTAAAAAAGTAAGTAAGTAACGGCCTGTTACTATCCCACTGCTGAGAATAGGCCTCTTCTCTCCATTTTTTCAAGAGAAGGATTGGAGCTAAGAACTACCACGCTGCTCCAATGCGGATTGGTAGGTTACACATACCTCCAGAATTCTCTAGAGATATGCAGGTTTCCTCACGATGTTTTCCTTCATCGAAAAGCGTGTGATAAATTGCAATTATCAATTAGACACATAAGTTTTTAATAGAAAAACTCATTGGTGTCTGCCCGGGTTTGAACCCGTGATCGTCTCTAGAGATTCACACGGTCGCACCGCTGGGCCATCACAGCTTACAGCAATAAACGTGCTACGGCCAAAATAAACCATTTTGGATCTATGTACTATCGAATGGGTCTTATATTTTTGCATACTGTATAATCATGTGTGTCAATGGTCATGTATACTAATATACACTCGAAAAGCCTCTGGCTAGTTTGATTGAGTAAAAAATATGTAATTTTTCTATATAAACTCTTCCCGGACAATGCACACGTTAGGCTAATATGCTTAACATTGCGCGATCAAATCAAAATAACCTTTATACAAGTAAGCTTTTGCAAGCAGTTTTGAGTTGTCAAAGATCAATTAGATTTAACAAAGCTACCACTGGTCTGGAATGTTGCTCTTACCGAAAAGAACTAGCAAGAAAATCAGCGGTAAATTTTTTAAACATTTTCAACTTATAACCTAAACTACATCTTGTATAAAAGGAAGTTGTCTGAAAGGAGTTTTAAATCTTAGCATTTTTTTATGTATTATATTTAACTGTGTAGTATGCCTTACGTATAAGCACTTACACCTAAATTTAACCTTTTTGTAGGTAAGTCTAATATAGCGGAATTTTATTGTATTGAATAGATCTTTGATTGAATTGAATCCAATAATTTGCTAACTCTACTGAGTCGCGACACTGCTGAGTAGGAACTGCAAAACATTTGTCACTCAAAATCTGGACACCCCAATGAACGTATGTCAGAATTCTAAAAATGTATCTATACTGTATTTAATATTGAATAGAAGGGAATGCTCCGGAAGTGCGTCATTTTATGCGTACCATGAACTTGTTCACAACTTATCTTTTGTTTTCACGTCGACACTTTTTTTGTTGTTTACCACTTTCCACTATTGTATGTCGGTGAATATTGTAGACTTGTTTTCTCACGTTTTTAATAATTTGTTAGTTTACTTGATCGGATTATTATATCAGTGTTATATTTACACTTATTATAAAACAAATCTGTCTGCCTGTTTTGATCGATTTTCATAAAATGTACTGAATGTCAACTTACCTTAGCCGCCTTTTGCGACACCTCGGTAAGAAAAAGAGTGGTCTATTCTACTCAGCCGGATACCACTCGGCGAGTCAACTTACCTTAGTCGCCTTTTACGATAGCTCGGTAAAGAAAGAGGGTGATCTATTTTACTCTGCCGGAAACCACTCGGCGGGTCGACTTACCTTAGTCGCCTTTTATGATACCTCGGTAAGAAATGAGGGTGGTCTATGCTACTCCACCGGATACCACACGGTTAGTCAAAATCAAAGTAATATTAGAAAAAAAAATAGTCAAAATTTCGTCGATTGAACTGGATGTTGTATTGAAGTTTACTTTTGTTCATGCTGGCAATTGTTTTATGAATTGTTTAATTCTAGCAATTGTCGCTTAACAAGTTTTTTTTCCGTCGGCATGTTTTGTTTAAAGCATATTTTCTTTAAGACCATAACTGTAGTTACATACTTGAATCAGGTCAGAAATCATTTTAAAACAGGATACATTACAAAAATCTTACGAGGGCGAAGAACGACATGTTAGGAAAGGCCACAGAAATAAATGTCCAGCTTATTCAGAACCTCAGGTACTATGGCGTTGTTATATTAACAGGGATCTTAGTACTTGGTTCTCTCCGCCAGTTTGCTGAGACACTTGAGGAGTTTAAACTTGGAATGTTTACGGAGATCTTGGTAGCTGGTTAAACGGTTCCCTCGGATGATATTCGAGAAACAAACAAAAGAAGAGTGATAACATTTGTTCGGACCATGAGTCAACGGGTCGGCCATGTTTGCTGAGAATGATTCCTTATTCGAAATTTGAAACGGAGTCCATTTTTTTGTCTATGGCAGGAAGTGAGAACATTAATCAACATATTTTAAAATTGCTTTACTATAAAGAACAATGTGCAAAATTAGAATTTATAAATTATGTTATTTTTATTAATAATCCATTGTTATAGGTACATTCCAAAAAAAGAAAAATATAACGGTTTAATACATTTCCTTTAGTTAAATATTTTATCAAGGCATTCTTAAAATATTGTCGATAATAAAATGTTAAATATGTAGGTATAGAATTAGTCCTTTTTGCTATCATTGTTATCATTAATTGCAGATTATTGAAAAATAATTTTATAAATTATTTACTGAGAACATCACAGTAACAGTCATAGCCGTATTGTATCCGGCTAAGTAGAATAGTACCACCCTCATTTTTTACCGAGGAGTCGTAAAAGGCGACTAAGGTAAGTCGACCTGCCGTGTGGTATCCGGCTGAGTAGAATAGACCACCCTCATTTCTTACCGAGGTGTCGTAAAAGGCGACTAAGGTAAGTTGACCCACCGTGTGGTATCCGGTTTAGTAGAATAGACCACCCTCCTTCTTACCGAAGTGTCGTAAAATACGACTAAGCTAAGTTGACGTCAGACAGGCGGCCGGTCGTAAAACGCAACCAAATCATGTTACAACATGTTTATAACATGTTGTGCTGACCCCACTTAGAGTGGGATAAGGGCAGGAGGATATATCAGAGTAACAGTCAATAGATACTCATGGATTGAATTTCATCCTAAAAAGAAATGTTAACTCATTGTTTTAAGACAAAGTGGTAGATAAAAATAAAAAGCCCTTACTGTTTACCATGATAACGTCGGTATTTGGACATAAAATGCCACCGACCCTAGTGACACCTAGCGGCGCAAGCTTAATGATAAGCGGAAGCTAATATTTGGACAATACAAGCTGTACAACTGATAAGTTAGTATTTAGATAAAAACGAGTTATGTAAGTCGTGATAGCCGAACAGTGAGACCGCTTTATGCTTATGGGGTAACATGGGTATATGGGTAACCTGTCTACAGAAAGATATAAATTAACTGTAACAAATATCCTTATAGGTAAAGCATTACACAATTGAAATATATTTGAATTTTAAAAATCGTTGGATTTGAAAATCCTTTCAGCTTAATACAAGACTCATCATCATCCTCCTGCCCTTATCCCACTCTATGTGGGGTCGGCACAACATGTTATAAACATGCTGTCACATGATTTAGCTGCGTTTTAACGACCGTCCGCCTGCCTGGGGTCAAATTACGTTAGTCGTATTTTACGACACCTCGGTAAGAAATAGGGTGGTCAATTCTACTAAACCGGATACCACACGGTGGGTCGACTTACCTTAGTCGTATTTTACGACACCTCGGTAAGAAAGAGGGTGGTCTATTCTACTAAACCGGATACCACACGGCGGGTCAACTGACGTTAGTCGCCTTTTACGACACCTTGGTAAGAAAAGAAGGTGGTACTATTCTACTCAGCCAAGACTGCGGTTTAATAATGTAAAAATGTTTAAAAGATTGACCGCCGATGTTTTTGCTGGTTCTTCTCGGTAAGAGCAACATTCCGAACTCGTAAATAATAATAAAGATTTTGATGTAATTTGATCACATAAACATAGTCTATTAGTATTATATGTTTGGCATAAAGTACAGTCATAAATTACTTTTAGATTTTGTCATGAAATCATATCTCCTGACGATGCTTCAGGCATCACATACATCTATATAATTTACAATCCTTTGCCTAGTAAGTAGTAACAGGCCGCTTATACTTAACTCATTTATATTGTTGGTATTATATATTGGTATAAAAAAAAATGTTGAAAAGAAAAATGAAAAAATAAGCAGGTGGGGCTCGATCCTAGATATTTACATCACTCTAGACAGCCTGTTCCCCAAATGAACTACCATGACTTTACGTTTGACAGCGAAAAATTATGATTTGTATACAACGTAAATTTTAAAAAAATTAGAGACCGAAGACAGGGAAAGAACGACATTTTTTTTTAATTAAACTTATCTAAATCGATTTAACTCTCCCAAAACCCCTACATGCTGAATTTGAGTAAAATCATTGGAGCCGTTTCCGAGATTCCGAAAATATATATATATGCATACAAGATTAAGTTATTTAAATATTACAGATATGAACATTTTGGTATGTGTGATTGTGGCCATACTATATTGGTGATTCGATACTCTAATGTTAATAATATAGGCGGTAATTAAGTTCACATTGGAGCACATTATCCGGCGTTACGGCGATAAATCGTTACGCTCGTCAATTTGCTATTTTTGGACGTTAATTCGTGATGCGCCCGCGGTGCGCGGGAGATTCGTGGGACGCGCACGTCATTGGAATGGAAAGTAAGTAAACGGGAAAATTATATAATTTAATACGTTTTATTGAAGATATTAGCAATTTTTTCAAAATATATATAATATTTAGCAAAATATTCTCTAAAAAAATTCGATTTTACATTATTAAAACGCTTTTGTGGGAAGGTGAAAGGATTTTCATATCCAGGCATTTTTATCATCTAAATAATCTAAAATTTTGTAATATGCTTTACGTATATGATATACCTTTCTGTAAACTGGTCTAGTATGGATTGAAGATATTTTCCGATATCTGTATTTTTCCCTAAATAAACGAGAATTATCATCATCAACATCTGCCCTTATCCCACTCTAAGTGGGGTCGGCACAACATGTTATAAACATGCTGTCACATGATATGGCTGCGTTTTTACGAACGGCCGCCTGCCTGACGTCAACTTACCTCGGTCATATTTTTCGACACCTCGGTAAGAAAGAGGGTGGTCTATTCTACTAAACCAGATGCCATACGGCGGGTTTACTTAGTCACCTTTTACGACACCTCAGTAAGAAATGAGGTTGATACTATTCTATTCAGCCGGATGCCACACGGCGTAAATAAACGAGAATTACATTTTTTTCAATATTTAAAATTTATTTTTCATTTAACATATTTTTATTCAACCACTGTATAAATATGTATGATAAACAGTGTTAGATTCTGTTAGATATGAGTACTAATACTCGATATAATTTTCATAATTGTTACGACATACCTATAATAGTCAGATATAAATTATAAAATATGAATGACGTTTGTTGTCGCCAATGACTTCCGCTTTATATTTTATAGCAACACAGTCATGAAACAAGAGTATCGCGCCCTTTTTGTTTAAAATGGTGGCAACACTGTGACGTTGTTTCCGGTTGAGTCTTCCTATAGATAAAACGTTTCAGTGACAGTCAGTCTTAGTTCGTCATTCAAGAGAAGTGCACCTCGGAACGGAATTGTGGTATTCCTACTATATCGTGTTATTGTATATAGTGTGCGTTAACACGTTATTATGAATAGAATGATAATGAGAAAGTATTTTGTCTACAATAATATGTTATCTGTCATTCGGTGGGACCGAACGAATGAATATAAAAGATTGTGACACGAGTCTTGCTCTCTAACGACACTCAACAGTTTTATTCATTCAAATTCTAACCATCGAGGAGTTAATACGTCCTAAAAGTAAAGTATTGAGTTAATAAAGTATGTGAGGCTAACAACAGGTTACATCCGAAAGCTTATACAATTTTCGATTCATCGAAATATTACAAGTAATTGTTTCCCCAATTACGACGAATACAAAAGTGAAAACGCGTGGAGGATGTATTTATCACCATTTTAGCACCTTAAAAAACTTTCACAACAAATTTTATCTGCCAATAAAATTTCCGATCGATCTTAATCTTGTATAATTACAACCGAACACGATTGTTAACTAGATTCGTACAGTTTATTTATCGGATAATGTTTTTCGAGAATAAAATCGATTGGATGATTAACAGTATAATCGATTTAATGTCTAAATTAACACCGGTCATGTTTTCACGTATTTATTGTAGCCATATGCTAGAGTTGCCAAAGGTACCGATGTATGAATATTATTGCTATGTATATCTTTATCTTTAATATTTAAATGAGTTAATCTTGTATGTATATATATTCGGAATCACGGAAACGGCTCCAACGATTTTCCTGGAATTTAACATGTAGGGGGTTTTGGGGGAGAAAAATCGATCTTGATTGATTTTACGTAAAAAAATCGTTTTATCCCTGTTTTTGGGCATTAAAAAATACTAAAATTTATATTAAATATAAAACACTATTTTTGCCATAAAATGTCAAGTAGGTACGCTTAGCTTATGCGGCGAACGGACAGTCTCGAGAAATGTAAGTACCTAGGATCGATCCCTAACTACCTAATTATTTTATTCTTTTTTTTAAGTATTTTTTTATATTTTGAAAAAAAATACTGAGGAAAAACTTGGTTAACCAGGAACTTATTGTATTATATTCTATACTTATTTGAACATTGAAATGGGCAAAGTAAGGATATTGCTAAAGTATTTAGTTATTCATATTACCTTAACAATTTAACGCCGTGTGGTATCCGGCTGAATTAAATAGTGCCACCCTCTTTTCTTACCGAGGTGTCGTAAAAGGCGACTAAGGTAAGTCGACCCGCCGTGTGGTATCCGGTTTAGTAGAATAACCACCCTCATTTCTTACCGAAGTGTCGTAAAAGGCTAAGGCTTACACAATATTATACATGTTTATTTTTAAGAAAAACAAAAATTTTCCAACATTTTAATGGCACTTCCCCCACGGAAGCTTACAGTAAATCCTATTTTTAAACAGTAATCTTTCTACGAATCTCCATTTGATAGCATAAACTTTTAGAGGACAATAAAATAGTTTTTACTGGAGCCGTGTACCGAACTTTACGAGGTACCTAACGCTAAAAACGGGCGCATGAAAATAAAATAAAAGCGCGTATAGACTCCGTTCATTAACTGGCCGGTGATTTATCACAACTGCTGTTTGATTGAACGCCGATCGCGATTCGATTCACGCTTTGAACTAAAGCAATGTTAGCGTAACGAAATGTTGATGCTCAAAACAAATTTTTGTTTTAAACACCAAATTTTATACTTTTTAACATCATCTCCCTGTCTTCATCCCACTCTAAGTGGGGTCGCACAACATGTTTTAAACATGATTTGTGTACGTATTTTACGATCGGCCGCTTTTGTTTTTACTCTTTGACGGCTAATCATCTGAACCAATATCGATGAAAATTGGCATAATTATTCTATACACTGGGGTAACATATAGGCTATACAAATGCTGTTAATTCTACAGGAATAGGATGACGTTGAAAAGTGCCATCTAATATCAACCTACCACGCGACAACAGTCAAGGCAAACGAAATTGCGGAATAAAAGATAGTATTACCCTTATTATAATGATGTTAATACACACAAAATGTTTATTCAACTCTTCCCTGTAAACACTTGTATTTATCTCAATAGAATTATTATCGTTTTGCTTATAAGTCATATTAACTAAGCCGCCGTACGTACAAAAAAGAAAACGCTGTAATAGCTAAAGTATGAAAGCACGTGACCTAGAGTTTGTGTATTCAAAAACTAGATAAACCTATGAGTTTTCTATAAATACTTATGAGCTTAATTATTACGCTACTTTTTTGGGCTTTGTAAATACAAATACTTATTATACAAAATTCTATATACGGATCACTGCCTTACATAAATATAAAATTACACATTAACTAAGGCATGCGTTTATTTACAGTAGTAATAGAAGTGGAATGGGTGGAATAGTCCAGAATAGGAGCTGACCACCTAACCTGCAACGACGGGCTTCCCCGCAATTAGATAAATAGATAGATACAGTAGTAATTGACAATTGGTAGTCTGTGGTTGCCTTTATAATTAATAAGGGAAACTCAATAATCCTGATTACTATCATAATATCAGAGAGAAGTGTCGGCTATCAGTATATTAATATTAAGGCATTATTTCAATAGGTTTGCAAGGTTAAACTGTTATCATTTATTAGCGAAACGATACGTAAATATTGTGGTATCCGGCTGAGTAGAATAAGCCACCCTCATTTCTTACCGAGGTGTCATAAGAGGCGATTAAGGTAATTGACCCACCGTGTAGTATCCAATTAAGTAGAATAGACCGCCCTCTTTCTTACCGAGGTGTCGTAAAATACGAATGAAGTCAGGTAGGCGGCCGGTCGTTAAATACGTAGCCAAATCATGTGACAACAAGTTTATAACATGTTGTGTCGACCCCACTTAGAGTAGGATAAGAGCAGGAAGATGATGATAATTCTCGTTTATTTAGGGAAAAATATCGATATCGGAAAATATCCGTAATCTATACTAGACCAGGTTACAGAAAGGTTTGTATATCGTATACGTATGATATCCGGCTGAGTAGAATAGACCACTCTATTTTATTATCTAGGTATCGTAAAATGCGACTAAAATATGTTGACGAGAGGCAGGCCTATCGTAAATACGTAACCAAATCATGTGACATCTTTATAACATGCTGTGCCGACTCCTCTTAGAGAGGGACAAGGGGAGGAGAATGATAATAATTTTACATCTAGCAATTGACGTCAAAACGCATGGTATCCATAATGTTTAAAAAAACCATTTATCGGCTAAGTTGTTATAATAGAAGCATGCTTCAGTTATCTCTTATTGCAAACGGAAACTGTTACACTCGAAGGAAAAACATTCGAACTTTTATATATAGCGACAAAAGATTTCAAAAGATTTTCAAAGGCAACGATGGATGAATATTGCTGGGTATATTTTATACTTATTTAAACATTGAAATTGGCAGAGTATTGCTAAAGTATTTAGTTACGCATATTACCTTTACAATTTAAAGGCCTAATAACTGCTTAGATATATATGAATCTTAGACCCACCAAGTTGCAACCACGAGGATTAGCAGGGATATCATATAATAGAAACATTTTTGGGTATTATTCTTACCGAATAGGAATAATTTATAAGAATATTTTTATATTTATAAGTAAATTTATAATATAATAATAATAATAAGCCTTTTATTCCAAAAAATTAATGTCAAGTTCTAAATTATTTGTATAACAATATTTCCTTATAAACTATTTTCTTATTTTTATTTATAATTTGGACGCCCATAATTGGGCTAAGGCCTCCTCCATGTCCTTCCATTTTTCCCTATTTTTGGCTGTTCTGGGCCACGTTACTCCGGCTATGTTTATTATGTCTTCATCCCAACGTGTTGGTCGTCCTCGTGATCTTTTCCCGTCTCTGGGTAAGTAAATTTAGGTATATATTATTCGGTAAGAAATGCGGGTGGTGTATTCTATTCAGCCGGATACCACACGGCCGATTGTCCCTAATTTACGAACTAATATCGCCTATTTATAAATGATCAAATACTTTATGTGACAATTAATAAACGATTTCATTCATTAATTGTTTATTTTTGTATTATTGCTTATGGTGTTTGTTATAGGTAGGTTGTATAGTATATATGGTAAGTAATTGACCATGCACTAGTAGTTGACAGTTGTATGAAATTTTAAATAATAAGAGTTTTGTTTGTTGTAGCTAATAAAAAATATTAAATTTTAAATATTAAACAATGGGCTACAGTTCTGAGCTTTTGGGCAGTTGTTAATAGATGGCAACAGGTAATTACAAATTTATTTTTTATTAGCTACAGCAAACAAAACGCTTACAGCCTTACTTATAATAATCCTTTAATCACTGACTAAACAATTACTTAACTAACAAACGCTTAAGTGGTTAAACATTTGTTTAACTTTCTTTACTTATAAACGTTACTTAGGATTCAATTAGTTAATCAACGTTCAAAATATTTAAGAACTGCAACACTGAACAAAAGACCGAATGAAATTGTGATATTATTTATTTTTAGTCTGTAGCGGCACAGATTGTTGCGAATTCATAATCGATTAATTTTGTTATTGGTTTATGTCGATGCCCAAAACCAAATTTTAAGTTTCCTTTAATTTATAAAGCTTTTTTTGTAACTTATAAAAATGGTTTTACCTGCGACTTCGTTCGCGTGGACTGTTGTAGTGTAATAGGTCGATAATAGATGGCGCTTTATTTCCGTGGCCTGTATGTTATTCCGGTGGAAAGGAATAATTGTGCCAAATTTCATCGTATAACAAATATACGTACATACCATACTCACACACATTCGCATTTATAATATTAATAGGATATATCGAGATTCGTGTAACGGACAGAGCGATACCAAAATCAGCTGTTACGCCGACGCCATTGCTTAAACAATCCTTAAACAACGTCCTAGTGGTGTTTATTTTGACAACTATTTAAACAGCGATTTAAACAGTATTTAAAGTTAAGTATCGTTTATAAGTAAAAAAGTTTCTTAACTAACCAGTTACTCATTGCTTAAATTTAATTAACGTTTATAAGTAAGGCTGTTATTATTTAAAATTTCATACAAAACGGTCAACTACTAGTGCATGGTCAATTACTGGTGCATTTATCTTAAATGCGAAATATAACGTTGAAATATACAGTTATACGTCTCTTTAACACTCACGAGTTTTGTAGGCTAAATTATGCTTTATATTTTAACTATTTATACTAACTATAACTATTACACTATTAATTTAAAAACACTATTAATAAAAGGCTAATACTATACTATTGAGGAATACTTGGATGATAAAAATGCGCGGACGTAGCTACTCTTTGACCCTGTACGAGACAGTAAAACTAATGTAACTAGTAATAAGAATTATATTTCTAAAAGAGCAACCGCTTAGTTTCTTGCTGGCTCTTCTCGGTAGGAAGCTTTCCGAACCAGCAGTAGAGTTATAGATTCAAAAGCACTTGTTTACAAGTTTATTTGAATAAAGAATATTTTGAATTTGAATTACCATTTGTCACAAAACAACTCTTTTGAATTAGGTCACTATAATAAGCGTGCGATTTGTCGAATAAATTCGTCGACTGAGAATAACTTGGAGGATACTTTAGTTTCTCCAGAATGTCAAACAATGTAAAGCGAGGCGGTCGATGCATCTAGTGCTCCCGATGCATCGATTAGCGGAGGGAGGGGCCACTTTTAGAGAGGCCCCGACCCAAAGGTGGCGCACTCTGGGGGTTCAGAGTTGCTTCTAGCCCTGTTCCCGCCACCAGCAGCGTGGTGGAGCACTGTCAGGTTTTTAGTCGGTGCGAGTCCGACATACCCGCCGCTCGTCCCCGTCGGACGGTGATGACCCATAATGGGTTTTCCTGTCATAAAAAAGGCATAAACTCATTGGCGCCAGTAGGTTCTGTATGAATTTCATACTCTATGTCTTTTCAGGGCTAAAGATAAGCTATCTCGGTTTATTGGACAGGACTTTATTGATTGCTGATAGAGGTACACTTTCTAAAGAACTGATTTTTGGTTAATTTATTTTGCCGATTTATGTATTTTTGGATAGGTATGTATAAATAACTAAATTTTCTGACACGCTATGATATATATGATTATAACTTGTATTTATATTACTATTTGTTTTTCTTTAAATCCATTTTTAACTACTATCTTTTATATATATTTGCTAAAATTATCAAATTATGCTCTTGATGAAACAATAAATTCTTCTGATTCTTCCCGATCGATCTGATTTTTGTGAGGAAGATATTTGTAGTGTTGGAGAGTGACAGAAGCTACTCTTAATTTCAAGACTACAGTCCACGCGAACGAAGTTGCGGGTAAAAGCTGGTCTTTTATAAATAATCTGTTTCTCGCAAGCCAACATCGGGCATTATATTTTTAAATTGATCATAAAGAAACCCCAAGAGTAGCGATTATGCATTTTAACTATAGATTCATTTAGAATCGCTTAAGTTGATTGCCATATATATAAAAGTAAAAGTTTGTTTGTATGTCCCTTATAAACTCCGAGAAGGACCAAATTCAATTTGCATTTAATTTAATTTGCAAATAATCTTTAGATCGACCACACGGATCTTATTGTAAAGTTTGGGGGCGGGCGGAGCAGTTTTTTTTAACTGTAATACATACATATACGTCCGCGAAGCGGGCTTGTCAAACTAGTATTCTTATAAAGAGCTTATTATTATTCACTTGCCCTATCTATCCCATTACAAACATGTATATTGATTTGGCTGGGTATTTTACAGGACGCTTGCCTTACGCCAACTTACCTTAACTGCCTTTTACGACATCTCGGTAAGAAAGGGTGGTCTATTCTACTCAGCCGAATACCATACGGCGAGTCAACTTATCTTAGTCGCCTTTTACGACACCTCGCTAAGAAAGAGGGTGGTCTATTATATTCAGCCGGATACCACACAGCATTAGTATTTCATAATAAATTCCCATGATTTTTAAGTACATGTGGATCAATATTCTGTTGAAATGTATTATCAAAGAAAAATTTTATTACGAATAATTATGTCAAAAAGATTACAATAATTCATATAATAATAAGCATCATATCTTTGACAATAAATGAAATATTACAAACCTAAAAATCCTGTAATCGTTAGAAATTACAGTTAAATCGATGCAATATTACAATTCACCCATTGTCACTGTCTTATCGGCGTATACATAATTGTTTTATATTGAATTAATTGCCTTGAATGCATTATCTAATCGGGAATGGTGCAATTTGTATAACTTTAAGGCAACGTGTACGCTGTAATAACTGTAATTGAATGATAAAAAACATAATTGTAAGGGATCAAAAGTACGAAAAGAAATATGTAAAAATTTTACGCAATAAAAAAAAATATTAACAAATATTAAAAAATATTAAAAATAAAAACATATTTTTAGCTGTTGAATTAAAAAAATTTAGTTATAAATTTACAAACTTTTTAATTCTGTACATCCTCCTCCTGCCCTTTTCCCACTCTAACAACATGTTATAAACATGTCATAAGATTTGGCTACGTATTTTACGACCGGCCGCCTGCCTGACGTCAACTTATACTTAGTCGTATTTTACGATACCTCGGTAAGAAAATAGGGTGGTCAACTCTACTCAACCGGATACCACACGGTGGGTCAACTTACCTTAGTCGCCTATTACGACACCTCGGTATAAAATGACGATGGTCTTTTTTACTCAGCCGGATACCACACGGTGGGTTGATTTACCTTAGTCGCCTCTTACGACACCTCGGTAAGAAAAGGGGTTGTCTACTCAACTCAACCGGATACCACACGGTGGGTCAACTTACCTTAGTCGCCTTTTACGACACCTCGGTATGAAATGAAGATGGTCTTTTTTACTCAGCCGGATACCACACGGCGGGTTGATTTACCTTAGTCGCCTTTTACGACACCTCGGTAAGAAAAAGGGTAGTCTACTCAACTCAACCGGATACTACACGGTTGGTTTACTTACCTTAGTCGCCTTTTACGACACCTCGATAAGAAATGACGGTTGGTCTAATCTACTCAGTCGGATACCACACGGTGGATCAACTTACCTTAGTCGCCTATTACGACACCTCGGTATAAAATGACGATGGTCTTTTTTACTCAGCCGGATACCACACGGTGGGTTGATTTACCTTAGTCGCCTTTTACGACACCTCGGTAAGAAAAGGGGTTGTCTACTCAACTCAACCGGATACCACACGGTGGGTCAACTTACCTTAGTCGCCTTTTACGACACCTCGGTATGAAATGACGATGGTCTTTTTTACTCAGCCAGATACCAAACGGCGCGTTGATTTACCTTAGTCGCCTTTTACGACACCTCGGTAAGAAAAAGGGTGGTCTACTCAACTCAACCGGATACTACACGGTTGGTCTGCTTACCTTAGTCACCTTTTATGACACCTCGATAAGAAATGAGGGTTTGTCTATTTCACTCTGCCAGATACCACACGGTGAGTCAACTTACCTTAGTCGCCTTTTACGACACCTCGGTAAGAAAAAGGGTGGTCTACTCAACTCAACCGGATATCACACGGCGGATTGACTTACCTTAGTCGCCTTTTACGACACCTCGGTAAAAATGACAGGGGTCTATTTAAGCGGATACAATACGGCGTTAACTTTTCAATTCTCTACAAACTATTTCATTCATATCACAACATTATGCAACAAGGAAAACGAATAAAAAATAAAAATTCCCAACGGCAACTTCGTAGCTCTTATCACCTCATCAACATAAGGCCTAATGATCTTAAAATGGCTGATTAAATTGTTATGAACTATGGCATAAAACAATCCGATAAAATTAACTTACAAAACAAAACAAGAAACTAAGTATTCTTTAATTTATCTAATTAACAGAGACGAATAAACAGACGGGTAGAATTTATAGAATTACTTTGCGAAGATTCAAACATTAGTTTCCATATTACTTACTTACTTATACCATATTAGTTACTATACAACCTACCTTTAACAAATACCATAATCTTCCTGCCCTTATCCCACTCTAAGTGGGGTCGGCACGACATGTTATAAACATGTTGTCACATGATTTGGCTACGTATTTAACGACCGGCCACCTGCCTGACGTCAACTTATCTAACCTTATCTAACCTCGATAAGAAAGAGGGTGGTCTATTCTACTTAACCGGATACCACACGGTGAGTCAACTACCTATAACAAACACCATAAGAAATAAAACAAAAATAAACAATTAATAAATTAAATCGTTTATTAATTGTCCCATAAAGTGTTTGATCATTTATAAATAGGCGATATTAGTTGTTTGTAAATTAGAGACAATCGGCCGTGTGTTATCCAACTGAGTAGAATAGACCGCCCTCATTTCTTACCGAAGTGTCGTAAAAGGTGACTAAGGTAAGTTAACCCACCGTGTGATATCCGTTAAGTAGAATAGAACCCTCTTTCTTAGCGAGGTGTCGTAAAATAAGACTAAGGTAAGTTGATGTCAGGCAGGCCGCAGGTTGTAAAATACGTAGCCAAATCATGCAACAACATGTTTAAACATGTTATGCCGAACCCACTTAGATAATGATTAAATTCGTACTTATTAATATTGATGCGGATACTTTACAACGTTCAAAAATTCAAAATAACCAGCGCTTATGATTTGTTAAATTGCTATTTTTAGAAATTTTCCTACAAATCCTGACAGTTATTAAAGCAATAAATTTACCATAATATTTTTAGGATAAATTTATCTTTTTTAATACATAGTGTATTGAGCTAAAAAAAAATAAAAATTAAATAAGACATCACAATTATGTTTTTAAATTATGACTGACATTTTGTTTTACTTGTCAGATTAGACGACTTTTCTATTATTATTCAAAATCACAAAATATTACGTCAAGAATAATAAAATAAGAAGATTAAAATTAAAATCCGCGTAAAATTTTAATGTCTTAATACCTACATATATAATTTAAAATAATAAAATTATAAAATGAAAAATATTTTTTACTAAATATCATAAAGTGACGATATACTGTAAATTTAAATTTGAAAGATGTTTTTATTCGTTCACTAATACAGTTATTAAAAATTCATATTTAAACGCACACGGATTTGTTAACTGTCAATCATCGTGACGTGTACGAAATCAGTGTGAATGAAAAAAATATAATGAGTAAGAAAAAATTATAAAACACTATGTAAAATATTATAACATAAAGTGACTAATTACCAATATCGCTTAGTAATTATAAATGTAAATTTATTATCCATGCGCGTGGTTTGCTAGAAAAATTATATGAAATAGTGTGAAGTATTTAATAAATACGCAAAATATATAACAGCTTCAAATCAAAAATTTCACATTTATAATAATCACTAGCTTTTACCCGCAACTTCGTTCGCGTGGACTATTGTCGCGTAATAGGTTGATAATAGATGGCGCTTTTCAATGTCATTCTATTCCTGTACAATTAACAGGATTTCTATAGCCTATGTTACCCCAGTGTATAAGGAATAACTGTGGCAAATTTCATCGATATTGGTTCAGCGGCCGTGAAACAGTAGCAAACATACATCCATACAAACTTTCGAATTTTGTGGTAGGATAGGATGTACATAGAGCCAGGATTGTCCATCAGCAACTTTCTCCAAATGCAGTCCAGCAATTCTTGAAATTGATCGTGCTTTGCTCTACTGGATCGGATATTTTCATTGACAGATATATTTCTGCAATTTGTCACAAAACAATTTTTTGGAATTCGGTCACTTTAATACTAAGAGTGCGATATGTTGTCATTTGTTGTATTATAGCATTTTAGCTTATTAAAAATTTGAATAATAATAATAAAAATAAATAAATATATGGGACACTTACACACACGGTCGTCCATCCCCAAAGTACGTAACTTAATACTTGTGTTATGGTAGACAGACAACTGGTGAACATATACTTATATATTTTTTAAATACATACTTAAATACAAATATACACCCAGGCTCAAAGGCCAACAAATTCATTTATTGAAAATGTTGGCCCTTGGCGGGAATCGAACCCGCGACCCGCGGAGCTAAGACAGGATCACTACCCACTACGCCAACGGGCCAGTTAAATAACAATTAGTGGTATCCGGCTGAGTAGAATAGACCACTCATTTCTTACCGAGGTGTCGTAAGAGGCGACTAAGATAAGTTGACGTAAGGGAACGTCGTAAAATAACTAGCTAAATCAAGTAATAATATGTTTAAAAACATGTTCTGCCGACCCCACTTGGAATGTGATAAGGGGAAGATTATGAATTTGAATTCGATCAGTTTAATATTAAGCGTGCGATATATGTTGTCGCCATTGACTTCCGCTTTGTATTTTATGGCAACACAGTCATGAAATAGGGATATCGCGCCCTTTTTATTGAAATGGTGGCAACACTGTGCCGTTGTTATTTCCGGTAAATTTCTTATTGATAAAACGTTTCATGGACATGCAGTCTTTGTTCGTCATTCAAGAGAAGTGCATCTCGGAACGGGAATTGTGGTATTCCTATTATATCGTGTTATTGTATATAGTGTGCGTTAACATATATCTTCTTTGATTTCAAACAATGAAATATTTAAACGTTAATTGAATTAGTTACAAGATTAAAATAAGCGTATTCAAACTTGGAACGGAAACAGCGAACATGGCGCGTAAACAAGTGACTACGCTAACGCACTAACTTGCATAACTAATGCGCGCGCGAAGGTGACTGCCTCTAGGAATGCTTTATGGCAACGAGATTCTGAATTTACTTATAGCTAATTTATAGAAGCGAGATTTACCTTGCTAAATTATACAGAACTAGCTTCTACTCGCAACTTTGTTCGCGTGGATTGTAGTCTTGGAACAAACAGTAGCTTCTGATACTTACCAACCCTGCAAATAACTCTGTCACAAAAATTATATTCGGGAAGACAGTGAGATTTATCGTTGTCTCCAGAATATAGTTTCATAATTTAAGTAAATAACCTGTTATATTAATAATAAGTTTGTTTGCTTATTTGAACGCGCTAATCTCAGGAACTACTGAACCGATTTAAAAAATTATTTCAGTGTAAAATAGTCCATTTATCGACTAAGGCTATAGGTACATATATAACATCACGCTAAGATTAATAGGAGAGAAGCAGCAATAAAAATAGTACGAAAATTTAAATCTTTCCTTGCGTGCCCTGAGTAAACGGTGATAGTGATTCAAAAAACATGTATTACAAAATTGTTCCCCTCTAAAATTTCTAAATAAAAGTTCGCGACAGCATATGTCTAGCTTTTAAGGTTAACCCACCTTTAACCATTTTTATGGTTATCAAAACACTATTGCATTTAATTTATAGAATTAGGCGTTACTTTGCGGAGGTCCATAATACAAAAGTAATGAGAATATTATATGCTATGCTATAATCCGCGATAAAATCATCGCGGATTATAGCAAAATAATATTCTCGTTACTTTTGTACTATTGCATTTCTTTTCTTATTATGGTTCTAATCCTTCCATGCGAGCCGCTGGCGATTGCTAACATTACATAAATGTCAATGTTCTGAATGCGTCTCGATTTTGTTTTCTCTACAATTTTATCAGATATTGTTATGCCCCACTTTCGTCACACTCTTTTTCATATCTATATTTCATTTATCCCAATTATATAGGTATAGGAAGTGTGTTCAAGAGATTCTTAATCCTTAAATTATCACTACCGTTCAGTTCCTCGCGATTTGCATTACATATTAGATATTCTAAACATACGCACAAAGCGCTATGCTTTCTCATTTGCGTAAAGGTAAGGTATTGATGTTCGAGAGACGCTGAAAACCGCAACAGATGGAGGCAAATTGCAAGGGCTACACTAAAAGATGAATCGCATCATCAACCACGACCACTCTGTCAAGAGTGAACGACTGAGGAAGAAGGTATTGATGGAATGTTCTTCCGATGACGTTGTTTCCTGTCATTTATCTTGTAGGTAAGCCCGCCAAAAAAAAAATCTCTTTGCTTATTCCTTACAGTGCCAGGTATTAATTTAATACGTAGTATATCACATTCGCCTTATATTTCAATGTCTTCATTTCCAATCTTATACATTAATATATTGATTTCTATGGATATGTGTTTCATCATCATAGTTCTCTTGCCCTTATTCCACTCTAACTGGTGTAGGCAACATGTTATAAACATGTTGTTACATGATTTGGCTAGCTATTTTACGAACGGTCGCCTGCCTAACGTCAACTTACCTTAGTCACCTTGTACGACACCTCGGTAATGATGATGGTTTATTCTACTCAGCCAGGTACTACAACGACGGGTCAACTTATTTTAGTCACCTTTTACGACACCTCAGTAAGAAATGATATTCTACTCATTATACCACATTACTGATCAACTTACTTAAGCCACCTGTAACGATACCTCGGTAAGAAATACGAGTGGTGGCGATATTGGTATTTAATTCTTAAATACCTATTTAAAAATTAAATACCAATTTCGTACCAATGTGTCTGCACCCTTACCAATGTTATGTTTACTACAAACATTTCCAGTTTTACTAGATCTAAAACAAAAGCTATGCAGGCCAATGTAACTGCCTACGTATAAAGCGACATACACATAGATCGTAATTAGGAGCCTTATGTCACGGGCCCACGCGACCTGTAAAAGGTGTGTGAAATTAATAATAGCTAATGCGGGACATTAGTGTAGAAGGTCCCTTATTGTATTGCAAATAGTTTCACATTAAACGAAGGTTTTCATTAATAGTCTAATAGATCTCATATCTATTCACATATTTCTGAGAAAAGGTCGATTTCAAGTACGCGCAAACCATAATGTAAATACTGCGTTGACAAATATACGATGTCGTTATGTTAAACTCTTTTATTATAAGGCATAGCTTATATAAAAAAAGCCGTGATAAATGAAAGGCAAGAGCACAACCAAGGGTTTACACAGTTTCAAAGTTCTCGCCATACTCCTGACGCCATAATGACTAATCGTCATACTATTAGCCCTCCACTACACGTCGCCCTAATCCATGGTGCGGCCTCACAGGAGGCACGTTCCCCGACGCTAGTAGAGCTTCTGCGCTCTACTCTCCACATTTAGCAACTTCGGCGATGCTTCTGCGCTCGCACGTCCCGCCCGGTGACGCTGTAAAAGCCTAACAGCATATAGTCAATTCGAAAAAAAGCAGTTTCAAAGTAGACACCTATAAGTTTTACGATGAGGGAAAGTTGCGAGCCCATCCGGGGCACTTTAGCTGAGATCTTTATACGACATTATTGCGGCGAGAACTGCGTACAGTAGGGATGTAAAAAATTAACCTTTTTTTTAAATAATCAATTTTTTATAATCGATTATTTTTTACTAAAAAAAAGGTTTTAAAAAATCAATTATTTTAATCAGACTCTTTCTGTTTTTAAATTTTTTTTCTTGTTTTTTAAGATTACACATAAAAAATCGATTTTAAAAATATCGATTATTTTAATCAGACTCTTTCTCCTTTTCAATTTTTTTTTCTTGTTTTTTAAGATTACATATGCATTGTTGGATAAAATTACTGTAGCCAAACTACACATTTTAATAGAATTTCACAAACAGTGAATCTGTTATTATTTATTGTTAGCTCTCCATTTTAATTAGCCTTTATTCTTATTAATTATTAATATGGCAACTTCAAATAGTCAGAAAAAACCGATTATTATTAATCGATTATTTTGATAGGATATCATCGATTACAAAAAAAATTAAAACTGATTGTCCACTCTACATTAATATATATTTTCTATTTTACTTCATCGCGGATTATAGCAAAATAATTTTATTATTACTTTGTTTTATATTTCTGATGTGATGGCCTAGCGGTGCGACCGTGTGAATCTCTAGAGACGATCATGGGTTCAAACCCGGGCAGACACCAATGAGTTTTTCTATTAAAACTTATGTGTCTAATTGATAATTGCAATTTATCACACGCTTTTCGGTGAAGGAAAACATCGTGAGGAAACCTGCATATCTCTAGAGAATTCTGGAGATATGTGTAACCTACCAATCCGCATTGGAGCAGCGTGGTAGGTCTTAGCTCCAATCCTTCTCTCCAATAACGGAGAGAAGAGGCCTATGCCCAGCAATGGGATAGAAAGAGGCCGCTACTTACTTACTTACTTACTTTATATTTCTATTCCCTTTATCACGGATTATAGCAAAATAATATTATTACTTTTATTACATTGATATCGACGTCAATAGTAATCAATAGTGGTCAATATAATATAGTGGTAAAGAACTTCATTAACAAAAAAAAAATTAACTATCGATAAGTACCTTTTGTTTGATAATGACCATATCATTTTGATTCATTTTACACAATCATTGTGTTTAAATTAAATATCTTTAGATATTATTTAATTATGGGCTTTTAACCGCGAGTTTGACAGCGTCTTTATCAATGAGTTAAACAGTATCTAACGGATGTTACCAAATTACAAACTTCTTTAAGTAACTATGAGCAATGAAAAGCGATATAACAATTCTTAAGACCTACCATTCCTTCCATCTACAACTTGCTATACAACGTTACTAAAAATCTTTTTCTTTCGTTATCTCAACTAATTTACTAACAAAAATGCGACTTCTTACTTAGCCGTGTGGTATCCGGCTGAGTAGAATAGACCACCCTCATTTCTTACCGAGGTGTCGTAAAAGGCGACTAATGTTAGTCGACTCACCGTGTGGTATCCGGTTAAGTAGAATATACCACCCTCTTTCTTATCGAGGTGTCGTAAAATACGACTAAGGTAAGTTGATGTCAGGCAGGCGGTCGGTCGTAAAATACGTAGCCAAATCATGTGACAACATGTTTACAACATGTTGTGCCGACCCCACTTAAGGTGGGATAAGTGCAGAAAGATGATGATGATATTTTTGCTATTGAAACAAATAATAGGGAAGCCAGCCTAAAATGTGCCCTATCACCATAAAAAGAAAGAAGATGAGAGTTTATATACCTGTTTCTCTTTTTTATATGTGATTAGACAAAGATAAGTATACGAGTTTCATATTCCCTCTCATTATTTATTGCAACACTATTACTTGCACGCCTGCCTTTAGCTGCCCTACTGTAGTATACTATCATCATCCTCCTGCCCTTATCCCACTCTAAGTAGGGTTGGCACAACATGTTACAAACATGTTGTCACATGATTTGTCTACGTATTTTACGACCGGCCGCCTGCCTGACGTCAACTTACCTTAATCGTATTTTACAACATCTCGGTAAGAAGGAGGTGGGTCTATTTAACTCAACCGGATACCACACGGTGGGTCAACTTACCTTAGTCGCCTTTTACGACACCTCGGTAAGAAATGAGGTTGGTCTATTCTACTCAGCCGGATACCACACGGCGGGTCAACTTACTTTAGTCGCCTCTTACGACACCTCGGTAACTAATGAGGGTGATACTATTCTATTAAGCCGGATACTACACTGCGTACTGTAGGATACTATGTTTATGCTAAAAACTTGCTTCCTCTATTCTAGTATAATAAACTCTATGCTAAAAACTCGCTATTTGCATTCCTAATAATGATCATTCCAAGACAGTGTGAACAGTACAATTTTACGCCCGTTAATAACAAGTAATCGAGATAAAAGAGACAATAAACTGAATCGGTCCACATTAAAGATGGCGGCCGAAAGCGGGAAGCCAGTAAGCAATAAATACTAATTAACCAAATGTACGCGCAAGGCTGAATTAATATCGGGATTTGCAGCTAAATAGTTCTTAACGACGATGTACTTTCGTTATATAAATTACTGTTTGTTTGTTTGTATAACCATAAAATGGACATCAAGGGAACTAATATAGCCAATTATCGAAAAGAGTTTTGTTATTTACTAGCAAGACAGAAATGGTACAAGTTGAGGGACCGATTATATTAAAAAGGTCGCAAAGTTCGCACTTGATCCAAGCGGCTTAGATGAGGTGTTATAGAAAAACACTAAAGGGTCTATATGCGATAATGCACGTCCGGTTAGGAAGAAGCAAAAGGTTACTATATCAAATCAAACAATGTTTATTCGAATAAGCTTAAATCAAATGCAGCTAGAAATGGTACCAGATAGAACCAGCAAGAAACTCTGCGGTCAACCTTATTAAATTGCAGTTTTGGTGAAAGAACGTGGGTCAAAAATGAAAACGAGAAACGAAAGAAATATGTGTCAACTTTACAACTACAAACTACAACAGAACTACTACTATTTCTGGCATTTTGGCTATTTTTTCTGGCAAATGCCACAAGCGTTGGGGTCCCAAGGTTCTAGAATAGCGATCCCATATCTGAAAATACAGCGTTGGTAGACAACCTACGAGGTGGACGGACGGCCTCATTAAGGTCGCGGGAGATCCAGCAGCATAAGATTGTGAGGTGTCAAGTCAAGATCCCTTGAAAAAACATTTGTGCAGTAGTGGACCTCCATCGCTTGAAAAAGAAGAAAAAGGCAACCTCTCGCTTGGAGCGGATATGAACCACTAGGCTTCTCCAGCGCGAATCGGCAAAGTAACCTCACCAACTCAACTCGGCCGAGAATGCCAGTTATTTTACCAATTCTAAAAATAATCATACCAGATTTTGAAGAAATGAATATGCGTGGATACAAATTGGGGTTACTTTTGCGTTGAACATGCGCCGACATTTAAATATCAATTCCGTTTGTAACTGAGAAGTATTTTGAGCGTAAGAAAAGTAACTTGAGAGAGAAATAATAAAAAGCAACACCCTCAGGACCGTCAGTTTCAGTTAAGGCCAGTATGGCGGACGGAAACGGATGGCAGCAGACAACAGTACGTTGTTCGCTAAATATAGACGAGAACTGGGAGAGCGTATTGGAGGAACAAATTTCTGAGCTCTATTGGTTAGTGTAACGAGTTTAAATCGCGTTTAAACCATATACAGTACGCTTGACCATAAAAAAACCCTGAGTCGATAGTGACCTATAATTCTGTACCTGATACTCATATGGATCGCCATATCTTTTTTTAAAAATCCATACTCAGATTATAAATGCGAATATCTGTTACGCTATCATGTCTAATATACAGAACCAATATTGATAACATTTAAAACAATTAAAGCTTATACACCGGAGTATAGGATGAAAAGTCCTGTTATTCTTTCGGTAACGGAAAATCACATTAAGCGTTATTGAGGGTACTCAATTAAATGCTTAAGTTAGCAGAAACGAAGTTTTGGGTATTACTAACCAATAATAAATAAATTCGGTCTGTCTTTTACGGTCCAAATGCTGAGGTACATCTTTAAGGATTGAACTATGAGCATTTCAAGACTTTTTTCTTAATTGTTACATCAAGGACACAAAAAGAGACAATGCCTTGTCACCTATTGAATATGTACGGCAATAATTTTTACTTTACGCCTTCATTTTAAGCTAGTCTAAAAATTTAATCTAATTAACGTAATTATACCTGTTTAAAGCCTTTTAGGGTTAATATTGAAGTTTATAATAAAAGTGTGAGCAGTATGAAGTTTGTAGAATGAATAACGACTTTGTTGATATAATTTTATTGGGCTCATCTTGACTATGGCATTAAGAACTAAATCGAAATTCTAAAATGTGTTTCGTAAATACATTTTGATATATTTATTGATGGTAGAGGAGTGAACTCGGATCATTATTTATGGAGAAACCATAACCACAGCGGAAATGGCTGAGACATTAACTTTTTCTAAAAGATATCACAACTATTTCACAAACTGGTTTTAGCTACGATCGATTTACAACACAAGTTGATGTTTTAAAGGAAACACTAAAACCGTACGCAATAAACGATCAAAAGCGAAAGAATCCATCCAATACACAATAGCAGTAATGTTTTAAAATCAAAAGCGTATATATCGACAATATGGCGGGACATAAGCACTCTTGCTTGTACAAACAAACAGCATAATAAAATCAGCTCAGTTGTTATGAAAACAGTTCCGAAAATCAAGCAGGCGTAAAAACTCCGACACGATTCGAATCCAATTCACGAGCCGTCGAAAATCGTAATCTAAAAGAAATCAAAACTCAAAAGAAAATTGTACGCACAAAATGTATTGTAATGGCATCACGTACGATAATCGACGCTATTATGACATACAAAGCAGAATTGCACCTAAGTATAATCCAATATTTATACGATCCGTGACTGTAATGCTTTTGGATTCCTCTACGAATCAGTTCGATGTTCTGTCTTCGTCGTTTCACCTGCGATCTGGATTGGGGGAATAGGGATGGAAGATTCATACAAGAGTTTCGTTTGTAGGTGTCCCACAGATTGTTTGCACTCCCTTGCCTCTCGGGGTCGACAGGTAAATTCGACAAAAGCAGTGGGAGTCCGTGTTTATTATAAGAAATACCTGAATGCAGGTAGAGATGTATTGTATACGCGCCCCCTCCTAGCGAATAATAGAGTTTTCGGAAATAATACAATGACTAAGTAATTTATGTCGGCTGGAACACAATATTTTACATTAATTTTCGGAAACGTACCTGTGACTTTTTTTCTTAGCTTTCTACATTGACAATGCTTATTTTGGTCGACGTTAGTTTTGGTTATTGTGGTTGATTTGTTTGTTTTTACGGGCAATTTGCGATTTAGGAGAACTCGTATACGGGTTACGCGATGTTATCTCCATTATTTGTGGTCTTTCTATTGCTAATTGAGTGGTTTAATCATTAAAACTAACAGTTTTGATGTTAATCTACGCGTAGAATTGGACATAACGAGGTCACTAACCGCCTCTCCTTATGAATATTAAATGGCCGACACTTCGAGCGTATAATAATTCGATGCAGTCGTAAATGGTGTTTTATCAAATCTCTTGACGTAAAATGACCATCAACAGGTACAGGCTGCGCAGTAAACATGACTAATTGATCCGTGTGAAGCTTCTATGACGAAAAAACTGGTTTAAAATTGTATCTACAATAAAGTGGGCGGACATGTGGCCAAATAGATTTCGGAAGAATTTTTAGAATAGAAGACACTTACGCAATAGAAGATAGGGTTGACATTACATATAATTTTGCACATACAGGACGTGTTTATTGCGAATCAATTGTATTGTAATCAGATATAATACAATTGTGTGATGTAAAGAATTTGTCAATAGATATCTACCTGAATTTGGCACCTGCTGATCGTCGACAAAGCAAAAACAGTTCAAAGGATCTTAAACTTTATTACAAGTTTAATAAGATTTTATATTAATCTGCAAATCGGTAGACTATTCAAAATTCGTAGCGCCGCGTGAAATAATTCTTTATTATTTCCTCAAAATAGCAATTGTGATTGTTAAAACAGGTTCTAAGCTATTAAATTTGTCCTGTGAAGACAGTTTACGGGTAGACCGACCACCTATATCGCAATCGAGTTGTTGAGTCATCAGCTTACTCTTAAATACATTATTTATTTATTCATTAAAAGACCAAAGACACACAATGTCTATAACGTATCAATATAAACATCTTGCTTAACATAACATTGTACATCCCACTTGAAGATTCGATATAGCTATTATATAAGTATTAATGACACCGCTTAATTTCTTAGTTACTAACAATGTTTTATAGAATTACTAGGAATCGCCAGCGACTCCGCCCGCGCATGATTAAAACCGTAATATATACTGCGTCCATCATATTATCAGTCTTTTGACAGCTCACGCTCATTAAGTTTTGTATTGCTTACGTACAAATATCATACAAATAATATTTGTACTTTATGGATGGGTACCGCCCACTTAGTGATGTCACACATAATGGTTTCTACGATTATGCCACAGATTAAAAATAATCGGTAGAAATCGATGTTACGAGTATTAAAAGACATTTAATAACATTATATAAAGTTTTACTTTCTTCTTAGTTAATACATGAATACAAATAAAACAATCAGGATATTTTAATTTATTTTATTAGCACGAGTCGTCGGAATGATAATCAACACTAGACTCCTCCGATGAGGAGTCTTCAGTAGCAGTTATTATTAGCTCTTGTGTAGATAATATATTATCAAACGCAATATCACGTTCCCAATCAGAGAATATTACTCTTTTAGTTCTTTCCACCACACTTGCCCAGTTCTCGGCCGTTACGTGGGTGCAAGCATTTTTTAGCAATTGCAACATTTTATTCGCTGTGAATGGGGGGCTTGTATTGCATCTCGCAGCATGCCCTTTTACTTGTGCCCATATAAGTTCTATTGCGTTGTACTGGCAGTGGTATGGAGGAATCCGAAGAACAGTATGGCCATATTCTGCTGCCATTTCATTGATTACATAGCGTTTTGCTCTCTTTTTGGTTTTTAATATTTTTATTAATTCAACTTTTAACATTGAGTCGTCCACATTTTCTCCATTGTCCCGAAGCCAATTAATTATTTCATGCTTTTTATTAGCCTGTGTTGGCATTTTGTCAATTTGACGGGAGTGGTAGGGCGCATTATCAATAAAAATTATTGATGGTTCTTCCAATGAAATGAGCATTTTTTTGAACCACTCTTCATACACATTTGCATTCATCTCTTCGTGGTAGTCATTTGATTTCTTCGATTTAAATGCCAACAGTGCGTCTTGTACAAATCCTTTTGCTGTACCTGCATGGCAAATGATTAGGCGCTCACCTTTTCCCATTGGTACTGAGGAAGTGGAATCAGCAGTATCATTAGTCCAGAAACGAGATAGTGTGTGGTTAGCGTTGAGTTTCATCCGTGAAAACAATATTTGCCCAATCTTGTATTTTCTTTGCCTCTCTTAAAAAATCACAACGTGCTATAGCTATATCTGTGCGTTCCATTAATAATTTTCTTTTATTTAACTTTTTATATGAAAAGCCAATTGTGTTCAAAACTTTGACCAAAGAAGATTTTTCACCATGAAATAGACCACTTCTTTTCAAAGAAACAATAAGTTTTCTCAAAGTTGGAATTTCTTTTCTCAAGTAGTAATCTAGTTTACGTAGGTTATCATTAATCGAATTACTTAGGTACGTAATTCGATTAATGATAGTAGGTACTATAATCGGAATGGTATCGCATACGAGAATCTTTAGGACATCACTATCGTCAATCTGTCAAAAGATGGTTAATATAATGGACAGTGTATAGTCTTTTGATAACCAAAAAAAAGGTTTGAGTGGTTCAACCTTAAAAGCTAGACATATATTGTCGCGGACTTTTATTTAGAACTTTTAGAGAGGAACAATTTTGTAATACATGATTTGTGAAAAGGATAAGTAGGTAAGCGCAATTAATATAAGAAAGTAGTGTATGTTTAGGTTAAGGATACCTACCAGAGCAACATAGTCACATAAGTGACTCATCATCCTCTTGGCCTTATCCCACTCTAAGTGGGGTCGGTACAACATGTTAAAAATATGTCGTCATATGATTTGGCTACGTATTTTACGACCGGCCGCCTGCCTGACCTCAACTTACCTTAGTCGTATTTCACGACTCCTCAGCAAGAAAGAGGGTGGTCTATTTTACTCAACCGGATACCACACGGTGAGTCAACTTACCTTAATCGCCTTTTACGACACCTCGGTAAGAAATGAGGTTGGTCTATTCTACTCAGCCAGATACCACACGGCGGGTCGACTTACTTACCTTAATCGCCTTTTCCGACACCTCGGTAAGAAATGAGGGTGGTACTATTCTATTCAGCCGGATACCACACAGCGTAGTCACATAAGTGACTAAGCTTATTTAATAAGAAAAAAAAATAATTCAATAATATTCACCCATCGTCAATACTTCTAGTTGTATTTAAACTGTCATAAAGACTACCTATAGTAATTAATCAGTTTGATAACACTGCATTTATCAAGACGATGTATTAATAAGGAGCCGTTATTAATCTATGTAATTTATAATCGAGATATCTGAATTTGAACAAAATATGATATGATATTAATAAATTACCTGTCACGTTTCATGTATAAGAATTACCTTACATATATAATAAATATATGGGACACTTACACACACGGTCGTCCGTCCCCAAAGTAAGTAACTAATTGCTTGTGTTATGGGTGAGAGACAACTGGTGAATCACTACATATTATAAAACAAAGTCCATATTTCCGTATGTACGCATAAAACTTTAAAACTACGCAACCGATTTTGATGCGGTTTTTTTTCATAGATAGAGTGATTCCAGAGGAAGGTTTGTACGTATAATAACATTCAATACGAAGTACGATCAATCAATCGACCAACCAATCGACCAATCAATCGACCAACCCGTCGACCAGCCCGTCGACCAGCCCGTCGACCAGCCCGTCGACCAACCGGTCGACCAACCGGTCGACCAACCGGTCGCCCAACCGGTCGCCCAACCGGTCGACCAACCGGTCGACCAACCCGTCGACCAACCCGTCGACCAACCGGTCGACCAACCCGTCGACCAACCGGTCGACCAACCGGTCGACCAACCGGTCGACCAACCGGTCGACCAACCGGTCGACCAACCGGTCGACGAACCCATCGACCAACCGGTCGACGAACCCATCGACCAGCCCGTCGACCAACCGGTCGACCAACCCGTCGACCAACCGGTCGACCAACCCGTCGACCAACCGGTCGACCAACCGGTCGACCAACCCGTCGACCAACCGGTCGACCAACCGGTCGACCAACCGGTCGACCAACCCGTCGACCAACCGGTCGACCAGCCCATCGACCAACTGGTCGACCAACCGGTCGACCAACCGGTCGACCAACCCGTCGACCAACCCGTCGACCGACCGGTCGACCGACCGGTCGACCAACCCGTCGACCAACCCGTCGACCAACCGGTCGACCAACCGGTCGACCAACCGGTCGACCAACCGGTCGACCAACCGGTCGACCAACAGGTCGACCAACCGGTCGACCAACCGGTCGACCAACCGGTCGACCAACCGGTCGACCAACCGGTCGACCAACCCGTCGACCAACCGGTCGACGAACCCATCGACCAGCCCGTCGACCAACCGGTCAACCAACCCGTCGACCAACCGGTCGACCAACCGGTCGACCAACCGGTCGACCAACCGGTCGACGAACCCATCGACCAACCGGTCGACGAACCCATCGACCAACACGTCGACCAAGCCATCGACCAACCCGTCGACCAACCGGTCGACCAACCCGTCGACCAACCGGTCGACCAACCGGTCGTCCAACCGGTCGACCAACCGGTCGACCAACCGGTCGACCAACCGGTCGACCAACCGGTCGACCAACAGGTCGACCAACCGGTCGACCAACAGGTCGACCAACCGGTCGACCAACCGGTCGACCAGCCCGTCGACCAACCGGTCGACCAACCGGTCGACGAACCCATCGACCAACTGGTCGACCAACCCGTCGACCAACCCGTCGACCAACCCGTCTAAACCCTACGAGATTTATCAAAATGATGTACTAAGTATTTGTACACCATGAAAAGGTCTACAGAAAAGTCCGCGATAGTATATGTATATCTCTTATGGATAACCCACAGTAGCAGTTTTTGTCATTTACTTTTTACGAAAAATGATGCCTTATGTTCAAAGCAATTTTTATACAATACAGCATTAATCCTTATTTAGTCCAATTAAGAACCTTAAATATATTGTTTATTTAATATTGATCAATATGACCCTTTACAGCATGTCATTTAAATAAACAGTTTCGAAGATATTACAGATTTAAAATGCAGGGGCCGCGCCGCGAGCCTATAAATAGCGCGTCGGAGGTCGCGGTTCCGCGCGCGCGATGCTTCCGCGCTCGCCCGTCTTATCGGTGACGCTGTCAAAGCCAGTAGGGCTAACAGCATTAGTCAAATTCGAAAAAAAAAACGTGGTTCGCCCTTTAACCATTTGAATTTAGCAGCGATCGGACGCATTTATGATCGGAGCTCTCTAGCGAGGAAAATAACAATCACTACATATTATAAAACAAAGTCCATATTTCCCTATGTATGCATAAAACTTTAAAATTATGCAACAGATTTTGATGCGGTTTTTTTTAATAGATAGAGTGATTCCAGAGGAAGGTTTGTACGTATAATAGCATTCAATACGGAGTAGAGAAATACTGCAATTTTTGAGGTTTCTGTAAATAATTAAACTGTAAACCCTACGAGATTTATCAAAATAATGTACTAAGTATTGGTACATCTTGAAAAGGTCTACAGAAAAGTCCGCGATGGTATATGTCTAATTTTTATGGATAACCCACTAAAGCATTTTTTGTCGTTCACTTTTTACGAAAAATAATGCCTTATTTTTGAAGCGATTCTTATACAATACAGCATTAATCCTTATCCAATTGAGTACCTTAAATAAATTGTTGATTTAATATAGATCAATATAGCCGTTTACAGCATGTAATTTAAGTGAACATTTTCGGAGATATTACAGATTTAAAATGCCGTGAGGAGGCCGCGCTTCGCCCTATAACACTTCGACTTTAGCAGCGATGTCGCTCTTTCAAGAGTTTGTTTAAAGACATTCTGTAATTAATTGTAAAAATAAAATACAAAGGTAAAATATAAAAGTAAATAAGTAATAATGTACTATATGAATTTAGATATTCCAAAGATAGCAGGAAATCTTCTTGGTATAGGGAAAGGAAATTGTTTTCCACCAAATTTAACGCTACGGCCACGGGCAGTAATAAATAAATCAAAACTACTAGATCGATTTTAATCATTTTTTTTACACTGACTGACATGGGATATATATTTTATACCCGTGCGAAGCAGGGGCAGGCCGCTAGTATATACATATATAATTTTAAATACAAATATCGAAGACCAACAAATTAACTTATAGAATCGGCGGGAATCGAACCCGAAGAATATAATGGCTGTGACCACTTCAGCTTTGCTACTCGCTAAACTAATTTAGTTGTTCTTCTACAGACCATCCATTTTTTTATTTATTGACTTCAAGAATAGCTTTTCCTAAAGCATGAATAACTTTGAATCATTAATATTGAAGAAAAAATAATTGAAAAAAACTAATGAGAATATTATTTTGCTATAATCCTCGAGTCTATCTTCTGACGATGCTTCGGTTACGGGGCGAAACAATTGATTGATTGTGGTGGTGAATGTGTGCAGTGCTTGTGTATTGTTGTGTTATCGGTGTCGGATAGTGCATGAGTGCTTATAAATTCTGCATGTATCGGGTATGGGAACGAATAGTAAACTCTACATTTAGCATTACATATATTTTCTTTTATCGCGGATTATAGCAAAATAATATTCTCATTAGTTTTGTATTATGGACCTCCGCAAAGTTACGCCTAATTCTATAAATTATTTAAAAAAATAATTGATTAATAAAATACTTCTGAGAAATAAGTTGAGGGTAATTGAAGATATAAGCAATTCAAACACTTACCTCACTCTCTGTCCAGTCTATTAGACTAGACTTCTCTTCTAGAAGGTTCTCCGAACTCCTTTTCTCGTCCTCTCCGTCTCCTTCGTCTTTGAAAACTTTGACCTCGTCCGTGGAGCCCAGGTCGTCGCCGCCCGAGCTCGCTGCAGAACTCGAGTGCGCATGCGGCATTTTCAAGAACCTAACGCCCCAACTTCCATTATCCCATCCTTCAACAGCACATACTATCTGTCATCCATGACCGATAACTAAATTGCCATTTTATTAGCCCAGCTTAAATCCTCGAGATTGGTCCTTCGAACCGGATTTTTGCGAGCATCTGATATTTGATGGTCTTTATTGTTATTCACACTTAAAATATTAGGCGACTGTTTTGTTAACTAAACTAAATGAGATCACAGATAACTTTTGTCAGGTTGAACTTAAAATGCTAAGGTTGAGGTGTTCCGTTTGATTTCGCGTTAATATTAATCTGAAAAGAAAGAAAAACTTCGTTAATACAGAAAGTTTAAAACATAATAATTAATATAACTATTGAGTTTTAGGTTTTCCGTCACTACGTATAATTATATTTACCACAAAAAGACACGAAGAATGATTATATTTCACACAAGACTATAAATGTGTAGAAGAGAGAACATAAATGAATAACAAACAAATGACTATTTTATATTTCAGAAACAACAATGCATCTTTTTAACGTTAAACTGCTATAATTTTTTTACCACAAATTCTGCAAACAATTTGTATTAAAAGAATATTTTTAAAGAATATTATATAACAGAAAAAGCGCAATTATTAGTGAATTTTATATTATTACTAGCAATCGCCAGCAGCTCCGTTCGCGTGAAAAGATTAATACAGTATTATGGTAGTCATATCAATGGTTTAAGCAAGTTAACTTTAAAAGCTAGACATATGCTGTCGCGGACTTCCATTTAGAACTTTTAGAGTGGAGCAATATTTTAATGCATGATTTTAAATTATTTCACCGTTTACTTAGCGCTCGCTAAGAGAGCTTTAAATTTTGCCGTTTTCGTAATATTTTTTATTGCTGCTTCTCTCCTATTCATCTTAGCGTGATGGTATATAGCGTATAGCCTTCCACGATAAACGGACTATCTTTAATACCTTAACATAATTTCTAAATCGGTCCAGTATTTCCTGAGATAAACGCATTCAATCAAAGTAACAAACTCTTCAGCTTTATATATTAGTATAGATGTAGTTAGCATTTTTATTCTTCGTAGCAAATGATTACATATTAGCCTAAACACCTAAAGTACAACATGAAAACATAAATTCACCCGTAATTCCCCACAAACGGCATTGTTCCGTATACCAGGTCAAGTGGCTTGTCAAGCACTCGTCAGTCCCTGGCCTCGAGCCAAGTGCTAAGAAAACCCTCGCGGGATATGAAATAATGTATTGACTTTAAAACAATTTAAGCAAACACTAAGCCGAGACAGCTAAAAATAAATTACGAAACTTTCAACTCTTAAGATTGTGCGGTAAATATCGCTGTATGTATCGCCCATTGGCTGCTATAGTAGCAGAACTCAAAATATGTTTTGAGGACAAATGGGTTTAAAGTTTTCATTGTTAATAAACATACAAATTGTAATAAAACGACGCTTGCTTGTTTGTGACTGACATTATTTTTTGCTTACCTACATAACTAACGACAACAAAAAGAAAAACAATAAGTAATAAAAAGAATAACAATAACATTTGCAATAAATATATATATCCTGGTTGGTAATAGATAGATAAAATTAGTGAGCTTGACTTAAAGCTGTAATGAAAATGTTGAATTTAATAATTATTTACGAGCAAAAGCCAAATTTACCCCACCGCTGTCACCATGTAATGAAACGACGCTTGCTTGTTTGTGACTGACTTTATTATTTACTTACTTAGTTATGTATAACTAACGACAACATACACTACACAAATCAAATCCAATCAAAATAATCGTTATTCAAATAAGCACTGTTGAATCGTCAAGGATCAATATGATTAATGAAGCTACAACTGGTTCAGAATGTTGCTCTTACCGAGAAGCACCAGAAAGAAACTCGACAGTCTACCTTTTAAACGTTTTCAATTTTACATTATTAAACCGGTCTTGTATGAAGCTGAAAGGATATAAAACTGCTAAAATATAAAATGAAAAAAAAAATAATTACGCTGTCAATTGAAAAGTCATGGTAGCTCAATTGGGGAACGGACGGTCTAGAGAAGTAAAAATATCCCGGATCGAGTCCCACCAAGAGGAAAAAAATAGTGTCCTATTTTTTTCCTTTTATTTTTCGAGTTTCATCTTTTTTATATCTTTTAAAAAAAAATATCGAGTAAAGCTTGGTCACCCAGGTACTATATTTTAATGGTATTAGAATGAAATGAATGCTATTTGAATTAATTAAATTTTTAACTTTAAAAATATTGATTTTAAAAACAATATTATGTTCGATTTCTATCGATACAAGATTGCCTTAGAAATTACCTAGAGATTAACTAGTATTCTTACTAGGTACTCGTATATTTTATTATGTGAACACGTTACTTCAACTATTAGTTGAATAGATTATAAAATTCAAGCTAATCCCCAATCGAAAACATATCAAAACCACTCCAGGCAGTGCTGTTTAAGATTCTAGTCACAAGTAAATAGGCGCCCGGAAAACGATCAAATGGGCTACTTACTACTAAACATTAATAATGATTTCAAATTTGTTCGTTACATCTAACATGAATATAGATACGTAATAATATAACGTGACAGTGTGGTATCCAGCTAAGAAGAATAGATCACTCTCATTTTTTACCGAGGTGTCGTAAAAGGCGAATAAGGTAAAAGTCAACCCGCCGTGTGGTATCCGGCTAAGTAGAATAGACAACCCTAATTTCTTACCGAGGTGTAAAATACGACTAAGGTAAGTTGACGTCAAGCAGGCGGTCGGTCATAAAAAAGCAGCCAAATCATGTGACAGCATGTTTATAACATGTTGTGCCGACCCCACTTAGAGTGGGATAAGGGCACTCTACATTTAGCATTACACATATTTTCTTTTATCGCGGATTATAGCAAAATATTATCATTACTTTTTATATTATGGTCTTCGACAAAGTAACGTTATAAATTAGTTTCTATATAATTGATTATGGGCAACTTATGGAAAATGGAAAACTTAGCGTCTCTCAGGTTACGATGAAGGGAGCTATACATGGAGTGGTTTTACGTGATCAATTGAGATATAGACAGATCATCACCTTATTTCAAAGCTGAAGTAGCAATACGCGGAGTATATAACTTTGAAGAACTAAGGATAGTGTCCTTTATGAATCGTACCAAATAAATAAGATAAATAAAGCTGCTTGATCCAAGTAAAGCAAGGGATATAATAGTATGATGCATTTAAGAGACTACAAAGAATAGACCACCTTTATCGAGGTGGCGTAACAGGTGACGCTTTGAAGAAACTCAAGTCGAGCCCTGGATGCTCATCAGTTTGAAGGAAAATATAAAGGGTACAGAGAGAGAAAGAAAGAGAAAGATCATAAATAATATGATGATATTAATAATCAAGAATAGAAGAGTAAGAAGAATCAATAGAAGTATTGATAGAAGATTAAATCTATTGGTGAGATGAACGGACCGAGTTGAACTTTAATGTTATACTAGAATATGTATAATGAATTTAGAGCTCAAATAAAAGCGAGATTATGTCGATAAATAACTCTTACATATGATAAATGAAAATATAGTAACAAATATAAATTGTATTGTATAATTATCAAAACAGGACAAACTGTTATCACCACACCTTTATGTTTAGATTACGGGTTGTTACATTCGCGATAGCGCGTTGTGATTCTAAACAGTAACATGATATGCAATAAGTTAATGCTAAATTATAAGTTCATATATTTCCGCATATATATATATAGCAGCGTGATCATCACTTAAAAGCTCGCAAATTTATCACATATCAATGCTCAACTCAATCAAAACTTTCTTTATTAAAATAAACTTGTAAACAAGTGCTTTTGAATCGTCGATTCTACTGCTGGTTCGGAAAGCTGTTCCTACCGAGAAGAGCCAGCAAGAAACTCGACGGTTGCTCTTTTCAACATAATACTTATAACATTAAGTCATTAGTATCTTGTACAGGGTCGGACAGTAGCTATATCCACAATAGAAATACATATCACGAGAGTAATAATAAAATTATTTTGATATAATCCGCTATAAAGTAAATAGAAAATTTATCCATGCAGGAGCCTTAACAACATTAAAAAAAACCTCCACCACCGCCACCACAATTCACAAGCACTACACGTTCACTATCACAAACTCAACAATCGTTTCGCCCCGCAACCCAAGCATCAGGAAGACTGCACGACAAAATCACAAATCTTTAGAATTAAGTTACAACTAGCTATGCTTTAGACAAAATTGTAAGCTTAATAATAATCATATTATTTTATTTTAATAACTATTTTTGTGACCGCCGACTTGCTGGTCCATCTCGGTAAGTGTGTATTTTCGAATCAGTGATAGCTTCATTGATATTTGACGATTCCGAAGAGCTTAAAAAGCCAACGAATTACGAATTATTGATTTTGGTCCATCCACATTCATAAAGCTCTTTTGATGACATGATTTCAATCCCTCCTTATTACATCTCGCAATTCTCATCTATTAAATAAATTACGCAGGTATTACGTCCGATTGTTATTTAACTATTAAAATATCTTTGTTACTCTATCTATCATCACATTGCGCATTGAATGCATTTGTCATATTGGTATGTACCGAGGTGCTATATGAATAATGTGGCCGACACGCTCGCGCAGAGTTATGCATGTCAATGCGTCGCATTTAAATAAGACGCCATAATTATTGGGGGGAGGACTGATGGAAGGGTGCGCTAAATAGTGTAACAGTAAAAGACATTAAGTATTACGGAATTGTTGTTTAAGTGCTGCAAGAGTTCCTGTGCACGTGTTTGGAACTTTGAGAGGCGTTTGACTATGTTTGTTACGGATTGTGATGAATATATCACGTAATCATATCAAATTATAATTTATAGCACCAGAATTATCTATATCTATAGTAATATATAAAGCTGAAGTTTGTTTGTTTGTATGAACAGGCTAATCTCAGGAACTACTTGACCGATTTGAAAAATTCTCTAAGTGTAAATTAGTCCATTTATCGAGGAAGATGAATAGGAGAGCAACATCAATAAAAAATATTACAAAAACGTCAAAATTTGAAGCTTTCCTTGCGTGCGCTAAGTAAACGGTGAAATATATTCAAAAATCTCTTATAATTACCTCACGATAAATACTTTTATGTCCAAAGTTTCAATTTGGGAAAAAAATTTGCTACACATTTGCTGCTGGCACAGCTAGTAGGTTAAAATTCGATATAAGATAAAGATTTGTGATTACTTATTGTGGTTATAAAGAAATAAATATATTTGACGGAAACAATTAGGAAATATTGTAAATTAATATTTTAAATTAACTCGTTAATATACATAAGACATATATATATGTAAGACATCAACTGACATTATTAAATAATTAATATCACGACTAATGTAATGTATGTAAATGACTGCAACGTAAACGTTATTTTTTTTTATATTATTGCAGAATACGTAAATTAATCCCTAAATATTAGTTATTAGGCCTCAATAACATTTGGATTGTTTTGAAAACGGACTTTTGAAAACATCATTCATTTGACAGAATTTAGAAGTTTTGCCTAAATTCAACTTACTTGAACAACTTTGAAACTTGTTTATTGGTTTGTATATTTTAGCGAAATTGATGAATGGATTATAAAATAGATAAATCTTGATTTTAACTAAAATCACAAATAAATAAATAGGTAATAAAATAAATACAAAGCCTTATTATAGTGAATATTCACACTGTCTGTTTAAAACAGCGAGAACACGCCCAAGCCCACTAGATTACTTCTTGCGTTAAACATAGAGAAACGAGTTTTGCTATCACAAAAACCTAAAGCAAAACCCGTTCCATTTGTTCTATTAATTACGATTTTATTCAACCAATTTTTTTCATTTAAGTAACAATATAAAATTATAATTCACTTTTATGTTTTAATACTAAGCTCTAATTACGACATTATCGCAATTCATGAACCACAATAGAATTTATTACCCGTAAAATTTATAAGTTTTGGCGGAACACTTGTGATATTTTAGAGAAACATAGATTTTGTTCGTAATAAAATTAAAACTGTTATACTTAACAACTTTGTAATACAATTATATCGACTTACCGCAATGTTTTATAGTTTTTATAAAGATCAACCTGTTTTTAGTATTATATATATAGTTTGCAATCAAATAATTTTTAAGGAAAAATACCAAAATTTTAATACCCGCATTATGAAACTATAGTTTCAAAATTAGGGAGCTTATAATTAATTACAAACAAAATAAAACTAAGTTTCAAAACGTGAGATACGATAAGCGAAATTTAAAATTTTAATTATATAATTAACTCTAATGAATAAATGTATAGTATTTTTTTAAATAAAATAACATACGAAATAAGTGTTTCTTAGTGTTAATTAAGTGTATCTAAAGTAAAATCTAGCATTATATCAAGGCTCATTTACAATTATAAGTCTGTTAGACTAGACGAAACAGAGTTAATAGCCAAGGTCAACAAATGAGTATTCTTAAACCAGACAAGCACAGAACCTACATGACTAGGACAAAGATCTAGAAGATAGAAGAAGAAAGATCTAGAAAGATCTGGAAGAGTAGTCTAGCATTTGAAATCACAAGAACAAAATGAATCCTACGTTATAATTTTTTTTATTGCCTTTTGTCAAGTCGTCTGTAAATTAAAGAAAAAGCTTTTATATATTACGGTTTGTGTTTTAGAGAAAAGTCCGACTTTATACATGTGCTTTTAACTTTTTCTTTCTCTTTTCTAACTGTATGTATAAAAAGAAAGAAAGAAATAAAATAAAATAAATGAACTCATCATCTTCCTGCTCTTATCGCACTCTAAGTGGGGTCGACACAACATGTTATAAACATGTTGTTACATAATTTGGCTTCGTTTTAACGATCAGCCGCCTGTCTGACGTCAACTTACCATAGTCGTAATTTACGACAACTCGGTAAGAGAGAGGGTGGTCTATTCTACTAAACCGGATACCACACGGCAGGTCAACTTACCTTAGACGCCTTTTACGATACCTCGGCAAGTAATGAGGTTGGGTCTATTCTACTCAGCCGGATACCACACGGCAGGTCGTCTTACCTTAGTCGCCTTTTACGACACCTCGGTAAGAAAAGAGGGTTGTACTATACTATTCAGCCAGATACCACACGGCGTAAAATAAAATAAATGAACTATTTTAATATATTTTATTAAACTATGCTCTCAAAATAACGATAAATCTCTCTTTAGTCTTGCCTGATCGATTTGATTTTTGTGACGAAGATATTTATAGGGTTGGAGAGTGACAGAAGTACGTAGTTGCAGGTAAAAGCTAGTATTTAATATATTTCAAATTATGGAAAGAATGCCAAGCGTATATAATTCAAAGGAAGCACTTGGCAATACAGCGAAAGGAAATTAGCATCGCAAAACTATCGCAATATATCAGAGGCATGTCCTATCATTAGTACCTATCACGGCACTGTTGTATATCAAATGTTTGATCTATGTTGATAGGGGTGATGTGAATTTTAGATGACCACTTAATAATCAATGGGTTTGACTGTTTACTATTAACAGTGCATAGAAAATTGCATGGTGCGAGTACATTATTAGGGTATGACGAATGTCGATTACATAGTAGAAAGCTAAGTTAGAAGTCTTATATAACAGCTTGATCCACCAAGGCTACGGCTTAAGAAAGCTCGAAAATAATTTATAGAAGATGCGTTAAGTGCCCTGTGTTATTCGGCTGAGTAGAATAAACCACTATTTCCTACCGAGGTGTCGTAAAAGGCGACTAAGGTAAGTCGATCCGCCTTGTGGTATTCGGTTAAGTAGAATAGACCACGATCATTTCTTACCGAGGTGTCGTTAAAGGCGACAAAGGTAAGTTAACCCGCCCTGTGGTATCTGGCTGAGTTGAATAAACAACCCTCTTTTTTACCGAGGTGTCGTAAAATACGACTAAGTCAATTTGACGTCAGGCAGGCGACCGGTAGTAAAATACGTTGCCAAATCATGTGACAACATGTTTATAACATGTTGTGACAATTCCACTTAAAGTAGGATAAGTGCAGGAGGATGATGATAGAAGTAGACGTTACTTTGCGGAATCCCATAGTAAAGTTATGATAGATACGAAGACTTCGATCTCTACGATCGAATAGAGATTGTCGTAGTGAATGTGTGTAGTGCTTGTGTGTTGTTGGTGACGGCCTTTTGTAATACATGTGGTGACTGCTCCTGCATGTATAAGGAATGTAAACGTTGTTTGCTTCTTACACTTAGCATTACATTACATTAGATTCTCTTAACAAACGCGTATTATAGCAAAACAAGCTTTTACCTGCCGCGTGGACTGTTTTCTCATGATAGGTTGATAATAGATAACGCTTTGTAATGTCATCCTATTCCTGTAGAAAAAACAGGATTTCTATAGCCTATATATTACCCTGGTTTATAAGGAATAATTGTGCAGAATTTTATCGATATTGGTTCAGCGGATTCGCAGTGAAAGAGTAACGAACATACATCCATACTCACAAACTTCCGCATTTATAATATTAGTAGGATAATAATAACATAACTTCTTGTCGATGTAGAATTCGATGAATATTTAAAAAAAAATCGAAAGATTTATTTTTAAATAATGTTATTTTAACAGCGGCATCTTTTGCAAATTACGTTTAACTATTTAGCGGCCGTAAATAACATATAAGCTTAAGCAGTAAACAGTAAATGGTGATATTTCGAGTTTGCTGCAATGGTGTCTCCGTTGCTTTTATGTTCCTTTTTACGATTTCGCCATGTGAAACCATCGGATTGCCTCTTCACTGACCTTTGTTTTAAACTATCTTCAGGAACAAATTTACGATTTACAATAAAGCGGATATTTCAAATTTTCTCTGTTAAGTTTAAACATGTATTGAATCACTGTCTCTTTCTCCACAATCTCACACTCAAAATATACTTTAAAGCTCTTGAATTCCAAAACTTTTTCTACCAAAGAAAAGTCAGGAACAGCCTGAAACGGTTATAACCAATTAATTTTGTACTATGGTGCTAGTTACAAGCCCATACGGGGCTCTTATTTATGAACTCTTTAAGCGGCGCTAACTAGTCGGGCTTATCCGATAAAATACGATGTGAGTATATCCGGTTTCTATACATTAAATAATTTAATATATCATCCCATAACCTATAGTGTTGATCTCTGTATATCAAACTCCGTAATACCGCCATTTAAAAGTACAATATGAAATTATAAGACAAAATATTACTAAACAGTTTAATAATTAGTAAACTAAAAAAAGCTCAAATCTGGCCAAACTCCAAAATTCTGGTACAAATATAAAATTTACGAGCTAATCGTTTGGAAGGGAAATTTTTGGATATCATTCATACTGACAAGACGGCTATGTTTATAATATCCAACCAATTTAGTAAAATTATTTCTTGATTTATAAGAAACTAGTGGTAACTGCAACTTTGTTCGCGACAATCAACTACAATAATCTCAACGATCAATTCACCCATGACAAAATCGCAAAGCTGCTTTGCGAGATTGTCGTAGTGTGTATGTGTAATGCTACTGTAATTTGTTGTTAGTGGTGTTTTGTAATACGTACGGTGACTAATCCTGCATGTATAAGTTATGAGAACGGTTTTTGCTTCATACACTTATAGACCAACCGTTTAACTAAGTCCTCGCGTGCGGGGTATAAGGGCGCGAATATAGGAGAGGCGGGGACTGAGGTAGGGTGCGGGCGCGAGCGATCTTAGCGTGATACATAAAAGGTGACCGCCTACATCTACCACAGTCCCCGTTTTCCGTTTTGTATCCCGCACGCGAGGGCTAAGTTAAACGGGTAGCCTATAGCATCACACATTATCCTCCAAAACGGTGATTATAGCAAAATAACTCTATCATAACTTTGGTACTATAGAACTGGGCATAGTAACACCTACTTCTATTAATCATTAATAATTAATATACTTTAAGTGTCAAGGTCAATTAATCAATATTAATGAAGCTACAACTGGTTCGAAATGTTGCTCTTTCCGTGAAGAACTCGGCGGTCAATCTTTTAAAGATTTTCAAAATTACATTATAAAACCGATGTCTTGTATGAAGCTAAAATAATTTTCAAATCCTGGCATGTTTATCATACAAATAATCTTTTATTTTGTAATATGCTAACATTTAAGCGTATCTCTTACACTTAATTCAAACCTTTCTGTAGACTGATCCAGTATGGATTACAACATTTAATCATCATCTTCCTGTCCTTAAGCTGTGATGATCTAGCGGTGCGACCGTGTGAATCTCTAGAGACGATCATAGGTTCAAACCCGGGCAGACACCAATGAGTTTTTCTATTAAAACTTATGTGTCTAATTGATAATTGCAATTTATCACACGCTTTTCGGTGAAGGAAAACATCGTGAGGAAACCTGCATATCTCTAGAGAATCCTAGAGATATGTGTAACCTACCAATCCGCATTGGAGCAGCGTGGTAAGTCTTAGCTCCAACCCTTCTCTCCAAAAATGGAGAGAGGAGGCCTATGCCCAGCAGTGGGATAGTAACAGGCCGTTACTTACTTTTACTTTCCTGTCCTTATCCCACTGTAAGTGGGGTCGGCACAACATGCTATAAACATATTGATTGTCACAGGATTTGGCTACGTATTTTACGACCGGCGCCTGCCTGACATCAACTTACCTTAGTCATATTATACGATACCTCTGTAAGAAAGAGGTCAGAGAAACTGACTCATAGTTAAACGTGGCAGATTTAAGCTAGTACTCATCAAGAAATGACAAGATATAAGAGGTCACGTCGACTTTAACATTAGATTAGTCTCTTATCTACTGTTTATACTGCCATGTAAGAGGTAAACATCTCTAACTACAAGTTACATGATGCTAACTAATAACTAGTAATGGTTTACACGCATTAGCATCATTTACTGATAACACTGTGACATATAATCGTGCACTAAGTACTCTGGTATGTTATTTTATACAAAGTAGATAGGAATACCTACTGTTTAATCTATATTTTGCTATTTTGTTGTCGAGTCTGTATCCTGATTGATTCGGTTGCGGGGCGAAACGATTGTTGAGTTTGTGATAGTGTAGTGCTGTGTATTGTGGTGGCGGTTTGTATATGTGTTTTTCCGAATCCTGAATATAATAGGTATGAAAACGGATAGTCAACTCTACATTTAGCATTACATATATTTTCTATTATCGCGGATTATTGCAGAATAATATTTTCATTAGTTTTGTATTATGGACCTCCGCAAAGTAACGCATATATCTATAAATTACCATGAAAATGGTTAATGAGGGTTAACCTTAAAAGCTAGTCATATGCTGTCGCGGAATTTTATTTAAAACTTTTAGAGAGGAACAATTTTGCAATACATGATTTTTGAATAACTATCACCGTTTACTCAGCGCACGCAAGGAAAGCTTTAAAGTTTTCCGTAATATTTTTTTTTGCTGCTCCTCTCCTATTCATCTTAGCGTAATGTTATATAGCCTATAGCCTTCCTCGATAAATGGACTATCTTACATTGAAACAATTGTTCAAATCGGTCTAGTAGTTCCTAAAATTAGCGCGTTCAAACAATCAAACAAACATACAAACTATCAAACAAATTCTTCAGCTGTATATATTAGTAAAGATAATATATTCATTTTGCAAGGTTTAAACGATGCGACGGTCAAGAGCGGTTGCGATGCAAATTAAAGCATGATCGTCGCACGCAACTAAATCGTCTCCTGCATTTGTATCCGCTATTTATCCGCAGCGCTTGGATTCATTTTGATAAGACGCTTCGGTTGCATACATTTGCAAGCGCATCTGCGTACATCTAGACGATACGACTTCATGGTCGTATCGTGCAGCGTAAGTGAGAACTCTCTAATATAGCGAACGAAAAAAATCTTTTGGGGTGTCTCGGAGCTTCGACATCCGATTCCGAAAGGTCGGAACTTACGATTACATTCACATTTTTGACTTCAGCTCCAATTAAATCTTAATAAACAAAATAAATTGGAAAAATAATTTAAATAACAAAATTGTGTAGTTTAACTTGATATATACATTTGAGTGATATATTAAATCAAAAAAAATTATATTTAATTTTTTTTTAAATTTCTACGCCAACTACGCTTCTAACTCCGAATCGCATAACTCAAATATCTTAAGTCCGGTCCCCGTTAACCCACCGTAACATCTCTATTCGATTCCAATATATATCGAATTAAGTATATATGTTTGTATCTTCTTAATTCAAAATATTCCTGAAGATAGCTGGATCATTTGGTACTAGATCTTATGTTGAAGAAATCCTTTGAAGATATCTATATCCAGCGATCGCTGACTATCAGCTGATGAAGAATACCCCATAACTAAGAAGTCATTCTTAATGTAAAAGTCCTTGACTATTAACATAAAAAAGCCTAGTCACATACAGGGCCATGAACCAATATTTTAAAATTCTTGAGTCGATTTAAAAATCGTTTTCCATCGCTCACAAAATGTATTCAAAGTTCCCATAATAGTAGAAAAGTGAACGAAAGAAAAGGATATGGTAAACATAAATTTATGGGAACATAAATACATAGGTAAACTTAAACTTCGAAAGAACAAACATTTTGTTTTGTATTCATACATCGGCTTTCGTACTTGAAAGAAAAACTTAATTAAAGCAGTACGGGTCAAAAAATGTAACTGATCTTTTATTATTGCGACGGACATATAAGAATGTCTCAAGCAACTGATAAAGTTTTAAAAGTATTTATGTAAAAGTATCGTGGAATCGTGCCTTTTTATCATTCGCCTCTTATCCATTCCAAATTAAATAGGCAATGCAACTTGCACAGTTAGTTAGCTGATTATATGAATATCTATATTATTATCGTAGATTATGTTGTATAGTCGTAATGTCTGATACTTTATTATTTCGAAATTACAAAAAGCTTTTGCAAATCAATTTGAAAACGTTTAACTGTGCAATAGTAAACATTCAAATCACCATCTCGATCAGAATCCATTTCACTCTGCAACGTGTTCTTCATTACAAATGCAACACGTCCGCCTTCTCCGACAGTTAACATGCAAATGAGCAAACTAGTCATTATCGTTGGGCGGTACGTAACTACCCACGAGTATTTCAGTTTTATTTTACTTGATTATATGGATAGGTACAATTACGTTAATTTAACTAACAAAACATTAATCTAATTATTTGATAATGAGGAAAAAGTCAATCTAATTAATTGTAATAGTTAAATAATAGCTTAATAATTGTTAATTATCTAAATTAGTTGTGTGTAATTAATTACACAGGCTCGTGACACAATTTGTTAGATTTTAAGGGAACTTTTTAGGGCTTCGGGTTTGAAATCCAGTGAAATCACTCTTACCATCTATATATAGATAATTAGATATATGGGACAATAACACACGCTTGTCCGTCCCTAAAGTAAATAACTTAGTATTTATGTTATCGGTGACAGACAACTGCTAAATATACATATATAGTTTTAAAAACATATATGTACATATATACACCCAGACTCGAACAATTAGCAAAACAGATAACAACTACAGTTTCCTGTATGCGGAAATTGAACCCGCAACTCAAGGGGTTGAAGATAGAGTCATTGCTAAGGAACGCCGCCAAGGTCTTACTCCATAAAAAAGAAAAGTTATGCTAAGCGCGCTGCATCATGTAGTGAATTATAATTACCTATATAAAAAAACCAAAACACCGCCGAAATATAAAACTACCGCCAGTACTTAAAACAATAAGGTTTATATAACATTAAAGAACCATCAATCTGCCGCCCTTATCCAACTCTAAGTGGGGTCGGCACATGTTATAAACATGTCACATGATCTGTATAACATACTGCTGGTATCCGGTCGAGTGAGAATATAATAGAAAGAGAGCGGTCTATTCTACTGAACCGGATACCACACGGCAGTGTGTTATATCAGAGTTATCATATAGTTTAGGTATATATATATGCAATGCTGGTACTTCGGACGGATGCTATACCGTTCGGATGGAAATGATGTGTCTCGCTGTGTACTACATATTTACTGTTTTTGAAAGACAATGGATTATTACGACTAAGGTAAGTTGACGTAAGATAGGCGGCCGGTCGTGAAATACGTAGCCAAATCATGTGACAACATGTTTATAAAATGTTGTGCCGACACCACTTAGAGTGAGATAAGGGCAGGGGGATGATGAATGGAATAGGTGTTTGAAATGAAGTTTGCAATAAATGTGCAGTGTAGAGAGAAACATCTATAGTATTAAAATAACCTTATCTTAAGCCGTGTCGGTAGATTTTAAACTTTCGCGATTCATACTAATTAATATATAAACAAACGGGACACATCGCGATAATTTCGGCAACTCTGCCGAAACTTCGAACCTTATACAAAGGTAACTCGAGATTATCGCGATGTGACCCGTTTGTTTATATATTAATTAAGCCGTGTCGTATCCAGCTAAATAGAATAGACTACCCTCATTTCTTACCGAGGTGTGGTAATAGCGACTAAGGTAAGTTTGCCCGCCGTGCCGTATCCGGCTAAGTAGAATATACCACCCGAATTTCGTACCGAGGTCTCGTAAAAGGCGACTAAGGTAAAGTGACGAAAGGTAGGCGGCTGGTCCTGAAATAGGGCATGATGTTGTTGATATAAATTTTAAGAGTTATTGCCGTTATCCGGCTGAGTAGACAAGACCACCCTCATTACTTACCGAGTAGTCGTAAAAGACGACTAAGGTCAGTTGAACCGCCGTGTGGTATCCGTTTAAGTAGAGTAGACCATCCTCATTTCTTACAGAGGTGTCGTAATAGGCGACTAAGGTAAACTGACTTCAAGCAAGCGACCGGTCGTAAAATACCTAGCCCAATCACATCACAAGAGTGGGATAAGGGTGGGAGAGTAATGTGATATATCTTAGAGACATTAAATTAAATTAGAATGTCTATGTTTGCTTTGCACATATGGAAACCCTAACTCCAACGATGCACGTACCGGTAGTATGTTTTGCGATTTATTTTAGCATGAACACACGTCTGCACCCAACAATGTTATTTATGGCTGTTTTAAACTATGGGACAAGTAATAATTATGTATACGTTGCTATCTATACTAATATATAAATCTGAAGAGTTTGTAAGTTTGATTGTTTGAACGCGCTAATCACAGAATATATTGGACTTACTGGAAAAATTATTTCAGTGTAAGATAGTCCATTTATCGAGGAAGGCTATAGGCTATATAAAATTACGCTAAGATGAATAAGAGAGGAGCAGCAATAAAAAATATTACTAAAACAGCTAAATTTAAAGCTGCACTGAGTAAATGGTAATAGTTATTAAAAAATCATGTATTACAAAATTGTTCCCCTTTAAAAGTTCTAAATAAAAGTCCGGGATAGCACATGCCTAGCTTTTGAGGTTAACCCGCTTTAACCATTTTATTGTTACCAAAATACTATATTACGGTTTTAATCTTTCCACGCGGGCGGAGCCGCTGGCGATTTCTAGTTATGTATACGTAGCTATCCTATATATATATACATACAAGTCTATTTATTTATCTGTATCTGTCTTTCTTTAACGCTTTCAAAGCTAATCCGCTAAAGAAATATTAATAAATAATAATATTATTTACGCTGTAAATACGTGTGAATTTATATATAATGCTTAAGGACTTTACTTTTAAGTGAATTGTTACACTTAACTTATGTACTAGACTTATGTACTTAGCAATTTGTTAGTAAACCTAAATAAATAAATAAAAATAAAATTTGTGTAACGTTTATAGCGTATGGGATTGTTATTATTTCGAGAATTATACGGGGATACGGGTATTATTTTAAGGTAAAAAAGAAATACTATATTGCCCTATTCGAAGAATAAAGTCACATGTCCCATGTATAAGCATGGGAAATGTGACTTTATTCCTCGGATAAGGCGATATAATCGTGAGTATTGTAATACTAAAGTCAACGCAAACGAAATTAATGGTACAACTGTTAATAAATATTTAAATGTTTACAAAAAAAACATCTAAAAAATTTAAACATATGTTTAATCATAAAAAAATACTTGTTTTCGAAGGTCTCGCTCATCCAATAAAACATTATGTTAAATATTTCAAGTATCTACTAATTTAAAATGACTTATTGTATTCGGTTAATAAAGTTAAAGTGATTTTTATTTCACTTTTTAATATTTACAATGTTACGCTTTGGTTATAATTGGAACAAACCTTTGTAAAAAACCCTTAAAAAGAGAAAAACTTCATGAAGAACCTTTTCAAAATACATTATATTTCATATATTGTTTTAACAAGTACTACAAGACAAAATTAATAGTTAAAAAAACTTGCGGTATGTAAAACTTAACTTACACTTAACTTAAATAACAAAGGAAAAAAGATGATGGCATACAAAAAATTGTATTTTCTTTATATTGACATTTTATGCTTCAAGCCATACTAAATAATAAGTATCACTTTATAGTGAAATAATTATCATTCATCTGGTCTTTTCTAACTCTAAGTGGGGTCGGTACAACATGTTTCTATCTTCCATTCTTTCCTATCATTCGTTAACTCGGGCACTACTCCTTTTATATCATTGCTTTACACAATCCATTCTTCTCTTTTTTTCGCCTCCCTCTAGTCACATATTCATTTACACTCATATTTAACACACGTTTGGTGTGAAATGTGGTAAAACACGGTAAGAAATGAGGTTGGTCTATTCTACACAGCCGGATGCCACACGGCTAATATTAATAATGAATGTTATTGTGTCATTTTTAAAAATTATTTTTAAAGTATTTTTTTTATATTTTTTCTATTTTAGTAAAAACGTCAAGCCAATACAAAATATTTTAAAATCACCTTATCTTAAAACATTGGTATTAAATAACAGCTAATTTTATCCAAACATTTCTACAACCTCCAACCACAAGACGAAGAAACCGTTTTTTTACAACAAAACATCAAAATCACTGACGCAGCCAGCATCGCGTTACTAATTCGCCGCATTCAATATACGACCCTATTCCATTAACCATAAGAGCTAATAACTCACCATGTAACCCAATTTCACAACAGAAGCACGCGGTTTCATATTACAGGTTCGAGTCACGTAGATATGTAACTAATGTATTATTTATATTAAGGCTGTTTACACTTGTTGCTGATAATGAAGACGGACAAGTAAACAGACTGATGAAAGTATAATTTTATTTATATGACAACGATGTATCGATTATTCATCTTTGACAATTTAAAATAAGGACAGTTTTTAAGCTTATTTATATATCTTTAAAACAAAACATGTTCAATATAACGTTACTAATATTCTTAACAAAATATAGAGAATCGTTTATGGACTAAAAATAAAAATGGACCGAGAATGAACCTTATGGTACACCCATAAAAGTACATGAGGCATATGACTTTACATTGTTCACAAACTTGATTATTTTCGAAAGAAAACAATAATAATCCGTGCCATGTGTTCAACTGTGTAGGGGCGGGCAATGCTTGAAAATATCGCATGGTCAACACATTCAAATGCTTTAAGTAAATCAGAAAAAGGTTTACTTATAACTTACAAAGACGAGTAACTTTTATTATTCGAAACTGTGACATTGTTTGGTGTTATAGTCTGTGGTATATCGCTGGCTACTATAAAGGATGCTAACTTATTTAAATTAAAATATGAATAGTACGAATAGTTAAATCTTCTTTGTCAGCAAGTTACAACTTTTATCAGCGGAATAATACGCCAGAATAAACAATTATTAAAATCTATGACTCGAAATAAAATAAGCAAACTTTGATATATCAATATCGGCTTTTATTAGTTGAGATTAAAAGATACACTTTTATTATTGAGTTAATTGACACTCACTCAAATTGTAAGCAATATATTTTAATAATTTGAGGAATTGATGGTCGAACATTCATGTAGAACGAATAGATAATAATTCCAATAAATTAGACTTTTTTACTGATCTATTTCACATTAACGGATAATTGAAAGCAGCCAACTTACACAATAGTATGCCTCTTGGCAAATACAATGTGTATTTGTCTTATAATTATACCGGTTCAATCAGACGTTAACTAATTAGCGGAATAGGTCAATCAACGTTAACGAAGTATTTCAGATTTGCGCCAACTCACCCGCTGTGCGATACTCAAATGGTCTCTATGGTATCTAATGTTATCTCATCACTAATGGTATCTATGGTAGACTGGCTGTTAGCCGCAGCTTTGGACGCTGGTTGACTCAATAGGAGCTCTTAAAGCAATGCATACGATACCTAGCCTTTGCCCGTGATTCGTCTATGATGACTTTAGCACAACCTAAACGTAAGCTGTCTTGATGGACAAATTAATGATCATATACTTTTAGTACCCATGCAATCGTCTTATTTATTTTATTGGTCATTCTCTCAGCAGTAGTTTTTTTATACAACTGATCGACTTGTTCAACACAATTAACATACGGAAGATTTAGTCAAATTGCAATTTAACTAAATCTTCCGCAGGAATTGTGCTACCTTTTAGTAAAAACCGTACAAAAATCTATTTAGCAGATTTTGGGAAATACGAACATTTGGTACTTGCGCAATTGTCTAACTTTTAGTCTTACTTTGGTCAAGAGGTTTAGTCGTAAAACATTACGCAGATTTATTTCAGCAGAAATAATATTAGTATTTAGTATGGTAGTATAAATTTCTGCCAAGTCCATTGCTCTTACGTTAGACTATATCATCTGTTGCCATCGTACGCATCGTGGTCAAGCGTAAACCAGTTCTCAATAAAAACGTGTTATCGTTTCGCAATACCCTAACGAATGGGTTTATTGGTGTAAATGTTATCAGATGATAATCATTATCGCTTTTTATTGAGAGGAAATGGATTATTTTATTGTAATGTTGGCTTATTTCCGGTGATTGGTGAGAGATAATAACGTTGGCTTTATTAAATGGACACTTTAATAGTGCAGCGATGTGTAACTGCCTTCAGGGGTAAAATAATTTATGTTCGATGAAAGTGCATAACATAAGCCGTGTGGTATCCGACTGAGTTAAATAGACCACCCTCATTTCTTACGGAGGTGTCGTAAAAGGCGACAAAGGTAAATCGACCTGCCGTGTGGTATACGGCTGAGTAGAAAAGAACACCCTCATTTTTTACCGGGTTATTATAAAAGGCAACTAAGGTAAGTTGACCCACCGTGTGGTATCCGGTTAAGTAGAATAGACCACCCTCTTTCTTACCGAGATGTCGTAAGAGACGACTATGGCAAGTTGACGTGAGGCAGGCGGCCGGTCGTAAAATACGTAGTCAAATCATATGACAACATGTTCATAACATGTTGTGCCGACCCAACTTAGAGTGGGATAAAAGCAAGAGAATAATGAAAGTGTATAACATACATATATATACATACATACATATATACATACATCTGTATCATATGGAATGTCTTAAAATCTCAAAACTGACTACGGTAAGCCAGAATATCGTGACATAAGTTTTTGAATTTTATAATTCTAAGTATGAACAATTATAATATTTATTATCATTAATTATTTTTATTATTTATTAATATTTATTAAATACAAAAATAATAGCATTAATTTACTATAACGCACTAATCAGGGACCGATCGCGAATATTACATTGTCAAAATTTTTGATGGCATATGACCTACTTATGAATTTCTTTGAAAAAAATTGAACGTCGATGGATAAAGGTTTGCCTACCCTGCTTTACATAGAAACAAGTAGCTTAGTAACCAACTAAAAATCTAAAGTCAAAAAATGAATTCAAATATCTTAAATTTGATTATACTATCATTTTAAAATGCAAAATACACTCTTTGTCGGTAATGCGATAAACTTTAAACCAGTCATAACATATGCTTTCCACTAGAAATATATATCTCCTTATAGTATTATTATTAGGTATGCTTTTACACCGTGACGGTTCATATATGGAGTTAATTAAATCATAGCCATTGTGAGGGTACTTGACTATGTAAATAAGGCATTTGCGGCGTATTTATGATGATTACGAGCTATTGCCCTCGCCGACGAACTGGAATTAGGCATTGAACTTTACGTATGAGAGGACACGTTTTTTGACCATAGTGATACTGTTTGCCGCCTTTTTTGTAAGCATAGACAAGTTTATTATAGAACCTGGGTGACCGAGGCTTGCTCGGAATTTATTTAAGATATAAAAAAAATAAAAATTGAATAAAAGACTGACTGGCACGTTGGCGCAGTGGTTAGTGATCGTGCCTTCGAACATTTTCATATAAACAATTTGTTGGTTCTTTGAGCAAGGGTGTGTATTTGTATTTAAGTATGTATTTAAATTATATATGTATATATTAACCAGTTGTCTGTCACCCATAACACAAGTATTAAGTCACTTACTTGAAGACGGACAACCGTGTGTGTGAGTGTCCCATATATTTACAAAAAATATATAAATTTCGAACATGTTATAAAGATGTTGATTTGGCTACGTATTTTATAACCGGCCGCCTGCCTGACGTCAACTTACCTTAGTTGTATTTTACTACACCTCGGTAAGAAAGAGGGTGGTCTTTTCTACTCAACCGGACACCACACGATGGGTCGACTTACTTTAGTCGCCTTTCACGACACCTCCTGGTCTTTTCCTGGTACCTGGTCATTTGAGTGGGATAAGGACAGAAGGATGATGAATATAGAATAAGGAAAAAGACTATATTGCATTATTTGCAGAACGTAAACACTTAAGTTGTTGCGAACGAGGCAGCACGCTCCACTATTGTATCATAAAATAAATAAAAAACACCAAACTCATCGGAAATATTGGATAAAATTGTGATAAAACAAAAAATATATATTTTATTTCCCATGCGAAGCCTGGGAGTTTGAGCTAGTTTATAAAGTCAAATCAACCTTAAACTAGAGCCTTCTAAAATAATATTAGAACAAAGGGCAATAAATTAAAACTTAATAGTGTCCAACACAATAGAGGCGTTGGACCTTTTTTGTTCGCTGTCCTCGTGGTCCGTTAGTAAGGCTAGGTAACCAGTTGAACAAAGAAAGCATTTTGTGCCACATTTTTTTTATTGCTCCGTTTTATTCAGGATTTAATTCATCTACCCCTATCCCACTCTAAGTGGGATAATAGATTTTTATCATTCGTTAACTCTGGCGCTACTCTTTTTATATCATAAGCTGTGATAGCCCAGCGGTAACACTATATATCCTCCTGCCCTTATTCAAAGTCGGGTCGGCACAACATGTAATAAACATGTTGTAACATGATTTGACTACGTTTTTACGACCAGTCGCCTGCCTGACGTCAACTTACCTTAGCCGTATTTTACGACACCTCGGTAAGCATGGCTGGTCTATTTTACTAAATCGGATACCACACGATGGGTCAACTTAGGTATCTTAGTCGCCTTTTACGACACCTCGGTAAGAAATGAGGGTGGTACTATTATTAGCCGGATCCACGAGTTCAAACCCCGGGCCACCAATGAGTTATATATTAAATCTTATGTGTATAATTGATAATTGCAATTTATCACACGCTTTTCAGTGAAGGAAAACATCGTGAGGAAACCTGTATATATCTAGAGAATATAAGAGATGTGTAACCTATGATTCCGCATTGGAGCAGCGTGGTAGGTCTTAGCTCCAATCCTTCTCTCCAAAAACTGATAGAGGAAGCCTTTACCCAGATATGGGATAGTAACAGGCCGTTACTTTTACTACAAAAATTATGTCCACGTGGAATATTATACTATCGTCCAATAGCGTATTTTTTAAATAAAAATGACGTCGCCTTCTTGTCACCTTGATAAGATAATTAATGAAGCATAACGTCACCGTAGATAACTCACAACTATATTCAGGATAATAATGATAATAAAAACAAGAAATTACTTAAATTCAACGGGACTATAAAACTTTATTAAATTGTAATAACTGTACTGTTTTAATTCAATTGTCAAGACAAATTGCGTGCTGCTCTTAAAAGGTGATAATTAAGACATAAATGGATTTGAAATATAATTATATACAGCGTGGAAGTATGGTAAAATTAAAATTATAATGGCGGCTGTACACTCTCGGCCGACTGCACTATGTCTCGCCCGAGACATGTAAGCTCGGAGTGACCGTGTATAGTCTCGGGAAGAAGCGAAAATTAACAGCGACGCGCTCGTCGATTGTGCTAAGACACCACGAGATATGTCGAGTGCGAGATTTTACTCTCAACTCGCCTCGCTTTTTGACTCTTGATTCAGGCGTAAAAACCATTATTAGGTAATTATTAGTTAGGGCTCAATTGTATTTACTAACACTTAGACTTAGGGCCTGTTTCACGAGTTACTGATAAAGTGTCGGATAGTTAACCGACAAATAAAATAAGTAGCAGATAAATGTATCTAAAAAGAGACTTTAAAAAGTAAAAAATTAAAGAAAATCGCGGCCATTTTGAAAAAGGGATTTGTTATCCAGCAGATAAACAAAATAAAAGCCACACCAGTTAAATTATTAGGGACTTTAAGTGCTGAATAAGCCTATCGGAAACCTGAGAAACGCAATATTCCAAGATATATGTCAGATATGTTCCGAATAAGCTAACTGACAGTTTATTGGTAGCTTGTGAAACAGGTCCTTAAGGTATATTACTTACAACTGAACTGTCTGTGAAGTCTTAAATAAAGATCATTTATTATTATTCATTTATTTTTCTTAAACCTAACTTTTTACATTTTTAAATATTTCTAATTAAAATAAAAATTATACTAAAAAACATTTAAAACGGGGACGGGGAAATATCCCGAGTTGCCGGTGGTTAGGGGTCCAGAGAACTTCCTCACAATGCGCGCCGTTTCAAGCAATACTGCCTTCTGCATCCGACGCTTGATCCAACTGTTAAGCGAAAGCCTCTGAAGATGTTGGTCCAGGCTCTTCGCAATCAGACCGTTAACCGACACAACAATAGGAACAATTATTGTTGATAAATATTATTATTTTTATTATTATATTAAAACCGATACGGGAGTGAGAACGAGCGCGACATCCCGAGGCGACATGGCGAGGCGAAAGCTACCCTGTACACTCTGGCACTTGGCATGTCTCGTGGTGTCTCCCAGAGTGTACAGCCGCCATAATAATTAGCAAAGGTGCGTGGTCCGACTACATTGCACCTCTCGATGGTTTAGTTGTACCCTTTTTTACATCAGCGACGGGTTCGTATGCCATGCGAAGGTAAATTATGTAGTAGGACAGATGAAACTCGCTAATTAGAGTCGAACTGTCATAATACCGCTCTATATTTTAGAACTATATGTGACATCATGACACTTTTTATAAGCGATAATAGTTTAACCTTCACGTTGTAAAATAATTAGCATGGTGATAAAATTCTGGCTGCGATGAACAATTTTAGTTACATATTCTATGTTTATACATATGCCGTGTGGTATCCGACGGAATAGAATAGTACCACTTCATTTCTTACCGAGGTGTTTAAAAGGCGACTAAGGGAAGTTGACCCACCGTGTGGTGTCCGGCTGAGTAGAATAGACCACCCTCATTTCTTACCGAGGTGTCATAAAATACGATTATGGTAAGTTGATGTCAGGCAGGCGGCCGGTCGTAAAAACGCAGCCAATACATGTTACAGCCTGTTTATAGCATGTTGTGCTGACTCCACTTAGAATTGGATAAGGGCAGGAGGATATTCTTCGATGTATCTATAGTTATAATAAAACAAAGACACCCAAAAGCTGTCTGTTTGTATGTGAACAATTTTTTAAAATCTATTGAACTAATTTCTTACGGTTTTTACTAAAAGGTAATGCAATTATTCTGGAAAGTATATGTTAATAGTATTTTATATACATTGTGTTTAAAAGGTCGCGCAGTTATAAAAAAACGCCTTCTGGGAGCTACGAGTATAGCCGCGTGCGCCGTGTAAACCAACAGATACACTAAAGTAATGTACTAGTAATAATGTAAAGAATTGTAGATCCGCAAAAATACTACAAAAAAGTCCGCGACTGCATGTCTCTATCTCTAATGGTCAACTCACAATAACTACTTTTTACTTTTTACTATTCAAAATTTCAATTAAATACATTGATAAGCACACGGCTCCTAAAATATAGAAATAAGGAAAGACTGATAGGCTTTTTAAAAAATCCACTTACTTCCGACGCTTAAGCTTCGAAAACTAAAGTAAATTTAAGACAGTCCTCCTTGCATTACGAGACTAAACATCAAATGTATAATAATAATCGTTTTCCCAACAAGCTCACGCACATCTGAACCGGTTCCCGACCTCTTACCACGATGCGTCAAGAACAAAATCGATTTAAAATCGACTCTAATTGCAGCCTTGCAAGAATCGATAATTCGTTTTCCAAATTTTCGACGTGAATTTATTTCCATTTCATGTAAAGTGTCAATTTATTTTCATTTTATACGTTTATAATCTTATCATTGTTTTTAAATGTTTATTTTAATCATTCGAAATTTAAACTGAAATGTGCAGATAATACGTATTAAATGCTAAGTAAATTAAATTTATAGTGTAATATATCTTCGTCTGCTATTTAAATTAAGCGGTCGTTAATACATGGGCATGAATATTATCTTCCAAGCCACTAACATTGATAAACGTGACAAGAAATGTGTCATGGATTATATCTAAATATCGTTATGTATATTGCCGATGATGCTGTATTTTCAGTGGTGTATAACCTATATAACTAGTCCGGCCATAAATTCCGTTACTGGCTGTTTACAAACATTTAAAAATCATTAATTTGAATTTCGAACATTAGCTTCTACGATAAAATAAATATACTTCTTTCCCGCCATTATTGCATGTTTTTTGTTTAGAAATTATCCGATATTTCTTAAGTAACAGAACTTATGGCTACACTAGATATATGCTGTGATAGCTCAGCGGTAAAACCGTGCGATTCTTTCGCGGAGTCACGGGTACAAACCAGAACTAATGATTTTTTTTATTAAGACTGTCTGACAATTGCAATTGTTGACATGCTTTTCGGTGAAGGAAAACATCGTGAGAGAATCTCGAGAGAATTTTGGGATATGTGTAACCTCCGCATTGTAGCGTGGTAGGTCTTAGATAAAATTCTTTCTCACCAAAAACGGAGAGAGGAGGCCTATGCCCAGTGGGATAGTAACAGGCCGTTACTATTTTTTAATGTATAGAAAACACAAAACAAACATTCTTCTTAAACTTGAATAATTTTATTATTTTCTAAGTGGGATCCTAGTCTCCCAGTCCTAAGATATTTTAAGTCCCACAGAACTATAATGTAGTTATTAATACACGGTAAAGGAAAACAGCGTTTTTCAATACTGGAATGTACGATAGAAATGCAATTTAGGCTTAATGTAAACACAATTTATTACAATATTCAAAATATTTTGCACTGATAGTACGTAATAATAACCTTAATTAATTTCGATAAATAATTTATAGAATTAGGCGTTACTTTCCCGAAGTCCATAATACAAAACTACAGCGATACACGTATCGCAGATTATAGCAATTTAATATTTTCATTCGTTTTGTAACTTCAATAACGCAATAACGCAAAAAATTTGCCCGGTATTTGGGAATTGTTTTATCGCGAAGTATAGCTTTAAGTGTGCCAAATTTCACCAATATTGGTCCAGCGGATTAACTGTGAAAACTTAACAGGCAGATAATCAGACAAACAGACTTTTCGTATTTATTTGTATGGATATATCTTCAAAGTCTGTAAACGTTTCGTAGTAAGGGTGGTTGCGTGTTGTTCCATAATTGGCAGCTACTGGGCATAACAGGTCGCTAACAAATGTGGTGTAAAGTGGCACGCCGCTGATTGCTCAGATTTCAGATTAGCTTCAGATATAGACGAGTGGGCTGGCTAATTACGGAGGTTATTGAAGCCTAAAATATTAAATCTAATTGCTTCTCCGCCGTGTGGCATCCGACTGAGTAGAATAGACCGCCTACATTTCTTACTGAGGTGTCGTAAAAGGCGACTATCGTAAGTTGACCCGCCGTATGGTATCAGGCTGAGTAGCATAGACCACTCTAATTTCTTACCGAGGTGTCGTAAAAGGTGACTAAGGTAAGTTAACCCACCTTACGGTATCCGGCTGAGTAGAATAGACCGCCCATATTGATTACTGAGCCGTGAGGTGACTTACCAACATCGCTTTTTACGGCTCCTCGGTGAAATGAACGTGGTCTATTCTACTATTGTCATCATAACATGTCATAAACATGTTGTCACATGATTTGATTTCGTATTTTATGACAGACCGCCTGCCTGACGTCAACATACCTTAGTCGTATTTTACGACCTCTCGGTAACAAAGGGGTTGGTCTAATCTACTCAACCGGATGTCACACGGCTACTAAAAATGCTATTAAATGCAATTATTATTATTAGAAGCTAATAATGAATGAGATGCTAAAGATAGGCAACTCATGCTTAATTAATTCCAGCTTTGACCATTTTTCATTTCAATATCAAGTCAATAGATTAGATAGATATACGTCAATAGATTAAGAAGTCAAACCTTCAAACCATCGTGTTTTTCACGACACCTTGTAAAACAATGAATGACATTATATTTAAAAGGATATTATGCGTCCTTGTGAGAAAATACTAAAAATTTGCATATACTATCGCAATATTTAATTCTTACATATGCAAATATAGTCATCACTATCGCTGTTTTTTTAATTTACTAAGATATGCAAGTTTAATAACACCGTAAAGCGCCTGATGAATTTTAAATATCAATTACGAATATAATTTTTTAAGTCGTAGTTAGGATGTGAACATTCTGTTAGCTTTTTTCATTACTAATTATACAATACCTAAAAAAAGTAAAGTTAAATCATTCAATTCAATTTAAAATTTTCTTTATTCAAATAAACTTGTAAACAACTTTGTACTTTTAGATCGTCAACTCTATTGTTGGTTCGGAAAGCAGTACCTACCGAGAAGAGCCGGCAAAAAACTCGGCGGTTGCTCTTTTCAAAATAATAATTAAAACTAGTTACATTAACTCATAACTATCTTGTACAGAATCGGACAGTAGCTAAGTAATAATATCCACGCATTCGTATTATCTAAATAATCCTCAAAAGTATAGTAGGCTTTTTGTATCAGCCTCTCTTTAACAGTTTTTTTAAACTACTGTAATGGCAAATAGCTAAACAATCAACGACTTACGGCCTGTTACTATCCCACTGCTGGGCATAGGCCTTCTCTTTCCATTTTTGGAGAGAAGCATTGGGGCTAACACCTACCAAACTGCTACAACGCGGATTGGTAGGTTCCAAACATCCCTAGAATTCTCTAGAGATATGCAGGTTTCCTCACGATGTTTTCCGAAAAGCGTGTGATAAATTGGAATTATCAATTAGACAGATGAGTTGTTAATCTGAATCTATCACATAAGAAAATCTACATATGTTTCCTATTTAAATATGCATATTTGTTACTATAAAAATAACTTGTTTACTGTTAAAAAATCTATTACAATTTAATTATATGGCAAAACAGAGGTGAACAACACGCAGCTCGCGGGCCACTTGCGGCGTTTTAATAGTTATAGACGCGTTTTAGACTATCTCACATTAATATATTGTTTAAAAAAATTATAAAATGGCAGTACACATTGCTACACTACACACTAAACTGAAATCTTAACTTTTTGAATTTTATATTTTTTTAATTCCAATATTTATTAAAAATAATGTTTTTTAAACTATTAGTAAATATTACGTTATGTAGGGCACGCGAAAAAAAAAATTAATTGGCCCGTTAATTTAAAAAGGTTGCTCACCCCTGTGTTAAACTATAATAACGTGATCACTCATATTGCCGAGGCCTAGAGCATATTTTATTTTTATATCAGCGAGGTGGGTAAACGTAAAATTAACAGATAAAACTGGTTATATCGAGCGTAACGTAATAAATTTCGTTCGGTCGACATTTAATGGGACATTCTTAGAAAAGACTCAGTCGAAAAATACGAGACAAAAACTCTGTGTATACAATCCCATTTTCGACAAACGATTCACGGCCTAATTCTTTTTCAAAATAATTCTTGCAATGATACATGCAAATCTATAGAACTATAATAACAGGGATGATAGGAGATCCATACTTATTAAAAGATTTGAGACTATCCTCATTTCTTACCGAGGTGTCGTAAAAGGCGATTAAGGTAAGTTGTCCCATCATATATCAGACGTCTGGGTTACAGAACCCCGAGGCGGTCGGTGCATCTGTTGCTCCCGATGCACCGGTTAGCGGAGGAGGGCTTCTCTTTCGAGGGGTCCCTACCCGAAGGAGGTGTTCTCTGGGATCAGAGTTATCGACGGGGATGGGGGCAATGTGTACAACGATACCCTGTCCTTGCCATCGGCAGCGTCGTGAAGCACACAGGTGGTTTTAGTCGGTGCGAGTCCGACATAACCGCCGACTGTCCCAGTCGGGCGACGGTACGGGTTTTTTCCTGTATAAAAAAGTTGACCGCCTTTTTGTTACTGAGGTGTCGTAAAATACAACTAAGGTAAGTTGACTGACGTCAGGCAGGCTCCCGATCGTAAAATTCATAGCCAAATCATGTAACAACGTGTTTATAACATATTAAGCCGACCCCACTTAGAGTGGGATAAGGACAGGAAAAAAGAAGATGTAGGTATTATTAAAGTAAACCTTCTTCAAAAATCGCCCTTTTTTCAGTAGATTTTGCGTATAGAAGATATAAACGTTATATCATTTAGTTGCATTTACGGAGACATCTATACACGATCGGCTATGAGAACTCGCGCGAGAGTTGGGAATGTTAATGCGCTCGTGTTGTCGAATGCGCACACGCAGCATACTGAATGCGTTGCTTGTGCAACTAATGTCGCTCCATGACTAAACGTTTCTTCAGCTCGTTTACGACCTATAAACTATTTGTCTCTTTTCTAAGTTTAGCAGGAAAAGGTCATCTTAATAATAATGCTAAAAAAGATAAACTAACCGAACATCTAGACCTTGCTCATGAGGTAATCGTTATGTAAATTATTGATTCAACCAATAATTATTCCAATTGTTGTATCAATAAACGGTCTACTAGCGAACAACCTCGATCAAGAGGCTCTCACTTAGCTGTTAGATCAAGCGTATGATACAAAAGGCAGTATTGCTTGAGACGGCGCGGATTGTGAGGAGGTTCCTCAGCCTGGAGCCCTAACCGTTGGGAGCTTGAGTCTATTCCAACGATTGATTCTGACTATGTACATCGTAATCTATACTTATTATACAAAATTAATTATTTTATATACAAAACAATTAAACAAAGTCCATAATTAAAGCATTCCGTATGTATGTAATCGATTTTCTTACCATCAATTCAAAAGCATCAATGCTTTTGACCGACTGTACCTGCCAGCGAAATGTGCTTGATTTTGTATGGTAATAACTCCAAAAAAGGAAGGAATAACCTTGAGTTATGAGACTTATGGTTAGCAGAAAGGTTGACGGCAAAAGACCAAGAGGACGTAGCCCAATTAGGTGAACTGATGAGATATGCACAACCTTAAGACATTAATCTTCAGGTTGTTCTTCATTCGTCCAAGGAACTCTCAATAATGAAGATAACGACGGGGAAAATAGGGATATTTTCAGGTTTGACTTAACAGGAGTAGTTACACTTTGGGATTTAGAAGTATGTCTGTCTTCTCGAAGTACATTGAGCCGCTCAAAGACATCGCCCTATCCGAACAATAAAGTCACATGTCCCATGTATGAGCATTGGAAATGGGACTTTCTTCGGATAGGGCTAAGTGAGTTCAGGTGAAATAAAGTGACAGAGGTTAGATACTAATCAATCTTAGTTAGTCTGAATTGTCACATTATGTATTTTGTGGTATAATCAGCTAGACAAAGGTTTTGTTCGATAGGAAAACTCTTTTTGCCTCGCTCTTATCTTATAATAGTGATTGCCACGGCTCCGCCTCATTTCTTACCGAGGTGACGTTAAAGGCGACTAAGGTAAGTTGACCCACCATGTGGTATCCGGCTTAGTAGAATAGACCACCCTCTTTCTTATCGAGGTGTCGTAAAATACGGCTAAGGTAAGTTGACGTCAGGCAGGCGGCCGGTCGTAAAAACGCAGCCAAATCATGTGACAGCCTGTTTATAACATATTGTGCCGACCCCACTTAGAGTGGGCTAAGGGCAGGAAGATGATGACCATAAGGTCATAAGTGGCATAATTAATATCTCCTGGTATATCTGTCGCCGACTGTACCTGTGAATGCGTTTTTGGAATTTAAATCGGATTCCAGTTACTGAACGAGTTCCCGTAGTTGTTAATCTTTTATGATTTCCATACAGAACAATATTCAAATTGAGTTTCTTTGTTGTCGGCCGTATATTATCTGTCACAAATCTTAGCGACATATTTATTTTTTAAATATAAATAAAAATTCGGTTTGGTGTCCAATATAAATCATTAAACAATAAGTGTATTATAAGGCGTTTTACTTTTAAAGTGTTTGCTTGGTATATCCAATTGGAAAACGCAGGTTTTGTAGACCTCTTACTAAATTATCCTAGAAAAGTTTTTAGTTACACAATGATAAACCTATTATCATCCTCCTACCCTTATCCCACTTTAGGTGGGGTTGGAACATGTTATAAACATGCCACATGATTTGACTTCGTATATAACGACCGGCCGCCTTCCTCGTCTACTTTCTTGTGTCGCCTTTTACGACACCTCGGTAAGAAAAGTTTTTAGTTACACAATGATAAACCTATTATCATCCTCCTACCCTTATCCCACTTTAAGTGGGGTCGGCACATGTTATAAACATGCCACATGATTTGGCTTCGTATATAACGACCGGCCGCCTTCCTCGTCTACTTTCTTGTGTTGCCTTTTACGACACCTCGGTAAGAAAAGTTTAAACCTATTATTATAAAGATAAACCTATTATCATCCTCCTACCCTTATCCCACTTTAAGTGGGGTCGGCACATGTTATAAACTTGGTGCACATCATTTGGCAACGTACTTAACGACCGGGCTTATTTTTCAGTAGTTCCTGAGATTAGCGCGTTCAAACTAACTCTTCGGCTTTATATATTAGTATAGATCAGGGCTTCTTAAACTGTGGGTCGCCCCTGGGGGTCGCGAGACTACTGAAAGCAAAAGGCGTCGCAAAGATCTGATACTTTTCAATCATTATTGATACAACTACATGGCTGCAGCTGTCCTTTAAAGAACTTTTCTAACAAATATTTATTGATATTTCCTTCATTACCCCTTTTCATTAAATTTAATTAAATAGATTTTATTAAATTTATGATTGGTAAGTTTACAACAATTATAAATAAAATTTTAAAATTAATATACACACTACGTACAAATATAAATACAAATAAAAAAATTACAAAATACTATTGTAGTTTTATTATAACTATTTTATGAAAAAAGTGGCAATGCAAAACTGTTATTTACATTGTAAAATAGTGCGATATTACATCTACGGTTACTATATATTTCATTATATGGAGGACGGGGTCGTTTAAAATTTCCTAAGCTTGAAGGGGGTCGCTATATAAAAAAGTTTAAGAAGCCCTGGTATAGATTAAGTCTATCATACCATTTAGCAAAATAGACATCGTATATAGAATTAATTCCATACCGTAGGGAGTATAAACATTCAAGACCCCGCTCAGTACGGTCCCGGTTTTGAAACCTAAAAAGAGAGACTGAACGGACGTTTCTCAGAAGCGCACAATCGTCTTATTTTGGTCGTTATCTCAAATGAATTATTTATATAATCGCATTTCCTACGCTCCTCGAGTACTGCGCCGTTTAATTAGCTTATACCTTTTTTTTTACTTAAATGAACACTGGCTAAATTGTCTTGTCACTTGAAACGACTGGTCAGATACTTAAGGATTGAATTGTTGACACTGCGTTTAGTAATTGCATAGTTTACATAGATAATTAAAAAAACGAATGTCATATAAATTTTACTAAGCCGTGTGGTATCCGGCTGCGGAGAATAGACCACCCTCTTTCTTACCGAGGTGTCGTAAAAGGAGACTAAGGTAAGTTGACCCGCCGTGTGGTATCCGATTGAGTAGCAAAGACTATTCTAATTTCTTATCGGGGTATCGTAAAAGGAGACTAAGGTAAGTTGACACGCCGTGTGGTACCCGGTTGAGTAGAATTCTTTATCCTTTATAATTTGAATTTATTCTTTATTCAAATACAAATATAATTTCAGAAATAAATTATTAAATACAAAATTCAAAAATGAATTATTAAATATAAAATACGCAATAAACAAACATCAAAGTGCTAAGACACACGTACTAAGATTTTTTGTGCTACGAGTGTCTGATAGACCACCCTCTTTCTTACCGAGGTGTCGTAAAAGACTACTAAGATAAGTTGATGTCAGGCAGGCGGCCGGTCGTAAAAACGCAGCCAAATCATGTGACAACATGTTGTGCCGACCCCACTTAGAGTGGGATAAGGGCAGAAAGATGATGAAGATGATGATACTTGCCATCTTAACCACAACAAAATAGGGCACAGGTGCATTATAAATAGTATATGGATTGTCATAGCTTATAATTATGTTACAATGAAGAAGAAAAAATGTCTTTTTAAGGCAACACAAGTTTTTATGCAGCAGGTGCGGAGATATTGTAAAATTTATATGGAAAAAACCGGATCCCATTTGACATGGTTGTTACACCAAAGCTAGAAGTTCCAGTTTAATTAATTGATTTTTTTAATACAATTCTTACTAGTAGTTAAAATATAGACTAATTGTTTGCTAATCAATATTTTTTTGATATAATAAAATTATTGACAATTTACTACTGAACAAAACGTTCTTTTTTTAAAACTTTTTCATTATTAAAACTTCCGGTACATAAACATCAGCATCCTTCCCTTATCCCACTCTAAGTGTAGTCGGCACAACATGTTACAAACATGTTGTCGCATGATTTGGCTTCGTATGTTACGACTAGCCGCCTGTCTAGCGTCAACTTAATTAAATAAAATTAATTTAGTCTCCTTTTACACCTGAATAAGGAAGAGGATGGCCTATTCTACTCAAACGGCTACCAGCCGGCGGGCCAACTTTACTTAGTCGCCTTTTACGACACCTCGGTAAGAAAGAGGATGGTCTATTCCACTCATCCGGATACTATACTGCTTTTGCGGTGCATAAATATAATTTCGGTAAATATCGTTATTTATGGGATTTTTTTTTTCATTTTATCCCATATAATTGCATATTTTTACAATAAATAGGATCATATATTTGCAGCAAAAAATCCACTATAAAAATAACATGAAATCTATGGTAGTTTTCGATTTTTTTTTTGTTATCTTTTTTAATTAGTCGCCAAGTACGATTTTAATTAATACAATTAATAGGATGTTGATCTTTCTCGATATAATAAAATTATTGACAATTCATTACAGAACGAAACATTGTTTTGTTATAAATTGTCAGTATTAAAACTTACGGCGTATATAATTTTATGAACCCATGAAAAATATTCTTAGTATGAACAAAAATATTTTTTTGCAGCGTAAATCCTCTGTAAAAAATAACATGAAATCTTTGGTAGTTTTCGAATGTTTTTTTATTACGTTCTTTTTTAATTAGTCTCTAAATACGATTAATGTGATGTGGTTCTCTCTGGAAATAATAAAATTTTTGACAATGCATTACAGAACGAAATGTTCTTTTTTTTATATTGACAGCATTAACACTTGCGGCGCATATAATTTTATGAATCTTTTCAAAAATATTTTTATTATGAACAAAAATATTTTTTTACAGCTTAAATCTTCTGTAAAATAGCATGAATATATGGTAGTTTCTGAATGTTTTTTATTACGATCTTTTTAATTAGTACAATTTAACTTAAAACGATTAATGTTGTGGTTTGATTTACGTCTAATTTATTAAATTGATGCGCAGTTTCTAATGACCGGAATCAATAAACTGATGTTTAATTATGAGATCAACGACAGCTGGTATTTTACGATTAAAGTGACACAATTCAATATTCTTGTTTTTTGAGTTAACTAACTGATTTAGTTATAAATTAAAGTAACGGCCTATTACTATCCCACTATTAAGCATATGCCTCGAAAAATCAGCTGTCAAGCTGTCAAGTCAGCGTAGCTTATTCGGGGAACGGGCAGTCTCTAGAAATATGAATACCTAGGATCGATCCCCACTATATTATTATTTTTAAAATTCTTTTTTTATTTTTTTAAAAATTACCGAGTAAGGCTCGATTAACCAGGTTTATTCAAAAGAGCAACCGTCGGGTTTTTTTGATCGTTTTTCTCATTAAACTCAGCTTTCAGAACCAGCAATAGAGTTGACGATTCCAATTCTTGTTTATAACTTTACTTGAATAAAGAATAATTTGAATTCGAACTAGTCGGGCTAACACGATAAAATAAAATGTAAGTATAGCCGGTTTCTATACATTAACTATGAATACCACTCACGGTAGTTTCAATTCAAAAAATATGTAACTTGACTGGTTATAAACGATAGTTTAAATTAAAAAGAAGTATTATGAATTGATTTTGAATAAGAAATGTATCAGGGATCTTTAATATGCGATGCAATCAAAGTTACCACTGTGCTAAAGGTCATAGAATATTGAATAAGCAGGGGGAGCAGTTGTTTCTAATCGATTGGTCGAAGTTTCATCTGTATGATAATTCATTCCCATCCCCAAGGGGAGGGCGTTGCCGAAAATTGTACCTAATAAAAGTAGGTATTTAGATAGATGTAGGTATTTTAACGTATCCGCCGTGTGGTATCCGGCTGAATAGAAAAGTACCAACCTCATTTTCTTACCGAGGTGTCGTAAAAGGCGATTAAGGTAAGTTGAACCACCTTGTGGTATCCGGTTTAGTAGAATAGGCCACCCTCTTTCTTACCGAGGTGTCGTAAAATACGACAGAGGGAAAGAGGTACTGAAGAAAAATAAAAGTAATTATTTCATCTTGCAATTATCAATTAGACACATAAGTTTTACTAGAAAACTCATTGGTGCCTGCCCGGGGTTTGAACCCTAGACCTCCTCGAAAGAGGCGGACGGTATTACCGCTGGGCTACCACAGCTTATGATAATTGCAATTTATCACACGCTTTTAGGTGAAGGAAACATCGTATGGAAACCTGCATATCTCTAGAGAATTCTGGGGATATGTGTAACCTACCAATCCGCATTGGAGCAGCGTGGGTAGGTCTTAGCTCCAATCCTACTCTCCAAAAACGGAGAGAAGAGGCCTATGCCCAGCAGTGGGACAGTAACAGGCCGTTACTTACTTATTATTATTTTATCTTGCTATAATCCGAGATTAACGCCGTGAGGTATCCGGCTGAGTAGATTAGGCTACCCTCATTTCATACCCTCGTCCGTAAAAGGTGATCAAATCAAATCAAAATAATATTTATTCATAAGCTCTTTCAAGCACTTTTGAATCGTCGAACATCAATATGATTAATGACGCTGTAACTGTTTCGGAATGTTGCTCTTACCGAGAAGAACCAGAAAGTAACTCGGCAGTCAATCTTTTAAACATTTTCAATTTAACATTATTTAAGCGCAGACCTGTATGAAGCTGAAAGGATTTTCAAATACAGGATTTTTTGTCTTCCAAATAATCCTCAATTTTGTAATATGTTTGACGTATAAGTACATCTCTTATTATCAACTTAAACCTTAACGTAAGTAAGTTGACTCGCTGTGTGGTATGGGTTGAGTAGAATAGACCACCCTCATTTGTTACTGAAGTGTCGTAAAAGGCGACTATGGGATGTTGACGTCGTGCAACACACACACATGATTAGGCTGAGTATTTTACGACAGGCCACCTGTCCGACGTCAACTTACTTTAGTCGCTTTTTACGCGTCGGTAAGAAATAAGGGTGGTATATTCTACTCAGCCGGATACCACGGTGGATTAACTTAGTCAGATTCTATGACACCTCAGTATGAAATGAGGGTGGTCTATAGTCTATGCTATTTAGCCGCATTCTACACGACTATTACTCATAAAGTTTAATATCAAGTTTTAAAAATTTAATTACATATTCTTTTTATAATTAACATGATGAAAAGTATTTTAAACATTAATTTTAACTGAGTAACTTTTTAACATTTATGGAAAATTCCGTATGTTACTTTAAAGTTATTAAATTTGCATCACTGCCGCCTTAAAACTTTTTAACATAAAGTAAAAGGAACTACTTAAAATCACACTAATTTATTTAAATTCAGAATTTAAAATATGAAATTGGATGGAAAATAAAAATCCGACGGAAGACGTTAAATAAATTAAATGTTATCATTAAAAATTATGAAATTAAGTAAAGCATATATTAAAAATCATAGAAACGGAAATAATTGTGTTGTATATTTTTTTATAATCATATCTACAGAGCGGTACACCTAGTACTTAAATAAATATGTATCTAAAAATTATAAGTAGATATTAGGGTTTTTATTGTAATGTAACGGCCTGTTACTATCCTACTGCTGGGCATAGGCCTCTTCTCTCCGTTTTTTTTTTTTGGATAGAAGGATTGGAGCTACCACGCTGCTCCAATGCGGATTGGTAGGTTACACATATCCCCAGAATTCTCTAGAGATATGCAGGTTTCCTCACGATGTTTTCCTTCACCGAAAAGAGTGTGATAAATTGCAATTATCAATTAGACACATAAGTTTTACTAGAAAACTCATTGGTGCCTGCCCGGGGTTTGAACCCTAGACCTCCTCGAAAGAGGCGCACGGTGTTACCGCTGGGCTACCACAGCTTTTTATTATTTCTGTATAATTTGTATGATTTATATATCCTCCCGCCCATATCCCACTCTAAGTGGGGTCGGGATAAAATGCTTTTAACATGTTGTAACATGATTTGGCTGCGTTTTTAAGACCGGCCGCCTGCCTGACGTCAACTTACCTTAGCCGTATTTTACGACACCTCGGTAAGAAAGAGGGTGGTCTATTCTACTAAGCCGGATACCACACGGTAGGTCACCTTACCTTAGTCGCCTTTTACGACACCTCGGTAAGAAAGAGGGTGGTCTATTCTACTAAGCCGGATACCACACGGTGGGTCACCTTACCTTAGTCGCCTTTTACGACACCTCGGTAAGAAATGAGGCGGAGCCGTGGCAATCGCTATTATAAGATAAGAGCAAGGCAAAAAGAGTTTTCCTATCGAACAAAACCTTTGTCTAGCTGATTATACCACAAAATACATAATTTGACAATTCAGACCCGAACTCACTTAGCCCAATCCGCAGAAAGTCCCATTTCCAATGCTTATACATGGGAGATGTAACTTTATTCTTCGGATAGGGCGCCGTCTGTGAGCGTCCCAATGTACTTCGAGAAGACAGACATACTTCTAAATCCCAAAGTGTAACTACTCCTGTTAAGTCGAACCTGAAAATATCCCTATTTCCCCCGGATACCACACGGCTATATAATTTGTATGATTTGACTTACTATAAATATAAATAACATACCTATATTGGTTAATAATCGTTTTTAATTACACACAATAATTAAAAGATAATAATTTGTACCCATTATTAATGGAAAATAAATAATGACTTAATCCAATTGTATCTTCTAACATTAGTCATTTTAAAACTAATTATATTAAAACTCAAATTATTATTTATTCAAGTTGGCTTTTACAAACACTTTTGAATCTTCAAATTACAAAGCTACGACTGGTTCGGTAAAAATTCTCTTACCGAGAAGAACCAGTAAGAAATTAAAAAAAAAAAATATTTAAATAATATATAATTGATTTTTTTCTTACCGAGGTGTCGTAAAAGGCGACTGAGGTAACTGACTCACCGTATGGTATCCGATTAAGTAGAATAGACCACCCTCTTTCTTACCGAGGTGTCATAAAATACGACTAGGGTAAGTTGATGTCAGAGTAAGGCGGCCGGTCGTAAAAACGCAGCCAAATCGTGTGACAGCATGTTTATAACATGTTGTGCTGACCCCACTTAGAGTGGCATAAGGAGGATACAATATATAATTGTTTGACAAATTAATTAAAAAAAGATATGCAAAGTAAATAATAGACAAGAAGCTTGCGGCTCCTGTTTCGCGCCTTGCAAAAGTACGTAAGTCGTTTGTAGGTTTGGGTATAACATAATACTAAAATTCCGCAATCAATTTTAGCTTTGTCATTACAGCAGTTTAAAAATAATATTTGAAAAAGGCTGATACAGAAAGCGTACTATAGTATTGAGAATTACTTAGATGATAAGAATGCGTGGACATAGCTACTCTTCGACCCTGTACAAGACAGTAATGATTAAATGTAACTAGTAATAAGAGTCTAAAAGAGCAACCGCCGAGTTTCTTGGTGGCTCTATAGGAACAGCTTTCCGAACCAGCAGTAGAGTTGACGATTCAAAAGCAATTGTTTACAGTTTACTTGAATACCGAATATTTTGAATTTGAATGATCTAATATTCCTTTATATTAAATTAAGTTTTTTTATAAGCCTACATGGTCTTTAGTACTTATATTTTTTATCGTACAAGTTAGGTTTATATTCGATTGGATTGAATTAATTGTGCGCATATTTTATTTTTAATGTGGGCCCTAAATAAGTTTTAACATGAAACATCAATTATTTATACTACTTCGGGTTTACTTTTTTAGTCATAAGTGGCAATAAAAGACCGAACTTCGCGTGACAGTTAAAACTTTTAAATATATAACTTTCCAGTTACTATGTTTTTACACTTTTGCGAAATATAACTAACTGCTTGAAGTTGCCAAATCATAACATTACAAGCGGTTTTTTCAAGAAGTTTCGAAAGCTTTTATTGCTCTTTTGTTTCACTTGAACGCCTTTATGACAAAAAAAAAGTCACTTTAAAGTAATTGTTATACATAACTAGGCATTTTGTCTATTATAACTTGACTTTCTTGTACGTAGTTACTGTTACAATATTTGAAGAAAATTATAAAATGGGTCTGTATTGAAACATTGAAAATGAGCTAAAAAGCAACTACTCTAAAGTTGAATCATATTATGTAAAAATTACAGATAATATAACATTTTTAACAAAGTTGGTGGAATTAGTAGGTAAAGGTGTATTCTAAGATTGGTGGTGGAAACAATGTTGGATTTAATTCTTACAAACGGCGATTAGAAAACGCGAAATTCGCGTTTCATGCGGCGATATTATACTGATAAGCTATTTAATTACGTTATAAATTACACGACATACTTCCCGGCTAACTGATAACAAGAATCGACGGCGCCAAATGCACGTAAAGGCTAAACACTGACGAACGCATGACTGGGAATCGTAAAACAAATTTATTTAGTAAAGTTTGACCACACGCCGCGTCAACTTTGTCGCGCGCTTGGATCTTGTAGCAGTTTGAAAACAATTATGCGATATAACATCAAAAATTATGGGCCAGCGACCCCTTAAACACTGATGGGCCATATATTAATCGGGCACATACCTAAACACGAGCATGGCGTTGTCCACGCGCCGATCCAAAAACACGTTCAAAAACGCACTCCGTTTAACACAACACGCACGTTACATTCTCGTTATCACACACTGTTGTCGCTTGTTGCACTCGCGATGCACGTAATATTGTACACTCATTATTTTGTTTATCGCCGGCAGTTTGTTCGGGGGCGGCGTGAGCGTGGAGGTAACCACAGCCGGCCGAGAGCCGCGAGTCTACTGCAAACAACAATGGTGCGTCGCGCGCGAGAACGAACTGACACCCACACTGATAGACGTTACTCACACAGAGATAGGAGCCGTGCACCGACGTGCGCATATAAAAAACCAACGATCGGTATGCAGACGTTCGGTTTGAGCAGGTCCTCGGCTTGACGCTGTTTTCGTCTGCGGTTCGGGGTGGCCACGCGTAGGAACATAACTTCCACTTTGATTTTTACTTATATACATATACAAATATTCTTAAATTAAAAATAGCTCGTGAATAATTTCTCGCTCGCATCTAGATTTCCTATATTGAAATTTCAGACGAGATTTATGATACCAATAAAAACAAATACGGTAATATCTTGGTTTTTTGTTATCTTTGTAATAAATATATTTTAAAGCGTTTAATTTTTTTTTCATTGATTTTGAGACCTCTAAATTTCTTTCAGATAAAGTTTAAATTATAATTACATCACACTTTCGCTTAGTTATCTTTTTGTAATTAACCTAATGAACTAGTCAATTATGATTGAGATTAAATAAGTAATTTTGTGTGAGTGTAGACACCTAAACTACATCATTATATATTATGAGTCTTTTCTAAAAGTTATTTTTTATTTTTTTAAGAATCAATATTCAAGGGTAATTTATTACGTCTGGCAACATTAAAAACAAAAGAACGGCAGTCAGCGAACCTTGAGTGGGCAGGCGATACGATTCGAGCCTGCGCCCGAGTCAGCGCGCCATGTTGCCAGCGGCATGAGCGAGATAACGCTCTACAATCATACTGCTGTCTCGCTCACTCGCTTGTTAGCGTTATTGCGTACTGTAACTATACTCGTCAGCGACTGTACCACACACCCACACGCACATATTGTTATCTTACACAAAATTTATAACGAGCAAGTTGAATTTCGTCTCGGCGGACACTCCTAAATTCTTTACGGAAGGATTCCTTTTTTTCGAATCTTTACGCCTTTACTTCGCTCGGGGCGTTATAAAATTATAATGGTTGCTAATATGAAGTTTGTTTTACGATTCGATCCGTTGTTTTGGCGGCACTGTTTAAATGGTGCTGACTTGTTGAATGGATTCGATGAATGGTTTAAATTTGTATCTACTTAGAAACAATTTGTTTACGTGCGAAATTTGAACGCTGTTATTGTTGTCATTTTGCAGTCGTGTAATACTTAGCGTAGCCGTACTTTGAATCTGTTTGCACCCATTAATGCCCAATAATATATGCAAATAATGAGGAACATAAATAGTGTATTAGGTATGGTAATATCTTATTAAGAATTTTAAATAAGTATCTTCATCTTCAAATAGATATGAAAGATATATTTACTTTTTCTATTGTAAAGATAATTTATTAAATAATTTTTTTTTTTTTATTAGTTTATTAACGGTCTGGAATCTAGTCCTTTACGGCCTTACATAAAAAATAATAATAAACAAAAAATTTTAAGTTGTTAGTCCAGTTAGGACAAAGTGTAATAATAGATATAACATCTGAGATGAAACCACAAACAATCTTAAAACTTCTTAGACGCATTCTGTAATTTTTTAAGCAAGGTTTATTAAAAAAATATTATTTAGCACAGAATTTCAGTTATTATTATTATACACACAATATATTAGGTTGGAGTCCGGAATATTTTTTTGAATTGGGATTATTCTGATTTTCCGGAATGTTCCGGTTTGATTACTATAAGTAATCATGCCTTGGTTATATCTTTTTAAAACAGCACGTTTCCAATTTTGACCGTATATTTTCTTCCCATGAGTTAAACATATTGGTCAAGCATATAGTTATAATAATGTCAACCTTCGTTGTATAATTTATAGTCGCAGGAGTTATTTAGAGGAAATCCATAATATAAAAGTAATGATATTTTGATATAATTCGCAATTTTTTGAGAAAATCTACGCAGGATTAGTAGTATTAGAATAAAAATGTTACATTTTTAGAAATTCTAATGTGCAAAAATCAAATCAAATATTTTATTTATACAATACAGAGTTAAAAATATTTTATGGAAAAGCACATAGTACTTAGTAATAATATAGATAATAAATTTAGTATAGATAATAAATAATAGACAGTAATAACTTTAGTATACAATGTCGGCTCACTGTGGAATATAAACATGTGGTTTTTGAAAAAAAATGCGAAATATTGGAAACCAGATATAAAAGGAGTATAAAATTAGAAAACATAAAAAGGTAATAATGAGTTTTCGTGACCTTGTTATATGTAAGTTTGTTGCAAACTTTTTGCAACTTTAAATAAGGAAGTCCACTCATATAAGGTCTAACGTTCAAAATACACCTGCTTTTGTTCTTTTAAAGAATGCAGTTGTGTTAGCACAAGTATTTCTCCGAAGCGAAGTACGAAGCGTTGAAACCCGATGCGCGTAGTGGTCTCGAGGAATTAGAAAACATTGTAATTTGAGAATTTGCTTTTTTAATATCAGAAACATTGTAATACTAGCTTTTACCCGCAACTTCGTTTGCGTGGATCACGCCGCGTGATAGGTTAATAATAGATGGCGCTTTTCAATGTCTTCTTATTCCTGTAGAATTCAAATTCAAATTCAAATAAACTTGTAAACATGTGCTTTTGAATCGTCAACTCTACTGCCGATTCGGAAAGCTGTTACTACCGAGAAGAGCCAGCAAGAAACTCGGCGGTTGCTCTTTTAAAAATATAATTCTTATGACTAGTTACATTTAGTCATTACTGTCTTGTACAGGGTCTAAGCGAGCTATATCCACACATTCTTATCTTCCAAGTAATCCTCAACAGTATAGTAAGTAGGCTTTCTGGATCAGCCTCTTTTTAACAGTGTTTTTAAACTGATGTAATGGCAAAGATAAAATTGATTGCGGAATTTTATTATAGAATCTTATACCCAGACCCACACACGATTTACGTACTTTTGCAAGGCGCAAAGCAGGAGCCGCAAGCTTATGTCGGTTCCTACTTTGCCTCTTATACACAACAATTAGGTAACAGGATTTCTATAGCCTATATGTTACCCCGGTGCATAAGGAATAGTTGTGCCAAATTTCATCGATTGGTTCAGCGGATTCGCCATGAAAGAGTAACAAACATCCATACTCACAAACTTTTGTTTTTATAATATCAGTAGGATAGGATATATTGGCCCGTTGGCGTTTGTGGCAGTGACCTGCCTTTAGTTTCACGGTTCGCAGGTTTGCTTTTCAATAAGACCCAATATTTTTAAAAAAATTCTTGGTTCTTCGAGTTTGGGTATTTAAGTATGTATATAAAATTATTATTTACGACCGGCCGCCTGCCTGACGTAAACTTACCTTTATCGTCTTATACGAAACTTGGGTAAGAAATGAGGGTGGTTTATTCTACTAGACGGATACCATAAAACGACTCAACTTACCTTAGACGCCTTTTACGACACCTCGGTAAAAAATGAGGGTGGTCTATTCTGCTCACCCGGATACCACACGGTGGGTCAACTTACATTAGTCGCTTTTTACGACACCTGGGTATGAAATGAGGGTGGTTTATTCTACTCAGCCGGATACCAGGTAAGTTGACCAACTTACCGTAGTCGCCTTTTACGCCACCTCGGTAAGAAATGTGGGCGGTCTTATCAACTAGTGTACTCCATATCGCAACAACAAAAATGTTACATTATTTTTATTTTTCTACTTTATTACAGTCAAGATGACCTCGACAAATAAATCTAAACATTTCGTTATAAAGGCTGTTATACACAGATGATTTATGGCTCACTGATAAATCCCCCTGATTTCTATATAAATACCCGTTACATTTAATCACTCAATCACTCATTAACACTAATCTTAAGCAGAGATTAATATTAGTTTTTAAATACGCTATACTTAGCTGATAATCGTCGGATTTATATTTAGAGTAATGTTATCTATGACGTCGTTCCTGCTAACTTATCGTATTTAAGTACCAACAATAATGCAATTTGTTTTTTCCCTGCTCCCGAAAACAGAGATTTTTTATTACAAAAGTAATAATAAAATTATTTTGCTATAATCCGCGATGAAGTAAAATAGAAAATATATATAATGCTAAATGTAGAGTGGACAATCGGTTATCATACAGATACATGCAGGATTCGTAAAAAACACATGCACATACCTCCACCACCGCCACCACGATACACAAGCACTAAATACGTTCACTATCACAAACTCAACAATCGTTTCGCCCCGCAACCGAAGCATCATCAGGAGATAGACTCCACGACCAAAATCGCAAAGCGAGCGCAAAATCGCAATTTTGTATTATGGATCTCCGCAAAGTAACGCCTAATTCTATAAACGATTTTTTATTACTTTATATTTGCTGTGCGTGCGGCTTCGCCCGTATGGAGATCCATTGGTATTGAAATTTCAAACTTAAAGTAGTTTAAGTTAACCATAAGAGATAGAGACATGCTGTCACGGACCGCCCTAGACCCATACCGACCACCTGCCTGACGTCAGCTTACCTTAGTCGTATTTTACGACACTTCGGTAAGAAAGAGGATGGTCCATTCTACTCAGCCGGATACCACACGGTGGGTCAAATTACCTTAGTTGCCTTTTACGACACCTCGGTAAGAAATGAGGGTGGTCTATTCTATTCAGCCGGTAAAGGTAAGTCGACCCGCCGTGTGGTATCCGGCTGAGTAGAATAGTTCCACCCTTATTTCTTACCGAGGTGTCGTAAAAGGCGACTAAGGTAAGTTGACCTACCGTGTGTTATCCGGTTGATATCAGGCAGGCGGCCGGTCGTAAAAACACAGCCAAATCATGTGATAGCATGTTTATAACATGTTGTGCCGACCCCACTTAGAGTGGGATAAGGCCAGGAAAATGTATTTCATCAGTCGAAAAATGGGTTGAAATATTTCATATTTTCAATAATCGCATATTTCTGTACTAGCCTTAACGCGTATTTTTATTTATTTATTTATTGGACAACCAACAACAGATACATTGTAATTTCTTAAATTATATCAGTCAGATTTCATTGTAAATGTTCTATTAATTAAAGGTTTTCACGTCATTCATATTAATTCGAGTTCAATAATTAAAGGTACCTTACAATAATTGTGTCAATAATATATCATATATAATGTCAATCTCAATATAATGTCAATTTCAAACTAGCTGGACCGCATGGAAATCAGCGTGTCACAATTTCTTTCCTGTATTGAAATTTTGAACATAAAAGTAAGGTAAGGGCACTAGTAATTGACCATGTACTAGTAGTTGACCGTTTTGTATGAAATTTTAAATAATAAGCGTTCTGTTTGTTGTAGCTAATAAACAATATCAATTAATAATATTAAATTTAAAGTATTAAACAATGGACTACAGTTCTGAGCTTTTGGGTAGAGATGTGACTTGGAGTAGAACAAATTGATTAATTGATAATCGATTTTTATCCCTTTGAAAATAATCGATTTTAAAAAAATCGATTTTTATCCCTTTGAAAATAATCGATTTTAAAAAAATCGATTAAATCGTAACAAAATAATCGATTTTTTTTAAATATTTTTTATTTTCTGACTATTTCAAAAGTTGTATTTTTAAATATTAATAATTAATTACAATAAAAGGTAATTAAAGTGGACAATTACCAAGAAATAATATCAGATGCGTTGTTTGTGAAATTGGATTAAAATGTGTAATTTGGCTCAATTGGTTTCATCCAACAATGCATATGTAATCTTAAAAAACAAGAAAAAGAGTAATAAAGAAAAAGGGACAAATGAAATAATCGATTTTTTATGAAAAAATAATCGGTTATTAAAAATCGATTATTTAGTTTAAAAATCGATTATTTTTTTCACATCGCTTCTTTTGGGCAGTTGTTAATAGATGTCAACAGATAATTACAAATTTATTTTTTATTAGCTACAATAAACAAAACGTCTATTCAAAATTTCGTACAAAACGGTCAACTATTAGAACATGGTCAATACTAGTGCACTTAGCTTAGTTATCTTGAGTTAATTATAAGAGATTTTTGAATAACTTTCACCGTTTGCTTATCGCACGCAAGGTAAGATTTAAACTTTTCTGATTTCGCAATATTTTTTTATTGCTGCTCCTCTCCTATTCATTTTAGCGTGATGTTATATAGCCTTCGATAAATGGACTATCTTACACTAAAAGAATTTTTAAAATCGGTCCAGTAGTTGCTGAGATTACCGCGTTCAAACAAACTCTTCAGCTTTATATATTAGTATAGGGATTCCTAAAAAACACATGCACAAACCTCCACTACCGCCACCACAATACACAAACACTACACTTTTTCGCAAGATCGCAAGCTTTGGCATTTTGTCGTGGAGTATATCTCCTTATGATATAAATCATTTAAACAAAACTCTTCAGCTTTATATGATATTAGTATAGATTTAGAGACATATTTCTACAACAGGGTTCATTTACTTATTGCAATATACAATTACATTCATCAGCATTTCGTGATATTATTCGTCACGTAGATAGTGTTTATGACACCAAAGATTAATTCATATTAATATAAAGTACCTATTCGACACCTAGAATGTTCTTGGAATATAACTACGACTATCTTTTTTTTGACTCGAAAAATCTAGAGTTATCACATGGAATAACCGCCTTAAAAACTATTAAAAGACGACTTTTAACTTTAAAGTCCTTTGACATATACGATTTACGTATTATAATTATGCAGTTATTAAAATTATATTTTGAAAAACACAACCGCCGAGGTTCTTGCTAGATCTTCTCGGTAGGTGCAATTTTCCGAACTATCACTAGAAAATATATCTATACAAAAAGACTTGCTTGCAAGTATATTTGAATAAAGAATACTTTGTTCAAATAATTTTTTTTTGAATCGATTTTTTTAATAAATTACAATTTATAAAACAAAAATACACGTAAACGTATTTTAGATCTTTATCCTTTAAATATTTACTAATATAGCAAAAAACTCTCAAAAGTCCTATGACTGATAAAGCAATGATTTTTGTTTATATCTTGAGTATATTTTAAAATATCCCCGGCTTGCCGAAATCTTACTACTTTAGTAATTCTTTAAAGCGCTGTCTAACCAAAGGATAATAACAAGAGCTGTTTAATATCATTATTATTAAGAAAGGTTATTTATTAATTTTCATGAACACGTAAAATAATATTTAAACAATTCACACCTCCAACAATTTTTTTAATTCAACTAAATTAATACAGCTCTTACTTGTAGCGCCATCTAGTTGATACGATGAAAAACTTTCGTTTGCTAAATAGTATGGTCTAAGATTAATAGATGGAGTTGTAAGAGACGTGAAGGGAACAGTAATGTCAATCGTCAATAGATGGCGTTACATTACAATACAATGTAATTAAATATTCTCATTAAAAATTAATAAAACTGTTATTTTTATTAATTACTCAAAGGTCAGTAGTATTCAAACGTTTGCTTGTCCATAAAAACTGAAATTCGAATCTTTCTATTTGAATATTATCAGTGCCGAATGTTTTAATATTCTGTGGTAATGCTTAAGCAATTAATATTAATGACATTATTCATCTATTACATTGATGCTACGTATAACTTTTTAATTAGTTTAAATATATTGTAATATTCATATACTTGACTTATGGACTTTTGTATGCTTGGTAAAATTTAGTTTCTTTTATTTAAATAATTTAAGATTTTCGTGGATAAAACCTAAGTATAGGAATTAGCGTATTTAACAATTTAAGTATGAAGAAATGTGTATTAGTATATTGTGACTATAGTGAAATTTATTTATAGAAGCAGGCATTTCTTTGCGGAATTCCATAGACCAAAATTTATGATAGAATTATTTATTATATGTAAAAAAATCATCTTTTTTTTATATGATCGATTTTTTTAATCGATTAACTTTCTCCTCTATATTAACTTAAATATCCTCTTTACTCTATTTTCTTGTTTTTTTAAGATTAGATATGCATTGTTGGTTGAAACAAATGTATCCAAACTACACATTATGAATTTCACAAACAGAGCATCTGTTATTATTTATTAGTGGTTGTCCACTTTAATTGGCCTTTATTGTAATTTATTATTAATATTGAAAAGGACATCAAATATTCGAATATTATTAATCGATTATTTTGATTCGAATTAATCGATGTTTTTAAAGAGGAAAAAATCCGTTTTTTTCTACTCCAAGTCACATCCCTAATACTCACAACGTTCACATACCCTATACAGTCAACACATGTATCACAAAATCACACTTTGACAGAGGTAGTAAAATATAAATTAGGTAGGGTTCATTTTCGATTAGTAAACCAAGATCCATTAGTTTTAATGACTTGGTTTGGATCATTTTTAATATATTCCAATATGAAAAATTAATAACTTCACATCAACTGTAGGTAAAATTGGATATGTAAATTTAATAGCCATATGGATTTATGACAAGCTTTTGTGTTTACTCGTTATTTTTGTCAGATATAATTTTATATATTTACGTTCATATAAATGAAACAAAGTTATTTTATTCATTTCATAGTTGATTTAAAATAAAATAAAAATATAAAGAAAGCTCTGTTCTAAAATTTTAAATTAATTAAAAAGAAGGTAGGAATTTATGTTATATAAATTTTAATTATATATAAGTAAAATAAAAATAATGATCCTATTATATTTCTACGCCGTATGGAATCCGGCTGACTAGAATAGTATCACCCTCATTTCTTACCGAGGTGTCGTAAAAGGCGACTATGGTAAGCCGACCCGCCGAGTGGTATCCGGCTAAGTAGAATAGACCAACCTCATTTCTTACCGAGGTGTCGTAAAAGGCGAGTAAGGTAAGTTGACCCACCGTGTGGTATCCGGTTGAGTAGAATAAACCACCCTCATTCTTACTGAAGTGTCGTAAAATACGACTAAGGTAAGTTGACGTCAGGCAGGCGGCCGGTCGTAAAAACGCAGCCAAATCATGTGACAGCATGTTTATAACATGTTGTGCCGACCCCACTTAGAGTGGGATAAGGGCAGGAGAATGAATTAGTATAATAAAATTGTTTTAGGGCCAGCGGCTCCGCCCGTGTAGAAAGATTAAAACCGTAATATAGTATTTTGACAACCATAAAAATGGTTAAAGTGGGTTAAACTTAAAAGCTAGACATATGCTGTCGCGGACTTTTATTTAGAACTTTTAGAGGGGCACAATATTGTAATACATGATTTTTCTCTAACTACCACCGTTTACTCAGCGCACGCAAGGAAAGCTTTAAATTTGGCCGTTTTCGTAATATTTTTTATTGCTGCTCTTCTCCTATTCATCTCAGCTTAATATTATAGTCTATAGTCTATAACCTTCCTCGATAAATGGACTATCTTACACTGAAATAATTTTTCAAATCGGTCCAGTAGTTCCTGAGATTAGCGCGTTAAAACAAACAAACTCTTCAGCTTTTTATATTAGTATAGATTATACAAAACTCGAATTTCATGCTCTATCGACTGAGGTAGCCAAGTAAGAGCTTTGGTAGCTGAACGTTGAGACCGCGTTACTCTTCTCAGGGGGTCACGGGTTCAAATTCCGGGCAGAAACCTTGGTTCCTTCTTGGAGTTTTTCCAAATACACACGTGTTTGTGTCTAATTGATATATAGATAAATAGATAAATAGATTTTAGTACCCGGTTGACCGCGCCTTGCTAGGTAATTTTTTACAAAAAAAAAAAAAACAAAAAAATATTCATTTAGTTGGAGATCGATCCTAGACATTTCTCGAGACTGCCCGTTCCCCTTATAAGTTACGTTGACTTGACAGTTTATGGCAAAAATTCAATTCAATACAAATTTAAGTATTTTTTAATGCCTCAAAACAGGGATAAAACGATTTTTTTTTACATAAAACCTAGCTAGATCGATTTTACTCCTCACACACGCTGAAAAACAAAAATCGTTGGAGCCGTTTCCGAGATTCCGAAAATATATATACATATATACATACAAGATTAACTCATTTAAATATTAAAGATAACAAGCTTTTTGGTAAAAGAAAACCATGTAACCTGCCGATTCGCATTGGAGTAGCGGAGTGGGTTTAAGCTAACAGTTCCCTCCAAAAATGAAGTAGGCCTATGCCCAGCAGTGGGACAATATGCCGCGGCGTTACTTTTATACTTTACTAGAAATCGCCAGCGGCTCCGCCCGCGTGGATAGATTAAAACCGTAATATAGTATTTTGATAACCACAAAAATGGTTTAAGTGTGTTGTTGTATAGTAAAAATAGTGATAGGTATGACAGACATACAAGAAACAGACATAAACTAATGACGCCTAGATTACGCCTCCAAAAGGTCCGAAAATCATTTGTCGGTCTCGGTACACGTTTTTATAACAAAATTCCTCAACATTATCTAGACTTGCCTTTACACAAGTTTAGAAATTATCTCAAAACGATGTTGCTACATAAAGCTTATTATACTATTGAGGATTATTTGAGTGATAGCATATCTTAACTGCAGTCAGCTACGCATCCAGCTGCAACGATTATCTTGTAACCATCAAATTGTAATAATTTTTTAAAAGATTAGCCGCCGAGTTTCTTGCTGATTCTTCTCGGTAGGAGCAAACTTCCGAATCAGTGGTAGCTTCTTTAAAACATTTGACGATTCAAAAGTACTGTAAACAGTCCACTTGAATAAAGAATATTTTGAATTTGAATTTAACCTAATAAAGCTAGACACTGCTGTCGCGGACTTTTAAATAGAACTTTTGGAGGGGAACAATTTTGTTATACATGATTTTTGAATAACTATTATCGCTTACTCAGCGCACGCAAGGAAAGCTTTAAATTTTGCCGTTTTCGTATACTTTTTATTGCTGCTCCTCTCCTATTCATCTCAGCGTGATGTTATATAGCCTATAGCCTTCCTCAATAAATGGACTAACTTATCTTCCTATCTTATAGTGAAAGAATTTTTAAATCGGTCCAGTAGTTCCTGAGAATAGCGCGTTCAAACATTCAAACAAAACTCCGTCTCTTCAACTCTTCCGCTTTATATATTTAGTGTACCTATTTGGAAAATTGCACCACTATATATACCACTAGTAGTTAGCTGTTATATAGTTTTGAGATTGTTAACCTATAAGTGATGTATTATTTCAAATAAATATCTTCTTTCTTTCTTTCTATAGATATAGATACAAAGCAAAAGTGTATTTGCTTGTTCGTTTACATTGTTAACATCGTAAAGGCTCATTCCGCGTACAATTGTCCCAGTGTACTTGTTTCGAGAGTTCCGTGTGTACGCGCGGCGACCGGCTTCGAAAGTGAAGTGGGTTCGCTCTAGGCATATATCGACAACATTTTCAATTTTTATTCACACCAATATTTACGGAATACGTATAACGAACCAGGGTTCAGTTATTCAAACTTTTAAACCGATAAAGTTGTCAGTGATACATTTACGTCTCTTTTTTATTTGAAAAGTACATAGTATAAAACAAAGTCGCTTTCCCTGTATGTCCCTATGTTTCTATATCCCTATGTATGCTTAATCTAATCTAGAACTACGCAACAGATTTTGATGCAGCTTTTAAAAGATAGAGTGATGCAAGAGGATGGTTTATATGTATAAACATTCAATATGGAATAGAGAAATACTATAATTTTTGAGGTGTCTAATGTGATGTCGTAAATAATTTCATTTTTTTCCGCTTACATTGCAAATGCAGGCTGAACCCTAACGAGCCTACCCTGTGTACCCTATTTTACACAATACAGCATTAATCATTACTATAATAAATCAAAACTACTGGATCGATTTTAATCATTTTTTTTCGTAACAGTTGTATTATTTCTTTATTTGGTTTTAAGTAAAGATATATTGCCTTTATTTATTTCTCTATACATATAAAACCGTACTCTGATTTATTTACAACTATTGTATCTAAAAAACATACACTTAGTACGCCGTGTGCTATCCGGCTGAATAGAATAGAATAGTACCACCCTAATTTCTTTACCGTGGTCTCGTAAATGGCGACTAAGGTAAGTCGACCCGCCGTGAGGTATATCCGGTTGAGTGGAATAGACCACCCTCATTTGTTACCGAGTTGTCGTAAAAGACGGTTAAGGCAAAGGTAGAGGTCGATTGGAAAAGATCCCTTTTAGGGATAAGTCCGCCTTTCACATGTGCTTTTTAACTTTTCTTTCTCTTTTCTAAATATATGTATAAAAAGAAATAAATAAAATAAATAAATGTATTCGAGAGCTTTCATATCTTCCATTCAAGGTTTAGCACCTCTGTATCGAAGGCGAGAAAAGCACGAAACGTATCCGCACGGAGTCGCGCTTAGTCAAGCGCCGATAGCCGCACGCGCAACATCTAACGATGCCCCGATAAGCAGCGTGTTTGTGCAACATATGAAAGTGCAAGTGAAATGATAATCGAAAGTTTGTGACAAAATGGCCAGATACTGTGTTTTTAGTTTGTACCTCGTCACAATTGTGCTGACGTCACTCTCATGTCAAGGTGAGTCAAATGTCATATACCAATTTCAAAAGCTTCCATATTGAGTAATTTTTCATTAAGTCAAAAAGATTATGGTTTATATCAGTGATACTCAAACTTTTTTGTTGCCGCACATTAAACGATTTAAAATTTGGCGGCACACAAAGAAAAAATTATTTACTTACTACAACACATTGCATAAATAGTTTATGACAAAAAATTTTAATATACGAAATAAACTACAATAATAACTAAACGTGTATTAAGGGATTAATTACAAGCTAATAATAAAAATATTTTTCTTTTTAAATAATATAATTTAATAATATTAACATTATTATATATTTGCAAAATTTGGCGGCACACAAAAGTGCCGCGGCACAGTGGTTGAAAATCACTGGTTTATATATAATACAATCGTGTCAGGATTAGATTTTTTCAAACTGTTACGAAATATAATATACGTGATAAGAACAGCGACTTTTTTCGAAGTTTTCAGTTTTTTTTATTATCTTTTAAATTGTGGTCTTTAGAGCACGAATTGGTATATAATTAATCCACTTTATTCGGAGAAACGCTGCATTCATCGAAATTTAGAGCATTGTTATTTATATTACGAGAAATACCACTTAGAAATACGCTGTTCAAATATTTGGTTTTGAAAGTTTCAAAATTACTTTCGCTATAGAATCTCTATATAATTTTTTTTATCATGTTTTATTTCACAAATTGAAATATATTTAAATATATAGCTGTTTTTTGAGGTACAATTTTTTTAATATTGTCAATTTATTATGATTTCTAAAATATATAACAATATAATATAAAATTAAAATATAATGTTCTTCGATAATAATAAAATAATACGTAATTAGATTTTTAATTGCAAGCATGAAAGCTATATCCACTGTAAAGTGATATATTTACATTTAACATTGATCATAAGGTTCCATTACTATATTTTTAGAATCTGCAAATTATATAGGCACTTTACACCAAGAACTCTAGCAGCCACTCTAGTATAAAAATATATATGCATATTTTAATTCTTTAAGCGCGTTAACAGTTCAGGAAAACATGATGAAACCTGCGTTATGTCCAGAAAATTCTCTGTTGACTCGCCAATTTGCTATACTTGGCTTAATTGACATTGATAAACCTCAGCTTTAATATATCTATTTACCAGTACATCACTGCCTTTTATTTTACAATTTTTTTAATATTTCATTATATGAGATGGCATTTTCGTATTTTTTATACGTAACTATTAAATAGTAGTAACGGGCGATAAAGTCTAATACATTGGTTAACCAAACTTTAATACTACTCTAATTTACTGAAAAATATAAATATATCCAAAAATTATTCGGCAATTAGAAAAAAACCTCTTTTATTGAAACGTTAAGCTCGACATGTATAAGACATCAACGCGCTCGCTCTACAATACAACTTAGGCTATGACGTTTGTATTTATTTCGATTAGCAATTAACCTCGCTCTTATTTTATTATATATAGGTAATGAAAGTTAAAATATCCAAGACATTTTTGTCACATATTTTTGTACCAAAATGACTTGAAGGTGCATAATCGAATCAAATCAAAATAATCTTTATTCAAATAAGCTCTTTTAAGTACTTTGAATCGTCAAGTATCAATATGATTAAAGAAGCTACAACTGGTTCGGAATGTTGCTCTTACCGAGAAGAACCAGAACGAAACTCGACGGTCAATCTTTTAAACATTTTCAATTTTACTTTATTAAACCGCTGTCTTCTATGAAGCTGAAAGGATTTTCAAATCCAGGCTTTTTTTATCATCCAAATAATCTTCAATTTTGTAATATGCTTTACGTATAAAAATATTTCTGAAACTTAATTTAAACCTTTCTGTAGACTGGTCTAGTATTTTAGTTTGTAATAATTCTGTCGATCGACTCATTGTAAACATACGTACCTAATAAATTGACGGTATAACAATGTTAGTTTAATTTTTGGAGGATGAGAGGTCATGGGTATAACAGTACTACTACCAACCCGCCTTATAAGAGTAACTACTATTATCCATAAAATTCCATAAAATATCGCTATATCTTTAGTCAGATTTCTCACGCTCCAAAGACTGCAGAATCGATTCATGCGGACAGCCACTATTTGTCCGTGGTTCATGCGGAATGTTGACCTCCATAGCGATGTCGACCTCCCCACCATTGCTCAGCGTTTTTCGAAGTCTTCCTTTGAGAAAGCCAAGGTTCACCAGAAGCTATTTATAACAGTGGCTTCTACTTACATTAACAAGCGTCCTATATGACTCTAACGATCAAATAACGATCGCTTTTCTGACCTTTACTGACGTCGGTCGGTCTTGACTTCTTGCCACACTTCTAGCGGCGCGATTACATATCACAATCATACTATTAGCTCTTTACTACACAACGCCCTAAACCGTGCGACCCTTAGGACGACGTTCCCCGACGCTACAAATAGTAGAGCTTCTGCGCTCTGCTCTCTGCATTTCGCAACTTTGACGATGCTTCTGCGCTCGTCCGTCCCACCCGGTGATTCTGTAAAATTCGTTAGGGCTTACAGCATATAGGCAGTTCAAAGAAAACTTCATATTTAGCAGATGATGACGATAAATACTTCTTAATCATAGAAAATACTTCTTTTTCCTGCCCTTATCCCACTCTAAGTGGGGTCGGCACAACATGTTGTCACATGATTTGGCTACGTATTTTACGATCGGCCGCCTGCCTAATATCGACTTATCCTAGTCGTATTTTAGGACACCTCGGTAAGAAAGAGCGTGGTCTATTCTACTCAGCCGGATACCACACGGCGGGTCATCTAACCTTAGTCACCTTTTACGACACCTCGGTAAGAAATGAGTTTGGTCTATTTTACTCAACCGGATACCACACGGCGGGTCGACTTACCTTAGTCTCCTTTTACGACACCTCGGTAAGAAATGAGTTTGGTCTATTTTACTCAGCCGGATACCACATGGCGGGTCGTCTTACCTTAGTCGCCTTTTACGACACCTCGGTAAAACATGAGGATGGTATTATTCTATTCAGCCGGATACCACACGACCTAACATAGAAAATACTTCGTGACACGAAAATCCAATAGGAAATTTACCAGTTACGAAAATCATTCTTTGTAATTTTCGGCTATATTATTTCAGTCTGTTGCATTAATGTTTGCAATTCAATTTCAAGTTCTTTTATAATTTTTACAATCTACATTGTGTAATCCTATTTGTATATAAGTATAGTTTTAAGAACTACTTTTAATTGGCGAAAACGCAACTTAGTGATTCGTGTATTTCATTACCTGATAATTATGTGACTTTAATTATGTACGCGTTGATTTCCTAATTAGCAAATGATTTTCTTCCTTCTGTTTGAAAATAATGTTAAGTCCCAATACTTATATAAATTTCTATATTTTAAACTTTTTACTCTGTTTAGGGTGAAATATTAAATAATCTTTTATTAGAGGAAGACTAAACATTTATTTATGTACCATAAAAAATCTTGGAAAAACATTATGGATAAAAAAATAGAGTACAAAGGCCAACTTATCCCTAAGACAGAGGTCTCTGCTGTCTAACCTACGAAGTGAGACAATTTCTAGTGAAGAAAAAGTTTGTACGCAAATATCAAAAATTATGATTTAGAATTACCTTACTAATTATTTTTATTATTAATATATCCTTCCTTATTTCATTCCTTTTAGGGTCAAATTTTTAATAATCTTTTTTTAGAGGAAACCTGAACCTTGAACCTTTAAGAAATCGGTGTCACGTATCGCGTGCACTGACGTTCCTGAATGATAAATCACTTTCTACATTAAAATATACAAAAGATCGATATACTCTTTTAGAATTTTGAATATTTGAAGTACATATTTAGAAATAATTTTCAAAAATATATTTAACAAAAAGGTCAGTTTAAAAAAAACGTATTTTTAAAGGCGAAACACATGGAAATTAGTGAATTTAATTTATATGTATTAAGTTTTTCAAACTAAATTTTAGAATAGTTGTACGAAAATTATTAACTTTGAATAATATTTAACAAAAATACCACCTCACAAGCATTTTAACTACAAGTAGTCTATTTAGAAGGTTGACTAAAGCGTTAATCCGTCCATTTTGCGGGATCAGACATTAAATTTAAAAATTATTAATAAATTTCTTTTAATGTTCGCGCGCATTTCTTTACGACGTCGTTTAGAAACCGTTAGAGATTTTAAAATATAAAACGACTTTATCATGACTATATACTTAAGATTTTTATAAGTGCTAAAATATTTTGAATAATGTTCTTTTTTTTTATTCTATAAGGAAAAACGGGATGTTTATATCTTAGATGTATGTACTTTTGCAAGTACTTTCGAATCGTCAAGGATGTATGACTTATTGAAGCTTAAGATATCAATCACTGCTTCGGAATGTAGCATAAAGAAGTACCAATAAGACACTTTAAGTTCTTTTAAACATTTTCAATTTACATTATTAACTGTTTCATCAACGTTTTGATAAAAGATTATTGCTACAATATTATACATGTCGGCAAAATATATATCTTTCGTTAAACAACTTGCAAGCTTACCAATATTTTCAAGGTTTTTGGATTGATAACGTACGTTAGTTTTTTGTACACATGCATCAAAATCAGAATGATTAATCGTAATTTATTTCGTATGATAAAATGTAGCGCCGTGCAACAAATATTTAAAAACCCATATGCTACGGTCAAAGTGTTAAACTGCAGTCCTATACGAAACTGAAGGGATTTTCAAATCCCAAGCATTTTTATCACTTACTAGCAATCGCCAGCGGCTCGCGTGGAAAAATTAAAACCGTAATATAGTAGTTTGATAACCATAAAAATGGTTACGCCGTGTGGTATCCGGCTGAATAGAATAGTACCACCCTCATTACTTACCGAGGTGTCGTAAAAGGCGACTAAGGTAAGTTGACCCACCGTGTGGTATCCGGTTTAGTAGAATAGACCACCCTCTTTCTTACCGAGGCGTCGTAAAATACGACAGAGGTAAGTTGACGTCAGGCAGGCGGCCGGTCGTAAAAACGCAGCCAAATCATGTGACAGCATGTTTATAACATGTTGTGCCGACCCCACTTAGAGTGGGATAAGGACAGGAAGATGATGTTAACCATAAAAATGGTTAAAGTGGATTAACCTTTATTTAATTAATATGCTGTTTTGTTTGAATTTTATTTAGAACTTTTAGAGGAAAACATTTTGTTATACATGATTTTTGGATAACTTTCACCGTTTACTTAGCGCAGGCAAGGAAAGCTTTAAATTTTGCCACTTTTGTAATATTTTTTATTGCTGCTCCTCTCCTATTCTTCTTATCGTGGTGTTATGTATGGACTATATAACAATCAAACAATTTTTCAAATCGGTCCAGTAGTTTCTGAGATTAGCACGTTCAAACAAACAAAACTCTTCAGCTTTATATAGAAGTATTAAATCTTTAATTGCGTAATATGCTTCACGTTTATTCCTTACATTAAATTGAACCTCCCTGTAACCAAGTCTTACATGGTTTGAGGAACTTCAATCTAGAAGCGAATATTTTTATCTCATTACAATCGGATATTTTGTATCTTTTGCTCGTGTAGGATCAACGTTGGTCAGAAAGAGAAAGGTAATAAGTAGATGTGATACGGCCTTCAAATATCTAACAGGTATTAATTAAAATTAACAGAAATAGAAACTCGTATACGAAAAATGGCGTCTAATGGCCTACTTGTTTTGATTTTTGTAGAGGCCACTTTTTATATTGTATGACATTTGCCGTATTCTTTATAAGAGCTGACCGGTTATCGAATGTCGTGACGTGTGTATGATTAGGAAACAAGTTAAGTTAATTAAAAATGCGTATATTTAACAAAATCTCCAATCTTAAAAAGTAGTCGTGTGGTATCCGGCTAAGTAGAATAGTACCACCCTCATTTCTTACCGAGGTGTCGTAAAAGGCGACTAAGGTAAGTTGACCTGCCGTGTGGTATCCGGTTGAGTAGAATAGACCAACCTCATTTCTTACCGAGTTGTCGTAAAAGGCGACTAAGGTAAGTTGACCCACGGTGTGGTATCCGGTGAGTAAAATAGACCACCGTCTTTCTTACCGAGGACTCGTAAAATACGACTAAGGTAAGTTGACGTCAGGCAGGCGGCCGGTCGTAAAATACGTAGCTAAATCATATGACATGTTTGTAACATGTTGTGCTGACCTCACTTAGAGTGGGATAAAGGCAGGAGGATGACTCCAATCTCAATAAGATAGCAACGAGGAAATGTAACTGTTTAAAATAATTATAGTTTGTAAATATTCAAAATATTCTTTATTCAAATAAACTTGTAAACAAGTGCTTTTGAATCGTCAACTCTACTGCTGGTTCGGAAAGCTGTTCCTACCGAGAAGAGCCAGCAAGAAACTCGGCGGTTGCTCTTTTAAAAATATAATTCCTAATATTATTTACATTAAGTCGTTACTGTCTTCTTCAGGTTCAAAGAGAGCTATATCCACACATTCTTATCTTCTAAATAATCTTCAAGAGTATCAGGCTTTCTGTATCAGCCTCTTTTTAACAGTGTTTTTAAACTGCTGTAATGGCAGTGCTGAAATTGATTAGATAGCAACCACTATCTTGCTGGCATCTCGTTGTAGTAAACTAAACTGTTTAAAAGAATTACAGTTGGTAAATACCAAATACCGACTATCTTGCTAGCTTCTCGCAGTAGTAAACTAATAATAAACGAGTAAGTTAAAAAAACTTTTAGCAAAATATCATGTTCCTACTGTTAACCGTTGAAGAGTTCCCTTGTCTGGAGCCAATCCTGACAGTATCAGGTCTTGCTCATCATCATCATGTATTGTCATCGGACTGGACCAGTATGTTAAATTTCAGCTGGGTCAAGTTTAACTCGCAAGATTTCACTTTCATACTAGCATATGTATATACAAGGCAAATTAAAAGAAAAAGCTTTATTTAGCACGAACTTTAATATGTCAAAAATTGTCCCATCATGCCATCAGCAGTAAAATTTTACTTATTAGATATTATTATATTCATTCTCCTACCCTTATCCCACTCTAAGTGGGGTCGGCACAACGATTTATAAATATGTTCTCACATAATTTGGCTTGGTATTTTAGACCGGCCGCCTACATAGCATGAACTTACCTTAGTTTTCTTTTACGACACCTTGGTAGGAAATGAGGGTGGTCTATTTTTAAAATTTTTCCTGTCTTCCAACATGATTGGAGTCTGGAATCACTTCAGGGAGTCACTTCCCACTATTGTTCCTCATTCATACTACATACCGATTCTTTCTTGCATTCATCTCTATCACCCATCACAGGTGGGATCTCTCTCTTGCCTCTTGCCTATCCTTATTACTTCTAATTTTTACTTACTTACTTAATTTCTCATAATTGGGCCATATTATTCTAATACAGGGTTTCTAAAACTATTAACATTCTTATTTCTTAATTTTATATTACAATTTTTACACAGATTATACTACTTTTATACATTTCACAAAATTTATTTACTAATTGAGACTATTTTATTGTTTACTTAATTTTGTCTAATAATAAACTGCAAAACACATTAAATTAATAAAATATTACTTTCTTTCGCGTTTTATTTTTTATATTCGCAATTTTTATTACTTTACTTTCTACTCAGCCGGATACCACACGATTGTTATATATTGAAATTAAATAGGAAATTATATACTCATCTTATAAATTTATCTCGGAACAGTAAAATATCATTGCAAATCTTTAATATTTAAATGAGTTAATCTTGTATGTGTATATATTTTCTAAATCTCGGAAACGGCTCCAACGATTTTCCTGAAATTCACCGTGTAGGCGGTTTTGGGCGAGAAAAACCAATCCTTGTTTTCGGGTACTAATTTTTTTTAAATTTTCGTTGAATACAAAAACAGTTTTTGTACTAATGTACTAATAATTTACATGTAAAATCCCTACAACTAAATGCCAAACATTCGATAGAGAATCACTTTAATGTGTTTTTGAAATCTTGAGTAATCGAAATGTTAATGGTAGGTACTTGACTTAATTATAAGTTTATCGCATTAAAATTATTTACACATTAATATAACATGTTTTAAGTACTGGTTATATAATGCTTTTGTAAATGGCATGTCACAATATTTTCGGATTAATTTTGTAATTAAAGTTTTTGGTGTTTATGGTTACATTACTAAGTACGACTATAAAATTGAAATTGGAATTTTAGTTATCATCATCATCTTCGGGTCAGCACAACATGTTATAAACATGATGTTACATGGTTTGGCTACGTATTTTACGACCAGCCGCCTGCCTGACATCAACTTACCTTAGTCGTATTTTACGATATCTCGGTAGATGATCTCTCGAAGATGGTCTATTCTACACACCCGACCACAGATACCACACGACGGATCGACTTACCTTAGTCGCCTTTTACGACACCTCGGTAAGAAATGAGGGTGGTACTATTCTATTCAGCCGGATACCACACGGCGTTGGAATTTTCACTATAGCTTGATAATTTTGCTAAAAATATTGCATATATGTTTTCATTAATCAAATACTTTTTCTTAGTAAACCAAATCTATTTTAAATCCATATTATTATTTCGTGCCTACCCATATTAATTGTTGAGTCTTTTTCCTGCAAATATACGAGCGTCTTTTTCGTCCAGGCTTCAAATTCAAACTGAAAATATTCATTATTTAAGTAAACAAGTGCTTTTTAATTTTCAACTCTACTGCTGATTGCAAAAGCTGTTTTTACCGAGAAGAGCTAGCAAGAAACTTGTGGAATTATCTTTTTTTGCATCCCTTATTGAAGGAAGATAAAGATAAACAATTGGTTGAAATGAAGAGTATTTTTATTTATTTACAACAAAAATGTAAAAGTTATGTCTATCTTAAATTACTTACACACTAGGACTATACAAATCATGCCCACGGGGAATGGTCCCAAGAATGTTGGCAGCGTTTCCGCGTTGAATCGCTAAGCTGATTGTTTGTGCGACAAAGGAGCCAGCCCTCTTGTCACCTGCAGAGGCAATTAAACATGAAGATAACGGAATTTTTTTTAAAGAGTAATTTAAATCTATTATTTTTCGGGCCGCTGATTCACGCCCTACAATTTATAGAGGTCAGGTGTAAAAACTGGTATTGTTGTCAATTGCCACTCGTCAGAAGTAATGTTTTTCGAGCCTTAAGCAACAGCAGGCGTTTAACTGCGGCGCTCTTTATAAATCAATGTGACTTATGAGGCAACATTTGCACAAGCGAGCGAATGGTCATCGGCTAAATGTCAAACGACGATCTTCAGGCAGGTTTTACTATAGATATATTATACGCAAGACATATAGTATGAATCAGAAATATTCAAATATTAAAATATTAAATATTATCCGGCTGATTAAAATTGACCCTCAATTTTTACTGAGGTGTCGTAAAAGGCGACTAAGATAATTTAATCCATCGCGTGGTATCTGGTTGAGTAGAATAGATCATCTTCATTTCTTACCGAGGTGTCGTAAAAGGCGAGTAAGGTAAGTTGACCCACCGTGTGGTATCCGGTTGAGTAGAATAGGCCTTCCTCTTTCTTACCGAGGTGTCGTAAAATACGACTACTGCAACTGAATATGGTAGCGACTTGCCTAAGCCCATCGTCTGGCGCCCTGTCAGGGGACCTTCGGACATTCTGAACGGGGTATATCGGACGTCTGGCTTACAGGTCCCCGAGGCGGTCGGTGCATCTGGTGCTCCCGATGCACTGGTTAGCGGAGGGGGGCTTCACTTTTGAGAGGTCCCTACCCGGAAGTGGTCTCTGGGATCAGAGCGACTGTAGGCGGGGATGGGAGCAATGTGTACAACGATACCCTGTCCTTGCCATCGGCAGCGTGGTGGAGCACACAGGTCGTTTTAGTGGGTGCGAGTCCGACATAATCATAGGGGTTTTTTCCTGTATAAAAAAAGTGCAACTGAATGAATTTGAATTCACTTATTTAGTTAATCTGAATTGAGGTTAAAAGTAGTCTGCACATCTCTATTAGAAAGATCTTTGCTATAACCATATCGTTATGACTATCTGTTATGAATCAGACTGGTCGATGACCCACCTGATGGTATGTAGGTGTTATTGTTCTTTATATTCCCATACGTCGGTGTCATTGTTATAAAAGTTATCAATGAGGTATGATGGGACACGTGGTGCTTTCATATTCAAATTCTTATTCGAGTAAACTTATTGTTTATTCAAAACTTGTAAATTATTGGTTTTAAATCGAATTACGTTAGCAGCGGGAGGTTTGAAGAAAGAGAATTCTGATGTAATTCATTTAAACATAAAGTTAAAATTAAAACCCTAAACCTAAGCCTACTAAAACTATGTTACCTATTGAAGCTAAATCTAGAACGACAAACTATATCCACTAAATCAATAAGTCAATTCCCTTAACTAAACTACTACTACTAAATCAATAAATCAATTCCCTCGGCTGATGCAACGTTGAATCGGCTTAATGCTTTTATTTTCCTCTAAGAATAAAAATAGAAGACCTGGAATGGTTAACTGGACTCAGTGATAAGGCCGCCTTTTGGTACATATACATAAGTTTACTTAAGTTCTATATATAGTAGTTTTATCTGTCTATCTATTTATCTAAGCTTTCACTAACTAAAAGGGGATGCCACAGCAGTAATTTCTGCAGGTTTGTAGGTCGCGAACTCATCTTCTCTAATAAACTTCTCGTCGAACTCTCTCATCTCAACTCTACTCCTGGTTCGGACAAGCATGAAACTCAGCGGTTACTCTTTTCAAAATATAATACTTATTTTTAGTTACATTGTGTAATTGCTGTGCAATGTCGAAGATTAGCTAAATGCATTCAGATTTACGTACGTACGTATGTCTCTTTTTTGCATTACAAAGATATTTTCAATATCAGCGCATTTACCCCATAACAGTATTCCATAAGACATAATTTTATGAAAGTAAGCAAAATAAACAAGTTTTCTTGTCTGTTGTCTGTAAACTGTCTTACCTTTTGGAGAGCGTAGACCGAAGAAATGAATTTCTTTGTGAGAGTTGTTATATATGTACTCCATTAGAGTTTGGAATCTAAGTTCACTTATAAGGCTGCCTTTGCCTTTTCTATAGTATTGTTTTTAACATATATCTAACACCTCACCACCTCAACGTTTAGGACTTCTATATGATAAAGAATAAACAAGAATTTTTGTATTTTAAAAGTTTGAACAGACAAAAATGGTGCAATTAATGAGTATAGTAAGCTTGTTACCTTGAACGGAATATGTAACTTTCAGACCTCAGATCAAGTCACGAATTCGTCTAGTTCAAAAGTGAAACTATTTGTTGCGTCAGCGCAAATAAACCGATGATCTTTTTAGAGTTGATACCCGTTGAGTTATTCAAGTTAAAACACAATTTAGTTAAAAAGTCAGTTTAAAGCAAAACCAAGTAATATAGATCTCATTAGACGATCATCGTTTTATTCAATATCTTTAATATTTAAATGAGTTAATCTTGTATGTTATATATTTTCGGAATTTCGGAAACGGCTCCAACGATTTCCCTAAAATTCAGCATTCGATCTAGATAAGTTTTATTTAAAAAAAAATGCCATTTTATCCCTGTTTTCGGGCTCTTTTTTTTGAAAATTTACGTTGAATACAATGGTAGTTCATTTGGGGAACGGGCGGTCTAGAGAGGTGAAAATACCTAAGATCGAGCCCCAACTGCCGTATTATTTTTACCCTATTTTTCCATTTCTCTTTTTTTATTTGAATTTTTTTACATCGTTTTAAAAATTACCGAGCAAGGCTCGGTCACCCTGGTACTAAGAAATTAAATTGATAAAAAATGATAAAATTCACAAGTCAAGTCAAAAAAGCTTTTTACAAAATTTCATGTCCGTACTTTTAAACGTTGAGAAGTTCCCTCGTCTGGAGCCAATCCTGGTAGCATCAGCTGCTTATCATAAACATGCATTGTCATCGGGACTGGAGCAGTATATAAAATTTCAGCTCATTCGGGCACTTTTATCATTCGTCAAATTTATCTTGCAAGATTCTCCTTCAAATATATACAAGTTAAATAAAAAATATAACTTAATGACTATTCATATTTTGATGCAGGACAATAAGCCTGTGCGTATAGCAGGGATGTGAAAAAAATAATCGATTATTTTATTGTTAAATCCATTATTTTATTTTATTTTTAATAATATTTTCTAAACATTATAAATCGAATTTTTAAATATTTTCTTGTTTTCTTACTCTATTTTTCTTTTCTTTTTTGTAAGATATACGTTGTTGGATGAACCCAATGTTGGATACACTGGGTTCATATTAAATTGTGTGTAAACTACATATTTTAATGGAATTTTGCAAACAGCGCCTCTGTTATTTTTTATTCGTACTTTTTAACTTGAATTAGTATTTATTCTTATTAATTAATAATATTTAAAAAAGGCAATTTTTCGAATAATCGGAAAATCGATTGTTAAAACAGACTTTTCGCTTAGAGTTAAATCAATTTTTTACAAATCGATTTATTTTGAAAGGAGAAGGGTCGATTATTTATCAATCGATATTTTACACTTCAAGTCACTACTGAATGCTGTTTCCTACTGTGCATTTAAAAGTCCTGACTACTCTAATTTATTATTAATATTGGAAAAGGGCAACTTTAAAAATAACCTAATTTTTTTTTCAATAAATCAATTTTTTTACAAATTTTATTTCGAAAGAAGAAAAATCGTTTTTTTCCACTAAAAGTATATCCCTACTGTGCATATAATAGTTCTACTACCGTTGGAAACTATTCTTGAAACGCAATGACGAATACTTCAAAACTATGTCACGCTTACAACCAACTTAACTGGGAAGTTAAAGTAACTGTAAAAAATATATAAAAAAGTTTAAGTACCTAATTAATATTTAGAATACAAACATAATTCTTATGTCAAATAATTAGGGCGTAAAAATGAAACCAAAAATTACTACAGAATACGTATGAGTTTTTGTTTCTTTTTATTTACTGCAACAATTAAATTGATGATAATTGACTTACATTGAATTGTTTAATATAAAAGGAGAATTATTCCAGATAATTTACTTACGACTTTAAACTAAAGTTTATATTAGAGTGACAGGAAAGTAAAAAACATTTTATTACATTTAATATTACTTACTTTTACTTACTTTTATCTTTAATATTTAAATGAGTTAATCTTGTATATACAAAAATATATTTTCGAAATCTTGGTAACAACTCCAACGATTTTCCCGAAATTCAGTATGTAGGGGGGTTTTTATCCCTGTTTTTGGGCATTTAAAAATACTAAAATTTATATTGAATATTAAACACTATTTTTTGCCATAAACTGTCAAGTCAGCGCAGCTTATTCGGGGAACGAGCAGTCTCGAGAAATGTAAATGCCTAGGATCGATCCGCAACTACCTAATTATTTTTCTTTTTTTTTGTTCCCTTTTTTATTTTGTATAAAATTACAGAGCAACTCTCTCTCAACCAGGCACTTTATTATTAAACATGCATATATTCCCCTATCTTTGTTTTTATAACTTAATTATACTTATTATAAAACAAAATCGACAGCTTTTGTGTCGATTTTTTCAAATGTTCAATTTTTCCGAAAGGCTTAGGTTAATAGTACATTACACTTTTATGTAAATTGTGTTAAGAGGTCGAACAATTACAAAAAAAATTCGTCTTCTGGGAGCTTTACTCGCGTGCGCCGCGTAAACTAACAGAGATAGACTTAAGTAATGTAGTAGAGAATTTTAGATCCATAAAAATACTACAAAAAAGTCTGCGACAGCATATCTCTATCTCTTATGGTTAGCTCATAATAACTACTAATAGGTTTAAAATTTGGATCAAAACTATCACGTTATTTTAGAGACTTATAATAAAGGAATTTACGAAACATTTTTGCTTACATGCGGCATAAGCCGCGAGCACAGCTACTGTGATATAAAAGTATTGTTAAAGAAGGTCTAGAAGTGAGTATTAGTTAAACCGTGAACTATAATTCAACTTGTGTTACCACACTCGTAATTAATACCATATCTCAAACGTCACATCACACAAGGCTTGTTATTCCGTTGCCATCGCAACCTCCATTTGTTATTGCGCATTAAGCCGGCACTCGGGTGTGTTCATAGGACGCTCGATGACAGGGAGCCGCGGCGAGTTCGCTATCCATCAGCTTCACTGGTAATACGCACGATAGCAGCGACCTCTTGTAATATCCGTTTACAGTATATTTAGGGTTTTGGGTTATTGATTTTAGAACTAAGACATACCATTTTTCTGTCCTGCTCCTAAAATTATTCCACTCATTTGCACAGTGTATAAAAGTGGATTAGTACCGGCCATTCGTCTAGCATTCCGAGAAACTGTTCTACTATATGTGGACAGTGTGTCAGAATGTCCCGGGCAGTTAAAAAATACGGTTAATGTATCGCAACTTGATCCGATTGGTTTATAGGGCTCGGTGCCACTTATAGCGTGTGCGTTTGTTATTTTCGTTTCTTTTACAGAAGATTATAAATGAATTATTACACTTTTAAGTTCAGGTAAAAACTATAAGTTCTAAAAAATTATCTATATATTATAAATTGTATGCTAAAACGAATCAATCCCTAAATATATATAAAATTCAAAATATAATTTTTAACGTACTTTATATAAGTAACACAACACGTCACAAAAATTATATTTTAATAAACAAAATTGTTTTATTTCCGTTCGATTATTGCGAAAATCTTTGAATAGTATATGTTTATAAAAAATGAAATACACGAGTAGATAAATTTCATTTTAATACAGATATTTTTTTATCCATAAAGTTTACTGCGTTGAAGGCATATATAAAAATAATTTGCAAATATGGATGATAACATACATATAGTAAAATCAACAGATACTAAGATGATGTAACGAAAGCTGTCATTTTTTTTGCAGTAACATGTTTAATAAATATGTGAAATTTTTATAAAAAGTTTTACTTCCCAATAAGGAACTACTTCCCTATGTTTATTACACTTAAAAAATAAAAAAACTCTATTAGCTATATTTTTATTTATAACTATATGTGTTTGTCTTTATTTTTATTTTTACTTTTTGTACTATATCTTTAAAGAGATTTAGTCTCTAGTAAATATAAAACTCCATCAATGTGACCGCACCTCAAATGTAAACCTGCACCTCACTAGGTCAGTAGTTGAAGCGTGCGAGGAGAGGATATAAGTAGTTATATTAGTCTAACGTATCGCTTACAGATATCATTGTTTGATATTAATCACTGTAAACATTCTTAGGATGTCCGATAAAATAGAAAAAGTTTTTTTTATATGAGACTAGCAATCGCTAGCAGCTCCGCCCGCGTGGAAAGATTAAAACCGTAATGTAGCCTTTTGATAACCATTAAATAGTTAAAGTGAGTTAACCTTAAAAGCTAGACATATGCTGTCGCGGACTTTTATTTAGAACTTTTAGAGGGAAACAATTTTGTAATGCATGATTTTTGAATATCTTTCACCGTTTACTCGCTCACGCAAGGAAAGCTTTAAATTTTTCCGATTTCCTCATCTTAAGATTCTCCAAAATGTCTGTTCCCATACATTCGTTTAATCATTTATTTATATATTGTACGTACATATTGTTAGAAAAGAGGAATAAAAATAGTACATGTATAAAGGCGGATTTATCCTTAAAAGGGATATTCTTCAAGACAACTTTTGTCTAACAGAAGAAAGAAAACAAGGAGTGAAATACGTGTTATATAAAAAGAAAGGTTAAAAAAATAACGAAAAACTATGTACCTATCGAGATAACACAAAACGAAAAAGTAAAAAAATAAAAAATAAAAATAAACGAACATCCTTACACACTAGCTTTCACATTTTTAATATTAGTAGGATGCATTGCGTAACGGCATCAGCGTAGATTAAAAAAAGATCTAGACATTTCTATTTAATTCAATACCGGTTTATTACACTTGATTAATACTTTATTTAGATTTAGCGATCGTTATTAAACAAGGAAGTTGTTAATTAAAATATATTAAATTAATCAGCTAATCTGCAGTAAACTGTTCAGATAAAATTAGCACAAATCGTATTAGCATAATTTACAGTAAGAATAAGTACACCATCGTGTTAGTTTGAGGTAAATAAGTTAACGGCTTAGGGTCTTGTCTTGTACATAAGCGATAGCGGGGGCGATCATGATTTATTTTTATGACGCTGTAAGCGTCATAAAAATACAGAAAAAATTGAGCGAAATCCACTTCGAAATAACCGCTTTGATCAAAGAACATAATTTTGGATATACTATAGATATATTTATTATAATTACAATAACATACAGTCGAATAAATGTGTTAATTCTCACATTTCCCACGCTTAGTATTAAACTGACCGAAATCAAAGTTAGAATGAATGAGAATGAAAGAATAACATCGCTCTACGAAGTAATAAAAAAACTAGTGTTTTTTTGCTCTTGCAAGTTATATTTATTTGAGACGTGTTTGACAGAAAGCTTATGCGGTATTGAATGTAGAACGTAGGTGTATGATCTACTTGACATTATTTATTTTACTACCTACACGCCAGATTTGTAACTAAAAAATATGAAGTGCACTAATATATATTTAATTTTAAATTTATTAATTCGGAGTTAGGTTAATAAAAATTGGTTTACTCTTTATTATTACTTTTTATAAATATATAAAAAGCGATATTTTTCCTTTATACTTGTTCAATAAATAAAAAACAATTTTACCAAAGTCAACCCATTTACTCTTTCTCGACAACTCAATGACACATAATAACGGCCACAATGTTTTTTTTTCATATTAATGACCAACTCTACGAAGGAGGTTATATTAGAAACATGTTGTAACATATATATGCGCTGTAAATAACAAAATATTTAAAATGAAAGAATTCCGGCTGCGTTTTCGCGTTGAATCGCTAAGCTGATTCTTTGTGCGAAAAAGGAGCCAGCCCTCTTGTCACCTGAAGAGGCAATTAACCGAGGTGTTAAAACGGATAGAATTTTTTTTTCAATTTGACTCCATGGCCCTAGGGTCTCAACTGCAAACGGCATAAATATATAACTCTCGATAAGATGCATAATAGTAGGAGGTAACTTAACTAAAATAACTTAGATAATCAATTCTTAGTCCATTTAGGAAAGGTATATAATTTGTAAATTAAAAAGGTATTATTTATGCTTTATATTATTATTTGTATTGATTTATATATCACGTTATTGAGATATTTAAATTTAAATTATATTTACATACTATTCTTGTTTATTTTATTAATATGTGCTCGTAATAATGATTTTTAAAGAACCTCGAAACCACTGTCACTGTGCCCCCAACCTTACCACTTTCACAATCCAATGAAAGGTCAAACAAGTTTGTCTGTTTGCATGTGTGTGTAGCGTGATGCGAAGGTATAATTTTTAATTTGGTTCTTACCCAACTAGACATAGAGTATCTAATTGAATGTAGCAATCATTTGAGTATACAGCGATATCAACTTTCTAAATTTTTCGGCGTCTTTCCAACAATAGGATAGAATTATCGGTGAATTAAAGGGCGTGAGAATTATTATGAATTAAGGTAAGTGCACTAGTAATTGACCATGTACTAGTAGTTGACCGTTTTGTATGAAATTTTAAATATTAAACTTTTTTAAATAAAAAAAATATTAATTAAAATAATATTAAATTTTAAATATTAAACAATGGACTACAGTTCTGAGGTTTCGGCAATTGTTAATAGATGGCAACATGTAATTACAAATTAATATTTTATTAGCTACAACAAACTAACGCTTATTATTTAAAATTTTATACAAAACGGTCAACTACTAGTTCAATTACTAGTGCACTTACCTTATTATTTTAGTTATTTTATTACTAGCTGTGTCGGCTTCGCCCGCGTGGAATACACAAAATTTTTCCCGAATTAAATTTATAAAAGTAGAGCATAAAAGTAGTTATTGTGAGTTAACCATAAGAGATAGAGACATGCTGTTCGGGACTTTTTTGTAGTATTTTTTTAGATCTACAATTCTCTAGTACATTACTTTAGTGTATCTCCGTTGGTTTACGCGGCGTACGGGATTAAAGCTCCCAGTAGGTGAGTTTGTTTTCAAACGCGCGACGTCTTCAGCAAAGAATAACCTAAAATCCGGAAGTATTACTCTACCTTTTAGCAAAAACCGTACAAACATCCGTTTAGTAAATTTTGAGAAAATCTATCATATACAGATAGACAGGTTTTAGGGACTTTGTTTAATAAGTAGCTGGTTGACTGATTTGGTTGGTGAAATTATTTAAAAAAATAAAAAAGTAAGATGGCGCCAATGACATTCGAACCCGGGTTTTGAACATTTTAGGTCCGCCCGTTACCCATCGGCTATCGTAACATTACGTTTGACAGCTAAAAAAATCTTTTGGTTTCAATTATATATTATACCATATTTTTAAAACCCAAAAACAAGGATAAAACGAGATTTTTTGAATATAAAACCTAGCTAGATCGATTTTTCTCCCTCAAAATGCTGAATTTCAGGAAAATCGTTGGAGCCGTTTCCGAGATTCGGATAATATATTTATATATATACATACAAGATTAACAACTAACATTGCAAAAATTTAAAATTGAAAGCAAAGGATTTTTTTAGTTGTCAAACTTAATGTTGCGATAGCCGATGGGTAATCAAAAATGTTCAAACCCGAGTTCGAATCCAACATGTCGTCGACGCCTTCTTCTTTTTTTATTTTATTAAATATTTTTTTTATATCTATTCAAAAATTACCAAGCAAGGCGCGGATACCCAAGTACTATAAATAAAGCACAAAAAAATCTATAACTCAAACATCTTCTTACCGATGTGTCGTAAAATACGACTAAGGTAAGTTGACGTCAGGTGGCCGGTCGTAAAAACGCAACTAAATCATGTGACATGTTTATAGCATGTTGTGTCGACCCCACTTAGAGTGGGATAAGGGCAGGATGTATAGTCAAGACTATAAACTACCACATTACTCATTCACAAAGTAATTTACTAAAGTAATCTGAACACGTTTCGCTGGCTATCAAGAGATCGACCGCTCGACAAAAATCATTAAAAATTTTACAAATTCCGTAGTTACGATCAGGCACTTCCTGGTTTTTATAATTGCATTATTATGACGTTGAAATAAGAAATACCTAGTTGTAGGTGTGGTCACGGAAACTTTGAGGTGTGAACGTAAAAAAACTTGGTATTTCAGAGCAGTTATCGTGCACGTTGTATGCATACCATATACGCAAAAAAGTTCTGCATTCCATTATAAAAAAACCTTAGTAAGTATTGGACCCTTTCATTAAGTATAAAACTGCGAAATATATCACTATTGACAAATGTTCAAGTCAGTTTACCTTCACGCTATCAGTTTATTTTAAAATTAAAAATATGTAAAAGATCGACCGCCGAACCTTGCTGGTTCTTCCCGGTAAAAGCATCCCGAACCAGTTATAACTTCATAAATCATCAACGATTCAAATGTTCTTGAAAATTTTTAATATATTTTTTTTGGATTTGATATAATTACACCGACACCGCCGTGTGGTATCCCGCTGAGTAGAATAGACCAACCTCATTTCTTACCGAGGTGTCGTAAAAGCCGACTAAGGTAAGTTGACCGCCGAGTTTCTTGCTGGTTCTTCTCTGTAAGAGCACCTTTCCGAACCAGTGGTAGCTTCATTGTAATTTGACGATTCGAAAGTGCTTGTAAAGGCCAATTTGAATAAAGAATTATTTGAATTTGAATTTGACCCACCGTGTGGTATCCGGTTTAGTAGTATAGACCACCCTCTTTCTTACCGAGGTGTCGTAAAATACGACAGAGGTAAGTTGACGTTAGGCAAGCGGCCGGTCGTAAAAACGCAGCCAAATCATTTGACAACATGTTTAACATATCATGTTGTGCCGACCCCACTTAGAGTGGGATAAGCGTAGGAAGATGATGATAATTACACCGACACAAAATAAAATAAAAAAGTGGAAAGTTGTAATCAACGTAAATCGGCTGTTTTAATGAATTATTTGTATTTCATCTGATATAATATCTGTTAGTTTATATAAAAATAATGTGTATTACACCTAAGGCCATCTAGCGTTAAGAATGCAAGTCATGTACTATTTTGTTCATTATCTGTATTAACATGAATAAAGCTTCTGTTTCGTTCCAAGTCAAATAAGAGTCACTGCGTTTTATTATCCTTTTATTAATATCCACATGATATCATTATATTAAAGACAGCAAGTGTACATAATTTAACATATTCCGTTGACGATTTCTAAATGCCATGATCAAGAATAATCATTTCAGAGACTTAAGTAGACAATTTATAAATCGAAAACGAAAAGTAACTAATATGCATAATTTCAAATGTCAAAGTACGAGGTCATCCCGTATAACTGTGAAATAACTAAGAATGTATATATTAAAAAAAGCTGTGATAGCCCAGCGATGAGCTGTGCAACTCCTTCGAGGGCTTCACGGGTTCAAATACCAGCAGGCACCAATGAGTTGTTCTGTTAAAACTTATGTGTCTACTTGATAATTGGATTTTATCACATGGAAAACATCGTGAGGAAACATGTAAATTCTTATAGTATTTATAAGTAAGGGAAAAAACTGACTTCTGACACGGCTAGCTAGTTCAGTACCCATGGCCTATATTGATGTGTATCTTTGAAATGGTTCTTTTTCCACTTCTTTAGTCCGCCGTTTCCCAACTGAGCTATTACAACTTTTTAAATGTACAGCAAAATTGACCTTTGTATTCTATTTATATTTTAGCAGTTTTACAATGCCTGAAAACACGGATAAAATGTATTTTTTTAAAATAAAACTTATCTAGATCGATTTATCGGATCAAAACCCATACATACTAAATTTAATGACAATTTTTGGAGCCGTTTCTGAAACGCAGATCATATTAGTTTCAGATTAACTCATTTAAATATTAAAGACTAGCTTTTGGACTTCGTTCACGTGGATTGTTATCGTGTGATAGGTCCATATATGGCGCTTCACAATGTCATCCTATTCCTGTAGAATTAACAGGATTTCTATAGCCTATATGTTTTTCCGGTTTATAAGGAATAATTATGCCAAATTACAAAGATATTGGTTCAGCGGATTCGTCGTGAAAGATTAAAAAACGTATTTTTGTTACTCTTTCACGTTTGAAAGTATGGATGTATATCTATATCACAAAGTTTCCAAATCAAATCAAAATATCTTTATTCAATTAAGCTCTTGCAAGCACTTTTGAATCGTCAAAGATCAATATGATTAATGAAGCTACATCTGGTTCGGAATGTTGCTCTTACCGAGAAGAACCAGCAAGAAACTCGACGGTCAATCTTTTAAACATTTTCAATTTTACATTATTAAACCGCAGTCTTGTATGAAGTTGAACGGATTTTCAAATCCAGGCTTTTTTATCATCCAAATAATCTTCAATTTTGTAATATGCTTTACGTATAAGCATATCTTATACTTAATTTAAATCTTTCTGTAGACTTTTCCCATTTATAATATTAGTTGGATTATAACAGTGCTATCCGTAAAAGTTACTTGACATCCTAAAAGCGATTACTTGACGGCATTATGTCACAATAGGCACGTAATATGTCAAAGGTTCAAGCCTGATTTTAGCTAACAATATGAACTGATAACTATCTTAAGTTATGCAGAATATTCAACCTTATTTAAAAACAATAGGGTTTATTATACTATAAATGTCAAGTTTGCGATCACAGTGATTGTTTCTCACAAGAATGTAAAGGACAATATCGTATTATTGTATTGCTATCAATAAAAAGGTTTGCAACGAAATGATTTTTACGTTAACGATTTCCAAGTTATTTATAATTTATAGTAGCTGTTACTATGCGGAGGTCCATAGCACATAAAAATAAAATTATTTTGCTATACTCCGCGATAAAGTATATATATATATATATATATATATATATATATATATATATATATATATATATATATATATATATATATATATATAAAATGTGTAGACTATCCGTTTACATACCTAATACATTTTTTTTTGTTTTCTTTACAATGTATATTGTATTTTATGTGATGCAATAGAGAATGTTCTATTCTATTCTATTCTACATGCAATGTTCCCAAAAAACATGCACTTCAAACTTCCACCACTGCCACCACGATACACAAACACTACACAAACACTACACACATTCACTATCACAAACTCAACAATTACTTCGATTGTTGGGATTGTGGTAGTGAATGTGTGCAGTGATAGTGTAGTGTGGTGGTTGTTTGTAATGCATTCGTTTTACAATTTTTATTGTAAGATGTAAAAACTTATAGCACACTCTACTTTAGCATTACATAGATTTTTTCTAATCTCATATAGGAAAACAGTATCATAACTTTTGCATGCATCGTCTTGCTTAAATATCGTCAAGATAGTAATTTTATATGCGGGTAGTAATTTATAGAATTAGGCATTACTTTGGGGAGGTCCATAATACAAAAGTAATGAGAAAATTATTTTGCTATAATTCGCGATAAATCGCGGATAATCATAATCCGTAACAAATAAATCGATTTTATTTGTATGCGGGTAGTACTTTTTCATTGTGGATTACAATATTACGTACTATTACTTTAGAATTTATAAGGTCATGTAAAATATTACGTAAAACAGAGAATACCCTATTCTTATTAAATATATTGTGTAACTTTAATTGACTTAAATAAATGGTGTTTTTATAAGATCATTCAAACGCGAAAGTCTTTTTGTATAAAGTGCGCGGAAAGCTCAGTGTTATGCATAATTTTCATAGTAATTATGTTATGTTTATAATTAGAGGTTAGTGTCCGTAAGACAATCGGTTTACCGCGGAAGTGTTGTGTACGCCAGTTTCCCTCACAGCAATTATTATGCAAGTAAGGTTTTGACCACATCTAGCACATCTCGATTCAGTTAATTATGTACATAACAATCTTAATTATAGTAAATATTCGTGTTTGTTTCCTTGTTTATAACGTCCAAATAAATCATAATCTATGGGGTTACTTGGAGGTTAACCTCCAAAAATCCCCATTTGAAGGGCTTAAGAGTGATAGGATTTTTTTTTCGTAATGGTCGTCCATACATAGTCGTGGACAGATCCTAGTAATCTACACTAATATATAAACCTAAAAAGTTTGTTTGTTTCTTTGAACGCGATAATCTCAAGAACTTCTGGACTGATTTGAAAAATTCTTTGAATGGAAAGTCCTTTTATCGAGGAAGGCTATAGACTATAAAACATCATGCTAAGATGAATGGGAGAGGAGCAGCAATAAAAAATATTGCTGCTCCTAAAATTATATTATATAATAAATATTTATATAATAATGTAATGTTATCTAAAAATTACAAATAACTCATAAACTTCTTTTTGGGTTCATCGATACTTCATAGCTTGAAAGCTTAAAAAGTCCATTTGAATTTGAAGTCCATCATCATTCTCCTGCCCTTTTCCCACTCTAAGTGGGGTCGGCACAACATGTTTTAAACATGTGATGTGATTTGGGTAGGTATTCTACGAGCGGCTGCCTGCCTGACGTCCACTTACCTTAGTCGTATTTTACGACACCTCGGTAAGAAATAGGGCGGTCTATTTTACTTAACCGGATACAACACGGTGGGTCAACTTATTATAGTCGCCTTTTACGACACCTCGGTAAGAAATGAGGGTGGTCTTTTCTACTCAGCCGGACACCACACGGCGGGTCGACTTACCTTAGTCGCCTTTTACGACACCTCGGTAAGAAATGAGGGTGATACTATTCTATGCAGCGGAATGCCACCCGACTAATACATTACATATTTCGTTTCGTATTATACCTGAAAATTACAAATAAATACATCAACTCCTTTTTGAGTTTTATCATTATATAATACGATTTTAAAAATAAACTGTCAACAAAGAGTAAAAAAAGGTAAAAATATATTAAAATATATATATAATTAAGCAATTGACAGCGTCCGTGAAATAACCGAATAACAAATTGTCTTAAAAACATAAGCTCGACCTCAAAAACTTGTCAATAATCTTGAGAGGCCGACCACTCCATGTGTGTACAGAAAGTGACTTGTCAGTTTGCTTGTCCCACTTAAAGAGGTACTTCCTCATCATTATAATATAGGAAATTATTATATAGCAACTATGTTAATTTATCATTTAAGTTTTGTGATTTTTGATCATTATAATTTAGGAATGGCCGTGTGGTGTCCAGCTGAGTAGAATATATCACCCTCATTTCTTACCGAGCTGTCGTAAAAGGCCACTAAGGTAAGTCGACCCGCCGTATGGTATCCGGGTGAGTAGAATGGACCACCCTAATTTCTTATCAAGGTGTCTTAAAAGGTAACTAAGGTAAGTTGGCCCAATGTGTGGTATCTGGTGGAGTAGAATTGACCACCCTCTTTCGTCGGTGTCGTAAAATACGACTAAGGTAAGTTGACATCTGGCAGGCGGCCAGTTGTAAAATACTCGTTACTTGCCAAAACATGTAACAACATATTTCATACATGAGTGATAAGGGTAAGAGAATTATGATGAGGATGTTGATATGGTTCTTTTAACTGTAAGTACAGTTAGTTAGTTAGTTAGTTATTTAGTTAATAAATTAACCTGATGATATAATGTTATTTTTCTATAGGTCGTGATTGCAATTTATTACGTAATTGTTACGAGTTTGGTATTTATGGAGTACTGACATTTTAAAACAAATTGAGCACATCGTGATATCGCTAATTGCGAACCATCCACGATTCATCTGCTTCAGATATACTTGCAAAATAAGAAAAAATAAGCAAACCTCTAGAAATATAACTAATATCAATTTTTTAAGTCACTTATAGACGTAATATCTGGGTGACCGAGCTTTGCTCGGTAATTTTTAAAATGATGTAAAAAAATTTAAAATTAAAAAAAATAAAATAAAAAGAGAAATGAAAAAATAATATGGCAGGTGGGGCTGGGTTCTAGGTATTGTCATCTCTCTAGACCGCCCGTTCCCCAAATGAACTACCATGACTTTACATTTGACAGCGAAAAATTGTGATTGTATTCAGTGTAAATTTTAAAAACAATTTAAAGCCCGAAAACAGGGATAGAACATTTTTTTAAAATAAATCTTATCTAGAATGATTTTTCTCCCCCAAAACCCCCTACATGCTGAATTTCGGGAAAATCGTTGAAACCGTTTCCGAAATTCCGAATATATATTATATATATATTTATATATACATACTAGATTAACTCATTTAAATATTAAAGATTATACGTAACTTAGCGAGTGCAATGTAACTTAGAGCGCAACATAATATAATGTTATTTAGAAAATATATACAATGCGAGGTGTCTAATACTAGCAATATATATATATATATATATATATATATATATATATATATATATATATATATATATATATATATATAATCCGCGATTAGAGAAAATAAAGAGTAAACGCTACGCTACGCTTTATTGCAATTTGCCACAAACAAATTTTTGAATAAGGTCACTTTAATAATTAGCATGGATTCTATAAATTATTCAGTACATTTTGTAAAACATATTTCTCGAATAGACTGGCCCGTTGGCGTGGTTTGTAATGACTTCAAGTACTTTATAAATGTATTTAAAACTATATTTATTTATTATTTATTACAAGATATTTTGATAACATACATAAAATTAATGTACATATTCATCCATACTCATATATGTAAGAGTATATATACCAGTTGTCTGTAACCCATAACACAAGTATTAAGATACTTTAGGGGTTGACAACCGTGTGTTAAGTGTCCCATATATTTATTTATCTATGACATCACTTTACAAACTATTAAAAAGCAATTTCTTTCTTGCTCTACCACGCTATGGGTCTCTTTAACACATGCTTTATATTTACTCGGTACGCTTTATTTGCTACTATGTATTTGCCACTAGGTCACTTTAATACTAAGCGTATACTATATAAATTATTCAGAACATTTTGTCAAAACAGATTTCTCTTGAATACAATATTGAATATATTCAAAAGCTAGACGACTATATGCATGAGAAAGATTCGCGTCATATACAGAAAGGGCCTACTTTTCGCGATGCGAACTCAAGAATTCACTTTCTCTGACGCTCCTACCTTTGCCATGTTTATTATCACTTAAAATGTGGAAATCTGGTATTTGGAAACTTGTTTATTTGAATAGTATACTCTTAAATTATTTATCAATATGGGTAGAAAGTGAAATGATTTATGATGACATCAGTAATTTTGTAGGTGATGATTTGGAATTAGACGATATTAGGCGAGTATTTGGAATATATTGAAGCGCACCACTTATTCTTTATTAGTTTTCAAATTATTCTTTATTCAAATAAACTTGTAAACAAGTGCTTTTCAATCGTCAACTCTACTGCTGGTTCGGAAAGCTGTTCCTACCGAGAAGAGCCAGCAAGAAACTCTGCGGTTGCTCTTTTAAAAATATAATTATTAATACTATTTACATAAAGTCGTTACTGACTTGTACAGGTTCAAAGACAGCTATATCCACACATTCTTATCTACTAAGTAATCTTCAAGAGTATAGTAGGCTTTCTGTATCAGCCTCTTTTTAACGGTGTTTTTAAACTGCTGTAATGGCAAAGCTAAAATTGATTGCGGAATTTTATTATACAATTTCATACCCAAACCCACAAACGACTTACGTACTTTTGCAAGGTGTAAAGCAGGAGCCGCAAGCTTATGTCGGTTCCTGCTTTGTCTATTGTATACATCACATATCGTTTTATAATTTTTTATATTTTTATGTTTTTTATGCTGGCTTTTCATAGTAGTTTACTACTATGAAAAGCCAGCAAGATATTCGGTGGTTGCTAGTTACAAGTTATAATTCTTTTAAATAGTTACAGTTCGTTAAGATTGGAGATAAGTTAAGTTAACTACGACTGGATATAGGGCTTTACCAGTAATATTATTATAATATTACTTGAATATACATAATAATGTGTTAGGTAAGTTAAAAAATAAATTTTACATTATACAGTATTTTATTATTTATATAATTATTATAAATAATTAAAAGTGTTTCCGTATATCAATTTATGAATATTTTAAACGATTATCAGTTGCGATAATCGGAATTTTAATTTTTTTTACTACTTTGTCTAAAAAAATTCGGTTAATGGCTATTTAAGTTGCAAGAGCGATAAGAATAAAACCTAATAATTAACTTGGTTAATATGTACACAATTCAACGCGCAACTAGTTCAAACCCTAGTACGGATGTGAAAAAATATCGATTTTTATAATAATCGATTATTTTAGTGTCACTATCGATTTTTAAAAATCGATTTTCAAAATGTTGTAAATCGATTTATAATTTCTTTTTTTACTATCCTTGTCAAAAACAGAGTAAATTTTTTTTAACGATAGATATTCGTTGTTGGATGAAATCCAAACTACTCATATTAGTCAAATTTCGTAATTTTGATTTATGTTATTTTGTTTCCTTTAATTTGTCTTTATTTTAATTAATTATAAATAAAAAAAAGAACTAATTTTCAGATTACTAAATTTCAATTAATCAGAAAAAAATCGATTATTAATTATTTATTTTATAGGGGGAAAAATGATTTTTAAAATTATTATGAATTCTTCAAATGAAAGCTATAAAAAACCAAAACATACCGTGTACATACTAGACTAGTCTTTCCGCGCGACTGCGTCCGCCAGAAAGGAATGTATTGCAACATCTCAATTACGACATAATTGTTAAATAATATTATGTAGAAAAAAATTGCAAGTAACCCAACCGTGAAGTACTGAGATGTTACAGTACCGCTTACTTAGAGCTATAGGATGTGACGTAATTTCAGCTTTTTCTAGGTCAACCAAATACATAATACTGGGTATTAAAATTATGATTGTTTTCATACAATAAATCTTTGTAACGTATTATTATCAGTACCTGGTTAACCAAACCTTGCTAGGTAATTTTTACCCCAATAAGATTCACAGGCGCCCGAAGAGCGTCCTTAACGACCCCGACGATGCTATAACAGCATCCAACAAGATATACACACTACACGCACACAAACAGCGTCTTCGCCGGCGAAGACGAGGTCCCCGCTTGCTTGTGTCAAGCGGCCGCAGCCCTCTGCCGCGGCCGCCGTGACGCAGACTTCTTCCAAGTCATTTATTAGATGCAGCCCTCCGAAAACGCGCCGCCTTAAGCCGAGGTTCGGTCTCGCAGGAGACACCCTTAAGGCGACGCCCCCTGTAGGGCGGGTGCTTGTAATGTACCCGCTTGTATTATCCATTTCTTCTCGGCGATGCTTCTGCGCTCGCCCGTCTTATCGGTGACGCTGTCAAAGCCATTAGGGCTAACAGCATTAGTCATATTCGAAAAAAAAGGTAATTTTTTACAAAAAAAAAGAAACAAGTTTTTTTTTAAATTAATTTTTAATGCCCAATGACAGGGGTTAAATGAGTTATTTTTAATAAAACCTAGCTAGATCGATTTTTTCCACCAAAACCCCTACATGCTGAATTTCAGGAAAATCGTTGGAGCTGTATCCGAGATTCCGAACCTAAAAATTACATACAAAATTAACTCATTTTAATATTAAAGATGCATATCATCATCCTCCTGCCCTTATCGCACTCTAAGTGGGGCACAACATGTTATAAACATGTTTTCAATTGATTTGGCTACGTATTTTTACGGCTACCTGCCTGACGTCTTACTCACCTTAGTCGTATTTTACAACACCTCGGTAAGATAGAGTGTGGTCTATTCTACTCAGCCGGATACCACACGGCTTTATACATACATATTAAAGTCTTAATTTTTGTATTCAAGTTCAATATTTTCTTGATTTAAGTAAACTTGTAAACAAGTGCTATTGAATCGTCAACTCTACTGCTGGTTCGGAAAGCTGTTCCTACCGAGAAGAGCCAGCAAGAAACTCACTGGTTGCTCTTTTCAAAAGATAATTATTTCATCTAATTATATTTAGTTACTACTGTCTTATACAGGATCGAAGCGTTACTATATACACGCATTCTTACATTTGTAATTTTCAATTTGTATTATCAGACTTCTTTCTTTTAACATTCTTTTTAAACTGTATATTATGACAGCTCACATTAAATTGTTACAACATGTTTTTAATACAACCTCCTTCATAGAGTTGGCGATTAATATGAAAAAGCATTGTGGCTGTCATATTTTTATGTGTCATTCTTTGAGTTGTAGCGAAAGAGTAAATGGGGTGACTCTGGGAAAACTGCTTTTTATTTATTGAATAAGTATAAAGGAGAAATATAGTCGTTTATTATATTCAGAAGGGGATGTAACCTAAACTCACAAATAGAGCGGACAAAAGGAATATCTGGAAATTTAAAGAGTTTAAAGAAAAGACAAATGACGATCAATATCTTGAGACAACACGGAGAGTGCGAATTTCGTATAATTTGAGAGATAGTTGCGATATGCGATGCTATGGAATAAAAAATGGAGTTTTTATTGGAGAGATTAATGATGGTAATTGGTATTTGGTTAATTAATTCTGTAAGATCAACGTGACGATGTGCTATGTGAGGCCTTAGACGCGCCCGTGACTTTTGTTCGATGGAACTGTCAGCTAGAATGACGATTGTTCTCTGGATCTTTCCTGTTGTAACGATTGTTTTCTAGACTGTGGACATCTGCAACGACTGTCAGCTAGGCTCTGCCTAGAAGTGGTGATTGTTCTTTGAGCGTTATCATTTGCGAGTCTGTTTACGTGTGTATCTGCTGAGTTGGTTGCCACTAATTGAGCTGTGTTATGCCATGACAATGATTGAGGGTGAGCTTGAGGTGCGAAATGCTTATGGTGCGAAAAGCTTAAGGAGTTGAGGAGTTGAGCTTAAAGAGTTGAGCATAAAGCGTGAGCTTAGAGTTGAGCATAAAGCGTGAGCGTAGTCCTGTCATGTCATGGCATGTGCGGTTTTCTTTTACAGATTAAAAGAGCATGTATTGAGTTTCTTGCCGATTCTTCTCAGTACAATCAGCATTCCGAATCGGTGGTAGATTCATTCCCAGAAGTCAGCTTATGAGATTTGCGGGGTCGCAAATGTTGTCAGGATGGTCGACTGTTACAACATGTTTTTAATACAACCTCCTTCATAGAGTTGGCGATTAATATGAAAAAGCATTGTGGCTGTCATATTTTTATGTGTCATTCTTTGAGTTGTAGCGAAAGAGTAAATGGGGTGACTCTGGGAAAACTGCTTTTTATTTATTGAATAAGTATAAAGGAGAAATATCGTCGTTTATTATAAAATATTCAAAAGATGAGTAAACAAAAATATTACTTTTTTATAAACTTATATAAATGATTTCTTATATAAATTAAGTGTAATTAATTTGCTTATACGTAAAGCATATTAAACAAAAACATGATAAAAATGTTTCGACTTGAAAATATTTCCAGCTTCGTACAAGATTGCAGTTTATTATGTGAATTAATAATGTTTTAAAGATTGACCGCCAAGTTTCTTGCTGGTTCTTGTCGGTAATAGCAACATTTCGAACCAGTTGTAGCTTCATTTATTAATCCTTAACGATTATTAAAATGTTCAAAAGATTGACCGTCGAGTTTCTTGCTGGTTCTTTTTGGTAAGAGTAACATTCCGAACCAGTTGTAGCTTCATTTATTGATTTTAAACGACTATTAGAAATGTTTAATAGATTGATCGCCGAATTTCTTGTTGGTTTGGCAAGAACAACATTCCTAACTAGTGGTAATTGATCTTTGACAATTCACAATTGTTTAAAAAAGGCTTTGAATAAATTATAATAAAAGACGATATTTCTCCTTTATTCTTATTCAATAAATAAAAAGCAGTTTTCCCAGAGTCAACCCATTTACTCTTTCGCTACAACTCAATGAATGACACATAAAAATATGACAGCCACAATGCTTTTTCATATTAATCGCCAACTCTATGAAGGAGGTTGTATTAAAAACATGTTGTAACAGTCGACCATCCTGACAACATTTGCGACCCCGCAAATCTCATAAGCTGACTTCTGGGAATGAATCTACCACCGATTCGGAATGCTGATTGTACTGAGAAGAATCGGCAAGAAACTCAATACATGCTCTTTTAATCTGTAAAAGAAAACCGCACATGCCATGACATGACAGGACTACGCTCACGCTTTATGCTCAACTCTAAGCTCAACTCCTCAACTCCTTAAGCTTTTCGCACCATAAGCATGTCGCACCTCAAGCTCACCCACAATCACTGTCATGGCATAATACAGCTCAATTAGTGGCAACCAACTCATCAGATACACACGTAAACAGACTCGCAAATGATAACGCTCAAAGAACAATCACCACTTCTAGGCAGAGCCTAGCTGACAGTCGTTGCAGATGTCCACAGTCTAGAAAACAATCGTTACAACAGGAAAGATCCAGAGAACAATCGTCATTCTAGCTGACAGTTCCATCGAACAAAAGTCACGGGCGCGTCTAAGGCCTCACATAGCACATCGTCACGTTGATCTCACAGAATTAATTAACCGAATACCAATTACCATCAATAATCTCTCCAATAATCGCTCCAATAAAAACTCAATTTTTTTATTCCATAGCATCACATATCGCAACTATCTCTCAAATTATACTAAATTCGCACTCTCCGTGTTGTCTCAAGATATTGATCGTCATTTGTCTTTTCTTTGAACTCTTTAAATTTCCAGATATTCCTTTTGTCCACTCTATTTGTGAGTTTAGGTTACATCCCCTTCTGAATATAATAAAAGACGATATTTCTCCTTTATTCTTATTCAATAAATAAAAAGCAGTTTTCCCAGAGTCAACCCATTTACTCTTTCGCTACAACTCAATGAATGACACATAAAAATATGACAGCCACAATGCTTTTTCATATTAATCGCCAACTCTATGAAGGAGGTTGTATTAAAAACATGTTGTAACAAAATATTATTTTGATTACTGAAATCAATGTCATAAAGTAGTAAAAGACAATAGAATTAAAGGTTTACGTTAGATTGTTCATCGAACGAAGTCCTCTTAAAAATAAACTTTTAGTTATTTTATTTACGACCGATTACTTCAACCTTCGCAAGGTTACATATCCTATAATTACGATGCATGCAATTATTTTTCGATATTTTCGTTAAAAAACTCATACGTATTTTTGTTTTTATAAATATCCTATTTGTTCGGACAAGTTTATTATTTCTTTGGCTTGCAAATTGGACATGGATGCTGCTCTGATGATTTTCCTCTTTGGTTTGGGTATTTTTTGGACACTAATTAACTGTAATTATATATCTCGTGATGGTTTTTGATTATCATCTAAGTAATCGTCAATAATATAGTAGGCTTTTTATATCAGCCTAACTGCAGGCATAGTTACAGTAAACTACCTTTTACGCGTATCTTGGTTCGCGTGGATTGTAGTCTTGGGCTTCCAAGATTATCATTCTCCAACCCTGCAAATATCTCCATCGGTTGATAAGAGATGGCGCTTTTCAATGTCATTCTATTCCTGTAGATCATATGTAGATCCATACTCACAAACTTTCACATCTATACTAATATATAAAGCTGAAGAGTTTGTTTGTTTGAACGCGCTATTCTCAGGAACTACTGGACCGATTTGAAAAATTCTTTCAGTTTAAGGCTATATACCATCACGCTAAGATGAATAGGAGACAAGCAGCAATTAAAAATAGTACGAAAATGGCAAAATTTAAAACTTTCCTTGCGTGCGCTGAGTAAACGATAAAACTATCACGTTTTTGAAAAATCATGTACTACAAAAATGTTCACCTTTAAAAGTTCTAAAAAAAAGTTCGTGACAAAATATGTCTAGGTGTTAAGATTAAGCCGCTTTTACCATTTCTTATGATTATCAAAAGACTATATTACGCTTTTAATCTTTCCACGCGGGCGAAGCCACTGGCGAATGCTAGTTTAGGATATGAATAGAATTGGGTATTCACTCAAACTTAATATTAAGAAAGAATATTTAATAACCTGCGTTATATAAAATCGCAACCTTCAACAATGCCAAAATACCAAATTGGTGTGATTGATTTCATTGAGTTATATAACTGAATTAGATTAAATTATTTCGATCACGGAAAAGAACCGACTTTCTGTCCTTAAAATAATTTACATTGCTTCACGCCCGTTCAATTAAGTCGGAAGTAGTGTTGTGGTTGATTCAAAAATACTGTAAGGTGAAATATAATTCGATAATCAATTATTTCTGAAGGCAGGCAGCTTCGTATTGCAGTAGGTCACAGAAATATTAAGAAAGTGGTTCTCTTTTTTTTAAAGATTTTATTCAATACAATGTAAAGGCGTGTGTGTGGTATCCGGCTAAGTTGAATAGTACCACCCTCATTTCTTACCGAGGTGTCGTAAAAGGCGACTAAGGTAATTGGCCCAATGTGTGGTATCCGGCTGAGTAGAATAGCCCACCCTCATTTCTTACCGAGGTGTCGTAAAAGGCGACTAAGGTAAATTGACCCACCGTGTTGTATCCGGTTTAGTAGAATAGACCACCCTCTTTCTTACCGAAGTGTCGTAAAATACGACTAAGGTATGTTGACGTCAGATAGGCGGCCGGTCGTAAAAATGCAGCCAAATCATGTTACAGCATGTTTATTACATGTTGTGCCAACCCCACTTAGAGTAGGATAAGGGCAGGAGGATATATAATGTAAAGGCGTGTGTATGTGAAGGTGGAATCTTGCAAGTTAAATTTGATCCACTTCCCGGTTTCCGATTGAGCTGAAATTTTATATTCTCCAGTCTTGATGACAATATATATTTATGATAAGCTTAATCTCTTATGAACAAATGCTTTTGAGTCGTCAACTCTACTGCTGGTTCGGAAAGCTGTTCCTACCGACAAGAGCCAGCAAGAAACTCAGCGATTCAAAATCCTTTCACCTTCAAATTTCTTCTTCAAGGTTCTTCTCGGTAAGAGCAACATTCCGAACCAGTTGTAGCTTCATTAATCATAATGATCGTTGACGATTCAAAAGTGCTTGCAAAAGCTTACTTGAATAAAGATTATTTTATAACGCTCTCTTTTTTGAAAAAGTATCTTTATGATTGTATAGTAGCGAATAAAAATATGATTGGAACCGCCTTACTTGGAAGCTAAGGCTACTATTAAGTCCAGCTTAAGTTTGAGTAAGATTGATAATAAATAAACGATTTATTTACTTTCAGGTAAGCCGTTCACTGTTGACATTTCAAACAAGGTATAAAAGCCGAATGGTGTCACAACATCGCGCTCCATTTAGCTTCGACTGGCGTTTGGGGTATGGTTGAACAGTAAGCGGATAGAATTTTTTTTTCTTTTTACCTATATCTACACTTATTATAAAAATCCGGGAGAGCATGTCTCTATCTCTTTTGGTTAACTCACACTACCTTTATGTTCAAAATTTCAATTAAATACACTAATTTTCTTGCGGGAAAAGCCGCAATCGCAGCTAGTTACTATATATGATTAACTAACGGAGTTATTATCAAAGATAAACCTTTTAATTTAACTACTACATACATATTAACTAATAACTAGTACCTGGGTAAACGAGCCTTGCACGGTATTTTTTTTATATAAAATCTGTAATTAAAAAAATAAAAAGAAAGAAAAGTTTGGTGACATCTGGGACTTGAGTGTAACTTTAGTCCGCTAAAGATTCGTATTAGTAAATAATTTAATTAACTAAGCCATTTTCATATTGCGTATATAGTTAACTTTAATTCAATAAATATAATAGTATAAACAGTAACAGATAACAGTAAGTTGCGTGCCTTTGAATGGCAGATTGATGATCCTGTATTCATCATCTTCCTGCCCTTATCCCATTCTAAGTGGGGTTGGCACAACTTGTTATAAACATGTTGTCATATGACTTGGCTACGTATTTTAAGACCAGCCGCCAGCCTAATGTCAACTTATCTTAGTCGTATTTGACGATCCTGTATTGTTTTATTAAAATCTAAATCGCAATGTAGGTAATAAATAAATAACAAGTTCATCCCTAGTTCATTGTTTGCTTATATATCAATTGCACCATAAAAATACAACGCATCAAAAAAACGCTTGATAAAATTAATTTATAGAACTAGGCGTTAATTTTGTGGAGATCGATAATACAAAAGTAATAACAAAATTATTTTGCTATAATATATAAATTGCGATGAAGTATACTAGAATATGTATATGTGTAATGCTAAATGAAGAATCCGATTTCATACCTGATACATGTATGATTTGTAAAAACATGTAAATGCTTGATAAAAATAAAACCGCTAGTTATACAACTCTACCTTTTTCCTATCGTTGAACGCTATGAACCTTGAAATGCTGTTTATTTAGAGTTAATAATACCTTATCTGCAATTTTATAATCAAACATGTTTGACTGGCCCGTTGGCGCAGTGGGTAGTGATCCTGCCTTCAGCTCCGTCGGTCGCGGGTTCGCTTCCCGCCTAGGGCAAACATTTTCTATAAAATAAATTTGCTGGTCTTTGAGCCTGGGTGTATATTTGTATTTAAGTATGTATTTAAAAATATATAAGTATATATTCACCAGTTGTCTGTCTACCATAACGCAACTATTAAGTTACTTACTTTGGGGACGGACGACCGTGTGTGTAAGTGACCCATATATTTATTTATGTTTATGAGTTTAGTTAAGAAAACCCTTTTAAACTAAACTTAAGTAATGAGTTAAGCTTATAACGATCGGATCGACTTAACTTAGTTGCTTTTACGACATCTAGGTAAAAAAGAGGGTGGTCTATTCTACTCAGCCGGGTGTCACACAGTGGGTCAACTTACCTTAGTCGCCTTTTACGACACCTCGATAAGAAATGAGCTATTCTATTTAGCCGGATACCACACGGCGAGAGGTTTAAATTAAGTATGAACATGAAATTTACATCTAAATAATATACAAGAAATATCATACAATTAATAAAAATCTTGAATCTGAAAATTATTGCTCCGGCTTTATACGCAACTGCAGCTTTTTAATACAAAATTGTTTAGAAATTTTCACTTTTTTTTTGTACTTACATTAAAATCTTACATTTTGAAGATTCAAATGTGCTTGAAAATTGTCTATTTGAATTGACTCTCGGTATTCACAGTTTCCAAACGCTAAAATAGATGGCGCTTTTCCAAGATAAGTAACGCTATCGTTTGGTCCTCTTGCAAATACATAAGCTCAGTACCGCATTTAAAGGTTGAAGAAAAAGAAGACTGTCACGGTCGCCACTTGTTCTGTGACATAGTTTTTGGAATACACGTGCTCTTTCTAGTGCGTGTTAAAATTAATATCATAATTAGGGATATAACTTGTGAGTAGAAAAATCGATTAATAAATAATCGATTTTTATGTGTTGTGTTTTGTTGTTGATAATTAAAAAATCGATTATTCTGTAACGAAATAATCGATTTTACAAAAATCGATTTTTTTCCGACTTAACAATTAATTACAGTAAAAGGCTAATTAAAGTGGACAATTACCAAGAAATAATATCAGATGCGCTGTTTGTGACATTGATTAAAATGTGTAGTTTGGTTGAATTGGTTTCATCTAACAATGCATATCTAATGTTAAAAAACAGAAAAAAGAGTAAAAAAGAAAAAGGGTTACCTAAAATAATCGATTTTAAAAAATCGATTTTTGATGAGAAAATAATCGATTATTAAAAATCGATTATTTTGAAAAAATAATCGATTATTTTACACAAATAATCGATTTTTTTTTTTTAATTAAGCTTGTTTCTAATGAACAAATAATATAATAAAGGCACCTTTTCAAATAGTCGAGAAAATATCGGTTATTACTAATCGATTATTTTGATACAAATAATAGATTTTATTTAAAGTAAACACAACAAATCGACTACTAAATCGATTTTTCTACTTCAAATTGATGTAACTTGGAGCAGAAAAATCGATTACTGAGACATGATTATTGGTATTTGGTACGCATCTGCTCATATTAAATTAAAATAACCAACATTAGCGCGAAACAAAGTGACAGTGCTGCCATCTATCGCCATCAACTAACAATTCCGACACAGAAATTTCTGAAAGAAAGACACCACCGATCATGACACCACCCGGGTTCGGACCACCTGAAGAAGACTTTGAGGTCTGGGAGCTACTCCTCACCGAACCAAGCATCCCTTAGGTCACCTAGGTGACCTGGGCTCACGGCCCAAATACCGACACCGTTAGGTCACCTAGGTGACCTCGGCCTACGGCCGAAACACAGACCGGGCTTAAGTGCCCGCGAGGAACTGCCCGGGCAAAGAGGTACGCCTCGAGGCCCGTACCCCGCCTACCCCCCACCCGGGGAGTAAGCGAGACGACCCTGCTGCTGAAAGAAAGATAAACTAGATTTACTTTATTACACAACATACACGTTAAAATTTGCAATGCAAATTATCTTCAAATTATATACCAACAGTACGTAGGTGGGCGTAAGAAGTGAAAGAGACTTAAAAATGGTTTATAATAATTTATAAATTGCATTTATTCATAGTGACGAGGTAGTACGTAAGTAAGTAACGGCCTGTTACTATCCCACTGCTGGGCATAGGCCTCCTGTCTCCATTTTTGGAGAGAAGGGTTGGAGCTAAGACCTACCACGCTGCTCCAATGCGGATTGGTAGGTTACACATATCCCCGGAATTCTCTAGAGATATGCAGGTTTCCTCACGATGTTTTCCTTCACCGAAAAGCGTGTGATAAATTGCAATTATCAATTAGACACATAAGTTTTAATAGAAAAACTCATTGGTGTCTGCCCCCGGGTTTGAACCCATGATCGTCTCTAGATATTGACACGGTCGCACCGCTAGGCCATCACAGCAGCACACACAGACGAGGTAATTATTAATAATTATATTTACTTACCCGCGACTTTATCCTCATTGATTAATGATTAAAATACTTTTAATAATGTATGCCTTTTTCTGTTCCCGAAAGAGAAAAGGGATTATTTTATCCTATACTACTAGCTATATCTATAATATCTTTTAAAATTATTTGACTCATATAGTCACTGTTGCACAGCACAGTTAGTTTTTCTATAACTAACTGTGCTTGAAATATATGTATCTTACAAGCTGTGATAGCCCAGCGGTAACACCGTGCGTCTTTCGTGGAGGTCACGGGTTCAACCCGGGCAGACATCACTGAGTTTTTCCGTTAAAACTTATGTCTAATTGATAATTTTAATTTATCACACGCTTCTCTGCATATCTCTAGACAAATGTGTAACCTACCAATCCGCATAGAGCAGCGTGGTAGGTCTTAGCTCCAATCCTTCTCTCCAAAAAAACGGAGAGAAGAGGCCTATTCCCAGCAGTGATAGAACAGGCTGCTACTTACTTATTTAGTTATTCAATAAAAGCAGTTATATCTCCTAAATATCCAATCTTAATACTGTTCACAAAAAGCCATGTACATCCCATGGATCGGAAACGAAATAAAAAGCGATGGCTTCAATTACTTTCACGCGGCGAAAGTCCGATCATTATATCTCGACATTTCTCCGTCATTATCCGTTGATGTTGATGGCTAAGGATTTATTACGACATTTCTTTACATACACCCGCCGTGTGGTATCCGGCTGAATAGAATAGCCCACCCTCACGTTGTACCGAAGTGTCGTAAAAGGCGACTAGGGTAATTGACCCACCGTGTGGTATCCGGCTGAGTAGAAAAAGCCACCTTCATTTCTTACCGAGGTTTGTAAAAGGCGACTAAGGTAATTGACCCGCTGTGTGGTATCTGGCTGAGTAGAATAGACTACCCTCATTTCTTACCGAGGTGTTGTAAAAGGCGACTAAGGTAATTGACACGCCGTGTGGTATACGGCTGAGTACAATAGCCCACCATCATTACGTACCAAGGCGTCGTAAAAGGCGATTAAGGTAAGTTGAGCAGCTGTGTGGTATCCGGCTGAGTAGATTAGACCACCTCATTTGTAACCGAGGTGTCGTAAAAGTCGCCTAAGGTAAGTTGACCCACCTTGTAGTATCCGGCTGGGTAGAATAGACCACCCTCATTTCTTACCGAAGTGTTGCAAAGGGCGACTAAGGTAATTGACCCGCCGTGTGGTATCTGGCTGAGTAGAATATACCACCCTCATTTCTAACCAAGGTATTGGAAAAGGTGAATAAGGTTGACATTAGACAGACGGAATAGCCAAATTATGTAACAACATGTTTGCCGTGTGCCGACCCTTCTTAAAGTGGGATAAGGGCAGGACAATGATGATTTATATTACAACTAAATAAACCCCTCTACACCTAAGAGTTCTACATAATAAAACTTACCTTAAAATTTATGGAATAAGTACTTTGATATCGAACAAAATAAACATAGTTTAACAAACCACCTTGATAGTTATAAAACAAGTTATTACAAAGGGCCTTGAACAATGCAATTCAAAAGCATACGGCTATTAAAATCCGCAGAAACTTCTGTATAACCTACTTTTACCTTCTCTTGATCAGTTTGTTATTTATTTTTATTTGAAAGTTGACAAATCTGTAAATAAATGAATAGTACCTGGGTGCTGGGTGCTTCGTAATTTTAAAAAAAAGATAAAAATAAATAAATAATATTACACACACGGTCCTCCGTCCCCAAAATAAGTAACTTCATACTTGTGTTATGGGTGACAGACAACTGGTGAATATATACTTATATAATTTTTAAATACATACTTAAACACAAATATACACAGATTCAAAGAGCAACAGATTGATTTATAGAAAAAGTTCGCGAAGCTGAAGATCACCCAATACGCCAATGGGCCAGTAAAAAATATGCAATTAAGAAAAAATAAAGAAAGAAAGCGCTGGGTCATATGTGAGAATCCTAAGTTTTGAACTTTTTTTTGGTCCACTCGTTACCATAAGTATATCACAGCTTGACAAATGTTAGCGAAAAAATAATTTGCTTCCTATTCCATTAGTAGTTTTTTTAGTGCCCCAAAAACAGAGACAAAACGAGATTTAAAAAAAAAAACCTAGCTAGATCGATTTCTCTCCGCCAAAACCAACATGCTGAATTTCAGGAAAATCGTTTGAGCCGTTTCCGAGATTCCGAAAATATATGTATATACATACAAGATTAACTCATTTAAATATTAGAGATTTTGATTTGATTTGATTTAACAAGAGGCATCGTAGTTAACAAGGATGTTAAGTATGAAACATTACTCAGGAATTCTTATGAGTTAGCCGCTGCATCTGTGCACTTTCTAATGTCACTTTCAAACCCTTTCCCCTCGGGTAATTTTGTTTAAAATATATATCGTGCGTTTCACATATTTTACTGAACTATTTTTATATTTAGGATACTTATATAAATATTTACTTAACGCCGTTTGGTATCCGGCTGAATAGAATAGTACCACCCTCTGGTTACCGAGGTGTCGTAAAAGGCGACTAAGGTAATTTGACTCACCCTGTGGTATCCGATTAAGTAGAATAGACCTCCCTCTTCCTTATCGAGGTGTCGTAAAATACGACTAAGATAAGTTGACGTCAGGCAGGCGGCCGGTCGTAAAATACGTAGCCAAATCATATGACAACATGTTTATAACAAGTTGTGCTGACTCCACTTCGAGTGGGATAAGGGCAGGACGATGATGATATAAATTTTTACTTAACATAATATAAATATTTTTAGCTTGCAGGGAGTTTTGGGGGACAAAAATCGATCTAGCTAGGTTAAAATTTAGAAGAAATCTACACGATTAAGTAGTAAGTAAGTAGTTCTCACTTTCGTATTGGTTCGCTTTTAATTTATAGAATTAGGCGTTACTTTGAGTAGGAGACTCATGCACTACCCGCCACCCCGAGGCCCGGGGCGGGGTGTACGAGCGAAACAATTGTTGAGATTGTGGTAGTGTATGTGTGCAGTGCTTGTGTATTGTTGTGTTATCGGTGGCGGGTAGTGCATGAGTTTTTACAAATTCTGCATGTATCAGGTATGAGAACGAAACACTCTACATTTAGCATTACATATATTTTCATTTATCGCGGATTATAGCAAAATAATATTGTCATTAGTTTTGGTTCGCTTTTAATAAGCTACAATCCAGTTTGTAACAGTTCTATATACAAAGATGTACATCGACATTTTTATGGAGAAGAAAGTCGAGCTTCCTGATTCACTTTCAACGCGTCCTGCGAAACGGGAAATAGTTTAATTACAGTGAAATCAACGATTAAATATCAATGGTCTCCATATTATGCTGCTAAATATATTTATTTTATTTTATTTTATTTGGGAAACAAACAATGGTTCTATTATTAAATAAATATTTAAATATAAATGTATCATACATCAATAAAGTTTCCACTAAAAAATGTTACACAAATATTATTTGACTGGCCCGTTGGCGCAGTGGGTAGTGATCCTGCCTTCAGCTCCGCGGGTCGCGGGTTCGTTTCCCGCCGAGGGCCAACATTTTCTATAAAAAGAATTTGTTGGCCTTTGAGCCTGGGTGTATATTTGTATTTAAGTATGTATTTAAAAATATATAAGTATATATTCACCAGTTTTCTGTCTACCATAACACAAGTATTAAGTTACTTACTTTGGGGACGGACGACCGTGTGTGTAAGTGTCCTATATATTTATTTATTTATTAGTAAGTTAAGATATATATGTCGGAGTATCAATTAATTATTAGTACCTGGGTGCCTGGAGCATTGCGTTTTTAAGATATATTTATTTTTGTTTTAAAGATATAAAAAAAATGCAATCCTAAAAAATAAAAAATAAAAAAATCGCCTGGGTGGGAATCGATCCCAGGTTTGAATTCTTTTGGTCCGCCCGTTACTATTAGTCTATCACAGCTTTGCATTTAACAGCTCAAATATCATTCGCATTCAATTCTACTTTTTTTTATGCCTTATTAGGAAAAAAACGCCTTTTTTTGAAATGAAACCTAACTAGATCGATTTTTTCCTCCAAAACCCCATACATGCTGAATTTCATGTAAATCGTTGGAGCCATTTTCGAGATTCAGAATATATATACATTGCAATATTAAAGATTCCGCAAGGCGTATTCTTGTTGTTTCTCCATATTCAATATTTAGTAGTAAGTAAAGTCATTAAGGACAAGTCTCTAAAAGTAACTATCCCAATGCTAGGCCTCCTTTCTCCATTTTTGGAGAGAAGAATTGGAGCTAAGACCTACCACGCTGCTCCAATGCGGATATGTAAGTTACATATATCCCCAGAATTTTTCCTATTAAGTTTATTAATTGGTAGTGATCATAGCAATTTGCCATCAGCATAACAGTTGACACATCAGTGACAGTTATCCGTAATCCATAATCACGCAACTTACACCCGATGAAGTAATTTACCGCAACCCGTAGTACATCAAGCGGGAACCGAACACGCATCACTTGAGACGAAAGTTGTCCAGTGTTCTATTGACTAACTCCGTATAGCATTTGTCACTTTATATGTTATTACAGTTACTATTTACTGTAGTAATGTTCAAAGAAATAGTCATACTGTAGCGTCACAATATACATATAGTTAATAGCTTTTTTCGCGACTTTGTTTGTGTGGATTGTTGTCGTGTCGATAATAGATGGCGCTTTGTCACCGTGTCCCAAATTCAAATTCAAATTTAAAATATTCTTTATTCAAATAAACTTGTAAACAATTGCTTTAGAATCGTCAACTCTACTGCTGGTTCGGAAATCTGTTCCTACCGAGAAGAGCCAGCAAGAAACTCGGCGGTTGCTCTTTTAAATTAAATATTCAGAGAATTTAATAGAATTTTATTTCTCTAATTCCATTCTGCCGTGTGGTATCCGGCTGAATAGAATAGTACCACCCTCATTTCTTACCGAGGTGTCGTAAAAGGCGACTAAGGTAAGTCGACCCGCCGTGTGGTATCCGGCTGAGTAGAATCAACCAACCTCATTTCTTACCGAGGTGTCGTAAAAGGCGACTAAGGTAAGTTGACGTCAGGCAGCCGGCCGGTCGAAAAAACGCAGCCAAGTCATGTGACAACATGTTTATAACATGTTGTGGCGACCCCACTTAAAGTGGGATAAGGGCAGGACGATGATGATGAGGATTTCTCTAATTCCATTCGAAATTTAAAAGTATGGATTCCAATTATACATATAATTTTATTCTACAGTATACAACAGTCAACAGAGTATCTCAATATTGTTCTGAATTTAAAATTGGAACACACAGTTCTAGTTAATAAACAATTAAAGATGGAACAGTAATATTTAGTAAGTGTTACCTGGTAACCTAAAAAAAGTAAATACAGTTCAATAATTGCGAAAGTCGACATTTATTAAAATAAGAGCTTAAGTGACACACTGCCCGTTAGTGCCGCAACTGTTTATATAACGGCCTACAACATGACTTGCTCACTATATGCATGAAATGTTTAGCAAACTTAGATATATCACGCAATTTTTTGGCGAAATTGTTTAATTTCGGTACGAATATTCATAATTTATACGTCAGTATGAAATATTTTAAATGAAATTTGTAACATTTTGAGTTAAATCAGTATTTCGCGAAATAAATTGTTACTTTGATTCGACAGGGGTCGAGGCCTTTTGAGCTTTGCGATTGTGTTTTTTTACACTTAGCATTACAACAAAATAACTTAATACTTTGCTATAGGACAGGGGTCGGCAACCTTCTAAGACTACAAAACTTTGCGATTGTGTTTTTTTACACTTAGCATTACATAGATTTTATTAACCAAAGCGGATTGTAGCAAAATACTTCTATCATTATTTTTGTATAATACTATAGAATTCCGTATATAAACGAAAATAACGCATAATTCTGTAAATTATGTATTTCAACTCCTTACGATCTTGTGAAGTTTTCATTTAGTAACTCTCTTATATTATTCATAAATGGGGGGAGGGGGTTTAATTAAATGCAATTTTCGGTGTGGGGTTAACACGCCGTGGCAGAATCAAAATCTTTTTTCTATTATAAAATCAATTCGGTGATTTAGGTCGATCAAAAATCTTTTGATTAATGATCAGATGAGCTAGTTAGTGATATTTACACTTTATTATAAATATATTTTATTTTATTTGTTATTAAATTTATTATATTATGATTTTTATTATAATATCATATTTATTAAATATATTTTTTTATTTCGTATTACTTTAAATTCAATTTATTATTAAATAAGTTATATTTTTATTAATTGTAATTAATATTTACTTCTTTTTTTAATTTAAGACTGGTTGGCTGGAAGAGAATTGGATTCTGGAATAAGCCCGCACATTGTGTTGTTTTTTATGACTTTTATATGATGACTTTTTTTTATGACTTTTATGACTTTTTTTTATTAAATATATAATATAATAATGTATAATATAATAATAATAATAAAAATGTATAATATAATAATAAAGAGATTAAAGAGATTTTACGATAAAATGTAACTAGTATTAAGAATTGTATTTTTAAAAGAGCAACCGCCGAGTTTCTTGCTGGCTCTTCTCGGTCGGAACAGCTTTCCGAACCAGCAGTAGAGTTGACGATTTAAAAGCACTTGTATACAAGTTTATTTGAATAAAGAATATTTTGAATTTGAATTACAAACAAACAAACCTTTTTGCGAAAGTTCATTGTATAACAATGGAAATACTAATGAGAAAATCGTGTAGTGCCCGATGTTCAATAAACATATGAATGTTGCCCATTCTGCATGCTTCCCGCGTTTTCGATTTGGATGAAAATGCGATTTTCGATTTACTTTCCATCACTTTCGCCATAACGAGCGTCTGTGGAAGTTGGAATGTCCGATGAATTATACACATCCGATGCGTTTTTTACCAGATGCATTTTCGCTTCCTAAACTAGATGTTTAAATTGTTTCTTGTTTCATATTGATCGATTTATGAGTAGAGGACGGTCGAAATAAGTAGTCCAAATTGTATGAATTGCAAATTCCAATTCAAAATATTCTTTGTTCAAGTAAACGTGTCAACACAAGTCACAAATTGTGAAATAAGTACGAATTACAAATTTAAATTCAAAATATTCTTTATTTAAGAAAACTTGTAAACAAGTACTTTTGAATCGTCGAGTTTACTGGTGGTTCGAAAAGCTGTTCCTACCGAGATGAGCCAGTAAAAAACTCGGCGGTCAATCTTTTTCAAAATTATATCATTCATATATGATCAAAATTATATCATTACATACGATATAATCTAGTGCGTAGTTTCGCAACTTAAATCCAATCTTTCTTATCATCAACATACCCTTAAACAGTATAATAAGCTTTATGAATAAGTGTATTTTTAATTGCTGTTTTGAACTTTTGAAAAGGCAAGCCCTAAATAGATTGTGGAATTTTATTATAAAAATTTATACCGAAGCCCACAAACGATATGAAGTTTCTGAAGCTGTATCCTGGATATTATTAATTTATTTCGGTTCCTGATTTGCCTATTACTAATATAGCTTCTTTTTTTATTAAGAAGATGTATATTATGTCTCAATTCGACACGGCAAAAGGGTAAAATAATAGCTTTTAAATACATACTTAAATACATATATGGAGTTATATACCCAGACTCAAAGAAATGACCCATGGTGCTGAAGATAGAGTCCCTGCAACCTGCACCAACTAGCCAGCCAAAGTGGTAATCTGTTTGTCACTACAACCTGCAAAAGTGTTGATCTGTTTTCGTTTCATGCAAAGTCACGAGTGTTTGTTAGTGGGCAACACTATCATAATACATTTAGCACGTTATTATCACGTCGAGTCAATGGCTTTGGGAGGTGCGTAAAATTTCTACCGCCTGACCTTGATTCGCGAATCGAAAGTGCAACCGGACACGTCGAAGACTGCCTTGTGTCTGTTTTCATATGTTGATAAAAACTAGCAGACGTCCAAACTGTTTGTTATATAAGAGTAATAATAAAATTATTTTGCTATAATCCGCGATAAAGTAAAATAGAGAATATATATAATGCTATGTAGAGAGGACTATCCGTTTTTATACCTGATATATAGGATTCGTAAAAACTCTTTTCCTTTTCTTACCGAGAAAAAGGCGACTAAATTGACGTCAGGCAGGTAAAAGAAATGTAAAGGTCGGCCGTAACATACCTAGCTAAATCATGTCACAACATGTTTATAAGATGTTGTACCGACCCCACTTAGAGTGGGTTAAGGGCAGAAGAATGATGATGATTTAATTTCTATATATTACGTATTTAAAATTATATGTGTAAATACTGATTTATAAAAAATAGTTTTATACAATAAACTTGTTACAACTCAATTGCTTAAATAAACATAAAATTAACAAATAAATGTTTGATGAGTATTATATTGAAATGTTTCCAATTCCGCCCACGTATCGTTACGAAGCGGTTTTTGTCCATAATTAAACACGAAGCAGATCTTTTGATCGTTTTAAAACTTGTTTGAGTAATAAAAACCTACATATCCATAAATAACAGAGCTTTATTAAAAACTAGCTTAAGCGTAACACTTCCTATTGTAATAAAAAAAAAAATATATATATATATATATTACAATATGTGGGGTCGGCACAATATGTTATAAACATGCTGTAACATGATTTGGCTGCGTTTTTACGACCGGCCGCCTGCCTGACGTCAACTTGCCTTAGTCGTATTTTACGACACTTTGGTAAGAAGGAGGCTGGTCTATTCTACTAAACCGGATACCACACGGTGGGTCAACTTACCTCAGTCGCCTTTTACGACACCTCGAAGTAGATCTTTTGATCGTTTTAAAACTTGTTTGAGTAATAAAAACCTACATATCCATAAACAACAGAGCTTTATTAAAAACTAGCTTAAGCGTGACACTTCCTATTGTAATATAAATATTTTTTTTTAATTAGTGAGCTAGAAGACCGAAGTCTCTCACCACACCGTTAAGGCAAACCGTAGCTTTAAACAATGGTTCAGGGTTCATAGCGCTACCATGTAGCGCCCCAAATACATGTAGACGTAAGCCTTCGGCATGCGGTACTAGACCGTACGCGCTCCCGGCAACGTCCGCCCGACACCTATCACCATTTATGTCTGACGCCTGTCGTGACGTTCGGCGCTGATGAAAAATTTAGTATGGAGAATCCAAAATGTATGGGCAAAATTTTTGATAAAAATATTTTTTATGAAAAATGGACATACATGTAACGAGTATTAAATACTCATTCCGAAAACCCATATTACATGGCAAACAAATTTATACCCTTGTTTTATACCTTCCTTAACATACTACCGCTTTAGTACATAACTCTACCAATATGCATCTAAGCCTCTAAGGTCGAGATCGTCACACTGTTATTGGAAACAAGGGATTTTTAAAAACTTACCACTAAGTTGGCCTGTGTGGTATCCGGCTGAATAGAATAGTACCACTCTCTTTTCTTACCGAGGTGTCGTACAAGACGACTAAGGAAAGTTGACCCACCGTTTGGTAACCGGTTGAATAAAAAATATTAAGGGAGATAAAAGTAATTCTCAAAAAGATTTTTATGTGTTCTTTATTATATATAAAATGTTAGGGTTACCGAATTTTTTATTACATATATAAACATTATCAAAATCATATCAGCGGCTTCTAAGATTAGCGCGAACTGTTTCCAAAGTTAATGTGATATAAAGTCAAACGGAAAACAATGTTAATTATTTCTGTTTTAGAACATTTTCATTATTTTTTTTAAATCTTATTTTTACAGATTTAGTATAACTACAATTTTATTATATGTATTGATAATAAAAAAATAAGACGTAATAGCGATCGTTTTGTGGTAAACAATCATTATAAATACGTGACTCTGCAACGAGTATTTAAGCGTATTCAAATTATAAGCTCGCTTCGATCGGTCAAAAGGTCATATGGGTCCATGATGACATTCTTTGTATTACATTTAAGATTTGGAGGTCAGGCGTAAAAATTAATGATATGACTTGCAAATTTCTTGACCGTTTTTGGTATGCCCGTTTGTAGGTTCAAAGGGATATCAAATATACTTCGATTTGGTGACTAAAAGATGTCGACTAATTTTCAGCATCATTCTCCTACCTTAATACCACTCTAAGTGAGGTCGGCACAACATGTTATGAACATGTTGTCACGTGATTTGGTAACGTACTTTACGACCGGCCGCCTGCTTGACGTCAATTTACCTTAGCCCCCTTTTACGACACTTCTGTAAGACAGGGTGGTCTATTCTATTAAACTGCATACCACACGGTGGGTCGACTTACCTTAGTCACCTTTTACGACACCTCGGTAAGAAATGAGGGTGGTACTATTCTATTCAGCCGGATACCACACGGCGTTAGTTTTATTTTATTAGTGTTAATTTTATTAGTTTTATTATAGTAATAAAGTCAATCATTATTATTAATATCTGGGTGACCAAGATTTGCTTGGTAATTTTTTACGATATATATATACACGATGTGTGTGTGTATAAATCTAATTTAAATATTAAAGATAGTACGGAATTCCGCAAAATGACGCCTACTCTAAAAATTATTATTTCCAAACCCGGACGCATTAAGAAAGTAATCGTATATAAAAATCATTCAGAACGTATAAAACTGCGGATGTCTTTAGATTCACTTTCTCATCCTTAATAAGGTCTTGCGAAACTAGCTCCGCGACCCGACGCGACGCGATTACCGACCACTATATTGATATAACTTTCTATTGTTCAATAGATGACTTTATGGATCGTTAAGTCGTGATGGGCAATCGGGTATTACTAAGGTAATGGGTTTCTTATGACATGTCTAAGAGGCAGGCTTAGTACACGTGTTCAGGCAAAATAAAATAAATGGTAGGGTAAAACCGGTTCTTCGAGATGGCCGATGCATTAAGTGTTCCCAATGCGTCGGTTTATAGTGAAAGAGTCAGTCTAGGCTCTACAAGAGTAGAAAGGGTAGGCTGCTGACGAGGGTGTAGACGTGATGCGTCCAGTATTCCTGTGCCCTCGTCACCTAGCAGCAAGGTGGAACACCATGAGGTTTTAGCCGGTAAGAGTCCGGCATAACTGCTTTCGCCCCCCAGCGATTAGTAGTACCCATGAAGGGTTTCCGATTAGTATATAACTAAGCTTATTTGGCTGTTACTTCGCTTTGCGATTTCGGTCGTAGAGCTTATCTCCTGATGATGCTTCGGTTGCGGGGCGAAACGATTGTTGAGTTTGTGATAGTGAACGTGTGTAGTGATTGTGTATTGTGCTGGCGGTGGTGGAGGTTTGTGCACGTGTTTTTTACGAATCCTGCATGTCTTAGGTATGAAAACGGATAAACCACTCTACATTTAGGATTATATATATTTTCTATTTACTTTGTAGCGTATTAAGCAAAATAATATTTTCGCAAAATAACGCCTATTTGTAAAATTACTTTATGTTAATAGTAAGGTTGACACCAATGTTATGAAAACCAAAAGTATTATTAGTTGTTATTAGCAACGCGAAGAAATTGCAAAGCCTTTGCAATTTTGTCGTGACCAGGTTGTGTTGATTAGTTATGAGAACATGAGAACACTTTACATTTAGCATTATATGTATATCTTCTTTTAGCAAAATAATTATTATTACTTTTGTATTAACATAGGGTTTATCTTCTAAAGGGAAAAATATACCAGTTTTCGAAATTAGCATATATTAAAGTGATTTTGGATTAATGAATCAAAGTTGTATATTTGCATTGAATTTTGTTAAGATTCAGGATTTGGAATTCTAGGGCATGATGCGATACCACGTACCGAATCTATAATAGGAATCTTTCGGAGTTACGCATTAATATTTATATTGAAATTTAAGTAACTAGTAACTTTACTCCGTAACTTACGTAATCTATAAGCAAACGTAACGAAATATGAAACGAAAATACCTAAGTGTAATTTTAAGAAATAATTTTAAAAATAAGTAAAGTTATATAATCTTTAATATTTAAATGTAAATTAATCTTGCATATAAGTATATTTTTTTTCTGTGTCTCAGAAACGGTTTTCATGAATTGGGAAGAGGCGATCCGATCTAGCTAGGTTTATTAAAAAAAGTGGTTTTATCCTTTTTTTCAGGCACTAAGAAAACTGCTCTAATTTTATGAGAAGTATAGGATAATTACGCTGTCTATTGCAAATTAATGATAGTTTAAAAGGTAACGCGTGATCTTTAATACTGAATACCAGGATCGATTCCAGATAAAATATATATTTTTGGATGTTTAAATTGTATTTTTTATATATTTAAATAAATATATATTAAAAAAAATACCAATCAAGGCTCGGTCACCCAGGTACTATAAATAATATTGTATAATAACAAATTATTATCAACTGTATTTGGCAATTTTCTAATATACCTGTGAATTCTGGTGATATTTTTTCATAATATTTTCTAAAACCGAAAAACCGCACCGATTTCTAAACGACGTCGTAGAGAAATGCACGCGCGATCTTGTAATCATTTTTAAAATGAAATAGCTGTTCCCGCTAAATGTTAGACTTTTAAAGGATTAACTCTTTAGTCAAACTATTAGATAGCCTACTTCTAGTTAAAATAGTTTTGAGCTGATTTTTCTGAGTCTAAGGTGTATTATTATATTTTTTTAGTACATTTTTTTTAATATTCCCCAGTTAAACATTAATTAAAGTTAGCTATAAATTTTCGTACAATAACCCGTATTGAAAAAAAAACGCTTTGTAGTATCCGGCTGAATAGAATAGACCACCCTCATTTCTTACTGAGGTGTCGTAAAAGGCGACTAAGGTAAGTCGACCCGCCGTGTGGTACTCGGTTAAGTAGAATAGACCAACCTCTTTCTTGCCGAGGTGTCGTAAAATACTACTAAGGTAAATTGATGTCAGTCAGGCGGCCGTAAAATACGTAGCCAAATATTGTGATAACGTATTTATGATATGTTGTGCCGACCCCACTTAGAGTGGTATAAGGGCAGGAAGATGTATGATGTTTTCTAAAACCGAAAATTGAAAATTTAACACCCTGCGCCAAAATTACGGTATCTGGATAATCTAAGATATCAGTTGTCGGATGTTGACATTTGAAGTGTGCCAATATAATTTGTAGAACTTACGGAACCAGCGGTTCGCGCAAAAACCTCGCTTTACTTTTACACTAACTTCATTCCAACCGGACGCGAAAGGCCGCTCACAACCTCTTATAAGGCACATACCTACTCTTGTATGTAGGTTTTTAGTTGAATTCTCTGTTTTTTAAAATACTTAGTATATAAATTTATAGAAATGTTTGACTTGAAAATATAGTGTTTCTTTTTGCGACGTAAATTAACTAGCTTTGTAATCATACAACAGTAATAATAAAATTTTATTATTACTTTTGTATTATAGATCTCCGCTAAGTAACGCCTAATTCTATAAATTATTTGTAAACATCAATTAAACTCTGATCTCAGATCAACGAAAACGTAAGAGCCCATCAATAAAGTGGAGTATTTTATGTTATTCCTTTTAAAAGTTTTAGTGTGTATTTAATTATACTGCCGTGTCCTATCCGGCTGAGTAGAATAGACCAACCTTAATTTCTTACAGAGGTATCATAAAAGGCGACTAAGGTAGTTTTATCCGCAGTGTTGTATCCGGCTGAGTACAATAGACCACCCTCATTTCTTGCCGAAGTGTTGTAAAAGGAGACTAAGGTAAGTTGACCCACCGTGTTGTATCCGGCTGAGTAAAATATACTACCCTCTTTCTTACCGATTTGTCGTAAAAGGCGACTAAGGTAAGTTGACACACGCAGGCAGCCGGTCGTAAAATACGTAGCTAAATCAAGTGAATACATGTTTATAACATGTTGTGCCGACTCCACTTAGAGTGGGATAGAGGCAGGAGGAAGAAGAGACCCGAAGAAAGAATGATTAATTATTTGTTTTTTCATTTTTCAGGTAAGAATCAACCTAATATGGAGCTTAATGCAGTCGGATGGATTGTGAAAATAAAATTTTACTTTAGTGAAGTAAAATTTAAGTAATCAGGTATCTATTATTAATGCTTGTAGCTAAAAGCTCCAGTTTTAGATAAAACAAACGTTTTTTAAGTTATTCTCATAGAAGGTATATAAAGTTGCTTATATTCAAACCCTCATAAATTAGAAAAGCATTCCAAAAACAAAAAGTTTTTAAAACCTAGAAGTCATGAATTCATACTCGGGCAATGAATTTTTCTAAGAAATTAATTTGTCTTATTCATATTAACATTTTGTCACACGATTTTTGGTGTAGGAAAACATCATGAGGAAATCAGCATATCTTTGGAGAATTCTGAATATGTCTAACCAATCTGCATTTTAGCAGCATGGCGGGTCTATGCTCCAACTCTTCTATCTAAACAAGAATAGAGGAAGCCTATGCCTGGCAGTGGGATAGTAAAAGTAGTATTTTAATATTTTTGTTAAAAAAACTAGGTCATAATGATTATTACTTCAGAATCAGTGTACATCGACAAATTATAAAGCTAAAGTAAATAGGGTAAATAGGCTTGATCTACTAATATAATTAAATAATAAAATAAAAAAATAATAATAATTATATATATTTATGTATGTATTTTTTTTACACACACGGTCGTCCGTCCCCAAAGTAAGTAACTTAATACTTGTGTTATGGTAGACAGACAACTGGTGAATATATACTTATATATTTATTAAATACATAAATACAAATATATCATAAATACACATAATTTCTGATCTTTCGCTTTAAATTGAGGTATACCTAATTATTAAGAGTAAAAGCTAGCATTACTTCCGAGACTAGGTAAAAATAACGGTGGTCTAGTTTAAACCACCATAAGCAAATACTTTGAGGCGGCACTAGTGATGTATGTACACTATCGATAGATGGTACGTACAAAATGATTAAATGAATAAACGTACAAATTAATACAACAAAAATTATAGCCCTAGTTAAAAAACATTTGCACAATTAAATTGGTTAGTGCAAAAAAATACTGTTTATTAAATGTTTTACCATATACCATTGATATAATATGCAATTTCCCGTCAGAAGCCAACATATACGATAAAATATATGAGACTTGTTTTTCAATCAAGTTAAATATAATGACACTGATATTATTACAAAAGTAATGATGGAATTATTTTGCTTTAATCCGCGTTTCTTTTGTACTCTGGATTTCAGAACAGTATCGCCTACTTCTATAAATTACTAAAATATACCAATTTGGATATACATAGAATTTACTAATTAACTATTAATAATTAATAAGATTTACTAAAAACTGTATGACATTTTAGTCATAAACTTTACCAATTTAACGATTACTCAATTAATAGTAAAGCTTGCGCCATAACCATATAATGACCGTAGTTTAACATTTAGGTTATAACATTATAACATTTCATATAACAATATAACATTTCGGTCCCCTTAACCTTGACTTAAAAGGTATTTTGTTTGTAAAAACTAATTTAATTAAGATAATTATAGATAACATACGAGGTTTTTGTTACATTTATTGCTCTAATCAAAAAATAGTAACAACAAATCATGAGCCGTCCTTGTAACAATTCGTGACCGGGTCTACTCGCAATGTCGTTATTGTACTTGATATCAGGACAGAAAACGTTTAAATAGCGATTAAATAATGATTTCGCTTTGGCTTTATAGTACTAAGTGTTTTTTGCAATTTGGTAAATGGAACAATTTTAAAAATCAAACTTTTGAGCTTCAATCAAAGTTGAAAATAAATTATTACTGTATTTGTGACGAAGGCTATTTCGTGTCAAATGTAAATAAATAAATATATGGGACACTTACACACACGGTCGTCCATCCCCAAAGGCAGTAACTTAATACTTGTGTTATATATGTTTTTAATGCATATTTAAATACAAATATACACCCAGACTCGAAGACCAACAAATTCATTTATAGAAAATGTTTGGCCTTGGCGGATCTCAAATCCGCGACCCGTGGATCTGAAGGCAGGGTCATAACCCACTGCGCCAACGAGCCAGTCAGTAAAATTAATTTAAGTGCCTATCTAGTTATTCGTATTGTAAATCGATATCGATGTATTCATTAAATATAACGAACATCACTAAATGAGCTTAGAACAATGGATGATTACGAGCGTAGCAATCCAGCGTATCCGAACTTAATGTATGTTGACAATAGATTTTGAAATTCGTAGATTATTAATTATTGTATTAAAAAATTGTGATAGCGGAACAGTGAGACTGTGTGCCTCTTTAAATGTCTGTCAGACATCATTGACTTTTTCTATTTAAATTTGTGTCTAATTGATAAATATTTCTCGCCGAGCTAAAAGGCGACTAAGGTAAGTTGACACGCTGACTGATATCCGACTGACTAGAATAGACCATCCTCATTTTTTACCGAAGTGTCGTAAAAGGCGACGAAGATAAGTTAAGATCAGGCAGGCGACCAGTCGTATAATACCAAAATCAAGTTATAACATGTTTATAACATATTGTGCCGACCCCACTCAGAGTGAACTAAGGTCAGGGAGAACGATGTGTCTAATTGATAATTGCAACTTACTTAATTGCACGCTTTTCGGTGAAGGAAAACATCGCGAGAAAACCAGGCATTTGCCTGGCATTCCTAGGATATGTCTAACCTTCCAATCTGCATTTAAGCAGCGTTTTGGGTCTTCTATCTATCTAACTATCTAATTTCGGGGACGCCTGTCGGTGCAGGGCGGGTGGTCAGCTCCTATTCCGGACTATTCCACCCATTTCCCCAAGTTTTGGGTCTTAGCCCCAACAAATTTCTTTCCAGATAAAGATGGCTTATGCCCACAGTGGGATAGTAACAGGCCGTTAATTGAAATTGTTTGTATTTACAAATACACAATTATATTGTCTAACGTACATATTGTCACGACATCTGCAAAATGGTATCCTCGTTCCGGTTGCAGACGTCTAACTTACCTTCACCTTTGGCTTTTGACTTCAGTAGACTTATTTTTAGAATAGGTTAGAATTTGCATTTATGTGATAAACTTATATAAAGTATGTAAAGTTTTTCATTTGCTTAGAATACACAGAGTTTATAATATCAAAATTAAGTGTTTTTTTTCTTTGTTGCCCTAAACCGTTGTCCGGCCTCACAGCACCCTTAGGACGACGTTTCCCGACACTAGTGGAGTTTCTGCGCTCTACTTTTCGCATTTTGCAACCTTGACGATGCTTCTGTGCTCGCCCGTTCCACCCGGAGACGCGACTAACAGCACGTAGTTAGAATTAAAAAATATTTTTTTATTTGTCCTTCTTTCACATCAAGGTGGAGTAACGAATTTATATAATTTTTCGTAGGTATATAGATAATTGTAGAGCTGGAGATTAACATGAACCTTTTTATGTTCATTCTGATGTCCACGCAGATAGAAATTCAGCTCGAATCTTGTTACTCGTCCATTTATTTTAATTTGTTGATTTAACTTGTTGGTCATCGAGTCTGGGTGTATATTTGTATTTAAGTATGTATTTAAAAAATATATAAGTATATAATCACCAGTTGTCTGCTTACCATAACACAAGTATTAAGTTACTTTGGGGACGGACGACCGTGTGTGTAAGTGTCCCATATTTATTGATATATATTATTTATCTTAATAGTAATGGGAAACAGGACCTATCCTAATTTCTCCTAATCCAAGCTCACCCTACAGTAGCAGTATGTTACGCGGTCGCTCCCATGACCCAATGTGGCGGAATAAAAACCTCGCACTAGTTCACAATACGCAAACCATGTCTTACAAATACAATTTAATTTTCAATCATATTACAATCCATACGACTTAGTCATATCGCCCCATCCGAAGCTTAAAGTCAAATTTCATTTATTTTATTTTTATTTATTTATGTACTATTAAAAGTTGGAAAAACCGTTATTGGTAAAAGAAGTGTACAAAAGTCAACTTATCCCTATGACAGAGATCTCTGCCAGCTAAACTACGAAGTGAGACAATTTATATTTAAGAAAAAGTTGGTGCGCAAATATCAAACATTATGAATTAGAATTACTTGTACTACCTATAATATATATATATATATATATATATATATATATATATATATATATATATATATATATATATACGAGGTGTGTTCAAAAAGTATCGCGAATTTTGTGTATTTTCAAAAACTATTTATTTATTCGTGAATATTTATTTTGTCCCCTTCAAAGTAGTCCCCCAGGGATATTATACACTTGTGCCAACGTTTTTTCCAATCTTCGAAGCACTTCAAAAAATCATTATTTTGTATCTTGTTCAGCTCCTCCTTCGATGCCGTCTTTATCTCGTCAGTCGTGGCGTAGCGTCGTCCTTTCATGGGCCTTTTCAGTTTCGGGAACAAGAAAAAGTCACAGGGGGCCAGATCTGGGGAATAAGGTGGCTGCGGTATCATTAGTGTGTTGTTTTTGGCCAAGAAATCGCGTACAAGCAGCGATGTGTGAGCAGGGGCGTTATCGTGTTCCATTTTTTTGAATAAGTAAAAATCGAAGACGAAACAAAACACGTGCAAGCAAAGCAGCTGTCAACAATTAACTGAAAATTCAAAATGGCCAAACTTGTCAGCATAAGTGAGGGACAAATATACCAATATAACGCCACAAAAAAAACGAAATTCGAATATACGTAACCCGAGAAAATTCAAAATTCGCGATACTTTTTGAACACACCTCGTATATACACACATAAATAAATTATATATATAATACAAACTATAATATATAAATGTTATATTTCCTATGGATGGATTAATTCTTCGGATAGGACGCTATGCAACTGTACATGTCTACACGTGTTTTTTTTTAGTTGTTTAATATTAAGAGTTCATAAACATGTCCATTACGTCACATTAGGTTCAACTTGAAAACCATCTTCGCGCTTTAAAAGATGGCCTATTTATGTATGTATGTAAAATAAATAAATTTAAAAAACTTTAATTTAAAAGAGGTTTTATTGCATATGCGCGTATTCAACTAAAGTACGTAAAATTGTATCGGTGGTGGAATGTTATTCCAGCAACTGTCCCAGTGTATTTAAAACAATGGCTAAACAGTCAAGCGTAAGTTGTGATAAAGCAAAAACGGCGAACGATAAACGTTCACAACAAAGCCAGTTTATCGTCTAATAATAATTTAACATAATTATTAAAATACCTACCAATATTTAAATTGCAAAACCAAACGACATTCACTGCGAACTCTACATTTGAGTCTTGATTGTATAAATACAGGTTGATTGTTTTTTTGGTGTGCAAAAGTGTATGGGGAAACGGAAGTGAACGTTACAAATATTTGACCGTTATATACTTGGAATGTTACGATATAGTCTTATTTAATTAAATAGGCGAAAGTTTTCAGTTTATTAATTATTTTAATTACTGGCAGGTGACGTTATTAAAGGAGGGTGTTTGACGTATCAGTAAGTAGAGAAAAAATATTTAAAAATACTTCAGTTGTTCACATGTTCATTTTTGCAACCTATTTTTGAAAATGCGTTGCTGTACTAGAATTTTTGCCTTTTTGTATCGCATTAATCTCATTTCTTACCGAGGTGTCGTAAAAGGCGACTAAGTTAAGTTGACCCACCGTGTGGTATCCGATTGAGAAGAATAGACAACTCTCTTTCTTACCGAGTAAAATACGGCTAAGGTAAGTTGACGTCAGGCATGCGGCCGGTCGTAAAATACGTAACCAAATCATGTGACAACACGTTTATAACATATTGTGCTAAACCCACTTATAGTGGGATAAGGGCACGAGGATGATGATGATGTATCGCATCCTGTTTGATAATAAAAAATAATTACTTGACGTACAAGAAACTAATTAGTACTCATATTTTGGACCTTAACCCACTAGAGATTTAAAAGACCTGTTAAATTAAATTAAAAATTAAACGCCTTTGCCTTTTGATACGAAAAGCTTGATAGTTTACTTTTTTATAGAATTAGCTATTTTGGTGACTTCCCGTCCTTGAAGTAAAATACCCTCCAAATTATTTAAATCCAATGGAAAAATTCGCACTTTTTATGTTAATATGTAAGCGTAATTTATAAGTTCCATTATACCAAATTTGAATTGCTTTAGTGAAAGAATAACCTTGACATTTACCCATTAGGGACAGATTTACCCATTTATAAAAATGTTATGGGATGAATAGATTTCATCTTTTAAAATCAACGCTTAATCCAGCTATGAAGGTCCATACGGTGTAATTTTCTATATACATTAAAGAGAAAGTATATTTGTGGTTGTGGGTCTGAATGAAAGCACTTTTTACTTGAAATAACTGCGTTTAATATTTTCATTTAAAATTAAATATACAGAGACTCGCGTTCGTGTTGGCGTCGTACATCAAAAGGGAAGGGGCGGTTCAATTACTCACTCGCATAGACAATACACTATGATATTGCCATTTATTACTCATCTCACACACTGTTCGGAAACTTAAGATTATGTTATATTCTGTAAAGTTTGGTGGAGATTTTTTTGAAGTGTAATTATTAAATCTTTAAATTAAGCCATGTAAAACGGGCTGGGTATGCTACTGACATATAAAACAAAGGAATTTAAATCGCAGGTATAAATGTAAACAGCCTGTATAATATGTACATAAGTATTACGTTACAGACACCAATATCATTAAAGGTATTGCAGGTTGCGTAACAACCAGCCTCTTACATAAAGACTGACAGATCGACAGGCGGAGAGTATTTGTCTAACATATCAGTTAAATACATTGAAGAAAGTACTATAGAAGTAAACCGTATGGTCTAATTGATGGTGTTATGAAAGAGTGAGGACTTCTGAAACAGGCTTTATTAAGCTTAAAAGAAGTCCTCGAATTATTATGCAAGATGTAAAAATTGTTATTGTCAATAATTTTTTTTAATTTTATTTATTTTTTGAGAAAGAGGGTGGTCTATTCTACTCAACCGGATACCACACTTTGGATCAGCTTACATTAGTCACTTTTTACGATACCTCGATAAGCGATGAGGATGGTCTATTCTTCTCAACCGGATACTACACTACCCAATTTCGCGTTTACATAAAGTTTGACCCAAAGGCAAAACCACGGATCGGAGTAAGTTGAATATAACGTCCATAAAAGTATAGCCTTGTTATAGATTAGTGGAACGTGTAACAGTAACAACTTGTTTGTCCATATGTCTCGCCGACGCACTTTAGTTTAGTGATACTAACCGTATCATCTAAATAGAGAAAAAAACAATTTTTACCTGATTTCACATTCTCCTGCCCTTATCCCACTCTAAGTGTAGTCGGCACAACATGTTATCACATGATTTGACTAGGTATTTTACGACCGGCCGCCTGCCTCGCATCAACATACCATAGTTGTCTTTTGCGACACCTCGATAAAAAGAGAGAGTCTGTTCTACTCAGCCGGATACCACACGGAGAATCAACTTATCTTAGTCGCTTTTTACGTCACCTCTGTAAGAAATGAGGGTGGTCTATTTTATTCAGCCGAATACCACACGGCGGGTCAACTTTTAGTCGCCTTTAATGACATCTCGGTAAGAAATGAGGGTGTTATATTCTACTCAGCAGAATACCACACGGCAGGTCAACTTTTAGTCGCCTTTAATGACTCCTCGGTCAGAAATGAGGGTGGTCTATTTTATTCAGTCGAATATATATTTTATCCACACGACGGTTAACATAAATTGCATAGCAAGTAGCGGCCTGTTACTCTCCCACTGCTGGGAATAGGCCTCTTCTCTCCGTTTTTGGTGAGAAGGATTGGAGCCACGCTGCTCCAATGTGGATTGGTAGGTTACACATATCTCCAGAATTCTCTAGAGATATGCAGGTTTCCTCACGATGTTTTCCTTCACCGAAAAGCGTGTGATAAATTGCAATTATCAATTAGACACATAAGTTTTAACTAATTAGTGTCTGCCCTGATTTGAATCCGTGACCTCCTCGAAAGAGTCGCACGGTGTTACCGCTGGGCTATCACAGCTTATAATAAATTACATAATCATTTATAATTCCCTTTAAACAACAATAATAAAGTTAAAACAAATAAATCAGCTTAACATAAATTCCAGTGACCAGTCAATACAACCTTGTTGCACTAGTTAGTACCAGTCAACTATTACTGGCCTTGAACCTGTTTTAAAATGGCGCCTATCAATAATTCATTATCGCCCCCGTTCAATTAAATCGCTTACTAGATCAGGATTTTTACAGTACTTTACAAATAATTGATTATTACTACGTAATTAGTATCTTATCTTTAATATTTAAATCAGCATATTTATTTACAGCAAAATGTACAAGTTATATCTATCTTAAATTACTTACACGCTAGGACTATACAAATCATGCCCACGTGGAATGATCCCAAGAATGCTGGCAGCGTTTCCGCGGTGCATCGCTAAGCTGATTCTTTGTGCGAAAAAGGAGCCAGCCCTCTTGTCACCTGAAGAGGCATATTTGAATTAATTAATCTTGTATGTATATATATATTTTCGGAATCTTGGAAAAGGCTCCAATGATTTTCCCGAAATTCAACATGTAGGGGTTTGGGGGGAGAAAATCTAGCTAGGTTTTATGTAAAAAAAAATCGTTTTATCCCTATTTTTGGGCATTACAAAATATTAAAATTTATATTCAATATAAAACACTATTTTTGCCATATTCAAATTTCAAATTCAAAATATTCTTTATACAAATAAACTATAAGTGCTTTTGAATCATCAACTCTACTGCTGGTTCGGAAAGTTGCTCTTACCGAGAAAAGCCAGCAAGAAACTCGGCGGTTGCTCTTTTAAGAATATAATTCTAATTACTAGTTACATTTAGTCATTACTGTACTGTACAGAGTCTAAGTCAAATTAGCGTAGCTTATTCGGGGAACGGTCTCAAGAAATGTAAATACCTAGGAACGATCCCCAACTACCTAATAATTTTTTTTCTTTTTTTTTAAGTTACTTTTTTATTTTGAAAAAAATTACCTATTATTTATAAATAAACTTTATTGAACAAAGGTTCCCTACTTCAAAGCGTGAATCTTTCATGTACATGTTTACATTTAGCTAATTACCTAAATCTATATAGTATAGTATAATTCAAATTCAAAATATTCTTTATTCAAATAAACTTGTAAAGAAGTGCTTTTGAATCGTCAACATTACTGCTGGTTCGGAAAGCCGTTCCTACCGAGAAGAGCCAGCAAGAAACTCGACGGTTGCTCTTTTGAAAATTTAATTCTTATGACTAGTTACATATAGTCATAAGAATTAAATTTTCATTACTGTCTTGTACAGGGTCTAAGCGAGCTATATCCACACATTCTTGTCTTCTAAGTAATCCTCAACAGTATAGTAGGCTTTCTGGATCAGCCTCTTTTTAACAGTGTTTTTAAACTGATGTAATGGCACAGCTAAAATTGATTGCGAAAATTTATTATAGAATCTTATACCCAGACCCACAAACGATTTATGTACTTTTCCAAGGCGCAAAGCAGGAGTCGCAAGCTTATGTAGGTTCCTACTTTGTCTATTATACACATCATATCGTTTTACAGTTTTTTTTCTGCACGAATATTAAATTGCTTAAAATATAGTGTGAAGCAAATGTAAGAATACCTATTTCCTTAAACTTCTCTCGCAGGTTTTTTTGTAATACAAATTTTTTTGTAATACAAATTTTTTTTCATTATCCGCGCATAGCAATATACCATACGTCATAATGATATGAAAGTAAGCAAAATAAACAAGCAATAATAAGTAAGCAATAATAGCAGTAACATTGTACCGTTGAGCCATTATTTTTTTTCTTTTTTGTATAATTCGACCGGAATGTTACGTTGTTAGTCATAACATATATACACTCAGTGAATTTATAATGAATATGCAAGATCGGTGTTAGTGATAGACAATTTCATAAGACGGTGACCCTAAAATATATTATACAAAATTATTTAATTATTTATTTAAATTGTATAATTACTAAGATTTATATGTCTTTCCTGCGATTTTAATTGTAGTTTTCGTATATTATTGTGTAATTAATGTTTGTAACACTTGTGAAAGCCTAACTCTAGAGTTAGTGTTTGATTGTTATCATTTAAATTAATGAATACTGTATAATACATTTTTACTGTACGAGTATATAATATTAGGTCCTTACATATGAAATTGGCGTTTTCTATGGGAGGAACATAAAGTCGTTTTTTTTAATGAAATATATTTAATTAATCAAAGTATGTATCATTGCTATGTATGCACTTTTGCCATCTCAAAACGTTGGAACCAAAAACGCACTGTGTTTTCTTTTGCGACACCGTCACCATACACATCATTAATCCTTCGAGCCGTTTCTGCAGCACTGGTGCCACGGTGGAACTCATACTCGTAAATAACGCGATATTTCATGTTTTCCATTTTGTAAACAGAGTGACACAAAGAAAAAAACAAAAGAAGAAAAAACAAATGAATTAGGGGGTTTGAAACACAAATGCATGAGTAAATAGCTGTATGAATTTGAATTTGGAATTCCTAACCATAAAGGTAATATTTGAGATCAAAGTGGCCAGTACGACAAAACGCCAATTTCATATGTAAGGACCTAATAAATAACATGCCCTATTCCTTACGTTAAACGGCCAGGGAATTTTTGAAACAATTTACTCAGTTTTATAATTGTCAGAAAAAAGGTGAAAAAGATAAAAAAATTACCGGAACATTATCTTTTTTTGTAATCAGCCGTGTCGTACCCGGCTTAATAACATAGACCACCAAAATACAACTAAGGTAAGTCGACCGTATGGTATCCGGTTAAGTAGAATAGACCACCCCCTTTCTTACCGAGGAGTCGTAAAAGGCGAATAAGGTAAGCTGACCCGCCGTATGGTATCCGGTTAAGTAGAATAGACCACCCTCATTTCATACCGATGACTAAAGTAAGTTGATGTTAGGTAGGCGGCCGGTCGTAAAATACCTAGACAAATCATGTGACAACATGTTTATAAGATGTTTTGTCGATCCCACTTAGAGTATCGATAAGGGAAGGAGAATCGAGGAAGGAAAGGAGATGAAAATTGAAAGTTTTTCTAAATGTACTTATCACATTAAAAAAAACTCGATTTTCGTATATTTAATTTCAAAATATTCTTGATTCAAGTAAACCTGTAAACAATTGCTTTTGAATCGTCCACTCTACTGCTGGTTAAAAAAGCTGTTCCTAACGAGAAGAGCTATTAGGTAACTCAGCGGTTACCCTTTTCAAAATATTTATATAAAACTAGTTACATTTAGACATTACTATCTTGTTTAGAGTCTAAGTCTTGTTTTTTACAAAATATCCGCGCAATAGCCCCATAACAATATTCCATAAGACATAATGTCTGGCCCGTTGGCGCAGTGGGCAGTGACCTAAATTGATTCAAATTTACAACAGAATTGAATGACTTTTGGATTCTATGAATTATACATTCAGTAACTTTATTTTGTATTTTGACTGTCCCGTTGGCGCAGTGGGTTGTGACCCTGCCTTCAGCTCTCCTGCCTTCAGATTCCCGTCGAGGGCCAACAATTTCTATAAATGAATTTGTTGGTCTTTGACCCTGGGTGTATATTTGTATTTAAGTATGTATTTAAAAAATATATAAGTATATAGTCAACAGTTGTCTGTCTACCATAACATAAGTATTAAGTTACTTATTTTGGGGACGGACGACCGTTTGTGTAAGTGTCTCATATATATTTATTTATTTATTATAATGCTGTGGAAGTTATATCTACATATCCATTCTTTTCTCAAGCGAATAGCTAGTCAATAGGCATTACTATTGACTAGTTATTTGCTTCGTAGGGCGCACCTAGTTATTATAAACGATTTTCAATTTTCAAAATATGTAAGTCTAGGACACTTATCAATTAAATCGATCATATTATTCAGTGACCCCATTTTATCGGTCAAGAGATACTATTGGCAAATAATAGAATCGTTTAACTCGTATGAATTGCGAATTCTAAGATGTGATCTACTTTGACATGTGTGGCTATATCAAGGATTTTGTAAACGGGACATTTACCTATGTAGGTATGTTAATTACTAGCTTGTGCTTGCGACTTCGTTTAAATAGAGTAACAAAACTCATCATCATCCTCCTGCCCTTATCTCACTCTAAGTGGGGTCGGCACAGGACGTTATAAACATGCTGTCACAGGATTTGGCTGCGTTTTAACGACCGGCCACCTGCCTGACGTCCGCGCAATAACAATATTCCATAAGATATAATGCTGTGGAAGTTATATCTGCATATCCATCCTTTTCTCAAGCGAATAGCTAGTCAATAACCATTACTATTGACTAGTTATTTGCTTCGTAGGGCGCACCTAGTTATTATAAACGATTTTCAATTTTCAAAATATGTAAGTCTAGGACACTTATCAATTAAATCGATCATATTATTCAGTGACCCCATTTTATCGGTCAAGAGATACTATTGGCAAATAATAGAATCGATTAACTCGTATGAATTGCGAATTCTAAGATGTGATCTACTTTGACATGTGTGGCTATCAAGGATTTTGTAAACGGGACATGTACCTATGTAGGTATGTTAATTACTAGCTTATGCTTATTGATTGCTGGGCATAGGCCTCCTCTCTCCATTTTTGGAGAGAAGGGTTGGAGCTAAGACCTACCACGCTGCTCCAATGCGGATTGGTAGGTTACACATATCCCCGGAATTCTCTAGAGATATGCAGGTTTCCTCACGATGTTTTCCTTCACCGAAAAGCGTGTGATAAATTGCAATTATCAATTAGACACATAAGTTTTAATAGAAAAACTCATTGGTGTCTGCCCGGGTTTGAACCCATGATCGTCTCTAGAGATTCACACGGTCGCACCGCTAGGCCATCACAGCTTATTGATTGATTGAGCTTATTGATCCTTGACTATTCAAAAGTGCTTGTAAGCGCTTATTTGAATAAAGATTATTTTGATATGATTTTATTTGATTTGCTTGTGACTTTGATTAAATAGAGTAACAAAACTAAAGTATCTTATTCATATATTTCTGTATAATTCATAGAAGTAGACGTTACTTTGCTGAATTTCATACTACAAGAGTAAAATATAATTCATCATCTTCCTGCCCTTATCCCACTTTAAGTGGGATCGGCATAGGATGTTATAAAAATGCTGTCACATGATTTGGCTGCGTTTTAACGACCGGCCGCCTGCCTGACGTCAACTTACCTCTGTCGTATTTTACGCCACCTGCCTGACGTCAGAGTAACAAAACTAAAGTATCTTATTTTAAATAACTACTAACTATTTATATATTTCTGTATAATTCATAGTAGTCTATGAATTATACAGAAATATATAAATAAGTTATTTATATACTTCTGTATAATTCATAGAAGTAGGCGTTACTTTGCGGAATTTCATGCTACAAAAGTACAATATAATTATTTTGCTATAATTTTAGGTAATTTATAGAAATAGCCACATTTGCGCAATTCCATAGTACAAAGTAATTATTTTGCTATAATCCGCGTTTGTTTATGAAATACTAAGTGTAGGTAACGAAACCGCTCTTATATATGCACGATTAGTACTACACACATTCACTACGTCAATCTCAAAGATAAGAAAAGGTAGGAAGCAAAAATAGTTCCCATACATTATACATGCAGGATGTGTTTGTGTAGTGTATTGTTAGTGGTGTTTTGTAATGCATGAATAGGGTGTGAGAACGGCTTTTGCTTCCTACACTTAGGATAACATAGAATTTATTAACGAACGTGGATGTTAGCAAATTTGTTTTTTTATTCTATCTTTTCTTTAATGCTTGTATTTTAAATTAAAAGTAACAATTCATAATGCTTTATTAGGTAACCCATATAAAGAATGCAGGCTTAGTATTTGAAATGGTTCATTTATAGTGTATCGAACTTTATCTTACTTTATTTTGATCTTTGTACTGAGTTTCGTTGCGTCAGAAGTGCAATTGTCTAATTTTTATTCAGTTAAAATGACGAAATGTTGAACAGTTCGACTTTGTTTTTATGTATTTTTAAAATACACTAACTTCAATGGCTCTTTGCGAAATTTCAAGTTTATCGACTCCTATCTATTTTTAGTGAAAGTGATATTAAGAAATTCGCCGCAGGGCCGCTAGAAAGTACACAGGTTCCATTGTCGGAAACGAAAATGCCAAAACTTAAGCTATTTTCGGCTTTATATAAAGTGCAATTAAGTCTATTTTCAAGTACATATATTATTTTGTTTAATGATGCAACTAAAGGTGTATAAAAACAGCAATTTTAGTACGTAAATATTTCGACATGCAATTTTGTAGCTAAAACAAAAGGTGTTAAAGTATGTATTTGCATATTAAAAAGTTGCGTAAAAAACAATTTTCTGATAATGCACGACTGATTAATGCAATTTCGATGTTATTGCAGATATGTTAAAGATTATTTTGCCGTGTGAACTTTTAATTGCAGCTATTAGGTGTATTGTACTTTCCTTTTCTCAAATCAACAGTACACCTTATTGCGGTATCAAATTTGCGATTTTCTCACGAGTAAAATAGTATTTAGCGTGGGTATTTTAAAGTGAAAACAGTTTTTTATATAACTTAAGGTTTACTAAATGCAATCGATTAACAAGAATTTTTGTTCAAACTATTGGATTCGACTCAGTGTTTAAACTATTATTTACTTATATAACGTCCCCCTATTTATAAAGTTTTATAGACCTTATTGCCAATTTGTGGTACCCGGCTGAGTAGAATAGACCACCCTCACTCCTTATCGAGGTGTCGTAAAAGACGACTAGGGTAAGCTGACCAGCCGTGTGGTATCCAGCTGAGTAGAAGACCACTCTCATTTCTTACGGAGGTGTCGTAAAAGGCGACTAAAGTAAGTTGACGTTAAGCAGGCGGCAGGTCATAAAATAACTAGCCAAAACATATAACAACATATTTAAAACATGTTGTGCCGACCCCACTTATACTGGGATAAGGGCTAAATGACGATTTTTTTTTTCATAATATAATTTTTTTTAAATTATGGATGTGATTAGAGGGAGGCTCAAAATGAGATGATTGGATTGTGTGCAGCATGACATGCATATAAATTATAATTTATTATAATAATGTAAAATTGAAAATGTTTAAAAGATTGACCGCCGAGTTTCTTTCTGGTTCTTCTCGGTAAGAGCAACATTCCGAACCAGTTGTAGCTTCATTAACTGTATTGATTAAGAATTCAAAAGCACTTGAAAGAGCTTATTTGAATAAAGATTATTTTGATTTTGATTTGATAAAAGAAGTAGCGCTAGAGTTGAAAAATGATTGTAGAGAATGGAAGAAAAACATGCTGTGCCAACCCCACTTAGAGTGGGATAAGGGTGGGAAAATTATCATTTGTTAATATTAAATTATTTTAAGGTTTTTGTTTAATTCCCGTGTAAAATGTAAATAAAAAAAAAATATATATTGATAGAAATGTATATTTAAAATCATTCATATAGTATATCAGAATTAACGCGTGGAATTCAGCTAATTATAAATGTTTATTAAACAGAGCAACATTTATGTTAATGATATTGCTTAACTTTTCGTGTAATAAATAAGAATTAGACAAGTCCAATTAACTTCATGTACAAGTTGTAATTGAGGCTTACACGCGGATACTGACCGTAAATAGTTTCGCGCAACCTTGTGGAACCTTGCCGAGACAACCTTGATATTTTGTTTCGAGAACCATCTTTCATATATAAAAGGGTATTAAATATTAATCGATTTGCATTCTGCTCCAATGCGGATTGGTGGGTTACACATATTCCCAGAATTCTCTAGAGATAGGATAGGTTTCTTCACTATGTTTAAAGTTTAAATAGAATTAAATTTAAATTTAATATTAAATTTATTTAAATAAAAAGCTGTGATGGCCCAGCGGTTACACCGTTCGACTCTTTCGAAAAGGTCGCGGGTTCTAATTCGGGCAGACACCAATGAGTTTTTCTGTTAAAACTTATGTGTCTAATTGATAATTGCAATTTATCACACGCTTTTCGGTGAAGGAAAACATCGTGAGGAAACCTGCATATCTCTAGAGAATTCTGGGGATATGTGTAACCTACCAATCCGCATTGGAGCAGCGTGGTAGGTCTCAGCTCCAATCCTTCTCTCTAAAAACGGAGAGAAGAGGCCTATGCCCAGCAGTGGGATAGTAACAGGCCGTTACTTAAATAGAAAACTCATTGATGTGTACCCGGGGTTTAAACCCGTGACCATCTCGAAAGAGTCGCACAGTCTTGGGCTATCACAGCTTCCAGTGTGTAGGATCTGTACTGATTATAAAACAAAATCCCCAAAAGCTGTCTGTCTGAATGTGATTTTCTCAAAATATATCACACGGTGGGTTGACTTACCTTAGTCGCCTTTTACGACACCCTAGTAAGAAAAGAGGTTGGTCTATTCTACTCAGCCAGGTACCACACGGTGGGTCAACTTACCTTAGTCGACTTTTCATCTCGGTAAGAAATGAGGGTGGTATATTCTACTCAACCAGGTACCACACGGTGGGTCAACTTACCTTTGTCCACTTTTACGACACCCCAGTAAGAAATGAGGGTGGTCTATCCTACTCAGCCGGATACCACACGGCATGAACTAATATAAAAAAACCGTAAGAAAAATGTCGGTAATGTATATTGCAATAAACATTCCGCATTTCAATCGCAACAGATGGCGCGCGCACGCGCGTACAACGGGACAAAATTATTATTTTTTATTGAAACTCCGTAACACATCTAGTGAGGAATGTGCAATCATATTTCCTGACGTATAAACATACTTAATATCTATATTAATATATAAAGCTGAAGAGTGTGTTTGTTTGATTATTTGAACGCACTAATCTCAGGAACTACTGGGTCGATTTGAAAAATTATTTCAGTGTAAGATAGTCCATTTATCGAGGCACGCTATAGACTATATAAAATCACGATAAGATGAATAGTAGAGGAGTAGCAATAAAAAATGTTTCGAAAACGGCAAAATTTAAAGTCTTCCTTGCGTGCGCTAAGTAAATGTTAACCGTTGAAAAGTTCCCTTGTCTGAAAATATAGCCTTCTTCGATAAATGGACTATCTTAAAGTCACAGAATTTTTCAAATCAAGTCAAGCGCATTCAAACAAACTCTTCAGCTTTATATATTAGTATTACCCACGTGAAATGGTCCCAAGAATGCTGGCAGCGTTTCCGCGTTGAATCGCTAAGCTGATTCTTTGTGCGAAAAGCCAGTTCTCTTTTCGAATTGGAAGAGAATAAAATATATAAAATCTCTTAGCCGTGTGGTATCCGGCTGAGTAGAATAGACCAACATAATTTCTTACCGAGGTGTCGTAAAAGGCGACTAAGGTAAGTTGACCCACCGTGTAGTATCCGACTTAGTAGAATAGACCACCCTCCTTCTTACCGAGGTGTCGTAAAAAACGACTTAGGTAAGTTGACGTACGCAACGAAAACGCAGCCAAATTATGTTACAGCATGTTTATAACATGTGCAGACCCCACTTAGAGTGGGATAAGGGCAGGAGGATATATATAAAATCTCTAAGTATCTTTACAAGCAAAACTGTATTACAACCGCTCTCGCAATGATTATCATCCGAGACGTGATTACGGCACTTTACAAAACATATCGTGGTCAATACAAAACGCTAATCCGAGGTTAACGGCTCGAAACGGTAACACTACGTAACACCTATTACCGTATAGATTAACTCATACATCGTTATTGTTTTGGTGTACACGCAATGTCAAGCTCTTTGTATTTGCGATCGATAATAACTAGATATCATCGAAATAATTTATAGATTTAGGCGTTAATTTTCGGAAATTCATTAGAATTAGGCGTTACTTGGCGGAGATCCCTAATACAAAAGTAATAAAGAATTTTTTTTTTAAATATATGGGACACTTACACACACGGTCGTCTGTCCCCAAAGTAAGTAACTTAATACTTGTGTTATGGTTGACAGACAACTGGTAAATATATAATTTTTAAATACATGCTTAAATACAAATATACACCCAGGCTCAAAGACCAACAAATTCATTTATAGAAAATGTTGGCCCTCGGCGGGAATCGAACCCGCGACCCGCGGAGCTGAAGGGTCACTACCCACTGCTCCAATGGGCCAGTCAATACTAAAATTATTTTTCTATAATCCGCGATGAAATAAAATAGAAAATATATATAATGCTAAATGTAGAGTGGACACTCTGTTTTCATACCTGATACTAAAGGATTCGTAAAAACACATGCACAAACCTACACCACCGCCACCACGATACAGCACTACACACGTTCACTATCACAAACTCAACAATCGTTTCGCACCGCAATCGCTGCATCACTGTGCGTAGTGCGAGTTTTTCAACCTACTCGATCGCGTTAGCGTAACGCCAATTTGTATGACGCTGCAATAGCGACATCTAGTGATTGCTATACATGTTACAAATTTCGCCATACAAATTGCGTTACGCTAACGCGATCGAGTAGGTTAATAACATTCGCACTACGCACACAGGAGAGATTGTAATTCATGATTTTTGAATAACTATTACCGCTTACACAGCGCACGTAAAGAAAGCTTTAAATTTTGCCGTTTTCGTATATTTTTTATTGCTGCTCCTCTCCTATTCATCTTAGCGTGATGTTATATAGCCTATAGCCTTCCTCGATAAATGGACTATCTTATACTGAAAGAATTTTTCAAATAGGTCATGTAGTTCCTGAGATTACTGAGTTCAAACAATCAAACAAACAAACTCTTCAACTTTATATATTAGTATAGATATATAAATATGGATCGCACTATTATTATGAAGATGGTATTATAGTATTTTATAAATTTTCCCACTTAACAGCGTAGATCTCTCATAGAGATCGATAGTCTTTTGTTTTTCGTATTTGTTTCATTTCAAAATTGCTTCTGGGTAAATAAATATATACAGATACCGCAAATTTGTATAAACTAATTTATTCTCATTACCTTAACCTAGATTTGTAAGAAATTTTATAATAGCAATGTATTTAGTATACATTGCTATATTATGTTGTGATAGCCTAGCGGTGAAATATAATTCTAAATATTATTAACATTCAAGTCGTTACTGTTTTGTACAGGTTCAAAGAGAGCTATATCCACACATTCTTATCTTCTAAATAATCTTTAAGAGTATAGTAGGCTTTCTGTATCAGCCTCTTTTTAACAGTGTTATGTTCGATGTGATATGTTCCGAATAGGCTAACTGATATTGGTAACTTGTGAAACAGGCCCTTAATGTAAATGGTAGATACTCGTATTTGGGCCGCAAGTAGCCCGCGGGCAAGTTGCTCATCATCCTCATCTATTATACTCAGCCGGATATAAAACGGCATGTCTTACTCATCTTTGATCTAAACCATAATATTTTAAAACTTACGCTATTAGGAGCTTTAAAGTTATCAATTATGATAATGTTAGTAACGTGTAGGTAGATTAAATAACCAATGGAGCAGGAAACTCCGAGACCAGTCCGATCAGAAAGTAAGGCCGGTTCGAGGTCAGGCGAATGTACATATATTATTCAGTATAGTTCTGTAATCATTTTGTCTTCGTGGCTGAGATTAGTACACGTGGCGGCCTAGATTCTAGTATCTTGCTAGTTCTACTCAGTAGTAGAAAACTTCTGAATCTTAGAGCTAGCTAGAGGTAGCTTCTTTAAAAACGTTTAACGGTTCAAAAGTACTGAAAACATTATCTATACGAATATATAAAGCTGAAGAGTTTGTTTGTTTGCTTGTTTGATTGTCGAACGCGCTAATCTCAGAAACTACTGGACCGATTTGAAAAATTATTTCAGTGTAAGATAGTCCATTAATTGAGGAAGGCCATAGGCTTAGCGTCATGCTAAGATGAATAAGAGAGGAGCAGCAATAATAAATAGAACGAATACGGCAAAATTTAAAGCTTTCCTTGCGTGCGCTGAGTTAATTGTAAAAGTTAATAACTTTTAAAAATCATGTATTACAAAATTACAACACATTGGTAAGAAATGAGCGTGCTCTATTCTGCTCAGCCGGATATCGCATGGCGGGTCAACTTACCTTAGTTGCCTTTTACGATAAATCGGTAAGAAATAAAGGGGGCTTATTCTCTACATTCTCTGTTCAGCCGAATACCACACGGCATTCTACTTGATTAAAGAATATTTTGAATTTGAATTTGCTCCCTTTTGAAATATTTATTATTGGGTAGAGTATCGGTGGTTTATATAATGGAGGCACAGCTAGTATAGTATAAAAAAATCGCGTTTTTCCTTTAGGTAGCAGAAAAGGCACTAATAATTAGATAGTAGGTAATAAAAAGAAAGAAGTAGACAAAACAAAGTAGTAGACAAGAAGAAATAAAGACAGTACTAGACAAAAAGACAGTAAAGAAATAATTGAGGGTAATTTAAGTATAAGTTGATTTGAAAGATGATCACTTCTGATTTTGGTAATGGCTATTACTAAATACTAAACTAAATATAATAATATTAATAATAAATATATGGGACACTTACACACACGGTCGTCCGTCCCCAAAGTAAGTAACTTAATACTTATGTTATGACAGACAACTGGTGAATATATACTTATATATTTTTTAAATACATACTTAAATACAAATATACACCCAGGCTGAAAGACAAACAAATTCATTTATAGAAAATGTTAATTATGGCCAGTCAAAATACAAAATAAAGTTACTGAATGTAAAATTCATGGTATCCAAAAGTCATTCAATTCTGTTGTTTGTTCCAAATTTGAATTGAATTGAAAATTTATTCATTTCGTTACACTACGATCCTCATAAAATTATAATAAATAAATAATTTATATAATTCAGATTTTAAAAAGGTTATAATTTTTTCTATCAATAAAATGCCGTGACATTACGATTTTTGATTTGGTAACAATTTCGTAATTATTTATTTGAAAATGTATTTAGAATTCAAGTTACATATTGTTTTTAACATCTTGCATTGAATTTACGTGTTTACGCTTAAAGAATCAGTGTCAAGGTACGAAATAATTAAGTAAAATATTATCTATATAAATCACTGCGTTCATTCACTCGAATTAAATTAACGAGTAGGTATATTTGGTAGGTATATTTAAGGGTTGTCTGGAAGAGATCACAACAGTGTGATAAGACCGCCCTTTGCACTTTTAATTGTTTCTATTATCTATGTCTCTTGTTCTTTTCACTCTGTTTTTTATTTGTGCAAAAAAGTTATTCTTCTTCTTCTTCTATATTTGGTTTTTGCTTTAGAGATTTACGGGCGTCCCTCGAGTAACTTCGTTATTTATAAATTTTCAAAATATTAACTATTTATGTAACATGCTGACCCTAACGGACGGAGGATCATCCTCCTGCCCTTATCCCACTCTAAGTGAGGTCGACTCAACATGTTATAAACATGTTGTCACATGATTTGGCTATGTATTTTGCGACCGGCCTCCTGTCTGACATCAACTTACCTTAGTCATATTTTATGATACCTCGGTAAGAAAGAGGGTGGTCTATTCTACTTAACCGGATACCACACGGCGGCTCGACTTACCTTAGTCGCCTTTTACGAAACCTCGGTAAGAAATGGGGTGGTCTATTCTACTCAGCCGGATACCACACGTCGGTTCGACTTACCTTAGTCGCCTTTTACGACACTTTGGTAAGAAATGATGTTGGTCTATTCTACTCAGCCGGATACCACACGGCGAGTCGACTTACTTTAGTCGCCTTTTACGACACCTCTGTAAGAAATGAGGGTGGTCTATTCTACTCAGCCGGATACCACACGGCGGGTCGACTTACCTTAGTCGCCTTTTACGACACCTCGGTAGGAAATGATGTTGGTCTATTCTACTCAGCCGGATACCACACGGCGGCTCGACTTACCTTAGTCGCCTTTTACGACACCTCGGTACGAAATGAGATTGGTCTATTCTACTTAACCGGATACCACACGGCGGCTCGACCTACCTTAGTCGCCTTTCACGATAGCTCGGTAAGAAATGATGTTGGTCTAGTCTACTCAGCCGGATACCACACGGCAGATACTTTGTCTATTATATACATATCCAATAATTGTTTATAGTTTTATGTACAATTGTAAATGCCTTTTTTGTAATACAAATATTTTTTATTACCCCATACCCCATATATTTGGTCCAAATAGAAATAATATCTCATATATTCACGTATCTAATACAATGATTTACAATTATGACCGAAAGGCGGTTGACATTTCATAAGGTCGCTTCGGTTTATTTTGGCTAGTTTTCGCAGACCGGTCTTGTCAAAGAAATATCAACAACAATCGCTATATAGTAGAATACCGAAATCAAAAATTATGTTTTCGTTGTACTTGCTTTACTGGTATTGTAAAGTAGCGGCCTGTTATTATCCCACTGCTGAGAATAGGCCTCTTCTCTCCTCAAAAGATTGAAGCTAAGACCTACTACGCTGCTCCAATGCGGATTGGTAGATTACACATATCTCCAGAATTCTCTAGAGATATGCAGGTTTCCTCACGATGTTTTCCTTCACCGAAGAGCGTGTGATAAATTGCAATTATCAATTAGACACATAAGTTTTTAATAGAAAACTCATTGGTGTCTGCTCGGGTTTGAACCCGTGACCTCCCCGAAAGAGTCGCACGGTGTTACCGCTGGGCTACCACAGCTTCTGGTATTGTTATATTGAGGAAATCGACTCAGCCGGATACCACATGGCGGGTCAACTTACCTTAGTCGCCTTTTATGACACCTCGGTAGAAAATGAGGGTGGTCTATTCTACTCAGACGGATACCACACAGCGGGTCGACTAACCTTAGTAGCCTTAAGGATGATTCACGCTACACCGTGCCGCGACCGGGCCGTGCCCCGTCCGGGGCACGGTCGAACATTATAGTATACTTGTAGTATGAAGTGATTCATGCCTAACCGTGCCCCGGCCGTGTCCCGGCCGTGCACGGCCGGGGCACGGCGTTGAAATGTCGGTGGGTATTGTTTCCCGGCTCCGGCACGGTTCAGCCCCGACACGTTGTAACATAAACATATGCGCCCGGGCGCCCGCAGAGCAGTCAACGTCAAATCTTAGTGAGTTTAGCAGCTTAACAGCAAAATGGACAATGCAAATTGTTTAGAATGTGTGTAATTTGCTCTGTGATTTACGACATGAGCCATCCTAAGTATTTAGATAACAAATAAAATAATTTCCAATACTTCATCATCGATGGCAATTGCAATAGCTGCTAATTCAAATTGTGAAACTGCATATTTACTTAGGCGTCAAGTCTATCGATAGATGGAATCACTTGCTGACAAAAACTACTTAACATAGATATAAGTCGTGCAAATAATAAACCCAAACAGCCCGGTGTAACATGAATGACTGGCACGGCCGGGGCACGGTGGCCGTGCCCCGGCCGTGGCACGGCCCGGTCGCGACACGGTGTAGCGTGAATCATCCTTTATACGACTTGTTATGCCAGCTCTACTTAGGATGGGATAAGGGGAAAATAATGACGATATTCATTATTTAAACCTATTAAAGTACTTTAATATGCAATTCTGGCAATAGTAATAATATTAGATTATCTGTTGTATCATAATATCAATCTTTTATAAAGTACTCTGTGATAACGTAATATTATATTTAATATTTTCCATCGTTTTCTAGAAAAGGTTTAAAATATCTGTGTGTTTCATGTCACATGTGAAAAAAGGTCCTTAAAGTAAACAGATTACAATAAATTTCAAAGTTTTAAAATGATTGTGTTCAATCATGGCATAATAAAATGACGCAAGTGCATTCGATAATTTAAAATACTTAAAAAAAAAAGAATATTATTAAGTGTAAGATAATGTGTCGTAATCTGCTTACTAAAAAGAACCTTTTTGTTACATGTTTACCTACCTATACGGAGGTGACTTGGAGTAGAAAAATCGATTAATAAATAAACGATTTTTATCCCTTTAAAAATAATCGATTTTTAAAAAATCAATTTTTTCCTATTTCAAAAGTTGTCTTTTTTAATATTAATAATTAATTACAACAAAGGCTAATTATAGTGGACAACTACCAATAAATAATATCAGATGCGCTGTTTGTGAAATTGGATTAAATATGTAGTTTGGCTAAATTGGTTTCATCCAACAATGCATATCTAATCTTAAAAATCAAGATAAAGAGTAAAAAAGAAAAAGGGATACCTAAAATAATCGATTAAAAAAATCGATTTTTGAAGAAAATGTAATCGATTATTTAAAATCGATTATTTTTCACATCGCTACCTACCTAACTGGTTAACTACCTAAACCTACAGAGTATAGTTTCTACCATTCTTCCTAACTTCATTTAAACATTTTTATATTAAAATATATAAATGTATGGGCTGTATGGCCATGCGAGAATTGCCGCAGGCGGGAGAAAACAACCTGCGTTGCGCCCAAATTTGAATTAAGAACCTGTTCGCTTTTCGTCGACCTCGTTACGTACGTTTACGGACCTTTTTGCTGAATCGCGCGTCGCGATCGGTCACTTTCGATTTTGATTAGACCACAGACAAGTAACTGTTGTCTCTGAATAATACCGAATGTAAACTTGTGGTTTGTGGGTACGTTTTAGATACCTTTATCTTTTTCAAGGTTTATTGGATTTATTTTTAAAATTCCATATTTATTTCTCATTTATAAAATCGAATAATTAATGTATCTATTTTCAACATTATTTTATATTAAAAAAAGGATAAAAATTTTAGTTTTTATTTTTCTAAAAATGCTTTTAATTAATATAAGTATTGATTATTTGATATTATTTATTTCTTGATTACAAAAATAAACAATTAATCGTTATCTGAATTATAAATTAGTGCATATGCAACATAAACTTGTAATCGTATAAAATAACTTAATTGGCTATAAATTAATATTTACACTGTAAAGTCGGAACAAAATTAATATTAGATTACTAACAGATTATATTTCATTCATAACGTCATAACTAAAACAATTTGTATTCTAAGCAGATTAGAAATATACTAAATGCTAATCATCTTTCACCTCAATGCGAATGACCTCTGTTAGAAAGTGTCCTATAAATTAATTATTCCATATCATCGATTTCATGTACTTGACATTCAAGTCACCTGCAAGATTTGAAAAATTCAAACGACAATGAACTGTAATACAATGAAATAAAGTTTTAATTTTATTAACATGATTTTGTAACATAAGTTAATTATACGCGATAAATTTGACTTTGATCTGTTTTTTCCTAATTCAGAATTTCGATCGTGTTTCAAGCTGTCGTGAATTTGAATTTCGAACTTTCTTTGAAAATTTTTCTTTTGTTTGTTGGAAGTATGCAAAAATCAAAGACATTTTAGAGTTTATATTAAAGACTTTTCATTGAGATTTTTAAAGATAATTGTTTTAAATAATAACTATAATAAATCTTAATTTATTTTATTCTGAATTATATCTTCATTTACTTCTCTATTACATCCATTTATGATACTTATTTATCTAGAACAGTGTAAACCGTTCGCAAATTTTTTATAGTTACATTTCTGTTGATTTATAGTATTTATTCATTAGCATTGATATTTTTTTTCTAAACTTTGCTTTATAATAATAACCTTGCTGTTTTTATTGTAATAAGACTCAGTCTGTTCTTTTAAAATATTTATTTCAAAATCCAATGAATAATATGTTCAGTTTATTTGGAAATATAAAGCTCATTGTATGGGTAATGTTCCAGAAACTATAATAGAAAATAAATGAGCATAATGTATGGTACGCAACCGTGCCGAAATACTCTTTTTGTAGTTTCTTTAAACAAATATACGTATTCAAATAAAAATAAAGTTGAGATTACTGTAAATAATTTTAAACGTATACATTGTTGCAGTCTATTTGAATGACAAAACTTTAAAGGTATGTACACACATTACTTTGCAATAAAATTATTATAACGATATTTTTCATTTATATTTCTATACATATTATAAAAGAAAGTAAGCCGTGTGGTATCCGGCTGAATAGAATAGTACTACCCTCATTTCTTACCGAGGTGTCGAAAAAGGCGACTAAGGTAAGTCAACCCGCCGTGTGGTATCCGGCTCAGTAGAATAGACCAACCTCTTTCTTACCGAGGTGTCGTAAAATACGACAGAGGTAAGTTGAAGTCAGGCAGGCGGCCGGTCGTAAAAACGCAGCCAAATCATGTGACAGCATGTTTATAACATGTTGTGCCGACCCCATTAAGAGTGGGATAAGGGCAGGAAGATGATGATTTTTCATTTATATTTCTATACGTATTATAAAACAAAGTCCCCAAGCTTAGTCGCGTGCGCCGCGTAAACCAACAGAGATATACTTAAGTAATGTACTAGATAATTGTAGATCTACAAAAATACTCCAAAAAAGTCTGCGACAGCATGTCACCATCTCTTATGGTTAACCCACAATATAATATAATTTATAGAATTAGGCGTTACTTTGCGGAGATCCATAATACAAAAGTAATAATAAAATTATTTTGCTATAATCTGCGATGAAGTAAAATAGAAAATATATATAATGCTAAATGTAGAGTGGACAATCCCTTTTTATACCTGATACAAACTGACGACAAAATCACAAAGCCTGTCGTGGAGTCTATCTCCTGATGATGCTTCAGTTGCGAGGCGAAACGATTGTTTAGTTTATGGTGATGAATGTGTGCTGTGCTTGTGTATTGTTGTGTCATCGGTGTCGGGTAGTCCGTGTGTTTTTACGAATTCTGCATGTATCAGGTATGAGATCGAATAGTACACTCTACATTTAGCATTACATATATTTTCAACTTCTTTTATATTTAAAATTCCAATTAAATTACTGATTTCCATGCGGGCGAAGCCGTAAGCACAGCAGATAAAGTACTTCATCTTGTAATACCTTCATTTTTATTTTTATGTAAGGTTAATTTTAATACAAACATGTATGCTTACCTTAACATAAAGGCCGCTTCGCGGTTGTTACACCGTAACATATTTGACATTATCACATTAAGCGTGTGAATGAAGTTTAACTGGATGTGAAATTCTATTTACAAACATTTAATAATTTACTTTCACTATTGAGCCCTGGGCTTGTTTATGGTCTGGCTTTTTTATATAAATATTATTTATTCAAATAAACTTATAAACAAGTGCTTTTACTTGTCAACTCTACTGCTGGTTCGGAAAATGTTCCTACAGAGAAGAGCCAGCTAGAAACAAGGTGGATGTTTTTTTAAATTCTTATAACAAGTTACATTTTGTCATTATTAGTTTAGATAAATTTAAAATTTTTAAAGTTTTCATAAGTAAATTTAAATAATAACTATAAGTTTACTTAAAATTGAGACCTCAAAGACCAAGATTTCAAAAAATTAAAAAAATTGTTGATTCGAATTTATCTATAAATTTTAAATTTCGAACATTAAGACTTATGAAATAAAATTCTGTATGTATGTAATGCAATTAATTTAATTTATTCTATAATATCTATTATCTTATAAACATACACACACATTCACATACTAATTTGAGGCCAATGAATACAATTTGTAAGTAATGCAGAAGCAAACTTCGGAATTTAAAGTATTGTTTACCTTAATATATCTGTTATGTTCATTTACTGTAATGATACGAATAAATTAAATATTAGAAGGTTAAAAAAAATGTTTGAAATCCTTATGAATATGCAAGATTTTTTTTGCTATAATTAACACATAATGAGATTTATTTTTGAATTATTTTAAATATTATTAATGTGAAAGTTAACATTTTTTACTTTCATAGTTTTCCAAAGGTAAAAGTGTGATTTATTAACGTAGTTTAGTTTTAATACACTAAACTTCTATCTTTTTTTTGGCTTCGGAAAAACATATTTAATTTAAATAATTTTCAAAATTTAGGTTAGTGCGAATGCAGTTGCGGGTACAGCTTGTGTTTTTATAAACTCAAAAATATTTCATAGTTTACCAAATTTAAAAACTTATTTTTGTTCTTTATGGATACCTTATAATAACTTAATAACATAACTTATAACTCACAGGCATAAACAAAATTTTGTTCTAATTTACGTATTGTTTGAATTGGCAAAGATCAGCATCTATAAAGCCTTGACAGTTTCACATCCATTAACAATTAATAAATCAAGAACAATTCATATTTGACAGTATTTTTTTAAAATCATTAGTGACGCTGAGAACGTATTCCTTCCTTGTCTTTTGTTTGCTACAGAATATAAATGGTGCGTGTCAAGGCTGTAAAAAACGGGCTTATAATCTGTCTAATAGGTCATTCAAATAATCGTATTATATGCAAAATCCTATTGTCCCGTGAGATGCTATTGTTTTATGTACATGCTCTGTCGATAGGGACAATGACCTAGTACTTGTCCATTCTATGACCTAGCATTTTTGCCATAATTAATACTTAATTCAGTTCAATTATGAAAATATTCGTTATTTGTTTTTAATGTCGACTAGTGTGCCTTATTTTAAATGTTAATCTAATGCACTCTGTGGTTAAGGGCCTGTTTCACAAGTTACTGATAAAGTGTCGGTTAGTTAACCGACAAATAAACTAAGTAGTAGATAAATGTCTCTAAAAAGTAAAAAAATTGAAAAAAATAAAATCGCAGCCATTTTGAAATAGGTATTTGCTATCCAGCAGATAAACAAAATATTGCCACGTGATCTACCTGTTAACTTATTAGGGACTTTAAATGCTGAATAAGCCTATCAGATACCTGAGAAACGTTCCAAATAAGCTAACTGACAGTTTATAGGTAACTTGTGAAACAGGCCCTAGATGTTCTTAATTTTTTGCTAAGCGAAGTCCTTTACCAAGTATTTAGATTGAAACATGCTACTAGATTAAACTTACTGTATAGTGTTTCTTCCAAAAATACAGTCTCTCTTGTCAACTAATATACTTTTACTGAAGTAAAGAGGTCTTTGAAAAGGCCTTTACTAAGTATTTAGACTGAAACATGCTACTACATTAAAACTTACTGTATAGTGTTTCTTCCAAAAATACAGTCTCTCTTGTCAACTAATATACTTTCACTGAAGTAAAGAGATCTCTGAAAAGGCCTTTACTAAGTATTTAGATTGAAACATGGTACTACATTAAAACTTACTGTACAGTGTTTCTTTCAAAAATACATTCTCTTGTCAACTAATAGACTTTCACTGAAATAAAGAGGTCCTTGAAAAGGCCTTTACTAAGTATTTAGATTGAAACATGGTACTACATTAAACTTACTGTATAGTGTTTCTTCCAAAAATACAGTCTCTCTTGTCAACTAATATACTTCACTGAAGTAAAAAGGTCTTTGATTTTCTTACACAATCTTATGCCGCCTAGATCCAGCACCTGTTCATCTGTGTTTTCCGGTGTAGGATCACTTTGCACTTGTAGACCCCAACCTCTAACAGTTCTTCGAATTGACTTCGAGAACCTCGTGTCATCCATTGTCCAGGTTACAAACGTCTTTACAAGGCCAATCACTCGTCAAGTTCGTAGATTCTCGTTCAAATAGGCTATTTCGATCCAATGATGTAATGCTATAACAATAGCGGTTTCGAAGGTGATCAGGAATGGACATTTCCGATCGCTTAATGGGCCTTGTCTAATCTGTTGAACTATAAGGGTTATTACACACGATAGGTTACTTATTTTATCCCGGTGATTACACTCGACTCTCTTTTTGGTAGCAAGGAGTCATATCAGCAGTTACATAGTAGATATCAGTGTCTCACAGTTTATTCCCGAATTGAAATTTTGAACATAAAAGTAGATATCGTGAGATAACTAAAAGATATTTTTGAATAACTTTCACCGCACTAAGCGCGCAAGAAAAGCTTTAAATTTTGCCGTTTTCGTACTATTTTTTATTGCTGCTCCTATTCTTAGCGTGATGTTATATAGCTTATAGTCTTCGATAAATGGACTATCTTACACTGTAAGAATTTTTCAAATCGGTTCAGTAGTTTCTGAGATTAGCGCGTTCAAACAATCATACAAAGAAACAAATAAACTCTTCAGCTTTATATATATTACTAGGAGTCCCGCCTCAGCTTCGCACGGGTATAAAGCATATAGCCTATGTCACTCAGTGATAATCACAGTATTTCTCCACTCCATATTGAATTTTATTATACATATAAACCTTCCTCTTCAATCACTATCTATTTAAAAAAAACCACATCAAAATTACTATTTTGATAATTGTCAAATTTTTACCATACTTACCCAAAGACTAAATTACGTTTAGCTGTCATTTATGTTTTGTTTTTCCATGTCATAGTCGTTTTTGCTATACAAAAAGTGACTTGACGGGATAAAATAAATACGGTCGAATGGGATAAAAAGTACCCTATGTCCGTCTCCTGGTTCTAAGCAACCTCTCCACCAATTTTCAGCCGAATTTGTTCATCCGTTCTTGAGTTATAAATAGTGTAACTAAGACCAACTTTCTTTTATATATATAGATATATGTATATATCCTCCTGCCCTTATCCCACTCTAAGTGGGGTCGGCACAACATGTTATAAACATGCTGTAACATGATTTGGATGCGTTTTTACGACCGGCCGTCTGCCTGACGTCAACTTACCATAGTCGTATTTTACGACACCTCGGTAAGAAGGAGGGTGGTCTATTGTACTAAACCGGATACCACACGGTGGATCAACTTAACTTAGTCGCCTTTTACGACACCTCGGTAAGAAATGAGGGTGGTCTATTCTACTCAGTCGGATACCACACAGTGGATCAACTTAACTTAGTCGCCTTATACGACACCTCGGTAAGAAATACGGGCGGTTCTATTCTACTTAGCCGGATACGACACAGCTAAAACTCTTCAGCCTTATATATAAGTATAGATTAAAACTTTACCCTGATATTAGTCACAGCGTTTATATTATTAGGCTCAAGCAATATTTAGTTGTTGCTAAAACTGTCAATAGATTTAGCAACGACCGTTGAATCACCGAATTAGTCAGAAGTAAATCCTGATTTACCAATATAATGGTATCACGAGTAAATATGTATTAAAATCTTGATATCCTTGATCGACTGTTTATCTTTTTTTGCCGCGTAAATAATCGTTCACATCTTTTTAAGGTGCGGCGAGAATTAAGACGTATAACTTACTTTGCGGAGATCCATAATACAAAAGTAATAATAAAATTATTTTGCTATAATCCGCGATGAAGTAAAATAGAAAATATATATAATGCTAAATGTAAAGTGGACAATCGGTTATCATACCTGATACATGCAGGAGTCGTAGGCGGTGGTGGAGGTTTGTGCATGTGTTTTTTACGACTCCTGCATGTATATATATATTTTCTATTTTACTTCATCGCGGATTATAGCAAAATAATTTTATTATTACTTTTGTATAACGACATCACAAAAAAGGTAGAATCTTTCCGAATAATCGAGTAAAATTGTTAAAGATATATTTATTCAGCTTAGTATGTGTTAATACTGAGCCAAGAATTTTTCTTCTTTTTTCACTTCATATGTCATCTAAATTTTTAAAATCAAAGTGTAACTACAAACAAACTATTGATTAATCATTTTTCTCCTGCCCTTATCCCACTTTGAGTGGGGTCGGCACAACATGTGTCGATTAGTTATTTTACGACCGGCTGCCTGCTTGACGTCAACTTAGCTAAGTCGCCTTTTACGAGACCTTGGTAAGAAAGTGATCTTTGCTGCTCAGCCGGATAACACACGGCGGGTCAACTTAACTTAGGCGCTTTGTACGACACCTCGGTAAGAAATAAGGGTAGTCTATTCTACTCGGTTAGATACCTTACGGTGGGTCAACTTACCTTAGTCGCCTTTAACGACACCTCTGTAAATAATGTATAGAATTAGGCGTTACTTTGCGGAGGTCCATAATACAAAACGAATGAAAATATTATTATGCTATAATCTGCGATAAAAGAAAATATATGTAATGCTAAATGTAAAGTGTACTATTCGTTCTCATACCTGGTACATGCAGAATTTTTAAAAACTTTTTTTTGCGATTTTGTCGTCGAGTCTATCTTCTGATGCTTCGGTTACAGGCCGATACACAATTGTTGAGATTGTGTTGGTGAATATGTGCAGTGCTTGTGTATTGTTGTGTTATCGATGGCGAGTAGTGCATGAGTTTTTACAAATTCTACATGCATCAGATATCAGAACAAATAGTACACTATACATTTACATATATTTTCTTTTATCGTGGATGACACCACTGTAAGAAATGAGGGTGGTCTATTCTAGTCAGCCAGACACGGCGGAAACAATCTATTGATTACATAACATAATTCGGTACACACATTAAACAAATTTTCGGTACATCATTGAATAAATTTCAAAAGTTATGTTAATTTGTGTAATTGTTTAATTTTATATCTTAATTGTTTATCTATGTAAAATTATTTATATATGTAGATATTTTATGTTAATTGTAACTAATATTACGTATGCAATATTGTGAGATGAATTAGTGTGATTATGCAATGCAAGTCGAAACGCAGTCTCGAGATCATCATCTTCCTGCCCTTATCCCACTTTAAGTGGGTCGGCACAACATGTTATAAACATGCTGTCACATGATTTGGCTGCGTTTTTACGACCGGCCGCCTGCCTGACGTCAACTTACCTCTGTCGTATTTTACGACACCTCGGTAAGAAAGAGGGTGGTCTATTCTACTAAACCGGATACCACACGGTGGGTCATCTTCCCTTAGTCGCCTTTTACGACACCTCGGTAAGAAATGAGGTTGGTCTATTCTACTCAGCCGGATACCACACGGCGGGTCGACTTACCTTAGTCGCCTTTTACGACACCTCGGTAAGAAAAGATGGTGGTACTATTCTATTCAGCCGGATACCACACGGGGTAAACGCAGTCTCGAGATATGGCAATTATTTGGTATATCGGACACCTGGCTTACATGTCCCCGAGGCGGTCGATGCATCTGGTGCTCCCGATGCATCGGTTAGGGGAGGGGGACTTCCCTTTTCAGAGGTCCCTACCCGGAGGAGATGACTCTGGGATCAGAGCGGCTGTCGCCAGGATGGGGGCAATGTGTACAACGATACCCTGTCATTGCTACCGGCAGCGTGGTGGACCACACAGGTCGTTTTAGTCGGTGCGAGTCCGACATAACCGTCGCCTGTCCCCGTCGGGCGGCGGTACCCATAAGGGGTTTTTTGCTGTATAAAAAAAGACAATTATTTGTTCTAATATCTTTTATAGGTTGAGGTATATATCTAGTATAACAGGATTTGAAAATTGTTTCACCTTCATAAATTTAGGTTTAATAATGTAAAATTGAAAATGTTTAAAAGATTGACCGCCGACTTTCTTGCTGGCTCTTCTCGGTAAGGGCGAAATTCCGAACCAGTTGTAGCTTCATTAACTATATTGATCATTGACGATTCAAAACTGCTTGAAAGAGCTTATTTGAATCAAGATTATTTTGATTTGATTAATTGTATTTTATTGCATTTTTTTATATCAACCTTCTGCCTTTATCCCAATCTCAGTGGTTCGGCACACCATGTCATAAACTGTCACATGATTTGGCTTCGTATTTTACGACCAGCCTGCCTGACGTCAACTTACCTTAGTCGTATTTGACGTCATCTCGGTTAGAAATGAGGGTGGTGTATTCTACTGTACCAGATACCACACGGTGGGTCAACTTACTTTAGTCCCCTTTTACAACACCTCTGTTAGAAATGAGGGTGGTCTATTCCACTCGGCCGCATACCACACGTCGGGTCCACTAACCTTAGTCCCCTTTTACAACACCTGTTAGAAATGAGGATGGTCTATTTTATTCAGCCGGATAACACACGGCTATTATTGCATTTTTTTTTAATTATATATCTTAAAAAAATTACCGAGCAAAGCTCAGTCACCCACATATTATGGTAATAAGATAAAATGGTTTTAATTTTTTTAATTACATTTTTATCTTAATAGTTTACGTGCTGTTGAAACTGGATCGTATGCCTAAGGCAAGGTCTCAGATTGTAATCACTAGAAAGCCTATTTGAACCGGTATCCAGCAGATATATTGCACAATTGCTAATGTTTGACTTATTTCGATATGTAACTGCATATCCATAAAAAGTCTAAATATATGAGAGAAGTATGTAAAGTGGCCCGTCATTATTGCCCTGGTGAAAATGCTGACAGGTTGCTTCTTCGGAGAGAAAGATTGGATCGTAGCAAGGATTATAGTTAAAGTATAGAACCGGATATACTCACGTCTTATTCTATGGGTTTAGCGCGACTAGTTTCGAACCCATCCGGAGGTCCTATTCATGAGCTCTTTTGAACTTTTGAGCATTTCATGAGTTTTTGAATCCGGCATCGTAAGCGTCGCACAAACAAAATGCACAAACTTCATCTGGGCATCTGACAACTAAGACCAGAGCGACAGGGAACACAATGAAGAGGCGCGACCACCGCCGTTGCCTTGTTCCCACCTTCCACCCCTGCCACTCACGAGTCGTGCCCAGCAAGCTGCAGTACGCAGTTGCCACCGCGATATCATCGTGTAAAGAGCTCATGAATAAGTGCCCCGGATGGGTTCGAAACTAGTCGGGCTAACCCGATAGAATAAGACGCGAGTATAGCCGGTTCTATACATTAACTATGAATACTACTCACGATAGTTTAAATTTAAAAGTAGCCAGGATTACTTGGTTTTTACATTTTTTTTCTTTATATCAGCGTTAGTGGATGCTTCATTTTGAAGAAAAGGGTTGGAGCTAAGACGTACCACGCTCTAACGCGTATTGTTAGGTTATACATATCCCCAGAATTCTCTACAGATATGCAGCTTTTATCACGATGTTTTTCTTCGCCGAAAAGCGCGTAATGAATTGCCATTATCAATTATACAAATCATCATTCTCTTGACCTTATCACACTCTAAATGGAGTCATCATGTTTTAAAAATGTTGTTATATAATTTGGTTAGGTATTTTACGACCAGCCGCCTGCCTGCCGTCAACTTACTTTAGTCGCCTTTTACGACACCTCGGTAAGAAATTGAAGTGGTATATTCTACTCAACCAGATACCACGCCAATAATTATTAATTAGACACACAAGTAGTACTTAAGTGGCCGAGCCTTGAAAAAAATGCAATTTTCTTTAAAGGCGAAACCTAGCTAGATCGATTTTCCCTCCCAAAAACCCCTTACATGCTGGATATTATGAAAATCGTTGGAGCCGACAAGTTCCAGATTCAGAATATATACATATATAAGCACCAATAAAACTTATTGGTGCTTGCCTATATACATATATAGGCAAGCACCAATAAGTTTTAATTGGTGCTTGCCGAGCCTTACACATGTCTATCTCGAGAGAGTCGCAAGATCTCTTCGCTTGGCTATTATAACCTACTAAAACCTACTTAAACAAATTCATAATTGGTCTAAGGTTAAGAAATTTTTACAACAAAATAAGTTAACAATGGTAAAACAGAGTAATATTATTTAAATCATTGCAAAATCGGATCTCACGATTAAAATAAGATAATAGCGATGCGCAATAATTTCAACGCGAATGTCACTGACGACATTTGGCGTTTCCACATAATGGGTTTCCAACAAACATTACTAAATGTTGCATTATACGAAAAAAACATCGCGATATCAAGACTGGGTGGATAGAAGGGCTTATTTGTACAGTAGATTTGAACTGACAAAACGACGAAATCTTTAAGGAATTTAATTCAGATATTTATTTAAATCCGTGTGATATCCGGCTGAATAGAATAGACGACACTCATTTCTTACTGAGGTGCCGTATAAGACGACTAAGGTAAGTTGAAGTCAGGCGGCCAATAGTAAAAAATGTAGCCAAATCATGTGACAATATATTCATAACATGTTGTGCGTCCATTGAGAGTAGGATAAGGACAGGAGGATGTATGTATTTGAACTGACACAACACACGCTTAATATTAAAGTGACCTAATTAAAAAAAAGATATTTGTGGCAAATTGCAATAAAGCTTAAAATAGCGATTACGAAATTCGCGAGTGCTAAAGAGATGCATAACTTGAACGAGTAAAAAACTAGATTATTTATAATAGTCCCTAGCTGATGTCATAGATGGGATTGAAATAAGGATTGCAATCGATCAAGCTCAATTAATCTAAGCTAATTTTGCATTAGGTCACTTTAATACTAAACTTGCGATAAATACAGATTTGAAAAGGAAATATACGTACCGCTAAATTTAGAGAGTACTATCCGTTTTCATACCTGATACATGTATCAAGTATGAAAACGATGATTCGTTTTTTCATCAATCAATAATCAGCAAAATTTCGTCAATATTGAATAACCCATGGATTAGCCGTGAAAACGTAACAGACAGACAGTAAGAAAGACAAAGACTTGCTTTTATGATATTTGTATGGATATAATATACATAATATAGATAATTTATGATTATTTACAGAATTAGGTGTTACTCTCCAGAGGTCTATAATACAATAATATGTGGTATCCGGTTTAGTAGAATAGACCATCCTCTTTCTTGCCGAGGTGTCGTAAAATACGACTGAGGTAAGTTGACGTCAGGCGGGCGGCCGGTCGTAAAAACGCAGCCAAATCATGTAACAGCATGTTTATAACATGTTATGCCTACCCCACTTAGAGTGGGATAAGGGCAGGAAGGTGTATCTATGTATAATACAAAAATAATAATATAATTATTTTGCTATAATCCGCGATAAAGTAAATAGAAAATACAATTCACAAATTATAGTTGCAACACATTTCGCTAAGTTTTTGGTCAGTTCGATACAAATAAAATATAAATTAAGTAGCTAATCTATTACAATGAAATTTAATCTTAAATAAATCACTAATAAAATACATTTTTGATTACGTTAAGTTACTTAAATCAACGTGTGCTTGGTTGTATTCATTACACAATATGACTTTGAACTTAACGTTAAACGGCATAGAGTTTAAAATTGAGTAAGCGTAACTAAATAAGCTGAGATCAACAGTATTGCAACTTGTACTGCAATGTAAGTGCATTGACTCACCCTACTGACATAGTTATTTATCTTTCTCACTACCACGAGAAATGTATATAACTGTCTCTTTCTTTAGCGTTTACGACACTTTTCGAGTCGTAAAGTTAGGGACCGGTTAGTACTATTCAATGGTATTTTGTGTCTGTTTCTCAAATAGCTTTTAGAAACGCTTAAATGCTATTAAAATATGTGTATATTTGCCAACTGTGCCTACATTAACTAAGTGTTGAAAGGTTGAAAGACTGACGATAATTCAAATTACACCAAATCATTTGAAATTAATCTTTATTTAAGTAAGCTTTCGCAAGCATCCTTGAATCGTCAAGGATTGTAGTTTTAATGAAGCTAGAACTTCTACTTTTCTATGTTTCGCTTTTATGTTATATATTCTATTAAAATCGATCTACTAAAAATAGGGAGCATAAAAGCCATCTATATTACCCTAATATACATAATAAATTGAACTTGGAGTAGATTAAAATCGATAAGCAAAAAATCGATTTTTTCCTACAAAATATATCGCTGCAAAAGCCATTAAAAAGTTCGCAATGAGCTTTGGATCCGAGCACAATATTTTGTGACTAAAGAATTGAGTAAAGTCCGTACAGTCTACAGAGAGGATTAAATTAAGTATAAAATATATGCTTATACGTAAAGCATATTACAAAATTGAAGATCATGTGGATGATAAAATGCCTGAAATTACTCACATGTTAAAATCTGATTAAAACAATATATTATATAAAATCTACTAAAACAAAATTGTCTGGGCTTTTCTGACGCCCTCCTCCTGTATAAAATTCTAGCTACACCCTTGGATTCTTTATCCATGGCGTTTCACATATGCCCCTAATCATGACGTAAATTTGTGCTAAGAAATCCTAAGAAAGAGTTGGTAAGATGACACCAATAACGCTATAAATAATCTGTTTATCCTTTTATTCTTCTCCTTGCGTTGTTTTCCTCAGTGCTGGTGATCTTTTTCACGGATCACTTTTTTACGGATGACTGATGTCCAGGTTTTGCGATCACTTGCTGCTTTTAACGCCTCGTGGTCTTGAATGGAGAGTGAATTTTCTTTCTAACCTTTGTTAAATTTAATATCAGTGACAATATATTAATTTTACAAAGTACTTTTTGAATTAGCAAAGTTACAGTGACGTCAGCACCGTTCGCTTTCGTTGACACCGCAAAAAGTGAAATGTCGGTTAAGAGGAAAAAAAGTTCAAGAATGTCAAATTCTTGAATCGGCGCACGAAAATCGACACAATCGCGCTTCGAAAAAATTTATTTAAACGAATTAGGTTGGTTTTCCTTTCTTGTATTTTAATGTTTTTATACTTTATTTATTTACTTCTATTCTTAGTCTTATCTCCAAAACATCAAAACTCTTGATGAGGCGTTGCTATACTCGGACGACAAAGAATAAGCAACAAATGCGTTTGAATAAATGAATTAAGTATAACGTAAAATTTTATTTTTTAAAGTACAACGTACACTAAGTAATAAAATTACATCTTAACTACATAAGATATTTAAGCTTTTACCAGTCAATGTGATAAAATTATAAATAATTTATAGAATTCGGCGTTACTTCGCGGAGGTGCATAATACAAAAGCAACGAAAATGTTATTTTGAGATTGTGGCGGTGAATGTGTGCAGTGCTTGTGTATTGTTGTCTTATCGGTTGCGGTTATTTCACGAGTTTTTACAAATCAGATATGGAAATGTATAAAACTCTACATTTAGCATTACATATATTCTCTTGTATCACAGATTATAGCAAAATAATATTAATTATTAGTTTTAATATATAATTATTTAAAAAAATATTATTAATTTCATGTATATAAAATTGAGGTCTTGTCTTTAACAACCTATATCAAAATTGAATTTTAGAGCTTTTGTATATTCTACGCCATTTTTTTATTATCATAAAGACATCGAGTCTAATATTTGTGGAAACAAAACCGTGCGAATTTATGGTCAGTTAAGTAAAAAAAAAAACTTAATTCGTTTCAAGTGTTTTATGCTCTGTTAAATTGGGATAAAGACTAATTTACCGTGACAAGAATCAGAAATGACTATTTATAAGCTATTTCGAATATCGAACACGTAATGGGAAATACATTTATGTCAACAAATAGTTGATGTTTTTACGTCTTTAATATAAGTACCTGGTTGACTGAGCCTTGCTCAGTAATTTTTTAAACTTTGTTAAACTTAAAAAAAAGAAAAATATAAAGGAAGTAAAATTCAAAATAACTTGTAAACAAGTGCTTTTGAATCGTCAACTCTACTGCTGGTTCGGAAAGCGTTTCAAACAGACATAAAGAATGACCGATTGTCACACTTATAATATTAGTATAGACGTCTTTTAGTATCATAAATTTCTACGCGGAGTTTATACATATACCTAGTTATATTTTTTTAGAAACTTACGAAGAAAAATTGAACCCACTAACTAGGTACGTTTTCCAGGATAGTATGACACTGGGTCAACGGAAACTAACCCCGCATACGTATTTTATTGACACGAATACTTCATACGTCCGTCCGTTTCCGAACCGAGCGCGTGTTATGCGTACAAACTAGTTTACAGCGACTTTCCTGTCAAGGCGTACGATTTATTTATTTACTTTATCTACTCTGTTTCTATAATACAATGATTATAAAACTGAAACCAAAATTCTTATGACAAACATTACGTACAGGCCAAAAATAAAAAAATAAAAAGTTTTATTACGATACAGATCTTGTATGGACACCTGTATCATAGTATAACTTTTTAATTATAACGATACACCTATACAACCTCAAGCATACAAGGAGGTTGAACCTTAAAAAAAAGGTTTCAATGAACGAGTCCACGGCGACGCAACAGCGTTTAAAAGATTGACCGCCGAGTTTCTTGCTGGTTCTTCTCATTAAGAGCAACATTCCGAACCAGTTGTAGCTTCATTAATCATATTGATCCTTGACGATTCAAAAGTGCTTGAAAGAGCTTATTTGAATCAAGATTATTTTGATTTGATTTGAAGATTTTCTTTAGAGTATAAGTCAGAGTTTTCCCCGTTTTTTACCTCAAGTTTCACATAACAGATAACAAAGACGGATTTGTAAACCAACAATTTCATATGACCTTGTCTTGTTACTTTCTGTAGAGCATCTGGGTTGTATGACGAAAGAATATCGGCTTAGAAATTGTTCAGTTTTTGCTAACCCAGGTCAAGTATTCTACATTGGTCAAAATAAAATTGTTATAAAAATGTTTGTTTCTACGTAAAAAGTTTTTACTTCCAGAATGTGATTGCAAAATTGTAATACAAATACTTTTCATTAACTGTTTTAATAACTTAATTATATTATATCAATTATTTTAAAATTACAAAAGAACCATACTACTTTCATGTGACTCCATTGTGACTCTCATGGGATCGATAGTGCAGTGGTTTCCCATTGCCTTCTGCACCAGACATTTTAAGGGTTATTTAGACCCTAAGGCCGCTGCAGCCTCTTCCAAACCAGTTGCCCGGGTGGGTGTATAGTTATACCGCAGGTGGAGACAGATTATACGAAGAAAGGCTTCAAATGACCACGATCCTCAGTAATGAGGGACCGATTGAAGTAGAAGAAAATTACAAAATTGAAGATTATTTGGATGATAAAAATGCCTGGATATGAAAATCCTTTCAGCTTCATACAAGACTGCGGTTTAATAATGTAAAATTGAAAATGTTTGAAAGATTGACCGCCGAGTTTCTTTCTGGTTCTTCTCGCTAAGAGCAACATTCCGAACCAGTGTTAGTTTCATTAATCATATTGATCCCTGACGTTTCAAAGGTGCTTGAAAGGGCTTATTTGAATAATGATTATTTTGATTTGATTTGATTAAAATATGCTAAATTTTAAACAAAATAAAAAAAACAAGTCCTTCCCCGTGTCAGTCGTTCTGTTTATTAACGATAAACTCCAAAACAACTTTTTATACGATTTTCATGACATTTTCTTTAAAACACAGTGTTATTTATAAGGAATTTGTGAAGCTTTTTGTATTAATATAATAAACTGAATAAACTAGTACAAATAATAATATTAAAATGCCATATTCTTTGATTAAAAAGAGCAATCGCCGAGTTTCTTGCTGGCTCTTCTCGGTAGGAACAGCTTTCCGAACGAGCAGTAGAGTTGACGATTCAAAAGCACTTGTTTACAACTTTATTTGAATAAAGAATATTTTAAATTTGAATTTTTAAATTCTTTTTGAGGTTTTTTTATAATTAAAAGATCCGTATGAGTAAAAACCCCCACCTCCACCCTCATTTCTTTACCGAGTTGTAAAAGGCGACTTAGGTAAGTCACGTGTGGTATCCGGTTGAGTAGAATAGACCACCATAATTTCTTTTGGAAGTAAAATACGACTAAGGAAAGTTGACGTCAGGCAGGCGGCCGGGCGTATTTAAGATGACAACATATTTATAATATGTTGTGCTACCCCACTTAGAGTGGGATAAGGACAAGAGAATGATGAGTGTTAAACAGAGATTACTTTTAGGAGATTATATAAAGCTTTACGGAAAGATCGTGAAATCCAATGGCCGTGAGAAAAAAAACATTCAAACAAGTACATGATTGTCTCATTTTTTCTCAGTTTACGTAATTTTTTCCCAAAGGGTTGTTATTTCTTGCTCCATCGACATCTTTCGCAAAACTTCCGTTAGATAACTATGTAAATACCGTGGTAATTTTACAAAATGCTTTAATACTACAATAATATTTATATTACAAAACAAAAGTGTATATAAATTATTTTGCTACAATGCCCGATTAAGTAAACAGTAAATATACATGCTAAACGTTTCTTAATAATGATTCTTGCGGGCGAAACGATTGTTGAGTTTGTGATAGTGAACGTGTGTCGTGCTTGTATATTGTGGTGGCAATGGTGGAGGTTTGTGCATACATATCTCTACATTTAGCATTATATATATCTTCCTACACATATTCCTGGAACGCTTTAAAGATATGTAGGTTTCCGCATGATGTTTTCCTTCACCGAAAAGCGTGTAATAAATTGCAATTATTAATTAGAGACATAAGTTTATCAAAGAAAAACTCATTGGTGCCTGCACGGGGTTTGTACCAGTGATTCCCTCGAAAGAGTGGCACGGTCACCGCTCTGCTATCACAGCTAAAAGTGTTTATAATAATAATAATAAAAATACTTTATTGCACATTAGAAAATAAACAAACAAATATAAATAATCTTAAACTTAAAAGTAGTGCATAGGCGGCCTTATCACTAATAGTGATCTCTTACAGGCAACCTTACGTCAGAGACACTAAAACTAGGAGTATACAGGACAGTGCACAAAGTATTTATTAATAAACGTAAATACATTCTAATAAATACACCCTAATACATATTAAAATAATGATACCCTTACCTTATTTAAACATTTATACATTATCAATAGATACATACATATATTAAGCTAAATAAATATTCTTTTGTTTCAGAACTTGAAAATGAATCGATAGATGTATCAAGAATAAAAAGAGAAGGCGTCCCGGAAAACAGGGGTGAGTCCCGAAAAACATTTCTTTTACTTACTTATGTAAAAACTGAAGCTTGCGCTATACTGTCATCTAAATTTCCTATTACTTTTTTATACTTTATTTTAACGTTTGCTATAATTCTTTCCTATCTTTTAATCTTTATTACTATTATTGTAAATTAGATAGAGTTTAAAGTTGACGATTTTTAAACTTAAACATGGTTTATTTGAACAGTCATCAAATTATTAAACAATTAACAAAACACTGGAATCAGATTTATTCACTGTAATGTGTATTGTTCAATTAGCGCTTTATAAAAATTACCTAATCTAAATAAATCACATCTTACTTAGTCTTTATTTTAAATTTAGGTACGTCAATCAATTATATTATTATCAATACATTTTCTTTAATTTTTTACTTTGTTTAATTATTTGATGGTTTCTCTAATATAATAAATACCTGATAAGGTATTACTGGTTAAACGGAAAGAATAAATCGTCAACTTCAGCATTGAAGTGAAAGTTGTACAAATTAGTGCTAACAAGTTTGCAACATATCCGCTATCTCTCTTTAGCATCTAAGTATTTTATACTATCTGTATTGCGTAATTAATTGTATGTTTTTTCTTTCTCTTTCAAATCTAATCCCCGGGTCGTGGTCAACTCCGAACTCCAATGGACTTGTAAAATATAACGCACCTCCACGAAATCCTATCCACGACTTGACGGAACTCTGACTACACTTATGAATTACGTTTATGACGTCAGACTTGACAGTGCTGCTCGTTAACGACCAGAATCGAAACGACTATAACACGAAGATCGGACGATACCACAGCGTCAAACCATTGATTGGGCTTTTGACGTCAACAGCGAGGACCTTTATCCAAGATGGAGTCACGACCGAATTCGCGACACAAATTCTAGGGACCACCTTGGACAACGGGCGTATTTATGCACAGCTTCTAACTAAATCATCTTTAGTACTTTATAATAAACCGTCGAACGTCGATGATCCATTTATTGTTAAGCCAACTAGAGTCCACTCCGCTTTTGATGGACAGTGGAACGTCAAACAAGATTTGGGTATTATAGATCCAAATAAGTTTATTTTAAAAAATACAGATTACTTAGCTCCAAGTAGTAAAATGGATATAGTGTATGCAAGTAAACCTGCAAAGGAGTCTTTTAAGTTTTGGACTTCTCCTATTACTTCTGATAACCATTCAGAAAACCAAATTTTTGAAGAACCCACTGCACGTAAAGCACAATCCTATGAACAGGAACCAAAATTTGAAGTTTACAATTATCTTGACGGTCCAGCTATTGAAAATGAAAAAAAAATTGAATTTGCGCAGCCTAACATTATAAACAACGTTAATTTGCTTCATAGAAATAATAAAGCGTTTGAATCTGAAACAGAATCAAAACAAGCTGATTCTGATGTGCAAGATGTTATCTTAAACGATTCTCCTATAGTTAAAGTAAAACCTAGTTATGATTTACCGACTTTTACTATTAAGAACGAGTTTTCTCCAATATTTTATTATATTGATAATGTTGAATCACGTCGTTCACCGCAACCTTCCTTAGCACAAACAAAACTACCTAAAAAGTTGTTCGGACAAAAAAGTGAACCACGTCCTAAGAAAACGTTCACGTATGCTGGTTTTGCCGACTTTACAACAGTAGTAGGTGATACGGTTATCATTTTCACACCCAATACCGAGACAATTCGCGCTCCGAATCCCGATGAAGTAAATGTATTTCCTTCAGCTAAACCTGTAGATAAGTTATCTACTAAAATTACTTTTTTATCAGCAGATATTCCTGTTGCTACATCCACTTTTAAAGCACATGAAATTAATACCGCAACTAAACAACCGACATATGTTAGTGATGTGAATAGTGCTGAGAAAGCGACATATAATGACGAAGAAAGTTTGAAACAATTTTTATATGAAGTCGACAACAAAACTCCTGATACTGTCAGTATTCAGTATAATAATGGTTTTGATCTTAACTTAGATGTTATACAACCTTCTGAACCAGTTTTTACAACAACTGAAAGTACGAGCTATACTGATGATTTAGAAGAAATACCTATAAAAGACTTTAATTCTCACGCAACAGATCCTTTAAGGTCTGTTATGCCATCTGCAACAGTAGTTGAAGATTCAAAAGAATCTGTAGTAACTGAAAGCAATTTAAGAGAAGTTTTTGTAAATTCTGAAGAGGAAATAGAGAATACAGCGGCTGAAGTTACGGAAAAAGTACAAGATGAAAGCGAAGAAGACGAAGAATCTCATGAAGATGACATTACTCATGAAGTTGAAGAAGATATACAAACTACAACGGAAAGTGGTCACAGTGATGAATCTTATGAGATTGAAACCACGACTGAAAACAAGTATAACAAACATGAGGAAATATATTGTTCAGATGGTCTTGAAACCCAGTCAACTATGACAACTGAATATAAAACTTTGACATATTTAACAACATATTTTATACCTTTGGAAAGTACAGAAACAACAACATCTATTAAATCAGATGTTGTTGTTGAGAGTAACGTTGGATATATAACTAATCTAGTATGCAAAACACAGTTAGACATTGAACCAACTTCAGTGGTCTCTATAGAAGTTAAAAGTACTGAAGAAAGTAATATAGAACCACCAGAAATAGTTGACGAAACTCAACCAGATCTTCAAAATCTACCCGAAATAATAACAGAAAATCCTTCTAAAACTACAATACCTATGGTAAAAGAAGTTTTAACCACTATACCAGATCATGAAGAAGCATCTCTTGAAGATGATATAAGCAGTGGTTCTGATGATAATGTTTTACACACTGAATCTTCTCCTACTACTACAACTGAACGTGTATCAACGAGCCAGAGTCACATTGAAGTCTCAGTTAGCACAGAACACACTCCTACCGAGAATGTAAGCACTGCAGAAGACTCTGAAAATGAAATTGATCTTATTTATAAAACTCTTTATACAACATATACATACTTTACAACATTTTTCGGTGATCAGACTTCAAGTATTGCTAGTCACAAATCAGTTGTTACCAATATAATAACGTCTACTGTAGATCTGTCTAAACTGGATCCTTCTTTACTTGGTGTATTTAATGAAAATGATATTGCCCCAACCAATGTAGACGTAGGCCGTCCTACGGAATCTCTTGCAATAAACAGCATTATTGATTTAGTGAAAAATAAAGACGTTATTGAGTCTGTAGAAATTGATAAATTGTACAGTTCCCAAACCCCAACTCCTACCTTAGGAGATAATTTATCAGAAAGTATTAAACCAGATTCTGTTAAAACCTATTTTACAACCTACACGTTCTTCACTACAATATACGTAGGTTCTGATGCAAATATCTGTAGTAGGAATGAAATCTATACCAATTACGTAGGCCCGGATGAACTAATTCCAACAAAATCTAATCCAATATCAACAGAAAATACAAGAGCTCAGTTTGATTTCAGGAATTGTAAACAGGTAAAAGGAATGACTCCTCAAAACGTTGATGAAAATTCATCAATTGAAACAAGTGTATCAATGGAACAAAATAGTTTGCATGACCATACAGATAAAGAAACGACACCTCAACCTACACCTATTGAAGTTGATATGTTGTTTAGTGTTGAATCTAATCCTCTTGTCTCGGAAAATTCCTATGTTACCGATGTAAAATCTTCCTTTTCGAAAGGGGAATCTAAATACATAGATAATAATAATGTACTAGATGATCAAATAAGTTCTGAAAGTAATATAGATGAAATATTACCTTCCCCAACGCTTTTGTTACAAACTAGTTATACCACATTTACATATTTTACCACGATGTATATTGGAAAAGATTCTAGTAAAGTAAAGAGTCGCTTAGAAACTATAACTAATGTTGTAACAGAAACGATTACTCCAAAAACTGAACCCGAGGAGGAAAATAACCTTCCTATTACATATTATACTACATTTACATATTGGACAACCCTCTACAAGGATAAATCAACGACAATTACTAGTCGTGAGGAAATTGTTTCAAATGTAGTTACACCAATACCTCAGTCAATCCCTACGGTAAGTCCAATCGATACCACGCCTATTGATATAGTAAGTGTTTTACCACCTAAGGACTTAGGACTGGAACTTAAACCTTCGCTGGTAGACAACAGTTTAGAAAAAGATGATGGCAAGGCTACATTTTATACAACATATACTTATTTTACCACATTTTACGCTGGTAATACATCTCAAATAAGAAGTAGCTTAGAAACAGTCACAAATATTGTTGATAATACAAAGTTAGTTGAAGATAACCAAATAGGCCGGAAAGTCCCGAGCGGCTCCGTAGATAAAAATCTTATTCAGGACAGTGATGATAAACCCCACATAATTCCCACAAAAGTAAAAGAAGAAATACTAGCAACTAAAACACCAGATCCGTCAATTATATCATCTACTGTTTTACAAGGAACTTATATAGATAATTTGTTCGCGGAAGTTAATCCAATTGAAAATAATACACCAAGCCCAGAGACAGAAAAAAAGATATTATTTTCTCAGGTCGCTGTAATTTCCGGCGATTCGACAATAATTACGGCAGACAATAAAACTGTTGTAGATGAGCCAAGTACAACACCATTGACATCGACAACTACAAGCACAGAGGGTTCTATTGTAAGTCCAACGCCCGAAGTAATAGAAAGTTCTGTAACAGAAGTAGATATTACAACAGAAACATTACCAGAAGAAGATAATGAGGAAGATGACCCTAATACAAAAAAGAAAGGGCGGCTTACTTTTACCACTAAAAAACCATCCTTTACTCCTGTCATTATACCTTTTGCATCTCGAAATAGACCAACCTTTAGTCCAAAACGTCTTCCTGTTCCTAATAGCGCAACAACTATAACCCGAGCAGACTTTACGCCCACTATAACTGCAACACCCACACTTAAATCAGTTCGGCCAACAGGTAGTTTTGGAGGTAATAGGAAACCAGCTGCTTTACCTGGATCGTCTAGTCCAGGCAGAAGATTTTCTGGAAGGAGCAGTGCATCGGTTAATTTGTCCGCAAATATACCTGCTTCAAGAGCAGGAGGATTTCCTAGAGGAAACATATCTCCATCATCAAGGAGAACTGGTTTTAGATCTAGTTCCCTTCGAAGCAACAGCTTAGATTTTGCAAGTAGATCTGCAATCCCAAGAATCCGACCTACTGCCTCTTCAAGACTAAGAGGCAGCAGACAGTCAGCATCGATATTGTATCCACCAGCTGAACAAAATGAATCTGAAACGTATGCAACTCAACAAGAAGAGGTTGCTACTGAATCTTTAGATGAAGTAACTGAATTTTCGAATAGACAAACTACAAATAATCCGCTATTAAGATTTCGGAGACCTCCTGTTCCAAGACAACCAGGTACAGCTATTTTACCAAGATCCACTACACCTTCTTCTAGACGCAGTATAGCTACACGTGGACGAACAACTACAACTAGGCGTACAACTACTCGGGTAACCACAAATCCCTTACTATCTTTACGTAGACAGAGACCTAATTCTCTCTTTCCAAGAAGAGATCTTTTTAAACAACCAGACCCTGAACCAGAAGAAGAAGTTGGTGAAAACGAGCAGAAAGTTGAGGAAAGCGAAGAGTTATTAGATGAAGAAGAATTTGAGGAAGATAATGATTATGAATCATCAGATCGAAGAGAAAGGCAAGTAGCTACTCCTGCAACTCCACTTTTGAGGAAAAATTCAAATGCGGTTCAAATAAGACCATTTGCTTTCAAACGGCGAAGTAAACGCCAAGTAGATTATGGTAATAGAAAATATACAAATTTCCGTAGACCAGGAGTAAAGTCTGCGAGTACACGACGTCCTGAACCAGAACCAGAACCTGAAGCACCAACTGCTCCACCGAAAAAGCAAAAATCAGGACGTAATACGTACGGTAATTCACGCACTACTGGTAACAGTAGAGCAACAACGGCTGCTGCTCCTAAAGTGTCACAAAGACAACCGTTTATAGTGCGAGGAGAAAGCCGATCGACAACTACATCTGCTCCTGCCTATAGAAGAGGTAAAACTAGAACATCCTCTCGGACAACGACTCTATCATCACGTCCAAAAGCACCGCGATTGTCTGGAAAGACTACACAATCTTTACGACCAGGAAAAACCACTCAATCATCTCGTCCAACCGGGAGATCTCGATCTCGTACAACAACAAGTAGAGCGTCAAGTAGACAAAGAAACTCGTTTGAAAACTTAAGTGGAGAAAGATTTAATAAGTACGACAACATATTGAACGATGGTAAAATTACTATTACACATCAGATACCTTTTGAAGTTACTATACCAGTGGTGAATGGAAAAATTACAGAGTATAAGAATGTATTATCAGCAAAACCTAGCATTGAAACTCTGCTGTTAAATCAAGTGACAACATCAATTAGTCCTATTGGTAATCAACAGTTAGTTCTTGCGCTAGAATCTACAGAATTAGGTGAAAACGGTGCAACTAAAATAACCAAATTTGTGTTAAATGAAACACCTACAACTACTGTTATTTTTACGCCAACAACTATAAGGGGTCGTAAAACATCCTACTCTCATGTATTGCCAAGTACTGTTTATAATGTTGAACCTGTCGTACAAACTGTTGCACCCGAAATAAATGCAAATGTGCCATTAGCCAATCTGTTATTGTCTCAACTTCTTTTGGGCAATCAACAACCTGCGATAAATCCTCTCCTTGCACTTCAAGGACAGGGATTATTACCACAACAGCCAGTGGTACAAACACCTGTTACTGAGTATAAAACTAGAACCACAACATATGTTACGACAGTCACAGATGCAAGAGAAACTGTGTTAACAATAACGTTTAGAGCCACGCCGATACTGACAACAATTGTTGATCCAACAACAAATGTCATAACTGCCACTGAATTCGTAACTGATACAGTGGTTACTACTCCAACAGTGTTAGCACCTCCCCCTCAATATAACTCACTTCTTTTGCCATTACTACTTCAGCAGCAGCAACAACAACAACAAGCTATTTCATTACAAACAGCAAACCCATTACTTGGATTAGCTCAGTCTGATCTCAATCTTTTGCAAAACAACCTTGTGCCAAACAATAACTTAAATAACGACATTTTTAGCAATAGTCCAAAACCTAATATTTTATCGGATTTAAGTAGTAACGAAGACTTTTCAGACGATATCCAAGATAGTAATGAAGATATTCCACCACCATCACCAGCGCCAAAGCGAAAGAGAACAAGGCATAGGGCACCAAAACCAGCTCCAGCTCCACCTAAACTGACTAGCGTAGTTACTTTATACGTCTCTGGGAAACATCCTGGCGAATTTAGCACAGTATTGTCAACTGTTATATCAGATGATACACAAACAGTAAGAAAACGAGAAGCGTTATATTATGAAGATATTAAAATTTTGCCTTCTATATTGCCATCTATAGATCAACTCGTAAGTTCACAGGAAGATAGTTTGGCTGAGAATTCAATTATTTCAGATATGGATAAATACTTAGCAAATTCTCAAATTGTATCGCAAACTGAAACGCAAAGCTTAGAAAGTATAGTAGGGAAAATAAGCGATCATGTTAATTATGAGGCCTCCCCAACATATGTCGTTAAAATAGCAACCAACCCAACAATTAGAAATTCAAATCAAAGTTCTATTGATGACGTGTCGTGAAATCCGAACAACTTGTTTAGGTCTGTAATATAAAGATTTAGTTATTTATTTACTCTGTATCATAGTAAGTTAACTATGCATAGTGCCTTATAGTTTTAATGTTTAGTTTTAAGATACAAATACTCTTTTGTACTTGAGTTTGATAGATAAGGGCCTAAAATGTTAATATTCTTTAAGACCACCAAAAACTTTACGACATGTTACCAAAATTCAAGTTGTAATATCGCAAATCAAATATTCTAGGTAACTTATATCTAATCACTGCCTAAGAAATAACAATTAGAATATTAGTCGTATGTATAAATATTACTTTAATTATATTTCATAATACTCGACATGCTTTTATTTGTAAATTGCAAATTACGACTTAAAATGTGAAAATTAAGACAATAAAATGTAAAGAAATATTCACTTGTTTTATTATTAAAAACAACAATTTAGCAGTTAACTCATACACTTATTTGATACTGTTTGATATATATTTAAAAATATTTTAGCACGAATAATATGTAATTCCGGATTAAAAACTTTTTTCTCCGTTGTAATTAAAACAGATATAAAACTAGATAATTTGGATTTTTTTTTATATTTTACTTTTAAGAGTAGTATTTAAGTACTAGTATATAGGTGGTTAGTAACGACAAAATATGATGACACAAACTTAACAATACCTATGATACTACTGAGTAACTAACTGATGATGACTTTGACGGTTTGAGCATTTTTTGAAGATCCAAGATTCCAGAATGATGGTTCTATCCCACATTTCGCGTCACCAACCGCCTTGGGAGGTGAGTTTGATTTACCTATTACTTAGTTAAATTAATAATGATATAATGATAAACATTTAGATGTTCTTATTATTGTAGGACTTATTGATTTAGTATACGTATGTTAAAATGTAACTTATGTTTGGTTTTATTGTATTTATGAACATCTAGATGTTTTGAATAGCTGTACAAAGTAGTGATGCTTTGATCTTATTATTTAGAGAAACGTGTATATAATTTAGATTTAAAAAGAATAAAAGATGATGTCGTGAAATGGAGCACGGTTATATGATCCCCAATTTTTAAGCTTCAGCTTAAAATAACTGTTTTTTTTTAAACTACATGATCTTTCATGATGGCAATATCAACTAAAAATCATTATTGTTGTATAATGGGTTAATAAAATTATCTATTTCAATGTTATTTTTTAATTTAATAAGTAGGGTTAAAATAAATAAATTAAATGTTTATAATTATTATAAAGATATAATGATTTTTAATTATACAATAACAAAACATTACCTTGCGTTGAAATGCCACAAAATAACAGCTCAATAATTATTACACATTTCCACCTATTTTAGATGCACAAATTAGATGGGTAGTGGTGAAATGACATAACTAACCGAAACAGAATCATATATATAATTAAAGTTGATTTATTGAATGTTCATAACGAACTATATCTTGTATCATAAATGTAATATTGATTAATGATAAAGGTAAGTTATTGCAAAAAATAAAACATTAAATAGACTAGAGTATAAAATTAAGTATGTTTTGTAATATTTCAGCATTTAATACAAATGCCATAGTGTATGATAATACACCATGGAGACCTGGAAGGGAATTTGAAATAGATCTAAGATCAGCAGAAGACGAAAGAAAAGTAAAAAATTTAGCAACAAGAATAATGTCAAACGGAGTGGAAGTTTTAGTTAGAGATAAGAGCGCAGGAGTAAAACAGGAGCAGGTAAAATCTTTTAAAGCAGTTTTAAATTTCAAACAAGCTAGTTTTAAACATAAAAGGTAATGTCCTTCATACAAAAATTAAAATATTGAATTCTTTACAAAATAACTTTCTAAAGCATTTATTATTTTATGTAATATAATTGCAATCAATATAGTTCTAAATTTTTTTTTCTCCTCAGCGAAAATTTAAGCATATGCATTTAGCTTCATTGAAACCATCAAACCAGGGAGCTAGTTCGGCACAAACGCATAAATCGTTGCTTTCATCAGCCGTTGCCACTGTTGTCAATCGTCAAGAGATCAGTGCTTTCTTTCCCCTGCATCAAATCATGCAGCATAATTACATTATCAAGACCTGTATGACTACATACACTTACTTAACGACCGTACTTCAAAACAAAAGAAGTGCTGTGTCAACATTCGAAACAATTGTTTCTGTCGTAACTACAGAATCACTTACGAATCTTTATGCTACTGATGTAATAGCTGAAATAAAGCCGACAAAAGTAAGATATAGATTTTGGAACCCGATGATTATTTCCTAGGTTTCACGGGCCCTTTCAAAGCATTTCAATATACCCCTAGGGTGATAGATAACTTTATACCTATTTTATGCCAACAAATATACCCATGTTTTACCAACCCGTTTGAATTAAAATTCAGGTGCTTTTAACTTATCCTTACTTTGTAACTTATCCAGAATAGTTTCTTCCTTTTCAATAATACAAGTGGAATATTTTTTGATGTGATCAGACTTTTTTATTGCATTTATATATATTTATTATTTATTATTTCAGACAAAATACATGGAAGTTAAAACTATTCAACCTTCTGCTGCAGACATTTATTTAAAAAATGTTCCAAAATTAGATAAGGGAATAGATAATCAAGAAGAACATAATTTTGATATTATTCAGCCATCTGAAATAGGTCACGCATTGTGTATAACTTCATGTACATGTAGTCACTCAAAAACAGAAACTTTAAAAACAAAATACACAAATGTTAAAAATTCAGCAGTTTTAACATCGGATAACTATTTCATGAAAACAACAAAACATGGTGTTTTACCAACTCAAAAAGACGTTGTTGACAAGACAAAATATCGTCCTTATGAGTATGAGACTAGCTCTCAAGCGGCACCAACTGATAAAATTGTAGAAAAATATACGCAAGTCACAGATTATTTCGATGATAAAGAGACTAATATCATGCAGACAAGTGATCTTTTAACTAATGAACAAGCGCCACTTCCCCCAAAAACTAAAAAAGGGTCTTCAAATAAAACAGAAAATATTAAAACTGAAAGGCCCCAGAAAGTCAACAAAAATAAATTTGTTATGGCAGAACTTATAAAGCTAGGTTCTCTGGGAATCAAAAGTTTGTCTCAATTGGCACCTGTGATAGAAAAAATGACGGGCGGATTCATGAAAAGACAGGAATCAAATAAGACATCTACCACAACCACAACTACTACAATCAAACCTATAACAAAAGTAACCTCATACAATGCAAATAAAAGGGTTGATAATAATTTAGAATCAAAACTTGGAAATTTTCCAATTTACATACCAGTCGACGAAATGGAAACTTCTGAATCACAAGTTGTATTCACAAACGCAACCTTACATCAAAATTTTGCATGGGCAGCTGAACATAAACATTCAAAAGGTCATTTTGTTAAGCCAAAAATAATTCATGAGAGTCCTTTAGTAAATGGAGGCATACCGATTAGTCCTGGAGAAATTATAACAGCAAATTCAGATGTTATTGTTGGCAAGCCTGCAGTGGGAGGTCCATTAACACTAGTCGCTAGTGGAATAAAATTGCAAAATCCTGTGTATCCACCCCCTATTGACAATGTTGTAGCAAATAATGAACCATTTGTAACTAAAGACAAAATATCTTATCATCAAACTGTGATGACTACAAAAGTAGACGATTCTTTTGATTTAAGACCTCCAGAATTACCTAAGTTAAAATCCAAACCGAATATAAGTTTACTTCGACCGAAAGACGTCTACTTTGCCCAAAACAATGGCCAGCATACTTCATTTCGTTTGCCAGTAAACTTACATATAGATCGTGAACCTATTAAACATGATGGTATAAAAAAAGACAATAATGCCGTTTTAATTACTCATGGTAGGCCATCATTTTTGGATTATATACCATCATTTGTTAATCCAGAAAAAAATAAACCAAATGATCAGTCAGTTAATTACAGACCAAAAGTTGAACCAGTAAACGAAATCAATATTCCTGATAACAGTCCTAGTTCGTCTGAAGTTATAAATACAAAAATAGGAACGGATGGCCATTATGAGAATTTTGATAACCCAGAATCTTTTAATAAGCCATTTTTAGTTGATATACAACCATCAAAAGTAGCTAATGTGCTTATCCCTCATGGAAGCTCTACAGCATTAATATTTGCAGGATCTTCTGAGCCCCATAAAACTGGAGATTATATTGATGATCCTTTACCTTATCCTGAACCAGGGTACTTTGGAAGTTTTAGTATTGACGCTCCACATATGACTAACGTTCATAATGTTGTTCCAAACAAGGATTTATTTTTAGTGAAACCGAATAAGCTATCTTCAGTTGATACATTAAAAGATAATGTTCAGTCTTTTAAGGATAAAGAAATCAGCAACGAACAAAAATTAAAAGTGAATGAGTATAAACGACCTAAAGATTTGAATAAATTGCCTCCACCTACAAGTAATCAGGAATCACACATACGAATAGGGCCTCAAATAACAGCTTATAATCCTGGGCTATATAAAAATGAGTTTGAATATCAAAACAAACTAAAGGTAGAAAAAGATTTTATTGACAAAGAATATGAAAATTATCTTGCGGTGCCACCACCACCTCCAAAACTGCAATTTAGTCAAGAAAATCGATATGATAAAAATAAAGCATATAATCATCAACGGCTTGTTATTCAAACGAAGCCTGTACAAGATAGTAAAGTATTTTTGAATGTTCAGCATCCAATTGCCAATCAAATACCGCCAAAAGTAACATCCGAAATTTATTTCGCTTCACAATTACCAAATAGTAAACCAACTCCAACATATTCATTTAAAATACCCCAATCAGCATCTGCCCCAGAAAGCATATATTCTAAATTGTCGAACTTTAATAATCAACCACATATAAAAAGTAATTCTAATCATGTATTGAACTCGAACGGAGTCTCTACTTCTACAACAGAAAATAAATCTGTAGTTAATAGCAATGTTAAAGAAGATATGTATACGGTGACATTAAATATGGCTAGCAACACGAATGAGAAAAATTTGGGCCACGTAATGGGGTCGAGTATTTCAGTCCCAATAACAACTACATCTGATAATGGCCAAATTAACGCTAATATACCTATTGGAACAAACTTTGCAATCAGAGTAGAAGATGATCCAGCAAAATATGAGAGCGTTGCTTTACATGGGAAGAGGCATCCTTCACTCATTCACAAAGAACATGTGCGTGTACCCGTTGATAATGTCGATAGTTTCAATTTAGACAATTCATCTTTTAAGTTAAATCTGACTCCATTCATTACTGATGATAAGAAAACCGTCATTAACCAATCCACTAATAGCGATATATATCCCTTAACATTGCCATCTCTTAATAGTCATGCAAATTTCCCAATGATTAATGAGGAAATCAACGGACACATAGATTCTAATCCAATCAAAAATTTCGATTATGATAACAATTTCAGAAAACAAGAAAGAATATCACAATCTGTCCAAAATGTTACAACTAATTCGCATGGTTGGTATTCAAGTATTCTTAATGAAGGAAATATAAGAAATATAAATATTGACGAAACAACTAGAAAAAATATTCCCTTATATTACAATGGTAATAATTATAGTTTACCGGAATTTGGCGAAAAGATTACGACGGTTGGAAAACCCCCTGCGTGGCAGAAAAATAAGCAAACTATTAATAATTTTGGAGTCGGTAAACCGTTCTCAAAACCTAAAACAGATCAAAAACCTAATACTTCAACTTTGATTGTCAAACCTAATTATAATCCACCTATATATGGTATTAGACAACCAACATATGACATCCCTATGCGTGATAATAGACATGAAATATCTACAGCTAAGCCTACATATATAAAGCCAGTTAAAACTCTTTACGAAACGTCTGAAGAAATATATGACGGCGAAGACGAAACAGAAACAAGTGGGGAAATCGATGGAGAAGTCAGTTCAGAATCCATGAGCGTACCATATGTGAGTTCCTCTGATGAAAGACAAAATACTACATCAGATTCTTCTACTTTGACATTAACACAAAATATTATGACCAAAACAATTGAACACAATAATAACAGCGTACAAATATTTAAGTTTAACCCTGGTACTCAAACTGAAAAACCGTTTGCTTCATATAACAAGACAAAGTTCCATTCAAATAATATAAAACCAATTTATAATAATGAAAACATATATATGAAGCCTAGACCATTTACGATTAATACAGAAATTCCGTTAGATCATCAACTTCAACAACCGCATTGGCAAATTAACCAATTAATGGAAAATGCAACTAACGTATCCTATGAGGATAATTTAGAATTAAATGTCGGTGAACAAGTTTATGTTTCTTCTACTGGTAAGCCAGTTTCTGCAAGTAATTCATTAAGTTCTTCAAAGAAAAATAATGGGAATAAAATGCATTCAAGTTTTAGTTCTTCTAGTCTATCGAACAGTACTGGAATGGTAAACGAATCTAATATCATTACATCCACCGTTCACATTAATGATAAGAAACCATTAACCATTGAGCTTGATAAGAAATCTATGGTTCCAACATTAACTACAAATACTAGGTATGAAATAAATAATTCATCTAGTGAAATAGTTGACTTACTGCCACCCCCAATTACTTTAGATCACAAGTATAAACCATCAAAAGAGGATGAAATAATGGGGATGAGTCCTCCTCCACCAAGAACATCATTCCCAAAATATCCATTAAGATCAACGCAAACTCCTCGACCAATCGCATCAATAAGAACGCCACCTCCTTATAGAACATTGCCCCCAAGAACGTTACCTCCACGACAATCTACATCAAAACCACTAAGAAAACCTATCAGTAGAGATGAAGTGTCAACATACAGACCAACTTACGATAATGTTAATAAGATTAAAAAACCTGCGTTGATCTTTGATCAACCTTCATCGCACCTGCTACCACCTCAAAAAGAACTACCATCGCAAATAATTCCAACAGAAATTATACCAAAGCCTACTCATGCATTTTCCTCTACAGCAAGTGTTATTTTCCCAACATCCTTATCTTCTAAATGGTTAACATCGTCTAATTTTGAGTTTTCATCAAGCTTTAATTTTGCACCCACATCTGTGTACTATCCAGAAAGTGTGTCACGATTTGAAAAAGAGCCTGATATTATTTCTCTACAAACCTCTGTGGGCAATAATTACGATTCTAATGATTTCATTTCCTCCAATGAGACCATCAACGTTAGTTATGAAAATCCTGTGACAGAAAAGAAAATAACAGTTTTGACGCAACCACATAAAACTGTGCCATTGGAATATGTTCCATCTTCTATTGTTGATGTAAGTTATAGCAACTTATTACCTTCAATTCAAAACGATACAACTAAAAACAAAATGAAAGTACTACCAATAAGTATTAAGAATCGTACCAGAAAACCTTATCCCATACGTAACGAAGATAAAAAAGTTGGTACAAATAAATTAAAACTACCTTCAAAAACAGTTTCCGTTATTAAGCCGACAAGAACTCTATCTCGAGCAGAATTTTCACATCCCCCAAGAATTAGTTCAACAAAGAAAGTTGTAAGGCCTCTACCTTCTAGACCATTAGCTGTTTTTCCTTCGAGTTTTATAGAAAGTTCTGAATCAATTATGGAAGAAGATTTTATAAGGCCAACTGAAATCCTTATAGATGACGAATTATCAACGATATCACCAGAACTTACATCTTTTATTGAAAAAACAGTAACATCTACTTTAACAATTAATAATAATATATTGAATTCTAAAATAAATCCAACACATCATGCTGGAAATCAAATAAAAATATCAGATGATATTTTACCAACGAAAACAGAATTTAAAACTACAGTTATTACTCTAACGAAAACTCTGTCAGAACCACCACAAACTGTATCAAGCATTGGCTATATAAATTTAACTCAAACACTAACTGTAACACACACGGAGACTAGTTTAGTCAGTCAGTCAGAAGGTGCCGTCACACAAACATTGGTTCTTACCAATACTCACACGTCTACTATAGTAGATGTTATAACTGAAATACATACACAAGTGCAACCGACTACTATTATAGAAACAGTAACTAAGCACATTCCTATTCCACAATCTGAAGCAACGGTGGGTTTTAATTCATCAAGTAATAATAAAATTGCACTAGACGATATTACAATGTCATCAGAAGAAAATGACAACTTCATTATAAGAGATAGTGAAGTCACTGATCACCCAATACAAAAAATTGAAACCGATGAGGAAAAAGATAATGATACATTCTTCGTAGTTATGAATAAGTCACAAAACGGTGGCAAGTCTCCACCTCTAAAGACAGATATTGAAACAGGTGACTATGATGGTGTCACTAGAAATGAACAAGTCAATAATAACGGTGTTTCACAAGTTTTATTTGGTGAGATATTGTTAGCTGGAACACCTTATCTAGAGACAACAAATATCGGCCGTCCTGCTGGCAAGTATTTCTTTATTGTTATTAAAAACTTAGTCTTATTATTTTTTAAACATATGTAGAATTTTCGTTACATTTTAGTGAAATAGAATTATAACATTTTAGTATTTTTTAGTAATTGCTTATGGAAAAGAATGTCAACCAGACTGTAAAGCATCAAGAAATGAAAGGTGCCAGAGAATTGACGGTATTATGAAATGCGTCTGTAGACCAGGTTTTGCTAGAATGTTTCCGGATAGGCCTTGCAAGCGTAAGTCAAATATTTACTATTTTTTATCTACTACTTTTTTAATTAATAAATTAATTCACATGGACTTAAACTAAATTTGAAAGAATACATATAATATAAAAATGAACAATGGATGGGCAATCATAATGTAAATTAAAACAATTTGGAAATTCTAATATATATTTTTGTATTTACAATTACAGCAACATACACGTATTCGGTAAGATTGGCGCTTGGTTCGCAAGGAAATGAAAAATTATTGTTCCAAACGAATTTAGCAGATAATTCTAGTAAGGAATACCATAGTTTGTCTGTTGCTACGCACGAAGGAATCAATAGAATGATAATGCAATCTGATTTACGAGATGTTTATCATGGAGTTCATATTAATGGTTTCCTCCCTGTAGAAATGAAAACGCGTAAAGGAGATTTATATCAGGGGGTTATGAATGATTTTTATGTACAGGTAAGTAAAACCGATAAAAAATCAGTAAAAAATCTTGGCTTGGATATAAAAATCATTTCATCTTTATACAGAACTGCGGTTTAATAATGTAAATTGAAAATATTTAAAAGATTGACCGCCGAGTTTCTTGCTGATTCTTTTCGGTAAGAGCAACATTCAAAAGTAGTAAGTTTATTAAATGTAATCCTGGATGTTTCAAGTGCTTGCAAAAATCTTACTAAATAAAGATTATTTAGATTTTGGACCATTGAAGTGAAAAAAATAATTTTTAGAATTGTTTATTTTAGCTCTCTGATAATGCTCACGAAAGCAGGCTTAAAGAAGTAATCGAGAAATACCTGCGAAACAATAACTATAGTTTAGGTGGCACAAAAGTACATGCAGCTGATGGATTGATTGACAAATTAAATGTTAGCGGTACGTGGACTGATTATTCAATAACATTATCGATCTGTGGTTTATTCTAAACAAGTTATTGCTCGCGGCTTAGCTCGCGTAGAAATAACGTGTGTCACAAACTTTATCCACATCTATACTCCACAAAAATTCTAGGATAAAAGTTCTAGTGAAGCTCCCATCAAAAGCGGAATGTACTATTAACCCTTTCCACAGAATCGCACATCTTTTAGAAAAACTGTACGAAATTCCGTTCAATAAATTTTATGAAAATCGTTAGTTTGGGGGCTTTGTTTCTTAATATGTTATATGTTATGTGATCAGAGTCGCAAGCATAAGGAAATCCGACAGACAGACGGAGATACAGACAAATAGAAGGACACATAGACAGATATTCGTATTTTTAGTATTAATATGGATACGAACTGTAAAAACAGTGACATTAAATATTACGGTCTTCCAAAGAAATTGTGTAAAAGTGTTCTCATAAGATCCTTAACTAGATAAAAATCAATTAATTAAGTGTTAATTCAATAGATTTTTTAATAAAATTTAGATCAAGCAGATAGGACATGTTCTAAAAACTTATTTTACAGACTTCGATGAATGCGTTAGCACCCAATTCCACGACTGTTCTGAGCACGCTCGCTGTTTCAACCTAAGAGGAACTTATACATGCAGTTGTTTGGAAGGCTTTGCTGATCTAAGCGTGAACACTCTTTATCCTGGAAGAATATGTTCTTGTAAGTGGCAACTTTTACATTCTATTATATGTCTTATTAAATAAAAATGCTCAGAGTACTGGATGGACGTCGGGCTATGGAGCGAGCTATCGTTGGAGTATCTCTACGTGTTCAAATCAGAAATGGTGAGATCTATAGAAAAACCAAAGGCACCGATATAGCTCAACGCGAAGCTGAAGTGGCAATGGCCTGAGCACATAGTGCGTAGAACCCAGGGCCGTTCGGGTTTTAAGGTGTTGGAATGGCGACCCCGCACTTAAAAACTCAGCGCTGGCAGACTGACTGAGTGTACTGACGACCTTAAAAGGGCCTTCCGGCAAGGCAGTCGCTGGATCCAAGCGATGCAATTGTGGTGTGGAGATCCCATGAACAGACCTATGTCCAGCAGTGTACGTCCATCGGTTGAAGGAGAAGAAAATAACTAAGAGGTTTTTGTTGCATACGTTTCCACAAAACCTGCATGCTTCAGGTGTGATAACGGCTGGTAAAATCTACATCTAGTATTAGATGTATTTGCTTTTTTTCTTTATCGCGGATTATGGTAATGTAATAATAATTACTTTTGTATTATTACCTCAAATCCCAGACAAAATATACATGCGTCGTTTAATAAAATAAAGATTTTCAGATTGATTAATAAAGATTAATATTATAGGCAAATGTTTCTACAGTTTTACTTCTTAGCTAAGCTATTTGGTGAAAGTCCCATATTTTATATCCGTAGAATAACATGTCCAATGTATAAGCATAGGAAATGTAACTCTATTGGGGCGAAGTGTGAGAGTAGATAATAGAGCCATAGGAAGGCCTGTAAGTGATAGTAACACAATAAATAATGAAAGGGAAGATGAAAATCATATTTCGTCTTTGTCTAATCTCACATAAAAAAGAGTGACAGATAGACATTTATTTGCCTTCTCTTTATTGTAATTTGTCACATTTTAAAATGAGCTTCCCTACTGTAAGTATAATAATAACCAAGAATGGCAATTCTAATCCAACTTTGTTAGATAAACGCAATTAACTATTTGACATACGGTGTGATATTGTAGGTCATACTGTTACAAATTTTTTGATTGACTGTTATATTTCGAGTTTCAGCATAATGTTGCATAAGATTATTTGTCGTAGGCAACGCTGTTATTAATTTATTACGTAGAGGTTGATATTGTGTAGTTGATATTCTATAGGATAGAAATAAACTTCATTGTACATACTAATAAAAAATTCTTATTATCAAAGCTACCTCGGTTAAAACAAACTTTGTACTGCGGTTAAGATCTACACTAGATCTAGAAAAGACCAAAAGTTCCAAATATTTGATGAATGAACATCGAGAAATCTACACGTTTGTATACTTTTAATGATATTTCCAGCTGATGCTGTGGGATGTTCCGGTTGCAACTATCACGGCACTTGCTTCGAACGTGAAAGCGCCATGATATGCGAATGCTTCAAGTGGTACGCTGGTAGGACTTGCCAAGTCAATCTCAAAGGTAAATATTTTTTTATAAAGGGAAACAACAGGTAAGGTTACAAAATGGCGACCATTACAGCAGTTTAAAAAAACTGTTAAAGGGAGGCTGATACAAAAGCCTGCATATATTTTCTTTTCGTTCTACTTTTTATTCGCTTCTACAATAAAATTCCGTAATCCATACTAGACCAGTCTACAGAAAGGTTTAAAGTAAACATAAGAGATATACATAAAGCATATTACAAAATTCAAGATTATTTGGATGATAAAAATGCCTTATGAAGACTGCGGTTTAATACTGTAAAATTTTAAATGTTTGAAAGATTGACCGCCGAGTTTCTTTCTGGTTCTTCTCGATAAGAGCAACATTCCAAACCAGCGGTAGTTTCATTAATCATATTGATCCTTGACGATTCAAAAGTGCATGAATGAGCTTAATTGAATAAAAATTATTTAATTTGATTGATATACTGTTGAGGATTATTTATATGATAAGAATGTGTGTATAGCTAATGTTCGACCCTGAACAAGTTAGTAATGACTTAATGTAACTATCATAGTATAGGTAATATTTTGAAAAGAGTAACCACCGAGTCTCTTGCTGGCTCTTCTCGGTAGCAACAGCTTTTCGAACCTGTGGTAGAGTCGACGTGTCTCTAAATGATAGTTGCAATTTATCACACGCTTTTCGGTGAAGGAAAACATCGTGAGGAAACATTTATCTCTCTAGAGAATTCTAGGGATATGTGAAACCTACCAATCCGCATATGCCAAGCAGTGGTATAGTAACAGGTGTTGCTTTATCTATCAAAATAATATTATTAGTTTTACGTTTTTTTATAATTTTAGCGGTACTGATTACGGTGACGGCGATTGGGGCTGCGGTGATATTGGCGGTGACCATCTGGGTGTCCAAACGTTGCTGTTGCCAACGTGGTCCCGCTACGCAGACGTTTGTCATCGGCTGCATGCAAGGAATGCCAAGTTTACACCAGGTGATGATTATTTCTATAGATAATTATATAATCCATTACGATTGACCATAAGGCAATGAATCCAAAGAAACAATAAATTGCAGTTAATCAGAGCAATACATAGATCTATACTAATATTATAAAGTAGACGAGACGTACGTCAATACTCTACACAATCAACGCATTCTATCTTTCTTTCATCTTTAATCTTTTGAGATAATCCTACATATATGTATATATAATCTGAATTTCGAAAACGACTGCAATTATGAATTTCAGTATATAGAAGGGATCTGGGGCCGAAAGTTGTGATAGCACTATTGGCAACGAGCGGACTAACGAAGTGAAAATACCCCAGATAGAGTCTCAGATCATCCTAGTTATAAGATATAAAAATCATTTTTCTTTTGAGAACAGGAAAACAAGATTATTGAGGGTACATAACGCTTGCACAATATGTTGTTTTTTTTTATTATTTTTATATTAAAAAAAAAAAATTAATTTTTATGTAATGTAATAAAGAGATTACAAACAAACAAACGCTTTATTTGGTGCAAAGGAAGTCGCGGGTACTATTAGTAATTAATATTACGTTATGTATTTAATAAAAATAAAACTGTTGGTTTCAGGGTCACCCACCATCCAAGCAAAGAGCAGATAGACGTGCACTGATCGCAGAACGAACAGAGGCGGCTGAAACGTGCAGCGTGCAGAATGTATCTCTACCTTACTCACCTTCAAAGGTGAGTTCAAACATGTTTAGCCTTTTGGGGCAGTTGGCAGTGACCCTGCCTTGGACTCCGCCGGTCGTGGCTTCGACTTCTACATAGGGCAAACATTTTCTAAAAACGATTTGTTGGGATATTCAATTAAAATTCAAATTCAAATTCAAAATATTCTTTATTCAAATAAACTTGTAAACAAGTGCTTTTGAATCGTCAACTCTACTGCTGGTTCTGAAAGCTGTTCCTACCGAGTAGAGCCAGCAAGAACTCGGCGGTTGCTCTTTTAAAAATATAATTCTTAATATTATTTACATTAAGTCGGTACTGTATTGTACAGGTTTAAAGAGAGCTATATCCACCCATTCTTATCTTCTAAATAATCTTCAAGAGTATAGTAGGCTTTCTGTATCAGTCTCTTTTTAACAGTGTTTTTAAACTGCTGTAATGGCAGTGCTGAAATTGATTGCGGAATTTTAATATAGAATCTTATACCAAAACCCACAAACGAGTTACGCACTTTTGCAAGGCGCAAAGCAGGAGCCGCAAGCTTATGTCAGTTCCTGCTTTGTCTATTGTATACATCACCTATCGTTTTACATTTCTTTATATTTTTATGTACATAAATTAAATTTAAACCGACAACGCGTCGCTGAATTTCTATAGGCTAACCGTTTAACTCAGACTTCGTCTGCGGCTTACAAAGGAGGTAGGTCGAAGAGGTCACCTCTTGTATAACACGCTACGGGCGCTCGCCGCTTGCACCTCAGTCGCAGGCGAAGTCTGAGTTGAAGTTAGCCCATTGTAGACTATCTATACTAATATATAAAGCTGAAGAGTTTGTTTGTTTGATTGTTTGAACGCACTTATCCCTGGAACTACTTGACCAATTTGACATCACTCTAAGATCAATAGGAGAGGAGCAGCAATAAAAAATGTTACGAAAACGGCACAATTTAAATCTTTCCTTGCGTGCGCTAAGTAAACGGTAATAGTTATTCAAAAATCACGTATTACAAAATTGCTCCCCTCTAACAGTTCTAAATAAAAATCTGCCACAGCATGTCTAGCTTATAAGGTTAAGCCACTTTAACATATTACCGTTTTGATTAAAAATACTATATTAACGTTATTAGTAACGTAGTTTTATTTTACCTTACCTTTAACCTTTACCGTTACCTTAGGGTAACTGATGAAAGCAGTGGTTTTGGGTGTTAAAATCTTTCTCTCCTCTTTCCCAGCAATCTCGTTCTAAATCAGTCTGCAGCAAGAAGTGCGTGATATCGGATCCACCTGCTCACGCACCGCCTCCACCACCAGCACCTGCACTGATGATACCACGAGCACGTCTACACCCTTTGCATTCTGATAGGTAAGTAAAAGGTTGAGATAGGCCAGCGATGAGACCAAGTCTTTCGAGGAAGTCACGAGTTCAAACGCCAGGCACGCTAATGAGTTTTAAAAAAACAAACTTCGTTGACTGAAGCTTGTTCGGTAATTTTTTTAAAGATATAATAAAAGATTAAAAAAGAAAGAAGGCGCCTATGATGTGTGGGATTTGAATCTGGGTCGTGAATATTTTCGGTCCGCGCGTTAACCATCGGCTCTCGCAACATTATGTTTGACAGCTAAAAAAATCTTTTGCTTACAATTCTACATTCTAAAATTTTTATATGTCCAAAAACAGGGATAAAACGGATTTTTAATTAAACCTAGCTAGATCGATTTTTCTCCCCAAAAACGCTCTACATGCTGAATTTCACGAAAGTCGTTAGAGCCGTTTCCGTGATTCGGAACACAAGATTAACTCATTTAAATATGAAAGATTAAAATTATGGGACACTTAGACACACGGTCATCGCTCCCAAAGTAAGTAACTAAATACTTGTGTTATGGTAGACAGACAACTGGTAAATATATACATATATAATTATAAATATATACTTAAATACAAGTATACATCCAGGGTCGAAGAATCAACAAATTGTTTATAGAAAATGTTGGCCCTCGGCGGGAATCGAACCCACGACCTGTGGAGCTGAAGTCAGATTTACTACCCACTACGTCAACGAGCCAGTCTAGTCTAATCAGAAAAAATCATAGCGAGGAAACTTGCATATCTCTAAAGAATTCTGGGGGTATGTGTAACCTACCAATCCGCATTTTGCCGGAGTAGCGTGGTCTTTTCCAACCCCTCCAAAAATAGACAGATACCTATGCCCAGCACTGGGATAATACAAGGCTGTTACTTTACTTTGTCTAGCAGATAAATTGTGTAAAATCATATATATATTGTCTTTTCAGCCGAGATAATTTATCAAGAAAGAAGAGCAGCGAAATCTGCAGCGAAGCGAAGCTTATCAGCTATTTAGAGTCTGGTGCTACTAATGTTACAGAAGAGGTGAGCTTAAGAATTCTCAATTTACACACTACGTTCTTATTTAACGCAGTTTTCTTTACTTCAGAATATTTTCTTATGTATGTTTACATATAGAAGAATATAAGAATTTATATTCTTTAGAATATAAATTTATATATAATTTATATTCTTTAGAATATAAATTCTTTTTCAATACATACATATCTCAAGTTTCAATTAAGAAAAGAGCACCGATGGACTCTATCAAAAGAAAATAAATGGCTTTGATTTTCTGAGCAACACAATTTTTATTTGCCGCTCCCAAAAAAATACTATTAATTGTCTTATAAAAAGACAATTTAGTTTCTATTTTACTTGCCGATTCCCTTTAAATATTTACTTATATATCTAATCTGCTCTTCAAAACCATTTTACTGAATTGACTAAATTGTCTTTATTTTAATTGTCTTATATATAAAGTATGGTACCATTGATACGATATAAGATAAATCCACTTATCACTTAAACGTATAGCATAATTCAATCATCCTAAATATAGTTAAAAAATGTATTTTCGAACAAATTAAGTATAATTTAATGATCTGGCTAACAAGTAATAGTTGAATGACATTACGTGGGGCGCTTGTTCAAAACACGGAATAAAATAATAGTATTATAGTTCTGTCTCCGACTTGTATGTAATCTTGGTCAAGGTCAATGCATTACGTACGAAATGGAATGGGGTACGGTCATTCACTCTTCTATATGACGTATCTTTTATTCAAAATTCTGAAATTTTAAGTGCGAAAGCCTGTCTGTCTGTCTGTTACGCTTTCATGGTTAATTAATCTGCTAAACCAATATTTTTTAAATTTGGTATAATTAAAACATATTGCAATATTGACGTAAACATATCGCAATATTGAGGTAAACATATCGCAATATTGAGGTAAACATATTGCAATATTGAGGTAAACATATTGCAATATTGAGGTAAACATATAGCAATATTGAGGTAAAAATATCGCAATATTAAGGTAAACATATCGCAATATTGAGATAAACATATTGCAATATCGAGGTAAACATATTGCAATATTGAGGTAAACATATTGCAATATTGAGGTAAACATATTGCAATATCGAGGTAAACATATTGCAATATTGAGGTAAACATATTGCAATATTGAGGTAAACATATTGAGGGTATTTAAACGCCTAGGTTGGCACAAAAGTAGTCGCGGATTTACCACTAGTGTATAGTAACATGCAATCAATTACGATACGTCACAACACTAAAACAACATGACGCAATTTATGATTTTACAATATTCAAAACCAAAATTATAAAGCTTTCATTTGTTTTTAGATGCGAAGAAAACATAGTGTCGAATCTTCATATAGTATAAATAAAGAAAGGATGAACAAACAAGGTATGTAGTTTTCTAATAATAATGGAAAAAATAATATAATAAAAGATCTAAAGTCGAAACCCTAAATTTAATGGTTAACAGAAATTCAAAATCAGGGCCACGAACTAAGCATGAATTGGTTGTAACTGGTTCACTAAGTTTAAGTACAACAAAAACAATAAGTCATTGCAATCTAAAGATTGCAAAAAGAGGTCACAAAAAGCTTGAGATTCCTGTGTCGCGACTCAGCAGAGTTATAATAAAATTCTACAATCCATATTAGATCTGTCTACAGAAAGGTTTAAATTAAGTATAAGAAATGTGTTTATACGTAAAGCATGTTACACAATTGAAGATTATTTGAATGATAAAAAATGCCTAGATTTGAAAATCCTTTCAGCGTCATATAGGCCTGCGGTTTAATAATTTAAAATTGAATATCTGTAATAATATATAAAGCGGAAGAGTTTGTTTGTTTGATTGTTTGAACGCGGTAATCTCAAGAACTACTAGACCGATTTCAAAAATTTCTTTAGTGTAAAATAGTTCATTTATTGAGGAAGGCTATAGGCTATAACAACATCACACTAAGATGAGTAGGAGAGGAGCAGCAATAAAAATTAGGACGAAAACGGGGATATTAAAAGCTTTTTTTGCGTGTGCTAAGTAAGCGGTAATAGTTATTAAAAAATCATGTACTACAAAATTGTTCCCTTCTAAAGTTATAAATAAAAGTCTGCAACAGCATATGTCTAGCTTTTAAGGTCAACCCACTTTAGACATTTTAATGGGTTTCATAAGACTACATTACGGTTTTAGTTGCTAGTGTACTTATACGTAAAGCATATTACAAAATGAAAGATTATATGAATGATAAAAATGCCTAGATTTGAAAATCCTTTCAGCTTCATACAAGACTGCAGTTTGATAATGTAAAATTCAAAATATTTAAAAGATTGACCGCCGAGTTTCTTGCTGGTTCTTCTTGGTAAGAGCAATATTCTGAACTAGATGTAGCTTCATTATTCATATTCATCCGTAACAATTCAAAAATTTCAAAGCTTGAATGAGCTTATTTGAATAAGTTTATTTTGACTTACAGGTGCTCTTGTATCAGCTGGTTTTAAAGTATCTACAACGGTTCGTCCCGACGAGAACTCCATAAAGGAAGATAGGGACGACGCTTCGTCGGTGAATAAGACTGATATTGAAGGGGAGCTGTCACGCTTCGACACGCTTCGGGACTATAATAGGTACCTATATAATTGTATTGTGAGCTTCTCTTTTATTTATGAATTACGTGGGTCCGGTCAGCCTTGAAAATTGCAAAAATGCAATAAAAAAAATAGAAAAAAGAAAGAAGCGCCATGTGAGAATCAATCCCAGGTTTTTAACTTTGTGGTCCGCCCGTTACCCATTAGGCTATCACAGCTTTGCATTTCACAGCTTTAATATCATTTGCATAAAATTCTACATTTTAGCATTTTTTTTAATGCCCGCAAGCTGGTATAAAACGACATTTTTTGAATGAAACCTAGCTAGATCGATTTTCCCCTCTACATGCTGATTTTCGTTGCAAAATCGTTGGGCCCGTTTCCGAGATTCCGAAAATAAAATATATTTTAGCATAACTTATAAATATCTTAATATTTAAATGAGTTAATCTTGTATATATATATATATTTTCCGAATCTCAGAAACGGCTCCAACGATTTTCCTGAAATTCAGCATGTAGGAGGTTTTGGGGGAGAAAAATTGATCTAGCTAGGTTTTATGTAAAAAAAATATTGTTTTATCCCTATTTTTGGGCATTAAAAAACACTAACATTTATATTGAATTGAATTTTCGCCATTAACTGTCAAGTCGACGTAGCTTATTCGGTTAGCGGGCAGCCTCGAGAAATGTGAGTGCCAAGGATCGATCTCAACTAAATAATTGTTTTTTTTTTAAGTTTTTTTTTTGTAAAAAATTACCGAGCGAAGCTCGGTCACCCAGATATTAATATATTTATATTGATAAGTTATGAGACCGTGCGACACTTCGTGGGTCACGGGTTAAAATCAACCAGGTCTTTCTGTCGAAATTTATATATGTAAGTTGATAATTGCAATTTATCACGCTCTTATAGAAAGGAAAGCATCGTGAGGAAACTTGAATATTTCTAGAGAATTTATGAGATGTGTGTAACTTACCAATGAGCAGCATGGTGGGTCTTATCTCCAAATTTTCTCTCAAAATCAGTGAATTTATTCCTAGCAGTGGGATACAAATAGGCTGTTACTTTTCTTTCTATTTTACTTATATTATTAGATAATGTGACTACATTCATGTCTGTTTAAATAATATTCTATTAAAAATATTGTTTATTTCTGTTTGGAATTTAATTTTTTTGTTTTGCAGTCAAGAAGATATGTCCGAATGGACGGACGCCGAGCGTCGTATTGGAGAGCTGTAAGTATTTTATATAATATCAATAAACTCGTTAATTCAGTCTGTACATATTAAGTATTAAATTAATACCTTATGCCTCTTGTATGTTCCAATACTCTAAGGGTTTTAACATTCATTAAATGCAATTTAATTAACTTAATACTTGTGTTATGGTAGACAGACAACTGGTAAATATATTATAACAACGATATTTTTCCTTTATACCTATTTAATAAATAAAAAGTAATTTTCTCAAAAGTCAATCCATTTAATCTTTCTCACAATATTGTCACATAATGACGTCGACAATGTTCTACATTATTGACCCCAACTATTTGAATCGTGTTGTAACAATATACATATATAATTTTAAATACATACTTAAATATAATATATATGTATAATACAAATATCCAGGCTAGAAGAACAAACAAATATGTCTATAGAAAATGTTGGCCCTCAATTCAATTTACTATAAAAAAATACTTAGACATATATTTAAAATTTCCAGCACATTGTCTGAAGCGCGGTCTGTAGGAGGAACCCTGCCGGCCAGTACTGGCAGAGCTGCTTCTTCCACACGATTAACGCATCAGGTAAATTCTGTCTTTGGTAATGCATCTATTAAATCAAACCCTTTGGATTCCTCTATTATAACTCCATTAAAATGTTCAATCACTGTACAGTAATAGTAACGGGGTGACTGAGCCTTGCTCGTTTTTTTTAAGATATAAAAAATCAATAGAAAAAAAGAAAGAAAGCGCTGGTGACACGTGGGACTCGATCCCGGGTAAAAAAGAAAAAAAAAGAAATCGCTGGTGACATGTGGGACTCGATCCCGGGTAAAAGAGAAAAAAAAGAAATCGCTGGTGATATGTAGGACTCGATCCCGGGTAAAAAAGAAAAAAAAAGAAATCGCTGGTGACATGTAGGACTCGATCCCGGGTAAAAATGAAAAAAAAAGATATCGCTGGTGACATGTGGGACTCGATCCCGGGTAAAAAAGAAAAAAAATAGAAATCGCTGGTGACATGTAGGACTCGATCCCGGGTAAAAAAGAAAAAAAAAATCGCTGGTGACATGTGGGACTCGATCCCGGGTAAAAATGAAAAAAAAAAGAAATCGCTGGTGACATGTGGGACTCTATGTTTTAGAATTTATTTAGTCCACCTGTTATCCATTGGGCTATCACAGCATTTTAGCATTGTTGGAGATTATATATATATATAGATATATATATTGAAATTGAATATATAAATACAATACAAGTCAGCGTATCTTATTCAGGGAACGTGTGGTCTTTAGAAATGAATAACTAGGATCGAGCCCTAGGTCAACCAGGTACATTTTCTGTATACTATAAACAAAAATACATTTTAAATGCATTATATCCATAGGTAAATATTAAGTTATTAAGTAAAATATTATAAATCTTTAAGCAAAATATATTAGTTATAAGTCTGTGTTGTATTTTATTTTTGTCATAATGAATCCCATGGGATATTTCGTTATGTTATAGTTCTATTAATCCAATAATCGTTGCATGTCTAGGAGGCAAACACCATGGCTGAACGCGACCTGGGCTCCACCTTCCTTCTACCGCACGTGCACCTCTATAAATCTGACCTTGTGGGTATTTGCACATTTCTAAACCTCCCTTCACTAAGCTTACCTTAAACCTCCAGTAGTCAAGTTTTTTGTTTTTGTGTTTTGTTGATGTGCTCATATTTTTGTTTTTTTTACGAAATATACTAAATCTACTTAACTAATGGAAGTTTCTATGACGTTTAATGTATAAAATATCTGGGTGACCGTAATTTTTTACCAAAAAAAAGAAACAAAAAAAAAAGAAAAAAATGTTTTATTACTTGAGATCGATCCTAGGTATTTACATTTTTCGAGACTGTCCGTTCCCCCGATCAAGCTACGTTGACTTGACAGTTAATAGTAAAAATTCAATTCAATATAAATTTTAGTATTTCATAATGCGCAAAAACAGGGATAAAAAGATTTTTTTTTACATAAAACCTAGCTAGATCGATTTGTCTGCCCCGAAACCCCCCACATGTTGAATTTATATATATAAATATTATATACAAGAATAAGTCATTTAAATATTAAAGATTTCCAACTTCACACACTTGGGAGTTGTTAACCCGTTTTACTTTTTTACGACTGGCTCGTTTGAGCAGTGGGTAGTGACCCTGCCTTCAGCTCCGCGGGTCGCGGGTTCGATTCCCGCCGAGGGCCAACATTTTCTATAAATGAATTTGTTGGTCTTTGAGCCTGGGTGTATATTTGTATTTAAGTATGTATTTAACAATTATATATGTATATATTCACCAGTTGTCTGTCACCCATAACACAAGTATTAAGTTACTTACTTTGGGGACGGACGACCGTGTGTGTAAGTGTCCCATATATTTATTATTTATTGAATAATTATTATTCAATTATTTATTATTTATTGAATATAATTTATTGAATAATTATTTATTATTTATTGAATATTATAATTTCTGAATACTCTTTTGTATCTAACCTTAAAGTAACAGCCTATCTAATGATGTCTTAGGTTGAACCTGTTTTAAACTTGTACGAAATTATCAGAAAGCACCAAACCTTTCTCCAAGCATGTACACATTTGCAGGAACTCCTCAGAGATATGGTGGTTTGAAATATTTAACTTTATTGTTAAGCTGTGTATCGTAATGTATATAATAGTTAAGTTCTTAACTTATAAAGGGAACGCTCGAAAATTGAACCTATGGACTGTCAAATACTTCCAACCGTGTGTCATCACAGCCTTTAACTTCAAAACTCGTTAAACACATAAAAAGCGTTCAACCAAATGTATAAAAATTAAAAAAAAAATTATACATCGCTTTTAATATTTCTCAACTACTTGTCCCATAATAGCGACAATGTTTCTTTAAATTATTGACTCAACTATTTGAAAGTTTTTTTTTAAACATGTTGTAACATACACAATATAGCCGTGTGGTATCCGGCTGAGTAAAATAGACCACCCTCATTTCTTACCGAGGTGTCGTAAAAGACGACTAAGGTAAGTCGACCCATCGTGTGGTATCCGGCTGAGTAAAATAGACCAAACTCATTCTTACCGAGGTGTCGTAAAAGGCGACTAAGGTAAGTTGATGTCAGGCAGGCGGCCGTTAAAAACGCAGCCAAATCATGTGACAGCATGTTTATAACATGTTGTGCCCCTACTAAGAGTGGGATAAGAACAGGAGGATGATGTTGTAACATACACAATAATTTTGTACATTATATCATTTCTATGTTTTTCAGACTAGCGACGTATCGGAGTTCGATTCCCTGTGAAGACTGTTAATTTTTTTTAAAGATAAAATGTCACGAGCACCAAGAGGCTAAAAATAATTCGAGATTTATTTGTTTTTATTAATTTGAAAGTTACCAAAATTATTTGTTTTTTGTGACATTTTTTCTACTAGTTAAATTATTAACGCCGTGTTTGTAAAATTTTATACGGTTTTTTTTTTCAAATTTTATATATTTATTTTATAATTTTTGAAGCAGTTTTTTTTTCTGAAATTTAACTTTATACGTAACAACAGGTACGTATAATACAAATCGGGAAAAACTTAATCTACTGTAATTTCATTTAAAGAAGTAGGCGTTACTTAGCGGAATTGCATAATACAAAAGTTATGATAGAATTATTTTGCTATAATCCACATTTGCGCATTATAGCAACTAATTCTGATTTTAACAAAAAAAAATTTTTTACTGGCAATTTGGGCTACAAATTACTAGTAAACTTGTTAACCCCTCCAGCTAAGTGCCTATGTTAGAAGTGGGTTCACGTCGCTAGTATAATGGCCAGGATTCGAACCCACGACCTCTCGATTGCAAGTCCGTTACTCTAACCATTCCGGTATCACCGCTTCAAATTCTATCGTAACTTTTGTTTAATCTAATCTTTCGAACACGAATATATTGTATATTCCCAAAATATTGTTTAACAAATTTTGACAATTATAAAGGACATTGCCTTTGCTTAATACATCTTTTATTTACAACTAAACTACTCAGAGATACAAAAAGTAATACATACATTTCAGTTCTTTATTATTTTCCGTCTACTATGAGAAGAATAAAATACTAAGTTATTGACTTGCATTGAATATAATATTCACTTTCAAAAATATATATAATAAAATAAATATTGTTAATAAAAAATTATTAACAAAAAACATTAAATATTAACATAAAATTATTAAAATTTATTTAATAAAATAGGATAATAAATTTATCCTTCATAATTTAAGAACGGTTTTAGAATTTTATAAATACGGTTTTTAGGTGTTATTAAAAAATAAGAAAGTGAAATACTTTTTTTAGTTACATTTTATAGTAAATTATTTTATCAATACATTTATATTTAGGTGTACTATTAATGAAAATCGAAATATATATATAAAATTGTAGGATATTATTCTTATATCCCTACTTTATTATACAAGTATAGCCTCCCGATCATTTAAACCGACCGAGTTAAGTACAATTAAAACTATAAGAAAATATTAGATTTTTGGAAATAAGAGATGGCAACAAAGGCTAGTTTTTGCCACGATGTAGATTGTGTATAAAGGGCCACGGCTGTTTTAAGCGATTTTCGTTTGTGGCTCTTAAAAACTACTTGGGCCACTTTTTAAGAAATTAAATTAAATCAATATCGCCAGGCTGTATAACAATCGATATTCAATTATTAATTTATTTATATCCAAATTATCTTCCCCATTACAAAATATTAAATGCCATAATATGTATAAGCATAATATAGATTTAAGCGATGAAAATAATTTGAATGAGAAATCAGTTTTTTAATTTTATTGTCTGTTATTATTTGGCACTATAGATTTCTCGTTTGATGTATTTTCGTTCTTTAGAAATTAGAAAAGATAATATTGTGCTAAAAGATAAAAAGAATCCTGCAGATACTAAGTACAATATCGAAAGAAGTGGATCGTTATCAAAAGAGTAAGGCAAAGTAAATAAGTTAAATATTAAAATCTTTTAATAAATAAAAGCTTTTAACAAAATTTTATGTCGCGTTAACAATTGAGGAGTTCCCTCGTTTAGAGCCAATCCTGGCAGTAGCTGATGCATGACCTGATGGTCATGTTAAATTTATATAAACTTTTTCCTTTTCTCTATATTACCCGTATTCTCTTTCTTCTTCAATTCTTATTCTTTTCCTTCTGTTACACAAAGGTTGACTGGAAGAGATCCCTTTTAGGGATAAGTCCGCCTTTATACTTGTGCTTTTTTTACTTTTTCTTTCTCTTTTCTAAATATATGTATAAAAAGAAATAAATAAATAAAATAAATACTTCCAACAACGACTAAAATAAATGCTTATCATAAACATGCATTGTCATCTGGACTAGACCAATATATAAAATTTAAGCTCAATCGGACCCCGGGAAGTGCGGCAATTTTCACTTGTAAGATTCCACTTTCACATACATACATTGCAAGTTGTATAAAAGCTTTTAAAAAAATGTTACTGTCTTAAGTTACTGTTTTTATATTCTTAGTCTTTATAAAATTAAAAGAATCGTTTACAAAATCTCCCTAAAATGTAATAAACATTGAAGTAAATATCGAACATTAAAGTAAAGTCCATTTTGTTACTTAAAAAACATGCTACGTCTTTACGTAATATTCATTTTGACACTATAAAACATTTGATATAAAAAAAAATCGCTTTTATAACTATACGGCTGCATACAAAACATTTATATAGTTTATAATTATAGAACATAATATGCATATACAGCGTGATGCACGATTTTACGACAAATCGCCCAGTACACATAGCGCATAAAATCTTTCAAAAAACGCACTTACAATAATTTTGTCATGCTCTTTTGAAAATAAGCTATTTGCACGTTCGATGGGGTACACAGCTGAGGATGTGCTTTAGATTTAAGCTGAATCCAGTGGCGTAGAGAAGCGCAGCCTTGTGAAATACTCCAGTAGACCAGACAAGAACTTCCGACTGGATTTGTACTAATTTTACATTTCCTCGTTTTTCATTATCCCAGTTCGCGCCCTTTGAAATGCTCAGTGTTCTTTACGCCACTAGCTTCACAGTGTTGAATTTTATACTAAAACATCATTAATAGGAACATTATTTTTGTAACATTTGTCTAAGTATTATTATTTCATATCTAGTACTCTAGAACAGAGCTGAGCAACCTTTTTAATCAACGGGCCAATTTAAATATTGATAAAATTTTCGCGTGCCGCACGTAATGTGACATTTACTAATAATTTATAATATTACAATAAAGAATATAATATTTTTAATGTTACAATAAAGAATATAAATTTAAAAAAAGTTAAGTTCAGTATTGCCATTTTATTATAATTTTTTTTAATAACAATATATTAGTGTGAAAAAAAAACCTAAAAATAAATTTAATTTTAGAAGAGTTACTCGTATAAGGTCGCAAGTGACCCGCAGGCCGCGTTTTGATCAACTCTACCCTAGAATATAAAAGTAAATTATACATTTAAACATGTGTTAAAAAATAACAATTGGAAAAATAATAACGCACTAATATTAAATTTGGATTTAAAACAGATGTCGTTAAAATCAGATCGATTATTATTATAATACGTAAAATTAAGTAAGATGTATTACAGATTTGATGTTTTATTATAAAATTCCACTGTTGTGTTGAAACAATATTGTGTTTTGTATTATTGGTCTGCAATCTGTAATAAAGCTTTTTGTCGCAGTTTAATATCTATACATCCATATATCCTTAATTAGGCTATTTATACTTTTGTTAATTAAAATTTGTAAAGAAACATGTGTTTTATTATACAAATAGACTTGTATAGTTATTCAATTTAAATTCAAAATTCAAATTCAAAATATTCGTTATTCAAATAAACTTGTAAACAAGTGCTTTTGAATCGTCAACTCTACTGCTGGTTTGGAAAACTGTTCCTACCGAGAAGAGCCAGAAAGAAACTCGGCGGTTGCTATTTTTAAAAAATACAATTCTTAATACTAGTTACATTTAATGTTTCTATCTTGTACAGGGTCGAACAATATTAATATCCACGCATTTTTATCGTCTAAATAATCCTCAACAGTATAGTAGGCTTTCTGTATCAGCCTCTCCTTAATAGGCCTCAATCAGCCTCTCATTAACTTGTGTATGAAACTCGAATGAAAATGACGTTCAGAAAGCATATATTAAGAGTTACTAAAATAAATAAGACAACAATTTTACTGACATTATTTATATAAACATTAAATAAAGTACAAGGAGAAAAAAACAAAATTGTACAATTTTTTTTAGCATAAATTTGTATATAAATGACAGTTCTAATTTGAAAAAATACACACTTCAAAAATATTTCTGGACTGTGTAATTCCCAGTATGGCGGCCATAAGCGCAATTTCTTTACTATGTTCATTAGATCTATTATTCAAATTTCTGATTATGCACCGTATTGTATCCGGCTGAGTAGAATAGACTACCGTCATTTCTTACCGAAGCGTTGTAAAAGGGGACTAAGTTAAAATGACCCGCCGTGTGGTATTCGGCTGGGTAGAACAGACCGCTCTCATTTGTAACCCGATTCTGGTAGATGGCCGGTCGCAAAACACCTAGCCAAATCAAGTAACATGACTAAAACATGTTGTGCCGACCTAGTGCAAGATAAGGGCAGGGAAATGATGATTCAAATTTCTGATTACCAAATATTAATAGGGAAAGTTTTAAATAAAACAGCACACTAAATATGAGATCATAGCGTTTTTATTTAATATTCAATAATATTTTAGTTTATCGATAGAATATTCAGCAATATTACAAATACAACGTGAAACAATCGAACGTAGCAACTAAATCGATCTTGAAACTTAATACAGCAACGCACTAGCATCAAGTAACATTTATTTAAGCACACCGATTCATGAACAAAATTAACTATATATCGGCTATGATACCAATACAGGCAATGGAATCGAAAATTCTGATATGAAATCCATTACTTTCATAGCACATGTTTTTACTAAGCTTGTTAATCCTCCTAGATAGCTTGTCAGTCTCAAACCTTCAGAATTTCATTAACTCCAATATCCAAATCCTTTGGGTAACTTTTTTACCAATCACTTACCTTTTAAAATTCATAATGAGCAAGCGTTACTTAAGTCACGATCAACTTTATTTACCCGATATTAAAATTACAGAGTATTCTTAAACCAAAATAACAAAATTCTTTAAGTATAAATGACGTCATCTTTACGAATCTGATTACTAAAGTAATAGAAATATCAAAGAAAAATAACTTAGTTAGATCAATCACATTGAAATGAAACTTCCTGATCGTGAAAGACCTTATATTATATTTTGTACTGCTACCTATCTAATTATTTCAGAAATTGTGCAAGAATCCAAACCAATTCAAAATTTCTCCCCATTTAAAGCAAGTAGACATATTCTTAAAGTAAGCAAGACAATTTCATCCAATTGTGATTTTAAATTGTTTTTATTATCAAAACAGTTGTCTTCAGACAGAACTACTTACATTAACTCTTACAAAATAGTTGATATTTTTCCTACAGTGTTAACATTATCGAATAAGCGATTAGTTTCAAGACTAATAAGCTAAGCGCTATCTATAGAGGTTTATAGGTCAAGTAACATGGACCGATGTCGAGCAATCGACGGGACAGTACAAAATTTAGTACCAAAATACATCCAAAATTTTGCACACTATATTCCGTATGCCTAATGATACATCCTATTTATAGACAATGAGAAATACCGCAGAGTTTTGATAGAGTCCTGTCTTGTATATATCAATCATGTAAATCTAAATTGAAAGCCATTTTAAAGATTTTAAGTTGTCGATATTTTGAATTTACAACAACAGTTAAAAATTAACAATAATTAGCAATTCGCTAAATATTAGACTAGTCAACAGTTACCAAAAAAATGATAGAAATTAAATTTCTATTGATGACAGTTATTCTTTTGTACATCGAAAGTTTCCACAACTAAAATTAGCAAAAGTGCAACAATCGCTAAGCCGAAGCTCATATTTTAATAGTCGTGAACAAACGTAATAATATGACAAAAAATATTATTCCAAACAATTTCTTGAATTTACTTCTTTGAATCGGTAAGACCTGACGATACCGGTTTTGGAATCATCGAGAGGGATCTGAAAAGAATCACATGTTTAACACCTAACACTCAATAGGCTATTTGAATTTTGTGGAAATTGATTTAAATATATTCAATAAATTCGTAAAAGCTGAAATTTCCACAATACACAATAAAAACAATAAACCTTTCTTCCATGCTATGGATATAGAAACAGCAAACCACACATTTGTTAAACAATCAACAGTAAATATTGTGTATTAATAACGAACTCTTAAGTAATGTTAAATATTTTCTAGTACCTATCGAAGAAGCATTAAAATATTGAAAACATATTAAAGTGATAATGCAAATTAAGTAACAAAGCAATACAAATATAAACAGTGTACCTATTTGCCGTGTTTGTCTTGCGAGTGACTTAAACAATAGCAGCTGCAATGATAATTTTTGCACTTTAGTAGGTACATTTTGAGTTACTGACATAAATTATAATTTGTTTAATAAAAAGCATATAATTATTACAAACTAGCATTATTCATTAGTCCTTTACAGTTTCTCAAACCGAAAATTATGGGACGTAAAAAAAATTAACAGCAATGAATGATGATTGACTATATTTAAAATTATCTTTAACTGTAAATTGTAACTGTAATATATTTATGCTAATATTAATATAAAAAAATATTCATACCTCCTTTGGGCGGGTACAGGTGGAGATTGTGTCGTTGGTGGTAAGGATGCAGGGCAACTGCCTGATAGTGTCGATTGAGTCTCTTCTTCCTCTTTTCTCTCACCTAGAAATAAACATAAATTTATATTTACTGTTGTTACTGTACTGTGATATATCACAGTACAGTAACAACAGTAAATATGATATATATCTAAATAATATAAAATGATATTTATTTTTATTTCCCTCTATAGAGGGAAATAAAAATATAGAGGTTTAAAGGCTGTTAATTAAGACAAAAAATAACATTAAAAAATTGATTACTTCCACAAACTTCAACTTCTGTAATAAAAGCGATATTCAGATGGAAGACTTACGACATTTAAGACGCAGGCAAATATAAATCATATAAGCTTTTTAATATTACAAAACAACAAAATTACCCATTCATCCATATGAAAGAAATTAAATAAAAAAAAAGAAAATGTACAGCCACGGCATCACATTCGGCTTCTAAGCTGAGTTTATAACTTTAGCGTGAATCTGATCGGTTACATTTACTGTTTGGACAAGTGCCTTAATGTGACATTTTGTTTTACTATAGTTAGGTATTGATTACCTCTAACTATTGGAGTATCTCCGATATAAAATGTGGCAGCAGGTGCTTCAACAGCTGCCTCTTTCACTGATCCGTCGCCACTGACGGCGCTAAGAGTGTCCGTACTATCGAACATGATTGTACGTTCTTTAGCGCGTGGAGCTCTTTCATCTAGCTCCTGTAAAATTTCCTCACTCTTTATTTATCTATTACAAGTTTACATTGAATTAGGATTTTAATAATTAACTTAGGTCCGCTCAATACTCTAGACCAGAGGTTCCCAGACTTTTTCCTCGAAGACCACATTTAAAATTTAGCTTTTTTTGGTGGACGCCCTGCGTATAACAAAATTAAGGAATGACAGCATCTGACTTTCGGACCTTCAATTAAGAAGAATAAAATTCTTAATAAACTAGACTTTGAAAAAAGTAGGGGTAGAATAACTCATTTTATCTAAGTCTGATGACTATTGTAATGAAAATTTGTGTTGTTTGTGGTAATAGCTGAGATTAGTGACATATACACATGAGACACAAAGAAGGTATTTACATTATTAAAGATTGGACAGCATCCTCGGCTTTCAAAATATGTTCAATATTATATTAAATTATTGTTATGTATCTCGCAAATATCTTCTTTTGCTTTGCTTACCTGCTTCTCAATCTCAGAGTCTGGTTCATGTACTTCATACTCCTGAGAGTGGTGTTCACTTGTCGACTGGTGTTCCAAACTTTCCATTTGCACTGCCGTCACAGGGTCTAGGGTGTCGAGTGAAGAAACCATGGTGTTCGATCCTGGAGGGCGCGCTACGTTATCTTTCTGATTAGTATCAAGCTTGGCAATAAGCAATATAAAAAAAGCTTATGGAATAATGTATTGACTTTTCTATAACCTTCAATTTCAATTAAGGCATTTGTACCTTGATTAATTTATTATTACTATAATCGGATAAATTGCTTTGATATTAATTTTGTTAGTTTTATTTTAACCTTATTCCAGAAAAAATGCAGTATGCACTATACTACTTTAATAATACTGTAAATTCGTTGTATATTTAAAAGTTTTGTTCTAGTATCACTATTTTTTAATAATTGTGGAAAGTCTTCTTTAAGGATTTAAACTTCTGTTAACAGATGCCTGCCCCCCTAGACATGTCAACAAATTATTCCATGATAATATAGGTAGAGTATTAGCTAATTATAATCTGGGAAAATTTAACTATGTTCATGCCAACCACTTTCACTTTTACATTCGTTTATAGAATTCTTATTTGTAAATGTTAGTGGAAATAAGCACGCGCAGAGTTATTTATTTCAATTATTAAAAACTTAAATTAAAAGGCACAGATTTAATTATCTACAGAACAACTACATATGGCGAATAAGGAAAATTGTTAATACCAGAAATTCAATCATAAGTCTTTATAGAGTTTAAAAATAAATCTATTACATGCTGTCATATCAATATTGAGAAATTTCGCATTACTGAAACTTAACGACATAATATCTATATTATCTTGCAATTTGAAATTCTCATGCCTACCTGAAAGCAATTTTTAATATTACTACATACTATATGCCTGATACAAAGCTTTTCAAATGAGACTAACTCCTAAATACCTTATTATAATCTTAGATAAAAAAGGAAGATGAAGTGCAAAATAAGGTTTTTTTATTAGCATAGTATTTGAGAAATACTAAGCTTGAATTAATTATGCCAGCCCTCTATATAGATACGAAACATTCTCATATTAACAAGCTATACCAATCCGACAGTAAACAGAAATATATAAGGGACCTCAGTAAGTACTTCATCTTTCTTTTTGTTTGATAAATCAAACGAAATTTAATCAACATAATTTTTATTCAAATAAGTTTTTAAGCGCTCTTGATTCGTCGATATAAAAATGTAACTTGTTACTTATCTGCTTGTAATTATTTAGCAAGAGAAGCTAACAGTACGTTTAATATTTTAGAAATATTAATAATACTAATACTATCTATTTATTTGAACTCACCTCCAGAAGTCAAACTTCCAGTCATGGGTGTATCAACTTCGTAGTTGTAGGTTGCTCGGGTAGCATTCGAGCTAGTAGCTTCCAAACTATCAGTACTTCCTAACATCAGATCAGCACGAGCCCTGTGCAAGAATAGTTATTTAAGTGTATTTTTACATTTATAGTAATTTTACTGCATAATTACACACAGACAGTCGACATTTACAACAATTGAAATCAATTGATTACATACCGACTAAAACTTCCTGATGAACTCAATTCTTCATCTTGACCGCTCCAAGAACCGCTTGCGGGATCTGTGAAATATTTCCCCGAAACAATACTGTGAGCTACCGACCTCCCAGAGGAGGGCGATAGCTCACGAACTGCGCTACTTTCCCTTGATAAATCTAAATCTTCTGGTTTGTCGTCAAATTTGTCTGAAGACATTATTATAGTGTGTTTAGAATATGTTACTACTTCACTATCAGATGGATGCCTTTCTATTATAGTCATCAAGCTATCCATTTCAGAAGGTTGCGAGGCTAATGAAGAGGACATTTCAGAACCAACAGACATACAGGCATCATCGTACTGTTTGGGTCTCATAGGTATGTCTATACCTCCTTCATTATCAGTACTAGTAATAGTTTCTGAGACCTTTTTGCCATCTACGAATTTTTGTTGAATAACTGTTTGTGTTCGTATGACCTCGATAATTCCCTCCTCAGTTTGGCTAACAGTTACTTTATCGTCCTGTTTCTTTGATTTTTCTTCTTGGTCCAAAATTTTCATCATCTCTTCACAATCTCCGGGTATCGATTCTGCTGATCCATCGCTAGGAGCAGCTGCGCAAACAAATGTAGAAACCTTTGTGCACTCTTCCGCTATTTCAGTATGTGTTGATTCCGACTTGTCCAAGTCTGGTTCCGGAACAAAAAACGCACCCCTGTCATCAAATTTCTTAACAGTAATAATTTTCGGGCGAGCTTCCTGCATTTTTTGTTCTAGTGCTAGCTGTTGATCAATGAGCTTCCTAATTGCTGCCGAATCAGCTAATAGTTTTTGCGAAGGACTACCATAGCTTCCAATTTTTTGAGACGGACTTCCACCTTTTTGTGAAGGGCTGCCACTTTTTTGGGACGGACTTCCGCCTTTTTGTCCTGGACTACCACCCTTTAACGGAGGACTGTCACTACCACTATCATAAGAGCGTTTTTCTTGTTCTAGAAAACTGCCACTGACGACTTTAGGATCTGCAAGTAGCAAAGATTCTTTTTGCTTAGCTAGTAATTCAGCTTTTAATGCTTCTAAGCAAGCTGACTCTAAGCCTTCAAATTCTTTTAAACTTGATATTGATATGTCGTCACCTTGACTTTTACTTAGTATATATCGACGAGGTAGTGATCCATTTAATGAATCCTGGGATGATGAGGAGTGTTGTTGATATTGCTCCATGAGAGCTCTTTCTAAGTTTTCAAATTCTTGCAGCGAACTGATAGATATATCATCGTTTTCTCCTTTTAATCTAAACCTCATACGTGAGGCCATCTCGGATTCTGAAAGACTACCATAGGAATTTCTAAAGCTACCGTAACTTCCAATAGATTCTTTTTGTGAACTTAAACTGCCTATTCGGCTTGCATCAAAATCAGTCATCTCTTCTTCTTTGATATCTTCCAGTGGAATTCTTTCATAGTCGTACCTTGGATCTCCTTCAAATTGCATTTGTATCCATCTTTTACCAGCTTCAATTTCAGCTAATTCTTGGGCTTGTAACTTTTTTTGTTCTAATTCATACTGTAAAAGTTCTTCATCAGATAACGATCCAGAAGCACTACTCGTACTTTCTTGTTTTTTATTTATTTTAGATAAATATTCTTCAATCTCTGTGTCATATCGTTTTACACATTTTTGTCCTTTAATTTGCATACTTTTACCTTCAGGATCGGTTTCTTGAGCTTCTTTAGCAACTTCTTCAATTACAACAAAATCGTCCATTTCATTAGGCTTATCAACCATTTCGAATTCATCGCTGGTGGGTGAGTCTTGTTCCTTATCGTACGTACGTAAAGTTTTTTCTTCAGTAGTAACAACAAGTTCTGATCTGCTGCTTTCAGTAATAAGATCAGATTTTAATTCGGGTGTTTCGGAGATATCGTACATATCATCAAGAACATATTCTCTTCCATTTTCAGTTGATAAGGAACTTTGACTTGGTGCTGATAGAGGTGTTTGCGGCGTTGAAAGGTGCTCGTGGGTCTTTAAACTTGATGTGGAACTTTGTTTACTTTCTAGTTGGCCATCTGATGTATTGACACTTGATTTCTCAACTTTTGTCTTGGGCACAGAAGAATCACTTTTTGATTTTAATATCTCTTCATATTGTTTAGAGCCTACAGGAATAATATCATCTTCAACATCAACAAACTCTCGCTGGCTTGAAGGTATTTCTGTAACAGGAAAAGGTATAGTACCTATTTCTGTGATAACTTTTTTGATAATCTCCTCTTCCCTCGAATCTTCTAATGGTTGAGCAGCAATTTTTGCTGGCATGCTTTCATCCATTTTTATAACTGATTTAACAATTGTTATATCATTTTCAGATGGTTTAATTTCTATACCAACACTGCCAAATTTTTCTATCTCTTCATATTCTGCAGAGCCTATAGGAATGATTTCACTGTCTACATCTACAAGTTCTCTTTGTGGTTGTTTAATTTTAGCGACGGAAAATGGTAGTGCATGATCGCTATGTACAGATTTTTTTAGTATGGTCTCTTGTATGTCTTCTTTGTCTAAATCCAGCTGTGATTGAGAAGAAGAAATATCAAGTTTTGAAATAGATGAAGATAAAATTTCATCTGTCTTTAGTTGACTAGATATGGTTGTGTCAGAACCTTCCTTATCTTTTAAGGAGTCATCATCAAATTCAATACTTTCTGAAGTACGAGGAAAATGCTCAGGTATCATGTCTTTTGGCTGAAATCGCATTTCATGTGATCGTTTCATTTTTCCTAACGGTTCTATATCATCTGTTTTATATTCCTCATCCTCTCCAGAAATTTCTTCATCACTAACTTCTTTGACTTTAGGCACCTCTTGCTTTTCTGGTTCATGAATGAATTGTTCTACGTATGTACTACTTTCCATTAGTTCTTCTTTTAACTCATTAGCCGAAGGTACAAGTGTTTCAGATGCATCTGATATGTCTATACTAGCTATATGACTTGAACCATCTGAATCGAGACTTTTCATACTATCTCTGGAAGCCAATGAACTACCTGCTGTATAGTAATCTTTGGATGTTCTTAAAGATTGCGATGATAGATCATGACTAGTTAGCGCTGTTTCATACTCAGTACCACTTTGGGCGGTCATCATTATTTCAACATCTGATGACAAAGGCCTACTCTCTGAGTGTTCAAAACTATGATAATGACTTTCACCAGAACTAGACCAACTCTCTATTTCTGAAGCAGATCGCCGCTCTACCACCCCCAATTGTGATTTAATTGGTTTTGGTGTTCTAAGTTTTATTTCAGGGCTTCCTTTAGAGGAGCCATTTTTATCAGATATGGCCTCACTTTCAGTGTCTAATATTGAATGAGGCCCACTATCAGATCTTATTGAAATATCTCCTTCTAACGGTGGACTAGGCTCTTTAACGTGAATTGTATCCTTTTCTTCATCAGAGAGTGACGGATCTTCTTGAGAACTAACTTTTTGAGATACACTCTCGGATTTTTGGCTATCTATTAGTTTTTCATCCTTTAAAGTATGGGCAACAGCTTTATAAATATGGTCATCTGTATGAAGATTTTCCTCTTTAATCACTTCTGGTCTTTCAGGACTTATTAAAATTTTGAATTGAAACTCAGATGGAGATTGTTTGTATTTTATACTACCGTCGCTCTTCTCACTTATGATTTCAACTTGAGCTGCCTCTAACGATTGCTTGACTTCATCAATAGTTTTTTCTAAAACTGATAAATCTGCAAGAGGCTGAGCTGATATCAATGTATCTAATGCTACCCTATCAGTCTCAAGTTTCATTCCATGAAACTCGGCAGAGGAAAAGTCAGTATCATAACCACTACTGCAAATATCTTCGGTGCTTTTTTCTTTCATTAATTTAATTTCTTCTTTTTTATGATCAGTACCCGTTAAAAAAGCTGAATCTGCTTCAGTTGAAAATTCTGATGCATGTAGTGTTTCAGCACTGACTGTGGAATCCATCGACTTTTGTAAGACTTCGCCTTCATGAAACTCTAAAGATTTAACCATGCATTCCGTATCAATGCTTTCTCCAGATTTTATCATTACATCTTTAGATGTAATACTCATGTCATCAGATATTTCGAAAGTGCTTGGCGAAGTGTCAATTTTAATGTTGTGAATGCCAATGTCAGTAGTTTCACCTTTATCTAAAATTTCAGTTTCCAAAGTTGTCAGTGTTCTTGATGATATTATATGTGCTGGTTTACTCGGTGGACCATCTCCAACACTAGATTCTTTTTCAGTAACTGAAACTTCTAATATTATTTCTTCCGATGGAGTATGTTGTAACGTTGTCGTTGATTTTGTAATTTTTTCTTTCTTTGGTGTCTCGTAAATTTTGTCATCGTGGGGTAAGTCTGGAACTATTTCCGACTCTGAATGTGTATCTTGACTTCCTGTTCGACTAAATGTACTTTTAACCGGTGAAGTTGATACTTTTATTTCTTTTATAAAATCTACCTCATATACTTCATTATCTTTCTTGAAAGACTTGGATTTACTTTTGGAACTAACTTCCGATAAATCCCTTTTATCAGCTCCTTCGCTTTTAAAACTTGGTATATGAGAAGTATCTGAACTAAGATCATCATGCTCTTTACTTTCTATTATAGATTCTTCTTTGTGATGTTCTATTTTCGAGCTTATAATTAGGCCTTTTTCGGACACTTCAACACTAGATACGGTTTCGTCTTTTTCTACAATTTTTAAATTGGAATCTACAAATGAAATTCTAGATTTGGAACTTTCGTCTTCTTTTATGTCTTCTAATTCTCCAGGCTCAGTAAAATATTCTTTTCCCCATTGCTCGTGAGAAAGGTCCCGTTCTGAAATTTTAACTTCATGTTTTTTCTTAATTGTGTCATCTTTTAATGCAGTCATTCGCTCTTCTGATTTTGTCTGTCTTCCTGTATAAAGACCTTGCTCAGAAAATTCTCGTTCTACTTTTACGACACCCGAATCATCAGTACTTTTCATAACAGTCTTAGTTTCTTTATCTGATCTTTTCGCTGATGCTTCATGTGCTTTTTCCATTTTCTTTTGTGATGTTTCTGTTTGATCGCCTTCTTTCTTTACTGTCAGTTTTTCTTTGACTTCATGCTCTTGACCTCGTAACTCATGACTAGTTTCAGTTTTAATTATTAAAGAATCATCGTCTGATGATGACACTTGTTTTGTCTCCGAAAAGAATTCCTGACCTGATATTTTTCTAGTTTCTGTTTCTTTATGAGAAAGCACCGTGCTATGTTCGCTTGAGGTTCCAAACTTGGCAATCATGTCAGACATTACTGCTTCTGGATTAATGCTTTGAAATTTCATTTGCGTTCCTTCAATAGTCTTATGGATAGACGAAGAAGATGTGGAAGTTTCAATTCTAGATTCTGAGTAAAATGTATCCGTTGAAGTAGACTTATGCATATCTTCTTCCATTTCTTTTTTAATTTGGTCGATTACATCAATACTTTTTTCTATTGTTCGGTCCACTAATTCAATAGCTCCGCTTGTTATGGTAGGTTTATCAACATTGATGAATGTTAAACTATCAACTACGTGTTTTGTTGGTGATTTTGATCTAGCTGTTGCAGTTAGTAGTTCTGAAAAAAAATAGTGATTTTTCAGTATCAGGAATAAGTCACCGATCGAATACATTCTTTTGAATGTAAATATATTTTTTATTTAAATTTATTTATAGTACACCAAATAACTTATATTTATTTTATAACTATGAAAAGACTTTGTGCATATTTAATCTATAGCAGTTATTTGAATATTTAACAATCAAAGCATGTAGGCATTGTATGGAATTGAATAGTACTAAAGAATTGTAACAAAGATCAGAAATATGATATCGCAGTGAAGAAAGCGAATGTGGCAAAAATATATATAAAAGAAATAAAGAAAATTTTGAATCAAAGCGAAACATTACTCAAATGTGAACATTGATGTAGAGTGGAAACAAAAACTTTCTCGCTAACTGATGACAGTGAACCAACTTGTCTCTTGGAAAGTTTAAAAAGCGACATTAATGAAGTATCAGTGTGATGTTTTTTCCAATCGTGTCCACTTACCTAAGCAATGTGAGGACTCCGCAAGAAAAAAAGTAAAATTTACTGTGCGACAGATATTGGTACGTATGTGATAACAGCAACTTAATCTTAATGTATTAACTTTGATGGTATCATTCTGTTCATGTAACAATTTTTTTTATAATGAATTTTTTTATAATGTTTTATCTACCTTTCTAGTCTAAGTGCTTCAAATTAATAAATCCATTAGCAATTATTATTCATTAATAATGAATATTTAATTACATTTATGAGGAAATAAATAACATGCGACAGTCGGCGTAACAAAATAGTGTGGCAAACAAAGTTTTAGCTGGGATTTCTTCTACTTAGCAATGAGTAAAGTTTCGCTATGACTCTACCTGATATTTTGCCACTACAATGCATAAAGCATTTCGAAAATTTTGTATTCAGAAGTTATTCATAAATAGATCATTACTTGAAAATAATACGGTTATTTTAATTTAAAGTTCAACTGATATAATAAATGTACTTGAAAGTAAATTTAATTAACTTTTTAAACTTTTTCAGTAACAGTCATTAATTAGACTGGGTCGTATTACTCTAAATAAATGTGTATTATCTACTAACCACTTTGATGAGCTTCCGTTTCACTTATTAAACTATCACCAGCAGATGATGCCCTAGGAGATTGACGGCTTGTATCCAAAAATGATGACTCCGAACCTAAACATTGCGTAACATTGTAATAAAGTGCTTAAATGATTTTGAATTAAGTTAATAAAGATCAGATAAAAATAAAAATTTATAACAACCTTAAACTTAATTTTGAATACAAAAAAATTATAAAATTATAACCAACTGACGTAAAGAAATCTAAAATAGGAATAGAATTTTTTGAAAGATAAGAATGAAAAAGCAGTAGAAAAGCTTTTCATACGTAACAAACTTACTTTTGGGCTGCAGACCAGTTTGTTTATCTATAGCACTTTCGCCTGTTTTCACCCTCTCTTTCATTATTAAATCTACAGGGGACGGTGGCGGAGTCTTAGAGAATTTTGAAGAAAGATCTAGAATCATTTTATCGTATTAATAAGGCTTATTTTAACGGTTAAGTGCAGTTTATATATTATAATTTATTCTCAGAAACTCACCATGAACAACGTGACTAGAGTCAATTCTTATAAGAGCACCTTGAGCGGAAATATCTTCAAGGAGATTTGAACATCTTCTATTAAGTTCTGACATATCTGGTATTTCCGATTCCTCATCTTTTTCTATCGAGCTATCAAAGGTTAGCTTCTTTTTTATTTCCGATTCAGAAATGTCTTGTAATGCTTTCGTGTCCTTATCCAACTCCTTTACTTCCAATATGTCTTCAAGTAAATCCGGCTTATCTTCTATTTTGTCACTTATTTTTGTTTTTTCTAAAGATTTTTCATCGAGTTCACTAAATAATTTACTTTCAGTCATAATTGATGTTTCCTGTGAAGAACTTGTTGAAATTTGAATGACTTTAGAGATTGATCTCTCTTCTTCTATAAAATCTTTACATTTACTGATAACATCTGATGCATCAGATGCTAGTGTTTTGGAAATGTCAAACGATGATTGTTCTTCGGAAAATGTTTTTTCATCAATTGACCTAGAAGTTTCTTTTACACTATCAATTGAAGCTTTGGAAAAATCCTTACTAAGATCTATAGTAGAATCTTTTGATAATTCATTGGTGGCAAAGTCACGGGAAGTATCTTTACTATCTATTGATGATTTGGAGTAGTCTTTAGTTAAGTCAATAGATTTTTTAGACAAATCTGGAGTTCCTCTATCTTCAAATTGATCTTCAATTCTCGATTCATCTTTGGTATCAATAGATGTTTTAGATGGATCTTTTGCTAAGTCTGCTCCACTAATTTTAGATAAATCAGCAGAAGTAGCATCTTCTAATACCGACTTTTGATCGTCATCTGAGGATTTTGTTAATGTTGAGATTACAGTCGTTACGGACGATTCAGTTGTAGATTTTGATACTAAATCAGAACGTAGAACGCTGTCTACAAAATGCGTTTTTTTCACAAATTTTTCTGATATTTTTTCTTCACTAAAATCTTGTCGTATGCTAGAGCTTGGGAACGATACATCTTGCTGTATTTTATCCTTAAAAATGTTGGTACTAAAAGCTTCAGGGTCTGTATACTTTTCTCCGTCTTCAAAATATTCGACCTGATGATAAATATTTTATGAATAAAATTAAATAAACACCTCAATGACTTGTAGCAATTAATTAACACAATTAATTTTGCACATTACTGGGCAAAGATGTTAAATCCTTAAAGATTACAGTTTTAAGGATTAATAAAAAAGTAGTACGAAATGAAACTTATTAATTGAAGTAGTAAGTTCATGAAAAAACTGTAACGTGTCCTGCCTATTGCAGGGTACGAATATAATAAACCATGCAAAATATTATCAAGAGTTATATACTTCTTTTTCTGGGAAATCATCAGCATCATCAAGTGAATCCGTACGAATCTTCTTAATATCAAAACTAGAAGTAGGAATTTTTCCATCAATTTCTGAAGTGGGCTCTATGATTTCCAAGACTTTCGCTTTATCCATGTCTGCCGATAAAAAAAAAATAATTATTACTAATTATCTTTTAAGAGATATGAGATCTGCTCTGAGGCGAAATATTAAATTTGGCATATTAAATAAACTATCAAAATCCTCTCCAGGATAATGCGACAACATTTTTAACGGCCGTAGATCATAGTTTAATAGTGTGGGTTTAATTTTCAATATAGATTTATTTGTGGCACATCTCTTTCTTTTTAGATAAAAATGTTGAAGCTGACCAATTACGCTACTCCAATGTAGATTAGCAGGCAACACACACCTAAAGAATCCTTCTGAGATATCAAGCTTTCATCACGATGTTTTCTTTCACCGTAAAGAACATGATAAATTATAAATATCAATTTAGATAACTAAAATACTAGTTTTATTTATGACTACATTGACATTGCAATTATTATTTTAGCAGTTTTGGTCATGCGTCATCTAACTACTCTCTGTACACTTTAATAACTCAAATTTACATATTATGGACGCTGGGAAGCGATCTTGTCGTATTTCATGGACAAGATGTTTCAGATGTTGATATTTATTTAACACTCTTGCTTTTAGGCCTGAAGTTCACGCAGACGAACTCACGGGAAGAAGAATATTTGAGCAAGAGTATCTGTACGTTTTTGTTCAAAATGCGTAACCGTACGTTCATATTTTACAATATTGTAAAATGTTATGACATCTCCTTACCCAGCTTAAGGTTTTTTATATTAGGAAACAGCTTTTAGCAATAAAGTTTTCTATTAACGCCTCTTCCTTTTTTAAAACTTTTGTTTTGGTATAATTATGTTCTTTAAAGTTTTAGTCGTTTAATTAAATCAATTAATTTGATAATGTTTGTGCAATAAAGTATTTGTGTATCGGCCCTAAACCCGACGGTGTTACCTACTATTGAAGGTGAAATTCAGGTGGCGAAGGTAAGATTTTCTATTTATAGCACTTAACGATATCATAGTAACGGCTGCAAAAAGTTGGCAACGCTGTTCCTTCTAAGAAATAAAAGCGACCGATAACCGCGATAGCCAGAAACCGTAGGAAAGGGTGAAAGACAAAAGTTTTCTAGTGTTATTTATATCAGGCTCTTAGTGTGGTAATTTTATGAGAAAAAAAATAATTTCAACTGCTGCTTGAAAACGTTAATCTATGTCTCTACCACAGATATTAAAATTATATAGATAAGAGTAATTGCGTTTGGAAAGAATGACTTCGTGTTTAAAAAAGATAAATGATAATTTCGGGGACAGACGACCCTGTGGGTATAACTGTCCCATACATTATATTATACATTTAAAAAAACTACTTATTCGTACTGAAAGATACACCAGTCGGGCATTGGAGATCTCACAAACATTTTTTATAAGACTAAACATGTCAAGATCAATTCTTTTAAAAATCATATCTTAATTATGACTTTTTTATATCTCTATTTACCTGATTCCGAATCTGTGTAAATTTGTTCTTCTACTTCATCAGGCGAACTTTGAACCGAAAAAGTTCTAGTTTGTTTTTTTTTCGGCATGATTACAATTTCTCCACTATCCCTAGAAAGTGATTTGATTAATCCTGGCCTTTCTTTGGATACCTTTGTCTCCTCAAATAAGACGTCTTTTTTTATATCTACTTCCTCAGATCCTTTTTTTACCGATTCGTCGAAGTAGCTTTCCACTGTTTGTACCGCTTCTTCTATTATAGAATCAACAGAAACTTCACCTTGAAAATCTTGAGTTTCATGACCTTCAAAGAGGGGTTCTTCAGAAGATAGGTCTAACTCTTCTGATGCTTGTTTAATAATTATTTCTATGTTATCTGCCATCTGTTTCATAGCTGAGTCAGATTTTTTCATTTCAGTCTTTATTTCTGTTTCTTTATCAACTTTGATTGTATCAACTGTTATCTTTTCAACTTCGTCTTCCATTTCTATTTCAGATTCGGCAATCCTTTCTAGAGATATTGCCGGACTAACACATGAATGTCTTCGTTCTTCTTTTTGAGGTACTTTTGCATCGTATGACCTTTTTTCAGTTTCTAATATTTCTTTGCTTAAAATTTTGACATCTTTGTCAACAACAGGACTTCGTGCGGTCGCAACTATAGTTCCTTTTTGTAATATATCATCTATTACAGGCTTAACGTATTCTTTGGTAATTGTTTGTGTATCTTGGTAAGTATTATCTTTAGAGAAAATTTGAGAATCATATCCTTCTGTTATACTATCACTTTTAATTTCCACATTTGCAACAGATCCTGCTGCTTCATCTGTAATACTTTTACGATCAGTTTCTGTCTCGGTATTTTTTTTAAGTAGATCTGACTTTTCATCATCAGCTGCAGTTATGTAAATTGTTTGATTATCGGTTACCAAATTTGAATTGATAGCAATTTCACTCGTCTGGTGTATTGATTTCATTAATTCAGAAACCCTAGTAGATATGGTTTCCTCCCCAGAAGCATACTTAGTTACTTCAGTAATGGTAGTTTTTAATATTTCTCCTTCAGGAATCTTGATCGTTTCTTTTACAGTCGTCGTCGTTATTTTTTCACCTGTTGGTCCTATCGTTTCTTCAGTTTCGGTAGATATTAATTGGTCTTTTTCATCAATTGAGTCATCTGATTGAAGTATCATACTTTGTATCTTATCTTCAATCACAGATTTAAATGTTTCAGGAAAAGTAGAGGTAACTAAATCTTTTTTAAATGATTTGATACTTTCTGAAATATTAGTCGATACGGTTTGTTTTCCTGAAGGAAATTTTGTTGTTTTTGTCACGGTGGTTTTAAGAGCTTCTCCACCCGTTGGCAATGTTTTTGTCGTAATTTCGGTTGTTGTGATTATTTCTTCACCACTTGAACCTATTACTGTCTCTACATTTGTTGATGTCTTTTCTTCTTCTGAAGAAACTAAATCTTTTTGTTTTTCTGATAATTCACCAATTTCACAAACTTTTATGGATGTTTTATCTTGTTCTGTTAGACATGTTTCGGATTCAGTATTAAGAGATCCTGTCATTGTTTCTGTTGTCTTTCCTGATTTCTCAATGTCATGATCAATTTGATCAGTTGTTGCTATCTTCATGATAGGACTAACAAATTGGTCTTCTAAAAGTGTATCAGTAATTCGACACATTTGTGATTCCGAAACTTTTGTTGCCTCTGTTATCTTTCCGGATGGATATTTGGTTGTTGTTGTTACAGTAGTTTGTATAATATCTATACCAGACGGTCCTTGTAAGGTTCGAATGACTGTATTGATAGAAATTTCTTCTCCAGAATTTCCTATTTTGGTTTCTGTAGTCGATGATTCTTTTGTATCCTTTCTCATAAGTTTTGTTCCTGGTTTCGAGAATGTTGTTTCCGCTACACCTTTAGGTATTGCTTCCGACTCAATAATAGTTGATGATTCCTTGTTTTGAGTATGAGTAAGTGATTCCTTTTCCAAACTAGTTGTTTTATCCATTACGATAATATCTTTTATTGTTTTGTCAATATCTTTTTGTGATTCATCTTCTATGGGAAATTTACTTTTATCTAATGCTTCAGAATCTTTATCTGATGTAATGAATTCTACTATAGTTGTTGACACAGTTTCTTTGCCGGAAGAAATCTCCATTTCTTTAGTTAAACTAGTTTGTAATGTATTTTCACCTTCATAATTTTTTGTTTCCTTGCCAGAGTCGTCAGTTTTTCTTCCCGTCACTAATTTTGATTTCTTATCTGGCTCTAAAATAAATTCTTCTTTGTGTGTCGAAATTATAAAAGTTTCTAAAGTATCGGGAACAGGTTCCGAGGTTTTTATTGATTTTTCAGCAGTAGTCAAGACTTCTGGTATTGTTTTTGAATCAAGCTTTGTATCTTTTTTTGAAGCAAGAGATACTGTGTCATCAATAATTTTACTTGGTTCTGTTATTATAGTCTCTAACGTAAGAGAAGTGATACTTTCTGATACTTTCGTTGAAACAGTTTCTTTGCCTGACGGATACTTTGTAGTTTTAATCACAGTTGTTCTCACAATTTCTTCATTGTTTGGCCCTTCCAATATTTCAGTCACCGTGTTTATAGTTATCTCTTCTCCTGAATTTCCTATCTTCCTCTCAATTACTGAAGAAGTTTTCTTATCATCTCCTGCCACTGTTGTTGATTTTTGAATTGATTTACTTTTTTCTGTCAATATTGCTGAAGATTTTGATGGTTCTATATCAGTTTTAAGATCTTCTTTGGGTTTCACTGAAGATATAATTGTATCACTTTCTACAGTGTGAGTCGATTTAGTTATTGTCAAATCATCTTCATTTAATTTTTCATCCGGCATCGTTTTTAACCTGTCAGTGTTTTCTTTCACTGGAAGCTCATATTCATTTGAACCTATTCTAATTTTATCACCAGATTTCATCGCTTTGGATTTAATATTTTCAGATACTTTTACGGAGACTGTTTCTTTACCTGATGGATACTTTGTTGTTTCAGTTACAGTTATTCGTTCTACTGTTTCACCGCAAAGCCCATCCAACATTTCAGTAATGGTTGTAATAATAATATTTTCCCCTGATGTTCCTATTTTACATTCTGTAGTAGTTTTTTTATCTTGTGACACGTATTTTTCATCTTTCTTTGGTGTTACTATCGAATCTAAATTTTGAGATGATTCTTCAGACTTAATGGAACTTGAAACTTCTTCGCTTTTTTGTTGAGTAAAAGGCTCAGACAGTTTTTGTTGTTGAATTTCATCTTCAGTAACCATTGTAATTTGCTCATGTTTTTCTTCAGATGATGATGTCTTCATAATCATTTCACGTTTTATCTGTTCTTCACGTTCTTTACTTAAAAACTGGCTCGTAATTTGTGAGTCCAGCATTATACTGTAATAAACGGTAAATCTGTTTATTGAAATATCATCATAAAAATATATAAATGTATTAAAATTTATTCATTTATGTCAAATTTTATTATATTAATTTTTACCTTGTTTCCGCAATGTATGGTAGTTTGTGAACATAATCAATAACATGGTCTTCTGGAAAACCTTCTACGTCATCAAGCGAATCCCCGTGCGTCAATTTTGCCAATTTTGAGAGTTCATTTGTCTTTTCTGTAAGTGTAGTAGTAATAAAGTATATGTTAAAAATTGTTTCATATGTAAAGTTACTCAGTTTTTATATATTTCCTTTACCTGTGGTAGTTTTATGTTCCACTTCTTCCTTGATTTCTATTTTATCTTTTGGTATATCAATATGTGTTCCTTGTGTTCCTATATCATCCTCGGACTCTTCGAAGGTGTAGTCCCTCGATTCAGTAATACTATGAGCATCAGAAAGTCGTTTTTCATCTAAACGTAGCTCACTAACTGAACCTGATCCCACCGATGTAACGGACTGGCGCTTAGCTTCTTCAGCTAATAAAATAAAAACATTATTTGTACAAAACTTTAGTTTTTTCATCTTATTTAAACTTAAGAAACTTACCTTTTACTACTGAATCTCCTCTTAAAGAAGCATCAACTTTTTCGACATCTATAGTAATTGCAGCAACAGATGCTGAAATTGCTTTTGTTTTTTCTTTGTCAGATATTACTTCATCTTTTATAGGTTCTTCTTCAGAAGAAGTTTTTTTATCGGTGACGGCATCTTCTGAACTTATTCTGTCCGAAACTCCATCGGAAGACTTTCTATCGGATATCTCTATTTCTCTACTACTTTCAGAGGATATTTTATCTGATGGTTCATCTTTTTCAAATGATTTGTCAGTATCTTCGGCTTCCGTAACAATCATTTGAAATTCTTGTTTAGCCATTGGTAATTTTAAATCACCTAAATCGCTTAACTTTGATATTGATACCGATTCAGTACGCGAATGACGTTTGGGTGCCACTTTCTTAAACACAACGTCTGGGTCTTCAGTATCATCTAATTGCGTAGAAGTCGAATCTGAATCTTGTTTTTGGGTATCCCAAACTTTTGGATCTATTTTTATTGCTGTAAAGCCAATACTTTCTTCAAACTTTTCGTCACCAAATCCACTACCAGAATCTGCTGTTCCTTCATATTCTGCTCTTTCATCGAAATCTGATGACGATATTTTAGCTTTGACATCGGATTGGTCTGATTTTAATGAATCCCCTTCTGAGTGACGTCTTGAATCCGTATGATCAGAGTCCTCTAAAGAATCGGAATAAATACGCTTAGAGAAGAAACATTCTTGAACAGAATCATCCTCGGGGACAGTTTCGATAAATTGCCGTGCTTTAGCACTTATGACAGGTGATTCTTTAGTAAGAACCTAAAATAAATAAATTATATCAAAAATTTTAAAAACTGTTACTTTCAAAATTTTGTTTGATGAATATTGTTATTCATCAAACAAAATTTTTTTTAGTTACCTTTTCTGTGTCTTTTGTTATAAGTGTAGATGCATGAATTTGAGCACTATGGTCACTTTCATATTTCAAAAAAGCAAGTGTTTCATGTTTATTTTTTTGCATGATGTTTATATTTTCTTGAGATTCAATTATCTTATCTTCAGGTTTTTCTGATGATGGTCTATGCGCAGGACTCATACCAATTTGGTCATCCAAATCAGAAAATTGTGAAGCTTCATCTAATGAATCACTTCTGTGTTTGGAGTCTTTTGAATAAATCTGTGGAATAATCAAAATAATTAATTAATAATATTTTGGATGCAAGTATGTTGCCCAAATTATGAAAATGTAAAATGTGACCTTGGATTCAGTTTGAGAAACGAAACTAATATCTCTTTCAGTACTTTGTTGTAAATCAGCCAATGAATCAGTTTTTTCAATAGCAGATGGCAATGGAGATTCTTGAGATATTTTTTTTCCTAAAATATCTTGTATATCTGAACTCATAGAATCTGTTTTGGTATGTCTACTTAACTCCGACTTTGTGCTAGCTACTGATTGTTGAGTTTCAGCCTGAAAATGGAATAAAACATTACTTCAGATAAAAGAAAAACCTGTGATATAGGATTATCGCACCTTTTCTTTTGCTGCATCTTCTGATGATACATCTTTTTCATCTGTTACTTCGGCAATTTCCATCTCCCTTGGCTTCAATTCAAAATCAACTGTCGATTCTTTGTCAATTCTATGTTCCTTTAAGGATTCATCTTTTATTTTATATAATTCATCAACTTTAATATCCGTGTCTACTTTTTTTATGTCAACTGCTTCCTTAAAGTTAGTCTTTTTTTCATAACTATGCCCATGTAGTTCGAACTTAGTTTTTTTGTCTCTTTCAACTTTGACGGTGGTTTGTGATTCTGTTTCAGTTTCTGAATCAGTAGATTTTTTCAAAAATTCACTATCTTCTTCTGACGAAACTTGCACAAGCGTTGAGTCTGTTCGAGCTGCTATAGGAAATTGTTTTCCTTTATCATCTTGTTTTGGTCCTTGGATTTTGGAGTCAAATCGTTGAATAGTTTCTTTTACGGATTTAACACTTTCAATATGTTTTTCAGTTTCAATAATTAATTTTTGACTTTCTAAATTTGATATTTGTTTCGATTGATCTCTCACAAATGCCTGTGTATATTCGAGACTCTGATCTTGTGCCTGTGTGTGTCTTTTTAAAGCTTCTTTTGTTAACTTGACTGTTTTCGATGTGTCGATGAAAGGTTCTTTTGATATTTTTATTTCAAATGCATTTATTTTATCTTTTAAGGTAGCTTCAGCTACGTCTTTTTCTTCTTCTAGTACCAGTTCAGGAGATCTTTCACCGTCATCTAATTTTTCTTCAACTCTTGCGCTATCTATTTCCTTTTGTGAAATAGTTTCTTTAGTGAAAATTGAATCTATTTTGCTTTCAACCGATTTTGTTTCTAATATTTCAGTTGTTATTGATTTTCTGGGTGTAATTGTCACATTCGAGAAGTCTCCAGATGGAAACCTCATGGATTCATTGCGCATATGTCGTTGTAAGTGTTTAGGTGTAGGTTTAGCAGGTGAAGAAGGATCAAATTTTCTAAACTGTTCTACACTGCGTTCTTGTTTTATTTCTTCTTTACTAACCAATTGATCTTTATGTGTAGATAAATCTTTATCACTCTTACTGTCACTGCTATCTGGTGAGGTTTTAAAACGCATTTGTTCTAATTTAGATTCAGCTTTAACCTGAAGCAAACGATTTTTGTATATTAAAAAAAACCATTATATTTGTACAAAAATGAAAAAAAGATTAAGTTTATCTTAACTAAAAAACTCAATTAACTTGTGCATACTCACAATTTAAGCCTTAAAGATTGAAATTAAACTTCTAGGTTGAGTAATTAATAAAGCTTTATAAAAAGTAGTCACAGATAAGCTTGTAACAATTAATTTTTCTTGATAACGCTTTCGCTCAAAAAAATTATTTATAAATCAATCAATAAATTTTAAAATAACTAATTGAATATCTTTAGGTGTGTTTAATTTTGAAAAACTGATTATTATAGTAATCAAAGTATTGCAAAAATTACATTACAATACAATTACAATATACATTATAAACATTAGCTAATTAAGTTATAAAGTTAAATTATTCATTTGTACACTACATGCTGGGTACAGACCTACTCTCCGTTTTTTGAGAGTAGGGATGTAGCCAATATCCACGCTCCCATGCAGCTTGGTAATTTGGCATACGCCACCACTGGGTTATGATAGCTTCATACACTATATAGGTATTCTTATAAAGTTAAGAATAGTAAATATATTACCTGCTGCTCAATGTCTTGGAATTTTTTGATGTCTGGTTTAATTTGAGTTTTTATTTCAATTATCTCCTCTCGTAGTTCTTTCTTTTGTCTTGATGAGGGAATTTTACTCGAACTGAGTTTCTTAGTTATCTGCTCTTTTCTTTCAGCGACGCTACGTTTGATATCTTACAACGAAATAGAAAGGCATATATTATTAATCAAAACAAAATCAAATACATATTTAATTATGTGCAAAAAATGTTTTATTTTACCTTCATCTTCTTCACTTTCTTCACTGGGTGTAGGTGTTCGATCCATATCGCTCTTTTCTACTATAGACTTTTCTTCTGGTGAATATTTAGCTTCGTCCTGATCTAGATCATCAGAGCGTAAATGCTCAGTGATCTCATCATCTTCATAAATGTTCTCCTTTAACTTATTATCTTCTTCAGCTACAAAACAGTTAAAATTACTTACGATACGTTTAGCATTATTTGGTTTATAAACAATATCAATTTTCATATTTTATAATATACCAGCTGAAATCGCTGCTCCACTTGCGTGGAAATCAGTGTGACACAAACATTTTTCTGTCTTTTTTATTCTATTCTCATTCCCCTTTATTTTATTCTCGGTTGAAAAACGTTTTTATTTATTTGAACTTAAATATGAAAAGTATTGCGAGTTAACCGTAAGAGATAGAGACATATTGTTGTACACTTTACCGTAGTGTTTTTATAGATCTACAATTTTGTAGTACATTACTTAGTGTACCTGCTCCCAGCAGGCGAGTTTTTTTTACAAATTGACCTCTTTTACACATTTAACTTTTAACCGTAATGTACTATTAACCCAAACTTTCTAGAAAAATTGCGGAATCTGTTAAAAAGCCGTAGAAAAATTCGTTCAGCAGATTTTGAGAAAATTGATTACACACAGACGAACAGCTTATGGGGACTTATAAGTATAGCTTCCTTCGCAATGCATTTTATAACAGATTACATAAAAAAAGAGTTGTGTTTTTATCTTCAATCTACCTTTGTATGCTTCAATTTCTTCGGAAGCTTGCCTTTCTTGGTAAATATTGCGTTGGATGCGGCGCTCATTGGTCAATTCCGACTGAGGAGCTATTATGTCATCTCTTCCAATACGGCATAAAGCAAGCTCTAATGAATTATCTATATCGGAAACAAGGAAATATACATAAAATAAGACTAAATTATTACAGATAACCGCACTGTTGTTGTATTGTATTTCAATTTGCGACACATTTCTATAAGTAAGTCAGTGACAATTTAGTTTATCAGCTAAGATATATTTAAAAGGACATTATAAAGAAAACATACATACCCTGGGCCTTAGTACCAGATTGAGTCTTCCAAAGTTTAAGCATAAGCTGGGCTTGTTCAGCCGCAGTTATACGTTTCGCCTGTATTTGATTCACAGTCGCAACACTCACACCTAGTTCATATGCCAAAGCGACCCAGTCTTTACCTAGCAGATTACAGATGACTTCCAATCTATGAAAGAAAATGAGTTAGCTGATAATTTTCCATCTTAAATGATCCCTATTAATTAATATCTAAATAATATCTAATAATGATGACTTAATTTTTATTTATTGACTCTCTCGAACGCTCTCTTAAACACAATAACTGATCTTAATTGTGTACTAGTTATTCTAAACCTACTACGTCCTACAATAGTATTTCAAGTCGTCTGTGCAAAAGAGGCTAATCCTATTACGGTATTGAACCAATCTTGTTATAACTGTGACCTTGTCTCCTTATTTATAGCTTGTTTATATTTTCTAATAAAAATCTCTTTATTCATTTATGGTTTAACATTTACTGGTAGGTCTTCGAGGCGCCCTTAATCACTCATTTGTATTCTATACTTCAATTAGATTTATAATAAAATTTAATTTATTAGTGTAATTCTTAAGCTTTCTCGCGATTTTTTTATATACTAATCTTTAATATTTAAATGAGTTAATCTTGTGTGTATATAAATATATTTTCTTAATCTCGGAAACGGCTAAAACGATTTTCTTGTAATTCAGCATATAGGGAGACAAGGAGAGTAAAATCGATCTAGCTAGTTCTTTTTTTTTAAATTTAGTTTTATCCCTGTTTTTGGATATTAAAAAATGTAGAATTAAAATCAAGAGATAAATTTAGCTATCAAACGTAATGTTCCGATAGCTGATGGGTAACGAGCGGACCGAATATGTTCAAAACCTAGGGTTCGAATTCTACAAGTCACGCCTACTTTCTTCTTTCTTTTTTTTAATTTTTTTGAAGTATATTTTTTGTCTCTTAAAAAATTATCGAGCAAGGTTCTATCACCCAGGTACCTTTAATTCATTGTGAAAATTGATATATATTGCAAAAGGCAATAGCGATTAAATCAATGAAGGAGAGTTTTAAATAAAGAAATTGCAAAATACAATATCAGTATCCGAAGATTTATTTTAGATTATTTAAGTTTAAAACAAAGTCACTAAAGGCTGTCTGTCTGTATGTGATCGATTTTCTCTAAATCTACTCAATGTATTTTTCGAGATTCAGAAAATATATAACAGAAAACAGGGATACAATTTTTTTTCCGAGATTCCGAAAGTATATAAACGAGTTCGTATATATTTATTTATTTATTTATTTATTTATGTACCATAAAAAATGTTGGAAAAAAAAACATTGGTAAAAAAAAGTGTACAAAGGTCAACTTCTCCCTATGATAGAGATCTCTGCCAGCTAACCTACGAAGTGAGACAATTTATATTAAGGAAAAAGGTACGCAAATATCAAACATTATGAACTAGAATTACCTACTAATAATTTCCTAAGTTAACAATAAAAATAAAATAAATATATAATATATTTACATATAAATCGTATCGTATCGTTCGTATTGTATATACATACAAGATTAACTAATTTAAATATTTAAGATTAGGATAGATTGTTATAACAAAAAGAATAACAGACAACCGAGGACCGTCATTGAGGAAAATTTAAAGTGTCCCGTAATTAAAGTTAGCTTACCTTGGATCACTGAGCCGTTGTCTCCAAACTAGCTCCTGTTCTTCCGTTCTTCGCGGCACCATGTCTGCTGGCAATGGTGACGTTCTTTCCACTGGCAAGTCGTCTGGTACCATTATATTCAGCACAGCAATCTTTGAAAGAACACAACAGTGTTGGTTGATGTTAGATATTGTTACAACATTAAGGAGGCGGCGGGTCGGGTCCGGGAAGTCGAGTCCTTGGATCTGATCCGCCGCAGGCGAGTGGGGCGCAGGCGACTCGCCGAAGCCCGTCGTATGCCGCCCTAACGGGGACCTCTGGGCGTTCCGAACGGGGTTTTATCGGACGCCCATCGAAAATGTCCCCGCGGCGGAAAAATCGCATCATCATCGTCGTATACCACCACGGTGAGTCGACTTACCTTAGTCACCTTTTACGACACCTCGGTAAAAAATAAGGTTAGTCTATTCTATTCAGTCGGATACCAAATAACGGGTCGACTTACCTTAGGCGCCTTTTACGACAATTCGGTAAGAAAGAGAGTGGTCTATTCTACTCAGTCAGATACCACACAGCGGGTCGAATTACCTTAGTCGCCTTTTACGTCACCTTGGTAAGAAATGAGGGTGGTCTATTCTACTCAGCTGGATACCACACGGTGGGTCGACTTACCGTAGTCACCTTTTACGACATCTCGGTAAGAAATGAGGGTGGTCTATTCTACACAGCCGGATACCACACGGCTATTACATAACGGTTTGTAAAAATTTTACACAAACTTACCGGTGTAGGAGAAGGTTCTCCTTTCGGAACTTTAGGATCTCTCATGAACTGACATCGACAAATCGGTTCTAAGTCTTGCGTTTTAATCATCACTGGGAACGCCATTCGATTCTCCCTAAATGCTCTGAACGGTATTGATAGTTGTTCGCCAGATTTTGCAACTGGTACTAAATTTCCTCCAAATTCAAGATAAACTGGTTTTCCTTCATGCACCTGGTATACAATATTTAAAAACTTTAGAATACATCGCTTATTTCATTACAATTTACATGCATATAATTACTGCATGTTTTCGTACATATTTTGAGAAATAAAAGAAAGAAAATATTAAATCACAAAAGTTATTGATAACATGATAGAAAATAATACTAAAGAAATCAAAGAATATTAAGAGTCATAAAAAATTATTGTGTAAATTGAAAATTTTTTTAAAAGACAAGGTACTTTTTAATTTCTTTATGCATCATGAAGTATTTATCGACTGGCCCATTGGCGCAGTGGGTAGTGACTCTGCTTTCAGCTCCGCGGGTCGCCGGTTCGATTCCCACCGAGGGCCAACATTTTCAATTAAAAAAATTTGTTGGTCTTCGAGTCTGGGTGTACATTTGTATTTAAGTTTGTATAAAAAATATATATATAAGTATATATTCACCAGTTTTCTGTCTACCATAACACAAGTATTAAGTTACTTTTGGGACGGACAACCGTGTGTGTAAGTGTCCCATATATTCATGTAGGCGAAAGTTTGTTAGTGTGGATGTATGTTTGTAAATTTTTAATTGATACATGGTAATCGAGATTATTACAAATAGTCAATCTGTTTATTTATAAAGTGAGATTTAAGGCAATCAATTGCTTTATCTATTTCTCATTATTATTTTATCTATGTGTTTTTTGTGTATGTAATATTCTAAAATATTATTGTGACTGTTTTTTGTTGTTCAAGGAAGTAGAACAAAAGTTTACATTTAAATCCTACTAATATTATAAATGCGAAAGTTTGTGATTATAAATGTATGTTTGTTGCTCTTTCACGGCGAATCCGCTGAACCAATATCGATTAAATTTGCCACAATTATTCCTTATACATCGGAGTTACATACATGCTATATAAATACTGTTAATTCTACAGGAATAGGATGGCATTGAAAAGCGCCATCTATTATCAACCTATCTCACGACAACAGTGCACGAAACGAAGTTGCTGGTAAAAGCTAATATTAACATATGTCATTACCTCGACATCACGGCTCTTGGCTACTTGAATGAACCGTTCGATACGCTCCAATGCTTTGTCCTCTTTGTCATCAGTAACACAGAACATTCGCAGCTGTGCCTGACATTCATCTGTTCGTTTGGCGTACACCACGAAACGTGACATAAATGGTACATGGATCGCTTCCCTAAAATTGTATTAAATTTATATACAAGTAATAGTTGTACCAGTGGCGTCGATCGCGTGGAAGCCAGTGTGTCACATGTTTAAAAAAAAAACTCCATAGAGATCAATGACCGTACACGCTATTCCAACCTTGGCCTAAAATTTGACTCGTGCAGTTAAACATGTGCAAGGGACACAAAACTATAATGTTATTATATTCTTCCGTTTTTTAAATAATCGCCCCGCGCGAGGTCAGTCAACCATTAATAACAAAGCCAGATCTCAATTAAATTGTATTTATTTTCTTCGAAAATATATATTTTTTAAACCGTATTTAAGAAAATTGAATTATGTCAAAGTTATCTTATACGTTTTAGTGATCAGTGTACTCATTTAATGTTGCATGTACCAGCCGATATATTAATAGTAAGTTACTACTAACTACTACTACTACTAGTAACTTATATGTCAATTAATCACACGCTTTTCTGAGAATCCTGGGGATATGTATATGTCGCTTGATCTAAGCAGCACAGGATCATGTGATCAGGAAATGACTTGCCGAGACCTATTTCCAGCAATGAATGTTGAAAAAGAAGATCAAGAAAATATGATTTTAGCAGTGTTCATCGTTAAGACTTTGTCCTTACCTGTACAGTTCTGTAGCCATTTTAGTAGCATCTTCCACGTGCCGACAATCAATGAGCCAATATCTAGCCGACACAGTTGTTGTGAAGGAAACACAATCGTTAACAAATGTTAACGGTGTATTTTCCGTTACATCTTCCCAATGCGCTCGATTAGTTCCTCCTGTTGCAATTATTTTATCATTCCTTAAAACTCTATCATTAATTAAATGAAATTTGAATAAAACTACTTCAAAATATTCAAATTCAGTAATGTTTTTCTCTAAAGTGTCTCAATATTAAGCTACTAAGGCAGTAGATGCTATAAGGCTTTTATCTGCCATAATTTCTTTATTATTATCAATGCATGCAATAAGCGTCAGCGCATACTCAAATTCAATATTAAGTCATAATATAACAGAATTTACAGTGAAATTAATTGAATTAAATTCAGAATTACTAACTGTTTACTCAAATCGAATTGTATCTAAACAAACTTCATCACAATGGTTCTAAGATAGGTAAATAAGGTATAAAAAATAAAATAATGATTCCAAAACGGCCTATAGCAAACACACATCAAGCAAGGACGACATATCATAGAAAACAAATATAACGTACTGTGTTTTACTTATTATAATGATAAAGTGATTTAGAATGTAAAATACTTTAAAGGTCGTTCACTCAAGCGTTGTGCTATATTGAAAAAACAAATTGATGATACTAAAGTATTTTAACCAGTTGCTAATTGTGGTCTGATTATTGGAAAACAGATCTCTCGAAGGACGATCACTAAAAATAATAAAAATAATGAACATAAAACTATAACTGACCTGAACGGTGGGAAAATGACAAATTAAAATGGAAACAGAAAAGATGGAAGAATGAAACTGATAGGCCGTTTTGGAAAAGAACTCGATCATTACAAGCAAAACAATAAAAGTATCGAATACATTAACGTAGAAGTATGAAACGTGAATGGTGTATGCATTACAAAGACACGATTTATTCTCGTACTTATTTATATCAACCGTTACAATTGTGTCAAAATCTCATATAATGTGCCAAAATTGTACTGTAAAAATCTAAATATCCTGTTAAAATCTTTTACTAAAACCGAGTTAGGTGATAAAAATTGCTGTGCATCTTTTTTTTACTTAAATTCATTTGTTTATGGTACAGAGTGAACGTGATCGTCGAAAGCAAAATATGTCAGCCCGTGCAAAGAGGAAGACTGTATGAAAAGCAAGATAATATGGAAAAAAGCATTCAATGGTAAGAGGGGGGGATAATAATGTAATTGATGCCTATACTTTATGCGTGGCAACTGTGGTATAGACATCAATGAACTGTGACATGTGAATGAAGGAAACTAAAATTTTGAAAAGGATAAACTAATAAAAATTAAAAAAACGAACATGAAACTTAAAAGAAAAATCAATTTTGTAGGTTACTTGTATAGTATGTCTAGTATTTTTTTACCTTCGAGAGATCTTTTGCGAAATACCCCTGTCGGTGCGCGCCGATTAGACGGTAGTTTTACGCCACATACGGTGAGCGTGCAACACACACAAACACACGAGAACAAAGACAATGTAGACACGCACAAAACGCACACATAGGGAGAAATCCCTTTAGCTGCTGTGTGTATTTGCTATAAGCGCCATTTAATATATATAGTGTACACCTGGCAACCCTAATTTCTATTGATTGAGATTTAGTATGAGACCAAATAAGGAAAAAACTAAACTAGTTATCGCTCTTTTAACATGCTTATCCCTTCGTATATGAATGGATAATCTGTTTCTAGTATTCGAAGTAACTACGATAATCAATATCTGTTTTGATTTGTAAAGAAGAAAATCTATTGAATAGTACTAATCGATCTATGGTATTTTGACTATCCAAACTATATGAAATAGTACATACTACTTCTATAGACCTTTGAAACTTTATCTAGCCAATTTACATTGATAGGTAAAATTAATGGGTTTTGATCTATGAATAACTACTATCTAACGTGTTGTAATGGAATATTGGTATATATTGTTTTATTAAGCAATAATTTGCTTAGCCTAAAAATTTATAGCTCCACTTACCTTTGGGCGATTGCAAAGCCGTAAGTCTATTAGTACATAGCGAATAAAAGCCATACTCCATCGCAACACTTCAAAACGTGTTAGTTACTGGAAACATAGCGTTCAAACTTTGAAATTAAACTATATTTTTAATATCTAATAAGCAGTTACGCTCAAGTTTTCCGAGAAATAAAAATATGGATTTACGAAATTAATTTGAGATATTTTTTCAATTCTCAATTCAATTTCTTAATTAAACTCTCAAAATATATTTTTTAAAGCCACAATTTGGGAATAAACGATTTTGAATGTCAAGAACAATATTTTATTGTATAATAAAATTACAATACACATATACAAATAATCGCACTAAACGCGAGTTTTGCGTTAGGCGTTATTTTCCATACCTTTTGACTTCAACTTTTCATGTTAATAATCCAATATTTTGATCATGTAGTAATCCAAATTATCTTTTATATAGAAAAAATTGAGTCACATACAATATTTTTGAGACAATTTATGTTATTATATAAACATACAGGTCACATCGTGATTAAATCGTACCTTTCAGTCAGTTTGTGACCACGATGGATGTAACTCTGCCAAAAATTCGAAACTTCTTTGTCAACCGATGGATGTCCACTGCTGGACATAGGTCTCTTCATGGGTTCTCCACAACACACGGTCTTATACCACTTGGATATAGTAGCTCCCCGTGACTTTATGAGGTCATCAGTCTATCTCGTGGGGTATCAGTCTATTGACGCTGCGTTTTCCGGTGCGGAGTCGCCATTTCAACACCTTAAGACCCCAACGTCCATTGACACGCTGAGCTATATCGGTGACTAAGTTCTTCTACGGATCTCATTTCTGATTTGATCACGTAGAGATACTCCGAGCCTTCTTATCGGGCCTATAATCAGTGAACCTCAGTAGAACCTTATACAAAGGTAACTACTATTTTATCGTGATATGACTCGTATGCTTATCCGCCTGAGTAGAACAGACTACCCTCATTTCTCAACGAGGGGTCGTAAAAGGCGATTAAGGTAAATTAACGCGTCATGTGGTATCTGGCTGAGTAGAATAGACCACCCTCTTTATTACTGAGGTGTCGTAAAATACGACTATAATTGACGTCAGGCAGGTGGCCAGACGTCAAACACGTAGACGAAATCATGTGGCATGTTTATAACTCGTTCTGCCGTCCCCACTTAGAGTGGGATAAGGGCTGGAGGATGATAAGGATGGTGTGACCCGTATGTTTGTATAATAATAAGTATCAATAACGTATGTTATTTTGCCGATCATAAAGAACTCTATTAAAATATGCAACGCTTTTACTGCTTCCAATCACTAACATAATTAGCACTAAAATAATATGTGAAAATATCACAGTTGTACCTGATATAGAACAAAGGAGTCTTAATGTTGGAGCTGATGATGTACTGTATTGGTTGGTCATCCCCTGGGTGTGGGGGCGAGGTGCTGGCATGCTAAGAGTGATGGCTTTGTGGAACTTCCTCCTCCTTGGTTCTACTGTTACTACTGGAGAAACCGCTACACCGCGCCCTAAGAGCTTAGCTGTGAGTTCCGAGTCTATTATTTGTGCCTGCAAATGGTCATAGACAATTTTTTCTCATTCATTTATGTAAAATATTTTTTATATCTATATATAAAGTGGTTCCGACGATACGAAATTAAATGAATCCACTGATCATTTAAATGTATAAATAAGGTAACTTTGGCATGATTCAATCTTTTTAAATATATATTTTTTTAAATATATTTTCTAACAAAATACATATAATTTAATTGAGATCTAGCTAACAAGTAATAATTCACTAACTTGGCGCGGTGCATTTGTTCAAAAAACAATAAAACAATAACATTATAGTTATGACCGCTTCGCATGTGTATGTAGTCTTTCGGTCAAGGTCAATGCATTACATACGAAATTGAATGGAGTGGTGTACAGACATTCACCCTTCTACATCTTTTAATCATAACATCAAATATTTCCTGTGGCAAATTACTTTACTAAATTAACTGAAATTTTTATGTAGGTTGCTGATGTGATTTTAATACCAGGACACATCCTGGTATTAAAATTACTGACCTGGTATTAAAATTAATGTCGTATGGTCGGTACCACCCTACATATCAATCTTGGACTGGAAAAGTGGCACAACTCAAAAAACAAATATTTTGGACCAGGAGTAGGTAAATGTTAAAATACTTATTCTTTTCAGCAGCAAAACCGAAAGAACTCAAAATTCAATATTGTCATTTTTTTAACCAAACGAAAATATTTCTTATGCATTTTTCATAGCAATAACACCTTTAAACTCATTTATCTCAAAACACGATTTTTTTAGTTACCCACTATTTCAGTCCATGAGCGATGTATATAAATGAATCTATTTCCCTTGGTAATAACATCACGCGTCAACGGATTGGACAATATTGCTAATTATTCTTTTGATGTATTAATTACATGGGGTTATTACTAGAGTAAGGAAGCCGGGCTAAAATATTATCATCGTAAAGCAAGAGACATGATAAATGAGGCTATTTGACTCTCTTTTTTATATGTGATTAGACAAAGAAAAGTATGGGTCTCTCATTTCACTCTCTCATTATTGGTTGGAGACTCTCACTCCTGTCTATTGCTCCCTTGAGTTATTATACTAGGGTTGGGGAGGCCAGCTTAAAATGTTTCCATCGTAAAGCAGAGCTATAATCTGTGACCAAAATATCATATATTTTTGTATGATGTTTAAGTTTAAGTATATTTTTTTTCTAAAGACCAAACGCGAATATATTACAAAGTTAATAAAAAAATATAGCTTTTAAAAGAATAGTGCAAAAGAAATAGTTTAAAAGGTTGTAGATGTTGAAGTATTTAGGATAAGGATATAAAACATTGTCTTCTAAGATGAAATCCAACTAGACTTTATAAAAAAAACTGTTCTGCAAAAAAAATGTATAATGGCCACCATGGTCTTCTATTTAAAATAACGAGAAAGGACATATTTAGTATTTTGTTGATAATAGAAATTAGATATCATTCACAAAATGGCCGGCATAATTTATATCGGGTTTTAAATTACAGATAAAAAACAACAATAAACATTACTTACCCAGTCATGAAGAATTGTTTTGTTATAAAGATTTTCCGTTAACCAACAATGAAAATCTATTCTCCATTTTGTATTCACATCAATAAATAATACAGTGTTGGGGAAATTGGAAACAGTGCATAAATAAGCGAACATGAACATATGAAATCACAAGACAAGCATAGAAATAAGAGAAAAAAATTCGCACATCATATTTCTCACACATGCGTTTCAAAATTAAAATGCAAAATTTTGATAAGCTTGAAGAGTGAAATAATAATGCAAATCAAAAATATTTACATCATGCAAATCTCACGTTTGGTCTTTAGGAACAAAAGGTTACAATCGCAGAGAAAACCAAATTTGATGTCACTCAAGCTTTTGGTACATTACCCAATAAATTTAGCACAAATCTTAAAAATACGAGTACATTGCGAACACTTCAATCCAAATATAAAATCACACAAACAGTTCCTATATATAACATCTGCTCTCCCTATATATTTAGTTTATAAAAATATGATGCTAAACGTAATGTTTTAGTTGAAAATAGTTTTTTTCGACGATTGATTATTGTATGTGTGTGTTTCAAATATATCAGTCTTTATGTGGTTTTTTTTCTAATCAAGACTTTGTTCGTTAACTTAATCGTTTTTTGAACATTAATTAAATTTTTTCGGTTTTTTTAAAACTTTATATTGATTTTTCAATATTGTACTTTCAACTTCATTCTATTCTAATTCCTTATTTATCGATTCTCAATCAAATTCAAACATTCATTGTGAAAAATACAGTTAATATGAGATTTTATTTTTATATATTATATTCGGAATTGACAGTATTGAAAAGATCGACGTATAAAATAATGACTCATAATTGACTCCTACAAAACCAAGAAATAAAATAAGAAGAACAACACTGCACTTACAATAACTTAGATTTACATAGATGCCAATCCAAAGTCGCAAAAATTAATTTAAAATTTTCACAATTACAATTTGTATTATTATTTTTACTTTTGTAATATAACTAGCCGCCTGCCCCTGCTTCGCACGGGTATCACTACATATTATAAAACAAAGTCCATATTTCCGTATGTACGCATAAAACTTTAAAACTACGCAACCGATTTTGATGCGGTTTTTTTTAATAGATAGAGTGATCCCAGAGGAAGGTTTGTACGTATAATAACATTCAATACGGAGTAGAGAAATACTGTAATTTTTGAGGTTTCTGTAAATAATTACATTTTTTCCGCTTACATTGCAAACGCAGGCTAAACCCTACGAGATTTATTAAAATGATGTAGTAAGTATTTGTACACCTTGAAAAGGTCTACAGAAAAGTCCGCGATGGTATATATCTATCTCTTATGGATAACCCACAATAGCATTTTTTGTCATTTACTTTTTACGAAAAATAATGCCTTATGTTCAAAGCAATTTTTATACAATACAGCATTAATCCTTATCCAATTGAGTACCTTAAATAAATTGTTGATTTAATATAGATCAATATGGCCGTTTACAGCATGCAATTTAAGTGAACATTTTCGGAGATATTACAGATTTAAAATGCCGTGAGGACGCCGCGCTTCACCCTATAGCACTTCGAATCTTTTAGAGTTTGTTTTTAAATACATTCTGTAATTAATTGTAAAAATAAAATACATAGGTAAAATAAATAAGTAAAAATGTACTATATGAGTTTAGAAATTCCAAAGATAGCAGGAAATCGTCTTGGTATAGGGAGAGGAAATTGTTTTTCTCCAAATTTAACGCTTGCGGGCCACGGGCAGTAATGAATAAATCAAAACTACTGGAACTATTTTAATCATTTTTTTTACACTGACTGACATGGGATATAAATTTTATACCCGTGCGAAGCAAGGGCAGGCCGCTAGTAAAATATAAAGCCCATGTTACTCAGTGAAAAAATTTTATTAAAATCGATCCAGAAGTTTTAATTTATTCATTACTGCCCGTGGCCCGCAAGCCTTAAATTTGGAGAAAAACTATTCCCCTCTCCCTATCCCTCTAAGAAGATTTTCTGCTATCATTGGAATATCTAAATTCATATACTACATATTTACTTATTTATTTTTACATTTTTCCCTATGAATTTTATTTTTACAATTAATTACAGAATGTCTTTATATACAACATTCACAGCTTCCTTGTCATTAAACAAACTCTTGAAAGAGCGACATAGCTGCTAAAGTCGAAGTGTTATAGGGCGAAGCGCAGCGTCCTCACGGCATTTTAATTCTGTAATTTCTCCGAAAATGTTCACTTAAATTACATGCTGTAAACGGCCATATTGATCTATATTAAATCAACAATTTTTTTAAGGTACTTAATTGGATAAGGATTAATGCTGTATTGTATAAAAATTGCTTCAAAAATATGGCATTATTTTTCGTAAAAAGTAAATGACAAAAAATGCTATAGTGGGTTATCCATAAGAGATAGATATATACCATCGCGGACTTTTCTGTAGACCTTTTCAAGGTGTACAAATACTTAGTACATCATTTTGATAAACCTCGTAGGGTTTAGCCTGCGTTTGCAATGTAAGCGGAAAGAAATGTTATTATTTACGACATCACATTAGAAACCTCAAAAATTATAGTATTTCTTGAATCACTCTGTCTATTGAAAAAACCGCATCAAAATCTGTTGCGTAGTTTTAAAGATTTAAGCATACATAGGGATATATGGACAAACAAAGAATGTGACTTTGTTTTATACTATGTAGTGATATATTAGTAGTATTATGCAATAATTATAATTTAAATTTAAGTTATAATTGAAACTTACAAATCATAAATCTATTGGATTTGAATTTTTTGTTTTGCTAGCTTATGATGTGATTACGGCATTATGTCATTAAAAAATTGTCAAATTTACCACAACAGTAAGATTAGTTAAAATAATAATACAAAATTATAGTACAAGAGATAGATCTTAAATTAAGTACATAAATAAATATTACAACAAACATTTGCCGCATGCTGAATACCAACCTAAAGACCAAGAGAAAACAAATGCATTTCAATTTTCCATCGCCGTGTGAGAAGTTGAAGTGATTTCATATTTCAATAACGCTTAAAATTGATACAAACGATTGAATTCAAAACCTCTATTTATTTACCTCATCTACATTTACGTATTTTTAAGCGAATACTAAATTTATTGGGTATAACCTCTACGAGTAACGCACATTTATTTTAACATTTATAAACTACACTGGTAACTATTTGGTAACGATATGTGAAATATCATTAATAATTTTAAAGTTAAAACTTAATTTACTATATAATAAATAAAAGTATAAAATATAAATTGTCTAAATATTCACAATAATTACGCATAGATAAAATAATTTATTGCCAATTTAGCGAAAGCGTATATTAATATAATTATTACTCATTTATTATTCCAATGGGTGAACCGTAGAATAAAATTTTAAGTGAATGTGTACTTATATTCACTTAAAATTTTGTTCAAATACATTTATTTATTTATGTTCCAATAAAAAAAAATATTAATAAAAAAGTGTAGAAAGTCAACATCCCTTTGACCAATCTCTGCCAGCAACCTACGAAGTCCATTATTTAAAACTTAATTATAGTTTTTTTGTATTAAATTGTTCTATTTTAATATAGCAAATCAGTACAATAAATATAGGACGAAAGCGGTAGTTCGACAAAACAATACTTTCATAATATTTGACGTTTATTATATCTACTTTGTCATTCGCGTCGTGACCAAAGTAGACAGCGCACGTCCATCGAACATATCTTGATGTAATTATATTAATATTCGCTACCCAACTAACTTAAAAATATTTTTTTAAATACTCTGAGCTAATGTATGTGATTGATTAATACTGCGGTTCTTATTATACGTACTTATAATAAATCATTGTAATGTAAATAATGATTGTGAGCATATATGTTATTAATATTATACTATTTCATAGGTTTCTTAAATAAAATATGACACCATCATTCGATTTTTTTACTGCAAAAATACCCTAACCACTTTAAAATTATACTTACACTTTTAAATTGAGAAATACTTAGTCTTTTTAAACCATAGGTGACTTGGTTGAAAGCGTCTATTGAATTAAAATATATCGCACGCTTAGTATTAAGGTGACCTAATTCTAAATTAGGCTTAATTGAGTTAAACACACATTGTAATCCTTTAAAAAGTGCGATATAACATAAATAGGTAAACACGCAATTATTTAATGTCTATGCTTACATACTTACTACTTACTTGACACTCTAATATAATAGTAAGCTTTTTACCAATTAAGTTATACTGCATAAACTTACATGTTTTCCGATGAATAAAAAAAATCGGCCTTATTAGAATATTATTTTATATTTTTCTTGTACCAAAACTACAGAATTGATTATAATAGACGAAGAGTATATTTTATTTTAAGAAAACTAATGAATTTAGTTATTATAATTATAACAGTACTTATGTCTATGTATTTTATTATCTATATTATTGCATGGCAAATCCTTTCATGCGCACATAGACGCTAAAATATATTTCATCTACTCTGACACTATAATACAAAGATTATAATACTGAAACCAAAATTCTTATGACAAACATTACGTACAGGCCAAAAATAAAAAATTAAAAAGTTTTATTACGATACAGGTCTTGTATGGACACCTGTATCATAAGATAACTTTTTAATCATAACGATACACCTACACAACCTCCAGCTGGACCAAGGAGGTTGAACCTCTACCTTAAAAAAAAGGTTTCAATGAACGAGTCCGCGGCGACGCAACACGCATGTGCAATCCATGTTTGCGCCTTGGCGCTAACATTTGATATTTAAAAAATCTTTTTAATATTTAAACAAAGTTTGGTTTTTATTAATATTGTTTTAAATATTATAGTATGAGAGTAGATAAAGTAGTGTATGACACTATCTCCACCAGTATCATAATCTACTATAATAAAACCCTACTACTGTTAATAATACCTATCGTACCATAAAAATAAATACTCTTTTAAAACTGTAAGAAAATTTAAATTGGTATGTTTCCGAAAAATTTGGCATTTTTGTTTGTACTCCAGTATTCTGTTGGCAATATTCGAACACAATAAATTTGGCTTGCTTTATATGGCGGGAACATAAAAAAGATAATTGACATTTATGGATAATTTGGATAATAGCGGAACCGTGTGATAAGTTGACGTCAGGCAGGCGGCCGGTCGTAAAATACGTAGCCAAATCATGTGACAGCATGTTTATAACATGTTGTGCCGACCCCATTTAGAGTGGGATAAGGGCAGGAAGATGATTGGATAATAGCGAAAGTATCAAGGAGGACAGGACGCATATCAGAAGTGGGATGGTTATTATAATCCGAACGTGGATTTGGTAAGATATTATGCACTTTGGCGTCTAAGTATGGGATCTTAATTCGGGCCAAAATGCCGTTTTATAAAGTGTTTAGTTGTAATGTTTTATTGTTTCTTTTTAGGAATGTTTTGTTACGATATTTGCAAAAACTCCGTATCTATGTCTATAATTTTTTTAAAAGATATAACATGGCACATATATATTAGTAAAATAATAAAATCAATTTAAGCTTCGCCATTAGAGTAGCTAAATAAAATAATATAGGTAATATAATAAGAATATTTTTTTAGACGTTACTTTATAATGTAATAATCCAAAATTAAGAATATTTTGCTACAATCCACGATAAAAATTACAATAGCATATTGCAGATGAATACTATGTTATGTTATAATAATATAGCGTAAGTGATTATGAAAAAAGAATAAGTTAAACACAGACGCATGACATCGCATATTCTTCATTTTGAGACTTACATAACCAGTAATATTAATATTACCTGTTGAGTCTCAAATATTTGATACCATTTAACATCCTTTCGTTATAATATATAGAATTAGGCGTTACTTTGTGGAGGTCCATAATACAAAAGTAATGAGAATATTATTTTGTCATAATCCACGATAAATTTTTTTATCGACGATTATAGCAAAATAATATTCTCATTACTTTTGTCCTTGCGTTATTACACGTTATGAAATAAATGTAGACAAGAAAGAAAACTTTAGATGAAAATCATGTTGTAAAGAGTTTTTAGTTTGAATGTGAATGGATATGACTGGAGGGAGGCCGAAAAAAGATGGATGAATTGTGTAAAGTATGATATGCCTATGATATAATAGGAGTGAGAGAATCGTAGGTAAAAACATATTTTGCCAACTTAACTCAGAGTGGGATGAGGGTAGAAGAATGAATATTCCACAATACTTTTATACTATCAAATATGCTAACATGGTTTTTGTAACAGGATTTATTAATACAAAAATAAAGCATATATGCAATAATTCTATTTTTCTTTTTAGATAATCTGGAATTCATAAGGATGGTAATCTTTGTAGCTTCAAACCATAGATTTATATGTGTAGATAGATTTATATATGTATATATTTTTTGGTAGTGTGTTTCAGCAGATTTTTTTGTAAAAATAAAAAAGTCGCTAAAAGCAAATAGCTCATTACCGGTGAAAAAAAATCTCACCCTAAGAAATCAATCGGAAGAAGGTTTAGGTTGTTGTTTTTGTTTACTAGCTATTGTTTGTGTGAAACAGTGGGTTTGATTTTAGTAACGTAAAAATTATATTGTTACCTTGTAATAATTGTATTGATTATTCTTTTTACTTGAATAGACCTGTTTATAATGCTGTATATACGTGTAATAAGTGACTGTAACGGTCCCTGTCCAATTGCTTATCTAAATTAGTAATTTATTATTATGATTGCCGTTGGTATATCTTAAAATAAAAAATAAAATAAACTATTTTGGGGAGAAGATTAAATTTTTAAATTAAAACCATCAACCAAACCATCTAGATATTTCGATACATTTTCATAAGTTTCGATTACGAACCGACTTAGTCGCTAAAACCTATTATAATATATCACTATAAAGAATACTGATTCGTAAAACTTAACCTAGATCATAATAAGTATACATTACAACCGAATAATACTACCAAATTAGGGAAAATCGTTTCTTTTTAGACACGTTGTTAACGGTTATCTTTTTTAGATTCATATCCTTAACACCTTTGCGGGGTTTGAAGAGGTTTACCTGAAGGCCGACTTTGATCTTCTTAGTCAGAGCTCCTTGTGGGAACACTGCCTGGACTTGAGGGACGACCGAACTTGATACCATACCACCTAAGAGAAAACCAACCAATTACCGAACAAAATACAGTAAAAGATAATTTATAAAAGAACTCTCTCTTTCTCTCTATATTTCTCCCTCTTTTTCACCGTTAAATAAAATATAGAATACTTTGCGGAGATCCATAATACAAAAGTAATAATAAAATTATTTTGCTATAATCCGCGATGAAGTAAAATAGAAAATATATATAATGCTAAATGTAGAGTGGAAAATCCGTTTTCATACCTGATACATGCAGGATTCGTAAAAACACATACGAAGCTCCATCACCGCCACCACAATACACGAGTGCTACATACGTTCACTATCACAAACTCAATCGTTTCGCCCCGCAACCGAAGCATCATCAGGAGATAGACTCCACGACAAAATCGCAAAGCTTTTTTCCACCTTTCTCGCCCTTTCTCTCAAAGAGTACCACCACCGCCACCAACTACCCACCTTTCCTCTTCGTTTCTTTAACACTAAGTTTTTCGCCTTCAGAATCAGAAATCTTGAATGTATGTTTTAGATTATCAGTATCTTCGCTTAGTTAATTTTTTAAAAAAATTAATTATAACTTTTTTCAAAATCGCCCTTTTCGAAGAACAACGTCACATTTCCTATGCTCATACATGGGACATGAGTCTTTATTCTTCGGATAGAGCGAAATATATAATATGTACCGGTGGTCTGTCAAGTATTTAAGTTAGTTATTTAGAGACTGAAGACCGAGAATATGATTGTCTGATATATTTATTGATATAAAAATTGATGTTAAACAACGTGTTAAGTTTAGCTGTAATTTAAGAGCTTCTCGAAGTTTTATCTAATATTACCTTCAGGTCCAATGGCATGCACTTCCTGCCGGATGCGTGATATCACCGCGAAGTATTGCGGGAAATCGTGTGTCAGGATACGGGTCACTCTTGGTGCGTCCCAACCTTTCTCTTCTTCGTTTGTTTCTGTCAAATTAACATTATCTATTGCATTCCTTATAAAAACGTTATACGATCCAAATTTTATTAAAAGTATATATTATAATATTAGCATATATTTTTACTTTGAAAATGTTTAAAACTTTACTGGATAATGAAAAAATCTATGTAAATAGTTTGTTTGTTGTAATAAAGATAGACTATGTAAATGATGATGAAACAAAGGTTTTGAGATTTCTTGAAATATGAATAATAAATCAAAATAAGGAAAGATCAATTGAGAATAAAAAAGTAGGGTCGAGTTTGAAATCTTATATACTAAATAAATTACTACAACATAAGTTACTCGTACACCGTAAAATGTACACTACTTGTCCATTTTAATTAAACAAAAACGCTAACATTAATAATGATGGTTAGAATAAACACAGAGAAAGACAACTCTATTAAAACTAAAGTTAGTATTAAGATAGACGAAAGTTCATATCAAATTTCAGTAACTAAAAGTAATTAGATCCAAAGTGAATAAAGCATGACAACTATATATCTTAAAAAAAACAAAAAATATTTTATTATTTTGCTACGAGTATAACCTAAGATTTAATTAGAATAAAAAAAATATTTCTATACTAGTCACTACTTTGCGGAGTTCCATAATATAAAAAAGTATTATGGAATTCCACAAAGTAACTCCAAATTTTATAAACAAGTTGCATTTTTTACGGAAAACATCGTAAACGATGATTTCCGTAATGAATGGATCGTTAATGAAAAATATGAGTTTTACCTTCAATCTCCAGAGTCTCATTGAGTATATCTTGGACAACATCATCGGTAGCATCAGCATTATGTTCTCGCCAGCTTGTGCCGTTGTCGGAACGAAGAATTACTATTTCGCGCTCCTTACCGCGAAGCGAAGCGTAGTGTGGTACTTCTAGGATGACGGGGCTAAAAATACATCTTATTTTATTATCCGTATTATCTGATACGCCTTCCGTTCACAATTCTTGGAATGTAAGTTATCCGTCATTAAATATTACGCTAAGACAAACTCCTTCGTTTTAAGGATCCGTAAGCTTACCCTAAGAACTTGGCAGCAACTGGGCCCATTTCCAAGACCCGAGCAGCGAGAGCTTCTCCCTCCATCAACGGTGGCATATGGTTGATACGTGATGGCTTCAGATATCTGTCATACAGTTTTAATATTATCGGACACAAATTTAAGAGTTTTTAAAATTTGAGGTCACTGTCACCTCTTGCAGCAGGAAAATCAACTAAATTTTGAATCGGTATTACGCATCAGCGCCTCGTACGTTTTTTTCGTGAGATTTTACGGTTAGTAAAGTGGATTATAATTATTAATTAAACACATAAGTTTTGATATTTAAAGTATGTTAAGCGCTCTTACCGGATAGCGGATAAATCATTACCACAAATTAAAATTGCGTTAGTTCAGTGTCATCATTAAAGGTATAAAGAGCTAACTGCTCTCCGAATATTCGCGCCAAAGAGACATGGAACGAAAAAAATTAGGAAAGCGAACCGTGAATAACGCGAGTCTGATGATGATGCTTACCTGCACGTAATCCTGGTTGGCTGTTGAGCAGATAATGGTGGTACTATAACGCGCACTCCGCCACCTCGGCACCCCCGTAAAGCACCACCACGAGCATCCACCAAAAATGACACTAGGAAGCTGAAATTATATGCTTCGTTTAAAAGAACTGCTTAAATGAAATACTAAATATTTTTATGCGTTTTAACGTTTCAGTGTTAAATAATAATTGACTCTTCAGGTAACAAAATACTTGGCTACTTTTTGCTCAAAGAATCAACTTAGTGATTTAAAGAAACGCTGCTAGCATTCTTGGAACCATGCCAAGTGGACATTTGTATAGTACCAGCGTGTAAACACTTCGGGATATACATATGTTTGTATATTCGTGCTGTAAATTAATTATAAATAAAAAATCAAAAAAAATTAAATTAAGTACGATTTAAGACCCAGATTGTTTCGCTTTGTATGTAGCACTATACTATCATTTAAGTAATTTATAATATGTATTTTGAACTCAAAGCTATTATTTTAAAATAGAATTTGATATTTGAATATATCTTACAAAATAAGATTGGAAAATAAAATATATAATGAAAGTTAAATTTTGTTTTTAAATTAAAGATAAGATAATTTAACATGAGAAATACTATACTTACTTCTTCCACTGAAGTTTTTTCCTGTATTGATGAATCCAGTTTGCATGCGCAAATCAACGGTTAATTTTATTAGAACGTGTCTGAAATAATTGTGAATGTAGTCAATTAAACAGCAAAAATATTTTTATTAATTTTTTAATTTCTTAATGATTAATTTGATTTGATATGAAATATATATATGAATATTCTGCTGTTGAGTCAAAATCTTGTGGGATTTGCAAGTACCACTTGATCCCTAGAAACCTCCAAAGTCCTAAGTAACGTTGTTAAGTAGTGGTTTAATTTTAAGTATTTGGTATTTGAACAACTACTCTTTGACAGATTGGTTTAATTTTTTATACTAAATAGTATTTTATTTTAAATCCAAAATGGTGTCCAACACAAAATAGGGGGACCTATTTTTACAGCTCTCCTGCGATATGAGTATCACACTCAAACGCTAGTAGCTAGTTTTTTTTTTAAATAAACGGTTTTTTTATAATTTTGTAAATCTGGAATTTTATTTTACCTAACTCTTAGAATAAGTCTGTAAATTGAAGATTTAAATTACTCAAGAGATGTATTTATAAAAGGTAAAATATTTTAAAAGATGTACTCGAAGAAGTACTCGTACTGACTTGGGTTGGGTTGGGTCAACGTTGTAGCAGTAACCTTCAGTTGCTTGCGCTGTGCTGTAGCGACTGATGCTCTTCACCACCACTTCTTGCTGCGGCTGGTACGGCATACCATTTACTGAACCTGACCAAATTACAGCATTAGAAACATGTAATAAATAATGTATTAAATAAATAAAAATTAATTCAAAATACAATCATTTTCAAATTAAAAAAAGATAATTCCATAAAAAGTATAAAATTTAAAATAATTCCATAAAACAAAAATTACGGGAACGTTTTTTGTATTATGGAACTCTGCAAAGTAACGCCTAATTCTGTTCATTAAAATTAACAGGAAAATAATAAAAAGCTAATTTAAAATAGGAAAATAATGTTTAAATTTTATGACATTAATTTATTATCGTTTTTTTTCTAATTTCTTTGATCTTTTATTATTTTAATTTTTTATTCTGAATGTGATTTACTTTTTGATATAAGTTTTTTTCTTATCTTTAGTGTTTTTGAATATTATTTTTACTACTGTTGTAACATTGTGCATATTATGTTCTTCTATAATCGAGGACATTTAACTTTTATGTACCTTTATTTGAGACGAATAAATAAATAAATAAAATGTGGAAATAGTCCGGGTTATATACTAGAATAAACATAGACCTCTAATTTACGAGTAAATAAAAGACCCTTGTGCGTAAGTGTTTGTTAGCGCATTAAACAAAACGCAAGCGTGATAAATATTTACGTCTTTTATGCTCTTACCTTGCGATATTTCCATAATATTCTTATGGCTCAGTGCAGACTCTGTGCGCTCGTCCTTGGTTACGTCGATAGGTAAGGAGTCATCTCCCAGTGACTTCATATCATCAGCAGTAAGGTACCGATACGGCTGATCGTTCAGGATTGTATCTTCTCCTAAAACAAGGAACCCCTTAAATACTACTATTTTAGTATCCCACTGTATAACTATTTAAGTATCTCAATTACGTATTAGTATTATACAAAGCTGTGGTAGTCCAACGGTAACACCGTGCGACTCTTTTGAGGAGGTCACAGGTTCAAACCGGGGCAGACACCAATGAGTTTTTCTGTTAAAACTTATGTGTCTTATTGATAATTGCAATTTATCAGACGCTTTTCGGTGGCGGAAAACATTGTGAGGAAACCTGCTCTCTAGAGAACTCTGGAATTATGTGTAACCTACCAATCCGCACTGGAGCAGCGTGGTAGGTCTTAGCTCCAATCCTTGTCTCCAAAAAAAAACGGAGAGAAGAGGCCTATTCTCAGCACTGGGATAGAAACAGGCCGCTACTTACTTACTTGCTTATTATGCATCTCCTACACAAATAGCCTAGCCGAGAATGTCTGACAAAAGTCGTTGTGAAGCGAGAAAAACGAATTATTATACAATATTTTAGAAATAATATTGTTGTATATCCAATGCAAATAGCAATGTTTCGTTGTGTAATAAAGTAATTATTCTTATGCCCTTTCCTCATCCTAAGTCAATCAAATAAAATCAATTGAAAACTGATTGAACAATTATAAATGTTTTAAGAAGCATTTATTTATTTAATTTCTTTTTATACATATAATTAGAAAAGAGAAAAAAAAGTAAAAAAGCACACGTATAAAGGTGGACTTATCCCTAAAAGGGATCTCTTCCAGTCAACCTTTGAGTAACAGAAGAAAAAGGACAAGAAGTGAAGAAGAAAGAGAATACAGGTAATAGCATTGAGTTTGTGTAATGCAAATATTCTATTCGAATCTAAGATTTTTGTCCCTTTAATGTTTGGATTTAGTGGAGTGTTGGAATGTAGCAATACTCCACGACCTCACGGCATCAGGTTAAAATACTCAAGGTGTTCAAATTTGTAAGGCGTTTATAAAAGCTTCAATTGAATTAAGTTTCATCAACATTGCTCTAACGGATTATCCGAGAAATTGTAATAGACTGACTTCCTTATTTATAATATTTGGTTGGATGGAACTTACCACCTTCCTCCTCAGAATCCGACATGAACGTCTCCAACATGGTCTCCGGAGCGACCACTTTGTACTTATCCTGAGAGGCAGGTGCTAGCGAGGGTTCAGAGACTTCCTTGAGAGTCTCCATTACTGTCACATAGCCAAGTTTAGAGGCTATATCTAGCGGTGTTTGACCATTCTGAAATAACAATTGAATTAGTCAGTTCTTATTTTTTTAAGCCTACCTTTTGCCAAATTCAAATTTTTCAAATTCAAAATATTCTTTATTCAAATAAACTTGTAAACAAGTGCTTTTGTATTGTCAACTCTATTGCTGGTTTGAAAAGCTGTTCCTACCGAGAAGAGCCAGCAAGAAACTCGGCGGTTGCTCTTTTAACAATATAATTCTTAATATTATTTACATTAAGTCGTTACTGTCTTGTACAGGTTCAAAGAGAGCTATATCCACACATTCTTATCTTCTAAATAATCTTCAAGAGTATAGTAGGCTTTCTGTATCAGCCTCTTTTTAACAGTGTTTTTAAACTGCTGTAATGGCAATGCTGAAATTGATTGCGGAATTTAATATTAGAGACTATTATATCGAAACCCACAAACGAGTTACGCACTTTTGCAAGGCGCAAAGCAGGAGCCGCAAGCTTATTCGCGGTTCCTGCTTTGTCTATTGTATATATCACCTATCGTTTTATAATTCTTTATATTTTTATGTACATAAATTAAATTGCTTAAAATATACTGTGAAGCAAATGTATGAATACCTGTTTCCTTAAACTTCTCTCGCAGGGAATCACGCGGTCTTAAATTATAAACGCCACATAAAGGAACAGTCGTAGACCATTACTTTAATTTTAGAAATAATAAAATATGACATGAATCATTTTGGTCATTATCATTACTCATAATAATTTATAATCTATAGACTTCGATTTAGATATAAACACAGACGCATCGATGTATTCGAGATTTGATGCTAAAGGAAGATGCTGCGGTTACCGTGGATGGCTCACCGTACTAATAAGTCGATACTAGAGCAACAGCACTTTGAACGGAAGTCTCACGGACAGTCTCAAGAAGCTGCTTATGAACGGAAAGGTAGATGAAAAAAGACCGCGTGGCATAAGTCTGATGCGCTGGACCGATCAACTTCGTACAGTGGTCCAACCAACTAATGTGTACGATGCCATTAGTGTAGCTGGGGATCTTAATAGATGGAAAGCTGACATTCTTCAGTCAAAGGTTCCGTGATTGATCACGACCATTGGGGAAATTGACTACAAGAGGAGGTATGAATTATATTCTATTCTATTTACTCACAATTGTAGTAGCATTAGCATCAGCCTTATTCTCCAACAGTATGTTCACAATGTTGATATGCCCTTGCTGAGCTGCGTGGTGCAAAGCGGTGTACCTGTTAAGAGATAATACCCTCTAAATACCATGATATATTTGGTTAAATGGCTTTATTCGTACCAAGAGTGAGCAAGTTATAATATGGATAGGAATCTATAAGAAGAGTTTTCTAAATTACGTGCTTTATTAATCTTTATTTTTTTATATTTATTTACGCTAAAGGAAACAAGACATCGACATGACATTTGTATATTTGAACAAAATCTTTGGGCTATATCCGTATTTTTAATAGTGTAAGCTTATTATAAAGGGGGAAAAAAAATATGTCAAGCATTGAAGTAGGGTTTTTGAAAAAAAGAGAAAAATGGGAAAAGAATAAGATGTTTGAAAAGATGATATCAGGAAAAAAGGAGATAATTAGAATTTGGGACGAGGATGATATTTTTGGAAAAAGAGAGTTTGGTGGGTGGATAGAGCATGATCTAGTTCGGACAGTTTGTGAATTAGGAGGCTTAAAAGAGCATTGTTAAATACATACATATGTATAACAATAATGTAAAGCGTGAGTTTCATTTTCTTATCGGGTTCGAATGCTAGTTCCTTTCAATACGATTATAAACTAAACTAAACTAAATACATAAATAATAATAGATAAACCACACCGGGATAAATTTTATTAATTCTTACAATTTTTTGTAACTAGAAATCAAAACCGTGTACCTAAACACTATAAAAATGATTTTCCTATAATCTGCGATGAAGTAAAATAGAAAATATATATAATGCTAAATGTAAAGGGTGACAATTCGTTTTCATACCTGATATATGCAGGATTCGTAAAAACACATGCAAAAACCTCCACCATCGCCATTGGAATACATAAGCACTATATACGTTTACTATCACAAACTCAGTAATCGTTTCGCCCCGCAACCGAATCATCATGAGATAGATTGCACGACGGCTTTGCGATTTTGTCGTGGAGTGGATTGTCCGCTACATTATATATATTTTCTATTTTACTTTATCGCGGATCGTAGGAAAATAATTTTACTATTACTTTTGTATTATGGATCTCCGCAAAGTAATGGCTACTAAAAAAATCATACCCATGTGTAGTTTGTGCCTTCACAGATGCGTCGTTATCCAACAAGTATCGCACCATATTCGCTTGTCCGTAGTGACTAGCGATATGCAGCGGTGTGTACCCGCCCTTAGTGCATATATCCACCTGATTATGCAAATTTATGACAATATTAGAACAAAGTTAGTTAATGCATACGGCGAGTACAAAACAATTTTTGTACGATATGTACAAAATTTTTTAAAGTTTAAATCTTAATGTTGTTATTTTTTTATGTTTTCATTATTCGCCTGTTTTTTTTGTTTGTTTTCTGTTTATTTTTAGGTTTGCAATTGTCAAATTGTTACTAAGAATGATGTGATTTCCTGTAATTGGTACAACATAATTAATTTAAGACTATTTGGATATTTTTTGTTTAAATAATATGTTATGCTGTTGGAGATCAGTATAAATAAATAAATAAGTGGTAGAAATTTTTCACAGGATAAAGCATTATTGTCCATGTGTTTTCATTGGTAATTTTTTTACAAAATGTATAAAGGTGGGGCTCAATTCTAGGTATTTTCACTTCTCTAGATCGTTCGATACCCAAATGAGCTACCGTGACTATACAATTGATGGCAAAAATAGTATTTTCTGTTCAATGTAAATTTTAGGTTTTTTTCAGTGTCCGAAAAACGACATGTTTTTTTTAATGAAACATAACTAAATCGATTTTTCCCCTCCAATACAGCGCATAAAATTAGTTATGCTTATTTCTATATTTAGAAATGTACTCGTACCTCAGCTCCGTTCTTTATCAACAATTGCGCCACAGGCACTCGGTCTTCTTGAGCGGCCAAGTGTAAAGCAGCCAGACCATTCTTCGCCTGTTGGTCGACTTCTGCACCATGTTCCAGCAGTAGAGAGCACATTTCCGTATGACCCTGTCATGGAAGAAGAAATTTCTTATGACGTCATCGTCAGAACATGAATACGCCAGATGGCAACTTAAGTCTCAAATGTATATGGTATATGACTAAGAAAAAATATTTTTAAAAAGAGACACACAGAGAATATAAATAGCCGTGTGATATCGGAATAGAATAGACCACACTAATTTCTTACCGAAGTGTCGTAAAAGGCGACTTTAGTAAGTTGACCCACCGTGTTGTATCCGGTTGAGTAGAATAGACCATCCACATTTGTAACCGAGGTGTCGTAAGACGCGACTAAGGTAAGTCGATTCACCATGTGGTATCCGGCTGCGTAGAATAGAACAACCTCTTTCATATCGAGGTGTCGCAAAAGGCGACTAAGGTACGTTGACGTCAGACAGGCGACCGGTCATAAAATATGAAGCTAAGTCATGTAACAACATGTTTATAACATGTTGTACCGACCCCATTTAGAGTGGAATAAGGTCAGGAAAATGATGATATTATCAAAACAATTCCACCGCCAGTTCGGAACGTTATCTTCGACAGAAGAATTAGAAAGATTAAGAAGTAATTATATGAAAGTAGATTTTAATAACCAAACAACATTAAAACACTACATCAAAAGAACCTTCCTACTACTAAGCCAAACCTTTGGCTTATGGCACAGGATCGTGTCAGATGGAAATCGCTTTTAGTGCCAATAATGGACGCCAAATGAAGAAGCGCTTAAAGAGACCTTTGTCCAACAATGGACGCCCATTGAAGTTAGGATGTACATACCTGTTGTGCAGCCAAATGTAACGGCGTAAACCCAGCCTTGGATTCAGCATTTGTAAGCGCCCCGTACTCCAGCAATGTGGCAGCTGTTTCCATTTGATTCTTCCGAGCAGCTATATGCAGTGGCGTATGTCCGTTTTTAGCAACCGCCTGTGTATATTTAAATTGTTGTAAGAAATCACTAGCTTCAAAATTTAAATATATTCAATTATCCATATATGAGAATAGCAATCGCCAACGGCTCCGCCCGCGTGAAACAGTAACATTATAGTCTTTTGATGATTGAAAATGGGTAAAGTGGGTTAACCTTAAAAACTAGACATATGCGGACTTTTAGAGGGATACAATTTTGTAATACATGGTTTTTGAATAATATTCGTTTACTCAGCGCACGCAACGAAAGCCGTTAAATTTTGCCGTTTTCGTAATATTTTTTATAGCTGCTCCTCTCCTATTATCTTAGCGTGATATTAGCCTATAGCCTTCCTCGATAAATGGATTATCTTACACTAAAATAATTTTTCAAATCAGTCCAGTAGTTCCTGAGATAGAGATATAGATAGTCAATCTCTCTGTTAAATAATCACAGCAAATTTGCTAGAGCATCACTGATGGGAAACTGTAGAAATTATGCTTAAATACCAGGCTAACGAAAGAATAGAGGCCCAATAATCCCATTTTCAGGAACAGAAAATACTAATAATTGAAAATATTTTTACATTACAGATAACGCGAGAAGTCGCTACAGCTAATAAAAGCTATGACTTGTGTATTGAAATGATTATGTGATATACTAATCACAAAAACTTAGTTCCCAATATAATTATTGCGGGATTTTCGGTAAGAGAAAACATCATGAGGAAACCTCCAAATTTAAGGAGAAGTCCTATGATATGTTTAACAGATCAGGTTTAAACATCAATATTTTTCTTTAAAAAGCAGTACTATTTACTGGTCTATTTTTTTAGAGGTCAACGAATCAAACCCTGGGTGCCTGCCCAGGGTTTGATTCGTATGCCCATAAGTTTTCTGTTGAACACAGGTTTCAATTCAATTCAATTCATGCTTAGTTAATATTTGTAATTTAATACACGTTTTTCGGTGAAGGAAATTATTGTAAGGAAACTTGCTTAGCTCTAGAGAATTCTGGAGATATGTGTAACCTATCAATCCGCAGTGAAGCAGCGTGCTACATCTCTTCTTTTCAAAAGCATTACTTTATTTTTACTGATTTACTCTGGTGAAATAATACCGTTAGGATCTTTGGACAATACCCTGATATAATTTTTTGCTTACCTTAGCATCAGCTCCTTTTTCCAACAGTGTATTTGCGACTGCTTGCTGATCATATTGAGCGGCAATGTGTAGTGGTGTCATACCATTCTTGCCCGCTTGGTCTGGCGATGCTCCGTGGGCGAGGAGTAGATTGGCAACCTGTTTATCCCAACATTTTAAGTGTGAGGAACATGCTTAAACGTAAAGCATATTAAACAATTGGAGATTATATAAATTTTTAAAATCTTGGACTTTGAAAATTATTCCAGCTTCGTACAGGGCTGAAGTGAAGGACGTGACATAAAAGAGTGATAATAGAACATACATAGCACGGTTATAACAAATAGGAAAAGGCCGAGCAAGTCTTAACACGGTTCAATTATAGGCTAACTGTTTAACTCAGTACTCGCGTGTACGGGTTCTGACGAGGCGGTCACCCCTTGTACATCACGCTAGAAGTAAGCGCCGCCCGCTCCAGCCATGACAAAATATAGCACTATTTAGACGCGTGAACGTCGAATAATCATGCTAGTCTCATGTGAAAAATAATAGAGAGTATGTTACAGTCAACAGCAGAGGTATGGTAAAGGTCAATAAAGACCTACCGGGTATAAATTAAAGAAGCAATGCTATGTACCTTAAGATTTCCGTATTTAGCCGCCAAATGCAATGCTGTGAACCCTTTCTTGGTAGTTGCCGTTAACGGGGCGTTGTGCTCTATCAACGCGGCTGCGACCTGAAGGAGAAGCCATTATAAGAAACAGTAACCAAAAAATGTTAATTTCAATCTTTTATCTATTAGAGATCTAAACAGCCATTGATGCCTATGTTCCATAATATTTTATTTAACTTGCCGTGTATGTATGTGAAGGTGGAAACTTGCAAGTTAAATTTGGCCCATGTGTCCGATTAAGTTGAAATTTTACACACTGTTCCAGTCTCGATGACAATGCATGTTTATGACAAGCATAAGGTCAACAGTTAAGTAACGGCCTCTTGCTATCCATAGGCATAGGCCTACCCTCTTCGTTTTTTAAGGGTTGGAGCTAAGACCTATCACGTTTCTCCAATGCTCAAATTATTTAAGAAACACTTATACAAAGCTATTTTCCCTATTTTCCCTGAGTTTGTTATTGTCGTTATAGTTATAATAGTTATTGTACATTTGTTACCTTTTAAGCTCACTGTGACTACCTTTAATTAGATTTATATGTTATGCATGCAACCCTAGGAAATATAACCATGTTCTATGGAATAAATAAATGAAATGCGGACTGGTAGACACATATCCCTAGAATTCTCTAGAGATAAGCTGGTTTCCTTTGTTTCATTGTTTTCTTGTTTTCCTTCAGCGAAAAGCGTGCGATAAATTACAAATATCAATTACACACGCCGTGTGGTATCCGGCTGAAAAGAATAGTACCACCCTCTTTTCTTACCGAGGTGTCGTAAAAGGCGACTAAGGTAAGTTGACCCGCCGCGTAGTATCCGGCTGAGTAGAATAGACCAACCTCATTTCTTACCGAGGTGTCGTGAAAGGCGACTAAGGTAAATTGACCCACCGTGTGGTATCCGGTTTAGTAGAATAGATTACCCTCTTTCTTACCGAGGTGTCGTAAAATACGACTATGGTAAGTTGACGTCAGACAGGCGGCCGGTCGTAAAAACGAAGCCAATTCATGTGACAGCATGTTTATAACATGTTGTGCCGACCCCACTTAGAGTGGGATAAGGGCAGGAAGATAAAAATATAGATATGGATTTTACTCCATTTTATAAACCCGATCAATAATGAGTGGGATAAGGGCAGGAAGATGATGTAATAAGTTAAATACACCAATAAGTTTTAACAGAAAAACTCATTGGTCTCTACTCGGGGTTTGAACTTGTGATCCTCTCAAAACAGTCGCACGGCCTTACCGCCATTGCAGCTACGACAGTTGACGAATGGTCAACAGTAGGGACATGAAATTGTTAAAGCTCTTTTAACTTGAAATAGTTTGAAAATTCTACTCACATCATGATTATGCTGCTTAGCGGCAATATGCAGCGCGTTGTAGTGATCAGCAGTCATGGCGCGCACGTCAGCACCATGCTGCAGCAGCAGCACAGCAATATCAACATTGCCGAGTCTAGACGCGATATGGAGCGGGGTCTGCCGTTCGCGTGCCTTGGCTTCGACTGCTGCGCCGTTACGTAGCAGTATGCGGATGATGTCCGTCTGATGAATAACTTTTAGGTTAATTTCATTATGCCCTAGAATTAAAAGAATGATTTATTTCGTACTAATATATATTAGGTTACTAGTTACATTTTTTTTATTGCGTAATAGGCGAGCGGTTGACTGCAATCATGCCTGATGGTGAGCGAAGATGCAGCCTAAGATGGAAAGCGCTTGCCCAGAAGATGCCTATTCACATTATCTTTAAAGATACTCATATTAAATGAAATGGGAAAGATAGACGCCGGGAGAGAATTCCATTCACTTGCTGTGCGCAATAACATGTTTATAACATGTTGTGCCGACCCTACTTAGAGTGGGATAAGGGCAGGAAGATGATGACCTAATTCTAGGAGTGTGTGCTAGAATTAGGTACGATCCTGAAATAGATAAACAAAGTACGCTTGGAGTTCAAAATTCTACAGTACTCGAGGTTTTTGTCCATAATTTCTTACCTGGTTAGCCCTTGCAGCCAAGTGCAATGGTGTTTCTCCCCTTACAGTGGGCACGTCAGGGTTGGCCTCGTGCTGCAGCAGGTATATCACGATGTTCATACAACCCATGAACGAGGCTACATGTAGTGGAGTCAAGCCTGATTCGGTTGTCGCTTGGATACCTAGAAAAATATCGTTGTTATAGAAATTTTATTGGTAATTTATAGAATTAGGCGTTACTTTGCGGAGGTCCATAATACAAAAGTAATGAGAATATTATTTTGCTATAATCCGCGATAAAAGGAAATATATGTAATGCTAAATGTAGAGTGTACTATTCGTTCTCATACCTGATACATGCAGAATTTGTAAGAACTCATGCACTGCCCGACACCGATGGCACAACAATACACAAGCACTGCACACATTCACCACCACAATCTCAACAATTGTTTCGCCCCGTAACCGAAGCATCGTCAGGAGATAGACTCCACGACAAAATCGGCTTTGCGATTTTGTAGAAAAATAATATTCTCATTACTTTTGAATTTTATTGGTGTTAACGTCTTTTCTAATCGTGTATTGGATCGTGATGAGCTAATTGGTAAGTTTTTTTTCTTAACGTGCCATCTTCTCGCGAAGTTCGGCGATCATTGATGCAATTTTGACTTTCGATACCGCTGCCTCGGATAGGAAACGAGTACTTTCGCCAAACCAATGGCGTAGATTTTAGCCAAGACATCCTTCAAAAGTAATGAGAATATTATTTTGCTATAATCCGCGATAAAAGAAAATATATGTAATGCTAAATGTAGAGTGTACTATTCGTTTCGGGTCGTGTCGGTTTTGGTTGGGTTTGGTTTTATCATTTTGAAAGTTTTCTACCCGCGAATCTGCTGGACATATGCCTCCTCGTTTTTTGAAGAGAAGCGTTGGAGCTAAGACTTATCACTCTGCTTCAATGCGATATGGCATATCCCCAAAATTCTCTACAAATGAGCAGGTTTCCTATAGGTGTTTTTCTTCACCAAACAGCGTGTTGTAAATTACAAATAGCAATGAGATACTTAAGATTTTAACGGAAAAACTCCTTAGCACCCGTGAGCCCGAACTTAAAATTCAAATTAGCAATTTCGTGTAATCCCATATATTCATTAATGAAAAACTTACTTGCTCCATACTTCAAGAGCAGCTCAACGACCTTGATTCTGTTCTTCTTACAGGCAATATGCAGGGGTGTGAAACCGTTGAGAGCGCGAGCATTTGCATCCGCGTTTCTGTACGGAAAAATACGATATATCAAAAACCAGTGCTATACGCAACTACGTGCACGCTAACTTAAGCGTTTATAGAAGTAGGCGTTACTTTTCAAAATTTAACAGTACAAAAGTAATTAAAGAATCATTTTGGTATATGAAACGGATATAAGACCTGTCGTATTGCATATTTGGGTCAGAATATTGGGCAATCAAAAAGACGGACGAAAGAAGAGTGCAAGCAAATGATATGAGAATGCTAAAGATGGTTTAATAAGACTGGATAATAACAAATATATAAAGAGAAGTCTGAACGTTGCACCTATTATAGAAAAGACGAGAAGTGCAAGATTAATATGGTATGGACATGTAATGAGGAGGGATAAAAATCATGACCCAACGGGTGTTAATGTGAATGGATATGTTACAAGAGACGAATGGATTGTGTGAAGAATGACGTACATATAAAAGGAGTGGCATCAGTTTTGACGAATAATAGGAGAGAATCGGTATTCGCTTTTACAATAATCAATACTAGATCAGTCTACAGAAAGGTTATTAAGTATAAGAGATATGCTTATACGTAAAGCATATTACAAAATTGAAGATTATTTGAATGATGAAAAAACCTAGATTTGAAAATCCTTTCAGCTTCATACAGGACTGCGGTTTATTGATGTAAAATTGAAAATGTTTAAAAGATTGACCGCCGAGTTTCTTTCTGGTTCTTCTCGGTAAGAGCAACATTCCGAACCAGTTGTAGCTTCATTAATCATATTGATTGACGATTCAAAAGTGCTTGAAAGAGCTTATTTAAATAAAGAAATTTTGATTTGATTTGATTTGAGAATAGAAGAGAAAAACATATGCCGAACTCACTGAAAGTGGGATATGATGAGAATTACTTTTGATCCTACTTTTGATTATTTGAGAATTATTATTTAATCCGCATTTATTTTATTTCAATAAAGTGAATTATATCATCATTTTATTCATTATTTTGATATTATTTACCTATCTAGAAGTAGCTTTGCTACTTTAGCGTGGCCACAATGAGCGGCGACGTGTAAGGCGGTGAGGTAGTCGACTGTCACGTCATCGACGGGAGCTCTACGCGAGAGGAGCACCCGCGCAGCCTCCGAGTGATCTCCCTGCGCTGCCATGTGGAGTGGTGCAAGCCCGTTCTATGCAAAAAAAACAGCAAATATGTAGTGAAGTTATATCTTAAATTACTTACACGCTAGGACTATACAAATACAAAGCCCATCATGCCCAAGTGGAATGGTCCCAAGAATGCTGGCAGCCTATAGTATATAATAATATAATTATAATAAGATAATATATCTATAGTGTTCTCAATAGGATTTGTCGCGAGCATATGTTTTTTACGAGAACAAAAACTGACATTCTCGAAGTAAGTCTTCATAAATTTAAAAGTATTTTGCATCAGTATAAAAAGAACTAAGAGTTGCCTCCTGTATTTCTTATTAGTTAGTTTAATTTAATTAGTGTATGATTAAGTTTTAATTGTTAACTTAGAAATTTACTTAGAAATTTACTCTTTATAACTCCGCACTTGCAGGATATTCAGGCATGCCGTTTGCCAGTAGTTGGACGTGCACAATTTGTATGTTTATATAATATGAAGTTTTTTGACGTGACAACGTCTTAAATTAGGTTGCGGCTTGGAGTCACTCATGAAAAAGTGTAACGCCCGCTCACGTCTGTTACGATGAGTCACCGAACGAAAGAGAGGCCCGCCGGACTGGCGAATGCCTTCCGTCTCTCTCCCACTCAAACATGATTGGTCTGCCGCGCGCGCAGCACTAGAGAATTAGGCGCGTTGAATCGGTGCGTGCTTGTGTCTCTGTCTTTCTCGAGCGTTCTTGGTTATACACTGTCCATTATATTAACCATCTTTTGACAGATTGACGATAGTGATGTCCTAAAGATTCTCGTATGCGATACCATTCCGATTATAGTACCTACTATCATTAATCGAATTACGTACCTAAGTAATTCGATTAATGATAACCTACGTAAACTAGATTACTACTTGAGAAAAGAAATTCCAACTTTGAGAAAACTTATTGTTTCTTTGAAAAGAAGTGGTCTATTTCATGGTGAAAAATCTTCTTTGGTCAAAGTTTTGAACACAATTGGCTTTTCATATAAAAAGTTAAAGAAAAGAAAATTATTAATGGAACGCACAGATATAGCTATAGCACGTTGTGATTTTTTAAGAGAGGCAAAGAAAATACAAGATTGGGCAAATATTGTTTTCACGGATGAAACATGGCTCAACGCTAACCACACACTATCTCGTTTCTGGACTGATGATACTGCTGATTCCACTTCCTCAGTACCAATGGGAAAAGGTGAGCGCCTAATCATTTGCCATGCAGGTACAGCAAAAGGATTTGTACAAGACGCACTGTTGGCATTTAAATCGAAGAAATCAAATGACTACCACGAAGAGATGAATGCAAATGTGTATGAAGAGTGGTTCAAAAAAATGCTCATTTCATTGGAAGAACCATCAATAATTTTTATTGATAATGCGCCCTACCACTCCCGTCAAATTGACAAAATGCCAACACAGGCTAATAAAAAGCATGAAATAATTAATTGGCTTCGGGACAATGGAGAAAATGTGGACGACTCAATGTTAAAAGTTGAATTAATAAAAATATTAAAAACCAAAAAGAGAGCAAAACGCTATGTAATCAATGAAATGGCAGCAGAATATGGCCATACTGTTCTTCGGATTCCTCCATACCACTGCCAGTACAACGCAATAGAACTTATATGGGCACAAGTAAAAGGGCATGCTGCGAGATGCAATACAAGCCCCCCATTCACAGCGAATAAAATGTTGCAATTGCTAAAAAATGCTTGCACCCACGTAACGGCCGAGAACTGGGCAAGTGTGGTGGAAAGAACTAAAAGAGTAATATTCTCTGATTGGGAACGTGATATTGCGTTTGATAATATATTATCTACACAAGAGCTAATAATAACTGCTACTGAAGACTCCTCATCGTAGGAGTCTAGTGTTGATTATCATTCCGACGACTCGTGCTAATAAAATAAATTAAAATATCCTGATTGTTTTATTTGTATTCATGTATTAACTAAGAAGAAAGTAAAACTTTATATAATGTTATTAAATGTCTTTTAATACTCGTAACATCGATTTCTACCGATTATTTTTAATCTGTGGCATAATCGTAGTGACCATTATGTGTGACATCACTAAGTGGGCGGTACCCATCCATAAAGTACAAATATTATTTGTATGATATTTGTACGTAAGCAATACAAAACTTAATGAGCGTGAGCTGTCAAAAGACTGATAATATGATGGACGCAGTATAATTTTAAGTTAAGTTTAGGTTTACATGTACAATGTTTTAGTAAACAAAATATATTTCTATAGTTAAAATTTGTGCAATTCTTATTTTCATTCAATACCTTGTTCCTATTGAGCAATTTAATAATATTCATATCAATAAATATTCTACTGAGAAAAAGACGTTGTCACGTAAAATCTTTGCCCGTAAAACCGACTTTACAGGCAACCGTTATTTTTATTTTTATTGTTATTGTTATGTCTGTTGGCAAACTGTTTAATAAATTTAAAAAATAATAATAATATAAAAATATGTGTTTCCGAAGGAGTCAGTTACATACATATAGGTGAAACTAATATAAAACCTGCATAAATTAGAAGCTAAGCATAGATCTTACCTTACTCTTGCTGGTGATAGGCGCCCCTCTATCTAACAATGACTCTACCACTCTCTCATGTCCAGACCGTGCTGCGCAGTGTAGTGGTGTGAGGCCATCTCGGGTCCTTGCTTCGACATTAGCTCCGTTATCACAGAGCAGTGATACCATATTTTCTTTACCTGTTAAAATATTACATTGATTCGACATGTCAACTTGTGAAACATTCTGAGGAATAACTTTATAATTTTGCATAAAATATATCGATACACAAGACTATTATTTTACTACACAAAAATACACTACATATAAAAATAATGACACTTAATTTGTCATAAAGAGGTAAGGTTTATAGGCTAACCGTTTAACCTCGCCTGCGCGACAAGGGCGCGGAAGTGTGACAAGATCTGGGACTAAGGTCGGTGCGGGCGGTCACCTCTTGTATATCACGTAACAGGCGCTCGCCGCTCGCACCTACCTCAGTCCTCATTTTCATTCTACCTCCGCACCCTTGCCCCGCAGGCGAGGCCTGAACTAAACGGTTAGCCTACAGTAAATATGTAATTTTAAAAAATAACCTAATGTAATCAGGTAATGTATGTATGTAATAAACATAACTTTTAACTTATTAAATAACCTAAATTGTACTATTTACTAATTATGTATTAGTCAAATGGTCTGATTTAAATGTAACAGTGTGAGAAATGGTACTTTATTAACATCAACGCAATAACTGCCATGAAATAACTTGGGCAATAGTCTTTGGAAAAACAGTATTTTGACAATTAAATAAGATAAGTGCTGATAAATCTGACGCCGTGCGGTATCCGGCTGAGTAGAATATATCACCCTCATTTCTTACCAAGGGGTCGTAAAAGGCGACTTAGGTAAGTTGACTCACCACATGGTATCCGCTTAAGTAGAATAGACCACCCGCTTTTTTACCGAGGTGTCGTTAAATACGACTAAAGTAAATTGTTGGCAGGCAGGCGGCCGGTCGTAAAATACATAGCCAAATCATATGTGACAACATGTTGTGCCTACCCCACTTAGAGTGGGATAAGGGCAGAAAGATGAAGTGCTGACAAATCAGGTTAAATTATAAGTTCAATATCATATAATGCTAAGTCATCTGAGGTGTTTAAAATTTAGAATTTACTTAACTGCTGAACATTTATTTCTCTACATTTTGTCTTTGGGATGTATTCGAGAAAAGTACTCACCCCATTTAGCAGCAACGTGCAATGGACAAATATTATGCTTTGCAGCACAATTAACATCAGCACCTTTAGCTAGCAATAATCGAGCAACAGATTCGTTGCCGTAGTGTGCAGCAATGTGCAGTGGTGTAAAACCAGATTTTGACGTCACGTCCGGGTTGTGTTCGTTCTAAAAATTAATAAATCTGGGTAAAATCACTATTTTCGATTTTCAGTTCATACAAAGGCTTGTCAGCCCAAGAAAATGGTACAATATTTCCTTTTTTTCATAAAATAAAATAGAAATATAAATTAGAAATAGACCAGCATATGAAATTCTATTGACTTTATTTAAAAATATAAGGATCATTTTAATAATTTTACTTTATATATCACACGCTTAATATTAAAGTGACCTTACTCTAAATTAGACCTAATTGAATTAGATACATTGTAATAATCATTTCAATGCAATCTATGATACCAAGCTACGAACTTTTAAAAAAGCTAGTGTCTTTAAGGCGTTACGCTACGCTTTATAGCAATTTGCCATAAAACAACTTTTTTAATTAGGTCAGTTTAACACTAACCACGCGATTTGCTTATTACCAAATGTGCTAGTCAAAATAAAAATATTTGTTTTTATTTTTTTTGCGGGCAAACTAAAGTTAATAATTGTTTTTTAAGCTTAAGTTAGATTTGGGTTTGACATCCCTGGTGTAAAGCATAGCATTCTGAATCGTATAACTTTGACTATTCTCGACGGCAACTTCTTTAATTATGTCAGAGGTGCATAAACTTTTTTAATCTAAGCCACAAAAACAAAGGAAATTTTGATGGTGAAAAAAACAAAATTAACTTTGTTTTTTAAACACTCAAAAGTTAAAATATACGTTATTTTTTATAGCTAATGTTGTTTATGGTAAGGGCTGTATATACCTCCAATAATAGGTTGGCTGCTTTTACATCATCCTTTTTCGCGGCAATGTGTAAAGCTGGTAGTCGAACTCTACCACGAGTATCTGCTTCTAGAAGGACAGAGACCACCTTCTCGTGACCTTGCTGCATAGCAACCGCCAAAGGTGTGAACCCGTCCTGTTTATGCAACATTTGGTTTATTATTTCTTTGTTTTAGATAATTATAATGCTAATTAATCGTCATGATAAAACCGTTATCAGAATATTATAAAATGTGTCTCTTTAAATTATACCATGTATATTCTTATTATAGGAGTGCCCTATCGGAAAAATAAAGTGACATGTATAAGCATCGATTTCGATCAATCTAAAAATCGGATTGTCCACTCTACATTTAGCATTATATCATCATCTTCCTGCCCTTATCCCACTCTAAGTGGGGTCGGCACAACATGTTATAAACATGCTGTCACATGATTTGGCTGCGTTTTTACGACCGGCCGCCTGCCTGACGTCAACTTACCTCAGTCGTATTTTACGACACCTCGGTAAGAAAGAGGGTGGTCTATTCTACTAAACCGGATACCACACGGTGGGTCAACTTACCTTAGTCGCCTTTTACGACACCTCGGTAAGAAATGAGGGTGGTCTATTCTACTCAGCCGGATACCACACGGCGGGTCGACTTACCTTAGTCGCCTTTTACGACATCTCGGTAAGAAAAGAGGGTGGTACTATTCTATTCAGCCTGATACCACACGGCGTACATTTAGCATTATATATATTTTCTATTTTACTTCATCGCGAATTATACCAAAATAATTTTATTATTACTTTTGCAAAATATATCTTTTTAAAGCTTTTTTAAATTTGGTTGAAAGTGGATGTATTACATACCTCTGTGGCCAAACTCTGGTTTGAGCCATTTGCAAGGAGAAACTTGACCACACCATCATGGTTCTCCTGAGCGGCCATGTACAATGGTGTGAAACCATTTTGGGACTGGATATTAACCTGTAGCAAATATAATAGAATTAGTACCTAACGGATCTTTAACTGATAATAAAAACACCATTATTATAAATTATTAGTTTCGGGTACATACCACGGTTATTTGTTTTGATTCGCCGATATTTCGACCCAATTGCATGGATCGTGGTCACGACGGAACTGCAGGTAGGCGGTACTTCAAGCTGTTATGTTAGGGGCAGTATCTAACTACCCTCCGTCTCGTTCTTTTCGAATCAAAACAAATTACCGTGGTATGTACCCGAAACTAATAATTTATAATAAAAACACCTACATTATGATGAAATGAAATGTCTTTTGCTACTTATGTACCGGCTTGTTACTATCCCACTGCTGGGCATAGGCCTCCTCTCTCCGTTTCTGGAGAGAAGGATTGGAGTTAAGACCTATCACGCTGCTCCAATGCGGATTGGTAGGTTTCACATATCCCTAGGATTCTCTAGAGATATGCAGGTTCCCTTACGATGTTTTCCTTCACCGAAAAGCGTGTGATAAATTGCAATTATCAATTAGACACCTAAATTTTATTAGAAAAACTTATTGGTGTCTGCCCGGGTTCCATGCTCGTGATTGTCTCTAAAGATTCACACGGTCGCACCGCAGGGCTATCACAGCTTTTTTGCTACTTATTAATTACTAATTTGTGCCCGCTACTTCTGTCGTATGGACTGCTGAATAAACAGTGCTTTTGGAATAAACAGAAGCTTATCTCACTCTCCAACCCTGCAAATATCTCCATCACAAAAATCAGATCGAACGGGAAGACTGAACTTTATCGTTTTCTCGAGAAATTAGCTTAGTTATTATGGTACATATCCCGGACTGACATGAATTATATTATTACAAATAGCTCAATTAAATTTATCCAATATACAAAAACCGAAATATATAAAAACTTTCTTAAAATAACTTTTTTGAGAACAGTGTAATATAGAATAGATTTCTTTACTTTTAAGATTTGACTTGACTTTGAAAGATTGTGAATAAAGACCAAAGATTACAGTGTACATAATGAAATAGATGGGTAACTCGCAGTCGTTTTTTGTGATCCGTAATAGCGCCATCTAGAGATCAGTTTCTGTACTAAAAAGGTCAAAAGGGTCATATATATCTATATATACTATATATATATAATATTTTTGCAGTAGGGCGGGGTATAAATACAAAAGAAATGAAAAAACAAAATTATTGAAAAGTTATCTATTTTGTATAAATAATACAGTCGTTTTAACAATAAATTACTTTTGATTTGAATATAACGAAAATTACAATTACTTTAGTATTGCAGGCTTATAAATATATATGCGAAAAGCTAACTTTATAATATAAAGCTCATTATATTATTTATGTACAAAATAAACAAGTAATATCTACAAATTATAAATTAAAGTTATAAATACAAATCAAGCCATTATAAATATAAATAAATATATGGGACACTTACACACACGGTCGTCCGTCCTCAATGTAAGTAAACTTAATTTTAATACTTGTGTTTTGGGTGACAGACAACTGGTGAATAAATGCTTATATAATTTTAAATACAAATATACACCCAGGCTCAAATACCAACAACTTCATTCATAGAAAATGTTTCCCCTCGGCGGAAATCGAACCTGCGACCCACGGAGCCAACGGGCCAGTCCAGTTAATAATAAAGTATGTACTTTAAACATTAACAAAAGAACGTCATACGTAAACTATCTGATATTATATCGTTTATTACACCTAGAAGCAATGATACATATAGAAAAGTCTTGGCTTTACTACTTGCCTTGTGTATTAAATAACTCACCAAAACAACATTAACAAATCGAACAAATTAAAATGAAATGGAAAATTTTTAAGGAAATAAAAACGGATATATGTAAACATGTTTGCGCCAAAACACGTCGGTTTCTGAACACGTAATCTGCTTCCAAATTATTATATTTAGCGGACCTCCAATCCTCCGTAACCAAGTTTGGAATAAATCCATATTCTTACAGGGTCTGCAACAATTATTTTAAGCAGATATAAATTAATACTATTCGATAATCTAAGTATAAACGTCATTGCCATAGACGCGGCAGGAGTTTTGATTAATTTAATAATAAGCACTCACCTTTACCAAAGACTGTTGGACAAAAACATTTTGCGACATTTTTTTCTACGTAACATACAAAAACTAATAATATTCAAATCAAAGTCCATATATTACATATATTCATCGTAATTTTTCAAATTTAACAGATATCTGTCAAGCACTCATTATAGTGTATTATCTATGGTCAAAGACAAGTTTAGCTATAGTTTTTTTATGTAGAAAAATTATTCTATTTAAATTATATAAAATATTACTTATTCTTGTTAAATTATTTAATTAAAACAACATAACAATAAAAAAATAATTACAAATATAAAATTTATAAATTTTTATTTTTTTAATATGTTAACACTACACTCTTTAATTAAAAATATGTAAACACTGTTGCATAGTTTCAAAAACTGAACTCTTGATGTCGCTGAAAACCGAATCAGGACCTTTAGTTCTAAGATAACATACCATGATAAAGACTTTGATAGGTTGATAAAAGATAGCGTTCTAAATATCATCCTATTCCTGTTAAATTAACAGGATTTCTATTGCCTATATGTTACCCCGGTGTGTAAGAAATAATTGTGCCAAATTTCATCGATATTGTTTCAGGGAATGAGCCGTGAAAACGTAATAGATAGACTTTCGCATTAATAATTTTAGTAATGATTTTTTGGTATTAATTACTAAAGCTATATTATGCACGTAACTTATATATATTTAAAATAGACCCTCACACACACATCCTTTCTCATATAAAAAATATCACTAGCATTCTCCTGCCCTTATCCCACTCTAAGTGGGGTCGGCACATTTTTTACAGAGATGTCATATAAGCTCGTACCAACGACTTTTATTGCATCATCCGGAGAAGAATTGCTAGTTTGTTGAAGAGAACGCGGAATAGTGCCAACAGTATTCTAAAAGTATTGTCGGACAAAATGGACACCCAAATTGTTTGCTCATTTTGTTCGAACAATTATTAGGTTAGAGTAGTATTAGGTAACTATAAGTTAAATTTAAATTGTATTTACTAACACTTAGGCTTAAGGTACTTTACAACTGGACTGACTGTGCAGTCTTAAATAAAGATTATTATTATTATATTATTATTATAAGGTGACTAAGGCAAGGAGAATGATGTGTACCAAGATTTCAACCATCCATAAATACTAAAGATTGGCTTTGTGCGAACAGCATTACTGTGCAAATGCATTAACCACGATGCATTTTCGGGTTATTATTAATACTGTTCAATAACAAATCATGTCGATGTGAAATGGACTGAAAATTAATGGTTCACAGTGTCGTTGACCCCGGCTTTGTGGGTCTGTACGAACATCAATCATAACTGCTTCAGGGTTTATTGCAGCCACTTCCGTTTATAGCCCCTTTTACGAGAATGACATTAATGTGAAAGATAAAACATTATTTGCATTGTAGCATTTATATATTCTTCATTTACAAGGTCCTTTTATTTTCAATCTAACTTAAGAACGGTTGAACCAATTTGGATAACTTTGTTTTTGAAATCTTTGAAGAAGTCCCAGAAAGGTTTTAACGGCTAGATAATATGAAAAAAATTGTAAGAAACATAGTAAAAGTGATTTACGACTTATTTACGTATGTATTAAGCTCATTTAGTAGTGTACATGTATATATATCTTTAATGTTTAAATGAGTTAGTCTTGTGTGTATAGTATATATATATTTTCAGAATCTCGGAAACTGCTTCACCGATTTTCTGGAAGTTCAGCATGTTCCCTACATGCTGAATTTCAAGAAAATCGTTTTGGAGGAGAAAAATGGATCTGGCTAGGTTTTATTTAAAAAAAATCGTTTTATCCCTGTTTATGGGCATAAAAAACCACTTACTTTTCATTTATTGAATATATACAACACAATTTTCGCCTTGAAATGTCAAGTCAGCGTAGCTTATTCGGGAAACGGGTGGTCGCGCGAAATGAAAATACCTAGGATCGAGACCCACCTACCCTATTATTTTTAAATTATTTTTTTGAAGTACCTTTTTTATTTTGTAAAAAATTACGGTCAACCTAGTACTAAATATTATGTGTTAATTGTACACTCACGAACATATTCGGATACTTAAGGTATGTTCAAATAAATCGGTCAGTACAGCATACACCATATACATAGGGAGGATAAATCGTGTTTTTTTTGTAATAAGACAATAATCCAAGTCAAAATCTTTATGACGAGTATAATAAGTTACCTATATTGTAAGTTTTGATATATTTTGGTTTTTGTTTACTTAATAAACTTATCTGAGTTACGTAAAATACGACTAGTCATTAAATACGTAGCCAAATCATGTATCCTACTTAGAGTGGGATAAGGGCAGGAGGATGATGATATGTCATGACTTACTTGAGCTCCGTTTTGCACAAGCAATTTGACAACCGCTTCCTGTCCTGCCAGAGAAGCAATGTGTAAAGCTGTATTGCCCTTCTTGGTGGCAGCATCTATTGCTGCTCCACGCTGCAGCAGCTCGCGGACTACCTCCACGTGACCATCTTTGGAGGCCAGATGGATAGCATTGAGGCCATTCTGCAGAAAGAAATTAGTTTTATGACCAGCTTAAGTAAAAAAAGTAAAGTAAACCTGTTAGTATTACACTGCTGAGTATAGACCACCTCTCTCCGTTTTTGGAGAGAAGGGTTGGAGCTAAGACCTACGCTGCTCCAATGCGGATTGTTACGTTACACATATCTCTATAATTCTCCAGAAATATGCAGGTAATTAGGCAGCTTGTTTTCCTTCATCGAATAAGGTTTGGTCAGACGAGATAAAATATATTTTTTGAGTTGAAATCAAAAATTATTGCTCGCTCTGGCTCCACATTCAAACCCAACCACGCATCACCAAAGAGTAGAAACATAGAATTACAATACGCAGTGACGATCAGTACATTTTTACGGGGACAGACACAGAGCTTAATAATGACAGTCCGGAAATATCGATTCAGATGGCAACCCTAGCTTTGTGCCAAATTCCCTGGAACCTCAACGAGAACAAAGGATGAACAACGAAGGGAACAAAGTACGAACTTAACGCAAACTTGGCTGCCATCCAAGTTTTCCGAATACAAGGGAAAGGAGAATAATTGAACTATCCGAAAGTTGTGAGACATTTATAGTATGGTACTCCTATAATTTGTTTGCTTGCACTTTGTACTAATGGAAAAGAGGCGCTCAGAAAAGATCCGCCCGCGTGGAAAAATTAAACCGTAATATAGTATTTTGGTAACCATAAAAATGGTTAAAGTGGTAAAACTAGACATATGCTGTCGCGGACATTTATTTAGAACTTTTAGAGGGAAACAATTTTGTAATACATGATTTTGAATAACTTCCTGATATCAGCGCGTTCAAACAATCAAACAAGGAAACAAACTCTTCAGCTTTATATATTAGTATAGATATAAATGCCTGAATTTAGCTACTCTTCGGCCTTGTACGAGATAGCAATGACTTAAATGTTACTAGTTATCATAATTATTCTTTGAAAAGAGCAACTGCTGAGTTTCTAACTCGCTTGGTCCATTTTTCCGAACCACCACTAGAGGTATTATTATAGAATATTCATTGTGGTATCCGGCTGAATAGAATAGTACCACCCTCATTTCTTACCGAGGTGTCTTAAAAGGCGACTCAGGTAAGTCGACCCGCCGTGTGGAATCCGGCTGAGTAGAAACGACCACCCTCTTTCTTACCGAGGTGTCGTAAAATACGACTAAGGAAAGTTGACGTCAGGCAGGCGGCCGGTCGTAAAATACGTAGCCAAATCATGTAACAACATGTTTATAACTTATTGTGCCGACCCCTCTTAGAGTGGGATATGGGCAGGAAAATGATGATTCATAAGCACTTGTTTGTAAGTTTGCTTTAATGAAGAACATTTTGGGATTGAGTTTGAAAAAAAGTCAATAAAATACGGCCAACAACCAACGTTGGGCCAACGTTTGCTGCATTCAAGCCCGCAATGTTTACGTAACAAAAGACAGCCTCTGTTCGTGACCAAATCGCGTGTTTTCCCCGCATTTTAATATCAAACTATATCCTTTGTAAAAAGTACTTTTATACTCTAATCATAGAATTCATTTTTGTGACGAGTGTGCCGCATTAAAAAAAATCGTCGCAGCATAATAGTTCTAGATTTTAATCTGGATTTGGTTATCCATTATTGACACGTAAAAATTTTCTAAAGGGTTCTATAAATACTGTGTTAAAATGTTAAATTTTTATGAGAGAAGATTTCTAACAAACGAAAAACGAATTGCCGATTGTCTCACTGGAGTTATTTGACAAATATTTAGAAGTTGGTACCAATTTTGTTTTATAGAAGTTCTCTAAACTAATAAAGACTTTCAGTCGCGTCGCTTTAGGTATTTTACGAAACGTATCCTTTACATAAGTATGAATTCAACGTTTTTTACTCGTAGGTTTCGACATTATATTCTCAACCTATATAGGTCTAAAGTAATAATAAAATTATTTTGCTGTAATCCGTGATGAAGTAAAGTAGAAAATATATATATAATGCTAACTAAATGTAGAGTGGACAATCCATTTTCATACTTGATAAAGGCAGGATTCGTAAAAAGACATGCACAAACCTCCACTAACGCCACACACTCAGGAGATAGACTCCACGACAAAATCGCAAAGCTTTGCGAATCCTGCATGAATCAGGTATGAAAACGGATTGTCCACTCTACATTTAGCATTAGGTATATTTAATTTCTATTTTACTTCATCGCGAATTATAGCAAAATAATTTTGTATTATGGATCTCCGCAAAGTAACGCCTAATTCTATAAATCACTACCACTACATAGTATAAAACAAAGACGCTTTCTGTGTCTGTCCTCACGTCCCTATGTCCCTATATCCCTATGTATGATTAAATCTTTAGAACTATGCAACAGATTTTGATGCGGTTTTTTTATTAGATAGAATGATTAAAGAGGAAGGTTTGTAAATATAATAACATTCAATATATAATAGAGAAATACTGTAATTTTTGAGGTTTCTAATGTGATATCGTAAATAATTACATTTTTATGTATGAAGTGTGTGATTGTTGCCCACTTCATACACATAGCATTGCATGTATTCTCTTAACAAACGCGGATTACAGCAAGGTAATTTTATTGTAACTCCATTTGAATGTGGATGGATATGTGCCTAGGGGGAGGCCTAAAAAGAGGTGGTTGGATTGTGGTGAAGTATGACATGCATATAAAAGGAGTGGCGTCAGAGTTGACGAATGATAGCAGAGAATGGAAGAGAAAAACATGTTGTGCCGACCACTCTTAGAGTGGGATAAGGACAGGAAGACTGTGTAACTTCTGTGACAGTCTTCTTGTTCGAATACTTACGGCGTTGCTGACATTGATGTCAACACCTTGCTCCAGAAGGCTGATAATCCTCTCGATCTGGCCAGCGCGCGCTGCCCGCAAGAATGCGGTGCTGGCGTCCGCCTGTTAACAACACAGACAAACGAATATTATGTATATTTAATATTTAAATGTTAATCTTAATATATATATTTTTTGAATCTCGGAAAGGGCTCGAACGATTTCATGAAAGTTAGCATGTAGGGGATTTTCGTGGGGAAAAAATTGATCTAGCTAGGTTACATTTAAAAAAAAATGTGTAGCCAAATCATGTTGTCAAATGATTTGGCTACGTATTATACGACCGGGCGTCTGCCTGACGTCAACTTACCTTAGTCGCCTTTTGCGACACCTCGGAAAGAAAGAGGGTGGTCTATTCTACTAAACCGGATACCACACGTTGCGTCAAATTTCCTTAGTCGCCTTATACGACACCTCGGTAAGAAATGAGGGTGGTCTAGATACTACTTAGCAAAAAAACACACGGCGCGTCGACTTACCTTAGTCGCCTTTTACGACACCTCGGTAAGAAATGAGGGTGGTACTATTCTATTCAGCCGAATACCACACGGCATATAATGACACTCCCTCCCACCATTAAATTTACATAACAGTTTGAGCAACATCTCAAAAGTCAGCTTTTGAAAGGCTCTTCGAAATAATGTACTTCAAATTAAGGCTATGGAGCAACCCTATACCATAGTAGCCCCAAGTACAGTGACCAGGATTTCGATACATTGGAGACTGTTTTGAAATGTATTATTTGTATAAAATAAATTAAATTACTGAATAATAATTTCGATTTGGGTACGTTGTAGACATAAAGACAAAGAGACTTTCACATCTATACATATTATAAAAGAAAGTCCCCAAAAGCTGTCTGTATGTGATTAATTTTCTAGGATTCTACTAAACTGATTTATGTACGGTTTTTAGTAAAAGACAGTGTAATGCTTGATTAAGGTTTAGCTGATAGTCCTTTACGGTTTTATGTAAATAGCCTGAAAAACATATTTGTGTCAAATTCCACATATATTTTCATGCGGGTGAATTACACAGAAGTATGAATAAATGATGAGCTGTTATTATAGCCCAGCGGTGAAACCGTGTTCCTCTACAGAGGCGTCACGGGTTCAAACCCGGGCAGGCACCAATGCGTTTTTCTGTTAAAAATTGTGTGTCTAATTGATAATTATAATTTATCACACGCTCTTCGGTGAACGAAAAGAAGGTGAAGGAAAACATCGTGACAAAACCTGCATGTTTCTAGAGAATTCAAGGGATATGTGTAACGTACCAATCCGCATTGGAGCAGCGTGGTAGGTCTTAGTTCCAATCATTCGTTTCAAAAACGGAGAGAGGAGGCCTATGCCCAGCAGTGGGATGGTAACAGGCAGTTACTCTACTTTTTACTTTACTATGAATAAATATCTCACACAAGATATTTTATATTTTCAATTTTTCTAATTTGCAAGATAATTTAAATCCGAAAAGTATGGAAAAATATGGAGTCCCTATATTATTCCTGTCACCCTAATGGCTTAAAAACTCCAGTACTCTAACTTCAAGTAGCTTTCCAAAGAGGTATAAAAGAGCGCACAGAGAAAATCTTCATAACACTCCCCCTTATTAAGGGTGGAAGAATACAACATAAAAATGCAGTCATTAAGTAAAGTAGCGGCCTGTTAATATACAACTTTTGGGAAAAGACCTTCGCAGTGGTTCACAAACACCAGTGAGTCAATAATTCACAGGTATTTAACTTTTTTTATTAAGGTAGATCTTGTAATGTACTATTAAAGAAAAACTTCCGAAAGAATTGCAAATCTTTATTTATTTATTAAGAAGACAAACAGTTATACAATACATAATTATAAGAGAAACAAAACAAAAACATAAACCAAAAAAGTCTTTGTAATTTATCATACGCTTTTCGGTTTAATAGTAAACTTGAATAAAAAACAATTTGTTTTTGAATTTATGAGATAAATGTTTCTACTGTACAAAATGGGGTCAAAATAAAAATGTTAACAAATTATAGAGTACAAATTAAATTATTTTTTAAATTAAACAACCCTCATTATTAGGGTGTTAGAGTCACCATTATAATTATTTCACACCGTATTATGGTTTGAATAATGGCGTAAGGGGTGCAGTGAGATGTTAATGTATTATTTGTACTTGTGACTTAAAATCGATATTTTGATGCCGGAAGTCATCTCTACTTATGATATCTGTACTGTTTTAGACCATAATATCACTCTATCGGAAGAATAAAGTCGCATTTCATATCTATACTAATATATAAATCTGAAGTGTTTGTTTGTTTGATTGATTGTGAACGCGCTAATCTCATAAACTACTGGACCAATATGAAAAATTCTTTCAATGTAAGATAGTCCATTTATCAAGGAAGGCTACAGGCTATACAACATCACGCTAAGATGAATAGGAGAGGAGCAGCAATAAAAAATATCGCGAAAACGAAAAAATTTAAAGTTTTCCTTACGTACGCTAAGTAAACGGTGATAGTTATTAAAAAATCATATATTACAAAATTGTTCCCCTCTAAAAGTTCTAGATAAAAGTCCGCAACAGCATATGTCTAGTTTTTGAGGTTAACCCAGTTAAACCATTTCTTTATGGCTATCAAAATACTATATTACGGTTCTAATCTTTCCTCGCGGGCATTGCTAATACTTATGTATGGGAGATGTAACTTTGTTCTTTGTATAGGGCGATATATTAAGTTACTTTTTTCCAATTAGAACTATTACTATGGGGCTTCATGATTGAAATATCTATACTAATATATAAAGCTGAAGAGTTTGTTTGTTTTGATTGTTTGAACGCGCTAATCTCAGGAACTACTAGACATATTTGAAAAATTCGAGCGGATAGGCTGTGAAAACGTGACAGACAGAGGAAACGCAGATTCTTACGCATTTATATTATTACTGTGAATCTTTAATATTTAAATGAGTTAATCTTGTATGTATATGTATATATATATATATTTATTTATTCTTTTTGAATCTCGGAAACGGCTCCAACGAGCATGTAGGGGGCTTTGGGGGAGAAAAATCGATCAAGCTAGGTTTTATGTAAAAAAAATCATTTTATCACTGTTTTTGGGCATTTAAAAATACTAACATTTATATTGAATCGAATTTATGAAATAAACTGTCAAGTCAGCGTAACTTATTCGGGGAACGGGCAGTCTCGAGAAATGTAAATATAGGTATTTACATTTCTCGAGACCGATCCCCAATTACATAATTGTATTTTTCTTTTTTAGTTTTTTTTAGTTATAGTTATAGTTTTTTTAATTATAGTTAATAAGGCAGTTAAATGAGAAAAGCCATCGAATAATTTATAGAATTAGGCGTTACTTTGCGGAGGTCCATAATACAAAATTAATGAGAATATTTTTTTGCTATAATCCGCGATAAAATTATTTTATTTTTATAATTATTTGATTTTATCGCGGATTATAGCAAAACAATATTCTCATTACTTTTGTATAAAAGCCATCGTATTCAAAATAAACGAAACGCACTATTTTTGTTATCCAAACACAACTTTTGCATTCACACCGCGTCCCCCACAGACAGACATACGTGTTTATGTATAGAGGGTGAGTAACCCTTGAGCGGGGGTTGAAATAATTGCTGGCGGTCTACCCTCCGTCTTGCTTGAACATGCATTACTATGAAAATTTCAAAATGAGAAAGTCCATACTGTAAGAACTTTATGACGTCAGACGTTTATTAAAAAAATACACTTTATCTTTAACTAGCAATCGCTGCGGCTTCGCCTGCGTGAAAAGATTCAAACCGTAATATAATATTTTGATAGCATAGAAATGGTTAAAGTGGGTTAACCTTAAAAGTATATGCATTTGCAGACTTTTATTTAGAACTTTCAAAGGGAAACAATTTTGTAATACATAATTTTTGAATACTTACCGCATACTTAGCGCATGCAAAGAAAGCTTTAAATTTTGCCGTTTGCAGAATATATTTATTGCTGCTCCTCTCCTATTCATCTCAGCGTATTATATATCCATAGCATATATATGTCTATAGCCTTCCTCGATAAATGGACTATCTTACACTGAAAGAATTTTTCAAATCGGTCCAGTAGTTCCTGAGATTAGCGCGTTCAAACAATCACACAAACTCTTCAGCTTTATATATTAAGTATATATAGTTCTATTGTGTTATGTGTTAAGATTTAGTTTAAAACAACAACTGTGTATCACGGGAGGATGAAATAAACGTTATTTCTTCTTCTTCAATTGGGCCCTAAATTCCCCGTTTCCTTTGTGTACCAACCCAAAAAACTCAACATTAAAAGCCACGTGACTATAATTTGTTACGCAAAATTCTAAAATATCACGTTTCCAAATTAACCGAATGATTCCACCCCATGACGTCAAGGCCCTACAATGGGGTGATTTCGATGTCAATACAGATTTATTATAGCACCCCTCCTATACCATCGATTCGCCCAGTTACGCACTTGCAAGAGGGTAGAATGACCTAGATATGATAGCTAATCAAATGACAGAGTTGGTTAAACATCTGAACTGATATAGCTTAGATAAACATAAGCCGTTATATAACGTCCGCGATAAAGAGAAAAAACCGTTGATAATCAAATTCAATGTATTTTTATTCACGTTAACGTATAAACAAGTGCTTTTGAATCATCAACTCTACTGCTGGTTCGGAAAGCTGTTTCTACCCAGATTAGCGAGCAAGAAGAGTAGCCTTGTCCACGCAGTCTTATAATCTAAGTAATCCTTAACAATATAGTAGGCTTTCTGTATTAATCTGTTTTTCAACAGCTGTAATGGCAAAGCTAAAATTGATTGTGGAATTTCATTATACAATCTCATACCAAAATCCACAAATGACTTACGAACGTAGGCGCAAAGTACGTAAAAACACGCAATTTAAAAACACTGTTTAAAGGAGGCTGATACTGAAAGCCAGACAGAAATATATTGTTGAGGTGATAAGGTGATAAGAATGCTTGGATATAGCAGGGTCTAAGAACCCTGTAACATACATTATTAACTAAATGTAACTAGTTATAAGAATTATATTTTGAAAAGAGCTACCGCCGAGTTTCTTTCCGGCTCGTTTCGAAAATTACGAGATAGTTAACGCTGTTACTATGAGAGTAATAAAATGTTAATAATTTTAAACCATTCACTGCTAAAATGAAAAGGATCTCCGAATAAGAGTGCTTATAAAGCCAGACAGGCTTTGTTAGTTAATGTATAGAACCGGCTTTACTCACGTCTTATTCTATCGGGTTAGCCCGACTAGTTTCGAACCCAACCGGGGCTGTTATTCATGAGCTCTTTACACGACGTTATCGCGGCGGGAACTGAATAAGAGCCCCGGTTGGGTTCGAAACTAGTCGGGCTAACCCGATAGAATAAGACGTGAGTATAGCCGGTTCTATACATTAACTATGAATACTACTCACGATAGTTTAAATTCAAAAACAGGCTTTGTTGTTCAGTTATGAATATCCACTTACTGTATACACGATATTTTAATGCTTGATGTACATTAAATTTTTGGTTATATATATACAAGCTTTGCTTGCGGCTTTGGCCGCGTAGACATCAATATATTTAGTTTTAGTTTAGGAAATTGCTTAAAAGTTATAGGAGGTAATTTCGTGAGTTAACCATAAGAGAATGAGACATGCTCTCGCAGAATTTTGTAGTATTTTTGTAAACCTACAATTCTCTAGTACATTACATTACTTATCAGTTTTAAAACATGTTGTTCCATGATTTGGGTATTTCACGCCGCCTGCCTGACGTCAATTTACCTTAACCGCCTTTTACGACACCTCGGTAAGAAATGAAGGTGGTCTATTCCACGCAGCTAGATATCACACGGCAGATATACCTAGACTCAAAACCAAAAAAATGTTTTTTTTTTGGAAATATTGTAATTCAGCGGTAATCGAACCTGTGGCACGCGGAAATGAAAACAGGGTAACTGCCACATACGCCAACCGGAAAGGCATCGTAAACATTCCTAACGCAAGATTTCTAATGATTGACTATTTATCTTAAAAATGATATAAAAAAATTTTAATTTTTTCAGTTCCCGCCGCGATTACGTCGTGTAAAGAGCTCATGAATAAGTGCCCCGGATGGGTTCGAAACTAGTCGGGCTAACCCGATAGAATAAGACGTGAGTATAGCCGGTTCTATACATTAACTACGATATAAAAATTCTGCAATACAAAAATAAAATTTTTCGAGTAAACTAAATATTTAAGTCAAAATGAACACATACATAAAATATTCTAGTTAGCATCTGCCCGCATACTTTGCTGGCCAATTAGTCTGAAACGCGAGCTCGTATCTGCAAAATTCAGCGCTTAATTACTCGAATGAAAAACCGCTTAACGTGCGAAATATGAAAACTTTTAGATTTAATTAAAATACAGTAAATATATTTTTTAAAAGCTTCAACTTTCCTATGTAAGTGAAGCTGCAGATAGAAAACGAATTGACGCTTTCGAAATGTCTTGCTGGCGGCGTATGTTGCGCATCCCCTGGACAGCCTTCAGAACAAATGTCTCCATTCTCAGTGAGCTTAAGGTGAAACAGAGACTCTCAAGCTTATGTCTCCAGAGAATTCTCCAATACTTTGGACATATTGCTAGAAAACCCAGCGATAATCTTGAGAAACTTATGGTCACTGGGAAAGTAGACGGCAAAACATGCAGGGGGCGGAACCCAAAAAGATGGACGGATCAGGTGACTGAACACCTAGACATCAGACTGAGCGTGGCTATACATAGTGCTGCTGACCGGGAAAAGTGGCGCCAGTTTATGCATAAGAAAAGGAATCGGGACCATCACGACGCTCAGCAGTGAGCACGCGACTAAAGGAGGAGGAGGAGGGATGTATGTGAAGGTGGAATCTTGCAACTCAAATTTGACTTCCCGGTGTCCTATTGAGCTGAAATGCTACTAATATTATAAATGCGAAAGTTTTTTAAATTGTTGTTACATTATACGAATGTATATTTGCGTACTCGATGTTCGAACTTACTAAATAATTTAAAAAACAACATTCATAGTTGACTGTTTCTGACTTGCATATATTTATTTATTTATTTATTTATTTATGTACCATAAAAAATGTTGGAAAAAAACATAATTGGTAAAAAAAGTGTACAAAGGTCAACTTATCCCTATGACAGAGATCTCTGTCAGCTACCCTACGAGGTGAGACAATTTATATTAAAGAAAAAGGTACGCAAATATCAAACATTATGAATTAGAATAACCTACTAATAATTTCCTAATTTAACAATAAAAATAAAATAAATATATAATATATTTATATATAAATAAATATATATACATACACACTATATATAATACAAAGTATAATATTTAAATGTCAACAATTACATTATGATGGTAAAGATGTGTAATGTTTCTTTAGTCTTAGTTTAAAAGTGCTGAAGGAAATGTTAAAGCAGTCATTGATGACGCTGTATGGCAACGAGTTCCACAGACATCGAGCAAGTACAGAAAAATATTTAGCAAAAAATACGGTATTGTATGGCGGGATGGTAAGTGATTTTAGAGGCACACAAGATCGTACATCCTATCTGTAATGTATTGAAAATAAAACGCATAGTCCGAGCAACAGTTTATTCCGAACTGACAATATGTTAACAATTTTGCAATTACCTACTATTATGTTATATTTATATTACAACTATATTCTTAGTAAAAATACCCACAATACACTATACTATTCCCCCCTTTTTTAAGCGTATGAAATAACATTTATTACATATGCTATAATTATACCTATATATAATATAAAAGGATTAACAAAACAAGATATACATATTTTTTTTAACGTTATATAATACTAACTTTTATTTTTATATAAGAAACAGTATACTATTCATCAAGGCCATAACGACGTGGTGGCTTACGGTCACGTTTATTTGCTGTAGGCAGGTCATATTCCTTGTACAAATCCGATGCGATACTATTATTTTTATCAGAAACGCTAAAGACTGCTAACGCGGCACGGACAGAGTGATAATTACCCACTCGGGTTGCCGCTGAAACTGTCCCTTAAACGGATCTAGTCTGTATGCCGAGTCTACCGTAAACCTTCCTCAGTCTCCACCCCATACATATTCTGTCCCTTTTTACTTGTAATAATAGCTGAGCTCCACTTTTTATTTTTACGAAAATCCCTGACCCACACTTTCTCTCCTTCTTCCCCCTTTTTCAATCTAAACGCGGCCACCAAAAAAAAAACTACGCGCGAATCCTTTACTCTTAACCATTCCTATGTGCAAGCCGTGCAACTCGGCTAACACTGCGGGCCGCAGTAAATCGTTTACTACAACGCAAAAACCCCAAAACAACCAACCGTTTTCTACGTAAAGGTTATCGCGTCGCCGCCAATATGCCGTGATTTCCGGGTCAGAGGCAAATACTATCACTAACGCTTCAAGCTGCACATGACTGTAATTAGTTTCGGCCGCGCTGAGCGTGCGCGATGTGCACGAGACCGGCCGCTCGCCGTCCACCGCGCGCTGCGACAGCACCGCGCCCACCCCGCGCGCGCCCCCGTCGCAAGTGGAGATAAGAGCCAAACGTACATCGTAATGCATTAGTATCAGACAGCTCGTTAACGCTTCTTTTATACTATCGAAGTCTGTATTTTGTTCGTCGCACCACTCCCAAATAACTTCTTTCCTAAGTAATTTATAAAGGGGAGCTAATAACATCGATACATTTTTAATAAATCTAGAATAAAAGTTTACCATACCGAGGAATGATTTCAATTCCGATACGTTATTTAGCTTTGGCGCTTTGACTACGGCTTCGACCTTTTTATTGACAGTCATAATTCGACGCTCCGAAATTACGAACCCCAAGTAACTAATAACAGTGTACTTTTTTGATTCGTCCAGGGTTACCCGGCTATAGGCCTCGGAAAAGTCAATTTTAGTAAAGCGTTTCCCCCCACTTAAATTATTGAACAGAACCTCCGACCAAGGCATTAGGTACGTATTAGTTTCAAGTACAGGGTTTACAGTATTTTTATAATCGAACACACACGAGACCCAGTCTGAGGAAGGCACGGGTTCTACAATACCTGCAGATTGCATGCGCCGCAGCTCGGTGTCGACGTCAACGCGCAGCGCCAGCGGCAGGGCGTGCGCGTGCTTAAATACCTGCGGAGCGTCCGCACGCACGCGCAGCGTGGCACTCTGGCCGCGCAGCCGGCCCAGCTTGCCACTGAACACCGCCGGGTACCGGCTCTTAAACTCGTTCTTGTTAAACTTACCGCGAACAAAATTATCGCGATTATTACACCCACGGTCGGATACTTGATGAATAGATTTCGAAACGATAACACTCATGTGCAGCTTTTTCAGCCACTCTCTGCCTAATAAAGGTACAGCACCGTTACAAATTATATACAGTTTCAGGTTTTCCTCGATTCGACCGTAACTTACTGGCACTACAATATAACCTATACAATTTATAACACTTCCATCGTAACCTTTTAACTTATAATTATTTTGTTTCACAGGATATTTAGAAAAATTTTCTGCATACAATTTGGCCCCGATGCACGATATGTGCGATCCGGTATCTACATGCATAACGAGACACCTTTCCGCGATTGTAACCTCGACGACGACGGGATCACTACCCGTAAGCTCCAACATGTACAATCCGCTGGGACCCCCGACTCCCTCGTCATCGTAGTTCATTTCGGACCTGTTGTATTCTTCATCATCACGAACACATCCGTCAAACGTATTTTCCACCCTCGCCGTATCTAGCCGGAGCACTCGTCCCTCTTCTCTGCCTTTTACGTTCGGACACACCCGTTTTAAATGACCTCTTCTTAGGCAAATTCTGCAGGCATAATCTACAAATTTGCACTCTTTCCATGTGTGGCCGTTGTTCCCACAACATGTACAAATTAATTTGTTCGTGCGGCTACTATTTAGCCCCGCCACGTTCCGCTCGCTGCCGCCGAGCTCGCTCCGCCAGCGCGGCCCCGCCCGCCGGCCGGGCGCCGCCTGCGCCGCTCGCGCATGCACCGCGTGCACCGCGCGCTCGTCCGTCCCCCGTTGCTCGACCGCTGCTGCGCTGTGCGCGGCCGCCTCCAGCGACACCGCTTTATTTAACGCCGCCGTAAAAGATAAACTGTCTTCACAAAACATACTCTGACGTGTAGATTCACTATGCAGGCCGCATATAAACTGATCTCGTAAATTCTCCTCGAGGTTGTCCTTGAAATCACAATTTCTCGCCATATGTTTTAAAGCCGCAGCGAACTGAGATACCGATTCGCTAATAGCTTGTGTTCGCTTCCTGAACTTATACCTCTCGGCGAGCATCGATGGTGTAGGCTGAACGTATTTCTTCATTAGACGAACGAGTTCACTGAATTTACACTCCCCCGGTTTTTTCGGGGAACACAAATCGACCATTAATTCGTAAGTTGCATCACCAACACACGCGAGCAATGTGGCCACTTGAAGGTTAGGTTTTACATCGTTTGCGAGAAAGTATTGTTCCATCCTTTCAATATAGGTGCTCCATATTCCCGAACTAAGATCAAATTCACCTAAGCGGCCGACCGACATTTTAAACTTTAATGAAATAACTAATAAATTCGATACCGACTGCGCCACTGTAATGTATTGAAAATAAAACGCATAGTCCGAGCAACAGTTTATTCCGAACTGACAATATGTTAACAATTTTGCAATTACCTACTATTATGTTATATTTATATTACAACTATATTCTTAGTAAAAATACCCACAATACACTATACTATCCTATCCTACTAATATTATAAATGCGAAAGTTTGTGAGTGTGGATGTATGTTTGTTACTCTTTCACGGCGAATCCGCTGAACTAATATCGATGAAATTCGACACAATTATTCCTCATACACCGGAATAATATATAGGCTAATCCTGTTAATTCTACAGAAATAGCATGGTATTGAAAAGCGCCATCTATTATCGACTCATCACACGACAACAGTCTACGCGAACGAAGTCACGGGTAAAAGCTAGTTTTATATACTGCAGTCCCGATGTCGATGTATGTTTATGATAAGCATAACCTAATGCTTATGCCGACTTAAATCTATAGTACCTGGGCGACCGAGCCTTACTCGATAATTTTTAAAATGATGTAAAAAAAAGAAAAAAAAAATGAAAAGAAAAATTAAAAAAAAATAGGGCAGCCGTGGCTCGATCCTAGGTATTTCACCTATCGGGACCGCCCGTTCCCCAAATGAACTATGACTTTACGTTTGACAGCGAAAAATTGTGATTGTATTCAACGTAAATTTCAAAAAAATTTAGAGCCCGAAAACAGGGATAAAACGAATTTTTTTAAATAAAACTTATCTAGATCGATTATTCTCCCCCAAAACCCCTACGTGCTGAATTTCAGGGAAATCGTTGGAGCCGTTTCCGAGATTCTGAAAAAATTAAAGAGATAATACTCAACACAAATGAACAAGTAAAGTTAAAAGAGCTTTTAAAAAATATTTTAATAAAACTTCATGTCCCTACTGACCATTGAGGTATTCTCACGTCTGGAGCAATCCTGGCAAATCAAATCAAAATAATCTTTATTCAAATAAGCTCTTTCAAGCACTTTTGAATCGTCAAGTATCAATATGATTAATGAAGCTACAACTGGTTCGGAATGTTGCTCTTACCGAGAAGTACCAATAAAAACTTGGCGGTCATCAAATATAGAGAAATATAGAGCTAAACATAAAACATAATGAAGACGTGGTTTTTCACCTTACCTGTATTGTACGGTACACAAAAAAGGTTTTATTGTCTGCAGCTCAAAGGGAAAGAGCTCAGAATAGCCATTCATATTATTCAGACGACAAAAAGTATCTCTTTTAAAAGCTGTCTGGCGTTTTTAATGCGTACGTCCTAGTGTTCAGTGTTAGTTTGTTGAGGTTAGTTTGCAACGTAATTCAGAACTGAGTCTAAAATCGAAATTATGTAAGTTTTCTTTTTTTTTATACAGGAATAAACCCCTTATGGGTACCGCCGCCCGACGGGGACAGGCGACGGTTATGTCGGACTCGCACCGACTAAAACAACCAGTGTGCTCTACCACGCTGCTGGTGGCGGGGATATGGTACCTATGAAGACATTGCCCCCATCCCCGCCAGCAGCAACTCTGTACCCCAGAGTGCACCACCTCTGGGTCGGGGCCACCCTAAAAGTGGCCCCTCCCTCCGCTGGATGATGCATCGGGAGCACCAGATGCATCGACCGCTGCGGGGACCTTATAGGGGGGCGTCCGATTAAACCCCGTTCGGAACGCCCGGCAGGTCCCTGTTAGGGCGGCACGCGATGGTTTTGAGCGAGTCGCCTACGCCCAGCTCGCCTGCGGCGGATCGGATCCGAAGACTGGACTTCCTGTATCCGTTACGATGTAAGAGGTATCTATACTAATATATAAAGCTGAAAAGTTTGTTTGCTTGAGTGTTTAAACGCGCTAATCTCAGAAACTGGACCGATTAAAAAAATCTTTCAGTGTAAGATAGATCCATTTATCGAGGAAGGCTATAGGCTATATAACATCACGCTAAGATGAATAGGAGAGGAGCAGCAATAAAAAATATTATGTAAACGGCATAATTTAAAGCTTTCCTTTTTTTAAAAATCTCTTATAATTAACTCACGATAAATATTTTTACGTTCAAAATTTTAATTCGAGAAAAAAATATTGACACGCTGACGGGCGAAGCTGCTGGCACAGCTAGTATATTAATCATCATCTTCCTGCCTTTATCCCACTCTAAGTGGGGTCGGCACAACGTGTTATAAAAATGCTGTCACATGACTTGGCTGCGTTTTTACGACCGGGCGCCTGCGTAACGTCAACTTACCTCAGTCGTATTTTACGACACCTCGGTAAGAAAGAGGGTGGTCTATTCTACTAAAGCGGATACCACACGGTGGGTCAACTTACCTTAGTCGCCTTTTACGACACCTCGGTAAGAAATTAGGGTGGTACTATTCTATTCAGCCGGATACCATACGGCGTAGCTAGTATATTAATAAAGGTAGAAAATAAATTGACTCATCAAGATTTATTCGGAACAAAAACTTTATAGTCCCAATAGGGTAGCGTTGTCGTAAAATTTAATGGCATTCTGGGATGGCTTTTCCCATAATGTTAAGAAAACGATAGCATGAGAGGGGAAGCTGTCTACTTCACACCGATGTTTTATGTCTCGCTATTTACAAATTACAGCTTCCTCGATAAAGGGACTCTCTTACACTCAACGAATTTTTCAAATCGGTCCCATAAGGGGTTTATTCCTGTATAAAAAAAAAGAAAACTTACATAATTTCGATTTTAGACTCAGTTCTGAATTACGTTGCAAACTAACCTCAACAAACTAACACTGAACACTAGGACGTACGCATTAAAAACGCCAGACAGCTTTTAAAAGAGATACTTTTTGTCGTCTGAATAATATGAATGGCTATTCTGAGCTCTTTCCCTTTGAGCTGCAGACAATAAAACCTTTTTTGTGTACCGTACAATACAGGTAAGGTGAAAAACCACGTCTTCATTATGTTTTATGTTTAGCTCTATATTTCTCTATATTTGATGACCGCCAAGTTTTTATTGGTACTTCTCGGTAAGAGCAACATTCCGAACCAGTTGTAGCTTCATTAATCATATTGATACTTGACGATTCAAAAGTGCTTGAAAGAGCTTATTTGAATAAAGATTATTTTGATTTAATTTGCCAGGATTGCTCCAGACGTGAGAATACCTCAATGGTCAGTAGGGACATGAAGTTTTATTAAAATATTTTTTAAAAGCTCTTTTAACTTTACTTGTTCATTTGTGTTGAGTATTATCTCTTTAATTTTTTCAGAATCTCGGAAACGGCTCCAACGATTTCCCTGAAATTCAGCACGTAGGGGTTTTGGGGGAGAATAATCGATCTAGATAAGTTTTATTTAAAAAAAATCGTTTTATCCCTGTTTTCGGGCTCTAAATTTTTTTGAAATTTACGTTGAATACAATCACAATTTTTCGCTGTCAAACGTAAAGTCATAGTTCATTTGGGGAACGGGCGGTCCCGATAGGTGAAATACCTAGGATCGAGCCACGGCTGCCCTATTTTTTTTTAATTTTTCTTTTCATTTTTTTTTTCTTTTTTTTACATCATTTTAAAAATTATCGAGTAAGGCTCGGTCGCCCAGGTACTATAGATTTAAGTCGGCATAAGCATTAGGTTATGCTTATCATAAACATACATCGACATCGGGACTGCAGTATATAAAACTAGCTTTTACCCGTGACTTCGTTCGCGTAGACTGTTGTCGTGTGATGAGTCGATAATAGATGGCGCTTTTCAATACCATGCTATTTCTGTAGAATTAACAGGATTAGCCTATATATTATTCCGGTGTATGAGGAATAATTGTGTCGAATTTCATCGATATTAGTTCAGCGGATTCGCCGTGAAAGAGTAACAAACATACATCCACACTCACAAACTTTCGCATTTATAATATTAGTAGGATAGGATAGGATGTACGATCTTGTGTGCCTCTAAAATCACTTACCATCCCGCCATACAATACCGTATTTTTTGCTAAATATTTTTCTGTACTTGCTCGATGTCTGTGGAACTCGTTGCCATACAGCGTCATCAATGACTGCTTTAACATTTCCTTCAGCACTTTTAAACTAAGACTAAAGAAACATTACACATCTTTACCATCATAATGTAATTGTTGACATTTAAATATTATACTTTGTATTATATATAGTGTGTATGTATATATATTTATTTATATATAAATATATTATATATTTATTTTATTTTTATTGTTAAATTAGGAAATTATTAGTAGGTTATTCTAATTCATAATGTTTGATATTTGCGTACCTTTTTCTTTAATATAAATTGTCTCACCTCGTAGGTTAGCTGACAGAGATCTCTGTCATAGGGATAAGTTGACCTTTGTACACTTTTTTTACCAATTATGTTTTTTTCCAACATTTTTTATGGTACATAAATAAATAAATAAATAAATAAATATATGCAAGTCAGAAACAGTCAACTATGAATGTTGTTTTTTAAATTATTTAGTAAGTTCGAACATCGAGTACGCAAATATACATTCGTATAATGTAACAACAATTTAAAAAACTTTCGCATTTATAATATTAGTAGCATTTCAGCTCAATAGGACACCGGGAAGTCAAATTTGAGTTGCAAGATTCCACCTTCACATACATCCCTCCTCCTCCTCCTTTAGTCGCGTGCTCACTGCTGAGCGTCGTGATGGTCCCGATTCCTTTTCTTATGCATAAACTGGCGCCACTTTTCCCGGTCAGCAGCACTATGTATAGCCACGCTCAGTCTGATGTCTAGGACTTGACCGAGATTAGCGCGTTCAAACAATCAAACTCTTCAGCTTTATATATTAATACAAAAGTATAGATTTATTGAGAGTTGTTAAAATCTTATGACAACAAAGTTTTTATTCAATTATATATCTTCAGATAAAAACGATGATGATTCAAATACATGAGTAAATAAATGAGGGTGGTCTATTCTACTCAGCTGGATAACACACGGCGGGTCAAGTTACCTTAGTCTTAACCTTGGTAAAAAATCAGGATCTATTGTACTTAGACGGATAAAACCTGCAAGTATTATTAAAGTTTAAAGACTGTAAAAGATAAACTATATTTTACAATTTCCAAAATTATAACAAATAGAGTTCAGAAGTTACAATACAATTATTTTGCTATGATCCGCGTTTGTTAAGATAATCTATGTAATGCTAAATGTTGGAAGCAGGCAAAATTCACATACCTTAGACATAATGGACATGTTACCACGCATATCACAAGACGCCGCCAACATCAACACCACACAAGCACTACACACACTCACTACCACAACCTCTGCGATCGTTTCGGCCCGAAAACCGATGCATTATCAGGATATCGTATTTGTTATACCGTATAAGTTGTGCCCATTACAGAAAAGATGAGAAGTGCAAGACTAAGTTGGTATGGTCATGTAATGAGGAGGGATGAAAATCATGTGACCAAAAGAGTTTTAAATATGAATGTGGATGGATGTATGGCTAGGGGGAGGTCGAAAAAAAGATGGATGGATTGTGTGAAAAATGATATGCATGTTAAAGGAGTGGCACCAGAGTTGACGAATGATAGAGGAGAATGGAAGAAAGACATTGTGCCGACCCCACTTAGAGTGGGATAAGGGTAAGAGAATGATATCAAGACATCGTCTAGGCTACGATTTTGCTGTTGATTTTGGATTTCCTAAATAATTCCATTGTAACTTCTGTATTATGGAATTCCGCAAAGTAACGCCTGTTTCTATAAATCATACAAATAGAGTTCATGTTCCACAAATATTAAATGACGACCCTGACACCGCCCTTTCTAGCCCCATTAGCACAACCTAATTAACTGTATGACTAAATGTATAAAGTTATATTTATCGATGAACTTATTGGGTGAGGTCGACGGCCCAAAGGGATGTTCACGAATAATCTAGATATATTTATTTACCTAATTGAAAATGGGTTTAATCGCTGTCCAAAAACCGAAGTTAGCTAACGGAATAAAGGGTTAAACTGGTCAAGAGTATTTATTTATTTCATTTTATTGTAACAATTGTGAAATAAATTGTCAAAGGCAACTGATACTCTTTCATGTAATTTTGAGCCCAAGATGTAAAACATGAAAATGGGGTTGTAATAAGTCAACTATTACTCAAAATTTGGCTGACTTTGTCAATCTAATAGCAAAGTTATAAAAGATCTAGTAAATGTATTATTACGAAATTCTTATATGTTAGAAAGCTGATTTTTGAAATATGACCTATTTTTAGCATAGACACAATAGTAAAATTATTTTGCTGTGATCCGCGATAAAGTAAATCGTTGGAGCTTTTTCCGAAATTCCGAAAAACAATATATATATATATATATATATATATATATATATATATATATATATATATATATATATATATATATATATATATATATATATATATATATATATATATATATATATATATATATATATATATATATATATATATACAAGATTAAATCAAAAGTGAGTTAAAATCAAAGTAAGTTTTGTATCTGAATGCCAAAAGAGATTAATGCGATCTACAAATAGTTTTTCATCCTATCTTAAGTTATACGTTTTACATAATTTGACAGCAATTTCAGTATAACAAAGAACATGTTTCTGTATAGTCCTATAGTAAAACAACGAACATAATTAACCTATTGTTAACGCAAACCGCATTCCTTTGTTTAACTAGGTAAGTAGGCGTCAAAGTGTACCTCAGTATCCTATAACAGTACAAACTAGGGAAAGCTGGAAGGGACCGAAGCCCTAGAGGGGCAAAGTCAAGGACATAACAATTATGTCCTTTGTTCAACTAGTATAAAGCTCAGTAAGTAAGTAAGTAAGAAATTAATTAAGTAATTAATTAAGTAAGTAAGTATGAAGCGGCCTGTTACTATCTTACTGCTGAGAATAGGCCTCTTCTCTCCGTTTTTTGAGAAAGTTTGGAGCTAACCTACCACGCTGCTCCAATGCAGATTTTTAGGTTACACATATCTCCAGAATTCTCTAGAGATATGCAGGTTTCCTCATGATGTTTTCCTTAAACCAAAAGCGTGTGATAAATTGCAATTACAAATTAGGCACATAAGTTTTAACAGAAAAACTTCTTGGTGTCTGCCCGTGTTTGAACCCGTGATTTCCTCGAAAGAGTCGCACGGTATTACCGCTGGGCTACCACAGCTTTTAAAAAGTTAAAGTTCAGTACAAAACGTATGAAAGAATTATGTTGCAATAATCCGCGTTTGTTAAGAAAAACAAAGTAATGCTGTGTAGGAAGCAAGGCTGTTCTCATACCTTTTACATGCAGGATTAGTTACCACACATATCACAAAACATCACCAGTAGCACACTACACAAGCACTTCACATATTAACTATTAATCCTATATATTTATATATGCTTGTAAGAATGTTTTGTTCGGAATATGGAAGTTATGCGTATCTGTATCTATATCTTTAATATTTAAATGATATATATTATATAAACAATAGTCCGCGACAGCATATGTCTTATCCTGTCGCGGACTATTATTTAGAACTTTTGGAGAGGAATACCATTTTGTAATACATGATTGTTAAATAACTATTACCGTTTACTCAGCGCACGCAAGGCAAATTTTAAATTTTGCCGTTTTCGTAATATTTTTTATCGCCCCTCTCCTATTCATCTTAGCTATTCATCTTATTCATCTTAGCCTATTATAGCCCTCCTCGATAAATCTACTATTTTAAATTTTGCCTTTATCGTATTTTATATTGCTATTGCTGCCCCTCTAGTCTATAGACTATAGCCTAAAGACTTCCTCGATAAGTAGACTATCTTACATTGAAATAATTTTTCAAATCAGTCCAGTAGTTCCTGAGATAAGCGCGTTCAAACAAGCAAACTCGTCAGCTATATATATTTAGTACAGATAGTAGTAAAGTACTCGATCGAGCCTTGCTCGGTAATTTTTAAGATGATGTAAAAAAAAATTGAAAAAAAATAATAGGGCAGGTGGTGCTCGATCCTAGGTATTTTCACCTCTGTAGACCGCCCGTTCCCCAAATGAACCACCATGATAAAGTCATGGTGGTTTGACGTTTGACAGCGAAAAATTGTGATTGTATTGAAAGTAAATTTAAAAAAAATTTGAGCCCGAAAACAGGGATAAAACTTAAATTTATTTAAATAAGTTTAAAATAAAACTTATCTAGATCGATGTTTCTCCCCCAAAACCCCCTAAATGCTGAATTTCAAGAAAATCGTTGGAGCCGTTTCCGAGATTCCTATATTTATATATACATACAAGATTAAGGACCTGTTTCACAAGTTACTGATAAAGTGTCAGATAGTTAACCGACAAATAAACTAAGTAAAAGATAAATGTCTCTAAAAAGACTCTAAAAAGTGTAAATTTAAAAAAAAATCGCGGCCATTTTGAAATATTTAAGTATTTGCTATCCAGCAGATAAACAAAATAACAGCCACTTGATCTACCTGTTAACTTATTAGGGACTTTAAGTGCTGAATAAGCCTATCAGAAGCTTGAGAAACGCAAAATTCCGAGATATGTGTCAGATATGTTCCGAATAAGCTAACTGACAGTTTATTGGTAACTTGTGAAACAGGGCCTATCTCATTTAAATATTAAAGATAATATAAATGAACATAACAATAACATTCGCAGCTAGTGACTTGTTAATTAGATCAGTGCGGGAGGCGCTGGCAGATCCGTTTAGTATCCAGATCACTAATGGGATTATCGCTTCCCCAGACACTGACGGATAACAATAGAAATGTAATTTTTTAACGCGTTATATCCCCTAGTTGTAGCGAAAAATTCCGCAATCAATTTCAGCGTTGCCATTACAGCAGTTTATTTTATTTTTTTTTTTTTATTTTATTTATTAAAAAACACTATTAAAAAGAGGCTAATATAGAAAGCCTACTATACTCTTGAAGATTACTTAGAAGATAAGAATGTGTGGATATAGCTCTCTTTGAACCTGTACAAGACAGTAACGACTTAATGTAAATAGTATTAAGAATTATATTTTTAAATGAGCAACCGCCGAGCTTCTTGCTGGCTCTTCATTGGTAGGAACACCTTTCCGAACCAGCAATAGAGTTGACGATTAAAAAGCACTTTTTTACAAGTTTATTTGAATAAAGAATATTTTGAATTTGAATTTGATTTAGATGATTAGACGCTGGGTGACCGAGCCTTGGCATTTTTTTAAGATATAAAAATATGCAATAAAAAAAGCGCCGGGTGGCACGCGGAATTCTATCCCAGGTATCGAACATTTAACCGCCGGCCGCCCGTTAACATTAGGCTGTCACAGCTTTGCTTTTGACAACTCAAATATCATTTACTTTCTATTCCTATTTTAGCAGCTATTTTAGTGGCCAAAAACGGGAATGAAACGATTTTTTTTACTTAAATCTAGTTAGATCGATTTTTCTTCCCCAAAATCCCGTACGTGCTGAATTTCAGGAAAATCGTTGGAGCCGTTTCCGAGATTCAGTAATTCAATAATTGGTGACAATAATAAAATAATCATCACTCTCGTGCCCCACTCTAAGTGGGGTCAGCACAACATGTTATAACGTTTTACTTGATTTGGCTAGGTAATTTACGACCGGTCGCCTGCCTGACGTCAACCTTAGTCGCCTTTTACACCTCAGTAAGAAATGAGGGTGATCTTTCTATTGAGCCGGATATCACACGGCGGGTCAACTTACCTTAGTCGCCTTTTACGACACCTTGGTAAGAAAAGTGGGTAGTACTCAGCCGGATACAACACGGTGGGTCGACTTACCTTAGTCATCTTTTACGACACCTCGGTAAGAAAGGTGGTCTATTCTACGTAGGGGATACCACACGGCGGAATACAATAAAATAATATGAAATATTTAAAAATAATAATTACAATTAAAATTGGAAATTACGCTTTTGAACTCTATAACTGAAAAACTTTAAAAACTTTTATTTATGTAACAAAAGCGTTTATTATATTTAAATTATTTCTGATATATTTAAATAACTCTATATTATTGCAACCCTGTTAAATTTTTTTATGTTTTTCATAATGAAATATGCTTCATTAATTTGTATTAACAGATTTTGTTTTACACACTGGAAAAAGAATAACTTAATATAAAGTAAAAACTATAAATGCTTACCATCATACCTATTTCAAATATTAATCAAAGGAAATTTTCATATAAAAATTTCTACAACGAAGAACAAAGGCTTGTGCGAAATTATTTCAACTTCAGAAAGTATTTATAATGTTTCTTCAGAAATTACACCTTGATCTTGAAATAACAGAGTAAAAAATATTATATAAGATCTACTTAAACCTTCGTCCTTGATATGAGCCCTGTTGCGGCAAAATTACCCGGAGGTTTTTTTACATACCTGAGTCGGCGTCGCCGTTTCCGTAGTCATGACTCGTGTCTATTCCTCTTCCTTTGTCGCTGACATGAACAAGCTTCACCAGCTCCGAAACACCCTTACTAGCCTCCGAACTTAAATATACTACAGCCGGGTCGACATCGCGGACGAGTTATCGATTTTCACGTGTCCTTGCACTAGCAAACCGACGCGAAGTACGTACAAAAAGTCCTCACAAGCAGAACCCGATAAAAGACCTTTTAAGAAAAGAACTATCGAACGTGATTTAAATTATAATGGAACGCGAATGTTCCGCCATGTTTTTTTTGTATGTCAATCTTTTTTAACACTAACAAATTAATTCTAATGTAGAAAAAACACTAAGCAACAATTAAAGCTGAAGCGATACACGGACACGTAATTAAGGACATTTTTAATATATTTTCTATAGAAATTTAATATTTTTCGAACTAGTTGTTGCGTTTAGGACGTCACCGCGGGGGTGTATAAGAATTTTGCCGGCTTTAACCGGCAAGTTAGCTGGGTGGGGTGGAAGTATTGCGCGTGCGCGGAATTTTCTTTGGTGTGAGTATTTTGCGTGTATGCTATTAGAAGGGCCAGTATAAGCTGATCTTCCCGCGTCCCTCTGTCCCCTAAATTCTTATGTGATCCGGGGTCGACTTACTAGGTACAGGAGGTCGGGATGTATTGGTTTTATTCATAAATACAATCGATAATGCAGAGAGAGGAAATATCAGACACGGTGACGGGCTAACAAAGCGGCTAGATTCGCGAAGCGTCGAACAATTATTATTTATATCGTCTAAATAAAAACAGCGAATTTATACATTTCCTTATTCATTCGCTACAGCTTCAACATTAGTAATGCTACTCAGATAACTTACGAAATCTTTTATAGATTTCGTTAGTTATAGCTTTTTATAGATTCAAAGTATAGTATGTCTTAATCACTTTTGAGTTAACTTAACTTCAAGTTTACTTGGCTTTGGTAATGAAGTCAAACAGCTTTTTGCAATCTATAAATAGAGCCTTTATTTTTCACAGAAAACAATATAACTATTAAGAATAATGTGATAATGGGACAAACAAAGCTCAGGAGTAACTCAAACCCCGGGCAGGCACCAATTAGTTTTTCTTTTCTTTTTGGTGAAGGAAAACATCGTGAGGAAACCTGCGAATCTCTATAGACTTCTGGGGATATGTGTAACCTACCAATCCGCATTGGAGCAGCGTGGTAGTTCTTAGCACCAATCCTTCTTCCAAAACGGAGAGAGGAAGCCTATACCCAGTAGTGGGATAGTATAGGCCGTTATTTAACTTTTTTTTACGTTTAACTTTTGGGTCATATAAACGTTGAATTTCTAATAATATTTCTTATTAACATCAAAAAAGGACCGACACTACTGATCAAAAGCTGGCTTACAGAAAGACGCCCGTGATTCGAACCTGTGATCCTTGAAATAATCACACGTTCTCATCGCTGGACTGTAACATATTACTGATATAACTATATTACTCTATCCGAAAATTAAAGTTACATCTCCCATGAATAAGCACAAAAAATGTGTGTGTGTATTCTTCGGATAGGGCAATATATTCTATCCTATCCTACTAATCCTAACCTACTAATATTGTAATTGCGAAAGTTTGTGAGTATGGATGTATGTTTGTTACTCTTTCACGGCGAATCCGCTGAACCAATATCGATGAAATTTGGCACAATTATTCCTTATACACCGGAATAACATATAGGCTATAGAAATCCTGTTAATTCTACAGGAATAGGATGACATTGAAATGCGCTATCTATTATCGACATATCATGCAACATGTACAGGCCACGCGAACTGTCGGATCCTTAATCATGGGCATATATTGCTAACTTATCGTTTCCAAATCGGCGTCAACTAAAATTCAAGTCATCCTCCTGCCCTTATCCCACTCTATGTGGGGTCGGCACAACATGCTACAAACATGTTGTGATACGATTTGGCTACGTATTTTACGATCGGCTGCTTGCCCGACGTCAACTTACCTTAGTCGCCTTTTACGACACCACGGTAAGAAATGAGGTTGGTCTATTCTATTCAGCCAGATACCACACGGTGGGTCAACTTACCTTAGTCGCCTTTTACGACACCCCGGTAATAAATGAGGTTGGTCTATTCTACTCAGCCGGATACAACACGGCGGGCGGGTCGACTTACCTTAGTCACCTTTTACGACACCTAGGTAAGAAATGAGGGTGGTACTATTCTATTCAGCCGGATGCCACACGGCGTAAGTTCCAGCATAGATAAAAGTAGTTAAACTTAAGTATGTTTTTATAAACAATAAAATAACAGTAATAAAGTTCAGTTTGTATTTAATAAACCAAACTGGACAATTTAACAGAAAGTTGCGGGTAAAAGCTAGTCGATATATAAGTTGAATTCATTGAGGTCGTACGTAATTCGGCAAATGCCATATTTGATTTTAAATCAATTTCCAGACCAAACGACATTTTGCAAACAGAACGCCCACGTCGCTCTAAAGGTCAGACTTTACTGAAACTATTAAATATCTGTCATTGAAAGTTGAGCTTTAGGATTATTGGATAGAGTCAATTTTTCTTTGAAAGCAATTAATTTGTTCCTTATTTAGCTTTGGTATGTTAGATAGGATTGGAATAAAAGTCGTTTAGCAAACAAAGAAGTTCATACTAATGTTATAAAAAAACGAAAGTCTGTCTGTCACTCGCACAAAATAAAAAAAAATAGAGTTTGAAAAACTAAAAAAATAATTTTAAAGCACTTCAAACCTAAATAAATCTTAAAAATAGTTTTTAGCCGTGTGGTATCTGTCTGAGTAGAATAGACCACCCTCATTGCTCATCGCAGTGTCGTAAAAGGCGACTAAAGTAAATTAACACGTGTCGTATGGTATCCGGTTGAGTAAAATAGACAACCCTCTTTCTTACCGAGGTGTCCTAAAAGGCGACTAAGGTAAATCGACCCGCTGTATAGTATCCAGCTGATTAGAATAGATCATCCTCATTTCTTACCGAAGTGTTATAAAATACGACTAAGGTAAGTTGAGCTCAGGCAGGCAGCCGGTCGTAAAATACCCGGCCAAATCATGTGAAAACATGATCATAACATGTTGTGACAACCCCACTTAGAGTGGGATAAGCGCAGGAGGATGATGATGAACTATATTTATTTTATTTAAATTAGACTCAATTCAATACCTGAAGTGGAAAACTTCTCTCTTCGACTCTTAAGTGGGGTCCGGCCGCCTGCCTGACGTGAACTTACCTTAGCCGGAAAACTATCGGAAGTTGTAAATAAAAATCTTATTTAGTCATAGAGTTTTGTGAAAATACCTCCAGCACAATATCAAATTCCCATTGAAAGGCATATTGCAAAGAAAAGCTACTTGGAAATGAGCTTTTTCTTAGAAAAACTTGTTGGCTTTTGTTCCTCTGAAGCAGCACTTAACTCTACGTTACCCTTACCCTAGCTTCAGTAATTGTTTGCTTTGCAAGTTTTTTCTTCTCTATTTCGCAATTGTATCTCTATATTTTTAAAGGGAACTTCTGAATAATATTAAATTAAATTCATGCGTAAACATCCTTATTCTTAGTCGTATTATAAACAAGAATATAAGATTTTATATATATTATAAAAAAAAAACTAGATTTATTTATTTACTTATTTATAGATCAGCAATACACACTTCACATTACAATTATACATTGAACAACTTAAAATAAGTAGTATTTTAATTGAAGGTAATAACAACTTTCAAACTAAGTTACGACAACTGAGAGATATAATTTAAGTATAGTAATTTTATTTAATCGTTAAGTTAAAAGAAAAGAAACACAAAAATTGCTGAACATATTTGGATGACATTTGGAATACGAATTAGGTAATAAACTGGATGAAAGTTGACGAAAGAATTTAGTGCTAATAAATTTAAAGCACACCTTTCGACTTTAGCCATTTTGAACTTCTGCTTTACTCGTATATCGGCTTTAAGAATACCACCTAACTAAGGTAAGGGCACTGTATAGAATGTGGACTAAGAAACAAAGTAGAAGAAATTAAATTGTCAAAAAAATCTATGTCTATTTCTTATACTTCTTCTTCTTCTATTTCAACCGGTGGACGTCCACTGCTGAACATAGGTCTCTTTAAGGGATCGCCACAATCCACGATTTTTAGCCGCTTGGATCCAGCGGCTCCCCGCGACCTTTTTGAGGTCGTCAGTCCATCTCGTTGGGGGTGGACTGACTACCAACGCTGCGCTTTCCAGTGCGAACTGCGAGGTCGCCATTCCAGCACCTTAGGACCCCAACGCCCATCGGTTCTACGTACTACGTGCCCCGCCCATTGCCACTTCAGATTCGCGATACAATGAGCTATGTCGGTGACTCTAGTTCGTCTACGGATCTCCTCATTTCTGATTTGATCACGTAGAGATACTCCGAGCATAGCCCGTTCCATCGCCCGCTGAGTGATTCTGAGCTTTCTTATGAGGCCTATAGTCAGCGACTATTTCTTATATGTATCTTATAAAGTAAGTGTTCAATTAATGAAAGTATTTCGGTCCTTAATGAGCCCATGTACTTAAGATAAAGTGATTCTACGATCTGTTGTATGTTATAACGGTATGCTGTAACTCCGGAATATATTGGGGTCAAATGGTCATGTAAAAGTGTGTAAGCATTTAAGGTAAGGGCACTAGATTGACTATGTACTAGTTGACTGTTTTGTATTAAATTTTCAATAATAAGCGTTTTGTTTGTTACAGTACCAATACACAAGCACTATATACGTTCACTATCACAAACTAAACAATCGTTTCGCCCCGCAACCGAAGCATAATCAGGAGATGATCCACGAAAAATCGCAAAGATTTTGTCGTGGAGTCCTGCATGTATCAGGACATCATGTATGAAAACGGATTGTCCACATTTAGCATTATATATATATGTGGGAATTTGTTCGAAGTAAAAACACAATTATTAATTCAATGATTTATTTAATTAATAACTCGTCTTAGCTAAATCGTGTTGCCTTCGTATATCCGTCTTCCATATTCCTTTTATTCCTTCTCCCTCGCACACTTTCATCCTTCTCGCTCACACGCCTTCCGTTCCTTTCCATGCTTCACACATAACGTTCCATTCCCAACCAAATATGGCGGCATTTTCTTCTATATCGAGCGCCCATTGTAATGATGAGCGTGTTTTATCATCACCGCTAAACTTGGGGATGCTTCCTTCCACTAGTCCAAATATTGCTCCAACGTTCTTTTCTTCCATCGTGGCGTCGTATTTGTACAAGCGTGTATGCACGCCGGCCGTCTTGAACACGCGTTAGCGTCGTCTTCAAATTTTGCGATTTCGTCGTCCGTCTTTGATGTTTATTACCTCGAACAATCCCGGACGAGCCCCCAATTGTGGGAATTTGTTCGAAGTAAAAACACAATTATTATTTCACTGATTTATTTAATTAATAACTCGTCTTAGCTAAATCGTGTTGCCTCCGTATATCCGTCTTCCATATTCCTTTTATTCCTTCTCCCTCGCACACTTTCATCCTTCTCGCTCACACGCCTTCCGTTCCTTTCCATGCTTCACACATAACGTTCCATTCCCACATATATATATTTATTTATTTTACATCATCGCGGATACAAATTAATTCAACAAAAAATATTTATAATTTTTTAAAGGCTCTCAATTTTATAACTCAAAGTGAATAATAAAAGTAGATATTATAAAAGTACAGTATGAAATCTGTCTTTTTTTACTTTACCTACTATTAGTGAGCTTCTGTTTTTAACTTTCTTGCAGTTAGAAACTATTCTATAGTTTTTTAAACACATGTTAATTAAACAATAGTTCCTTGTAAAATTAAACGTTCATTACAGCTGGTAATTCATTCTTTGCGTGTAATATGAATTAACCGTCGCTGTAATTGTGTCTGGTATTTAGATCACACTGTCGACGCGGCGTCTGCTATTTATTGATTGATGGTTCAAACGAAACTGTATGGAATTCTTGTCTAGTATATAAAGTTGTGTAGGATATGTTTTATAACTATCAAGATATAAGATATATCCAGTAACAGCGCTATATAAAATCAGCGATCGCAGACCATCTGCTTAATTCAGGGAGCAATCACTGGATTGAGCTTCACGATCCCAAGGTACTGTCAACTGATGCCCATTATTATGCGAGAATGGCGCGTGAAGCCATTGAGATTCGAAAGCATAATACTTTCAACCGAGAAGAGGGCTTCAGATTGTCAACGACTTGGGATCCAGTAATTAATAAATATAACTCGCGGAAAAAATCGTTGGAAGCTATATCGCGTGCAGATTATATCAGTGTGGTGTGCAAGAGACCTTATGTGGATTGTGCGGGTCAAGTGAGGGTAGATGAAGAAAATAATGACTGTAGTACTCGGGAACGAAGACGCCGCGGCGCTCCAGTCAGTTCGTGACCACGGTGGATGCAACTCTGCCGAAATGTCGAACCTTATACAAAGGTAACGTGATCATCGCGATGTGACCCGGTTGTTTATATTTAAATTAGTATGAATCGCGAAAGTTTAGAATCTACTATATCCAGTAGTTATATATTCTAGACCATTTTCCTATATTAATCTTTTTTTTAAATTTAAATGAGTTATTCTTGTAAATCCGAAAATATATATTTTCGGAATCTCAAAAATGGCTCCAACGATTTACCTGAAATTCAGCACGCAGGAGGTTTTTGGGGGAAAAAATTGATCTAGCTAGGTTTTATTTTTAAAAAAATGTCTTACTATCCCTGTTTTTGGGAAAATGCTAAAATTTACGTTGGACTCAAAAGTACAATTTTCACTGTCAAATGTAAGGTCACGATAGCTCGTTTAGGGAAAGGACGGTCTAGGGAGTTGAAAATACCTAGGTTCGAGCCCCACCTACCCAACTTTTTTCGTTTTTTTCAATTTTTTTTATATCTTAAAAAATACCGAGCAAGGATCGGTTACCCGGGTACTTTAATTTTAAATGAATGTGTAACAGGAGTGAAAATACCCGGAATCAAATCCCAGATATAATTAGCCCTTTCTTTCTTTTTAATTTTTTTAAATATTATTTTATATATCTTTCAATAAAATCACCGAGCAAGGCTAGTTCACCCAGGTATTTGAACTTATGCAGCAACCTATGATTTCGATATTTGTGATTTGAATGAGTTTATCACAATATTTAAGTCACGTTTAGGATTTTTTTTTGTTTGACATATAATATTATCAAGCTGTGATGGCCTAGCGGTGCGACCGTGTGAATCTCTAGAGACGATCATGGGTTCAAACCCGGGCAGACACCAATGAGTTTTTCTATTAAAACTTATGTGTCTAATTGATAATTGCAATTTATCACACGCTTTTCGGTGAAGGAAAACATCGTGAGGAAACCTGCATATCTTTAGAAAATTCTAGGGATATGTGTAACCTACCAATCCGCATTGGAGCAGCGTGGTAGGTCTTAGCTCCAACCCTTCTCTCCAAAAATGGAGAGAGGAGGCCTATGCCCAGCAGTGGGATAGTAACAGGCCGTTACTTACTTTACTTATAATATTATCAACAACAAACAAACATACCTGTGTTATTTTAATAACGTTGGCAGATCATGCTAACAAAGCGAGTCAATCGATTTTGATGAGTCATATGTCTGACAGAGTTGCCAAAAAATGTTTAAGAATGAAGAAATATCTGTAGCTATTACTCGTTAACTACTGCTATATGTGCTATAGCTTCTGACCGTGACCTAGGCCGCGTAAAGTGCAATGCAGTGAAGTGTAGTGCAGTATACTGCAATGTAGTAAAGTGCAGTGAAGTGAAGAGAAATGAAGGAAAGTGCAGTGCAATAAAGTGTAGTGTGGTGCAGTGCAGTGATATGCAGTGCAACGCAGTGCAATATACTGCAGTACTGTGCAGTGAAACGCAATGCAATGCACTGCAATATACTGCAGTACAGTGTAGTGAAATGCAATGAAATATACTGCAGTACTGTGCAGTGAAATGCAATGCAATACACTGCAATATACTGCAGTACTGTGCAGTAAAATTCAATGCAATGCACTGCAATATACTGCAGTACTGTGCAGTGAAATGCAATGAAATGCACTGCAATATACTGCAGTACAGTGCAGTGAAATTCAGTGCAATATACTGCAGTACAGTGCAGTGAAATGCAGTGCAATGTACTGCAGTACAGTGCAGTGAAATGCAATGCAATATACACTGAAATATACTGCAGTGCAGTGCAATGCACTACAATATACTGCATTACAGTGCAGTGGAATGCAGTGCAATGCAATATAATGCAAAACAGCATTTTCATTCCGTCTCTGGTTCTCCTATATTTTTCTTATTTTTTATTTGAATACAAAGGATTCAAACATTGCTCCCCCTTGGCGTCAACTTTAATTGTAGATAACATTCACTATAATAGTAATTTTGCTAAAGACCACAAATTTAAGACCTCTACCTTGTAAATTAAAGACGTATGTTCACTAACTTAGAAGCTTTCGATTACAGACATCGTAAAAATCGTAATCGTAAAATTCAATTTATACAGTCTATCATGAATCGTGCTTTAATTGATTCATAAATAAAATATTAATGTCTTGCGCAGTGCGGCAGAGCTTTGGAATTACACGTGTTTGGTGTTTATTTTTTTTTAAACACGTCGTTGATTTTTATTAATTTAATTCGACTGGCAACCCTGTTAAAACAGGCTAAAATTAACTGTGTTGATCTGAAGTGTGCTTCAGATCAACACAATTAATTTTAGCCCGTTTAAAATCAAGATATCATAAATAATATATCGGTATCCATCTAAGCGATAAATCAAATTAAACTATAAAAAAAGTAAATTTATTTCCCCGATAAAAAACTTATTTTTTTATGCATTTGTCAATATTTTGAAGTTATTTTTCCAAATTTGGACTAATTACTGCGAGTTGGTCCTAACTGCGCATCGGGAGCACCAGATGCACCGACCGACTCGGGTATGTAAGCGAGACGCCCGATATACCCCGTTCGAAACGTCCGAAAGTCCCCTAACAGGGCGGCAGACGATAGGCTTGTGCCAGTCGCTACCACTTGGACTCGCCATCAGCAGATTGGATCCAGAACAAAAGCTCCTGGAACCGCTCCATCGTCTCCCCTCCGCAGAGCAGAAGGATGCCACCGCTGCCCGCGATCGTTCCCTGACCACCGTGGTGTTTCCGCCCCCACCGGGTAATTTTTTATAGAGGTTTTCTTCCTCGCTTTACCGACCGTGGCTGAAACCATGTCTAGTCATACTTAAAGTAAGCCCAACTGAACCCGTCGCTCATTAGGGACTATACCCCATGCCCCCCCGCGTTCCCGGCGCATCTAGATTGCCCTTTGCTAATCAGAGGGACCACTGGATTGGCCACCCCACAGTGGTCAGTTCGCCAAGACTAAGGAATTAGAGTATTCCAAAGGCCTGCCCAGGGTGCGCCACGAGGAGGCCGACCACTTTGGCACCCCAACGTTACGTTTGGTTTGACGTTACGTTTACGTTTGTACTTAAATTGTCTTTTGAATTAAACATAAATTTTAGCATTGTCCCGAAAACAGTGATAAAAAAAAGATTTTATTTAAATAAAACTTAGCTAAATCGATTTTCCTCCCCCAAAACCCACTAAACGCTGAATTTCAGGATCGTCGTTGGAAATTCTACAATATTAACTCATTTAAATATTAAAGATAAACCACAAGCGCATCGAATTTTAAATATCGGTCAATCGCTGCCAACCCTGCATGCAGTCGATCAACATTGTTAATTTTAGCCAGTCTAAATCGCGATGTCAAAGATACCGTACTCGTTCCAGACGTGCCGTTTTCCAACAGTGCCTGTGTCAATTTTATAAGTGAAAATCGTGCTATCAACTCTCCGTGTGCCGACACTGTGGTTTTTGCGGTTGTTTCGAAAGCTACCATGCTTTCATAGTGGCTTATAAACAGTTTTATTTGATGATTCGTTTCAGTGTTTGATTGTTGTTACTTTGTGATTTCTTCTGGATTACGGCGGTGTTGATTTCCATAATTAAGGTAATTTAGTTGATAGTTAATAATAATAATTTATTTAAAATTAATATTAATTTTTAATTAATTATGATTCTATCATTCAATTATTCATCAGTGTCTGGATGAAAGGCTCGGTTATTTATTTAAATATTATTATATATATAAAATGCAATTAAACAATTTAAGAAGATTTTATCTGGAATCGATCCTAGTATTCAGAATTTGTGACCACCCGTTACCCAATGAAACTATCATGACTTTGCAATTAACGGTGAAATTATCCTTTGCTTTCTTATAAAATTATACCAGTTTTTTTAGCGCCTGAAAACAGGGATAAAACGACATTTTTTTAAATGAAACCTAGTTCGATTTATGTCTCCAAAACCCTCTACATACCAAGTTTTATTAAAATAGTTGGAGCAGTTTTTGAAATTCAGAAAATATACAGATATATATACAAGATTAACTTATTGAAATATTAAAGATCAGCAATCGCCAGCGACTCCGCATGCGTGATCACATGCAGGATTCGCAAAAACACACGCACAAACCTCCACCACAGCCACCACAATACACAAGCATTACATACGTTCACTATCACAAACTTAACAATCGTTTCGCCCCGCAACCGAAGCATCATCAGGAGCAAATTATAGCAAAATAATTTTATTATTACTCTTGTATTATGGATCTCCGCAAAGTAACGCCTAATTCTATAAATTATCACGTAGAGAAACTCCGGGCATAGCTCGCTCGAGCTCGAGCCTTCTTATGAGGCCCATAATCAGCGAACAGAGAGCTCTACCTTCGTATAGGGGCCTCTCTGAACAGTGTCCCCTCTCTCCGTTAATCAATGCATCGGTAGCACCAGATTCATTGTATGCCTTGATAATGTATTCGGGGACAATCTTCCTTCTATCCGTAGAGTTAACACCGTGACCAGGTGTATGTTAAAAACATGCCGCTGCTCACAAGTTACCAATAATATGTCAGTTAGCTTAACCGGAACATTTCTGACACATATCTCGGAATTTTGCGTTTCTCAGGTTTCTGATAGGCTTATTCAGCTTTTAAAGTCCCTAATAAGTTAACAGATAGATCATGTGGATGTTATTTTGTTTATCTGCTGAATAGCAGATACCTATTTCAAAATGGCCGCGATTTTTCTTAATTATTCACTTTAGAGTCTTTTTTAGACACGTTTATCTGTTACTTAGTTTATTTGTCTATTAACTATCCGACACTTTATCAGTAACTTGTGAAACAGGCCCTTAGTATATTTGTCGTTTAACTATCCGACACTTTATCAGTAACTTATGAAACAGGCCCTTAGTTTATTTGTCGGTTAACTATCCGACACTTTATCAGTAACTTGTGAAACAGGCCCTTATTTTCTTTATGACAAAGCGAACTAGTTCTTCAGATAAATTGCTTTTTATACAAAGACCAGATTATACATTGACCTATTTCTATCTCATCAATACGAATCGTTAAGTATTGTAATGGTAGATCGTAAAAAGGGAGGTGGGAGGTAATTTCTTATATAATAATTTCTGGTAAATATAGGAGAAAACACTAAACGTTGATTAAAATAAAGTCTGCAGAATTTAGCAAAAAATTATTAACGTTTGAAAGTACCTCAATCGGTACTAATATTGTAAATGATAGTCTGTCTGTATGTTATTCTAAACTGAAGTTAAAGTTTAATTATGTTGAATGATGATTGATGATGCCAAAGTCTGTCTATCTGATACGCTTTCACAGCTAGCGGATCAGATAGACCTTTATACCATCAAAAGTATATAAACCATAAGTATTTATTATTATCATAAGTAGTAATTGCTGTAAATGTTTACATTTTCATCAATTTATCTACCATATATCAAATTATTAAGTCTTAATTCAAGAAGTACGTATGATTTTTGCATGATTAAAACTCTGCTTTCAGCTTTAAAAGCGAGGTCCAAACCAATATATTTCGAACCTTTGCTATAGACTCATAAAGACAGCTGAATAAAGAGCCAAGTCCGGTCAAAAGAATTTTGTTTCTTTTATACCGAGAATAAATTGAGTCCGCAATCTTTTATTTACAAAGTTGTCCGAACAAATACCGATCTATATAAAGTCTGAGCTCCGCAGTCTAGCAGAATGATTCTTGTTTCGCTACAATCAAATTAAGATCCGGGTTTAATGCTACATATATCCTAAACCTTTAAAGATTAACTCTTGTATATACAGGATGGTATCGATTTTAATTCCTAGTACCTCGATCCTTCCTTCCTAGTACCTTGTATATACAGGGTGGTATCGATTTTAATTCCTACATACCATAGCAGTCAACATAAAAAAGTTTCAGTTTTTGTGAAGTATTTTAGCATAGAAATTATTTTACGTTTTGAATAAAAGATACATGATATAGAAGGGTGAATGACCGTACCCTATTCCATTTCGTATGTAAAGTATTGACCTTGACTTGGCTGAAAAACTACAAAAACACTGAACCAATATCGATGAAATTTGGCACAATTATTCCTTTTACACCGGGGTAACGTATAGGTTATAGAAATCCTAAAATTTCTACAGGAATAGAATCACATTGAGAAGCGCCATCTACCATCATCCTACCAAAATTTTTTATTCACGATGTGTCAAAGTCAAGTAAAATATGTACTTTAAAGGTTCTATATCAAGTCGTTCGGTTGCTTTTTGTGATGAAGATATTTACAGCGTTGAAAAATTACAGAAACTATTATAAGCGTTGAAATATTACAGAACTTTATTCCAAGAATACAGTCCACGCGAACGAAGTTGCAGTAAAATATTCTTTATTCAAGTAAACTGTTTACAGTACTTTTGAATCGTCAAATGTTTTAAAGAAGCTACCACTAATTCGGAAGTTTGCTCCTACATAGAAGAACCAGCAAGAAACTCGGCGGCTAATCTTTTAAAAAAATATTACAATTTGTTGGTTACAAGATAATCGTTGCAGCTGGATGCGTAGCTGACTGCAGTTAAGATATGCTATCACTCAGATAATCCTCAATAGTATAGTAAGCACTATGTAGCAACATCGTTTTAAGATAATTTCTCAACTTCCGTAAAGGCAAGTCTAGTTATTAAAAAAGTCTATGAAAATCTTGTTTTCTGTAAAAGCAAACGAGGACAAAGACCCCGAAATAATGGGATGCTGTGTAACGTTGTTGTGCGCGCGTGACATCTTTTATTCATCCTTGCTGACCCTTTTTAATAGTTGACGAACCGAAAGTACAGGTCCTGTACCTATTATATACTAAACCAATCTTAAAAAGGGTACGGTACATTAAATAGGCAATAAACGACTTTACCTTATAGGTCTTATCAAAATCTATTGTGCGATTGACAATAGTGTCTCTCAAAACTCGCAAAATGAAGGTATACTATAAAAAATTGAAACATATCGGAATTTAAATTCGTAAATAAATTATTTTAAATTATTATTATTCAAAGCTTTTAATATTTAAATGAGTTGTATGTATATATATATAAATACATTGTTCAGAATCTCGGAAACGGCTTAAACGATTTTCCTGAAATTCCGTATGTAGGGGGTATTGGGGAAGAAAAATCGTTCTAGGTAGGTTTTATTTAAAAAAAATCGTTTTGCATTGTGTTTTTGGGGCATTAAAAAATTGGTAAAGTGTAGAATTGAAAGCAAAGGATTTTTCTAGTTGTCAAACGGAATGTTGCGAAAACCGATGGGTAACGGGTTCGGTTATCGTGGACCGAATATGTTCGAAACCCGGGTTCGAATCCCACATGACATCTGCGCCTTCTTACTTTTTTAATTTTTAAAATATTTTTTATATCTTCTAAAAAGGATAGATTTTTTTTTATGGAATAGGATGGCAAACGAGCATGCGGTGCACCTCAAGTAATCACCGCCGCCCACGACCTCTCGCAGAGCGAGGGTGTTGCTGTCCTTTAAAAAAGTGGAAAATACGCTTTTTGAAGGTACTTATATCGTACCGATCCGGGAACACCGCCAAAGGGAGATCGTTCCATAAAAATAGATAGGTTTTATTAAAAAAAATGTCGGTTTTACCAATTTTTCGGGCATTGAAACAATGCTAAAATGTTGAATAGAAATTCAATGATATTTGAACTGTCAAATGCATAGCTAAGATAACATAATGGTTGTTATCGATTCCAGGATTCGGATTTTTTTAGTCCGCGAACACGCGGACTATATCGATACGAATCGATTTCGACATCATATAGGATTTATATTTCGCTTTTCTGTCTCGATTTTTCAAAACATATGAGTTTGTTAGTCATATAAGAATGCATGGATATAGCTACTGTCCGACCCTGTACAAGTTAGTAATTACAATTGAACTAGTTATAAGTATTATATTTAAAAGAGCAACCGCCGAGTTTCGTGCTGGCTCTTCTCGGTAGGAACAGCTTTCCGAACCAGCAGTAGAATTGACGATTCAAAAGCACCTGTTTGCAAATTTATTTGAATAAAGAAAAATTTGAGTTTGAAATATGTTTTCCGACTGAGATTTCAACATAAGAATGATGCAAATGATGACGTTAACTAGTAAACGTGTCTGAATTAACTAAACTATGTTAGTATAACGAAGGGCTTCCTACATCAAAGTATTAAATCTTTCAACACATCTCGACGGATATCTTGCAGAGATTCTAATACAATTCTAATATATTAATATCATTAACAGGTTATATATTCTAGTAATGGCTATTTACCTTGATGTATCCCTGAATAAATTGTATTTAATCGCGGATGTTTGGATCTACATTTTTTAAAGGTTGTTTCGAAGGTTAAGTATCTATCTAAAGAGTTTTTGTTTTAATATTTATTATTTAGCTGTTGTTATTATATATTATTTACTAAGTTACATTTTTTTTGTAAGTTTTGTAAATTGTGTTTGTTTTTTTAATATGTTTTTTATTTGGTTCTTTTTTAATTTTTTATTTTAATTCTTGATTCTCATATAACATTAATTTAAAAGTTAGTATTGATAACTTGTAAAGTAATAAAACTTGTTACTTTTATCCATGTTGCGGCTACCTTAGTAAGCTGCACATTTAACGGACGATCTTTATTTATAGTTTTCATAATTATTTAAATGTAGTAGCTACTGGTGGTCCTTAAATAAATAAAATAAAAAATTAAGTTATCAATATCTATGGTATAATATAATTTTAATATAAGATATAGATTTAATTTTATTAAAAGATATAAAAAATTTAAAAGAAAGAAAGGGTAGTAAATATCCCGGACATGATCTGGGGGGTTTTCAATGCTTTAGTCCGCTCCCTCTCGACTGAGCCATTAAAATTTTTCAAATGATAGCAAAATTAAACTTAGCATTCTTTTTTTTGACAATTTTTTATTGAATAAATTTTTAATGAATAATCTACCTAGCTAGATTTATCGCCCCCGAAACCCTCTGCATACTAAGTTTCATGAAAATCGTTGGAGTCGTTTCCGAGATTCAGGAAGGATTTGGAAGGTTGACAGTCGCGATACATTGCGACCCAGCCTCAGTGTCAATAGACACAATAGTATCTATACATCTGTCCCAAAAATCGATTTATGATTTTAATATACCTCTGTATCTCTCAGTGAAAGTCCCATTAAAATGGGCTTAGCCATCCTGAAGAATGTACTATCAATCTAGACCTTCCTCAAAGACATCACTATATTTTAGTAAAAACCGGCACTTTTTTAATAACGCTGTAACAGCGACATCTAGGGACCGCTATTCCAGTGCATTACAATTTGGCGTCACTCTAACGCTATTGAGTAGGTAAAAAAAATAGCAAACAGATATTAATTAGTTGGATTGGCAATATTCAACTATGGAGTAATTAAACTTTCTTAAAAATTCCAAAAAAATATTTTGTTTTATAATTTTCAATAAACTTATTAAAATTCAAAAATAAATATAATTATAATTTATAAACCTTTAACTTGAAACGAAAAGATAGAAGAAGAATAGGACAATGGCCTTTGCCTAATGCAATAAAACATAATACGAAAAAAACCTGTAATTTTTTTAATACATCAAGAAGAGATTGATAACATGCAAATGCCACATCCAGAAAGTCATAAACTGTTTATTTATGTTTGCAATAAAACGAAAAGTGGGCCAGTCGTTGAACTATGAATGATAAAGGCGCTTAAAATGCGAATATGACTTTTTATTACGGATTATCTTGTATTCTTAGCTGGAGAATAGAATAACAGATAATATTCCAAAGATACAATACGATCTTAACCTACAACAGTTCAGTTACACTCAGATATAAATAGTTGGATTCCGAAATAATATTATATTTACTTAATCGGTAGTGTTAGTAGACTTTTAACTAGGACCTTAAAGAGGCGCGCGATCGAAGGAAAACAAGATCGTTTGATGAAGAAATTCAGTGGAAAGTCCATTGGTATTTTCAACCATTTCTTAAACTTTTTTTCTTTTTTTTGACTGGCCCGTTGGCGCAGTGGGTAGTGATCCTGCCTTCAGCTCCGCGGGTCGCGGGTTCGATTCCCACCGAGGGCCAACATTTTCTATAAATGAATTTGTTGGTCTTCGAGCCTGGGTGTATATTTGTATTTAAGTATGTATTTAAAAAATACATAAGTATATATTCACCAGTTGTTTGTCTACCATAACACAAGTATTAAGTTACTTACTTTGGGGACGGACGACCGTGTGTAAGTGTCCCATATATTTATTTATTTATTTTAATATACACGCGTTTATAGGTCCGTAATCTTTAATCTGAATCTGAATTTCGGAAACGGCTCCAACGATTTTCATGTAATTCAGTATATAGGGGGTTTCGGAAAGGGATAAATGGATCTAGCAATAGAATAGAATAGAATACACTTTATTGCACAACAAAACAGTATATGAAATTAACAAAAAAAGTATTAGTACAATAGGCGGCCTTATCGTTAAAAGCGATCAGTATTTCATTTTTAAATAATGTCGTTTTATCCCTGTTTTCGGACACTGAAAAACTGTTATAATATTATTAGAAAACAAAGGTTAATTACGCTGTCACTTGCAAAGTTATAATAGCTCAATTGGGAATGGTCGGTCTAAATAAGTGAAAATACATCGGATCTAATGAATGAATGAATACTTTATTGCACTATAATAATAACATACAAATAACACTACTACTACTACTTATAAACAAATAAGAAACAAAACAAATAACATTAAACGAAAAATATTGTGCAATTGGCGGCCTTATCGCTATAACAGCGATCTCTTCCAGGCAACCATTTTTATACATTGGACATAAGTAAACTTACAAAGTAGGCAGTAGGTGCGTACGGAAAATAAAATACATATAAATATAAATGAAATAGTCATCGGATCTAGTCCAGATATTACCGAAACTTTTTTCATATTGCATCTTTTTTTATATCTTCCGATATATACCGATTAAACTGTGGTTTTTAATAAATATTCAGATATTTATTAAAAACCACAGTAAAGAAATCCAATGCTTTACTTTGTTTTCAAAAGCTTTTATTCAACTTGCAAGTTAAATTTGACCCACTTACCGGTGTTCGATTAAGCTTAAATTTTACATACTGGTAAAGTCCCAATGACAATGCATGTTTATGATAAGTATGACCTGATGCTGACAGGATTGGTTCCAGACGAGGGAACTCCTCAACGGTTAACAGTAGGGAGCTTTTTTTAGAGCCTTTTAACTTAACTTGTTTTAAAATTAGTGACGTGACGTGCTAATTATTACCCATAATTATTGATACCGTAGATTAAAAACAAAATTGTGATGATTTAAACAGCTTTGAACAATGCTTTCATATTATTTTTTTATTATCTACCGTCCGCGTTGGACTCGTTGGAAATATATTGACATTGCTATTGACACGAAGCGGGATTGCATTATTTGCAAAGGATACAATATAGATTTTATTAACAAACGCGGATTATAGCAAAATATTCCTATCATAACCTAAATACGAATATTCCGCGCTAGTGTAAACCCACCATGGCGCGTGACGTCACAGCGCCATTCAATACAGTTTATAGGCGATTCATAGCATACACGTCGCTCGTTACGAGTTCAATGCCAGTTCAATCATGTTTCAGAAATATTACCCTCATAGTTCTCTTTGTACGTGAATGACGTAGCGATTTATATCTTACTAAATACCCGCGACTTCGTTCGCGTGGACTGTTTTCGTGTGATAAGTCGATAATAGATGGCGCTTTTCAATGTCATCCTATTCCTAGAATTAACAGGATTTCTATAGCCTATATGTTATTCTGGTGTATAAGGAATAACTGTGCCAAATTTCATCGATATTGGTTCAGCGGATTCGCCATGAAAGAGTAACGAATATACATTCATACTCACAAACTTTCGCATTTATAATATTACAAGAAAACTGTGTACTGTGTGTGTGTGCATTAAGCTGCAACGATTAACTGGCGAAATTGTAATTGGAAGAAAAAAAGTAATTGTTTTTTTTTTGTTGGAAAGATTATCCGCCGAGTTTCTTCCTGGTTCTTCTTGATAACAGCAAACTTTCGATCAATGGTAGCTTCATATTCTTAGTGGTAGGTAAATATTCTTTACTCAAGTGGACTGTTTACAGTCTACTGTTTAAAGAATCCGAAGAAGAAGCCGAAGAAGTCCGTTTTCATACCCGATATATACAGATTCGTAAAGTTGACCCGCCGCGTGGTAAGCGGCTGAGTAAAATAGACCACCCTCTTTCTTACCGAGGTGTCGTAAAAGACGACTAAAGTAAGCTGATGTGAGGCAGGCAGCCGGTGGGAAATAACCAGCCATATCATGTGAGAACATGTTTAACATGTGCCGCCCCACTTAGAGTGGGATAAGGGCAGGAGGATGATGATACGAGGAATAATTCCGCTTTATATTGTTTTGCCAATACGGCTGATTTTTAAAATTAAATTTGTCTAGTATTGCAACTTATATATCTATCGGTTGAATTAAATCCCATTTTTTCCAATAAAGCTATAAAAATGGTGTCGCCATTGACTTCCGCTTTGTATCTTATAGCAACACAGTCATGAAATAGGGGTATTGCGACCTTTTTAGTGAAATGGTGGCAACACTGTGCCGTTGTTGTTTCCGGCAAAGTCTTCTTATTGATAAAACGTTTCATGGACATTCAGTCTTTGTTCGTCATTCAAGAGAAGTACATCTCGGAATGGAATTGTGGTATTCCTATTACATCGTGTTATTGTATATAGTGTGCGCTAACAAAAACGTCATATTAAATGAAATACGGAGTAATAAATTATAGATTTATCCCGACATTTTATGGTTACGGCGAATTAATATAAAAATGGGCTTATAGAGCGCGGCGCGAGATCAAAGTAGACGATCAAGGTTGGAAACATGTATGGTTTTAAATTTTATGTGGTACACTATTAAATAACTTTGACAGCCAGTGATATTTATGAGTTACTACCTGGGGTATATACCTGGGTAATAAACAAAAAAAAGTGCAATTAAAAATATAAAAAAGAGGTTTTTTCGATTTGAATTAATGAATGAACGAAATGAATCGATCCTAGTGTATATATATAGCTATTATAGTTTTTTCAGTGCCCGAAAACACGGATAAAAACTTTTTTGTAAATAAAACCTAGGTAGCTTAATATTTCTTATATTAGACATCTGCATTACTTGCTAAATTTGTCATTCTCCTACCAAAGTGGGGAAAGCACAAAATGTTATAAACATGTTGTTAAATAATTTGACTAAGTATTTTAGGACCGGCCGCTTGACGTCAACTTACTTTAGTCTCCTTTTACGTAACCTCGGTATGAAATGAGGGTGGTCTATTCTACTCAGCCGGTTCTGTAATCTAGCAAAGATTACATATGATCTTAATTTTTTACTTTTGTATATAAAATTAATGAATTATACAGACAAACAGAAAAGTTATAATATGATTGAATACTCAGATGTACTGTTGTAAAATTCCACTACGAAATAGATTCCAATGTCAAGACTTTTAATAACTAAGCACTTTAAAAATTTTCATTCGTATTACACGGAAGTTAAAAGCCAAACAATTTTAAATTTTCAATCACCCAATAGTTTCTTATGTAAGTGCCAGTAATTGTTTATTGTTTTAACAAACTAGACATGCCAATTTTTGATAAAAGAAAGATTTTTTAACTCTAAAACATAAATGATAAAAGAAAACAAAGCACCTTTAAACTAAGACTGAGGAAATATTATACATCTTTACCATCATAATGTAATTGTTGACATTTATATTATATTTTGTATTGTATATAGTATATTTATAGTTTATATATTTCTTTTATTTATTCTTAAATTAGGAAATTATAAGTAAGGTTATTCTTATTCATGGTTGATATTTGCGTACCCACTTTTTCTTAACTATAAATTGTCTCACTTAGTAGGTTAGCTGGCAGAGATCTCTGTCATAGGGATAAGTTGATCTTTGTACACTTTTTATGGTACATAAATAAATAAATAAAACATCAAATTGACTTCTGAAAAATGAACTTGGTTTTACAAATCATTTATAATTCTAAATGTATCTATTGGGATTTTCTTAAACTTCTATCTCCGATGATAACCATCAAAGGCAAGATAAATATATGAGGCAATCACACACACGGTCGTCCGTCCCCAAATTAATAAACTGAAAACTTGTGTCATGACATAAACAACTGGTAAATATATGCATAGTATCGGCCTGTTACTATCCCACTGCTGAAAATAGGCCTCTTCTCTCCGTTTTTGGAGAGAAGGATTTGAGCCAAGACCTACCACGCTGGTCCAATGCGGATTGGTAGGTTACACATATCTCTAGAATTCTCTAGAGATATGCAGGATTCCTCACGATGTTTTCCTTCACCGAAAAGCGTGTGATAAAATGCAATTATCAATTAGACACATAAGTTTTAACAGTTTTGTAAAAACTCTTTGGTGTCTGCCCGTGTTTGAACCCGTGATCTCCTCGAAAGAGTTGCGTGGTAACCCGCTGAGCTACCACAGAAAATAAATTCATATATAATGGTAAATGACTACGCAAATGCATATATACACTCAGACTAATTATATTTTATAGAAAATGTAGCAATCCAACCCAAGGAGTGAAGGATAGCCAAGCTTATTATGTTGCGCAGTTGTAATAAAACTCTTCTGCTAGAAGCTTTACTCGCGTGCGCTGCGAAACCTGAACGCTGTAAAAAATGTTCACGTCGTAAAACCTGTACTGTTCGCAATATCAAAGATGACCTATGTACATCATGTAAGAGAAGATAAAACCACAAAATTTATCTTCGTTTATAAATGGCGATGAAATTAGCGCCAAGGCTACCAGATACGATACTATGTTTATTTAATTTCTTAAAACGGTTTCCTGTTTATGATACTAGAAATGAAAATCGCCATCGGTCGAGGGTACGTGTGATATCTTACGAATGCTTCTCAGTGCCAGGGTTGTCTCAAATACATATGTAATAAAAGTAAAGTCAAAAAAGGTCCAGGTAACAAGTAATAAACCACAAAATTCATATTTTGCCAAATATTTGTTAGAAAGCGGTCATAAAGTTCCTAATGACCATTGTTTCGAAATTCTGCACACCTGTGACAAAAGTCGCCGACTAAACTCCTTGGAACATCTTGAGATCATTAAAAATAACAATGACACCTTCATTAACGATCAGATATATTCTAGATCAAGCTTGAAGGCTTGAAGCTTGTTCGTAGGTAAAATAAAATAAATGGTTTTAATCGATTAGCATATAACTAAGCTTGTTTAGGCTATGCCTCAGTTTGCGATTTTGTCACGGAGTGAATCTCCTGACAAGGCTTAGTGTTTGTGTATTGTGGTGGCGGTAGTGGAGGTTTGTGTATGTGTTTTTACGAATCCCATATATATATCAGGTATGAAAACGGGTAGGCCACTGTACATTTAGCATTATGTATATTTTCTATTAACTTTATCGCGGATTATGCAATAATTTTATTGTTAATTTTTTAAAAGTAATGTCGCTAACTATGGGCTTCCTAAGAAAGCTGAGAATCACTCAGCGGGTGACGGAGCGAGCTATGCACGGAGTATCTCTGCGTGATCAAATCACAAATTAGGAGATCCGTAAAAGAACCAAAGTTACTGGCATAGCTAAACGTGTCGCGAAGCTGAAGTGACGATAGGCGGAGAACGCTGATGAACATCGTACTACATGACTTGTGTTTTTATTTTAAGTGACACTAAAATACAGTGGGTTCAATGTCCTCATATTTCAGAATCTTCTCATATTATTGATGTGTCACTCCGCGGTGGGAAGTGAGAGTTGTCACCGCTGTGGAATTTTGAAAAAAGTTATTTTAATACCTGAGCTGAGATAGCCCAGTTGTAACTCCGTGCGACTTTTTCGAGGAGGGTTCAAACCCCAGGCATCACCACTTAGTTTTTTTGTAAAAACTTATGTGTCTAATTGTTAATTGCAATTTAGAACAGGCTTTTCGGTGAAGAAAAACATCGTCAGGAAACCTGCATATCTCTAGAGAATTCTAGGGATGTGTGTAACCTACCAATCCGCATTGGAGCAGCGTGGTATGTCTTAGCTCCAAACCTTCTCTCCGAAAACGGAGAGAGAAGGCCCATGTCCAGTAGTGGGATAATAACAGGTCGTTACTTTACTTTAATTTTATATTTAAAAAAATGAGAGAATATTACTTATATAGTGTGTGCACTATACTCTGTCGAGGCAGGAGTATTCAAATTCAAGCTTTTTATTTTAACTACCGACAAATTAACGTATCACGTAATCAATTTATAGAATTAGGTATTAGTTTGCGGAGGTCCATAATACAAAAGTAATGAGAATATTATTTTGCTATAATCCGCGATAAAAAGAAATATATGTAATGCTAAATGTAGAGTGTACTATTCGTTCTCATACCTGATATATGCAGAATTTGTAAGAACTCATGCACTAGCCGACACCGATGGCACAACAATACACAAGCAATGCACACATTCACCACCACAATCTCAACAATTGTTTCGCTCCGTAACCGAAGCATCGTCAGGAGATAGACTCTACGACAAAATCGGTGTCGGGTAGTGCATGAGTTCTTACGTACGTAATCGTTATTTAATTGCAATTATCAATTAGACACATAAGTTTTACTAGAAAACTCATTGGTGCTGTCCGGGGTTTGAACCCTAAACCTTCTCGAAAGAGGCGCGCGGTGATACCGCTGGGCTACCACAGCTTGGTAGCCAGGTACTAGTTTATAATGCTCTAAATTATTAGATTTGTAATGTGTAAATACATTGGACTTATGCATATAACAGCATTTTTTTTTCATAAAAACTATATTTAAATGTAGATGTGAGGGGGGGATATTTAATTGATTTACCTACTTTTACTAAATTAATAGAAAAAATATTTGTTAAATTTAAAGTTCAAAACCTTGTTTGGTTAAAGAAATTTGTACAGCAAAATATAAATAACTAAGTAAAGAAAAGTAGTTAGTCTAAAGAATTAAAACACGCGAAAATGCGCATATTAATTAATTAAAATACTATACTAAAATTTGAATGTTACAGCCCTAAAATGTTATATCTAAATCAAATGTTTTTACAACTGACGTTTTATAAAATATTAAAAGGAAACGCGGCCAAACGACTATTGCCAACGTTTTTAATGGGTACAAAATTATTTGACGTTTTATCTGTGGAAACGGTTACAGAGCATAAACACGCAGTTCAAGTTTCAAATTAACTACTTCTTAAAAAAATAATCATTGAAGCGCGGTCTTGAAAATAATTTAATATATTCTCGCTTGGTACAGCCTTTTCAAAAAATTGAGTTGAAAAAACATTGTGTACTTTTCTTTTTTATTGAGTTATTAGACAGTTGAATGCAATCATGCCTTTTGGAAAGCGATAATGTAATCCAAGATTATCCAAGGGACTTGATTTTTTTTACTATATTAAAACAAGCTGTGCCAGCAGCTTTTCCCGCATAGAAATTGTGAATAGTTATTGTGAGTTAATTATAAGATATTGTTTTTTAATTTTCATCGTTTACTTAGCGCACGCATGGAAAGCTTTCGCGTTTTCGCAATGTCTTTATTACTGCTCCTCTCCTACTTTCATAGCGTGATGTTATATAGTCTATAGCCTTCCTCGATAAATGGACTACCTTACACTCAAAGAATTTTTCAAATCGGTTGGGTAGTTCCTGAGATTATCTCAGACAAACAAACAACCACTTCAGCTTTATATGTTTAGTATAGATGAGTGAGAAAGCTGAAATAATTGAGATAATATTCGAATGCTGCATGTATAAGGAATGAAAACGACTATATACTTCATATAGATTTTCTTTCATCACGAAAATGTTAAAGAAATATAACATTATTATCACTTTTGCATAGTGATTATCATATCCACTCCAGCTAACAATATGTTAAAAAGTTAAACACTTAAACCTTCCTCATGTATTACGCTGTCTATTGTTGAAACCGTTAAACCGTTAAAAGGTGGATTGAAATCCATAAGTCAGATGACAGACAAAAAGGCAGACAGCCGTAGGGGGGACTTTTTTATAATAGATTATGATACTAAGTTATTACGTAAAAATTGCTTTTTATTAAAAGCTTTTATTCAACTTGCTATGTATGTATTTTTTTTTTTTTATTTATGAAAACTTTATTGTTGACAATGCTAAATTACATAATGTTTTGTTAAAACTAAGTAAAAACAAAGGGCGGCCTTATCACTTAAAGTGATCTCTTCCAGGCAACCATAACATTAAGGACCTTAAAACAAAAAATAAAATAAAATTGATATGGATAAGTGCAACTAATACCAGATGTAAATACTAATACATATACGAAATATGAAATATAATAAATAAAGAAAATATAAATACTTCAATACATATTCATAATTCTACATATATACAACACATACAAGAATACATACATACATACATGTATGTGAAGGTGGAATCTAAAAGTTAAATTTGTTACTTCATTCAACTCACATCTCGGTGTCCGATGCTGAAATTTTACATACTGGTCCAGTCCCGATGACAATGCATGTTTATGATACGCATGACCTGATGCTGCTGGATTGGCTCTAGATGAGGGAACTAACAACGATTAACAGTAGTGACATGAATAACTTTAAAACTCTGTACCAATAAGCGCAATCTAAAAATACCTAAATGAAATCTATCAAGTTGTAATAATGTCAGCGATGAAAATGAAAATATTTCCTACAATATTTATCGCCCCACATCCCACGAGTTTTTCAAACACTGACAAATTATCCGTAGAGGCCAGAGTGTTCTGTAAATACCTATCGAAATCCAAAATATGTTTAAATAAACAAAACAGAATCGCTACTACTTCTACGCCGTGCGTATCCGCCCAATCTATCTTGTTAAGTCCGTTTATATCCTTTGCGACGACGTAAACAGACTGTCTTACATTAAATCTATTTACATGTGTTACTAATCAAAGATTTGTTTAATGTAATAAAAATAGCACATAACTCTAAGAAGCCATTTACACTTGATTTTTACAGCCTCCGTGAACCAAACCATCTCAAGGTTCAGCAAATTGTGTAAAAATAGCAATCTATTCAGCAATTCTGCGACTTGCATGCGTATAAATGGAAGCTCTTAATAACTCTGCTTAATGCATATACACATACCCTACAACGTCATAAGGACTTGTCACAACAAAATCTTTCAAGTCCAAATTGCACGTCAAATTAAGCTACGCACCAAGCTGAAACTTGCAATCAATTAAATTGAAATTTTTTTAACATTATTCGCCGGGTTTCTTACTTTTTCTCCTATATAAGAAAAACCTTCCGAATTAGTGGTAGATTCTTTAAAAAACAAAAGACGAATCAAAAGTACTAAAACATTATTTGAATAAAGAAATTTTGGAATTTGAACATGTGTCCAGCCACACAGGAATCACCCATATCTTAGGTGTTCCCTAATGCTATTAGACATAGAGGAGATGGTTTTGCCAGTGTTTCTTTTGAATCTGAGACACAATCGCTGCTATAAGTCCCATTATAAAACCCAGTCTCTCAACGGATGACAGAGCAAGCTTGGAGTATATTTACATGATGTAGCGAAACGACGAGATTCGTAAAAGAATTAAAATTAGTATTAGTCCATTATGTGAAGCTGAATTGGGATGGGGCAAATCATTAGTACGAAGAAATATTAGTAAGCCGTGGCGGGCGTTTCCGCCCCCAGCGGTTAATTTTTTATAGAGGTTTTCTTCCTCGCAACCCGCAGGTCCCCGTTTCCATTGCTGGGCTTCCGGGCTTTACCAACGGTGGCCGAAACCATGTCCAGACAGACTTAAAGTAAGTCCAACTGAACGCGTCGCTCATTAGAGACTCCACCCTTAACCTCCCCGGATTCCCCGGCCCGTCCAGATTGCCCTCTGCTAATCAGAGTGACAACTAGATTGGCCACCCCACAGTGGTCCGTTTACCAATACTAAGGCATTAGAGTATTCCAAAGACCTGCCCAGGCCGCGCCACGAGGAAGCCTTTTGGCACCCCTTATAATATGTTATGCTGACCTACGGTATTGTATCTACCTTAAGGTGGGATAAGGTCAGGAGGATGGTGATCAGCCTCCTTTTTTTTAAACAACGCACAGCAACATCACACCTTAACACATTCAATCAACACAAACGTTATTTATTGCACGCTGCATACACGAAGCAGCGAAATTGATTAATTACTCAGTCAAAGCTCACACTAAAAATAAAAAGCACGATTCACGATCATGGAATGTCTGCTATTTATCAAGGTATTTATAAAATCCGTAGCGATTCTTTAATAATACAATAAATCAAGTTAATTTCAAAAACGTTCGGCTTTATAAGCCGGCCGTGTATTTCTGGTCCGCTCCAACAGGCAGATTATTTGCGGTTTTTACAGCCAATACCAGATCGTTCTCTAGTTAAAACATAAACAATGGTGATTATAAATAGTGGAGTGTTTGAAAACATTTATTCAGTACATACGTTTTAAGTGCTTTACGTAGTTCTCAGGATGGATTTGTAGAAAGATACGCGTTCGAATGTATATCTGTACTCCGCGTAAGTCAATAAATCAAATACCTCTGTACATACTGCAACTAGTGCTGGGGTATTGTAAATTATCTCATGCATTCGGACATTTCACAAGTCATTAATATAAGAATAAGCTAATGGTGTATTTATTGTTCAATCATTGGTGTATTTATTGTTCAATTGTGTATCAACAAACATATCATATACTAGGTACACATGAAATTACTAATAAAATTTTCAATGAAAAAATAGATAGTCACGAACTGTTTAGTAGATTTAATATTAAATATCTGGGTGATCGAGCCTTGCTCGATAATTTTTGACAAAATAAAAAAAGGAAATTAAAAAAAAGAATAAATAATAGGAAAGGAGGGGCTCGCTCCTTGGTATATTTATTTCTGGCGACCACCCGTTCCCCGAATAAGCTACGCTGACTTGACAGTTAATGGCAAAAATTCAATTCAAAATTTTAGTATTTTTTAATGCCTAAAAACAGGGATAAAATTATTTAAAAAAATAAAACCTAGCTAGATCAATTTTTTCCCCAAAACCCCCTACATGCCAAATTTCAGGAAATACATATATATATATATTTATTAACATAAAACATTTAAATTTTAAAGATATATTATTAATATTAAATCGGCCGTGTGGTATCCGGCTGAATGGAATAGTACCACCCTCATTTCTTACTGAGGTGTCGTAAAAGGCGACTAAGGTAAGTCGACCCGCCGTGTGGTATCCGGCTGAGTAGAATAGACCAACCTCATTTTAAACCGAGGTTTCGTAACAGGCAACTAAGTTAAGTTGACCTACTGTGTGGTATCCGGTTAAGTAGACTAGACCACCCTCTTTTTAACGAGGTGTCGTAAAATACTATAGAGGTAAGTTGACGTCAGGCAGGCGGCCGGTCGTAAAAACACAGCCAAATCATGTGACAGCATGTTTATAACATGTTGTGCCGACCCCACTTAGAGTGGAAAGGGCAGGAAAATGATGATGATATTAATATTAAATCTATTTAATGTAATAACGCTGGCGATTGCTACTTGTTTATAAATAGATGCATATTTATAAAGTCGTTCTAGACAGCTTTAAAAACGTTTTACCCACATTTTTGTAAATGAAAAGTTTTATCTGTTTCAATTTTCAATTACATTGTAACGTTGCCAAGTTATTGCATAACCGGCCATCGTATGTTTGTTTTCTAACCACTTAGCGAAGCAATTACACCTAAAATGACACAGTAAAATGTATCTTTACGATCCGTAAAACAATTTACGTTTCTTGGGACGACTTCTGTAAAATTAAATTACATTTTCCTCGCTTGGTTTCGGAACATCAAAGAGAACTAGTGTAGTATTTTTTGGAGTTTCATTCTTAAGAATTGATTTTATACAATCGATAATATCATCATTCTCCCGCTCTAAGTGGAGTCAGCACAACATGTTTGAAACATGTTATTAGATGATTTCGCTATTTATTTTACGACCGGTCGCAACCTGAGTCCCATTTACCTAAATCGACTTTTACGCCACCTCGGTAAGAAATGAGGGTGGTCTATTCTACTCAGCCGGATACCAGAGGGCGGGTCAACTCACCTTAGTTGCCTTTTACAACACATCGGTAAGAAATGAGGGTGGTCTATTCTACTCAGTCGGCTACCACACAAGCGATAATATAACATAGAAATTTGAATTTTAGAAATTCAAAATAACTATCAAAAGGCTATAAAGAAAGTATACTAAACTATTGAGGATAAATGATGAAAAAACGTGGATTTAGTTACTCTTCGACCATGCACAAGATGGCAACGAAAGAATGTATCTAATTAAAAAAATATTTTGAAAAGGGAAACCGTCGAGTTTCTTGCTGGCTCTAGTAGTATTACGAGCAATTTTCTGAAACAGCAATAGAATTGACAATTCAAAATCATTTTACGAAGCAGGTTTGCTTGAATTTGATTTTGAATATAAATTGAAATTCCATATATAACTTTCATAACTTCATTTACTCTAAGGCAGTTTCATTTTTTTTGACAAATATTATACAAGAAAGCTTTTAATCACCAATTTAGAAGTTAACTCTTATTACATCTTATTCTTTGACTGCCTCGATTATCTTGACTGGCTCGTTGGCGCAGTGGGTAGTGACCCTACCTTCAACTCCGCGGGTCACGGGTTCGATTCCCGTCAAGGGCCAACATTTTCTATAAATGAATTTGTTGGTCTTCGAGCCTGGGTGTATATTTGTATTTAAGTATGTATTTAAAATATATTTAAGTATATATTCACCAGTTGTCTGCACCATAATACAAGTATTAAGTTACTTTGGGGACGGACGACCGTGTGTGTAAGTGTCCCATATATTTATATTTATATTTATTCAATATAAACGCGCTTCCGCTTAACAGACAATTCAATGGGCATACACTAGTGTAAGTTCATTGGATAATACGGTTGGCCTAAATTCTCGACAAATCTATTCTAGTCTTGACTCCGGATGGAAACTGTGCGTTACGACTGCACGTCAAAGGGCATAGACGATTGCAGGAAGTGCTACCAACTTAATATATTGGCCTTCAGTCATAGAGTAGGGGAGCCATAGAGAAGCATGTGAGAGAGAGTAACAATAACAACATATTTGTTTAATGCCTAATACCTGAAACCTATTTTATCAACCCACATATACCACATACCTCGCGCACATTCATTTCATGATGTTTTATTCTACTTAGTTTAGTTTGTACTTAAATATATAGATTATATATTTAAGTACAAATCTAAAATCGTCTTCCCAACGCTATTTAAATAATTTAAAAACAATGCTATTTATCCGCTTTGATCATTGCCTAAAATGCCGTGACTCATCACATGGTTGAAACGCGGCCAAAACCCCAGAAACAATCAAATCGGATAACACAATCGCACACGGTCAATAAATAATAATAAACGATCGCGGATACCTATTTATCTTTCGCGGTGCATTCGTTTTGAATCAATAAAGCACTGGAGTGGAGGCAAAGATTTCGTTATGGAAGATTTATTTATTTATTGCCCATTAAGTTGTTTACTCTGTGAGCTAGTGAATTTCTCACTGAAAATATCTTTAAAATTGAAATAAGCTAATCTTGTATGTATATTTATTTATTTTCGGAAACGACTGCAACAATTTTCCTAAAATGAATTTTAGGCAGCATATCCCCTACATGTTTTAGGTGAGAAAAATCGGTCTAGCTAGGTTTACGTAAAAAAAATCGTTTTATCCCTGTTTTTGGGTATTAAAAAATTTATATCGAATTGGATTTTTGTCATAAACTGTCAAGTCAGCGTAGCTTATTCGGGGAACGGGCAGTCTCGAGAAATGTAAATTACCTAGAATCTATCCCCAACTACCTAATTATTTTTTTCTTTTTCTTTTAAGTTTCTTTTTTTATTTTGTAAAAAATTATCGAGCGAGGTACAGCAGGTACTTTATCTTAAAGAAAGCATTATTCTTTTACGGTTAATATACGCTTACATTGGTGAAATTTTAACTGATTATTATTCATTATTAACCTGCTAGGTTACTGTAAGATTCAAAACTTAAGTATTTGTAACTTAGAAACTTTATATTTTCTTACTCTACTTTATAGCATCTAAAGTTAAGCTGAGTTTTATCAAAGAATTTAAGATTATGGGGAAATACTACATAGAAGACGTTTAAAAATTATATATTGAACAGGTTTTATAGTTTTTCTACTCAATTTTTTTACATTATTAAATTTTACACAAACTCTTTTCCACAACGAATAAACTTATTTACTTTTTATCTGAGAAAATCTGTTATTGGCCTTAGTTAATTGTAATTTATAATATTAGAAATTTCTTGTACCACTGTTGATTATGCTGTACTAAAAAAAAAAAATTTATACATCCAAAAATTCAAGAAATTTTTAGATAGGAACTGGATGGATTATAATAAAGTGTCGTGTTCAACTTAGTAAAATAGATCACCCTCATTTCTTACCGAAATGTCGTAATAGGTGACAAAGGTAAGTCGACCCGCCGTGAGGTATCCGGCTGAGCAGAATTGACCACATTCTTTCTTACCGAGTTGTCGCAAAAGCCTATTAAGGTAAGACGTCAGGCAGGCGGCTGGTCTTAAAATAGCTAATCATGTGACATGTTTATAATATGTTATGCCAACCCCATATAGAGTAGGATAAGGGCAGAAGAATTATGATGGATGAATTACAATTAGACCCTTTTTTTCATCTAGAGATATAAGAAGCTTAAGCCTAATAGAAATGTACATATTGCCATATTACATTACTAGCTTTTACCCGCAACTTTTGCGTTGACTGTTGTCGCGTAATGGGTTTATAATAGATGCCGCTTTTCAATGTCATGCTATTCCTGTAGAATTAACAGGATTTCTATAGTCTATATGTTATCCTGGTGTATAAGGAATACTTGTGCCAAATTTCATCGATATTGGTTCAACGGATTCGCCGTGAAAGAGAAATTAACATACATTCATTCTCGAATTTATAATATTAGTAGGATAGTTACAACGGTAAATAAAATATTGCTATTATGCTAATATAACTAAGTAGAATGTAATTATGTATATTTATTTTTATACATTATTAATATATGTATGATATTAAATATATATTTAATTTTAGCATTTAAAATATATGTAGACTTCAAGTTAAATTTATTTTTATTACGAAGTGTTGTTCTTTGTTGTAATCAAATTGTTGCGCACCAACCCCTACTTTAACCATGATCCTTACATCAAAGGTTGTTTGGGAGAGATCGCTCCAAGCGATAAGACCGCCTTTGCACGCTACTGTGTGTTCATATGCTATGTAAATGTAATTCTTAATTCTAGTAAAACGAACGAATCATTTGTTGAACGAGAGTAAATAAACGTTATAATATACTGGCTAGAGAAGTCAAATAATTCATATATTTGAAATGATTAAGTGGTCGCATCTGCGTTTCATAATATACAGTTGTGACTTTGTTTGGATTTATGGTGGATATTACTTAGGGAGGTGAATGAACTGCATATTGAAGTAAGTGCATTCGATGAAAATTGTACATTTGAGCGTATCAAACATTAGTGTACAAGTTTGTTAAATATTCTATTCGTATTATCCTTACTAATATTATAAATGCAAATGTCTGTCTGTTACGTTTTCAGCGCGAATCCCCTGGACCAATATCGATGTAATTTGGAACAATCATTCCTTATACATCGAGGAAATATACAGGCTATAGAAATCCTGTAGATTCAACGGGAATAGGGTGACATTGAGAAACACCATCTATTATCAACCTATGAAAGTTTTTTTTATTTACGATGTTACAAAGTCAAGTCAAATCTGTAATTTAAAGAAAGTTCTCTATTGCGCTGTTTGCCTAACGTTGAAAAAATCATTTTAAAAAATTAATATTATTAGACATAGATTTACAGAAATAGCGAATTCCACACCTTTAACCCTTCGTGGTTTTTGAAGGGTGTATTTCTGTTTATTTTGACTCAGAATTTGTATTAGAAAATAAATAAAAAAAATAGGATTGATTAACATTTAAGTCAAAGCTCCAAAAATATGTAACAATCTTGATAAGCTCATCACATCGTTGTACGGTAAAAAGTGTAATTGGCAGACGAACTAAGTACCACTGTCTACGCATCTCCCTACCCCCAATGCTATCACCCTCCTACCCCCTCCATTCCACTAATTCCCCCTACCCGCCTTTGAATTGCGTCGCACTTGCGCCGACCCAGCATCCGTGTATTGAATGTTTCATCTCAGGGTTTCCTGTCGGATATCCGGTGACGAATGAAATCAATATCCGTTTCTCTCAATAGGAATATTATAGTTACAGAAAAGTGATAACAAAACTTCTGTATGCGTTAATATCTATATTACCTTTATTATTTAATGGGTTAATCCTGTATATGTATTTATATAAACAGCTTTCCGAACCAGCAGTAGAGTTGACGATTCAAAAGCACTTGTTTACAAGTTGATTTAAATAAAGAATATTTTGAATTTGAGTTTGAATATATATTTTCGGAATCTCAGAAACGGATCCTACGATTTTCCTGAAATGATAAAATGGATGCAGGAGGTTTTAGGAGGGAAAATAGATCTAGCTAGGTTTTATTTAAAAAAATCGTTATCTCTGTTTTTGGGCATTAAAAAAATACAATTGAATATATTAAACATTATTTTTGCCGATTGAGTGAGGATTAAACTCTTGTACCTGTCACCTATACGTATTCTTTCATCCGTCGGGCCACCGTATTACAAAACTAATTTTATGTTCAAAATTTTTTGACAGGCTGATTTCAAAAGTAATAATAAAATCGCAAAGCCTTTTGCGATTTTGGTCGTGGAGGGGTATCTCCTGATGATGCTTCGGTTGCGGGGCAAAACGATTGTTGAGTTTGTGATAGTGAACGTATATAGTGCTTGTGTATTGTGGTGGCGGTGGTGGAGGTTTGTGCATGTGTTTTTTACGAATCCTGCATGTATCACTTACATTTAGCATTATATATAGTATTTTCTATTTTACTTCTTCGCGGATTATAGCAAAATAATTTTATTATTACTTTTGTATTATGGATCTCCGCAAAGTAACGCCTAATTCTATAAATTATTTAAAGACTGATTTCAGCTTAGTAACTTATATTTTTTTTAATATTAAAACTTTCCATAAATCTATTACTCAAAGATTACGGTACTTTTAATAGTAGTTCAGCGTGATCAAAGAATATCATAAATTATAATTGCTAAACTGGTTGTAAAATATCGAATATTATGCAAATAACATATTATATTAATAGACCGTGTTTACTTTGCGAAAACGTATTTAGTCAGCTGGGGCTTGCGTATGATTTTATCGATAACAGTGAAATATTTATAACAGAAAGCCTTATATTCTTCTTTGTCAGCCGATGGACGTCCACTGTTGGACATAGGTCTCTTCATGGGATCTCCACACCAAACGATCTTGTGCCGCTTGGACCCAGCGGCTCCCCATTTCCTTTTTGAGGTCATCGGACCACCTAGTAGGGGGTCTACCAACTGCGTTTTCCGGTGCGGAGTCGCCATTCCAGCACTAAAGGAGTCAAACGCACGACCAATGATCATCGTAAATAGTAATGAGCAGGTCAAGACCTCAAATTTCCAAAAAGCATTCAGAATAAAAAAAAATTGGAGATATATATATAAAAAACAAAGTAAGAACCGACATACGCGTTTGCTTTGCCCTATATAAAAGTACATAAGTTGGTTGTTTAAAAAGAACAGAAGTTTTAAAGTTAGAAGAGAAGATTGTTTAAAAATTCCACAGTCCGGGTTTCTTGTTGGGTTTTCTTGATAGGATCATGTTTCCAGTAGAGATGACGATTCAAAAGCACTTGCTTACAAGTTTAATTGATTAATATTTTCAATTTTATAATAATCGCAAACATGCCAACCAAAATCACACACCAAGCCAAACCAAGACAAGTCGCTTGAGGTGAGAAATGCTGACCTCAACTGACCGAGGCTGTTACTTCGTTAGAATATCTCTCAAACACGTCCCTTTAAGCCGAGGCCCAGCTTTTTAGAAATAATCTTTAAGGTGTCCCTCCCAGGATCGCTTTCCAAATAATAGTCTCGACTTACAAGTCTAATTTTGAAATTTCGAGTTTCGAATTCGAAAATAGAAAACCGTAATAGAAACACGCTGTATACTAGCAAATCTGATGTACACGATAAACATCTGATCCCGATGAAAACCACTTCAATTACCGCCGTGTTTCAGCATCAAACCAATAATCCCAGAACGTTATTGGCCGAAATGTAAACAATAACACGGGTCAAGTCAAAATAGCTATCGAATATTGGGAGCTGGAAATGTCTGTATTTAACACGGAATCAGGTCACTTTATCCGCGTCTTAATTTAGGCTTGTTTGGTAACGATTGGGTGAACTACGTTACCAAGACTAAACAATGTTTAAATAACACACAACTCTTAATGGGTTCATACCTACTTAGGCAATAGACAGCCAAAGTTAATACAGTACAGATTTCTTCCTCATCTCAAGGGTATTTATTAACAGGCTTAAGGCCTGATAATAACGTCAAATTCAAAATATTCTTTATTCAAATAAACTTTTAAACAAGTGCTTTTGAATCGTCAACTCTATTGCTGTTCGGAAAGCTGTTCCTACCGAGAAGAGCCAGCAAGAAACTCGGCGGTTGCTCTTTTTGAAAATATAATTCTTATGACATTTAGTCTTTACTGTCTTGTACAAGATCTAAGCGAGCTATATCCACACATTCTTATCTTCCAAGTAATCCTCAACAGTATAGTAGGCTTTCTGGATCAGCCTCTTTTTAAGTGTTTTTAAACTGATGTAATGGCAAAGAAAAAACGATTTACGTGAATAAATACCCATCATTTATTTTTTTGCTGCATTATTCATAGCAGCAAGATAAACCATCAATGTTATTACGTAGAGATTGATTTTATTTTATTTTCGAATTGCAGTCAATTCTAAAAGAAATCAAATCAATCCGTTAGGACTAACAGCATACAGTTATGCTGTTAGTCCTAACAGCGTGAACGTTGAGATAGAGATCATATATACTAAGCATAACTTACTCCATCGACCGCTGAGTGGCTTTAAGCTTTCTTATTACCCCTGTAGTCACGTAATGGTAATGAAATAAAAATCAAAACCAGTAACGACTTATACACTTTAATGTATCATAAGACATCCAGCAATGATTTTGTCCAGCAATTGTCTGAAGCATCCTCTTGGCGGTAAGGAGCGACGATATGGCGGCACTGTCGACGTCACATCCTGCATTTTGGTGGTACGGAAGTATTATTAGAGCGCGACTCAATAACACGACACCTGAGGATTTAATAGCCATATCGAGTCAACGTTTAGAAACTTAAATACGTAAAATTTAACTGTTTATACCTAATACTTAAAAAAAAAAACAAATTACAATGGACTTCCATTTTCAACAAGCGTTATATAGAGTTATATTTTGCGGAATAGGAAAAAGTGCAATAATAAAAAATATAACACAACTAGCTTTTATTCTGCGTGGACTGTTGTCATGTGATAAGTCAATAATAGATGGCGCTTTTTAATGTCCTATTCCTATAGAATTAACAGGATTTCTATAGCCTATATGTTATTCCGGTGTATATGGAATAATTGTACCAAATTTCATTGACATTGTTTCAGCGGATTTACCGTGAAAGAGTAACAAACATACTGACAAACTTTCGCATTTATAATATTAGTAGGATTGTTGGTATTTTAGCGTTAAATATGACGCAAATAATGTTGTAAATACAGCTTGTATAAATAAGTACTTATTAAGTCAAAGTGATCATTAAAAGGAACACTTGAGTTCGTCAATTTTCTTTTATATTGGCTTGTCTTCAATGCTTGACTTAAAAGAGGCCAGTCACTCTGGCCTACTTAAAAAGTTGCTGATGTATCAGACTCATAAATCAAAAAGAAAAGCTTGTGTTTAGGAAATTTAACATTTGAAATTATAACAGCCTCTGACTTAACATTTTAGACCAACTTGAGATCCTTAAATATAACAATGGCACCTTTATTAACGATCATATAAATATTTCTAGTTCAAGCTTGTTACACGTTTTGGGCAAAATAAATGGTGGGGGTTGAACTAATTAGTATATAACTATGCTTGCTTGGGTGATGCGTCGGATGATTAAATAATTGTCTATTATATGCATCGCCAATTTTTTTGTAATTTTGGGTATTCTTATGCAAAAAAATTAAATTGCTAAAATGTCTATACGTATTGTTTTATATGATGTATGTATGCTTCAGTTAACCATCTCACTAAACATCATTTACGGGGTTTTAAAATATTTTTGCTTAACAGTAAAGAATTTTCAATTATAAAATTTATTTAAATAATGAAATACAATCTTGATAGCTTTGCTTAAGGAGAGGTCTTTGTTTACAGTACAAGAAATACCTACCCTACCTTAATGAATGAAATCTACTATTTAATTTATATAATTAGGCGTTACTTTCCGGATATCCATAATACAAAAGTAATAATGTATTCTGCTATAATCTGCGATAAAGTAAACAAACAAACATCCACCACCACCACATTATACAAGCACTGCACAGCTTCACTACCACAAACTCAACAATTGTTTCGTCTTGCAACCGAAGCATTATCACGTGGTAGACTCCACTACAAAATCGCAAAGCATAAGTTTTTTACGATTCCTGCATATATCGGGAATGAAAGCGGATAGTCCACTTTACATTTAGCATTATATTCTATTTACGTTATCGCGGATTATAGCAAAATGATTTTATTATTAATGTAAATCTGCTATTTTTTATTTAAAAACATATATCTGCACCTCAGTCAATCTCACCTCCAACACTTGACCCTTTTTTGGAGTCTTTTCAAAAATTTATAGAATTAGGCGTTACTTTGCGGAGGTCCATAATACACAGCTAATGAGAATATTATTTTGCTATAATCCGCGATAAAAGAAAATATATGTAATGCTAAATGTAGAGTGTACTATTCGTTCTCATACATGATACATGTAGAACGTAAAAACTCATAGACAATAACACACAAGCACTGCACACAATCACCACCACAATCTCAACGATCGTTTCGCCCCGTAACCAAAGCATCGTCAGAAGTTAAGACTCCACGACAAAACGATTGTTGACTTTAATAGCGAACGTGTGTAGCGCTTGTGAGTATACGTGACAAAGGTGGAGGTTTCTACATGTGTTTTAACGATCTTTCAAATTCTGCATATATCAGGTATGAGAACGTGTAGTACACTTTACATTTAGCATTACATATATTTTCTATTATCACGGATTATAGCTAAATAATATTCTCATTAGTTTTAGAGTCTTTTCAATAAACAACAATAAACTTAATAAACTTTATCTATTTATCGTTATAAACTGTATTATAAACCAACTCTTGTATTTTCATACTCAACATCAGTTTCTTAGCCGGCCCTAACTTCCTCACATGAGGTATTAAGCTATTAAAGAAACCTATATCTTCATCCTTCGTCACTTCAGGTACATCATTATTAACACTTTTTGGAATATCATCGTCATCATCGCAGAAATCAGTCTCCATTATAATAGGTTTAGTGTCGAATTCATCAAAATCATCGTCCTTTACACTAACGTCATTCACTTCAGGGGTGGGTGTAGGGTCTACGTAATAACTGCTGCTTTGATCAGCACTTGTATCAAAGTCTTGACTGTAATGATCGTCAGCTGTATCCGGTCCTTCGTAGTCGTTGAACTGGTTTGTCAAAAATTGCAACTTTGGTAGATATTCCCAATCGGATTGTGATTTGCGCGCTTCTTTTCTTGCCTGATCTCTTAGATATTTCCATTTGAGTCTCGCTTCGTCGCCTGTAAGTGATGAGAATTCACAATTATTGTATCTTTTATGCAGTATCCGGCTGAGTAGAATAGACTACCCTTTTTCTTATCGAAGTGTCGTAAAGGTAGCTAAGGTAAGTTGACCCGCCGTGTGGTATCCGGCTGAGTACAATAGACCACTCTCTTTCTTATCGAAGTGTCGTAAAGATGGCTAAGGTAAATTGACCCGCTACCCTCATTGCTTACTGAGGTATCGTAAAAGGCGACTAAAGTAAGTTAAACCGCCGTGTGGTATTCGGTTGAGTAGAATAGAACACCCTTTTTTTACCGAGGTATCCTAAAATACAACTACCTTAATTGTATTTTACGTCAGGTAGGCGGCCGGTCGTAAAATACGCAGCCAAATCAAGTGATAACATGTTGTGCCCACCCCCCACTTAGTAAGTTGACGTCAGGCAGGCCAAATCCTATCATCACGACTACCCATTTTAATATTTGATAAATGCAGGCTTCGTAAAAACACATGCACAAACCTCCACCACGGCTACCACAATACACAAGCACTACACCCGTTCAGTATCACAAACTCAGCAATCGTTTCGCCCTGTAACCGAAGCATCATCAGGAGATAGGCACCACGACATAATAGCCAACGCGTGTAGCGCATGTGTATTGTGTGACGGTATAGCCTTTGATAAATGGACTATCTTATACTCAAAGAATTTTTCAAATTAGTCCAGTAGTTCCTGAAATTAGCGCGTTTAAAGAGACAAACTCTTCAGCTTTATATATCAGTTAGTATAGGAGTATTTATTTTACTTACGAGTAACGCCCAACTGCTGAGAAATCTCTTTCCAACTCTCGTCCAATTTATACCAGTTATGGTGGCCCTTCAACTGTCTGTTCCATATGATCCCTTTCGCTTGGACTAGTTCGATCAGCTTGTTCATATCAACGTCTATCGTTCGACGCTTGTTCATCAGGAGTTTCTTCCTCATCGTGTACCCTAGTTTCGGACGTTTTATAGATTCATCTAGGCTGTTGAACACTTCATCTGCAGTGTCGTCATCACAATCTTCATCATCAGCCAGGAACTGGTTGTGGATGAATTTCAATTTCTGAAAGTGCGGCCACTCTGAGTCGTGCGGATTTTTCCTCATTTCCTTCCGACATTGGTCTTTTAGATTCTTCCATCTCTTTCTGCAGTTCAAACCTGGAAATCATAAATTAGACTTGAGAAATGTGTAGATTAAGACGGCATCCCATATTCAAGTTCAAATTTTTCAACAGTATAGTAGGCTTTTTGTATCAGCCTCTCTTTAATAGTGTTTTTAAGCTGCTGTAATGGCAAAACTAAAATTGATTGCGGAATTTTATTATAGAACCTTATACCCAAACCCACAAACGAATTTCGTACCTTTGCAAGTCGCAAAGCAGGAGCCGCAAGTTTATGTCGGTTCCTACTTTGTCTATTATATACATCACCTAACGTTCTATAACTCTTTATATTTTTATGTACAATTTTTTTTTAAATCTAAACCTAAATATACCTATATCTGAAGTATATTGTCAGACCAATAATTCTAAAAAAAATCTCTGACAATATAATTAATGTATAGAAACCGGCTATACTCACGTCTTATCAGATCGGATATAATAATACGTGAGTATAGCCAGTTTCTATACAATAATTATGAATACCACTCATGACAGTTTAAATTCATTAACAATATCCTCTTTTAAATTTATCTCACCTACAAAACATAAAATTAGATTAAAAAACGTTACTCGAATTATATCACATTACGTCTTTGAATATTAATAAATAAGCGTCAACGAAAACGTTGCTAGCGTATAAAGTAAACAATAAACAATTTTAAATGAGCGATAGCGTACAAGCGGATCTACGCGGCGCGTTATACGGTATACAACATAAATATAGCCGATAGCGTCTCAAAAATGGCCGCGGGCGTTCACCTCTATATTCGATACTCACTAGTAGTCCCAATTTCCTCGGCAACTTCATTCCAATACCGCTCTAACTTGAAGCGATTCCTGTGCCCCCTGTAGCTTTTATCCCATAAGCACTCGCGGGCTTGGACGGCCGCTATGAGCCTATCCATGTTCTTCGACCGGGCGCCTTTGGCTTTAACTTTCATAGCGGAGCGGATACGCTAGCGGGAGCGACGCGCGATATCAGAGACGCGTGGCGATGAACTGAGCGGCGTCGGCCCGCTTCCCGCTCCCCGACAGTATCGCTCGCTCGCTTATCACCCCGCTAAAGCGTATCGCTGTCCCGCTCTCCGCGACGCGACACGCCTCGCCGACCTATCCGCTTTAGTACCATACTGCGCGCAGACTTTCACAGTCATGACATTTCGATATCCATTGCTGTTCAACTATAAGCTTTATTTAATCAGTCTGCGAAAGCAGAGTAATGTATATCGATATCAAAATACTATAGATTTTTTTGTATTTTTTGTAGTTTTACACCTTTCCTGGAAACGATTTTGTATTAAGGATGGGTTTTTGGCTACAAAACTAAAGAAACTATTCAGTATCCAGATAGAAACTTAAATATTATTAATAATATAGAAGACACAAGTTTAAAATTAAAAAGCTAAGCGATTAGGTGTATATTATTTTCGTATATAGCTATGACAGTGAAAAATCGAGTTTCATTTCAAAATTTATTTTCTTAAAGCGTTATGACACACTCTTAATTTGTATAAAACAACTTCACTAGTAATAAAACCAGTGCAGCATAATAAAGCTTTTGTGTTAAGGTCAAGGCGACGCTACATATTATCGTTTGTTTACTATTTATCTCATCGTGAATTATCAATTATATTTTCATCTTTTTGAAAACGCCGTGTGGTATCCGACTGAATAGATTAGTACCACCCTTATTTAATTTATAGAATTAGGCGTTACTTTGCTTAGATCCATAATACAAAAGTAATAATAAAATTATTTTGCTATAATCCGCGATGAAGTAAAATAGAAAATATTTATAATGCTAAATGTAAAGTAGACAATCGGTTATCATACCTTATACATGCAGGATTCGTAAAAAACACATGCACAAACCTCCACCACCGCCACCACGATACGAAGACTATATTACGGTTCTAATCTTTCCGCGGTTGCTAGTATAATAAAACAAGTAACTTAGTGTCAAACTTTTATTAAGTAACTTAAATACTTAGAAATATTAATCGCACAATATTTTATCAACTAAATTTATGACCCCTCGTCTAAATATCCTCATTTGTTGTTCGTTTAATGCTTCAAGGTCTGGCAAAAGGCTTAGCAGAAACATTTTTCTAGGATTACATTCAACGCTTTCGCAACAAATCTTTCGCTTATCAGTTCTTTTATGATCATTTAGTTTTTTAACATCTTTTATTCTATCTACTTCAATATGATCTAGTTTCTTTTTTACTTCGCAATCATTACTAATATCAATGATTTCATGATTATTACTTTCATTGTCATTCTTTGTGTCTAGAAATGATTGATGATTGTTGTCGTGTTGTTCATTAATTTTGTGAGTAGATACATCAGGTTTATGGACTTTGGTTACCGCAACTTTATCTCCAACTTTAAGACGATGTTTTCCCTTATCGGAAATTAAGTTGTTCTGTTTTTTAATATTCTTTTTGAAGGGTGATATAAATTTTAGATAGTTGGCCAAATAATACGGTCTGCTGTAACTTCTTACTCCATTATGGTAAATTGGTTTCAATGTTCTTACATACGCTATTCGAATTTTCCTCCACTTTTCTTTACACTCTGCAACTAGAACAATATTATCGATTGTTAAGGGAGAAAAAACTATATCTATACATATTATAAAACAAATTCTGCTCTCTGTTTGTATGTGATCAATTTTCTCAAATCTACTAAACTGATTTTTATATGGTTTTCATTTAAATATAGTTCAATTCTTGAGTAAGGTTTATGTTAATAGTACAGTCTCCGGAACGGTTAAATCGATTTTGGTGGAATAACTAGGCTAGGGTGTGAGAATTTTTATACTTAGCGAAATCGCGAGAACAACTATAAATTGTATAAGATGAAGTACAAGTCAGATGCAAGACGAAGTACAAGGATCGATTCCCGCCGAGGGCCAACATTTTTCTATAAACAGTTTATTAGTTCTTCGAGTCAGGTTATAAATATTTAAGTATGTATTTAATTAATACACGGCACAAATTTAATATTATGTCCCGTGTGGTCTCCGGCTGAATAGAATAGAACACCCTCATTTCTTACCGATATATCGTAATAGGTGACTACGGTAAGTTACCCGCCGTGTGGAATTCGGTTGAGTAGAATAGACCACCCTGTTTCATACCGAAGTGTCGTAAAATACAACTAAGGTAAGTTGACGTCAGACAGGCGTCCGGTCGTAAAATACGTAGCCTAATCAAGTAATAACATGTTGTTCCCGCCCCCACTTAGTGTGGGATAAGGGATAAGGATGGTGATGATTATTATATGCACCTTTTTTTGATTTTCTAATATATTTAAATAGGTAATGTATGCGAAGCTATTATATGCCGTTGTAATTAAGCTACATTTAATTAGTTTGTAGAGTACTTTACAGTATAAATAATGTCTAAAAAGCGGTCTTGTTAATAAACAAAAAGTACCTGTGTGACTGAGCCTTGCTCGGTAAAAAAATGCTAATAAAAAAAATGTTACCTGGATTCGATCCTGGTATTCTAATTTTGAGACCGCCCGTTACCCAAATAAGCTATCAAGACTATAAAATTGACAGCGCAAGCAGTTTGTTTATTGCCCGCAAACGGGGATAAAACAAATATATTTTTAATAAAACTTAGCTAGATCGAATTCCCCATAAAACCTTCTACGTGCTGAATTTTATGAAAATAATTGGAGCCAAAAATTCACAAAAATATATATACAAGATTAAGTTATTTAAATATTTCAATTTCAATTCAAATCGACGTACCGGTAAATATTGAACTAAATGATAGCTTCTTATAGGTAATTTAAAGATGAAATTCGCTGCGAAGTTGTTAAAGTAAACTTAATAATAAATATTAGTACGTAAATATTCAACGTTATAACTCACCAGTACAACAAGAATTCTTAGCTATTTGAATCCATATCTTCCTTTTCAACGCTCGATTCGAGTAATCTAGCGATTTTTGATCGTACAAACATGGATTCTGTTCTATCTCTCTCACAAATTGCACAACAGCTCGACTGTCCGACATTTTGGATAAAATACTGAATATATAAAACCGACAAAGTGAATGCAACTTTGTTGCTGCAACAATATAGTATGTTTTCGTATGTAGATGACAAAGTTTCTTTAATGTGAAACAGTGTAAAACTCATTAGCAACAAATATGGCCGTCTCTCTCGAGAAACGTTGCGCGACTGGTATTAGATTTGTGTGCTGTGACGCATTTCGTATAAACCGGTCGATTTAAGTTGATCAACAAGTTTCGAAACGAGTCTAAAACACAATAGAAAATGTTATCATTGCTGTGTTAAAGTTTGATGTGCATTTACGTAAATGATTCGGACAATTTGGTATTTAAATTCAGTGATACTTTGATATACGAGTGGCCCGATATAAGTGTTTTGAGATACGAGCCGCAGAGCGATATTTTGCTTTAAGATGAGAGTAATATTGATTTGAGATACGAGCTATAGAACACTACAGCGCTGCACACGACCCTAACATGCGAGGCGCATATTGGTGTCGTGTAATAGCTTCTCCCACCTCAGTCTGTGTGCTTGTTTCCCTCGTTGTCGAAGCTTTTTTGATAAATTGGGTTCGCGTTTTGCTTTTTGTACATATATCAAAAAGTATCACATCTATTTTTATAACCATGGGTCCGAAGAAAATGATGTCTATTGAATTAAAGCGTGAAATAATAGAAAAACATGAGCAAGGTGTGCGAGTAAGTGACTTGGCGAGGATGTACAGGCGTAGCACATCAATGATATGTACCGTCCTTAAACAGAAGGAGTTGATTAAGGGTATGACACCAGCTAAGGGCGTTACAATAATTTCTAAGCTACGCACCGCTCTCCATGAAGAGATGGAGAAACTACTGATACTGTGGGTAACAGAGAAGCAGCTTCAAGGAGAAATCTTAACACAAAGCGTCATATGTGAGAAGGCAAAAAAGATATACGATGATTTGCTGAAACAGATCCCACACACTTCCACTAACGAGAAATCGGATGACTCGTTTAAGGCCAGTCGGGGCTGGTTTGACAACTTTAGGAAAAGGAACGGCATTAACTCCGATGTCAGGCATGGTGAGGCAGCGAGTTCGGATGTTAAGGCAGCTGAAGCTTACGTGAAAACGTTTTCTCGCCTGATAGAAGCCAAAGGATACATCCCCCAGCAAGTCTTCAACTGCAACGAGACAGGACTTTTCTGGAAAAGAATGCCGAATAGGACTTACAAAACGCCAGAGGAGCCAACAATACTCGATGATGAAGATGACGAAGGTCCAAAATCTATGAAGGATAGTTTAAGTCTAGCACTTTGCGCCAATGCGAGTGGCGACTGCAAGATCAACCCTCTGCTAGTATACCATTCGGAAAATCCCAGAACCTTTAAGTCACATAAGATTTTAAAAGAAAAACCGCAAGTTATGTGGAGGGCGAATCCGAAGGCTTGGGTAACCAGGAAATTCTTTATGGAGTGGATACACCTGGTGTTTGGCCCTTCTGTTAAAAAATATCTACAGGAAAAGAACCTGCCCATACAAGCCCTTCTCGTCCTTGACAATGCCCCTGCTCATCCACCAAATCTTGAAGAAAATTTACTAGAAGAGTTCAAGTTTATAAAGGTTCTCTATCTACCACCTCACATCACTCCTATCCTGCAGCCCATGGATCAGCAGGTGATTTCTAATTTTAAGAAGTTGTACACTGAGCTCGTTTTTGAACGCTGCTTTGAGATGACAGATAACACAAACCTTAATCTTCTAGAGTTCTGGAAGGACCACTTTAACATCGAGATGTCCCTAAGAATTATTGATCAGGCCTGGATGAGTGTTACAATGAGGACCTTAACCTCTGCATGGAAGAAGCTGTGGCCTGAGGCTGTAGCTGAACGGATCTTCGAAGTATGGGAGCCTGAAGTGTCAGTGGTAGAAGATATTGTTCCTCTAGGAACATCCATGGATCTGGAGGTAGACGAGAGAGATGTGAACGGACTCGTCGAGGAAGAGTCTCGGGAGCTGACAACCGACCAACATGATCTACAATCGCAGCAGAATACCGTTGTTCACCGAAAAATTAGATTTCAAGAGGAGTCAGAGACGGAGGAATTTATCTCTACGAGAGATATAAAGGAGATCTTGGGAATGTGGCAGAAAGTTGTAGAGTTCGTGGATAAAAATCACCCCGAAAAAGTTGCAACCGGCCGTGCATCGGAGCTGTTTGACGAAACTTGTCTAACTCATTTCCGCAATATCCTGAATGGAAAGAAGAAACAGACATCCTTGGAAATTTTTTTTAAACGATCTGCAGGTGAAAATGAGTAAAATGTGATGAAAATTAGGCGATTCCGTAAAGACTTCACTTCTCATGTTTTTATAGATTATGTATTTGTTACTTATAAATTAATGTTTCTTCTTGTTTTGTATCACATTTTTCTTATTCGAAAAAACGGTGATTTTTTTATTTTCAATGGGAAAAATTGCTTAGACATACGAGCAATTTAACAAACGAGCAAGGTTACAAGACGAATTGAATTCGTATGTACATATAAAAATTATGTATTATGAAAAGAACATCTTTATTATCTTTATTTTCTTTCCAAATTAATAATAAAATTATAATATTTTGCTGTAATCCGCCATAAAGTAAAATAGAAAATATATATAATGAGAGGACAATCCGTTTTTATACCTGATACATGCAGGATTCGTAAAAACACATGCACAAACCTCCACCACCGCCACCACAATACACAAGCAGTATGATAGCGGATTGCCCGCTCTACATTTAGCATTATATGTATTTTCTATTTTGATTCATAGCGGATTATAGCAAAATAAATTTATTATCGGGTCGCGGGTTCGATTCCCGCCAAGGGCCAACATTTTCTATATATGAATTTGTTGGTCTTTGAGCCTGGGTGTGTATTTGTATTTAAGTATGTATTTAAAAAATATATAAGTATATATTCACCAGATGTCTGTCTACCATAACACAAGTATTAAGTTACTTACTTTGGGGACGGACAACCGTGTGTGTAAGTGTCCCATATATTTTTTTATTATTACTATTGTATTATTGATCTCCGCATTAATTATTTTCCTTAATATATTATTATTTATTTCTTTAAGATTGAATTAATTATTTTCTTTACTTTTACTTTCAAAATTAACGAAATATTGTTTTCATTAAAAACCTTTTTCATGAAAAGTGTCTATTAAGTTTTAAATTTAAGTGTTTTTTTTACAAATACATAAAAAGGTAGGAAACTTTTTAACCAAAACCCAACCAACCAAGCTTCTCTTTATTTCACCATTTTTTTATAACAACATTAAAAAGGAATGTGTTACTATAAAATAAGGCATTTTATCGGCTCAGTAATTGACATGTGCTAAGTAGGCCATCAATATGAAATCGATGATTAGTTTACACATTGACACGCAATACTAAGCCGATTGCTATAATCAGCGAATGAACACTAACGCACACATTCAAGACTAAGTAATTAATAATACTTCAGACGTTTCATCATCATCGTCCTGCCCTTATCCCACTCTAAGTGAGGTCGGCACAACATGTAATAAACATGCTGTCACACGATTTGGCCGCGTTTTTACAACTGACCGCCTGCCTGCCGTCAACTTACCTTTGTTACCTTTTACGACACCTCGGTTAGAAAGAGGGTGGTCTATTCTACTAAACCGGATACCACACGGTGGATCAACTTACCTTAGTCTGCTTTTACGACACCTTGGTAAGAAATAAGGTTGGTCTATTCTACTCAGCCGGATACCACACGGCGGGTTGACTTACCTTAGTCGCATATTACGACACCTCGGTAAGAAATGTGGGTGGTACTATTCTATTCAGCCGGATACCACACGGCGTACTTCAGACGTTTGTTCGGCCCATCTTTTATTTTAGCTCACTGACGTCGGCTCAAACTAATTTCTATAATTCTAGACCAAATATTTGGTATGGAGTTAATGAAACTTGTGGCTGTTGACACAACTATCGAATTTACTTTATGAGAAAACGAATTTTATGGTTTTGTTTACTGACAAGTTGACCTTTATTGCCTTCGGTCATTTCTTATTTATATACTCACTCGTTGATCTTTTCTTTTACTGACTTTAGCTCGCGGTTCCATATAGAAGTATTGACTTGTTTTCCTAAAAAAGCTTTACAAATTTCCATGCACCCATATTTTTTATTTATCTATATTTATATATTTTATTAACAGTTGTGTTTGATATACAAATTACAAAGATAAGTTGTTACAACATGTTTTTAATACAACCTCCTTCATAGAGTTGGTCATTAATATAAAAAAGCATTGTTGCTGTCATATTTGTATGTGTCATTCTTTGAGGTGTTGCGAAAAAGTAAATGGGTTGATTCTGGGATAACTGTTTTTTATTTATTGAATGAGTATAAAGGAGAAATATCGTCGCTTTTTACAAAGTGTTGCTAGATAAAAGATTTCTTGAATTGCTAACATCCAGAAGTACAAAGAATGTGTTTGTACTTCTACAATCTACATTTTTCTTATTAAGTGTAAAAGGTATACCTGAATAACACTATTTTTATTCATGGTCTCATGGAACACCAAAAAATACTGAACTATTGTTTATACTGTAAAAGGCTAACTCTCTTTTTAATATATATAATAAAACACTTTATTTCATTTTTTCAACTTTTGATCGTATTTATTAAACTAAACTTAAGTATTCCAAAGATGAAAAACTACGTAATAATACGTTTCTGTAATAGTCCTCTAGACGACGTCGTAAACAATTAAACAAAAAAAAATTAATAAACAGTATCTGGGTGACTGACTTTGCGCGGTATTTTTTGAATAATTTTATATTTACTCTTGTATTAAATTTAAACTTTCATTACTTTTACATTATTAACTAATTAAAACACTTAGAAATATTACTCAAGAGTTATTTCATCAATTAAATCTATCACTCTTCGTTTAAATATCTTCATTTGTTGATTGTTTAATGGTCGAACATCAGCCAAAAGGCTTAGAAGAAACATTTTCCTAGAATTATATTCCACGCTATCAGAACAAATTTTACGCTTATCAGTTATTGTCGTGTGGTCATTTCGATTGTTAACGTCTTTTGTTTTATTTACTTCATTGTGAACAGATTCGTTATTGTCTAAATCAAAGTCACTACTATGTGTTGTATCTAGTGTGTCATCCCTTGTATCTATAAATGATTGATTATGAGTATTACCACGTTGTTCATCAGTTTTGTGAGCAGAGACATGTGGTTTATAAACTTTAGTACTTCTCGGAACTTTATCTGCAGCTCTTTCGTCGTTCTTTCGTTTTCGTCTATGTATATCAGATGAAATTAAATTCCTTTGTTTTGGATTTGTATTTTTTACCGGTGATAGAAATTTTAGATATTGAGCCAAATAATACGGTTGCCTATATTTTCTCACTCCATTGACCCAAATTGGTTTCACAGTTCTTGCGTACGCTGTCCGAATTTTCCTCCACTTTTCTTTGCACACTGCAACTAGAACAATATTAGCGATTATTAACAAATTTTATAATATAAAAGAAGACATAATCACATAGTAAATATATTAATGAAACTAAACTATTTTTGATTTTTAGCTTAATTAAAATGGAATAATTAAAATGTCGCTTTCCAATTAATTTAGAATAGAATTGCCAGAATAAATTTATCGTGATGGAGACTGGCCAACATAATGGTTGCTGTTTTCTGAAATATTAATGGGTGGATTCTTACGTGGTTGGTCTTCCATTTATTGAGGAAGGCTATATAACATAGGCTATATAAGACTATATAACATCACACTAAGATGAATAGGAGAGGAGCAGCAATAAAAAATGTTACAAAAACGGCAAAATTTAAAGCTTTCCTCGCGTGCGCTAAGTAAACGGTAAAAGTTATTCAACAATCATGTATTACAAACTTCCCGGCGATGCTTCTGCGCTCGCCCGTCTTATCGGTGACGTTAACCTAGTTTAACCATTTTTGTGGTTGTCAAAATACTACATTACGGTTTTAATGTTTCCACGTGGGCGGAGCCGCTGGCGATTGCTAGTAATAAATAAACAAATTTAAAAGGCAGAGCATGAATTTAAAACACTGCTGATAAAAATTGATTCACTTGATTTATCGACAAAACCATTTTTTTATCATCTATTTACAATGCTTTATCAATAACATTAAATCCGAAATAATCTGATTAAAAACACAATTTATTTGCTTGATTATCAATCAAAATCTTTTAGGAATATATTAGTATATCTATATATACTTAATTTCAATTACAAAATTATCTACATTACTATCGTCATCCTCCTGCTCAACAGTGTGTGCGACACAACATGTTTTAAAAGATGTTCTTAAATGTTTTGGCTAGTTATTTCTTCGGCCGCTTGCCTAACATCAACTTACCATAGTCGCCTTTTGCGATACCTCGGTAAGAAATGAGTGTGGTCCATTCTACGCAGCTAGACACCACACGGCGGGTCAACTTACCTTAGTCGCATTTTACGACCTCGGTAAGAAATGAGAGTTCTATCAGCCGAATACCACACGATGACATCTTAATGGTACATATTGAACGAAATGATAGCTCAATGTCAAAGCGCCAGTTAAAGGTAAAATAAATATTCTGTAAATATTCCAGATACTATAACTTACCAGTCCATCCATAATTCTCAGCTATTTGAATCCAAATATTGCTTTTCAACTCTCGATTCGAGTATTCAGGCGACATAACATCGTACAAACATGGATGTTGCTCTATATTCCTCACAAATTGCACAATGGCTTCAATGTGCGACATTTTGGAGAAAATACTGAATAGTTCTAAACTTCTGTCATCGAACAAACAAAATAAAAGCAACTTATTAGGTGGAACAATGTAGTTTGTTATCATATGTAGATAAGGAGGTATGTGAAACGTGAAACAACGCAATCGTTTGCAGCAACAAATGCGGCCGTCTCTTTTGAGAAACGTTGCGCGACTGATTATCTTAAATTAATAAAATTTCGAATAAATATCTTCTTATTTCTTTCTTTCTTTCTAAATATTTAAATGAGTTAATCTTGTATGTATATTTTCGGAATATCGGAACGGTGTCAACGATTTTCCTGAAATTCACAAAACACATGCACAAACCTCCACCACTGTTACCACAATACACAAGCACTACATACGTTCACCGTCATAAACAAAACAGTCGTTTCGTCCCGAAGCATCATCAGGAGATAGATCCCACGACAAAATCGCAAAAGGCTTTGCGATTTTGGGATTTTTTTTATGAAGGTTTGTGCATGTGTTTTACGAACCCTGCATTATTAGGTTTGAAAACGGGTTTTCCACTGTACATTTAGCATTATATATATTTTCAATTTTACTTCATCGCGGATTACAGCATGTAAATTAAAATCCTTTCAGCTTCGTACATAAATGCCGTTTAATAATGAAAAATTGAAAATGTTTAAAAGATTGACCGCCGAGTTTCTTTCTGGTTCTTTTCGGTAAGAGCAACATTCCGAGGCAGTTGTAGCTTCATTAATCATATTGATCCTTGACGATTCAAATCTGCTTGAAAGAGCTTATTTTAAAAAAAAAATCGATTTGATTTATCATACACTAGCAATATCCCACGGTTTCTCCCGTGTACATACCGATCTCATGGCTGTGGAAAGTCTACTAAGCCAGACTATAGATTTATTTTTGTTATATATGGACAGTTTATTTTGAAAGTGTCGTAAGTCCATTTTCTTTAGTTTCGAGAAAATTAAAGGTTACTATTATAATATTTGTTGATTTAAAAATACAGGCAAATTATATGAGTTCTGGTCTGGTATTGTTTTATCAACATTTGATTTGTTTATATAAGTTTGTTTTTGGCTCATTAGACTGCGATAACACATATTTATGTGCTGTGAATGGACTTACACCACTTTCAAAATTAGACAATTGTAAAAATCGTTTAATTTCCATTTTGAAAAATCAAATATCGCTTGAAATATACTTCATGTTATCATGTATGCATCCACTAAGAAAGGATTTTACAAAATTCTACCCCCAAGGTGTTGAAATCAGGGATGAAAGTTTGTATGAAAATTATTATTCCTTGGACTTATTTGCATCAAAATTAGTAGGAATAGAGTACGTTTCCATTAGAGATTTACTGCGTTATCAAAAAAAAAGTTTAGCCTTGATAACCAATTTTTTGTAAAAAGTATTTTTTTTGTCAACAAATTATTAAAATCGTTGTAAGGTAAATAACTTACGAGTAGTGGAAACACGGAGGGGAACAATGCAAATATACATATACAATCCGCGGGTGAAACCGTGGGAGACTGCTAGTATAAAATAAATGAAAAATAATAAAACACTGATCGGCATCCATCTGCTATGCCACCTACCTCTGTCCGATTATGCAATTTCATTTACCGACCGATTTTAAGTTGTACAAAACATGGGATTTTTTCGAGAAAATAAATACGGACGAGTTATTTTACTTCTTCTTCCATTCTCCTCTATCATTCGTCAACTCTGGTGCCACTCCTTTAACATGCATATCATTTTTCACACAATCCATCCATCTTTTTTTCGGCCTCCCGCTAGCCATACATCCATTTAAATTCATATTTAAAACTTTTTTGGTCAATGATTATCATCCCTATATTAAATTAAATAATAAAAACAAATGTAAGTTAAAATAAATGTAATTTAAGTTACATTTATATTAACGCATCCGCATTGAAAGTTCGAAGACTATTTCTGAAAGTTTCACTTTCGCAACCAATTAACTTAGTTTCAATAATATACAACGAACGTACATCACTACTGAAACGTGATGAAATCTATGCAAAACAAAGTTCTTAAGTCGTTAACCATAAAGGCTATAATGTATAGCGTATTTTACTTTTTTAATTAAGTTAGTCGGCCAGTGCGCATGACTCAAGTCGAGTACAGGTCAAGTGTACTCGCGTAGGCCCCAGTATCAGCACGGACTCGCCCGTGTAATCTAATTACAGCTTGTCTGTAATTATTTTATTACACGAAGATTTATAATATATCTCGCATATTTGTGTACGCGCGTAAATAGATAGTGAACCAATAATTACAGTGTATTACAGTGAATCGTTGTTTGAAGTTAAAGATTAAAATTATTTATTAATAATGTAGCCTTATAAACAATTCGTTGAATTCTGTATAAACAAGTTTGCTATTTAATATTAACAGGTATGTTATTTAAAATCTTCATCATAAAAGTTACTTGGACAATATTGGAGCAATGTTTTTGGATTTCGTTTTCGAAAGAGGTATTATAGGAATATTTTTCAGCAATGTTTTGATAAGAGGAGTGTTGTAAGGTGATATGTGTGTTTGTCTTTTACATCGTAGCTCGTTAAGGAATTAACTGATTCGAATGTGGCTTTTTGCAAAATTTTAGGGTGATTTGTAGTAAAAGTTTTGGGTATGAGTGTGATTAATGATGTATTTGGAAGTTTAGGGAAAAGTCACAACCAATATCATAAAACTGAATTCTTGTCTTTTATGGCTAAAACGCTCTGTGTGTTTATGTGTGTTTTGTATTTGCGATAGTGATTTGATCGACATCGTCATTTAAAATCCTGTTTTAAGTCATCGGTGGTTTTTTTTTCTTTTGCCAGACTAGAATTTTATTCACGGCGGGTGTTTTATCTAAGAATATTAATTTTATTGTTAGAGACGATCTTGAGGTTCTGAGGTAGATTGTGATCGGCGGTGTTTTAGGTTTTTCGATCAAAAAAACATTTAAAACAAAATTTGTATCGAACTTAAAACTTTACTTCACTTTGTCTTTGTTATTTAATCCTTCATCACACAAAACTCGCGCGAAATAAAGTCGAGCGCTAATTTATAGAATTAGAGGTACTTCTTAAAGGTCCCTAGTACAAAATATTATTTTACTATAATCCGCGATAAAAAAAATCCGCAATTTCATCGCAAATTATAGCAAATATTATTTTCATTAACTTTTAAGGTGAACGCAGCGCATCGTTCTGAATTGAATAGATCACCTTCATTTCTAACAGCGGTGTCGTAAAAGGCGACTAAGGTAAGTTGGTACCCGCCGTGTGGTATCCGGCTGAGTAGAATATACCACCCTCATTTCTAACCGAGGTATCGTAAAATACGAGGGAAGTAATTTGACGTCAGGCACGCGTCCGGTCGTAAAATACGTAACCCAATCATGTGCCAACATGATTATGACATTTTTTTATACAGGAAAAACCCCTTATGAGTACCGCCGCCCGACGGGGACAGGCGGCGGTTATCTCGGACTCGCACCGACAGCTCTGATCCCAGAGAACACTTTCCTCCAGGTAGGGACCCCTCGAAAGAGAAGGCCCTCTCCGCTAACCGGTGCATCGGGAGCACCAGATGCACCGACTGCCTCGAGGACCTGTAAGCCACTTGCCAGACGTCCGATATACCCCGATCGAAACGTCCGAAGGTCCCCTGACAGGGTGGCAGACGATGGGCTTAGGCAAGTCGCTACCACTTGAACTCGCCAGCAGCAGATTGGATCCAGAACAAAAGTTCCCGGAACCGCTCCACCACCCCCTTCCGCATCCCTCCGCAGAGCAAAAGGGGGCAACCACTGCCCGCAATCGCTCCCTGCCCACCGTGTTTGTTATGTCACGGTAGACAGGGAGAGACCGCGCCCCAAGTAGGGACCCCTATGCCGTGGTGGGCGTTTCCACCCCCACTGGGTAATTTTTTATAGAGGTTTTCTTCCTCGCAACCCGAAGGTCCCCGTTCCCATTGCTGGGCTTCCGGATTTGACCGACAGTGGCCGAAACCATGTCCAGCCAGACTTAAAGTAAGCCCAGCTGAACCCGTCGCTCATTAGAGACTCCACCGTTAACCTCCCCGGAGTCCCCGGCCCGTCCAGATTGCCCTCTGTTAATCAGATGGACAACTGGATTGGCCACCCCACAGTGGTCCGTTCGCCAAGACTAAGCTTGCCCAGGGTGCGCCACGAGGAGGCCGACCACTTTGGCACCCCTTGTTTAAGACATGTGCTGACCTCACTTAGAGTGGGATAAGTATAGGAGGATGATGAATATTTTCATTACATTTGTAAAATGAACGCAGCAATTTCTAACTCTAGCTATATCGGATCGGTATTATTATAGAAAAAAAGTATTACAACACGAGTAAGCATTCTTACATTCATTACCGAAAGAGGCTGCTTAGGGCGGATCACATTGTTACAGTCACGTTTCTACGATGCGTTATCTTTTCTCTAGAGGAGGCTGTAACAGACACCTATAATTAGGCACGATTTCGGTATACCTTAGTAAAGTACTATGGAATAAAAAGACTATTAGAACTAAAGTAATAATAAACAAATAAATATATGACTGGCCCGTTGGCGCAGTGGGTAGTGATCCTGCCTTCAGCTCCGCGGGTCAACATAAGTATTAAGTTACTTACTTTGGGGAAGGACGACCGTGTATGTAAGTGTCCTATATATTTATTTATTTATATATCACAATCATACACATGGTCGTCCGTCAAAGTAACTTAATACTTGTGTTATGGGTGACAGACAACTGGTAAATATAAAAAAAAATCTTTTATTTCATTCACAGAGTTACAAACGTTGAAGCAACGATGGAGACTTCTTTTAAGCATTAATATACTTGTGCTAGAAGACTCCGCTCTTCCATCATCTTGTGTATAATGTTACAACATGTTGCTAATACAACCGCCTTCATAGAGTTGGTCATTAATATGAAAAAAACATTGTGACCGTCATTATGGATTGGATTTATTTGGATGTTAAAAATGCCTGGATTTGAAAATCCTTTCAGCTTCATACAAGACTGCGGTTTAATAATATAAAATTGAAAATGTTTAACAGATTGACAGCCGAGTTTCTTTCTGGTTCTTCTCGGTAGAGCAACATTCCGAACCGTAACTTCACTAATCATATTGATCTTTGATGATTCAAAAGATTATTTTGATTTGATTTGATTATGTGTCATTGACTGACTGTCATTACTGAGGTGTAAAAGGTGAGTAAGGTAAGTTGAAGTCAGGCAGGCGGTCAGTCGTAAATACTTAGCCAAATCATTTAGCAACATGATTAATACATGTTGTGCCGATCCTACTTAAGGATAAGGAAGATAATGATGATGATAGCCCAGTATATAAGCTTCAATTGTGTTCAAGCAATTCTGCGTCCTATGATGAAACGGAACGTTAACCCGCCGTTTTTAAATTTCAAATTCGAATCTGACAGTTGCGCAATTTTTTTTCGCAATACATTGTATATACGTCCCGCGATACTATTGTACAAATACGCAAATTAAAGTTTAAACCACTCAAGTACGCCTTTTACTTGAAGAAATTGTTACAGACAGACAGTCTTTCGTATTTATCATATTAGTATGGATATGACATTGAATACCGGGAATATGACAGGTATTAAAACTTGACCTACTTTTTTTGTAACATGTTCACACGGTTTCAAGAACTCTTAAAGTATGGTACTCATTTCTACTCTTCAGATCTATCTGACTATAATAGTTCGTTGGGTAACATTTTATTTTATTGATCGGTAATACGGCGTCTTATATCTTTGAACATTTTTTTAAAAAGCGATATTTTTACCTTTATACTTATTCAGTTAATAAAAAGCAATTTTTCCAAAGTCAACTCATTTACTCTTTCGTAACTCAATGACATATACTTGTATATGACAGCCATAATGCTTTTTCAAATTAATGACCAACTCTATGAAGGAGATAGTATTAGAAACATGTTTTAACATATCTTTAATATTTAAATGAGTTAATCTTGTATATATATTCCGAATCTCGGAAACGGCTCCAACGATTTTCCTGAAATTCAGCATGTAGTAGGTTTTGGGGGAGAAAAATTGATCTAGCTAGGTTTTATGTAAAAAAATATTGTTTTATCCCTGTTTTTGCGCATTAAAAATCACCAACATTTATATTGAATTGAATTTTCGCCATTAACTGTCAAGTCGGCGTAGCTTAGCTTTTTTTTTGTAAAAAATTACCGAGCGAAGCTCGGTCATCCAGATATTTATTTTTAAGTCTCCATATGAATGAATAGACAAAGTACGAACCGAAATAAGCTAGCGGCTGGTGCTTTAGGTCCTACAAAAGAACGTAAGTCGTTTGTGGGATTGGGTATAAGATCCTATGATAAAATTCCGCAATCAATTTAAGCTTTGCCATTACAGCAGTTTAAAAAGTGTAAAAGGAAGGCTGATAGAGAAAGCCTTCTATTCTGTTGAGGATTATTTGGACGATAAGAAGGCGTGGATATAGCTACTTTCCGACCCTGTACAAGACAGTAATGACTTAATGTAACTAATTAAAAGTATTATGTTGAAAAGAGCAACCGCCGAGTTTCTTGCTGGCTCTTCTCGGTACGAACAGCTTTCCGAACCAGCAGTAGAATTGACGATTCAAAAGTACTGAATACAATCTACTTGAATGATTCTAATTTGAATATTAATTTTTGGGGACAGACGACCGCGTATGTAATTGTCTATATTTATTATTTCCATGATTGTTTCCAGGTGTTACTCGACGTATGGAGGCAGCGCAGCAACATGTCGGGCATGACGGGAGCGAGCATGCTGCGTACGCGCAGGAAAGATGTCAACGTCAAGCCCAACCGGAAGTATGTGCAATTTGACTAATTATTTTCAATTTAGATTGAATTTATCTATACCAGGGCTTCTTAAACTTTTGTCATTCACGACCCCATTTATGATTGCGAGTTTCTTGACGACCCCATACAAATATAAAAGAAAAATAAATTATTATTATTTGATGATTTATCTATTAGGTAACAATATACATATGAAAATAAATAGTTTCAGAATTCGTTTTGAAACCTATAAAAATCCCAATATCCCATGTATTCCGCAAACTCAAGTGGTGTTATAAAATGGTATATATAAATATTTGACATTAAAATCTCTCGCGACCGTAGAATTTTGCTACGCGACCTCAAATGGGGTCGCGACCCATAGTTTAAGAAGCCCTGATCTATACGATCAAAGAATCATCATTTCGCTCTTCCAGAAGAATAATGACGCAACTGCTAAATTAAAAATTTTTGAAAACACTTGCATTTGAAAAACCCCACAAAAATTTTCAATAGTTCATATATAGCGGGATTTAAATACCGCTATGTATAAACCGCTATAGATACCCTATACCGCTATAGATAACCCGCTATAGATACTTCAAAGTCTCACTTGCGCCATCTAGCTTAGATAGGAAATAATTTCATAATTTATACAATTAGGCGTTACTTTGCGGAGATCTCAAATACAAAAGTAAAAATAAAATTATTTTGCTATAATCCGCTATGAAGTAAAATAGAAAATATATATAATGCTAAATGTAGAGTGGACAATCAGTTTTCATACCTGATACATGCAGAGTTCGTAAAAAGCTCAAGCTTGTTCCACGTGTTCGCAGGTAAAATAAAAAAAATGGTTGGTTGAACCGATTACTATATTATTTATATAGCTTGTTTGGTAATATTGCTTCGCTTTGCGATTTTGTCGTGGAGTCTATTTCCTGATGATGCTTCGGTTGCGGAGCGAAACTATTGTTGAGTTTGTGATAGTGAACGTATGTAGTGCTTGTGTATTGTGGTGAAGGTTTGTGCATGTGTTTTTACTAATCCTGCACGTTTTCATACCTAATACACAGGTATGAAAACGGATTGTCACGGACTCTACAAATGTAGAGTGGACAATCTAAATGCTAAATAGCATTATATATATTTTTTATTTTACTTCAACGGGGATTATAGAAAAATAATTTTATTATTACTTTTGAAATAATTTCATCATAATGTTATATGCTTAGGTTGGACCGGAAGTCGTCACGGGGTATGCTCTACGAGAATGAGGAGTTGCGGCTTCGAACTATCAATATCAATGCAGAAGTTGAAAGAGGTATGACCAGAATAGAAAGAATTTACGTTAAAGTACTTGCCTATTACTATCTCACTGCGGGCATAAGCTTCCTCTATCCATTTTTGAAGTAAAGCGCTGGAGCTAAGACCGACTTCACTGCTCTAAAGTAGGTAGGTAGGTTACACACTAAGTAGCGGCCTGTTACTCTCCCACTGCTGGGAATAGGCCTCTTCTCTCCGTTTTTGGAGAGGTTTGGAGCTAAGACTTACCACGCTACTCCAATGCGGATTAGTAGGTTACACATATCTCCAGAACTCTCTAGATATATGCAGGTTTCCTCGCTATGTTCCCTTCGCCGAAAAGCGTGTGATAAGTTATCAAATATATACAAGTTAACAGAAAACTCATCGGTGCCTGTCCGGATTTTGAACGCACGGTCGCTCCGCTGGTATATACAATTAATATTAGCTTATGCAAAAATAGCATTTTTCTAGTACTTCTTCAGCATATATATATATACACATATATATATATATATATATATATATATATATATATATATATATATATATATATATATATATATACAAGATTAACTCATTTAAATATTAAAGATAATGGCAAAATTTATTATCATTTCATCAGGTCAGTCGGATATAAAGAAGTTGAAACGGGAGAATGAGCAGCTGAAAAGGGAGATATCGGCACTCCGTTACGAATATGACCGCCTAGACAGAATGTTAAGAGAGAGACGCTCTTCGCCGGAACACTCGGACGTACGTTTATATCAATGTTAAATATTTTCAGCCATTGATAATGCCCACGACAAAAGTAATCAATAAAAACCTTCTCAGGTTGGTGGATACGAATTTATTCTAATCTAGATAGTTTAAATGAGGTAAAATTACCAATTATAATCAAAATTGCAAATGACGCCATGTTGATTAATAGTAGAAACAGAAGATCTATCCCAGAAGCATAAACTTCTGCGTGTTGTGAAGCTGAAGTAGGAATTGGCGCAATATGTAGCCACATATTGCGAACTATGGGCGTTAGAGGCCAGGTGATGGAATCACGACCTTGTTTTAAAAAGCGTGGATGACGACCTCAAAAAGATCGCTCGCTCGAAAGATCGAGACGATGGATCAGCAAAGTATTATCTAGTGTGAATGTTAGAGAAAGAAAAATATACATTTAAAATATTCAAAGCCACTGTCCACTGAAGCAATTAATATTAATATTTAATATTAAACAAAATTGAAAAACATGATTTGACTACACGTAATCATAGACCACACTACAAAAGTCTCCTTTGTCATTACATAAGCAATTAAAATTTTCCTTAACTAAGTTCTACTATGATGAATCATAACACAATTACTTTTGATATCAGTCCATAATCTGTAAAGGACTTGGATTAAAAACATCTATAAATGGATTCCATGCGTAATATAGAGTATTCACATCAACAAAAAGGTGTAATAATTCCAGTCTCTGTACCGCTTCATAAATACTCGAGAACAATATTGTTGACATCTGAGGAGATGTATCTGCTTCGATGAATAAACTGTAAAGATTCTTACAGTTTCCTAATAAAGTATATATCTTAGCTGGATTTACGTCAATATAATCAAATTCTCTAACAAAGTCACAAATATGAATATTCTCTAATGTAGAACATTTGCTTAAAGCGTCAAATAAAACTTCATACTCGGTGTACTCTAAAGTCAATTTGATATTCTTTAAACTACTAGTCTGACGCATTGATAACGCCAATGAACTAATATAAGCAGGAAAATGACTTTTTGGATTATAAACATTTATATCTAAAGTATTTATCCTCTTGCATCTAGCAAAAAGTTGAATGAAGAACTCTTCTCCTACACTTAAATTACTTATTCTGAGGAATGTTATATTTATAATTCTTTCCCATTCATGAAAATTGCTTAGGGTAGCTGATTTTTTAAAGTTATATAATCTGCATTGATTGGTTAAAGTAAGTTTTTCGGGTTCGTTTAGGAATATATTTTCAAAATTTTCACATTTATCTAAGCAGTACCAGTTTGTAGAAGCATTTAAAATTGTAATTTTTTCATTATTGTGCATGCAGATGTATATTGGAAAGTAGTTCTTACAATCTTGACGAATTCTCTCAAGATTTGCGTCATCAAAATTGTTAGTGCTTTTATTCCAGGCTTTAAATAATACATTTCCTTCCAATATGATATTACGTGGAAGAATTTTTTCAACTTTCACTTTTACAATTGCATTAACCAAAAACAATTGCTCAAATATAGGAGACACATATATTACAATGTTTTTGGAATACATCAAAAATATATATTCAATGCTCTCAAAATCAATCTTTAATATATTGTTAAAATTACCTATACTTCGGGACACGAAAACACAATCACGAAATAAATAACTTAGTCTTGAAAAATTTATATATGTTACTTCTTCTCTATGGGCATAACTAAGTCTTGTTTCACAATATTTTTCATTATCCACGATATCTACCTCAAGATCCTCTATTGGAGTGAGTTCATCTACAAACAGCAATGGAAAACGAGAATCGAGAAAATCAAAGACTATGAAATGTACATTTAGAAATTGATGTTCGACAAACACTTGTTTAGCACGGTCCCATTTTTCACGAAGCTTGAAACACCCTGTTGCACATTTGAAGAAATTTATGCCAATATTTTTTAGTCTCTTCGGGCATATCGTTAGTAAATCAGACAAATAAATATTTGTAAAGGTTACATCCAAGGTATAAAGATGTTCTAGTCTTGTTACATAAGGAAGAAAAGCTTCTGCTGTAAGATTAGGCACTCCACTTAGATTAAGCTCAAGAATATATTGACCAAAATCTGAAAGCAGAGCTTGATCTAAGTTACCAATACTTCCCATTGTGCTTCTTGACAATATAACTTTTTTTACGTGATTTGGTACGAAGAAATTTCTAATTTTTGTATTTGTATTGTACAAATTGATTTTAGATTTTGTATCTAAATAATTTATTATTATTATCCATATGTCTAATGGTAAATTCGTTATTTCCATTTCAATAAATTTTCTCCGATAAAATAAATGATTGAACTTTGTAAATTTTGGTTAATTTTTGACATTGACAAGTAATCACCACGGTTTTTAGTATGTACACTGTAATCTATGACCACGGACATTTTATGGCCTTCAAATAGTTTTTACTACGATGATATGCTTAAACATATTTTGATTCCATTAGAGTATCTTCACAATACATGTACGCGGGAACGCAATATATCACCAAGTATATTAGCATACTTCGTAATTTGCTTTGCATGTTAAAAAATTTACTTTTACTTTTTATTAGCGTCTGTTTCTCTTTATTTAAGATTTCTAATTTTTTTTTATTTGCATGCGATACTTAGTTTGAAGGCGATTCTAATGAGTTCGAGTACCTTGAAGTAAGTAATATAATTATAAAACTATTTAACTTTATAAAGCCAAAAACACAATTATCTATGTGAATAAAAGTTGTCTACCAAGAAGCATAACATAAGTAGAATTGATTCTTCTTTGAGCGAACGAAAAAGTCAAGAAGAATGCTCTAGATTACATTAAAGAAATCTTATTATTTGATTCAATTGTAATACATATATGTAAGACATGTATATTAAAAACAAACGAACATTAATTAACCTTGCATGTATTTAAGAATGCATTTCCGTTGAAATATTTAAAAGAGATTAATTTAGCAGTAGTTAACTTTCAAAAGTGTTAACTTTCAACTCTGAATACCAAAATATAAGTTGAGCGAGCTTATAAAATTCAAAAGTAGCCTTAAGTAGTTTTAATTAAATTTTACACTATAGCAGCCGATTAACGTGTTCGATGACGAAGAGAATAGTGTAAGTATCAGTGACTAATATTCAAAAGGTTTTTATGTTTGAGAATTTGTAGGATTGTATTTTAATTAAAGTAATGCACCTTACTTAAATACCCATCGTACGATGCAATTTCATCCTGCGATGGTCTGTCCTGTGTAATTACTTATGACTTTCTATAAGAATACTCAAAAGAGATTTTCATATTTAATATTACCGTGCAATGAAATTGCTTCGAACTATGGCAGATGATGCAGCCATAGTTTAGACTTTCTTGGTATAAGAGTTTTGATAAATCAGCTTGGATTGTTTAGGATACTAGTCAAATTATTAATGTTAATATTCTTGTGTTGCTTTCTACACCGATCTATTGTATAGACCTGTAGGCACTGTAGGAGTTGTTAGTCCCTGTTGCAATTAAGCTATTCCTAAATCCCTTAGAATTGACTGCATACCTTTATTATTAATACTCTTTTAATTTTCTAATTATAAATACCTCAGAAATTGGATTAGATTACTTTCTATTTTTAAGGTATAATCTAAATCTTCACTTGGACCCATCTGCTGTTGTTCTGACGAATCTATAAGATGGAGATCGTCTTATAATTAATGACATGGAAGACCCTAGAGCTCGTAGATTTTGAATGAGTGACGTCTCCATAGGCCTTATAATTATTTTTTTTGTTTTTCTCACTTGACAATAAACTACCTTGATATTATTGGTAATATCTCAGCTCAGAATATTATGGTTCGCTTTAACTTTGACTTACTAACCATTTCAGACTCGCTGAGTCATTAGATTTTAATTTTAAAATTAAGTATTAACATTAACTCACTTTTATATAGAAAAACAATAAACCTGATTTAGTGTTTATGGGACATACAACTGTTGACTATCTTTTAGATGATTAAGCACAGTTTTGTTTGGCAGGACAGCGCGTCAGTGTGCAGCGCGTGCCCAGAGTGCGCGAGCGCAGACGGCTCTGTTCGCGCTGTTGCCTTTCATGACCTGAGCGTGGTGCCTGAGGAGGGGGAGCAGGAGAATAAGGTAAATCACTTCAAACACTAGAACCTTCTGCCTTATAACGACTTCGAAGTCTGTTCAACTGTTCCGCTTTCACGGCTAATCCGCTGGACCAATGGTGATGAAATTTGGCATCTTATAAACCGAGGTAACACAAATAAATAAAGTAAAGCTACGCCCTGATACTCTATCAGGCCCAATGCAGACTGGTAGGTTACACATATCCCAGGAATTCTTCCAAGGTATGCAGATTCCATCGTATGTAATGTCAAATCAAATATGTAAATTCAAATCAAATTCTAGTACCACCTAGATGATTAGAGTTCAAAGAAACTACAGAAGTAATAATTAGCCGAACTCAAAACACTCGCAACAATTGCTAAGGCAAACAATCCGCGCGACCAATGATAGACTGTCTGACGTACTAATACCAGCTTTAGTGGCCATTACGAACCAAAATAGATCCATTAGTGGGACCAAACTACACCAAACTGTTCAAAGGCAATAACATATCAATCCCGTATTGAGAGAGACTTGTTTACAACATCGTTTTATCAATTGCTAAATTTCAAAAGATACTAACTACATTAGTATTAGAAATAGTTGTTAAAGTAGGTTTAAGTACGTGTAAAGGAAGTGAAAGTCATAATAATGATCACACTTCATCATCATTCTTCTACTCTTATCCAACTCTACATGGTTAGCAGAATATTTTCTAATCTTCCGTTCTCTTCTGTTATTCGTCAACTCTAGCATCCATCTCCCTCTAGTCATATATCTAGTCCTATTTTACACTCTTTTGGTCGCCTGATTCTCTTCCCTCCTAGCTACACGTTCACCCTAACTTAATCTCACACTTCTCATATTTTTTATAATGAAGTCAACTTTCAGACTTCCTCTAATGTATTTGTGTTGTGGTTTTAATCAAGCTAATTCGCCAAATCACAATAGCAAGTCCTCTCACATCTATAAATTGTCCCGTCTTGTCGGCCAATGGTATGGTATGGTCGGGTTGAAATATCTCAACTGAAGAGACGAAAATGAATGATTAATTACATTTTTTACTTTTGAACCGTCTCCTTTTCTCTTCCGAAATCTTTCCGTTGGTTCGGAAAGCTGTCCTACCGAGAAAAGTCAGCGAGAAACTCGGCGGCTGCTGTTTTACATAAAAAAAAATTCTTATAACGAATTACATTTTTTCATTGCTATTTCGCAGAAGGTCGGAGAGTAGCTACGAGTATATTCACGCATTCTTACCATCTATGTTATCTTTTACAGTATAGCATAAGCTTTTCGTTATAGTTTTACTAAACTGTTGTAATGGCAAAGCTAAAATACCTAAGCTACAATATTATGTGAAAATTAAATTTTAATGATCCGAGAAACTTTATTGGTAAAAAACCAGATACAAACTCAATCAATCAATGCCATTGGTTAAAGAGGGAAAACTTGCTAAGTACTTGTAAGCCTCAATATCAGCAACTTCATAAAGATATCCTTTACTAAAAGTAGTACCTCGATAGATTATCTGAATTTTATATATATACCACTTATAATATACTTCTTTCCAAAGGAAAAAAATGTATGTTTCATCATATATGTTAGCCCAAATGTATAAAAGCTTCAATTTTACCAAATTTCCTTAATATTGCGAATTACCTGTGAAAGCGAAACGGAGAGTCATACTTGCATTTATATTTCGGATATACAATAAACTTGCAATATTTTTGACCGTCTAAAACATAGATTGACCTAAACAAGTAAACAAGGAGCATTGTATTAGTGAGGTCTTCACAATTATCATAGGACCGCCGAAAATCCGTTTCGGCTGGAGAAATCTGAGTCAAGGGCGGCCATGAGCGTAAGAAAATATTGTGGCACCTAAAGAAATTATAAATAAACTCAGTTGAGTCTCGCGGCCCGTTTGTACCGCACCGTGTAGTGATTATGTCTTCAGCTGTCAAAGGATAATGGTGGTGATTTGATTTTTGGATACAATTTGTGCATGGTCCTTGATGTTTTTGACTTCCTGAACTGTTTGTATTGATTTGTTATTTCGTATTTGATAACTCACGTTATTTTTCGCATAACCGTGTACATATTTATGTTTCTGTGTTTTGTAAATGGAATTTAAAATATCTAACATTTTTATCTTTAAGGGTGAACTAAATTCAATATTCGCGTGTCCTACAATTTTGTAATGACTCATTTATATGATTTAAACTTTTTCATCAGTGGCAATGGATAAATTTAATATATTTTCATACATTTTAATCTCGAAGAGCTTATAGTATATTTGCGTCATCAGCAATTTTAAGTCATTTCTATGATCATGATTTTTCATGAATAGAATAGGATAAACTTAATTTTATATACGATTAATTTTATAGAGCAATAGATTTAAAGAGCAAAAAATATTCGTTTTAACACTCTATCCCACTGAATAGGGCATAGGCCTCCTCTCTCAGTTTTCTGGAGAGAAGGGTTGTAGCTAAGACCTACCACGATGCTCCAATGCGGTGGTAGGTTACACATATCCCCAGAATTCTCTTGGCACATGCAGGTTTCATCACGATTTTCCTTCACCGCAAAGCGTGTTATAAATTGCAGTTATCTTTTAGACACATAAGTTTTAAACGAACAACTCAATAGTGCCTGCCCGGGTTTGAATCCATGACCATTTTGAAAGAGTTGCACGGTATCACCGCTGGCTGTCGCAGCTTCTTACTTTTGCAAATGCATATTAAAATATAATTACATTTTCAATTGAATCGAATATAGGTAATTAAATCATTTTTCTTTTTTTCAATCCAATCAAAAAAAAATTATTTGTTTTTTAACTGTTATTAAGTATATCCAGAATGGAAGTATGTATTTTATTGAAGTTACGATATAGACATAAGCTTAATTAGCAACTTGATATTAACCTAAACTTATATCTAAGAACAGGTCCATTGATCTATGTTAATCTTTTTCTTATCTCAGTATCCAACATTTTTGTATAGGACTGCAAATGCAATCATTTTCAGAATGATATTTCTGAAAGTGTTTCGTAAACGGTAAGACATGTTCACGACCTTTTTTCGCATACCTAAATGTCTGAAAACCGTTCACGTAGTCACGGTGTCTAGAAACATGTCCATACTCTGAAAGAATTAATACCTATACTCTCAAATCATTATATATATATATATATATATATAATGTATATATATATATATATATATATATATATATATATATATATATATAAAAAATTCAAATAATAAGGCTATAAATTCCTTAAGACTTTAAGGCATTTAAAAGGCAGCAGCTAGCTCTAAAAAGAGCATTTAACGTCTGTAATGCTTCTAGCAAACCTGATATAATTCTAGATTTTAATTCTATTTCAATTTCTAATTCAATTTTCTCAAATTCAAGTTATTTTAATGTTTGTCCCGCACAACTGTTTATAATTCAATCAATGCCTTGCGGAAATGTGACGCACGCCGCGTGCCCAAATCATAATAACGTGACAAATACGTCTTGGTGACGATGACGTTTAGCCTATATCTGACACGAACGACTATTAACTGAACCGCAGTTTAATGTCGGTTAACTGAAAATTACTTTACGAGAAATCATTGAAAAGATTTGGTGATGACAAATAATTCCGCAAATAAGTTATAAACATAAGTCAGACATGAATATAAATTAAAATTATGTAGGCTTAAGGCTACGTTGTATGATCTCCGGCTTCGTAGAATAGTCCACCCTAATTTCTTACCGAGCTGTCATAAAATGCGACTAAGGTAAATCGACCCGCCATGTGGTATGCGGTTGAGTAGAACAGACCACCCTCATTTCTTAACGAGATGTGGTAGAAGGCGACTAAGGTAAGGTAAGACGTCAGGGAGACGGCCGATCGTAAAATAACTAGCCAAAACATAACAACATGATTAAAACATGATTAACAATTAAAACATTTTGTACCGATCCCACTAAGAGTGGGATGAGTACAGGATGGTGATTGGTAGCTTTAGGCTACAACCGTACTATATCTAAGAACAGGTCCATTGATCTATGTTAATCTTTTTCTTATCTCAGTATCCAACATTTTTGTATAGGACTGCAAATGCAATCATTTTCAGAATGATATTTCTGAAAGTGTTTCGTAAACGGTAAGACATGTTCACGACCTTTTTTCGCATACCTAAATGTCTGAAAACCGTTCACGTAGTCACGGTGTCTAGAAACATGTCCATACTCTGAAAGAATTAATACCTATACTCTCAAATCATTATATATATATATATAATGTATATATATATATATATATATATATATATATATATATATATATATATATATATATATATATATATATATATATATATATATATATATATATATATATATATATATATATATAAATTCAAATAATAAGGCTATAAATTCCTTAAGACTTTAAGGCATTTAAAAGGCAGCAGCTAGCTCTAAAAAGAGCATTTAACGTCTGTAATGCTTCTAGCAAACCTGATATAATTCTAGATTTTAATTCTATTTCAATTTCTAATTCAATTTTCTCAAATTCAAGTTATTTTAATGTTTGTCCCGCACAACTGTTTATAATTCAATCAATGCCTTGCGGAAATGTGACGCACGCCGCGTGCCCAAATCATAATAACGTGACAAATACGTCTTGGTGACGATGACGTTTAGCCTATATCTGACACGAACGACTATTAACTGAACCGCAGTTTAATGTCGGTTAACTGAAAATTACTTTACGAGAAATCATTGAAAAGATTTGGTGATGACAAATAATTCCGCAAATAAGTTATAAACATAAGTCAGACATGAATATAAATTAAAATTATGTAGGCTTAAGGCTACGTTGTATGATCTCCGGCTTCGTAGAATAGTCCACCCTAATTTCTTACCGAGCTGTCATAAAATGCGACTAAGGTAAATCGACCCGCCATGTGGTATGCGGTTGAGTAGAACAGACCACCCTCATTTCTTAACGAGATGTGGTAGAAGGCGACTAAGGTAAGGTAAGACGTCAGGGAGACGGCCGATCGTAAAATAACTAGCCAAAACATAACAACATGATTAAAACATGATTAACAATTAAAACATTTTGTACCGATCCCACTAAGAGTGGGATGAGTACAGGATGGTGATTGGTAGCTTTAGGCTACAACCGTACTATAACTACAAAGAATTAAAGCATAATAATTTAATTTAATACAAACAATCTGCAGATAGTTACAAATACTATTGGCCTCTTTACTAACCATTTGATATTGCCAATTCCTTCTTGCTTAGTCATGAGAAAAGTGGAATCAAGGAACAGGAAGAGTTGAATGAAAGTGGAAGTGGACAGTGCTTATACTTATTTTATACAAGAAAAAATCCTTATGGGTATTGTTAGGCCGGACTCGCACCGATTAAAACTACCTGTGTGCTCCACCACCCTGGTGGGTATAGACAGGGTAGCGTTTTAATCATTGTTCCCATCCCCACCAGCAGCAACTCTGAACCCAAGAGTGCGTAATTCTGAAAGAATTGCTGAAAGCCCGCTGAAAGATGCATTGGGAGCACCAGCGACATCGATCGCCTCTAGGACATTATAAGGTGGGTGTCCGATATACCCTGTTCGGAACACCCGGAAGATCCCCATTAGAACAGCATGCGATGTTAGTTGAGCGAGTCGCCTGCGCCCGGCTCGCCTGCAGCGGATCGGATCCAAGTTCTCAGCTTCCTGGATCTAATCAACCAAATCCTTTCGCTAGATAACGTCCTCGTAGAAAAAGGCCGTCACTGCCCACTATTCCTCCCTGTCTGCCATTGCGCGAACGACGGATATATAGCTAGGAGTACAGCGCACCACCCACTTGATTAAATTTACTTATACAATCTATTTTATAAGACCGAAATATTTTGTATCCAATTTTAATAATTCCAACTTTTATAATTATTGTTATATTGGTGGTTTTCTTGTGGTATTATTGTATCTGAGTCCATTTGTGTGTTAGTTAAATATAGCGGGAATATTTAGATCATGGTGACGAATAAGTACCCAAAATTACATTTCGTCTCAAATGTGTTGCACTGTACAATAAATTGCACCTTGTATATAAGCGTGACGCTTTCCAAACAACTGAGCATGAATAAAAAATTGCAAAATAACTTAATCGAAATATAAACTGCACGCAACTTTACGATAGCTTCGTATTGCGAGCTTGTAAATACAGTAAGCTATAAAAGAATGTTTATCGTTTCAGAGTGGTGCTGATTCGCCGTGTTCTTGTGATGAGTGCCAAAAAGTTGATATAAAGATTGAGGAGAACGCTCAAACAAATAGCAAAGAAGCGATAACGATTAAAGACACGATGCAATCAACAAACAATGCGCACTCGCAGCCAAATACGAAGGACAATGGCTCTGATCGAACCGTAGACGTTCTTGTTCATGACGCCCCCAATATGCCAAGATTTTTTCAATCCGTGACATCACAACCCTTTCATGTCACCGTACCACCTCCACCAGGCTTCGTTATAGGTCCTTACCAACCTCCACGCTTCCATACAGGAGGTAACGTTGAAGATTTATTAGGAGATGTCCAACCGTCACCATCTACGATACAAACCACGTACATTCAGCAGAACTCAATATTTATGTGTAACACAAAAAATATTGTCCAGAAAAAGTGCTGCTGTCAAAATCGTAACTCAAACCCTAAGACTGAAGTGTGCCAAGAGCAGACGCCGAAATGTTACGTAACAGAAAAAAATATAGAATTAACTTACGACTATCCTAGAACGACACCCATTCCAAGTAGCCCTAGTCCAAAATCTGGAGAAGAAATACAGTCGACTACAACTGAAGTAGCGAGTACAGTTGTGTTCGTAGAAAAGAAGATGCCTACTAAGCCCAAGAAATTTGACTTCTTTTTCCGATCTAGATCTGCCCCAGTTGGTGATAACGAAGAACCAATATACGCAACAGTAAACAAGTTGCCGAAGAAATTAAGGAGGATGGAATTAGCAAATCTTGAAAAGGAGGTAGCGTACAGAAATGGTGAGCAGGACTCCTCATCTCGAACCGAAATCACGCTGAAGACAGATTCAGAATCACAGGTCCCACCACCCGATGATGACACAAGTCGATCGGAACGAGACAAATCTAACATACCACAAAGACAGGAATCGCCTAAAGCGAAAAAGCGGAAGCGATTTTCGCTGACGTTTAAAAAACGCGAAAGAAAAAGACGAGAGAAGAAAGCAGAGGTCAAGAACGGTGTCAAGAATGGATTACCTGTTCAAGTGGAAAGTGATAACGAAAGGCTGATTGAGGAGCAAGATCCCAAGCACAAACACTGCACAAGGCATCGACCGATGCCAAGGAATGCCATTTCATCGTCGACCTATGGCCCGCGTTACAAGCGGGATAGCTATCAGGTACTACTCAAGACCCTTATAGAAAGCCCTGATCTGATGCAGCCACTAATCCTGTTATTTATCCTATAGGGTTTTCACACGCGTTTTACGCCTATACATATTACGTTTTTCATGTAAGTACAGGAGCAGAGGTAAAGAATTTATTGCATAGCGCTTCACAACCTTAATTTTATATGTTTGTAATATATGTTTGTAATTATGTGTATTATATGTAGTCTCACTTTTGTAATTATGTCTATTATATAACTCACATTAATTTTGTATTATTATAGCAGCATCCCAACACCTCAAAGCACCATCATATTTCTTTAATTCTTTTTTATGACGGGGTGAATTGACGCGTGTGATTGCCCTGTATTTGATGATCGTATCACTAAATTTTAAGTCTGGCCTTCCTTACGATATATATACGCCTATTCAATAAGCTCTGCAATTACCACGGCACAATTTTGGTCTCTTTACGTTGTTGTCAGAAATATTTAGAATACTTTAGTTCTAATTTTTTTACTACATGGGTAAATTTAGAATTATTGTACTCAAATGTTTTACCCAACTATTAGGACATCGTATGTATGTTTTGCAAACGTAGTTGCCTTATTTTATTTTTGTCCTGTAAATTGGGAAGTTCAGATTAACTGTAAAATTTTTGTAGATGGATAATTCCAAACCTCATTAGTTAATATCACATTTAGCCATAGTGAAGAGTCAGTTGCTTTTGTAAGTTTCTGCATAAAAAGCTTTTTGAATTGTAATTATTAATTCAAAGTAAAATTACAAACAACAATATGTTAGGCTTGAGAAATGGTTGTTATGGTTTTTAATTGCTTAAACAAGCTAACAAATATTTTAGATATCTCTTTAGTCTTAGCTAAGCCTTGTTTAATTGCTAATAAAATAGTATTAAAAGTTTTATTAGAATTTGCGGTGCACTCCAAATTTATCATATAATAGGGGAGCCACAGACAGGCCTGTGCTGGTATCCAACAAATAATAAAAGGTATATGAGAGACCCATACTTTTCTTTTTTAAATCACGTATAAAAGAGAGATAGGTAGCCTCATTTGCTTTTGTTTTTCGATGACTCCCATACGCAAACTCCTGTAGGCTGAACTCCATGAGATTTATACGTATAAGTACAAAATAACAACTTCAAATTTCTTTTCAGGAGATGACAACATCACATTCAGAACACGAGCGCACGAACAGTGTGTGTTCTTCTGTGAATTCCCTCGGGTCAGCCTGCACGCACAAGTCCAGGAAACTCTCAGCAGCACCTCAAGATGGATCCATACCCTGGTGCGGATGCTGGGGAGCAGGCTGCGTGTGACCATAAATCGTAGTTTTCATCTCAATGAGCTAAATGGACCTTATATAATGAAGTAATTTGTGAAGTTTGAAAAGTTTAGTAAAGTTTTAATCATGGATTCCCGTAGTGTAGTGGCAACTTGACAAGTGACAAGCTGTGGTAGCCCAGCGGTAACACCGTGCGACTCTTTCGAGGAGATCACAGTTCACAAACTTGGGCAGACACCAACGAGTTTTTCTGTTAAAACTTATGTGTCTAATTGATAATTGCAATTTATCACACGCTTTTCGGTGAAAGAAAACATCGTGAGGAAACCTAATATCTCTAGAGAATTCTGGAGATATGTGTAGGTCTTAATCCAAACCTCTCCAAAAGCGGAGAGAAGAGGCCTATTCTCAGCAGTGGGATAGTAACAGGCCGCTACTTACTTACTTAGTGACAGTTTCGTTCGCGTCTACTTTCGGGTTAAACTATCCCCAATCATGTACTTTATTGGTTTTTGTCTATTGCTAAAGGAAACATCCCAATGGACTTAAATCCATTCTGACTGCTTACTTTGGCAGTTAAATTCAATTCAAATCCAAAGCCATTCGTTTCGGCTAAAATGACATCATGGACAATAATAATGGAATTACCTAATAGACGATTCTGTGTAAGTTTTGACTTCAAAATTACATAGTAACTGTGCGTAATATTTTTGTTCTCTTTCAGTCTTTGTGGTGATAAACTCTAGACCTAACCAAATTGATATTATAAATGCAACGTTTGTTTGTCTTTTATATATATGTATATATACTATTTTATATATATGGTCGATCAACCAGGTCTACCAACTATTAAAAAAAGCGTATTCTTGCTCGTCCAAGGTATGGGTATCACTGACGCTGACGAGTTTTGTAGGCGCAACGCTAGGCTTATTGCAATTTCACTTTATGAATTAGGTCACTTTGATACTGAGCGTGCGATATGTATATATTTATTCTGATCGAAAACATGGCAAACTAACAAACAAACTTAAACATTTATAATATTTATATAGATTAATTATTAAGTAACTTTAAATGTAAATATAAGTCCATTAAGTCCGATTTAGTACAAAGTTATTACAATGCAATTTTCCTTTGAATAAAAATATCAATTGTAGAGTAGAGAATTGTTATTTATCTCTCATAAAATTATACTATGTATATATTTACGAGACATTTAATTTTACCTAGTCATAAATTTAATAATCATAATACAATAATAGTAGATTATGATACTGTTGCATAATAAGGGTTCTTATAACACGAGTGTTATAAGACCAAGTTATGTACAGTGCAATACACTACTTTATCTACTCTCATACTTTAATACGTAAAACAATATTAATAAAAACAAACATTTTTACCATAAAAAAGATTTTTTAATGTCAAATGTTAGCGCCAAGGAGCAAACATAGATTGCGCATGCGTGTTGCGTCGCCGCGGACTTGTTCATTGAAACCATTTTTTTTAAGGTAGAGGTTCAAACTCTTTGGTCCAGCTGGAGGCTGTATAGGTGTATCGTTATGATTAAAAAGTTATATTATGATACAGGTGTCAATACAAGACCTGTACGTAATAAAACTTTTTATTTTTTTATTTTTGGCCTGTACGTAATGTTTCTCATCAGAATTTTGGTTTCAGTTTTATAATCTTTGTATTATAGTATCAGAGTAGATAGTATTTCATTATTAAATCGCCCCAACAGTTAAGTACCTACATAGAGAGATTTTATAAAATCATTTGTAAAGATCAACGATATTTAAACATTTTAAGTAAAATTTAATCATTCTCAAACTAGTATTTATTAAGTACAAGATTTAATTAGAACCGAATTGCAAAGAAAATTTCCTCTGTACCATCATAGCCGAGATCAAAAAAACTGAAATTAAGGTTTTCAAATTCTATAGCACATCGCTTTATAACAGTGTTTCCCGACCTTTTTTGGTCCATGCCCCACATTAAAAATTATTCTGCCCCCCCTAACATACATAAATTTTAATATTAAAAATTTAATTGTACACTTAAAGAACATAAATAATAAGGTTTTAGGAAGAAAAATTGTTTTTTTTTTTGTAAAATTTGACACCGAAATGTAAAATATCTAACATTCACAATTGAAGTGCACTTAAATTGCCCAGAGCGAAAGGCCTGAAACTTCTGTCGAGTTGCTCCCCTTAAGCATCAAATTGCCCCCCCTGAACCATCAAACTGCCCCCCCCCCTTAACCGTCAAATCGCCCCCCTGTGGGTCGTGGGCCCCACGTTGGGAAACACTGCTCTATAATGTTTACTTAAAAGTACATTAAAACCTTTATCTGCGTAGCTGAAAGTTGAAATTAGTGTGCCTGTTATGTTTAAACTCAAATGTTATGTATAAATAGTTGTAAATAATGTTATGTGACTGTATGTCTAAATGCACTTATACATAGAAATAAAGTGACGTTCCGTTAAACTCAGAAGCTATTTTAATATCCAGTTATCCCGAATTATAAAAGCTTTATCCAGCGAGATTCAGTGCGAGTCATTAGAATTGTCACGGCTTTGAACACCCGTAGATTTTCTGCCTAAAAGATGTGTCCAAGTTATAGTAACAATTTTGTAACGCATGGAAGATTTTGTGGTCATTACGCAACCTATTTTCGACTGGAAAGATAAACGCACTCACCACAAATCAGCCCATTATAGGACACGTTAAATTAACTTACGTCCTAGATCATCATCATTTTCCTGCCCTTATCCCACTCTAAGTGGGGTCGGCACAGCATGTTATAACATGCTGTCACATGATATGGCTGCGTTTTTACGACCGGCGGCCTGCCTGACGTCAACTTACCTTTGTCGCCTTTTACGACACCTCGGTAAGAAATGAGGTTGGTCTATTCTACTCAGCCGGATACCACACGGCGGGTCAACTTACCTTAGTCGCCTTTTACGACACCTCGGTAAGAAAGAGGGTGGTATATTTTACTCAACCGGATACCACACGGCGGGTCAACTTACCTTAGTCGCCTTTTACCTCTTTTTTTTTACCTCGGTAAGAAATGAGGGTGGTCTATTCTACAAAATTATTATTCAATGATTCATGAAATTAAAAAAAAAACAACTTTGTTACATAGATGGTTATTTATTATAAAATATGACACATTCTTTTGAACTGTCTTTTACAGTTGAGACGCACATAGCAAAATTGTTTGATTGAATCTTCATTGGCTGCTCTAATTCACAAACGGTACGGCTTTTGGTTAGATTTTAAGTGATAATAAAACTTGGCAATGGATCAACCTTCACCCATACAATGATTGTTATATATAAACTAGGGATAAATATATTATATGGGCCACACACACGGTTATCCTCAAAGTAACTTAATACGTATGTTATGAATGACAGACAACTGGTAAATATATACTTATACAATTTTAAATACAAACATAAACCACCAAATACATACAATACACCAAGAATCGAAGAACCAACATTATTTAGATAATGTTGGCCTTTGGTGGGAATTTCACTGCTTGGCATATCCGAGATTAGATTGGTGGGAATCGAACCCGCGATCGCATAGCTAAAGGCAGGGTCACTGCCACCTGCATAAACAAGACAGTCGGCCTGGGATGAGAGTATTTAGTAGTACACAGGTATTTTTGTCGGTGTCTTTTGGACGCTTTGTAGTCCATAATGGCAACCTCATTTATTCACGGTACGCTCTGTGGTAAAATAAATTAGAAAACATTTGACAACCTACTAATATTCTTTTTCAGATGACAATTGACTGACAGATTGAATGACAACAAAGTGATCAATAAAGTTAGCGCTTGATAACAGCCTTAAAGCGCTTACCAACTACATAATAGTGTTAGATAAATTATTACAAGCTTTATTTTTATAAGTCTGTGCTGGATGTCACTTGGGTAGATGGCTATCTTCTCCATGGGACATCCCTCAGAGAATTGTAAGACGACGGGGGCTGGCGCCCTTATTGAATCGGGCAACGGGCTTGTTATATCGTGTAACCGGGCAGTGTTTTAAAAGGAATATACTGTAAAAGGATATTCGGAGTTTTATTTCAGGCATATCTTGAATTGGTATTCCTACAATAGTCAAGTAAGTCAGCGCTAGACTAATACCTTACATCAAGGTTAACTCTCAGCTTAAGGTCATCGAATGGCAGTGGAATATGTAGCTTAGATAGACCCTCTACGAAGTGGAGTGATGACCTTAAAAAGTTCGCGGTTGGCGGTAGATCCAAGCGGCACAAGATCGTGTAGTGTGGAAAATCCATTAATCCTTTCGGATGAGGAGGAAAAAGAAGAAATATCGACAACGACAAATAATATCGCTGCGTTACACTTGATCGTTAATGTGAAACCTTACAAATAAATTCTCTTGCTTCGCTAAAGTCAGAAGGCGATGAAATTTGATTTCATTGTCATTCATTGATGAAATTATTTCAGTCCATAATCTAACAGCTCACTTCTGATTTGTGATGTAATTGTACACTCCATAAATAAAATATAGCGATATATTTAATTATAAGATCCCTCTACTATCCCAATATTATTAGGATCGCCAAGTTCTATTTGCTCCACTTTTGTTTAAGGTAGCTAGCAAGTATGTAAAATATATCAGGGGCTTTACATTATATTCGTGAAATTTTGTGTTTTATTATTGCGTTTCGCATTTAACAATTATCACATTACCAAAGTCTAAAACCAAGTTTTTTACTATTAGTGAGCAGCTAATGAAACTTCAGTCATAGAAGCGTACATTGATTCTACTTCAGAACAACCTACAAGAAAGTAATTTGGACGTAAACACAAAGCATCGAAAATACACTTTGTATAGGAATTACCAAATCACCGATACACTTTCAAAATAAAATGGCACATATATTAAAAACAAAGGTGTTGTAATTTAATAAATGAATATAGAAATTAAAAACACTAAATATCATATTGTATAAAGTAATAACAAATATATGGCTTTCAAAACTTTCACAATTATAATAATAATAATAATAAATAAATTACGAAAACTCAATCAATGTACAATATTTACATCGAATATTTATAATAATTTATATAAAAATTCTATTAAGGCGAATTGTCATACCAGTTATTTGCACTTTTTTAATATTTCATAAAATATACGCATATATCTATATATACGCATGGACATTACAGAAAAACTTCCAATACTTATTTTTTTTTATTCTCAAACGCTCTCTGATAAATAAGAAAGTCAAATTATATTTATGATTTTTTTATGGTGTTACATTATAAAAAAAAGTATTTTCTTTAGGTTGGGTGAGTCTAGAACGGAGTTTTAATAGGTAATGAGGATATTCCTTTACTTCTGCAATTCACCAAAATCTTGGTTGTATCTTTTTGACCCAAAAGAATCTTATTATTTGACCCATTTGTGATACGTAACTAGTTTTTGACCTGATAATTACAAAAAAAAATAGTCTTTCTCAGAACAATTATTATGTTACTTGTAATAATGAAGTTTTAGTAATGTAACATGAAGCGGTCACGTAATTTTGCATAATAACTTCCAAATTTTACCACTTCGTTTAATTTTATCCTCTGTTGAAATAGCCCTATTGTGTATTGGCTATCGTAAGCCGTAATCATCTCTGATTTCTTTATTTCCCTATGACTATATTCCCTTGTTATATTATAATACAAATCTTAGTTAACATTAGTCTGGTTCAATGTTATAGTGATAAAATTATTGGCAGTCTTAGTTGAATACGAACTATAGGATTGTAATATTTTGACAAAATATCAAAAAATGCCCTATATAGAGAATATATATGAAATCAGAGATGGTACTTTTGCTAATAAAAATGTGTGTGCCAGTAATATGACAATTCGCCTTAAACAAAACAATGAAAGGTGAAAATCTTGAATGGGAGCGTTGAGAGGACAAACGATAATTTTTAGGAAAATTATTTGTGAAACGAAATTAGATTCTATGTCTTTTTCGATTCATAGTAAAATATAAAAAATTCCCTCGCATCATTCCCCTATTGGACACGATCACTTTCGCCGCCATTTCCGCGCGCACGCAGCGACAAGATGGCGGCGCGCGCGCACGAAACAGAAGCACAATAGACAATATCGTATCGATAAAAACTTACATAAATACACCTTACCTATGCTTAATGGAGACATCTAGTATATTAAATATTACTTATGAATAGTTTACATCGATTTCACATCTTGCTGTACGCAAACATAAATATATAGAAATTGCATTTCCTTCTATACGATTTTAAAAGCTTCACAGGATACATTTTTTTTTTGTATAATATTGTGGAACAAGCTAAACAATTGCACTGGATACGTGTGTTTTTAGAATTACGAATTAAAACATCTATATTAAATGCATTTAAAATAATATTAACACTTGGCGCACATACATCGTTGAAATTCAGTTGCCAAATATAAAAAGCTTTTTTAAATATTGATGAAGTTTTAGTTACTAGTGTTCTTTATATATATAGACAACGAACCCAAATTTAAAGAATTTGAAGCAAAGAGAATACTTTTACAAATAAAATATACTCAACTTATTGAATCGAAAACATTGAAGTATAAAGGTCAATATTGTGGCCAAAGAGGTAAATTTTGCAATAACATGAGCATTAGTGAGCTACATTCTATCTTTGCGATTATCATTTCCGACTTAGTAAATTCTTACAATTGGAGAATAGAATAGATAGCCTTTGTACTAAAATAGTACTCCCCAAAATATTTTACAATTATTTTGGGTTGTCATTATTAATAAATTAAGGCTACGGTGGAGAGGAAATGTCCAATTGAATCAATGATTTTTAAAATAAAAATATGAAAAAAGTGGTAAATTTGTAAAAGAACTGACAGCATGTTACCTTCGTTACCGGACGTTACATTATTATTTCTTGAATTCGTCAAAAAATTTAAATTGTGAATACGAATCCGAAACGCCATTTATTGGATTTTATTACAGCTATAAGCTCTTATCTCAAAGCCTCAAATGGGAAGGTCGTTTATTAAACATAAGATAAAGGACAAGAAATCCATAGACAAAATAACGCATATTCAAACATAGTAACTAAAACTTCACCGCAGAGTAAAATTAACGATGACTAATAATAAATTAAAATAAATAAAATATGATATATAAAAATATCTTTTTTGCATATCCCACGAAAATAAATTTCTAACATCAGTCTATTTATAAAACACTTAAATATACAAAATAGGCCATCCGCTTTATAAACGGATCACTATTAAGATTTCGCCTAAAATATTTCAGATTCGTTTCTTAATAAATTAAATATTAAAATGTGATGTTCGCGTTAAATAAAAGTGTAAAGGATTTATAAAATATAAATATTAATTAAATTATATGATCTTTTAGATATTTTTCAAAAAGAAATCAGCCATGCCCAAGTCAGAATCGGGTTTCTGAGGTAATTATGAATTCATTCGGTGCTCAATCGGAAAACATCTAATATAAACCAAATAACGCATAACCAGCGTCAAATTAACTCCATAATTCATAAGTATTTTATAATCAGGACAATCTAACAACCCTACAGTAAAGTACCTTTATAATTCTTTCTATCTAATTAAAAAAAAAAAATTTAAGAAACCCGAATGAGTTCGAAAGTAGCCCTTCGAATGACTGAGCATATTTAATGTCTATAAACAGAACTAAAGGTTATGATATCAAATTAACTGGATATACAAGTTGAGTTTAATGTATTCTTCAACAGTTCTATTAGTATAAAATTGAAGTTAAAATAAACCAATGTATAGATGTAAAAACTCGCCCTGTACATAGCATATCTTCTCTCAAGTCATATAAACCGACGTACTGGGTGTAAATTTAAGTCCAATGTTTATGGGGCGAAAATTATGAAAATAAAGATTAGTTCAGTTGAATCACATTTCCAACTGTGAACCAAATTAAACGTATCTTGAATAGCTACTTTTATATGTCTTAGTTCTGCCAGTTCGGACTTTTAGAAGCTTATAAAGTCATTTTAATACTGAAATTTCCTTTCTATTTAAGCTGCCTCCAATGCTTTTTGGTTTAACTATTAAAGTTATACTAGAACTGTAAACTAATAAATTTTAATTTCTGTTAAATTATAACATCTGTTAGACTCATCTAAAGCTAGAGTCCGGGCAAGATGGCTTGCAAGTTATCGCCCAAAGTGGCACTTTTAAAACTTTGTGATAAATTAGTAACTTTAGGAATTAATTAGTAATTATTGTCCACCTCTATGGAATCTAAAATTGTAATGATACAAGACACGATACATCCAGTTCGTCAGAATATAAATATTGGAGTGTTTTTAAACAATTGTGGATTATGGGTTAACTTGATGGTTTTGGATTTTGATTATTTTCATCTCGCAACGTGTCTCGCATTTTTGCTATACACATTAAAGTTATACGAGGACTTTAGTGTTTAATGAATTTCTTCAAAATGCTATTAAAAATTGAATTTAGTCTTGCTGATAGCGAATGGATTTTAAGATTTAGACAGAAAATCATAACCGAAATCCATAAGAACTGGAATTTATAAATTCTCTAATTCATAGGGACAATTAATCAAACGGAAATCCATTTTACCAAATTATACTTGGCATCAAAAAACCAAGATATTTTGTAATATTGAGATCATGTTTAAATATAAAGTATAGCGTAAGAAATACAAATAAAAAAGTTATTTACACCTGAATTCACGTCCATAAAAAACATATGTTCGAAAAGTTTTGGACGTGAAATACATTGCGCAAAACAAAGCAACAAATGACTTTGAGTATCGTAAAATCCTGCAAATGTTCACATGTATAAATAAAATAAAATAATTTTCAAAATTTTACACATCACTCATTTTAAATTGAGTATTCTAAGATACTTTTTTGTATTAAAACAAAATTGCACAAAAAAAATACTAATAAGCTGCCTTTGACACGCAAACCAAAGACCTAAATTATAAAATTTATAATAATTTATAAGACAACCATTAAAGTAGGAATGGCTAAATAAATGATTCCATTATATAAATATATGATTAAAAGTTTATGCATAACTGTTTGAAATATCGGCTGAAATCATCTCGTAACAGATTTTATCGTTAATAAATATAGACTTCATTCGGGGAATCCCCGTTAGAAACGAAGTTCCTTTCTCTTTTTGTTAAAATCGCAACGAAATTGGTATTTTTTTGTCACATAAGGAAAAAGAGTTATATCCACCTCTAGACCATGCATATATTTTTTTTATTTTCCATTAACTTTCAAATGCAAAAGTAACATTAGATATTTACATTAATATTTTAGAGAAAATTGTTTATTAAAAACTAGCGGCCTGCCCCTGCTTCGCACGGGTATAAAATATATATCCCATGTCAGTCAGTGTAAAAAAAATGATTAAAATCGATCCAGTTGTTTTGATTTATTTATTACTGCCCGTGGCCGTAGCGTTAAATTTGGTGAAAAACAATTTCCTTTCCCTATACCAAGAAGATTTCCTGCTATCTTTGGAATATCTAAATTCATATAGTACATTATTACTTATTTACTTTTATATTTTACCTTTGTATTTTATTTTTACAATTAATTACAGAATGTCTTTAAACAAACTCTTGAAAGAGCGACATCGCTGCTAAAGTCGAAGTGTTATAGGGCGAAGCGCGGCCTCCTCACGGCATTTTAAATCAATGTAATATCTCCGAAAATGTTCACTTAAATTACATGCTGTAAACGGCTATATTGATCTATATTAAATCAACAATTTATTTAAGGTACTCAATTGGATAAGGATTAATGCTGTATTGTATAAGAATCGCTTCAAAAATAAGGCATTATTTTTCGTAAAAAGTGAACGACAAAAAATGCTTTAGTGGGTTATCCATAAAAATTAGACATATACCATCGCGGACTTTTCTGTAGACCTCTTCAAGATGTACCAATACTTAGTACATTATTTTGATAAATCTTGTAGGGTTTACAGTTTAATTATTTACAGAAACCTAAAAAATTACAGTATTTCTCTACTCCGTATTGAATGTTATTATACGTACAAACCTTCCTCTGGAATCACTCTATCTATTAAAAAAAACCGCATCAAAATCTGTTGCATAATTTTAAAGTTTTATGCATACATAGGGAAATATGGACTTTGTTTTATAATATGTAGTGATTGTTATTTTCCTCGCTAGAGAGCTCCGATCATAAATGCGTCCGATCGCTGCTAAATTCAAATGGTTAAAGGGCGAACCACGTTTTTTTTTTCGAATTTGACTAATGCTGTTAGCCCTACTGGCTTTGACAGCCTCACCGATAAGACGGGCGAGCGCGGAAGCATCGCCGAGAGGCGAACCGCGACCTCCGACGCGCTATTTATAGGCTCGCGGCGCGGCCCCTGCATTTTAAATCTGTAATATCTTCGAAACTGTTTATTTAAATGACATGCTGTAAAGGGTCATATTGATATAAATTGGATAAGGATTAATGCTGTATTGTATAAAAATTGCTTTGAACATAAGGCATCATTTTTCGTAAAAAGTAAATGACAAAAACTGCTATTGTGGGTTATCCATAAGAGATATACATATACTATCGCGGACTTTTCTGTAGACCTTTTCATGGTGTACAAATACTTAGTACATCATTTTGATAAATCTCGTAGGGTTTAGCCTGCGTTTGCAATGCAAGCGGAAAAAAATGTAATTATTTACGACATCACATTAGAAACCTCAAAAATTACAGTATTTCTCTAATCCATATTGAATGTTATTAGAGATGTAAACCTTCCTCTAAAATCACTCTATCTATTAAAAAAAAAACCGCATCAAAATCTGTTGCATAGTTTTAAAGATTGAAGCATACATAGGGATATACGGACATAGGGACAGACAGAGAATGCGACTTTGTTTAATACTATGTAGTGATATTATTTATTTTTACAATTGATTAGACAAAGTCTTTACATACAACATTCATAGCTTTCTTATCATTAGACAATATAAACTTGAAAGAAGGACAAATAGTTGCGCCTCCGGTTGCTGCTAAATTCGAAGTGCTTATAGGTCTAAGCGCGGCCTCCTCGCGGGATTTTAAATCTGCAATATCTCCGAAAATGTTCACTTAAATTACATGCTGTAAACGGCAATATTGATCTATATTAAATCAACAATTTATTTAAGGTACTCAATTGGATAAGGATTAATGCTGTATTGTATAAAAATTGCTTTGAACATAAGGCATCATTTTTCGTAAAAAGTAAATAAAAAAAACTGCTATTGTGGGTTATCCATAAGAGATAGATATATATCATCGCGGACTTTTCCGTAGACCTTTTTAAGGTGTACAAATACTTAGTACATCATTTTGATAAATCTCGTAGGGTTTAGCCTGCGTTTGCACTGTAAGCGGAAAAAAATTTAATTATTTACAGAAACCTCAATAATTACATTATTTCTCTACTTCGTATTGAATGTTATTATACGTACAAACCTTCCTCTGGAATCACTCTATCTATGAAAAAAAACCGCATCAAAATCGGTTGCGTAGTTTTAAAGTTTTATGCGTACATACGGAAATATGGACTTTGTTTTATAATATGTAGTGATTTGATATACCTAAACTAGTAAATCATAAAATATTTCAGAAATATAATTTTATATTTTTTCTACTTCAAACAGAAATAGAGACACAAATTCTTGCTTATTTTCATGCAGATATAAGAGAATGTCACATATGTATATAGGCTTAACTCGATTTTTGAAAGTTGTCAATTCGGATGATGTTGCCATCTTTAATTAATATAGCCCTCAATTTAATAATACATAGTTGCATATTATGTATTTGTGGCTATTTATATAATATTCATAATATCATTTATATTGTGTATGATCTTTATAAATAAATAAATAACTCTTTTTCCTTACGTGACAATTAAAAAAGTTATTCCGCAAGCCTAGTGAAAAGTGTAAAGTAAGTATATTACTAACCCAATTTTTAAATGGCAAGAACTTGTACAACCAAAAGTACGCACAATTTTTCATTAAAAAAAGGTATTGTAGGTAAAATTTATAACATAATTTAATAAAACATTACAGACGTAAGCGTTATAGGCAAGAGTAATATTGGAATAATGCTAGTCAAATCAAAAACACGATCATTTCTTATTTTATTATACGCACATAATGTTGCTAGCAGAAAAAAGTAATATATAATAAATATTACGCAAATTGTATTGCAAATAAATTTTAAAAAATCCGCATCCCATATGCATTTTAAATTTTCGCAATTCAAGCACAATGTATATACAACGATCAAAATTTGTATATCATATTTTTTTAAACAATTTTTTAATTTGTATGATTGTTAAACGAATTTTTGATACAGAACCTTAGAACTACCCTCAATAAGGAATGTACCCGCGTAAATTTCTCCCCATACAACCTATATAAATATTAAAAATTACCCGCCATTAACCATCGACTGAACGGAATGTTACGCCCTTTAATCGATAATCCAATTAAATATACCAATTACACTTAAGATTAAAAATCTTTTATTTACTCGTTAAATACCATTTGTGCACGAATCTCGACCTTACGCCTAATATAAATGGGATATAATTTGATTAACACCTACCAATTAAAATACTGATCCGATTTTAATCATCCCGATTCAAACGATAGTATCGACATCGGCTACGTATATTAGCGATAACGTGAACGACTTATTTTTTTTATCACTCCAAAGACATTTATGTATTAAAAGCGGGTAGAATGATATATATTAAGTATCCTTTGTCATATTAAGCTTACAAAATCCATAAAAGACTCAGGATATCTTATATTATATATATTTTCCCAACACTCTTAGGGCTGCTGGAAGAGATCGCTTATAGCGATAAGCTTGCCTTTGTACACATTTTTTTTCTATTTAAATAATGTATCTGTTAACTTGTGGTACATAAATAAATAAAAAACTATTTTCGTTGTATATTAAAAAAAAATGTCAAATTAAACTAATTAAAATTTTAGGTATCTAGACCCCTCAGCACCCTACATATAAAAAAATTGCTGAATTTAGTGATTTTAGCCACATTAATTATTTTGTGTTTGGGAAAAAAACGGCCGATTTATAGAGATCAATGACCGTACCCTTACATGTCATTCTGAAATAATGTGATCCGAGACATAAACTTGACCTAAAAACTAAATAAAGTGCGAGGGAGACAAAACAAGAAAGTTACTTGAACATAATTAGTTTAACCTAAGCCGGGCTCGCGCATGATCGCGCTTTCAGATCAGTGAACTATTATTAACAAAGCGGTTACCAATATTAATATATGAAGTTTGTTCCAAAAATTTTTTTGAATTATATTTGGAAAGATTAAATATACCAAAGTTATATAGTTAAGATATCAGTGCACCAATTAATTTATCGTAGATACCACTTTATAAAATAAATAATATACATTGTCGTTAATATACGTCACCAATAACTTACTTAGTCGACCTATCACCCATACAGACGTATAATAAAACAGAAGCGCTTATAATCATAGAGTTATTATACTAGAATAAGTGAGCAGTTAATTATGTCCATCAAAAAATCAAGCAAATGAGACTACACTCAGAAGGCAGGGTCACTACCCACTGCGCCAACGGGCCAGTCAAATATGTGTCTCTCATTTTCTCTCTTTATTATTTCTTGGACATCTATTCAGAGGCTCCTGTATATTCGCACTCACTCTATACCGTCCCTATTCTATGCATAATAACTCTATGCTAATTACATATAAAAGCGACGCGGTGTAACTCTAAGCATATGATATGACAACACTTGTAAAAATAATCCGCCGATTTCGATAAAAACCTACATTACAACAACAATAGCTCGCTGGCGAGACACCGTGTGCGAACTACGGACGTACAAAAATGTGTCCGCACAACGTATACGCCAGGCAAATATAGACACTTATACGAAACCAATAAAGCCTACAATCGCGTGTCCTTACGCACTATAATAACCTCACTGGAACGGTACACGGCAGTCATATAAAATGTTATGTCCCCACGTTTGTGACGTCAGACGTCGTCCATCACGAATGCGACATGCATTGTGGGTTCCTGGAATACCAAAAATAATATACACTCATCATCTTCCTGCTCTTATCCCACTCTAAGTGGGGTCGGCACAACATGTTCTCACATGATTTGGCTGCGTTTTGACGACCGGCCGCCTGCATGACGTCAACTTACCTTAGTCGTATTTTACAACACCTCGGTTAGAAAGAGGGTGGTCTATTCTACTTAACCGGATACCACACGGTGGGTCAACCTACCTTAGTCGCCTTTTACGACACCGCGGTAAGTAAGAGGGTGGTATATTCTACTTAACCGGATACTACACGTTGGGTCAACCTACCTTAGTCGTCTTTAACAACACCTCGGTAAGAAATGAGGTTGGTTGGGATCGATACAAAATGTTTTAAGCATGTTGTTAATCATGTTTTAATCATGTTGTTATATGTTTTGGCTAGTTATTTTACGATCGGCCGTCTCCCTGACGTCAACTTACCTTAGTCGCCTTCTACCACATGAGGGTGGTCTATTCTACTCTACCGGCTATCACACGGTGGGTCAAATTACCTTAGTCGCCTTTTACGACACCCCGGTAAGATATGAGGATGGTCTATTCTACTCAGCCGAATACCACACGGCGGGTCGACTTACCTTAGTCGCCTTCTACCACATCTCGTTAAGAAATGAGGGTGGTCTATTCTACTCTACCGGCTACCACACGGTGGGTCAAATTACCTTAGTCGCCTTTTACGGCTAATCTCGGATTATAGCAAAATAATGTTATTATTACTTTTATATTCTAAACCAGTTGTAGCATCATTAATCATATTGATCCTTGAGGATTCAGAAGTGGGTGAAAAAACTGATTTGAATAAAAATTATTTGGATTTCGTTGTGAATTATAATAGGGCACTCACACACGGTCCTCACACCATGACAAACGCCTCCTGGCCGCGGAACAGGAAGGGGTGCTGGTCGATCATGGTCTGCACGATGTCCTCGAGGTAGGGCCGCGTCATCTCGAACCGGCCCATGTCCGAGAAGTGCACGGGCAGCAGGGTCGGCCACCAGCAGATGGCCAGGTTCTTGCTGTCCATGGAGTTCAGCTTCGAGTTGTCCGCCACCCTGGAGGTTCATACACAAAACCAATAAACACACTGGTGGTGATGGTAGTGGTATATTGCGACTATAATATTAAATATCCTTGCTCGGTAATTTTTTTCAAATTAAAAAAAAGAAACTTCAAAAAAAAAGTAATAAGGTGGGGCTCGATCCTAGGTATTCTCATTTCTCGCGACCACCCAAATAAGCTACGCTGACTTGACAGTTAATGACAAAAATTCAATTCAATATAAATTTTAGTATTTTTTAATAAAACCTAGCTACATCGATATTTCTCCCCCAAAACCCCCTACATGCTGAATTCAGAAAAATCGTTGGTGCCGTTTCCGTGATTCCGAATATATATACCAAAACCGCAAAGCTTGGTCGTGGTCGCAAAGCTTTGGTCGTGGAGTCTATCTCCTGAAGATGCTTCGGTTGCGGGGCGAAACGATTGTTGAGTTCGTGATAGTGAACGTACTTTTGTATTACGGATCTCCGCAAAGTAACGCCTTATTCTATAAATTATATAAATGGAAATCTCAGTTGTCTCTGTGATTTCATAAACGTTTAACGATAACGTGCATGGCTGCACATTATCGGGGTATATTTCGACACTCCATTAGTGGTACTAACATTAGAGTCCGAGATTGTCTACCGTTAATAAAGTAAAGTTGTTTCACTTCTTTAACATTAAAAAAAAGAATTGAATAATAATTTAACGCTGCGCTTTCAACGTTAAATTATTATTCAATTCTTTTTTTTTTTTAATGAAAGCGCAGCGTTGGTAGGCCCCCAACGAGGTGGACTGACAACCTCAAAAAGGTCGCGGGGAGCCGCTGGATCCAAGCGGCACAAAATCGTGGATTGTGGCGATCCCATAAGGAGACCTATGTTCAGCAGTGGACGTCCACCGGTTGAGAAAGAAGAAGAAGAAGAATAATTTAACACGAAGCAGTGGATGCGTGCACGTACCTCGCGAAGTGATTCAGCAGGTAGTCGAGGGTGGCGCGCGCGGGCGGAGTTAGTGCGGAGGCGAGCAAAGCGCGTAGAGCCAACAGCCTCCAACTGCGGTCCTTGAGCTCTACGCCGCCCGCTATGCAACCACGCATCGCTGCAACAGACCGACAGACAGAATGTAAACGTTACTAATAAGAGTATGGCCGAGTGCCCTATGTACTCGCTGGTAAGATGGGATATACTAGATAATGATGAAATTGAAGTTGAGGATCTGATAAATATCTCCTTCAGGGATATTATCAGGTTCGTAAAAGCTGCGGGTAGATTAGAGCAGGTGACACTGTCGGGACAGCAGTGAAACCCTTGTCCCAAAATGGGGAAATGGGTGGAATAGTCCGGAATAGGATCTGACCACCCGCCCTGCACCGACAGGCGTCCCCGAAATTAGATAGATACTAATAAGAGTACCCTTTTATTACTACCCCTCGAAAGCTTTAAATTACGAGTAACTACGCAATCGAATTTATTTATGTATTCCATAGAACTATCAACATAATTACATGTGTAACTAAAGTAACATGGTTATATTTCCTAGGGTTGCTAATAGCATATAAATCTAATTAAAGGTAGTCACAGCGTGCTTAAAAGGTAACAAACGTACAATAACTATTATAACTAAAATTAGAAGAAAAATCAATCAAATCAAATCATCATATTTTGCAGATTATGGGTAGGTACATAGGAAGGTCTTAAAATTAGTTAAACACAGCCATAAAATACCATAAGTGGTGTGCAAATGTCAAACTATATAAATTAATATAACTAGTCCGAATAAAATTGTCATGTAAATTAAAATAAAAAATGATAAAAATTAAAAAACAATCATTATATATTACAATTAACTAAAAATTCATTAATTCATTAAAATCAAACATTTTGTTTTCTTAGTATTTAAAAGTATATTATTTATAGAAAACCAGTTTGATATTTGAGATAGACTATTTACATCGTTAAAATTGTTTTATTCAGATTTAACTTAAAAATAGAAGCACAATATAGCGAATATTGTTAACAAAGTAAGCTAAATCGTTTATATATACTAAGAATAGAAAAGGACCTAGGACTGATCCCTGAGGGACACCCATAACATTAAACGATCCGGTTGAATTAAAAAATAAAGAATACACACTTTTTGTAATCTTTAAGATAAGAGGAAAAGAGATCAAGCTTATTGTTATTAACACCATAATAAATCAATTTTTGCTGAAGAATTTTATGCTGAACGCAATCAAACGCCTTCGATAAATCACAGAAAATACCTATAACATTCCAGAACAAGCCAAAAAACATTTAATTATTGAGAACACTAAACGCTTAAATTGAAGCAAATAAGTCACGGGTATAGCTTGTTGATAATAAAACAAAACGAATACTAATTTCTTACCCGCAATATCTTCTAACTGCGCCATGCTGGCTTCGTCTAATAGTGGAGGTAGTTTCTTGGAGAAAAAGTCCTTCAAAGCTGTTGCTACAGCATTCACTGGGATGTCTAGAGCCTCTAAATCTATATTAGGATCTGATGGGAAAAAATTAATGTAAATCAATCAAATCTTTCGTTTAATGCTTTTTATTTGAATTGATGGATTCCCCGAATGTTAGGCACCTCGATATCCAAAGAAGTTTGTGTATATATTTCTGTTTTTCTGCGGATATACGAACGTATTTTTATCGTTTCCAACATTTGTTGACGTTAGTTTAAGTATAAATGTATATAATAGAACGAATGATTTTGATGGTATATGATGTGAAGTATTATTTTAAGTGACAAAAAACATGAAAATATAGCTACAAGAAAAAATAATTCTTTAGAAACTAAAATGCAAGTTTTTAGATGATTAGATACTGACGGACGTCATATTCAAATTTATGCTGGCTTGATTGGCAATTATGCAAATTAAACTTGCGATTTATGCGAAGTTAGTGTGTCTGTTACATTTTCCCAACTAATACGATAACATCACAAATGAGAAAAGAGTAGGTTACCTTCATAGAATTTACTAAAAAGCATGTCTACGTGCGCCCTATTCCCTGGTACTCGGTAGAGGCCTTCAGACGCCAGCCCTTCTCGCTCGATAAAGTCGACGCACTTCTCTACGAAAAGAGGAACGCCGTGTGGACCCTGACAACAAGGCCATAAGTCAAAAAAAAATTAAAACAGAAGATAAATGTAACCAAAACTTAGAAATACGAGCATTTTGACTCCGTTTGGACGTTTAAACCCTTAGATCTAGAAAATGAGATGAGACAGAATTGAAGGACGAGAAAGGACTTAGGGACCAGTAAATAAGCCTTTCAAATTAAATTAAGGACATAGACACATTGAAAAATTCAAGTAAAATTCAATTAAAAAATTCTGTGCACGACAAAAGATGGATTCTGTGTCCAGCAAAAATATTGAAGTTAAAAACAAATTCAAATAAAACCAAGTTTTTTATACACTAAAAACTCAGGGATTAAATAAATAATGACAGACAATTTACAATTTTTAAATGGCTAAAAATTATCGAAGACTAATACCCTAAATCCAAATCCATGTCAATTTAGAAAAAAAAAACCCCACAAAAATCTTAGTGTACTTACTTAGCTTAGTCTTATATTCAATTGTTATCTTAATCAATTGTATGTTGCATTCAGTTTAATAATTATTATTGTATTATTTTATTTACTAGTTTTGGAGTTACATTTGGATGTGGTGTTTACCTATAAGTAGTTTTATATTTAGACTTAGTGTAATAATATAATAGAATACGTGTTTGAATGATGTAAGTGTTAAAGCTGTTGGTAAACCAAATATTTAGAAAAATCAAAGTAAATAATATTATACAAACGTAATGATAATATTAATTTACTTTAATCGACGAGAACAAATCTATCTAAGATCTGTAATCATTGTTTATAATAACATCCGCAAAGTAACAGGTAATTCTATAAATGACTAATACAATACCTGAGGACCCCAGTTCTGAGCTGCTTGTGCGTTTTGTATATGTGCCGCGTTCTTTTTATCTTTGCTTTTTGAAATTTCCTGGAAATTAATGACAAAGTGTTTAAAATATGGATGCTATATTCGATTGGACTGGATTTCTAACTTATACGGTATTTTGATACTTCAATCTAACGGCTTTCCACTAATTCTGTAAATCCATCTGTTCACCTTGAGAATGGTAGACCAATCATCAAAACTAGCCCACCACTTTGATCAAAACCACAACCAACCTTCGAACTGCAACGCCGTTTAATTCTACATGAACTTTACAGTATAAGCTACGTCGATCCCTCTTGTTTCTTTATATATAAAGAATCAACATCTTCCTGCCCTTATCCCACTCTAAGTGGGATCGGCACAACATGTTATAAACATGCTGTCACATGATTTGGCTGCGTTATTACGACCGGCCGCCTGCCTGACGTCAACTTACCTCAGTCGTATTTTACGACACCTCGGTAAGAAAGAGGGTAGTCTATTCCACTAAACTGGATACCACGCGGTGGGTCAATTTACCTTAGTCGCCTTTTACGAAACCTCGGTAAGAAATGAGGGTGGTACTATTCTATTCAGCCGGATACAACAAGGCGTTGTTTCTTTATATATCTCGTGTCCGTAATCACCTTGTGAGTGTTAGACCACTCACCAAAACCAACTACCATTTTTGGCCAACACCACGACCAACACCTTTGAATACCAGCGCCCATCAATTGTACATCAACTTTGCGACGATATAAGATTAGTCGATCTGTCTTGTTTCTTTATATATCTCGTTTATAACGATTTCATATTAAAAAGACACTCAAAGATTAGTCTAATCCGCTGAAAACTTTTTGAAACTTCTTATAAGACCCATAATAACCTAACAAGTTTCACACGCACACGCAATAACTTACGAATACTTAATTGCGCACGTACTAATGCGTGCATTCTACAAAGCTATGGTAAACAGTTCAAGTTGTTTTATTTATTTAATTTCTCATTGTATGTACATATTGTAAGAAAAGAGAACAAAAATAATATACAAAGACCTAATATCGGATCTGTTCCAGTGAACCTTTGACTAACAGAAGGATAAAGACTAGAAGTGAAATACAGGTAATATAAAAAGAAAGACAAATAAGGAAAAACTATGTATCTAGATAAATATTAGCATTCAAGATAATAAAAAAAGGAAAATGTAAAAAATAAATTATGCAATATATAACAGTAAATTAAACAATTTAATTATAAATTACATTTTTGTTAATTAAACAGATAAATAAAGATATGTTTAACCCATTAACAACACAGTTTCGTTCAAAACATACCTTATGCCGTCGGTCGTGCTTGCCGAACGCGGTGGGTCTTCTGCGGGAATCAGCCGCACTAGAAGACGAGTTATCTTGAGCCGATGATGGATATTCACCCGATAAAATCTGATACAAGAATTGTTTACAAATATCAAATATATATAAAATATGAAAAAATTTTAAATATTTTTTTTTTTTTTTTTCATATAAACTTTATCGCAGATTTAGCCGTGTGGTATTCGGCTGCATAGAATAGGTTAACCTCATTTCTTACCTTGTTTTAAAGACTAGTTTAATTTACCTTATGCGTGGGTTCGTGGTGCGGAGGCGGGGGCAAAGGCCTGGGCCTTCGCGTCTCACCATCTGAGCTGCCTTCACTTGAATCACTAGCTGCTGTATAAATAATTACATTTGAGTATTATATCAAATCAAGAAGTGTTCTCTATTAATATCCAATGTTTTATTCAAATATATCGTAAATAGGATAAGACTAGACGACAAAATAAGGTTAAAATAATAAAATAAAAGTTAATAAATTTATTTTATTTCAGTAAAATGTAATGATAAATTAATATTAATACAACCTTGATAACTTAAGCCTCGATAAGTTAAAATCCTTAGTCACTTCAAAAAATAATCTGCCGCCTTCCCGTCAGAAACCAAAACCTCTATAGCTTCAAATACAAAATTGGTTTTTAATAACGCACTCTGTAACTTAAACTATTTGCCAATGTCAGTTATTTCGAATTCTTCGTCTTCTTCAACTGATAGACGTCCATTGCTGGACATAGGTCTCTTCATGGGATTTCCACAAACTCAAGATTTTGTGCCGATTGTATCCAGCGGCTCCCCACGACCTTTTTGAGGTCGTCAGTCCATCTCGTAGGGGGTCTGCTGACATTGCGCTTTCAGGTGCGAGGTCGCCATTCAAACACTTTGAGACCCCAACGTCCTACGGTCCTCTGCACTATGTGCCCTATCGCCACTATAGCTTCGCGACACGCTGAACTATATCAGTGACTCCGGTTCTTCTACAGATCTCCGAATTTCTGATTTGATCAAATCAGAAATGCGGAGATCATCTTCTTCTAAAAAGAAGATCAGAGAAACTCTTTAGCTTGTTTCATCGCCCGCTGAGCGACTCTGACCCTTCTTATGAGGTCCATAATAGCAAACTATAAATTTCGAATAGAATGCTCAAAATTGAAATCTCGGAATTTATTACTTGCATGTGTTCACCTATTAAGAGATCCCTTAAAACAGTAATTGAAGCAGCGATTATAATAATTAGGCAATTATAATACCTGCATTGTAAAACATCGAAGCTACTTATCATTGATAACTAATATAAGAAATCCTAAATATGTATTATTTTCAACTCCTTACGCTTTCGGGTACAAATAGGACAAACTCAAGACCTCCCTCACCCCACCTCTGTAACACAAACCCTTGATAAGTTAAAAACCATTTAACTTTAGAATTTTAGTGCTTCCCTTGTGGAATATTATTCTGAAGGTTATACCAAAAAATCAGCTATTATACTTTGACGAAAGTAGATTGGTATTTTCAAAATCTTGAGTACCGTTTATCTCACAAAGCCACGATGATCCAAATACCATAATGTACCATCGTTCTTATTTGTATTGGGTGCATGTACTGACAAACTTTCAGTTTTTATAAAATGACAAAGGTCTGGGGTTCACGGACTCTCGCTCTATTGGATTTAATTTAAAGTTATCAAGATTCTACTGTATTTACGAAAAATTCAACTGACCCTTATCTTCCTGTGTTCTCGCCCTATACCCAGTTGGTAGTTCGGGTGGGCCCACGAACATGCCCAGCTTGGGGACTCTGGGACTCTGGACGGCAACTAGGTTACCTAACGATCTGTAAAAGTATATTATAAGCAAATTATTGTAAAAATCTTAAATGAATGTCCAATTGAGTTACAAGATAAATCCCTTCAATAAGAATATATTTATTGAGAAGTTTAAAAGATATTTCTTTAAAACTAATGATATAAACCATATTGTTTGATTGTATAAATTTAAAGTTAACATACAGGTATACAAGAGTTTATATAGAAACAGCTGTTTCTATATAAACTCTTGTAAACCTAAGTTTCAATAGCCATTGAAAAGATAAAATTAAAAAACTAATATTATTAAACATAGATTTAGAGAAATAATGCGAAATCCACACCTTCATATAAACCCAGCGTAGTTTTCGAAAGGTGTGTTTATATATGTTTATTTTATGTATTATTGTATTGGATAATAAATTTAAAAAAGTAATTAATACTTAAAACTTATGTTACGTAAACCTTATCAAACTTAGAAGTTGACTGATTACTTTAATTTTTTTTTTAATAATGGTATATTCTATATGAAAGACTAAAATATTTATTTCTACCAACCCATGACAAGATAAAGAAGGGTTATGGTGACGCAAGATAATAAAAAGTTTTAAGTAAATGTCGACAACATGTAGGAGAAATAAAATAATATAGTTATATGTTAGCTTAGTGTAATGTTATGTCCTATAAGTAAGTAACGGTCTGCTACTATCCCACTGCTAGGCATAGGCCTCCTCTCACCGTTTTTGGAGTGACGGATTGGAGCTTAAGACCTACCACGCTGCTCCAATGCGGATTGGTAGTTTTCACATATCCCTAAGATTCTCTAGAGATATTCAGGTTTCCTCACGCTGTTTTCCTTTACAGAAAAGCGTGTGTTAAATTGCAATTATCAATTAGACACATAAGTTTTAATTTAAAAAAAGTAACCAATGAGGATGTTCTACGGCGAGTCGGACAAAAACGCAATTTTTCCCAATCATCAAAGAACGCAAAGTTGCATACCTGGGCCAGGTACTCAGACATAGCCTTTACGGGCTCTTGCAACTGATAATGATGGGAAAAGTTGCTGGGAAGAGGAGACCCGGTCGTAGAAGGAAATCATGGTTACGTAACATCCGAGAGTGGACGGGAATCAAGAGCGCTCCCGAACTCTTCCGTCTGGCCACAGATAGGAGGGCGTATGCAGAGCTGACTGCCAACCTCCACTAGTTGGAGAGGCACTAAAAGAAGAAGAAAGAAGAAATTTTAATATAAAAACTCATTGGTCGTCTCTAGAGATTCACACGGTTGAACCGCTGGGCTAACACAGCTTATTACGTCCTATATCCTGTTTTTTTTTCGGAAACAATAAAAAACGATGAATGACTAAACGCTTAAGTTGGGACGAAAGAACTTTAGGGACACCAGTAGTAAATAAAAAAATAAATATTTACCTTTTCTTGTAGTGCCTGGGTGCGTGGTGTGCGTGGTGCGCGTGCCGTCGACGTACGTGCGCGCGCGCTCCGCCCGATGCCTCGCTTGATCCAGAACTGTCGGTCTCCGAGAAAGCTGGCGTAAAAAAATTAGAAACAGTCAAATATACGTATTATACGAAGGTTGCCTAAAACTTACAACAAATGCTTTAACTCTATCGACCCTTTTTGCACATCTAGAAAATCTTTCAGAAATGCAATCTTAAACAACATTGAGTTACATAACTCATAATCTTCTTCACCAATCATCACATATATAGTCTCATACAATCTCATACATGTCCATATACTTTATAAAAAATTTACATCACATACACTACACATATACTAACACAAACAACCACACTAACACATAACACCATCATACATAATTTTGTTTACATATTTTATTTTTATTTTTTTCTTGATTTGTTAACTTTAATTTAATTAAAAAATAATGTTCAACTAAAAAAGATTCTTTGTTTTTCTATTTAAATTTATTAATTATAATATGTCTATTACCTACATAGTTTGACTCAATGTCTAAAATGTTTAATCTAAGAAATGTAATCCTTAATGGCTTATGATAATATTTTTATATTTAGAGTAATTTAGTCATAATAATAGCTGTGGATTTTTTATAAAGAAATAAATAAATAAATAAATATTGATATCTTTCTTCTTTTGTCGCATTCTTCATTCCTGAAGGTCGTGTCCTTGATGAAAGTCCTTTCATAGTTCGTATAATATGTCTCCATTTCTCTCGATGTTCGGCTTTCCTTAGGGCGGAAGTTACAGAGAGACCAGTAAGTGCGGTCACTTGGTCACACCAACGGCTAGGTGATCGGCCGCGGGGTCGTTTTCCTTCGACCTTCTTCTTCTCTTCTTTTGGTGCCTCTCCAACTAATGGAGGTTGGCAGTCAGCTCTGCATACGCCCTCCTTTGCGTGGCCAGACGGAAGAGTTCGGAAGCGCTCTTGATTCCCGTCCACTCCCGGATGTTTCGTAACCATGATTTCCTTCTACGACCGGGTCTCCTCTTCCCAGCAACTTTTCCCATCATTATCAGTTGCAGCAGCCCGTATCGGCTATGCCTGAGTACGTGGCCCAGGTATGCAACTTTGCGTTGCTTGATGATTGGGAAAAGTTTGCGTTTTTGTCCGACTCGTCGTAGAACGTCTTCATTGGTTACTTTTTGGGTCCTCGATATTGACATCAAACGTCTGTATGCCCACATTTCGAATGCTTCTATACGTTTCCTAAGATCCTCTTTTACGGTCCAGGACTCGCAACCGTATAGAAGCAGAGGCCAGATGTAGCATTGTAGAAGACGTACATCGCAAGGTCCTTCGACCTTGCCCACTACTATCAACTTATCGAGGTTGTCTGGTTGATGGCGAGCAATGTGACCAAAGTATCCTAGGATTCTTTTATAACATATCGTAAAAACGTAAACGTATAGTCGTAAAAACGCAGCCAAATCATGTGACAGCATGTTTATAATATGTTGTGCCGACCCCACTTAGAGTGGGATAAGGGCAGGAGGATATATTTTTATCTCTTATTTATATTTAATATTTTTATCTCCTAATAAATTACCGAGCAAGGCTCGGTCACCCAGGTACTACGACCTAAAGAGTCCAAAATTCAAAAATTGTCAACATATCTTACATGGTTGGTGTAATGGCGTCTTGTCGTGCCTTCGATGCCTCCTCAACCTCGTCATTGATGGTGCTTCCATGTACTCGTTAGTTTCCTTTATCTGCAAGACAATATTAGTTTTTAAACACTGTTAAAAAGAGGCTGATACAGAAAGCCTACTATACTCTTGAAGATTATTTAGAAGATAAGAATGTGTGGATATAGCTCTCTTTGAACCTGTACAAGACAGTAACGACTTAATGTAAATAGTATTAGGAATTATATTTTTGAAAACAACCGCCGAGTTTCTTGCTGGCTCTTCTCGGTAGGAACAGCTTTCCGAACCAGCAGTAGAGTTGACGATTCAAAAGCACTTGTTCACAAGTTTATTTGAATGAAGAATATTTTGAATTTGAATTTATGGAGTTGGGACTCACACCCACCATGCTGCAACGTGGATTTGCAGATTACACATATCCCATTTATACTATAAAGATATACATATTTCCTCATGCTTTATTATAAATTAGGTAATTGATACAATTAGGCTTTACTTTGCAGAGGTTCATAATGAAAAGATTATTTTGCTATATTCGCGATAAATGAAAATATATGTAATGCTAAATGTAGAGCGTACTATTCGTTCTCATACCTGATACATGCAGAATTTGTAAAAACTCATGCACTACCCGCCACCGATAATACAACCATACACAAGCACTGCACACATTCACCACCACAATCGCAACAATAGTTTCGCCCCGTAACCGAAGCATCGTCAGGAGATAGACTCCACGACAATATTTTCTATTATCGCGGATTATCGCAAAATAATATGTTTTATAAATTAGGTACATAAGTATTGTGGTATACGGTAGAGTAGAATAGACCACCCTCATTTCTTACCGAGGTATCGTAAAAGGTGACTAAGGTAAGTTGACCCACCGTGAGGTATCCGGTTAAGTACAATAGACCACCATCTTTCTTACAGAGGTGTCGTAAAAGGTGACTAAGGTAAGTTGACTCGCCGTGTAGTATCTTGTTGAATAGAGTAGACTACCTCGGTAAGAAAGAGCATACCGAGATGTCGTAAAATACGACTAAGGTAAATTGACGTCAGGCAGGCGGTCAGTCGTAAAATACGTAGCCAAATCATGTGACAACATGTTTATAACATATGCTGACCCCGTTTAGAGTGGGATGAGGGCGGGAGGGTGATGATTATTATACCTGTGCATATTGTGCGTCCAATTCGGTCTCCGAACTGACGCCGGACGGATGGTGGTGGTGACCACTTTGCTGGCTGCTCGAGTGGGACCAGCCGGAACGTTGCGACTGTAAAGTATATACAGTTCAATTATCTAATATAAACTTCAATTAATATATGGGACATAAACACACACGCTCGTCCGTCCCCAAAGTAAGTAACTTAATACTTGTGTTATGGTAGACAGACAAATGGTGAATATATACTTATATAATTTTTAAATACATACTTAAATACAAATATACACCCAGACTCAAAGACCAATAAATTTATTTATAGAAAATTTTGGCCCTCGACGGGAATCGAACCCGCGACCCGCGGAACCTCTACCCACTGCGCCAACGGGCCAGTCAGCAATTAATTATTTATACTGATTATAAAAAATATATACAGGATGGTACCGACCATGCGACATTAATTTTAATTTCAGGTACATCAGCCTAAAAAAATTTCAATTTATTTAGTAAAGTAAATTAATCACAGAAATTATTTTACGTTTTGAATAATATAGATACATTATGTAAAAAGGTGAATGACCGTACCCCATTCCATTTCGTATGAATTGCATAACCTTGACCGAGATACGAAGTGAGTTACAACAAGTGCGAAGGAGATAAAACTATAATGCTAATGTTTTGTCCTGTTTTTTGAATAAGCACGCCAGTATTTTTAATTTTATGATTGATCCTTAAGAAATTATGTCGAAATTAAAATTAAAAGCAGGTAGCCCCGAATAGAGTAATTCAACGTCATCGCGATGGCCGCTCATTGGCACTCAGTTGGTAGATGCTACGCGAGACAAACGTTAACTAACTTAACTATTGAGTTTTAATCCGACAACCGAGATCTTATTTCGAGTTTTTCGCCGCTTTCAAACCTTAAATTTGATACTCCTACTTATATTATGCGAAATAAAGACATTACAATAAATGTTATTTAAAATTAATTTAGAAAAAAAATGTGGTGAAATAATTACACGGGAAGTCCGTGAAATTGGTTAACAAAAGAAAAATTATTATAAATAATAGATTACCTTTCTTTCCCTTTGATGCGGAGGTCCTATCGTGATATGCTGAAGAGCATCGCTGACCATCGTATAGTTGTTCATATCCAATTTACCAGGTTGCTGTTATTAAAAATATTATACTTTTAGTGGAAGACATTTTCCAAAATAATTTCATTGGATAAACCCTAATTACTTTACTTTTTAAATATGTTTATATATGATAAAAAGACTACATGTGGTATACGGCTGAATAAAATGGTACCACCTTTATTTCTTACTGAGGTGTCGTAAAAGGCGACTAAGGTAAGTCGATCTGCCGTGTGGTATCCGACTGAGTAGAATAGTACCACCCTCATTTCTTACCGAGGTGTCGTAAAAGGCGACTAAGGTAAGTCGACCCGCTGTGTGGTATCCGGCTGATTAGAATAGACCACCCTCCTTCTTACCTAGGTGTCGTAAAATACGATTAAGTTAAGTTGACGTCAGGCAGGCCGGTCGTAAAAACGCAGCCAAATCATGTTACAGCATGTTTATAACATGTTTTTTTTTTTTTTTTTTTTTTATTATACAGGAAAAAACCCCTTATGGGTACCGCCGCCCGACGGGGACAGGCGGCGGTTATGTCGGACTCGCACCGACTAAAACGACCTGTGTGCTCCACCACGCTGCCGATGGCAAGGACAGGGTATCATTGTACATTTTGCCCCCATCCCGCCGACAGCTCTGATCCCAGAGAATAAACACCTCCAGGTAGGGGCCCCTCGAAAGAAAAACCCCCCTCCGCTAACCGGTGTATCGGGAGCACCAGATGCACCGACCGCCTCGGGGACCTGTAAGCCAGGTGTCCGATGTACCCCGTTCGGAACACCCGAAGGTCCCCAGTTAGGGCGGCAGACGATGGGCTTGGGCGAGTCACTAACACCTGGACTCACCAGCAGCAGATTGGATCCAGAACAACAGTTCGTGGAACCGCTCCGCCGCCTCCCTCCGCCCCCCTCCGCAGAGCTAAGGGAGGCCATCGCTGCCCACGATCGCTCCCTGCCCACCGTGTTTGCTATGTCACGGTCGACAGGGAGAGATCGCGCCCCAAGTAGGGGCCCCAACGCCTTGGTGGGCGTTTCCGCCCCCACCGGGTAATTTTTTATAGAGGTTTTCTTCCTCGCAACCCGAAGGTCCCCGTTCCCATTGCTGGGCTTCCGGGTTTCGCCGACGGTGGCCGTAACCATGTCCAGCCAGACTTAGAGTAAGCCCAACTGGACCCGTCGTTCATTAGGGACTTCACCCCAACCCCCCTGAAGTCCCCGGCCCGTCCAGATTGCCCTCTGCTAATCAGAGGGACAACTGGATTGGCCACCCCTCAGTGGTCCGTTCGCCAAGACTAAGCTTGCCCAGGGTGCGCCACGAGGAGGCCGACCACTTTGGCACCCCATGTTTATAACATGTTGTGCCGACCCTACTTAGAGTGGGATAAGGGCAGGAGGATATATTGGATAATAATTACCTTGAGCGTCTGCGAGTGCCGCAACCGTTGGTGATGCGGTGCGGGCGCGCGCGCACGGCCCGTCGTAAACGCACGCTGCCCGTATCCAGGTGGTTGCCAAAGACCGCCGCCATCTGACCATACAATTAACTTATTTTGAATATTACACAGATATTTGTTCAAATCAAATCAAATCTTCTTTATTTGCAGACTATGGGTCATATAAAGGTCTTAAAATTAATTAAATACAGCCATAAACTGCCATAAGTGGCGTGCAAATGTCAAAAATATAAATTTATAAGTTACATAAATTAAAAAATCAGTTAAAATATAATAAAATATAAATAGTTCAGTCCAAGTATTAAATTATAAAATTATGTAAATTAAAATAAAAAATGTCAAAAACAAAATCATTATATACTACAATTAACTTAAAATTCATTGATATCGTAATAACACTGTTCCAAGAGGTAATTAAACAATTTAATTTTAAATTGGGTAAAAGGCAGTTTCTTTAAATCGTCAGAGAGCTTATTAGCTTTGTTTATTGTATGTATGTGATAACTGCTGTAAAGAAAATGAACATGAAATCTATACTTATTATATAACAATGTCCTCCAAAAGATGTCTATATGCGAAAAATTATCTCAAAATTTAAACGGATTTTTGTACACTTTTCACGGAAAGCTAGTGCAATGCTTTCGGAAAGTTTAGGTTAGTAACGGTTTTATGTTAATTGTGCTGAAGAGGTCGCGCAGTTGTAAATTAACTCTTTTTGGGGACTTGAGTCGTATGCACCACGTAAACTAACAAGGATACACTAAAGTAATGTACTAGAGAATTGTAAATCTACAAAAATACTACATAAAAGTCCGAGACAGCATGTCGCTATCTCTTATAGTTAACTCACAATAGCTACTTTGTGTCTTTTGTAACAACGCCACACGGGCGAAACGACAGGCACAGCTAGTATACATTAAAGAAATCCATACTTCATGGAACATAAAAGTCGTTAAGGACAAGTTTTAGTCGAAAAACATAAGCTCGGGATAAACTTTGATTTGCCTCTAAAACTCTATTAAAACGTATTCAGATACAAATCTATTCGTTTTTGAAAACTACAAAATTTTAAATAAAAAGAAGTTTATACAAACTATTTTTAAAACCTAAAAATTGCAACTGCACTTAAAAAAAAATTGCATCGATAATCAAATCAGTACGTTAAAAAATGAAACATGCAAATACAAAATTACTACTCAAAATTAATATTTAATTATTTTTATCAGCGTAACTAAAGAAGGCAAACGTAACTTAATGACGTATATTAAAAAAAATTCTAATCACGACGCAACTATTAATTTTTGTAAGACATCTCAATATCACATTACACGCAATGGAACAAAAAATAAATATATGATTCATGCAGAAATAAAACCTCAATATAAGGCACTCAATCTATCTCAAAATTACATCTACAGACGAAAATAAACCTTCCTACAAAGTGATAGTGTGCATAATCGATAGTCATGCAGTCACCTGACTCGTGCGTGCTCAGCGAGTCCTCCGAACAGTTCAGATCAGCTGCATCACAATAATACAATATCAAAGTAAAGTAAAGGCCTATAATTATCCCACCGCTGGGCATAGATCTCCTCTTTCCATTTTATTACGCTACTCCAATGCTAGATTAAACATATCCCCAGAATTGTTTAGAGATTTTCCTTGTGTCTGATAAGTTTTGTGGTAAATATTGTTTGTATATATAGAGTGTAATAAATTTCAAACATCAGTTAGACACAAGTTTTAACAGAAAACCTTTTTCGTGCCGTTAGATTGAACCCATGACCTATCGAAGAGGTCGCAAGGTCTCACCGCTGGGATGTCACAGCGTCATAACACCATGTATAATACCTTACATATATTATAACCTTAATAATAAAAAATTAAAAACTGAACAATATTACCTAAAAAATTTTTTTTTTATTATTATTCCAGACAGTTCCATTTTTATTTCCATTAAGTTTTATATACAATGAAGGAAAAAATCGTGATAAAACCTACATAATATTTTATTGAATAAGTCGCTGCCAATCCATATCGGAACAGCATGGCGATTGACTCCAGAAAATAGAACAGACTACTACTTTACTTCACCTTATATCGGTAATAGTTCGTTTTGACTTAAGTGTTCAAACATTCTAAATTGTGTACTATATTGTTTTTTCCTATTCACAAAGGGAAAACGGGATTATTTATGCCAAATGTTAGTCCCGTATATAAGCTTCAATCGTTTTAAATTTCATCAAAACTGCTTCGTGCAATCGTGAAAGCTTAATAGACGGACAGACTAATACATATATAATTATAAAAAACAACGATATTTCTACTTTACACTTTTCCAATAAATAAAAAGGAATTTTCCCAAAGTCAACTCATTTACTCTTTCGCAACAACTCAATGACACGTTATGACATTTACAATGTTTTTTTTTTATATTATCGACCAACTATTTGAAACCAACTTGTTGTAACATAATATTAGGATGGATATCCAAGCACTTCGCCCGTAACGGTTGTTAAATGGATTAACGAAGCCAAAAGGATTATTTAAGTTACTGGTATATATTTTTCGATACTTACGGGATAGATCCGCATGCATTCTGTGATCGGGAGGTGCAGGCTCAGGGGGCGTGCTTGGTGGCGGGTACACACTAAAACCTGTAAAACCATTTGATGGGGCACTTAGATACACTTTTCCCTATGCCATGGAAGTACAGACGGCCAATCAAAAAATATTGAATTCTATTTTAAAAAATTATTATCAATTCTTGTTTGTCTTTAATTACCTATACTTCTGGAGGCCGGCCCGCCATCAGTTCATGATTTGCCCGAGTGGCCCTTAGTCTTAATAAGTCTGTGTAACCATGCTCTATACCCTTCTCCCTTATTCCCAGTCAACCCTTAACCGAAAGAAAAAGTACGCGATATACTGCGAGGAGATTCAAGCCTACACATTACGCAATAATTGCTGTGACAAGAATCATCGCCCTCATATATTTTTTGCGCATTAATTTAATCATACGCATAACTATTTTTCAATATATCACTATGTGTGAATGCTTTTTACGGAGGATACGAACGAACTAACTGTAGATTGTGTAACTGTAGAAGTGACATTAGTGTGTCCTTTACAAATATAGTCTAGGTTAGTCTTCCTTCATCGTCGTTATACCCGGGGTCCTTTTGTGGAACCCCACTTTATCCCTACAGTTAACAACTTTATCCTCCAGTTAACAACTTTATCCTCCATTTTAAAAATACATCTACAGATAGTAAAGTTTTGAGATCATGGGTACAATTAATTTACCTATGATTTCAAAACGTTACCATCAAGTTTAGTGTAAAAATATTCCTAATAAACCTATATGTTTAGTCCGGTTCCCCAAAAAAAAACATGATTTTTTTTATCCTCTGTTACAATACTATATAAACTGTAATTATACCAAATTTTATCAAAATTCTTTTAGCGAATTAGACTTGAAATCATAAGAAAATGATAACGACACCGAAATAAATTGCAGCTCAAAACTAACTACTATGGCTAAACTAAACTAGCGACTATGGCTGGAGCAAAAGTTCGAAACACTAATAGACTTTTTTCGTCCAAGTACATTTGGCAGTCTCAAATTGTTTGAATAATAATCTCTACATCAAAAACTCACATAGCAATAATATTTATATAAGCCTCCAATTAAGACGTCACACCTCAAAAAGTCATTACAAAGTTGTGGTCAGTAGAAAGGACATGCTGAATAATGCAACATCGAACAAAAAAAAATATACATGAAGAAATTTGACTTACCTTTTAAGAAACCTCTGTTCTTAGAGTTATTCAAAGTATCGCTGTATTCAGAGTCGATATCGGCCCTGGAGTCAGGCCCGATGAGCAAGTCCAACGAATTCGTCAATTTGTGGCTATCCATTCTGTGAACAATAACTAAATATAATCTACGGTCTTATTCGGTGATATATTGTAAAAAAATTATAGTTTACTAGCTTTTACCCGCAACTTAATTTGCGTGGATTATTGTCGTGTGCTAGGTCGCTAATAAATGGCGCTTTTTAATGTCCTATTCCTATAGAATTAACAGGATTTCTATAACCTATATGTTAAGCCGGTGTATAAGAAATAATTGTGCCAAGTTTCATCTACAGGAATAGGATACTGCATCGCGCCACTCCACGCACGACCACCCGAGGGACGTTTCCTGCCTCGCGAGCTCCTGCGATCACCGTCACCGCGGCCCGACGCGGACGACGACGGTGACGATGAGGACGACGCGACGGGCGAAACCATCGGATTTGACACCACTACCGGATTTGACACCACCACCTACTTTGACACCACCACCGACGTTGATACCACCACCGGAGATGACACCACCCGATCCCGATCCTGTAGGTCACCTAGGTGACCTGGGCCTACAGCCCGAACACAGTCCAGGCCACAAAGCATGCGAGGACCGGCCCGGGCAGAGGTTCGCCTCGAGGCTCGAGCCTAGGGTATGCGAGAAGACCCCTTGCTGACGAAGTAGCGGGTAAAAGCTAATGTAGACTAAAAAAACCTTCTAGTTTCTAGTCAGCAACAGAAAAAACACTACACAATTGAAGGTACTAATACAACGCCTACCGCGTAAAACGATGTTGTCTTGTTTAAGTTTGAATTGAAACCTTAGTCTTCCTGGCAATACTCACTTGTGGTCTAAATGGTAGGAATGCAGGCGTGGCGGCGGTGCGGGCCTTCCGGCCGCAACGTCTGGTAAGTTGTGCGGGTTGTGCGCATTGTGCGTGCGCGTGTGCGGCGCCTCCAGACGGAACGCACGCTCTATTTCACCTTTGCGTTCCCATACCTCCTTGAAGAATGGCGTGTAGAAGGCCGCTGCGAATAAAATATCTCGTTGTTTTTAATTGAATTTTAATTTAAAAACAGTAAAAATATGTTTTTTGTTTTCAATAAATTTTTACAATTTTTCTGACAGCTGTTCTTTTGTTTATTTAACCCATGTCATAGAGATATTTCAAATATATCTTTATATACAAACAGTTGGTTTTATCGTTTTTATTTATTACCTAAGGTACCAATTGATACAATGTGTATTTGAAACTAGTATGTCCAGCCCGCTTCGCCGTGCTTAATTTAAAGATAAATTAATTTCCGGTAAAAAAAATCTCCAATCGCCACCAAACTTTACAGTATTATCCGCTGGGTCATTTTGAATATTAAAATTCAACTTTTTTACGTTATATTTTAAAATCATACATTTAAAATTTGATAGGTAAACTCCACAATACTACTCTACAATAAGGCAAATCCTGTGCTGTAGATATTGACAATAACTTTATTACAAAAATGTTTTTTTTGTATGTTGTTTAACGCACGCATGTCGGTACTTATGCGCCAACGTTTATGTAATTGTGTATTTGAGGAACATGCGTACTTTATAACAATATCCGAAGGAACAACAGAGGGATGAGCTCGTATTGGTTATGAAAACTCGGTATCGTTATATATAGTTTAAATTTATGAGATTAGGAACTCTTGCTGGTACCAGACAGGGGTACCAGCACATGTTTTATTCTATTTCACCCATTTTCCCATGATGTTCCAAACGACGACAGTTCATGCTCCATCGAAGTAGTGCCACATATAACTTAAATTTTCCAAGTCATTGATATATGTCGCAAACTCCAATTAATTTGGACCTCTCATGTCATTTGGTACACTATCTTTGTAATTAAGTTCGGAGGTCAGGAGAACTCTCCGATTGTGTGCCATCTTTTTTATTTCATAGTATCAAAGTCCCGTCCATTCTCACTCGCTCACTTGTAACTCACACGTCCTCTCCAATTCTGATTTGGATCAGGTTCTATAACTAAGTAGCGGCCTGTTACTATCCCACTGCTGAGAATAGGCCTCTTCTTTCCGTTTTTGGTGAGGTTTGGAGCTAAGACCTACCACGCTGCTCCAGTACGGATTGGTAGGTTACACATATCTCCAGAATTCTCTTATCAATTTGCAATTATCAATAAGACATAAGTTTTAACAGAAAAACTCATTGTTGTCTGCCCAATGCGCTGGGCTACCACAGCTATTTCAGATTGTATACTCACATTTATTCTCGGCGCTGGAAGTGTAGGTTGTGAAATGAGCTCCCAATCTGTCGGCCGTAGCGTTTCCTTCCGTTATAAGGGCGTGTCCTAAGTCAGTGCCAAAGAAAGCGTTCGCAGCGGACCCACCGCCGTCAGTAACGGCGACCATTTGTATGGGCAAATTCGGGACGTTCATTGAAAAGGCGCTAGAAAAATGCATATACCAGTTTGATAAACAATATATACTGACTGATAATACGGCGGACTTATCCCACAATGATCCCTTTATGGGATAAGTCAGCCTTTGTGCTCTTTTTTATAAGCTAGTAATATTGTTTTTTACTTTTTACTTTGTAACATTTGCAACATACTATTTTTAGTTTTGTGAAAGATAATGGAATTCGTGTGAGCCTAACAGAACCCAAAAACAGACGGTTTTTTGTATAGTTTTTATTAAAAGATTGCAAGAAAGTGCAATTCTAACGCAAGGTAATATATTACGGGTTTATTTAAATTAAGATAGGAAAACTTAGTGACACGCTGATTTCTACGAATTGGACGAATCCACGGGCACAACTAGTATGTTCTAAATTAACATATAAAAGTATTATAAAAATTTGCGTCCAAAGAAAGCGGATCAAACGCCCAAGCTCCCGGTATGTAGGACTCCAGACTGAGAAACCTCCTCACATTAAAAAGTCAAGAAATACTGCCTTATTTTGCCCTTGATCCAAATATTAAGCGAAAGACGCTTGAGATATTGGTCGAGGCTCACCGGTAGTAGACCGTTTACCGATACAACAATAGGAACAATTGACGAATCAATATTCCAAATGGTAATATTATAACTAAAGACAACACGGTAAAACAATTTATAGAAACTTACTTTAGTGTTGCCAAACTAGCTTTCCTTTTAGCCGAGTAAATCAATATGAATCCATGTATAAGTTCTTCCCTGAACTGACTAGCGCCGTGAAAACTCGATATAATCACCTATAACAAATTATTAATCTCAGGTACATTGAAAATTGAATTTTTTATCTACTCTGATACTATAATACAAAGATTATAAACTGAAACCAAAATTCTTATGACAAACATTACGTACAGGGCAATAATTAAAAATTAAAAAGTTTTATTACGATACAGGCCTTGTATGGACACCTGTATCATAATATAACTTTTTAATCATAACGATACACCTTTACAACCTCCAGCTGGACCAAGGAGGTTGAACCTCTAACTTAAAAAAAAGGTTTCAATGAACGAGTCCGCGGCGACGCAACACGCATGCGCAATTGATATTTGCGCCTTGGTACTAACATTTGCCATTAAAAAAATCTTTTCAATATTTAAACAAAGTTTGGTTTTTATTAATATTGTTTTACGTTGATACTATAAAAAACTCGCCTGCGACTCGTTTTTTTAAAACACACTCGTGCTATAAGAACCGTTATTATGCAACAGTATCGTAATCTACTATATTGCTAACACTAAAGCAAGATGAATAATAGGAATACAATGAAATCATATCGATTAAAAGTTAATGACCTCGAAAGAAATCTGGAAAAAACTGGTAAAATCAATAAGCAAAAACTTGTAAAGTTTGAACAGGCAGTCTATGTCATAGGCCTTTTATCTCGGTACAGAATTCATCGCAATAAGTTTGCGCACAAGTAGCTAGTACTATCTTAAAGGACGGGGCAAAAAGATAAATAACATTAGGTCGCGAAAGCTTTTTTTTTTTAATGTTTCCTACAATTATTTTTCTAAAAACAGTGTTCACTGCTTCTTTTTTTTAAAATGAACTAACAGATCTATTAGTTTATCCAATATCTGACTTACACTTGATAATCGAAAACGACTGCTATGAATTCTATTTAAAATAATTGCAAATTTGGATTTTATTACTACAAACAGTAAAATTGTAGTTACAGCTTAACTTAATAAATTAATCGATGCATCCTATAAATAAATCAAAATAAAATTACGTAACAGAGAAATTATTTATTTATTTAGCTATTTATTGTCCTGTCTATTTATTTTAAATGAAGCAATTTTAATTACCTCGACTTTCCTCTTTGAGTCTCCTAGAAAGGTCTCGATAAGTATCGATCGGTCTCCCGTAAGAAAACAAGCACGATGCAGAAGTAAAGGGCTCAGGACCCTCTCTGGAGAGTAAGGGTCGTCGCAGAACATGCACACCATTATACTGGAAATAACAATAAATTATTATTAAATTTTAGTAATTTTAGAAAAAATTTTAGCCGTGGTAGCCTAGCGGTAACACCGTGCGACTCTTTCGAGGAGGTCACCGGTTCGAACCCGGGAAGACACCAATGAGTTTTTCTGTTAAAAACTTGTGTCTAATTGATAATTGCAATTTATCACACGCTTTTCGGTGAAGGAAAACATCGTGAGGAAACCTGCATATCTCTAGAGAGTTCAGGAGATATGTGTAACGTACCAATCCACACTGGAGCAGCGTGGTAGGTCTTAGCTCCAATCTTCTCTCCAAAAAACGAGAGGAGAGGCCTATTCCCAGCAGTGGGAGAGTAATAGGCCGCTACTTTACTTTTTTTTATTATTAAATTTTATTTATTTATTATTATTAAAATTCATATCACGGCGTATACTGTAAAAGGGGGAAGTCTAAAAGTCGAAGACGAGAAGTGAAAGATTAAGATTATAATATCACTCTATCCGAAGAATAAAATCACATGTCCAATGTATAAGCATAGGAAATGTGACTTTGTTCTTCAAATGATGAACATGTATGGATATGTAATGAGGGATAAAAATCATATGACCAAATAAGTGTTAAATATGAATGTGGATGGATTTGTACTAGAGGGAAAAAAGAGATTGTGTGACGTATGACATGCTATATGAAAAGTAGCGCTAGATTTGATGAATGATAGGAGAATAGAAGCTAAGAACATGTTGTGCCGACCCCACTTAGAGTGGAATAAGAGCAAGAGAATGATGATGATGGCGATGATGCTGTAAAAAAATATCTCTAGCTCAAGTAGTATTTTCCCAGACAGTTTATTAAAATTTTATGATTAGTTTATAAAAATATAAGTAATCTAAAATAAAAATAAAAATTGATTTATACATAAGTTTCAGTCAATAGAGTACTTAATTGCGTATCGAGTACACTAACAATAAATTAAAATACCCTCATTTATGTATTTTATTGCCCTATTGCTGTAAGAAAACTGCTTTAGGATGAAGCTTCAATTCAATTTAACCAGAATTGCTCCAGTGGATAAGTCTAGTATGTTGACTGGCCCGTTGGCGCAGTTGGTAGTGACCCTGCCTTCATCTCCGCGGGTCGCGGGTTCTATTCCCGATTCTAACAACATTTGTCATTTGTTGGTCTTTGAGATTAGGTGTATTTTTGTATTTAACATTCTATATTTACCAGTGGTATGTCACTCATAGTACAAGTATTAAATTGCTAAGTTTGGGGACAGACGACTGTCTGTGTCAACGTCCCATATATTTATTTATGTTAACATCGTTCACCTCAAGGTTATTTAAAAAAAACAATTATTTACATTGTTTTTCATTATACCAGGCGGAAAGTTGTATTTTAGGTCCTATATGTTATCCCGGCGTATAAGCTGTAATTTTATGGACATTTATAATTATTGCTTAGCGGCTTAACCTTTATAAGTAGCATTTATAATATTAGAACGGATAATGGCTTCTACAAATTTCTAACTTACCGAATATCCGCATCAAAGCACACTATCAAATCCCTATACAAATGAGCGTAGCTGGCTTTCTCCCTGTTGGCGCGTATCAACTCCTGTATCGCGTCCGCGGTCAGGGCTTCAGTTCCCAGTTCGCTCACAGACGCTTCCAAATACGAACAATGTAGACTGAAAACATATACATAGTATCACATATAAAATATAGTACATGGGTGACCCGAGCCTTGATCGGTAATTTTTTTTTTAAATGTGGGAATCGAACCTAGATTTTGAACCTTTTTTGATTCGCGCGTTACCATTAGGCTGTCTCCGCTTTGCGTTTGATAGCTCAAATTATGAGTTGCTATCGATTCCTATTTTCGTAGTTTTTTAGTGCCCAAAATCAGGGATAAAACAAGTTTTAAATATAACCTAGCTAGATCGATTTTTCTCCCCCAAAACCGCCTATATGCTGAATACAAGATTAACTCATTTAAATATATAAAATATATAGTGCTACAGAAATAGTCTTCAGAGAAAATATCGAGAGCAACACTGGAAAATGTAGTATAGCTTGGACACTTGATTAACTAAACGTGGGCGGGCAAGATGTGGGGACGAATATTTAACGAATGCCAAAAATTTTCCAGCGACGACATTAAAAGGGCAATACTAAAATATACAACTGGACTCCTAAGTAGCGAAATTTGGGTGAGTCCAGATGTGGATGGGGCTTTGCTTAGCTTTTTTTATTTAATTATACATGCTGAGTTAGTTATATCTCACTTAAAGGTGAAATATACAATAGAAAACTATAATTTAGAAATTTATATAAGTTTTAAATAAACTATATTGTATATCACGTTGGCATCCCAATAAATAAATAAATCCTTAATCCAGCTTGGATATATCAACCAAATCACTGTCTCAGTCATCGGCCTATATTCCACATACCATTCTAAGCAGAATCCGAAACACTCTCACAACTACATTTAACACTAGTAAAGCTTCTGCACTCTGGACTCTCCAATATACAGTGATATTCTTTACTTTTCTAGAAGTAGAAAAAAGTTGTCAGAGCTTAGATTATTATATTTATTTATTTATTTATTTATAAGGCCTACCAACTAGAAATCATATACATATACTTTTGAAACTAATTTTAACAATACAACATCTTTCCTATATGTTCCTAAATTACAGGTACGCACAGCATTTATTTATGACTTCAAACAATAATTGATGCAAACTATACTAACATATAAAATATAAAAACTATACTTATATCCTGAAAACTACAAAAATATGATCATTAAAAAATGTAAAATACATAAACTATGATCATTAAAAAAATGGAAAAGCGTAAAAAAAAAGAAATTAAAAAGGGCTTATTTAGTTATAACGATATTCTTGTCGCTACAGACAGTATAAAAAGTTAATGACTTAACGGCATTACAAAAATTGTTAAGGCAATTGAGATATCAAATGTTATACTTGTCTGCCAGATTCTGTCCCTCTTCCTGCAGCCTGGCTAGTTCCTTCTTATCCATACCTTCATCTTGGACGAACATCACTACTAATGGCAAGCCCTGAGGACAAAAGTATGATGAGGTCTCTTAACTAAAAAAAATACTTCTAAAAGTCACCTAAAGCCAATCGTATTTTTTCAAAATCTACTTAACGGATTTTTGTACAGTTTATAACAAAAGATAGTGTGATTGAGGAAGGTAGATAGATATTTAAATACTTTATTTTATAATTAATGTATAGAAACCGGTTATACTCACATCTTATTTTATCGGATGAGCCCGACTAGTGAATAGTGGTGAAAGAATTTTTGAAATCGGTCCAGTACTTTTTGTGTGATAACATTACAAACATACATACAAATTTTTCCTCTTTTTAATATTAGTATAGATAACTGAAGGTGAAGTTCTAGAAGGTGTAAGTTAATAGTACGTTACAGATAAATTTCTGCGGGATAGGGATTTACGCGGGAAAATCTTTGTGACACACTGATTTTACGGGGGTGAACGACACATAAGTAAGTAAGTAAGTAAGTAAGTAAGTAAGTAAGTAAGTAAGTAAGTAAGTAAGTAAGTAAGTAAGTAACGGCCTGTTACTATCCCACTGCTGAGAATAGGCCTCTTCTCTCCGTTTTTGGAGAGAAGGGTTGGAGCTAAGACCTACCGCGTTGGTTTAATGAGGATTGATAGGTTACACATGTCTCCAGAATTCTCAAGAGATTTGCAGGTTTTCTCACGATGTTTTCCTTCACCGAAAAGCGTGTGATAAATTGAAATTATCAATTAGACACATAAGTTTTTAACAGAAAAACTCATTGGTGTCTGCCCGGTTTCGAACCCGTGACCTCCTCGAAAGAGTCGCACGGTGTTACCGCTGGGCTACCACAGCTCTGGGTGAACGACAGTGAACGACACATAATCTCTAAAAAAAAAAATGTCTCCACACTGCGTAAATCTCGGTAAGAGCTTTTCGAACCAGTGACTCCATTAATCATATCGATACTTGACGATTTAAAATGCTTGAAATAAAGATTATTTTGATTTGTTCATAATAATCAATCTTAATTGCACACCAAGTAAAGTCACAGATTATAATTACATTAAAAGAACTACAGTTTAATAAATTAAGCTTTTTTAAATGGCTAACGTACCTGAAATGGTAGTTTATCCTCTTGCTCCAGACTAGATAACAGTGTTTTCTCCGCACACCCTCTTATGTATTCGAACGATTCTTGATCTTGATATACGCAAAAGTAACCTAAAAGAAATTGTCGTTTGAAATAGCATAACAAGTTTAAGCTTGTTGCAAATATAGTTAAATAAAAATTTTTTATTTGAAATTAATTTATTTTTCATTTAAAAAAATTAAATTATAACATGATATCGACTGCATCAAATTAATCTCCTCATAACAATCTACTTGTCTTTTTTTTAATTTTCGTAAATTATCATCGGGACTGTACCAGTAAGTAAAATTTCAGCTCAATCGGACCCAGAGAAGTAGGTCAAATTTAACTTTCTATCTCCACATACATACATTGCAAGTTGAATAAAAGCTTTTAATTTTATAATTTGGGTATAAGATTCTATAATAAAATTCCACAATCAATTTTAACTTTGCCATTACAGCAGTTTAAAAACACTATTAAGGAGAGGCTGATACAGAAAGCCTACTATACTGTTGAGGATTATTTAGACGATAAAAATGCGTGGATATAAATATTGTTCGACCCTGTACAAGATAGAAACATTAAATGTAACTAGTATTAAGAATTGTATTTTTTAAAAAGAGCAACCGCCGAGTTTCTTGCTGGCTCTTCTCGGTAGGAACAGCTTTCCGAACCAGCAGTAGAGTTGACGATTCAAAAGCACTTGTATACAAGTTTATTTGAATAAAGAATATTTTGAATTTGAATTGAATTAATAAAATTGCTTAAACGTTTAGAAATACTAGAATTATTTATATACCATTGGGTGCGAAGTCCCGAGGCGGTTCGGCAGCGAAATCGTCCGTCCGTAGACGTTGCTCTACCCGCCACGAGTGTCCGTTAACGCTGATGCGTCTCTCACTATCGCACCCCGCTATAAGACGCTTGCCGAATTCCCCGGCTATACCTTCCACCTAAATTCACAAATCAAATATCACTACTTATTCTAAAACAAAGTATCCCGTCATGTATGCCTGAACACGTTAACTCAAAAGTTACTCAACAATTTTTACGGGGTTTTCTCAAGTAAACAGAGAAATTCATGAGAGTGAAAGAAAGACGTACATCGCTTAAATAACATATACAACAAATTCAAAGCAATATTATTTTAAATGGCGTATGCCGTGTAGTATCCGGCTGAGTAGAATAGACCACCCTCTTTCTTACAAAGGTGTCATAAAAGGCTACTAAGTTAAGTTGACGTCAGACAGGCGGGCGTTCAAAATATATAGCCGAATCATGTGACCATATGTTTATAACATGTTGTGCCGACCCCACTTAGATAAGGGATAAGGGCAGGATAATGATGATGATTATCTAAAATAGACAAAGATGTATATGTAAAAGTGAATCACAAATATTAGTAAACGGCTTTGATACAAATCTAAGAGACGAATACCCATATTCAGTGGCCACCGATAAAATAAAAAACTTATAGACAACAAATACAAGAGATCCGTATAGTTCTTTACAAATTGCCCAATCAGAACTTCGCCCAATCAAATGATTATAACTAAGGATGGACGGATCCATTGTTGGAAGGGATAATGGACATTCAAGAATGTAGACTGGTGAACGCACACCGAGAAAAAAATTATTATATATTATTATTGCTCCTTGGTTTACCTATTATTGGTGTAAAGACAAACTCATAGAATCACAGAAAACTGGTGTAATCTAAAAGAAAAGAAATAACTCAAAAAAGTCGCAGGAAATTGGTGAATTCAGGTACATTTTGTGGCATAAAGTCTTTTAGGGACATCTAATCTGATGGTAGACATATTCGTTAGAGAGAAACAGGGATACCTGAAGACAATATAACTTAGTTGAAGATGGAGAGGGATAACTTATAAATCAAGTCACTTACCCCTAATATAATAAGGTTGATCTGGTTAGTATCGGTAGTGAGTGCCCACGGCGCAGCTGGAGGGCCCGCGTGGCATTGGGACTCACTGGATGATGTCAGGGAGCTGAAATGAAATCACACTTTAATTGGCAATAACTAATAACCAATTATTTGTTTGTGATGTTTCAAAAACTAAAAAATTTAGTGAAAAAGGAATAATTGAAATTTGAATGACGTTCTACATGGTTGGGATCAACCGCATGTTCTTAGTCGGGTTAATGAAAAATGGACAGTTTAAAGTTCGGTATATCCGACTATATTTGGTTGATTCCAACGGCCGTGGTCGCGAGCACATTCCTCGAGACAGGATACGGTCTGTGGTCACTTTCTTATTTTCTTTTTGGTTTTCTTCTTCACTCAAGCATAAACAAGTTATTGCCTCAACGACCTTCTGTTGCTTTAAAAGCCAAGGAGCCATATTAAACCTTTACGCTTAGAAATCCGGAGAAAACTGACAAATTGTGTCAAACGCCCGACCATGTAAAACGAATACAAAAATTGGTTGACCGGACCAAGGACACGATATTAGGTACGAAACTCGTTTGTGGGTTGAGGCATAGTATTCTATAATAAAAATCCGCAATCAATTTTAGCTTTGCCATTACAGCAGTTTAAAAACACTATTAAAGAGAGGCTGATACAAAAAGCCTACTATACTCTTGAAGATTATTTAGAAGATAAGAATGTGTGGATATAGCAACTGTCCGATTCTGTACAAGATAGTAATGACTTAATGTAACTAGTTATAAGTATTATGTTGAAAAGAGCAACCGCCGAGTTTGTTGCTGGCTCTTCTCGGTAGGAACAGCTTTCCGAACCAGCAGTAGAATTGACGATTCAAAAGTACTTGTTTACAAGTTTATATGAATAAAGAAAATTTTGAATTTGAATTTGATAGTCGGCGGGCGACTGCCTTTAACACTTTTACTTACCCAACTCTCGTATTAAGTATAACAGGCAGCGTTGCATCGAGACAGTTGGCGGCGGCAGGACAATGTTCCCTCATAGGGCAATGGACGAATCCGAGATGTTGAAACAGCATCAATTTCCGATCTTGCTCCATTCGATCCAGCATTTTGTATCTGTAGTAGTGTACGAATTAGTCTTAAGTAATATTAGAATTAAGTAATATTAGATTAATTCGGGAATAACGTTCGCGATAAACAGCAAAACTTGTTTATTTTGCCTACTTCCATAGCATTATGTCCTATGGAATATTGCTATGGGGTAAATGCGCGGATAGTGAAAAAATTTTTGTTTTACAAAAAAGTGCTGTACGTGGCATTTATAATTTAAGACCGCGTGATTCCCTGCGAGAGAAGTTTAAGGAAACAGGTATTCTTACATTTGCTTCACAGTATATTTTAAGCAATTTAATTTATGTACATAAAAATATAAAGAATTATAAAACGATAGGTGATGTATACAATAGACAAAGCAGGAACCGACATAAGCTTGCGGTTCCTGCTTTTCGCCTTGCAAAAGTGCGTAACTCGTTTGTGGGTTTTGGTATAAGATTCTATAATAAAATTCCACAATCAATTTCAGCACTGCCATTACAGCAGTTAAAAACACTGTTAAAAAGAGGCTGATACAGAAAGCCTACTTACTATACTCTTGAAGATTATTTAGAAGATAAGAATGTGTGGATATAGCTCTCTTTGAACCTGTACAAGACAGTAACGACTTAATGTAAATAATATTAAGAATTATATTTTTAAAAGAGCAACCGCCGAGTTTTTTGCTGGCTCTTCTCGGTAGGAACAGCTTTCCGAATCAGCAGTAGAGTTGACGATTCAAAAGCACTTGTTTACAAGTTTATTTGAATAAAGAATATTTTGAATTTGAATTTGAATTTGATATTTCATTTACGGAAAGCTCTTCTAACGTACGAAAAATTTCACGGGTAACATATTGAATACAAAAATTACCGTTTTTCGTTCGGGAACAGGGGCGCATAGCAACTTTCGATTCCACTAGGGATTGATTCGAGGGGGGCAACTTTCGATTACCACTAGTGATTGATAATATATCGCAAAATTAGTATTAAAGCGACCTAATTCAAAATTAGGGTCAATCGAGTTTGATACATTGTAATCCTTATTTCAATGCCATCTATGACACCACGCTACGAACTATTATAAAGCTAGTGTTTGCTTTCTCTTTAAAGTTATTGGTCTATATAACACTCACGAGAGTTGTAGGCGCTAGATTTTGCCATACTTTAACTTTTTTGCCATACTACAACTTTTTTGAATTCGGTCACTTTAATGCTAAGCGTCAAGTCAAAAACGACAGATTAACGGAATTTTCGGAAAAATACAGAATCACAAAGATTTACCTGAAGTCATCTTGGAGAACGTCAGTAATCTCTTTTATGTCCTCTTGAGTGATGGTCCCAGTGGGCGATATCCTCTTGAAATGGTAGAACAAATCCGCGTGCTCCAACAACAATTCCTGACATAACAATAATAAAAAGAATTAAAGAAACTAAAAAATAAGCACGCTTTCGAACTAAAAACTGAGAACTAGCGAATAATATCATAGGCTAACCGTTTAACTAGGACTTCGCCTGCAAGGCAAAAGGACACAGAAGTAGGACGAGAACGTACGAACAAGAGAAAATACAGATAAAAAAACTCAAAATACGATATGCAACTAAAAAGTAAAAAACAAGGAAAAATATGTATAGGTTGTTGTTTTTTTAAATAGATAGAGTTTAACTCTACCTATTTAGAAAAAGTTTTATTTTTCTTATTAAATTTCGTAAATACTCGTATATCTTTTCATATGAAAATTCCAAAGATGTCTAAATTAAAAGAATCTTAGAATAATATTCCTTGCAATGATGATTAGTTACTAATAATAATAATAATTATTTTTTTTTTTTAAATAGAAATATTTAAAAATGTATAAAGTTAGGTTTAAGAAAAATAAATGGAATAATAATTATTATTATTTTTAGTAATTTTATTTATAATTAGAAATATTTCAAAATGTAAGAAGTTAGGTAGGTTTAAGAAAAATAAATGAATAATAATAAAAAATAGTTTATTGCACAAAATAAAATAGAAAAATATAATAATAAATAAATATATGGGACACTTACACACACGGTCGTCCGTCCCCAAAGTAAGTAACTTAATACTTGTGTTATGGGTGACAGACAACTGGTGAATATATACTTATATATTTTTTTAAATACATACTTAAATACAAATATACACCCAGGCTCAAAGATCAACAAATTAATTTAAAGAAAATGTTAGCCCTCGGCAGGAATCGAACCCGCGACCCGTGGAGCCGAAGGCAGGGTCACTACCTACTACGCCAACGAGCCAGTCAAACTATAGAAAATAATATAAAAATATGGAAAAATCTTAATAATACTTATGAATAACGCAAATGCGGCCTTATTACTAATAGTATTACACTAGTAAATTGTTAGTGTTTTTTTTTTTTATTGCCTTAATTGTAAGTGCGATAATTTATTTAAAGTTTCAAAATATGGACACCTCGTTGTTCAAAGGCGTCCTTCATCTTCCTCTATTCATTACTAGTATGTCCAACCCGCTTCGCTGTGCTTAATTCAAAGATATATTAATAACAGTTATATAAAAAAAAAACAACAATATTTGCAGTATCATACGCTCGGACATTTTAAAAATTTCATTAAAATAGGTCTAGCCTTTTCGGAGTCTATAAAGGAAGTCCTCTAAAAGGAGTAGCGAAATACGAAAAAATGCAAGTACCAGTATCATAGTATACGACCGTTCAACTTAATTTTTTTTTTTTAATAAATATATGGGACACTTACACACACGGTCGTCCGTCCCCAAAGTAAGTAACTTAATACTTGTGTTATGGGTGACAGACAACTGGTGAATATATACATATATATAATTGTTAAATATATACTTAAATATAAATATACAGCTAAAATTGACACATCTTTTTTTAATTTGCTGACCGATTGAAACAAAACATATCCTATATGTTAAGCGAGGTATTTAAGCTACATACTACTGAAATCAGCGTCCAAATCGGATTAGCGGTTTCCAAGATTAGCGGGAACAAACACACAGCGATTTGACATCTCAACGATTTTATTATATGTATGTATGTATAGATGAAAAAGCTGTGATGGCCTAGCGGTGCGACCGTGTGAATCTTTAGAGACGATCATGGGTTCAAACCCGGACAGACACCAATGAGTTTTTCTATTAAAACTTATGAGTCTAATTGATAATTGCAATTTATCACACGCTTTTCGGTGAAGGAAAACATCGTGTGGAAACCTGCATATCTCTAGAGAATTCCGGGGATATGTGTAACCTACCAATCCGCATTGGAGCAGCGTGGTAGGTCTTAGCTCCAACCCTTCTCTCCAAAAGTGGAGAGAGGAGGCCTATGCCCAGCAGTGGGATAGTAACAGACCGTTACTTACTTATGTATAGATTACCTGCAAATTATGTTTCGCCCTCCTCTGTAACTCCCTCTGGTGTTCATCGTACACCCTCTGTTGCTGCTCCTCGGTAAGGGCCTCATAACATTCCCTACCCATAAGCAACACTCTAACTTCTGACAGTTGCTTCCCGGGCGTGACGTAACCAGTTTCTTCTAGAAGACGCTTAAATTGTTGACACCATCTAAAATATTTAAACATCACTTCACAATTCATATATCATCCTCCTGCCCTTATCCTACTCTAAGTGGGGTCGGCACATATTATAAACATGTCACATGACTTAGCTTCGTATTTTATGACCGGTCGTATGACGTCAAATTAGCTCGGTAAGAAATGAGGGTGGCACTATTCTATTCAGCCGGATATCATACGGCGTATGTATTAAGATATATTATTTTTAGTATATTGTAGAATTTAAGTCTACACTCACTCGTAGTTTCTCTGTTTCTCTTGCGCTTCATGTAAGTAGGTCTTAAATATCGCGGCAGCTTCATTAGTTTCTAGTATATCGTAAGGAATTTTCTGTGACTGACCTAATGTCTGAAAAAAGATTAAAAAACGCTATTTAAAATATCATATAAGGTAAAACTAAAGGTCAAATATCTAATAACTCTCGTCCCCGACTTCACCCGCAAAAATTATATCAAAGATTTTTCCAAATTGAAATTTTACCACAAAAGTAGTTATTGTGAGTTAACGAAAAGAGATAAGACTGTGTATTAAGTTAAGCGAACAGGCAGAGTGGCGGTGGACGTATCCAATCGCGGAAGCCACCACCCTTGACCTGGATGAGTTTGGCCAAATGGGGCGTTTCTCAGCAGTGCATCGAAAGAAAATTCAGTAGCGACCCACTTAAAATCGGAAGAAAAAACCAAAAGAGGTAGAGAAATGTTGCCGGGGACTTTTTTGTAGTATATGTGTAGATCTACAATTCTCTAGTACATTACTTTAGTGTATCACTGCTAGTTTATGCGGCGCACGCGAGTAAAGCTCCCAGCAGGCGAATATTAACGCACGACCTCTTCAACACAATTTACATAAAACGGTAATGTACTAAAACGGAAACCTGTCGGAAAAATTACACTACCTTTTAATAAAAATCGTACATAAATCCGTTTAGTAGAGTTTGAGAAAATCGATCACACACAGACAGACAACTGGGGACTTTGTTTTATAGTAAGTAGGTATATAATCTTGCATCTGGTTCTCCCGATGCATCGATTAGTGGAAGGAGGGGCCACTTTTAAAGAGGCCCCGACCCAGAGGTGGCCCACTCTGGGGTACAGAGTCGCTGTTGGCGGGGATGAGACTATGTGTACAACGGTACCCTGACCCCACCAGCAGCGTGGTGAAGCATGTCAGGTTCTTAGTCAGAAAAAAGATTAAAAACGCTATTTAAACTATCATATAAGGTAAAAGTAAAGGTCAAATATCTAAAGTAATAATAAAATTATTTTGCTATAATCTGCGATGAAGTAAAATAGAAAATATATATAATGCTAAATGTAGAGTGGACAATCGGTTATCATACCTGATACATGCAGGATTCGTAAAAAACACATGCACAAACCTCCACCACCGCCACCACAACACACAAGCACTAAAGCACGCAAAGCCTTTGCGATTTTGGTCGTGGAGTCTATCTCCTGATGATGCTTCGGTTGCGGGGCGAAACGATTGTTGAGTTTGTGATAGTGAACGTATATAGTGCTTGTGTATCGTGGTGGCGGTGGTGGAGGTTTGGGCATGTGTTTTTTTTTTTACGACTCCTGCATGTATCAGGTATGATAACCGATTGTCCACTCTACATTTAGCATTATATATATTTTCTATTTTACTTCATCGCGGATTATAGCAAAATAATTTTATTATTACTTTTGTATTATGGATCTCCGCAAAGTAACGCCTAATTCTATAAATTATTGGTCAAATATCTAATAACTCTCGTCCCCGACTTCACCCGCAAATATCATATACGCAAATGCAATGCATGCATGCAACGCAAATGAACTTATTTTTTATGTAAAAAAAAATAAGTTAATTTGCGTTATATGCCATTCTTACCTGATATCTCGCTCTCTCTCCTACTCTCAGGGTGGTATCTGCGTTGAGGGGACTATCAGGCTCCGTACCAGATCCAGAGCCACCAGAATGTGCTCGACCCTCGCTGAAGTATACAGAGAAGTCTCTATGCGACCTCAGTTGTCGCAACACGACACCCCAATCACTAGAAATACAAGATTTAGCTAACTTTAAAAACCTTAATATCAAACGGACTAGCTGAAACGGTGAACTTCGTATCGCCTATAAATTATTTTTTTTGCATATTATAAAGTACATCACAATGGAGGTACCTTATTTTAGTCACGATCTAGCCTTAAGGCTAATAAGCAACTTAATTTTAACCTAAATTTATAAATTAACTTATATCTATCAATAGGTCCAATGACTTATCTTAGTCTTTCTTACTGTAGGAGACACTTCGTTCTTGTGTTCTTTTTCAGTAGCAATAATACTACACTACACTATCACTATATTACACTAACTCAAAAGGCTTTGTCCTTTTCAGTCTTCTCACTAGTCCCTTAATATCGAGAAGCTGGATAGCCTCGATGTTCATGCGTATAAATGATTTATTTGGAACTTAAGACTATACTATTGCAAACTATTATATTAACAAATAAAATTAAAATAAACTATTATTAACTTAAGCTGTGATAGCCCAGCGGTGTGACCGTGCGACTCATTCGAGAGGGTCACGAGTTCAAACCCTGGCAGCACCAATGAGTTTTTCTAATTAAAACTTATGTGTTTAATTGCAATTTATCACACGCTTTTCGGTAAAAGAAAACATCGTGAGGAAACCTGCATATCTCTAGAGAAATCTGGGGATATGTGTAACCTACCGCATTGGAGCAGCGTGGTAGGTCTTAGCTCCAACCCTTCTCTCCAGGAACGGAGAGAGGAGGCCTATGCCCAGCAGTGGGATTACAACAGGGCGTTACTAACTATGATTAACTTAATCTAACGAACACAGTTATGACTATAAATAATTGATAAAGCTTTCAATAATTTACACAATTAAGCGTTACTTTGCGGAAAATATATATAATGCTTAATGTAGGCGATTTTGTCGTGGAGTCTATCTCCTGATGTTGCTTCGGTTGCGGGGCGAAACGATTGTTGAGTTTGTGGTAGCGAACGTATATAGTGCTTGTGTATCGTGGTGGCGGTGGTGGAGGTTTGTGCATGTGTTTTACGAATCCTGCATGTATCGGGTATGAAAACGGGTTGTCCACTATACATTTAGCATTATATATATTTTCTATTTTATTTTATTTGTTTTTTCTTTATTTTACGTTGATAAAACAAATTCTTTTATAGAAAATGTTGGCCCTCGGCGGGAATCGAACCCGCGACCCGCGGAGCCGAAGGCAGGGTCCACTGCGCCAACGGGCCAGTTAGATTAAACTCCGAGTTAAACTTCCGAGATAAAGTGAAAGATTAAAGAATTATTTACGGACTTACAAAGATGATTAAAAAAAACTCACTTTTCTTGTAAGTCATCCGTAGGCAGTTGCATCCGTGCTAAAACTTGAGGTAGTTTCGCCAGTTGCTTGCGTAGTTTCTTCGCCGAGCGTTCCTCTTTTAACCTTCTTATATGGCGACGGAAGACAACCTGTAACAAAATATGACGAATAGATTTTAAAGTACTGTGTTATTGACTTGTGGGCGTACATAATAAAAAATAATAATCGGAAGAACAAACATCCGGTTCGAAGGACCATTATTCATTTGAGATGCCTTCTTCCAAACTCTTGATATACTTACTAAGTATAATTGTAATTAATAAAGTAATGTAATGTAACGGCCTGTTGATATCCCACTGCTGGGCATAGGCCTCTTCTCTCCGTTTTTTTTTTTTTTTGGAGAGAAGGATTGGAGCTAAGACCTACCACGCTGCTCCAATGCGGATTGGTAGGTTACACATATCCCCAGAATTCTCTAGAGATATGCAGGTTTCCTCACGATGTTTTCCTTCACCGAAAAGCGTGTGATAAATTGCAATTATTAATTAGACACATAAGTTTTACTAGAAAACTCATTGGTGCCTGCCCGGGGTTTGAACCCTAGACCTCCTTGAAAGAGGCGCACGGTGTTACCGCTGGGCTACCACAGCTTATTATAATTAATAAAGTATAAAGTTAATATAATTCAAAGGGTAAAAAGTTACAAGAACAACAATCAGAATTAACTAACCATAAATACTTCTTCTTTTTTATGTGAAAATATAGGTAATGAGTTCAATATATTTTAGTGATAACATTTAAAGTTTCAATAGATTTATACTTTTTATTGGTGCTTGTATATTAATTTTTTTAACTTGTTTTTAGTTTCAATTAATTTTATAGGTTATAATAATACAAGATTAAGTTTATATGAGAAGGGATACCTATTACATGAATATTAGTTTTAAATATGAATGTGAGTACATGACTAGAGGGAGGCAAAAAAAAATATGGAACGATTATGTGAAGTATGATATGCTTATAAAATGAGTTGGCGTATGAGAGAAAAGAAGAAGATATTATGCGGACCCCACTTGGAGTGGGATAAGGATAGGAGAATGATAATATAATGTTAATTTCACAATTTTTGACTATGAGGATGGCATATGCACTCAGTTTTATATTATCGCAATGCCATCCTCGCAAAATGATGAACTCGTAGTCCTTTTTAATTTTAAAGTGTTCTAAACATGTATATATAACTACATACTTGGGTCCCATCATTGCCAAACTGCTGGACGAATTTGATCCACTCGGGATAGTGGCACAACCTTTTGCTGACAGCTGACCACATTTCCCTGGAACAATTTGGTCACAATAAGAGCTCATAAGTTTAAAAAGTCGTTCCCATGCCTCAAATTGGGGCGATGTAGCTACAGAAAGATCACTTGAGGCAACCGATGCGATCTCATTTTAATACGATATTCAAAATATTCTTTATCCAAGTACACTTGGAGTACCTTTTATATCGTCAAACGTTTTTAAAGCTTCCACTGATTTCAAAGTGTACTCCTACCAAGAAGAACCAACAAGAAACTCGGCGGATAATCTTTTCAACAAAAACAATATACAATTTAATTAATTATATTGCTGCCTGGTGCGTACTACATTTAATATATGCTACTGTCACTTAATAATCATGGTGAGCTTTATGTAGCAGCATTATTGATAATTTGAGCCTGGGTGTATATTTGTATTTAAATATGTATTAAAAAATATTTAAGTATATTTTCACCAGTTGTCTGTCTACCATGACACAAATATTAAGTCACTTACTTTGGAGACGGACGACCGTGTGTGTAAGTGTCCCATATATTTATTTAATTGCAAATTAGTAAGATTCAATAAAAATAAAAATAAACTAAAATAAACGTCAACAAACGATGTTAGTTACACTTTTAAACTTGATCAAATTCAAGATTCTAAATATTCTTTTAAGGAATATTCGAATTGTTAAACTATAATGAAGTTACCATCAGTTCGGAAATTTGCTCTTGCCAAGAAGAATTGGCACAAAAATCTGTAGTTATTCTTATAAAAATTAGTACCTGGTTGACCGAGCCTTGCTCGGTAATTTTTTACAGAATAAAAAAAAGAAACAAAAAAAAAAGAAAAAAAAATTGGGTAGGTGGAGGTCGATCCTAGGTAATTTCATTTCTGTAGACCACCCGTTCCCCGATTAAGCTACGCTGACTTAACAATCTACGGCAAAAATAGTGTTTTATATTCAATGTCAATTTAAGTAATTTTTGAATGACTGAAAACAGGCATGAAACGTCATTTTTGAAATAAAACCTGGCTAGATCGATTTTTCTCCCCCAAATGTAGGTGACATGCTGAGTTTCAAGAAAATCGTTGGAGCCGTTTGCGAGATTCCGAAATATATATATACATACAAGATTAACTCATTTAAATATTAAAGATTATAATTATTTCATCTGAAATATACTCACTTGTGATCTTGGACGTGTATCCTGATAAGTTGGGTGAACGCTTCAGTCACGAAGTCTAACGTTTCTCGCCTTATTCTCAACGCCTCCGCATAGTTGGCCACCTTATAACAAAACAGTAGATGCTTTCTGTGGTTCTTTAGCCTCACCAAAAGCAAATTTTGTAAATGCTTGCGTAACTCGTAAGTAATTTAAAAGAGTAATTTATTTTAAGTGAACTATGTGTACTAATAATTGCATTTTGTATTCATTTCCAGGTTATAATCTTGTGTATTAATACTTTTGCTTCTATACATTAAAATAGATTTAACCAAAATGAACCAAATAAAAAAAACCTTTTGAATGTCATTTCTTTGGGTTACGCTGGACTACAGAGAGACATGCTTCGATATCCTAAGATATCCATACTTCTATACATATTATAAAACCATATCCCCAAAAGCTCTCTGTACGTATGTGATCGATTTTCCAAAAATCTACCGAACGAATTTTTGTACGAGTATTACTTTAAGATTTTTTACAATTTTTAAGGTCAGGTTTCATAGAACATTGGAATGGAATTTCCGCAGGATCGGGATTTATGTGAGATAAATTTTGTGACACACTGACATCCAGCGGGAACGCTTTTATGTTGAATCGGTTGAAGCGATATTTATAAAATTTCGTACAATTTAAGTTAAAATACCGAGCTAACTAAAGGATAAGGAAATCCCCATAAAAATACATACCACAATTCAAATACCTTTTTTTGTGACCTTAGCTTATATATCAAGATACTATGTAAGACATAAATAAATATAATAGGTCACAAAATAGTGGACTACGTATTAAAGCTAGCGCAGGAACCCTAGCATTTCTGTGGCTGTAATTGTGCGAGACCGAAAAGAAAGTGACAACATGGAACAATACAGAAATAAAGAAATAAAACATATATTAAAAATTATATATACATACATTTAATATAAACAATACTAAGTAAACAGAATATATTTAATTAATAACTTAAACGTAATTTAACGACAGTGTATGGGTCAATTGAGGCACTACACTTAAAATGATGTGAACGACGTTACGGGTATGACGCATCGGCGCACTAGTCGTAGTTTCTCACGGCAAAAAAGCCTAAATTTATTTATTTAAGGACCACCAGTAGCTACTACATTTAAATAAATTATTAAACTATAAACATATTAATATCATTCGTAAATTATGCAGCTTATTAAGGTAGCCACAACATGCATAAAAGAAACAATTTTTATTACTTTACTAGCTAACAATCGAATCTAGTTAAATCGACAAGTGTGCAGTAATGCTAACTTACCTTGATCCTAGCCTTAGATTTGTCCACCATTTGGGCCAATAAAAAGAAAGCTTGGTCCACGTTGACATTATCGTGACTTGACGTCTCCACAATGGGTATGGAGCCCTTGAACTCCTTTCTTTGGACCAATCTCTCAGCCTCTCTAACTCCTTGCTCACACGCCTCGTCGTTCTTGGATGTAACCAGCACTACAGGTTTCTTCAGTTTAAGAATGTTCTGGAGTATCGCTGCTAGGATTTCATTCTGGGAATAATAATCAATTACATTAATTATACATTCAAATTCAAATTATTCTTTATTGAAGCTCTTAAGAATCGTCAAATTATGCTGCTCTTAACGAAAAGAACTAGTAAGAGACACGGAGGTCACTCTTTTGATAAAATATTATCGAAATAAAATCTTACTTAATATTCATCATCCTCCTGCCCTTATCCCACTCTAAGTGGGGTCGGAACAACATGTTATAAACACAACAGTAACCTCCTTACCTGCTTCTCCCAACTTCTCCCAGGCACCAAACTGACATCGTATACGCACAGGAACCCGTCGACGCTGAACTTTCCATCAGGCATAAGTTTTTGCTCGTACTCCTTTTCTATACCGAGCTGGTTCTTGCACACGTACATCAACTTCTCAGCGGACTGTAACTTTGTCGCGACGCATCGCTTCACGTATGTCTCCGTTTTGCCCACTGCTTTAATAATTTAATAATAAACAGTTTATCTTAAAACGAAGACATAATATCAGATTTTCTCAGGATTTAATATAACTCCACAATACGACAGTGTTTTGCAACATGGGGCCCACACCCCACGGTGGAGGAGATAACTTGATTGTTTGGGGGAATTATCGAATGGCCCCCCATTCGATAATTCGCAAGTTTTTAACCCTTTCACTCTGGACCATTCAAATGCAATGCCAGATTTCAGTAGCATATTTAACGAAAAAAGTAAATTCTTCTTTTTAAAACGTTTCATTTAAATTTCTTAATTGAGCCATGAATTTTTTTATTAAAGTTATGTATGTTACATAGGGGACACTAAGAATTTAACAAAGGCTAAGTTCAGGCATCAGGTAAAAAATTGGGAGACATTGTACTAGGAGTACCCGCGACCTCGTTCGCATTATCTAAAACGTCTAAAACGTTATTGAGGGTGCCATCAAGAGCAACGTAAGACTAACATTTTTTTTTATCCTGTACTATATCATAAGAAAGCTCAGTCACTAAGCGGGCGATGGAGCGAGCTATTCTTGGGGTTTCTCTACATCATCAGAAATCAGAAATGAAGAGATCCGTAGAAGAACCAAAGTTACCGTAGCTCAGCGTGTCGCGAAACTGAAATGGCGATAGGCGGAGCACATAGTGTGGAGAACCAATGGGCATTGGAAAACGCAGAGTCGAGAGACCCACTAAACGGTGACTAATGATCTAAAAAGGTCGCGGGAAGCCGCTAGGTCCAAGCAACACGAGATCATGTAATGTCCAAATTCCATGAAGTATGTCCAGCAGTGAACGTCCATCGGTTAAGGGAGAGAGAGTCAGAGATCTCTAAAATTAAACTAGACCAACCTTTAAACGGTTGGAAGCAAGCGTCGTCCACGAACTCCGTCTGCTCGACCACTTCGAAGCGGTACTCTTGTTCATCCTGCTCTTTTTGGACGCCGCCCCAGTACAGGAAGTGGTCGTTGTTGACCACGCGGCCGCTGAAGTCGGACTGCAAATAAAAAAGGCGAAAATATAGAAGGACACATCATTTAAAGTGGGTTTACAATTCAAAATAAGTTGTAAGTTAAGGTCTCTTATAAATAATTTATAGAATTAGGCGTTACTTTGGACCCATAATACAAAAGTAATAATAAAATTATTTTGCTATAATCCGCGATGAGGTAAAATAGATAATACATATATGTAATGCTAAATGTAGAGTGAACAATCCATTAACATACCTGATACATGCAGGATTCGTAAAAACACATGCACAAACCTCCACCACCGCTACCATAACACACAAGCACTACATACGTTCACTATCACAAACTCAACAATCGTTTCGCCCCGCAACCGAAGCATCATCATAGAAACCACGACAATATCGCAAAGCCTTGCGATTTTGTCGTATATCAGGTATGAAAACTGATAGCCCACTCTACACATATCTCCAGAATTCTCTAGAGATATGGAGCTTTTCTCACGATGTTTTCCTTCACCGAAAAGCGTGTGTTAATTTGCAATCATCAATTAGGAACATAAGTTTAAAGAGAGAAACTCATCGGTGCCTTACTCGAAAGAGTCGCACAGTCTCACCGCTGGGCTATCACAGCTCTTGTTCCATATATTTATTACTAGTTGTGCCAGCAAGTTCACCCTGAAAATCAGTGCGTCACAGTTTTTTTTCTCCAATTAAAATTTTGAACATGAAAGTAGTTATCGTGAGTTGATTATAAGATATTTTTGAATTTCTTTCACCGTTTACCTAGCGCACGCAAAGAAAAGCTTTTAATTTTGCCGTTTTCGCAATATTTTTTTGCTGCTCCTCCACTCCTATTCAAATGTAATGTTTTATATTGTAAAGCCTTCCTCGATAAATAGACTATCTTACACTTAAAGAATTTTTCAAATCGGTCCAGTAGTTCCTGAGATTAGCGCATTCAAACAAACTCTTCAGCTTTATATATTAGTCTATAATTTATTCAAGGTTAATACTTACTTGACTGAGCACAGATATATGGTCAATATTGTAGTCGTCGGCGTCCGTGCGAACGAATCTGTTGCACAAACATGATTTCCCAACACCTAGCTGCCCTTTCTCTTTCTCAGTGCCTGAAAAGACGAAAAACATAATCGTATTTCTAAATCATTTCAATTAAATTCCAATTGGTACAATTCGCAAAACTTAAGATAAATATAAACATCTCTGTTCTGGAAATTGTAAATTTACACTATACATATAAAACAAAGTCCCCAAAAGCTGTCTGTATGTAAGTGACCGATTTTCTCTAAATCTACTAAACTGATTTTTTTACGTTTTTACTAAAATATAGTACAATTCTTGAGGAAGGTTTAGGTTAATAATTTAATTTAACAATACAAACGGTTAAACTGATTTTGGTGAGACTTTCACTGGGGGTTGTGGAACAACATATAGGCTACTTTTTATCCTTGAATTCCAACGGGGTCAGGATTAAAGTGGCAAAAATTTTGTGACACAAAGCTATCCACTTGGACGAGGTCGCGGGCACAGCTGGTTAACTATTAAACAAGTAAAGGAAAAAAAGGTTTTGAAGTAGCTTTTAACAAAATTCGATGTCCCTACTGTTAACCTTTGAGGAGTTCCCTCGTCTAGAGACAATCCTGGCAGCATCAGGCCATGCTTATCATAACCATGTCATTGTCATTGGGACTGGACCAGTATATAAAATTTCAGCTCAATAGGACAACGGGAAGTTGGTCAAATTTAACTCGCAAGATTCCACCTTCACATTCATACATAGCAAGTTGAATCATCATCCTCCTGCCCTTATCCCACTCTAAGTGAGCTCAGTACAACATGTTATAAACATGTAGTCACATGATTTGGCTTCGTTTTTACGACCGGCCGCCTGCCTGACGTCAACTTACCCCTGCCGTATTTTACGAAACCTCGGTAAGAAATGAGGTTGGTCTATTCTACTCAGCCGGATACCACACGGCGCGTCGACTTACCTTAGTCGCATTTTACGACACCTCGGTAAGAAATGAGGTTGGTCTATTCTACTAAACCGGATACCACACGGTGGGTCAACTTACCTTGGTCGCCTTTTACCACACCTCGGTAAGAAATGAGGGTGGTACTATTCTATTCAGCCGGATACCACACGGCGTCACTTATCTTGTTTGTTTATTGATAAGTAAATCATGTAAAGCACAACGCCGGAAACAGAAGTCAAGATGTGATAACAGTACAATAGAGAAGCTAAACAATTGATATTTAAGTGAAGGACCATTTGTTTATTTAAATTCCTCAATCATAGGGGCTGAATCCGCTGTGTGGTATCCGGCTGAATAGAATAGTACCGCCCTCATTTCTTACCGAGGTGTCGTATAAGGCGACTAAGGTAGGTTGACCCACCGTATCCAGTTTAGTAGAATAGACCACCTTCTTTCTTACCGAGGTGTCGTAAAATACGATTGAGGTTAGTTGAAGTCAGGCAGGCGGCTAGTCGTAAAAACGCAGTCAAATCATGTGACAGCATGTTTATAACATGTTGTGCCGTCCCCACTTAGAGTGGGATAAGGGCAGGAAGATGATGATTTATTTATTAGATGCTTTATTTAGCTTTAGTTTAATTTTCTATATTTGTTTATGTCATATCATCACTTTTGAGGAATAAACAATTTTCATTTCATTTCATTTTCATTTCATTATTTGAAGAGACCCAACCAACAGTGGAAATCCCTTATTTAAAAAGGAGTGTCCAAATATATTCAATACATAGAAATACATATATTAAAAATGATGACTACTTTACAATTTGTTGTTACATAATAAAGTTGATTGCAGTTAATAATGTACCATCAATATTATGATACAAACATTGTTTGTAATAAAAACATTTAATAAGCATAACAACAAAATTACATATTATTGTTATGATTATAAAATGGTATCCAGCTGAATAGAATAGTACCACCCTCATTTCTTACCGAGGTGTCGCAAAGGCGACTAAGGTAAGTCGACCCGCCGTGTGGTATACGGCTGAGTAGAATAGACCACCCTCATTTCTTACCGAGGTGTCGTAAATGGCGACTAAGGTAGGTAAGTTGACCCACCGTGTGGTGGTTGAGTAAAATAGACCACCTCTTTCTTACCGAGGTGTCGTCAAATACGACTAAGGTATGTTGAGGTCAGGCAGGAGGCCGGTCGTAAAATACGTAGCCAAATCATGTGACAACATGTTTGTAACATGTTGTGCCGAGCCCACTTAGAGTGGGATTAGGGCAGGAAGATGATGAGATGATGATGATGTTATGATTATAAAACACTAGCAATCGCCAGCGGCTTCGCCCGCGTATAAAGATTTAAACCGTTAAAGTATTTTGATAACCACAAAAATGGTTAAAGTGGATCAACCTTAAAAGCTAGACATATCCTGTTGCGGACTTTTATTTATAACTTTTAGAGGAACAATTTTGTAATAAATTATTTTTGAATAACTTTCACCGTTTACTTAGCATATACAAGGAAAGCTTTAAAATTTTTCGGTTTCGTAATATTTATTACTTCTGCTCCTCTCGTTATTATCTTAGCGTGATGTTACATAGTCTATAGCCTTCCTTGATAAAGGGACAATCTTAAACTTAAAGAATTTTTCAAATCAGTCCAGTAGTTCCTGAGATTACTGTGTTCAAACAAACAAACAAATAAACAAACAAACAAACAAACAGACAAACTCTTCAGCTTTATATATTAGTATAGATATAGATTTATAAACTGGGTGGAAAAGTGTGCGTAAAAGCATTGTTGTGGATATGAAATTGGGTAAAGTTATAAGAATAGAATAAGACTTTAACATGGCTAAGACTGATATCGAGTGGTAAACTTGTTATATGGCCATAACTACTTATTACACTATCAGCTGTTTAGTAGTATTTGTTGTAGTTTGGGGTCGGTAAAGGCAATAGGTACATGAGTTTATTCATTTTCTTCCTGCCCTTATCCCACTCTAAGTGGGGTCGGCACAACATGTTATAAACATCTTGTCATATAATTTAGCTACGTATTTTACGACCAGCCACCTGCCTGACGTCAACTTATTTTAGTCATATTTTACGACATCTCGATAAGTGAGAGGGTGGTCTATTCTACTTTACCAGATACCACACAGCAGGTTAACTTACCTTATTCACCTTTTACGACACCTTGGTAAGAAATGAGGGTGGTCTATTCTACTCAGTCGGATACCACACTGTGGGCTAAAAGTAATGAACTATACATGTATATCTATTTATGTTTTCAAATTTATTCATATAGATACTAAATTTAAAATTAGAAACAACATTAATAGTAAACAACAATAATTAGTCTATGCTTATAAAGTTGATTACACCGTGTGGTATCCGGCTGAATAGAATAGTACCACCCTCTTTTCTTACCCAGGTGTCGTAAAACACGACTTAGGTAAGTCGACCCGCCGTATGGTATCCGGCTGAGTAGAATAGACCACCCTTTTTCTTTTCGAGGTGTCTTAAATACGACTAAGACAAATTGACGTCAGGCAGGCGTTTGGTCGTAAAATACATAGCCAAATCATGTGACAACATGTTTATAACATATTGTGCTGACCCCACTTAGAGTGGGATAAGGGCAGGAAGATGATGATAATGCTTTTAAAGTTGATTAAAACCTAAAGCTATTCATTTATACTTTGCCCAATTATACATTGTATGTTGTATGTAAAAGATTATAAATCTTATCACCAATGTAACCTTGAAGAACAAAGTGTTAAGAGGTGCACAAACATAGCATCATAATAACATAATAAGCTAATACAAATATGTTTATGTCCTCTGAAATTTTTCTCTATACATATATTTAGAATTTGAAGAATCTACTTCAAATAATAATAATTTATAGAATTAGGTGTCACTTTGCTATAATCTACGATGAAAGAAAATATATGTAATTATATAGTAATTAATTATTAAGTATTCTACTCAGCTGGATACCAGCTAAACTAATAAATGTTATAGTTGCACTACATATATCAACAGACAGGTTAGAGAATCATTTTTAGATATTTTTTTAGTTTAAACATAGCATGTGAAGTCCACACCACTGCTTTCAAGAATATACTGTGTGGTATCCGGCTGAGTAAAATAGTACCACCCTCATTTCTTACCGAGGTGTCTTAGAGTGGGATAAGGGCAGGAGGATGATGACTTATTTTTTTTTATATATCAGGAATACTGTATATAACTTACCAGACAGCCCCACAACTGAAACAGTCACCAATTTTCCACCAGTATTGTCAGACTTCTTGGCCATTTTTATCACTCCAATGGGATATTAAAACACGGTAAAGTAAAAACACTTAATAAACACATCACAACACGAGATCCACTGCAAGTTAGACAAACAACACCGATAAATATGTATATAAACTTAAGTAAATAAAATAAATCAGTAAAGTTCATTAATATCTCTTTAATATCAATAGTCTTGTTATCCCGCAATAATATAGATGTTTTACATATTTACAAATCACTACATATATAAAAAGGCGAGTAAAAATAGTATTCCGATCAAATAAGAAAACGGGTAGAAAACGTAACGAGTGAATGTAACCACTAACAGATGTATGGATATTTAACAACATAGATGAAAATTAAATAGTAAACAAGCCTCATGGATTTAATATATTCTATTTTATCTATAAATAGGATCTGTGATAATGAAATATCCAACGAAATAAGCATCGCAGTGATAATTTATTGTGTTCTAGTCAGACCCGCAATTTGACACATAAAAGACATACTGAAAATCTCTTTAGAAATGAAAAGAAATATTATATTAATTTCAATTTATTCTATTACATACATATTTAACGGATTCTAAAACGTATAAATCACATTGTTCACTAAATTACTAATAATTCTCTTTACGAAAAACGCAATATTCCTTGACTGACACAACTCGCGTTGCTTTGTACAAATAAGTGTTGCCAAGATAAAACTCTTTAGTCTATATTAACTTTTACAAAATAAAGTTAATATATTAGAAGCAAAGACTAATAAATCTATAAGCTTATATTTATAACGCCATACTTAATATTATGATTGAATTTTTTTTTTATCGGTTTGCTTTTCTTAGTAAACGGAGCAATAGATTAATTTGTGATTTTTGGTACTGGGATGTCTGAACTAATGTACCATGTAATGTAATGTACCAATGTAATGTAAGAACCAGCAAGAAACTCGGTGGATAATCTTTTCAACAAAAAATAATTACAATTTTATTGATGGTTACAAGTTAAGATATAATATGCTAATTACCTCTGATAGGCACTAATATTTATTTATTAAAAAAAAATGTACCTAAGTGATATTTACAATTTACCACGTGTCTTTTAGTGATGGAAAGTATAATGTGGAAAACTACATATCTCTAAAGAAAACGTAGTAATGTGTGTAATCTACGAATCCACATTTGTACAAACTCGTTATAAGCTCTATGCAATCTCTCCGAAATATGAATGAGGATAGTTATGCCCATTGCCCAGCAGTGATATAGCGATAATGTTTAATATGGCCAAAATGTTCAGTAATTTACGAAAGCAATTTATGATGCCGAAAATACTCTATGTCAATGTTCGGATATTTAACATTTGGTAGTTTAATAACGATGAAATTTTATATTTACTTTCACGTAAATTATAGTTTAGAACTCAACAAAAATAATGTTCTCTTATTACACACTTGGTACTGAAATACCTAATTACATGATATACAAATTAGTTTGTCAACATTAATTTGTCAACAAAACAACAAAATATTAATTTGTATTTACTTAAAACAAAAACGTTACCTATTGTAATAATTTTCTTTAACGATACAAATCAAATTAACCTAAATTAATGAATTGAGAGAAAACGTTATTTTATAATTACCTGTGATTAGGACTTACGGAGCAACGAATAACAGTAGATGCAATTTTTGGCAACACTACACACCAGGGCGGTTTTACTACAGGCGCCAACACATGTTATCTCGCATCCCTCTTGCACATGTACGTATTTATGAATGAATCGTATGAAAATAGTCTCAGCTGCATCTCGCTCCACTCCTACATACATATTTTTACGCATCATTCTCATTTTGACTGTCTATCATATAACAAGTTGATTTTATCAATGAATAGGCGGTGTATTAAATTTTTAAACTTCCCGTTGTAAAGTTCTAGTACTTTAATTTTTACTAAAATGTATAATTTTGTTTTAATTTAGTTAGCAAAATTCTTGAAACAAATATCACTAGAAGCAAATTAAATGTATCAAGTCTTATTTCACCAGTAGCTGTTGAGATATTTCTTAAAATGAGAAATATAACAACGAAGAAACGTGCAGTTATTAAACAATAAGAAGAGGATTTACTTAATCATTATATAAATGTAAGTGTTGAGTTTTAATGAATTTTGTGCATCTCAATAATAGTAAGAGCTTTCTTAAAATTTACATTCTCACATCTAAATATAATAACCTAACCTTGCATGGATAGCTTAAAACCTTTAACATGCAGTATAATTTTTATTTCCTATTTGACTTAGTTATCGTTATATAAAAATTATGATATGTACATTAATTTCGATTGATGAATTAGCTGTATTCATTATTATATTAAGGATATGTCTTGCGATTTTATATAGCTTCTAGTGTCTTGTAGTGCAATAAATGATTAATAATGGAACATTAAAGTTAAAGTTTTTTAGAAGTTGTTCTAATTGATCATAAGTGTGTATCTATCTTAGTTATGAATAATTTGGACATAACTTAAATGGTCTACTTAATATTTTTTTTTAGAAGTATTTTCAATTGAAGTTGTATACTTCATTGTATTATATTAGAACTTTAAAAATGATTGTCAAGTTTTTTATAATGAGACTCGGATGAAAAGGGATTAAATAGCAAAAGAGAGCAAGTTTATTCTGTATAAAGCAATATAGGGTATATTGCTTTATATAACACTATTGTTGATTTTTAATTAAAAAGCAAAAGCAAAATTTAAATTTACGATTGATTGATTAATTGCAGATTCAAGAATCCTCAGATCCAAGATTAAGAGTAATTTTTTATTTTAATATGATTGTCACATGATGTTATTTATAGTTATGATTTGAGATATCTTTACATTTAAAGTGCTAATAAAAGATATAATAGTATGTGTAATGAATGAAAGAATAACAGCAATATTAAAAGACTGTTCTATAAAACTGAAAGTAAATATTTATGTAATTTATAAATCACTTAAAATGTGCAACTGTTCATATAATAAAAAGCAATTTTTCTACAAGTGAACCCATTTATTCTTTCTTAACAAATCAATGCATAATGACACAGACAACATTTTTTTTATATTATAGAACAACTATTCATATAGATTCAAATGCAACCTTGTTCATAAGAGGTTCTATTTGAATAGTAACAATTTTTAATTTTTTTAATTTTTTAAAATTATTTTCAGAGATGGAATAGCACTAGACTAAGTGCAACTAAAGGAAGGTAACTAATACTCAAGTGAAGCCTGAATTTATGAAGCTAAGTTAGATTCCCGTAATTTCAGCCACAGATGTAAGCGTGCACTCAAACATCAGTAGCCAAAAGCGACTGGGAAAAGAATTAAGGTTTTACATGTATTGCAGGTGCCAAATACCGGCTCTTTGCCAACCGCAACACATTACCATTACAAAAAAAAAATGTAAAAATTAATGGATTGAATGAAATTAATGGATTAATTTTACAGGAGGGCAGTCCGACAGCTGGCCTCGTGACTCCACGAGCTACGCTGGTCTGGCCTCGCTGCTGCCAATGGAGACGTGCCGCCACCCCTCACCCCAGGCCGGCCCGTCCGGCTATGCCGCAGCTGCTGTCGCTCCGCCGTCGCCTCGAGCGCTCGAACAGCGCCAGGCCGAACAGTAGCGTCAACCACCAGGACCTCTGTAATTTGAGAAAATGCATTTTAGGTAACTAATACTCAAGTGAAGTCTGAATTTATGAAGCTAAGTTAGATTCCCGTAATTTCAGCCACAGATGTAAGCGTGCACTCAAACATCAGTAGCCAAAAGCGACTGGGAAAAGAATTAAGGTTTTACATGTATTGCAGGTGCCAAATACCGGCTCTTTGCCAACCGCAACACATAACCATTACAAAAAAAAAATGTAAAAATTAATGGATTGAATGAAATTAATGGATTAATTTTACAGGAGGGCAGTCCGACAGCTGGCCTCGTGACTCCACGAGCTACGCTGGTCTGGCCTCGCTGCTGCCAATGGAGACGTGCCGCCGCCCCTCACCCCAGGCCGGCCCGTCCGGCTATGCCGCAGCTGCTGTCGCTCCGCCGTCGCCTCGAGCGCTCGAACAGCGCCAGGCCGAACAGTAGCGTCAACCACCAGGACCTCTGTAATTTGAGAAAATGCATTTGAGGTAACTAATACTCAAGTGAAGTCTGAATTTATGAAGCTAAGTTAGATTCCCGTAATTTTAGCCACAGATGTAAGCGTGCACTCAAACATCAGTAGCCAAAAGCGACTGGGAAAAGAATTAAGGTTTTACATGTATTGCAGGTGCCAAATACCGGCTCTTTGCCAACCGCAACACATAACCATTACAAAAAAAAATGTAAAAATTAATGGATTGAATGAAATTAATGGATTAATTTTACAGGATAGCAGTCCGACAGCTGGCCTCGTGACTCCACGAGCTACGCTGGTCTGGCCTCGCTGCTGCCAATGGAGACGTGCCGCCGCCCCTCACCCCAGGCCGGCCCGTCCGGCTATGCCGCAGCTGCTGTCGCCTCGAGCGCTCGAACAGCGCCAGGCCGAACAGTAGCGTCAACCACCAGGACCTCTGTAATTTGAGAAAATGCATTTGAGGTAACTAATACTCAAGTGAAGTCTGAATTTATGAAGCTAAGTTAGATTCCCGTAATTTCAGCCACAGATGTAAGCGTGCACTCAAACATCAGTAGCCAAAAGCGACTGGGAAAAGAATTAAGGTTTTACATGTATTGCAGGTGCCAAATACCGGCTCTTTGCCAACCGCAACACATTACCATTACAAAAAAAAAAATGTAAAAATTAATGGATTGAATGAAATTAATGGATTAATTTTACAGGAGGGCAGTCCGACAGCTGGCCTCGTGACTCCACGAGCTACGCTGGTCTGGCCTCGCTGCTGCCAATGGAGACGTGCCGCCGCCCCTCATCCCAGGCCGGCCCGTCCGGCTATGCCGCAGCTGCTGTCGCTCCGCCGTCGCCTCGAGCGCTCGAACAGCGCCAGGCCGAACAGTAGCGTCAACCACCAGGACCTCTGTAATTTGAGAAAATGCATTTGAGGTAACTAATACTCAAGTGAAGTCTGAATTTATGAAGCTAAGTTAGATTCCCGTAATTTTAGCCACAGATGTAAGCGTGCACTCAAACATCAGTAGCCAAAAGCGACTGGGAAAAGAATTAAGGTTTTACATGTATTGCAGGTGCCAAATACCGGCTCTTTGCCAACCGCAACACATTACCATTACAAAAAAAAAATGTAAAAATTAATGGATTGAATGAAATTAATGGATTAATTTTACAGGAGGGCAGTCCGACAGCTGGCCTCGTGACTCCACGAGCTACGCTGGTCTGGCCTCGCTGCTGCCAATGGAGACGTGCCGCCGCCCCTCACCCCAGGCCGGCCCGTCCGGCTATGCCGCAGCTGCTGTCGCTCCGCCGTCGCCTCGAGCGCTCGAACAGCGCCAGGCCGAACAGTAGCGTCAACCACCAGGACCTCTGTAATTTGAGAAAATGCATTTGAGGTAACTAATACTCAAGTGAAGTCTGAATTTATGAAGCTAAGTTAGATTCCCGTAATTTTAGCCACAGATGTAAGCGTGCACTCAAACATCAGTAGCCAAAAGCGACTGGGAAAAGAATTAAGGTTTTACATGTATTGCAGGTGCCAAATACCGGCTCTTTGCCAACCGCAACACATTACCATTACAAAAAAAAATGTAAAAATTAATGGATTGAATAAAATTAATGGATTAATTTTACAGGAGGGCAGTCCGACAGCTGGCCTCGTGACTCCACGAGCTACGCTGGTCTGGCCTCGCTGCTGCCAATGGAGACGTGCCGCCGCCCCTCACCCCAGGCCGGCCCGTCCGGCTATGCCGCAGCTGCTGTCGCTCCGCCGTCGCCTCGAGCGCTCGAACAGCGCCAGGCCGAACAGTAGCGTCAACCACCAGGACCTCTGTAATTTGAGAAAATGCATTTGAGGTAACTAATACTCAAGTGAAGTCTGAATTTATGAAACTAAGTTAGATTCCCGTAATTTCAGCCACAGATGTAAGCGTGCACTCAAACATCAGTAGCCAAAAGCGACTGGGAAAAGAATTAAGGTTTTACATGTATTGCAGGTGCCAAATACCGGCTCTTTGCCAACCGCAACACATTACCATTACAAAAAAAAATGTAAAAATTAATGGATTGAATGAAATTAATGGATTAATTTTACAGGAGGGCAGTCCGACAGCTGGCCTCGTGACTCCACGAGCTACGCTGGTCTGGCCTCGCTGCTGCCAATGGAGACGTGCCGCCGCCCCTCACCCCAGGCCGGCCCGTCCGGCTATGCCGCAGCTGCTGTCGCTCCGCCGTCGCCTCGAGCGCTCGAACAGCGCCAGGCCGAACAGTAGCGTCAACCACCAGGACCTCTGTAATTTGAGAAAATGCATTTGAGGTAACTAATACTCAAGTGAAGTCTGAATTTATGAAGCTAAGTTAGATTCCCGTAATTTTAGCCACAGATGTAAGCGTGCACTCAAACATCAGTAGCCAAAAGCGACTGGGAAAAGAATTAAGGTTTTACATGTATTGCAGGTGCCAAATACCGGCTCTTTGCCAACCGCAACACATTACCATTACAAAAAAAAAAATGTAAAAATTAATTGATTGAATGAAATTAATGGATTAATTTTACAGGAGGGCAGTCCGACAGCTGGCCTCGTGACTCCACGAGCTACGCTGGTCTGGCCTCGCTGCTGCCAATGGAGACGTGCCGCCGCCCCTCACCCCAGGCCGGCCCGTCCGGCTATGCCGCAGCTGCTGTCGCTCCGCCGTCGCCTCGAGCGCTCGAACAGCGCCAGGCCGAACAGTAGCGTCAACCACCAGGACTTCTGTAATTTGAGAAAATGCATTTGAGGTAACTAATACTCAAGTGAAGTCTGAATTTATGAAGCTAAGTTAGATTCCCGTAATTTCAGCCACAGATGTAAGCGTGCACTCAAACATCAGTAGCCAAAAGCGACTGGGAAAAGAATTAAGGTTTTACATGTATTGCAGGTGCCAAATACCGGCTCTTTGCCAACCGCAACACATAACCATTACAAAAAAAAATGTAAAAATTAATGGATTGAATGAAATTAATGGATTAATTTTACAGGAGGGCAGTCCGACAGCTGGCCTCGTGACTCCACGAGCTACGCTGGTCTGGCCTCGCTGCTGCCAATGGAGACGTGCCGCCGCCCCTCACCCCAGGCCGGCCCGTCCGGCTATGCCGCAGCTGCTGTCGCCTCGAGCGCTCGAACAGCGCCAGGCCGAACAGTAGCGTCAACCACCAGGACCTCTGTAATTTGAGAAAATGCATTTGAGGTAACTAATACTCAAGTGAAGTCTGAATTTATGAAGCTAAGTTAGATTCCCGTAATTTCAGCCACAGATGTAAGCGTGCACTCAAACATCAGTAGCCAAAAGCGACTGGGAAAAGAATTAAGGTTTTACATGTATTGCAGGTGCCAAATACCGGCTCTTTGCCAACCGCAACACATTACCATTACAAAAAAAAAATGTAAAAATTAATGGATTGAATGAAATTAATGGATTAATTTTACAGGAGGGCAGTCCGACAGCTGGCCTCGTGACTCCACGAGCTACGCTGGTCTGGCCTCGCTGCTGCCAATGGAGACGTGCCGCCGCCCCTCACCCCAGGCCGGCCCGTCCGGCTATGCCGCAGCTGCTGTCGCTCCGCCGTCGCCTCGAGCGCTCGAACAGCGCCAGGCCGAACAGTAGCGTCAACCACCAGGACCTCTGTAATTTGAGAAAATGCATTTGAGGTAACTAATACTCAAGTGAAGTCTGAATTTATGAAGCTAAGTTAGATTCCCGTAATTTTAGCCACAGATGTAAGCGTGCACTCAAACATCAGTAGCCAAAAGCGACTGGGAAAAGAATTAAGGTTTTACATGTATTGCAGGTGCCAAATACCGGCTCTTTGCCAACCGCAACACATTACCATTACAAAAAAAAAAATGTAAAAATTAATTGATTGAATGAAATTAATGGATTAATTTTACAGGAGGGCAGTCCGACAGCTGGCCTCGTGACTCCACGAGCTACGCTGGTCTGGCCTCGCTGCTGCCAATGGAGACGTGCCGCCGCCCCTCACCCCAGGCCGGCCCGTCCGGCTATGCCGCAGCTGCTGTCGCTCCGCCGTCGCCTCGAGCGCTCGAACAGCGCCAGGCCGAACAGTAGCGTCAACCACCAGGACCTCTGTAATTTGAGAAAATGCATTTGAGGTAACTAATACTCAAGTGAAGTCTGAATTTATGAAGCTAAGTTAGATTCCCGTAATTTCAGCCACAGATGTAAGCGTGCACTCAAACATCAGTAGCCAAAAGCGACTGGGAAAAGAATTAAGGTTTTACATGTATTGCAGGTGCCAAATACCGGCTCTTTGCCAACCGCAACACATAACCATAAAAAAAAATGTAAAAATTAATGGATTGAATGAAATTAATGGATTAATTTTACAGGAGGGCAGTCCGACAGCTGGCCTCGTGACTCCACGAGCTACGCTGGTCTGGCCTCGCTGCTGCCAATGGAGACGTGCCGCCGCCCCTCACCCCAGGCCGGCCCGTCCGGCTATGCCGCAGCTGCTGTCGCCTCGAGCGCTCGAACAGCGCCAGGCCGAACAGTAGCGTCAACCACCAGGACCTCTGTAATTTGAGAAAATGCATTTGAGGTAACTAATACTCAAGTGAAGTCTGAATTTATGAAGCTAAGTTAGATTCCCGTAATTTCAGCCACAGATGTAAGCGTGCACTCAAACATCAGTAGCCAAAAGCGACTGGGAAAAGAATTAAGGTTTTACATGTATTGCAGGTGCCAAATACCGGCTCTTTGCCAACCGCAACACATTACCATTACAAAAAAAAAATGTAAAAATTAATGGATTGAATGAAATTAATGGATTAATTTTACAGGAGGGCAGTCCGACAGCTGGCCTCGTGACTCCACGAGCTACGCTGGTCTGGCCTCGCTGCTGCCAATGGAGACGTGCCGCCGCCCCTCACCCCAGGCCGGCCCGTCCGGCTATGCCGCAGCTGCTGTCGCTCCGCCGTCGCCTCGAGCGCTCGAACAGCGCCAGGCCGAACAGTAGCGTCAACCACCAGGACCTCTGTAATTTGAGAAAATGCATTTGAGGTAACTAATACTCAAGTGAAGTCTGAATTTATGAAGCTAAGTTAGATTCCCGTAATTTTAGCCACAGATGTAAGCGTGCACTCAAACATCAGTAGCCAAAAGCGACTGGGAAAAGAATTAAGGTTTTACATGTATTGCAGGTGCCAAATACCGGCTCTTTGCCAACCGCAACACATTACCATTACAAAAAAAAAAATGTAAAAATTAATTGATTGAATGAAATTAATGGATTAATTTTACAGGAGGGCAGTCCGACAGCTGGCCTCGTGACTCCACGAGCTACGCTGGTCTGGCCTCGCTGCTGCCAATGGAGACGTGCCGCCGCCCCTCACCCCAGGCCGGCCCGTCCGGCTATGCCGCAGCTGCTGTCGCTCCGCCGTCGCCTCGAGCGCTCGAACAGCGCCAGGCCGAACAGTAGCGTCAACCACCAGGACCTCTGTAATTTGAGAAAATGCATTTGAGGTAACTAATACTCAAGTGAAGTCTGAATTTATGAAGCTAAGTTAGATTCCCGTAATTTCAGCCACAGATGTAAGCGTGCACTCAAACATCAGTAGCCAAAAGCGACTGGGAAAAGAATTAAGGTTTTACATGTATTGCAGGTGCCAAATACCGGCTCTTTGCCAACCGCAACACATAACCATAAAAAAAAATGTAAAAATTAATGGATTGAATGAAATTAATGGATTAATTTTACAGGAGGGCAGTCCGACAGCTGGCCTCGTGACTCCACGAGCTACGCTGGTCTGGCCTCGCTGCTGCCAATGGAGACGTGCCGCCGCCCCTCACCCCAGGCCGGCCCGTCCGGCTATGCCGCAGCTGCTGTCGCCTCGAGCGCTCGAACAGCGCCAGGCCGAACAGTAGCGTCAACCACCAGGACCTCTGTAATTTGAGAAAATGCATTTGAGGTAACTAATACTCAAGTGAAGTCTGAATTTATGAAGCTAAGTTAGATTCCCGTAATTTCAGCCACAGATGTAAGCGTGCACTCAAACATCAGTAGCCAAAAGCGACTGGGAAAAGAATTAAGGTTTTACATGTATTGCAGGTGCCAAATACCGGCTCTTTGCCAACCGCAACACATTACCATTACAAAAAAAAAATGTAAAAATTAATGGATTGAATGAAATTAATGGATTAATTTTACAGGAGGGCAGTCCGACAGCTGGCCTCGTGACTCCACGAGCTACGCTGGTCTGGCCTCGCTGCTGCCAATGGAGACGTGCCGCCGCCCCTCACCCCAGGCCGGCCCGTCCGGCTATGCCGCAGCTGCTGTCGCTCCGCCGTCGCCTCGAGCGCTCGAACAGCGCCAGGCCGAACAGTAGCGTCAACCACCAGGACCTCTGTAATTTGAGAAAATGCATTTGAGGTAACTAATACTCAAGTGAAGTCTGAATTTATGAAGCTAAGTTAGATTCCCGTAATTTCAGCCACAGATGTAAGCGTGCACTCAAACATCAGTAGCCAAAAGCGACTGGGAAAAGAATTAAGGTTTTACATGTATTGCAGGTGCCAAATACCGGCTCTTTGCCAACCGCAACACATAACCATAAAAAAAAAATGTAAAAGTTAATGACGTACGAATTACCAAAACTGCGCAATTTTAGAAATCAGTACGACACCTTTATAATGGCTAGCCCGTTAATAAAACGTCTAACAAAGTAGCGCGCTTTTGAAGCTAATGTTCGACGATACAGAAAACGAACACAAAACGCCTACACAGTATGGGAAGAAAGAACACTGCAGTGTCCACCTCAACCATACTGTTAAATGAGAAGAAAAAGCCCTGCAGCTTTTACAGGAGGGCAGTCAGACGCTGCTAGTCATTAAATATTAAAGATTACAATGTCTATATTTACCTAAGCTATGATTTAAACAGAGTAATTATGCAAAAGTAATAATAAAATTATTTTGCTATAATCGGCGATGAAGTAAAATAGAAAATGTATATAATGCTAAATGTAGAGTGGACAATTGGTTATCATACCTGATACATGCAGGATTCGTAAAAAACACATGCACAAACCTCCACCACCGCCACCACCATACACAAGCACTATATACATTCACTATCACAAACTCAACAACTCAAATGTTTGAATTTCAACAAACATTCTCGGATAAAATGTGAGTAGTTATCCAAAACTTAATAACAAATAAACTATACTTTTGCACTATTTAATACGAAGAAAATTGAAACGTACTGACTCACCTGAAACGTTCGTTATACGTAATATATAACTGTAATCACTTTTTACTTACGCAAAAATATATAAACCAACAAATGATTTTTAATTAAAATTAGACAATTCCATAAACTTCTTGTTAACGCACACTATATACAATAACACGATATAATAGGAATACCACAATTCCCGTTCCGAGATGCACTTCTCTTGAATGACGAACAAGGACTGAATGTCACTGAAACGTTTTATCAATAGGAAGACTCCACCACCACTCCAATAACGGCACAGTGTTGCCCCTATTTAATCAAAAAGGGCGCGATTAGGGTTGCCACCTTTTTTTTGAAGAAAAATACTATTTTTCTTTTTAAATCAAAAAAATATAGTACTTTTAGGAAATTCAGGAAAAAAAATAGGACATCTATTTTCAATCATTATTTATTTTTCCATGATTATTTTTTATTACTTTTCGCTGGATAATGACACGGAGTTAGAGCTACTAACTAACTAAGCCCCGTAAATACATGAATGAGTTTCGTTCCTACATTCCCTATGCAGGGCTGCGGGTGCATTCCATTCACAGTTAATTAAAAAAAGCACGACAATTGCAATTAGCGATAAAAATATAGTATTTTTCGTGCTATATTCTTTTTCTATAATATATAGTACAATTTAAGCTAGTGTTTTTCAATTTATATATACATTTATTAAAGCAGGGACCTCGAAGCATATAGCATTATAGTATATCCTTAGTGTTTTTATTGAACTGTGATAATATAGGGAAGTTTTATTTTTTAATTTTAAAATATAAGTAAAAATAAAACTAAAATAATAAAAATAAAACTTTTCCTTCTATAGTAATATTTATTGTGTATGCTTTATTGAAGTGTTGTATATCATATGTCATACCCAATATCAGTTATATTCTATGTTTTAGGTGGTTATTTCTGAATAGTTTTTATTCTTTCTGCGACAGACAATATGGATTACAGACATACTTTAATTATTTAACAGAAAGTTATTTGTTCAAGATACTTTAACATACTATCCCATTTAGTTATGCACATTTCAACTAGATTTTTTGTCTGAGTAACTGTGTCTGGTCAAGGCACTGCTACTGTTGTTGCAATGAATTCATTAATATCTGATACAATGGCTGATATTCTTCAAGTGAGTTAAAATGTTTCAAATATAAATCATTTTTGTTTGTAAACACAAAAATTGGCATGTGTATGTTTAAAGTAACGGCCTGTTATCCACCCCAGCAGTGGGAACCATAAGCTTCCTCTATCCGTTTTTTGGAGAGAAGTATTGTAGCAAAGACCTACCATCGCGTTGCTCCAATGCGGATTGGTAGGTTACGCATATCCCTAGAATTCGCTAGAAGTATGCGGATTTCCTTACCATATTTTCCTTCACCGAAAAGCGTGTCATAAATTGCAGTTGTCAATTAGACATGTGCCTGCGCGGGGTATAAACCCATGATCGTCTTTACAGAGTCGAACGGCCTCACCGCTGAGCTATCCATAGCTTGTTCCATATTTATTAAAATGTATTTGCAATAATTTTCAGATGAACCTGGTCATAGCCAAAGAGAGTACTCATTGGGATGACGTCTAAGGGCTATATGCTGTTGATGCTTTATGGGATGAAGCACATGATTAGGTCAATTGATTTGACTAGACGAAGGCAAGTAAATATTTGATGTAAAGTATGTCAGTCTGTCCATTTCACTTTCTATTAAAACTGAAGCTTATATGTCTAATGGGCTAACTGCCTAATCCGTTTGAGATATAACAAAAAATGTTTGGTACAATTTTTCCTCTATTATAGTGATGCAAAAAAGTGTGTGATATAAGAATAGCTTAAAAGACATATTAGTGATGATCATTGGAACTTTGTCACATACAATACAGTATTTGGAAAGCATAATATTTTTAGCCTGGTACTGCTAACAGTACAAAATCAAAGATATTTAACATAACACAAAGATTGTCACAGATACCCCTTATATTTTATTATTAAAAAAACAAAATTTATAATTATAGTCTCTATTCTATACTTAAAATATAACTGTAGACAAAGTTATAGACACGAAAAAAATATTTTCCAGACACTATTTAAGACCAGTAGAAGCTAAAAATATATTTTTAAAATTTAAAATCTCTGTTATTTGTCAATGCATCATTCTCCTACCCTTATCCCACTCTAAATGGGGTAGGCACAACATGTTTTAAACATGTTATCACATGATTTGGTATCTTACGACCGGTCGCCTGCCCGACGTCAACTTACCTTAATCGGTTTTCGCGACACCTCGGTAAGAAATGAGGGTGGTCTATTCTACTCAGGGGATATCAATGCCAAGATTGTCTGTAAGACTACCTTTGCAAACTAATGTTCTATCTATACATTATTAAAGAATAACTTATTTATTACAGGTTAAATATGCTGCGAACTCTTCCGCCGGGAAGTGTCCACGAGCCCGATGATGCAGATGAACATACATGAAGAGCTTCAGTCGAATCATAATTATTTAGCCTCATTTATTGACATTAGTAATAACATTTTCACAGCGCGAATGCTTTTATTCACTAACAATTTATTTTGCCGCCTGAACCATTCGGAATTTTGGAATAAGGCTGTAAAAGTCCGCTTCAATGCTAGAGGACTCAAGAGAAGGTTGTGTCTTCAAAATAGTATTCATATTAGTATAATTGACAAACATTATGAAGTTTGAAACTTCTTAACTAGGACCCAATGGATTTTTTCTCAAATCCGTGGATAAGGGGGCTCTAGCACACTAGAACGGATCATAATTTGGTTTCATTGTTTAAAACATGATTGGTTAATATTATTGTTTGATAGTTATAGTACCTTGTATTCCATCAGAAATATTTTCCAGACCCAAGCCATATCATATTACCGGTTCAGTATATTGATATATCGGTCATGTGCAGCAATAGCGGTACAACTCAAAAAGTTATATTTTGAGATGAATGGGTTTAAAATTTTCATTACTCAGGAAAATGAATAACAATTGCTTAGTTGCTAGTTTAATTGTTAGTTTGCTTAAACGACGGGCTTATAATGAAATATGAGTTCTGCCTGTATTGCTGCTAAAAATTGTGTATTTTAACATTAACACCATTTATTCCTATTCAAAACACGTGTTTTTACTTGTGTAGCAAAACTAAAAACCTGAGCAATCCTGGGAGTAATATATTATCAAAACAGGATTATTTAAATTGTGAAATTTTTATAATTACGCTATTGTCTAATAAAACTGAAAGATTTGATCTAGTTAAAATTATATTATCCATCACAAAAACTTATATCTTTGGAATGGCATTATATGGCATGTAAAGTGTTAATTAGTCAAAAATGTATATAACTTAAAAAACTATAATTCCTGTTTAACTTGCATTAATCATAAATATGATTTGTTAAAAGTTTTTTGCATAATCGTAATCATAATGCGAGTTAGACAATGGTGTATCAATTAAGGAGAATTCACAGTACTGCAGATACTTGGAAAACGATAATGGAAATGGAAAATTATATCGCAAGTAAAGTTATAGAACTATGATACATGAGGCAAAAGTAACTAACTAATATTACTATTATTAACATTTAAAAATTGATTCAAAATTTTTATTATTTTACTATATATACTCCATAAGTATAGAAACATAACAAGATGTAAACAAACAAAACCATGTGATTCAGGAGTGACAAATATGTCATAACAATAATATTATTAACAAATGAAAAAATTGGGATTCAACTGCAGTTGTCAAAAGAATATCTCTAATATTTATAAATGTAATTTTCATAAATTGATTGGTATTTTCTAAAATTAAATATTTATACCTTTAGTATAGCAAAACAGCAATATATAATTTAATAAAATTCAGCAGATACAAATTAGCCAAGTAAACTACCTAAAATGGTAATTGGATTAACCAACGCAACATAATATCAATATTCTACGAGCTTCACTCTGTGATACTTAAATGTGTAGTAATTTAGTGTATTTAATATTATCCATCGTTTTCTTTAAAAATTTTTAGAATTCTTATTTATTGTTTCAAAGTTTGTAAAAATTATTGATAGCAATCACGCCATAATAAAGTGGTGCGAATACTATCAATAATTTTAAATTCTTTAAAAGAATTAAAAATTATATTAAATGTTAGTATAATGTGTTGTAATAAAAAAGGTACTTTATAGTAGGCAGATAATGCCTACTATAAACTACCTGTTTTGACATGTTTACATTTAGTTAAATACTTAACCCATGGAGTATAGTTCCTCATGATGTTTTCTTTCATCGAAAAGCTTGGTATCAATTGGCACATTAATTATGGCAAAATTTCACAATTTAATTCTTACTTTATATGTATAAATCCGAAGTGTTAACTGGTTTGATGGAAAATATTATACTTAGAGATAAAAACCACTAAAAAAGACTAATATTTATAATTTACCATCAAGTATTATTTTAAGTATAATGTTTTTTCCTAAATACTAAAACGGTAAAAACGAAAGCATCTATTGTTTCAAATACTAATCTTGTAAATTTGTTTTCGAGTGAATACTTATAATTAATTATATTTAATAATAATATATAATAATATAAATTACAATTCCTATATTTTCAAGATACATGATCGCCGATTCTGTTTCCTATTTAAAAATAGTAATCATTTTTGAAGTTGCACTTTTAGCGTGTTTAGGAAAAAACTTTTTTTTTTAAGAAGCATGCACATAGAAATGTAAAATGGCTGTTGAATATAAATTTTTTTATTACAGTAAAAGTCTATTAAAGAATTTCCTTAAATATTTTGTTTTATTAAAATCTAAAAATCATTATTAGTATGTTACAGGAAAACCGGTTATCCAAATAATCGGTAAGAGTAAAATGCGAATCGATAAAACTTTGACATCACTGGTTACGGTTTTAGCGCACCAAGTACATCACTAATTTTACTACGATTTGACGTTATACGTTATATATATTACTACTCCATATGTGAGAAAGAGTCAGAGCTGAGACTAAATCCGTTTTTATGAATGAAACGGGTGAGAGGCAGATAGTTTTTTATGAATGAGAATGTAAGTAGCTATAGTGCTACTCTGCACCCCCCCATACCACCGAAAATAGGCTCGCGCCAATGTATGAATCTCAACCATCTATTTTATAGTTAATAATCTATGATGGAAAGTATAATGTGGAAAACTACATATCTCTAGAGTAAACGTGGCAATGTGTGTAATCTACGAATCCACATTTGTACCACCTCGTTTAAAGCTCTATTAGTCTCTCCGAAAAATGAGAGAGGATAGCTATGCCCAGCTGTTATATAGCGACAGTGGCCAAAATATTCAGTAATTTATGAAAGCAATTTATTATACCGAAAATACTCCATGTCAATGTTCGGAGATTAAGTATTTGGTAGTTTAATGACGATGAAATTTTATATTTACTTTCACGTAAATTATAGTTTAGAACTCAACAAAAATCTTATGTAATTTTGTATAATTAATGCTTATAACAGGCTAACAAAAAATGATGTTATTACACACATGGTACTGTAATACCTAATTACATGATATACAAATTAGTTTGTCAACATTACTTTGTCCACAATACAACAAAATATTAATTTGTATTTACTTAAAACAAAAACGTTACTTATTATAATTTATTTTCTTTAACTACACAAATTAAATCAACCTAAATTAATGAGTTCGGAGATAACATTATTTTATAATTACTTGTTATTTTGGCTTACGGAGCAACGAATAAGCAGTAGATGCAATATTTGGCAACACTACACTCAATTTGACAGCACCATTACGAAAACACAAGCGCATAAATGTCTCTCCGGGTTAATTTTTTGTGAAATGAATTCCACAAATGATGGAAGAGACGTGAAAAGTAATCAAACAAGTGGCCACAAAGCCAAGTCATATTATATTGAGACTTACAAGGTAAGTTTTATTCTTGTATTTGTGGACTTAATAAGATATAATGTGACGCCGTTGTGGCCGTAAAGTTCACTTTGCGTCCGCCATATTTGTCTCCTATGGAGCCTTGTTTTCCAAAATATTCACAGATTACTTGAATTTGTTACTCTAAATGTGTTGTGAAAATGTGAAACAATTTATTATATACTATTATAACTTTATATTGAATACGTCCGCATCGTATTTTAAGCTGGATGTAATAAATATTTGGACATGAAAGAGAACATAAAATTGCTGAATTGTTAATAATATATCGAGATATAATCGTGGAAATGTGTAAATACTTTAACACTGATGTATAAATACGATTTTTAAGAATCTTTTACCTGAAAATAATATCTTATAACAATGTTTGTTATATTAATAAATGGGCATGATTATTGCTTGACAGTTTTCAGCCATATATAAAGTCACGTACTCCATATCATTACATACCTACAAAATTATGTACCATACGCCATACAAATTTACTGTGATGATATCATTGTCAACAGCTATTTCTAGTGTGCTTTAGAAATTGCACATGGTATTATTTATATAACAAGATAAACTGGGGTTTCAGTGGTGGTGTTTATATTTAAAAATATGTGATTTGTTATGAATATATTTCAAAGTGTTTGTATTAAAGTGAATAATTATTTCTACATATTAAAGTAAGCATTTAATGAAAAAAAAGTTTTGTTTATGGATATAATTTTGTTAGAACTGTGAGAAAACATTAAAAATTAAATATTTCTTTATACAAATTTTCATGTTAACAGGGAATAATTTTTGAAATATTTAATTTATAGAAGTTGGTTTTAGAATTCCATAGCACAAAAGTTATGATAGAATTATTTTGCTAAAGTCTAATTTGTGATTTTATGTTAAACATTTTGAATGACTAGGGGATAATAAACAAGTTTTTTGTCATTTATTATTAGATTGTGTTATTTACTATATAATAATTATACCTATGATTTGTATATTATTTTCTTTGTTATAAAATTCCCCATTGAATGCAATAAATAATTTTTAAATAATTGCTTACATTTATCATTAGTGATGAAAACATTTAGATTTTTCCATAATTGAAATATATTTCAAATTTTTTATCAAACTCACTTGAAGAAACACAATATATTTTTTTATGACATATCCATGCAACTATAGGAATTATCTATGCTATTTTTTATTGGCTATTGCAACATACAGTAAATTTAATCACCGAACACATTACAGTGCAAACTTTATATAACAACCCTCAAGGGACAAAAGTAATAATAAAATTATTTTGCTATAATCTGCGATGAAGTAAAATAGAAAATATTTATATAAAGCTAATCGGTTATCATACCTGTTACATGCAGGAGTCGTAAAAAACACACGCACAAACCTCCACCACCGCCACCACGATACACAAGCACTATATACGTTCACTATCACAAACTCAACAATCGTTTCGCCCCGCAACCGAAGCATCATCAGGAGATAGACTCCACGACCAAAATCGCAAAGCTCAAGGGATTGCGAATATTTTGATGTTATAGAGAGTTGTCATTAAATGGAGAGAAGAAAAATTTATAGAGACACTATAGAGCGATTAAATCCAAAGCGTCTGCCAACATTATCTTCTCTCCCGCCTCTATCAGTCAGTATCAGTAAAACTTTTTCTCAATACATAGAGATTTTCTCTTACTTGCCATTTCTTTTACTATTTTCGGCAACTAATTTTGTGCATTTTCTTGATTTTCTTTTACTAATTTATGCAACTTTAATAGTACTTAATATTATTAAATTGCTCTCGCTATTTAGAGTGGGTATAGTGGTATACAGAGTGTATCATTGTATGGGAAACAACCTAAACCAATAAGTTTTTAAATCAAGTGACGTTATATGGAGTTTACACTGTATATGTCCGGTGAGCACCAAATGCATATAAAAGCAAGCACCAAAGGTTAATGTAACTTACACTATTAATATGTTCAAAATAATTGGTTATATTCAATGGGGAATTTTATTACAAAGAAAATGGTATTCTTATCATAGGTATAGTTATTATATATGAAAAATATTACCCAATACTTAAAGTTGCAAATCTAAAAATTTTGCAAAATTGATAAAAATATGTTTTCAAATTATACTTAAAATCTTAAATAAATTAAACTTAAAACAAATATGTCTAGCCTTATATTGTTTGCTCACATTATCTGTGGTGAAAACTAAAAACATCATCTTATCTGTTGATATTGTAATGACTTTTGTAATTGATATGTAATTGTTTTTTGTTAAATTTATATTATTTAAAAATATCACAGATGCTAAAGATTTAAAATAAATTAAAAAAATATTTGCAAGGTACAGTGATCATCATCTTCCTGCCCTTATTCCACTCTAAGTAGGGTTGGCACATCATGTTATGAACATGTTGTCACATGATTTGGATTCGTATTTTACGACCGGCCGCCTGCCTGACATCAACTTACCTTAGTCGTATTTTACGACACCTCGGTAAGAAAGAGCGTGGTCTATTCTACTCAACCGGATACCACACGGTAGGTCAACATACTTTAGTCGCCTTTTACGACAACTCGGAAAGAAATGAGGTTGGACTATTCTACTCAGCCAGATACCACACGGTGGGTCAACTTACCTTAGTCGCCTTTTACGACACCACGGTAAGAAATGAGGGAGGTACTAATTTATTCAGCCGGATACCACACGGCGGATGCTAAAGATTTAAAGTAAATTTAGAAAATATTTGCTAGGTACAGTATTAATAAAAATTTACAATAACCTATGATGAACAGTAAGTTTTACTCAAACACACCAAAGCAAAACAAAGCAAAAGGTAGTTTAGAGCAGGTGATACTGTCAGCACAGCAGTCAAACCCTTGTCCCAACATGAGGAAAAGGTTGGAATAGTCCAGAATAGGAGCTAACCTTCCATTCTATACCGACAGGTGTCCTAGATTAGATAGGTAGATTGTAATACATTTTTTTTATACTATCTAACCAAGCAGAACATGCCAAGAGGCACAAATATGAAGACAGATAGAAGCTTCATTTTTGTGCCTTTCGGTGTAGAGACCTTAGGTCCATGGGGCCCGGATGCACATACCTTCTGCAATGAGCTATCTAGAAGGCTTGTAGAGCATACTGGGAACACGAGAGCTGGCAGCTACCTTGACCAACTAATAAATTTGGCCATACAAAGGGATAACACTGCCAGTATTTTAGAAACTTTACCCCATTACAATAGAATAGATGGTTTCGATTTAGTTTAAAATATTTTTTTTTTTTTATTTCTTTATTTTATTCTTTAGTTATTATTTTTCAATATGGAGTAGCGAAAAACTGTAATTTTTGAGGTTTCTAATGTGATGTCGTCGTTTTTCTCCAAATTTAACGCCTGCAGGCCACATGTAGTAATGAATAAATCAAAACTACTTAATAGATTTTAATCATTTTTTTTCACTGAGTGACATGGGATATATATTTTATACCCGTGCAAAGCAGGGGCAGGCCGCTAGTAATTAATAAAAATAACTTTTTCAAACATTTTTATATGTTACCCTGGTATATACCGAATTGGCCATTAAAACGTAACAGAAAGACTTTCGCATTTATAATATTATTAGCTTATACCCGTGCGAAGCAGGGTCAGGCCGCTAGTAAATAGATATTTATTTAATTTAGTCCCTGGAGGCGCGGCTGGGTGAGGCGTGCTCTAGCGCTGAACGCACGCTCCTCGTGTGCGAGGCGTGGCGCCACGTTTACCTCCTCTGCCAGCACTCCGCGCCCTCCACACACCAGCACCTCTTATCTTGGCTGCAGCGGCACACTTCACATACTATATTACAGGTGAGAAACCAGGTTAAATAAGTATATATATATATATATATATATATATACTATATATATATATATATATATATAGTACCTAAAAATTAAAATTCGAACTAAGTATGCAATTTTGTTCTTAAAGCCTTTTAGAACCAAACTGCAGACTTAGTTCGAATTGTAATTTTTAGGTACTTAGTGCCTTATTTACTTCAAGTGTTCATATATCCTCCTGCCCTTATCCCACTCCAAGTGGGGTCTGCACAACATGTTGTAACATGATTTGGCTGCGTTTTTACGACCGGCCGCCTGCCTGACGTAAACTTACCTTAGTCGTATTTTACGACACCCCGGTAAGAAGGAGGGTGGTCTATTCTTCTCAACCGGATACCACACGGTGGGTCAACTTACCTTAGTCGCCTTTTACGACACCTCGGTAAGAAATGAGGTTGGTCTATTCTACTCAACCGGATACCACGCGGCGGGTCGTCTTACCTTAGTCGCCTTATACGACACCTCGGTAAGAAATGAGGGTGGTACTATTCTATTCAGCCGGATACCACACGGCGTTGGACTATAAACTATTTGTTCCTTTATTTTTTACAGACAGAATGGCAGTCACCGAAAGATAAAGAACAACACGCATGGTTGGATAATGCCATTGAATTCGCCATTTCACAATGCCGATGGGCGATCTCGGATAGGAATGGAGTCAGCCTCTCCTGGGAGAACCAGCTATGCAACAGAGCCGCTTGGTTCCGGGCGGTGCTCCCGAACCCATGGGGGCATTCTGTGCTGAAGTCCCTGCTGGACTCTAGAGGGCCGCAGCCGAATGACAAGGAAGGTAAATTATTTATTTATACCTCGGTCAATTGCCTCTTCAGGTGACAAGAGGGCTGGCTCCTTTTTCGCACAAAGAAGCTTAGCGAAAACCCTGCCAGCATTCTTGGGACCATTCCACGTGGTCATGATTTGTATAGTCCTAGCGTGTAGCAGTTTAAGATATATATAACTTGTACATTTTTCCTGTAAATAAAGTATATACCTTTAATTATTTATTTATTCAAATTCAAAATATTCTTTATTCAAATATGCAAACAATTGCTTTTGAATCGTCAACTCTACTACTAGTTCGGAAAGCTGTTCCCTACCGAGAAGAGCCAGCAAGAAACTCGGCGGTTGCTCTTTTATATTTATACTAGCTTTTACCCGCGCAACTTCGTTCGCGTGGATTGTAGTCTTGAAATTAAGAATAGCTTCTGTGACTCTATCTCCATCACAAAAATCGACTTGGTCATGAAAACGTAACAAACAGACTTTCGCATTTATAATATTTTTAATTTATTTATTTTAATAAATAACCCGTATTACTTATAATAAAATTTCCATTTGTAATATAATAAATACAATAGCTCAGTTAAATTTGACCAGTAAACGAATGAAAAAAAAAATATATAAAATACTCTCTAAAGAAAGAAAAGTCAAAAGAGTTATCTTTTGACGTAAGCCGAAAAACTAGGAATCTAAATACTAAATACAGATTTGACTTGATTTTGACACATCGTAAATAAAAATAGATTCCATAGGTTTATTATAGATGGCGTTTTGAAAGTCATCCTATTTAATTCATAGCCTATAAAAAATTACCATTTTATTACCCCGCCGTATAAGGAATAATTATGCCAAAATTTATCGATATTGGTTTAGCGGATTGGCCGTGAAAACGTAATAGACAGACAGACATACAGACTTTCACATCACTACATATTATAAAACAAAGTCGCATTCTTTGTCCATATTTCCCTATGTATGCATAAAACTTTAAAACTACGTAGCAGATTTTGATGCGGTTTTTTTTTAATAGATAGATTGATTCCAGAGGAAGGTTTGTACGTATAATAACATTCAATATGGAGTAGAGAAATACTGTAATTTTTGAGGTTTTTGTAAATAACACACTTTTTTTTCCACTTACATTGCAAACTAGGCTAAACCCTACGAGATTTATTAAAATAATGTACTAAGTATATGTACACATTGAAAAGGTCTACAGAAAAGTCCGCGATGGTATATGTCTATCTCTTATGGATAACCCACTATAGCATTTTTTGTCATTTACTTTTTACGAAAAATAATGCCTTATTTTTGAAGCAATTTTTATACAATACAGCATTAATCCTTATCCAATTAAGTACCTTCAAAAATTGTTGATTTAATATAGATCAATATGGCCGTTTACAGCATGTAATTTAAGTGAACATTTTCGGAGATATTACAGATTTAAAATGCCGCGAGGACGCCGCGCTTCGCCCTATAACGCGATATCGCTCTTTCAAGAGTTTGTTTAAAGACATTCTGTAATTAATTGTAAAAATAAAATACATAGGGAAAATGTAAAAGTAAATAAGTAAAAATGTACTATATGAATTAAGATATTCCAAAAATAGCAGGAAATCTTCTTGGTATAGGGAAAGGAAATTGTTTTTCTCCAAATTGAACGCTTGCGGGCCACGGGCAGTAATGAATAAATCAAAACTACTGAATCGATTTTAATCATTTTTTTTACACTGACTGACATGGGATATATATTTTATACCCGTGCGAAGCAGGGGCAGGCCGCTAGTTTATAACATTATAAAGGAATAATTATTTTTTAAATTTTTTATTTTTATTTTTTTTATATCATTTTACAAATTAGGCAAGGCTCGGTCACCCAGGTACTGTTTGTTATAAATGCCCCGATGCCTAATATACTTAATTTTCCCCTTAAGTTTGTGTAAAAGTAAAGTAGCGGCCTGTTATTATCCCACTGCTGGGAATAGGCCTCTTCTCTCCGTTATAAGAGAGAAGGATTGGAGCTAAGACCTACCATGCTGCTTGGTAGGTTACACATATCTCCAGAATTCTCTAGAGATATGCAGGATAAAGATAGAGATTTCCTCACGATGTTTTCCTTCACCGAAAAGCGTGTGATAAATTGCAATTATCAATTAGACACATAAGTTTTAATAAAAAAACTCATTGGTGTCTGCCCGGGTTTGAACCCATGATCGTCTCTAGAGATTCACACGGTCGCACCTCTAGGCCATCACAGCTTTTTTATACTTTGTTTTTGTTTGCACAAGTTTGTGTACTTTATTATTACTATTGTAAATTTAATTTTATAACCTTTTGCCGTTATATTAGTTCTAGAATGGCTGAAGGAGGAGCGGGGTGTGATGTTCGTGGCGCGTCTCCGTCAGCTGGCCGCGTCCAAATGCGACGACCTAGCACTGCTTCTTGTCAAGGCGGTCATGGACCGCGTGAGGTGCGACACGGTCGTCATATCGGACGCCCAGCAGGCGGAGGAGCCCAAAGGTATGTATAACATAGTATTCTAATAGTCCCGTTGGCACAGTGGGTAGTGATACTGCCTGCGACTGAGCGGGTCGCGGTTTCGATTCCCGCCAAGGGCCAACATTTTCTTTAAATGAATTTGTTGGTCTTTGTACCGCCGTGTGGTATCCGGCTGAGTAGAATAGACCAACCTCATTTCTTACCGAGGTGTCGTAAAAGGCGACTAAGGTAAGTTGACCCACCGTGTGGTATCCGGTTTGGTAGAATAGACCACCCTCTTTCTTACCGAGGTGTCGTAAAATACGACTGAGGTAAGTTGACGTCAGGCAGGCGGCCGGTCGTAAAAATGCAGCCTAATCATGTGACAGCATGTTTATAACATATTGTGCTGACCCCGCTTATCACTTACGAGTGGAATAAGAACAGGAGGAATTTGTTGGTCTTTGATTCTGGGTGTATATTTTTATTTAAGTATATATTTTAAAAATATATATATTCACCAGTTGTCTGTCTACCATAACACTAGTATTAAGTTACTTACTTTGGGGATGGACAACCGTGTGTGTAAGTGTCCCATATATTTATTTTTATATATTTAATTGTTCAAAACATTTCGGTCGTGGGCTGCAATAGTGACAAAGTAACATCTGCACGACATGTTATAAACATGACACATAATTTGGCTACGTATTTTACAATCGGCCGCAGTTTTTTTTGCCTGAAGTCAATTTACCTTAGTTGTATTTTACGACTAAGGTAAAATGGTAAGAAAGAGGGTAATCGATTCCACTCAGCCAGATACCACACGGTGGGTCGACTTACCTTAGTCGCCTTTTACGGACACCACTGTAAGAAATGGGGGTGGTACTCTTTCTTCTATTCAGCCGGATACCACACGGCGTTAGTAAAATCAATATCAATAAAATTCTTATTGTAACTACGACAAGCTCTAAATAAGAATGTATTCCTCGTATAATTAGTTTTACTAACAAGCACTTGAAACAAAGCTTTGTTACGCGTATTTATCCTAGGACATCTAAAATGTATATTACTTAGAAGAAATGTTATATTAAAACTTTAAAAATTCTATTTAACCAACAGATAAGCCGGAAGTAATCGGTCTGGAGACATCCTTCCGGAACATTCTGCGGAAGGAGGCCGGCTTCACGATGGACGTGTGGGAGTTGATCGTGGACATTGAATTTGTTTTGCTGTACAAAGGCGAGTCAAGGACCCGGTGTATTGAGTTGGTGAGTTATGAACTCAATAGGACGGTACCGATTATACGACATTAATCTGCCTGCAGCTTCGCGGGTCGTGGGTTCGATTCCCGCCGAGGGCCAACAATTTCTATAAATGAATTTATTGTTCTTCGAGTCTGGGTGTATATTTGTATTTAAGTATGTATTTAAAATTATATAAACTATATTGTACATTAAGGCTTTATATAAATTGAGATAGGTAAAACTTTGTTACATACTGATTTTCACGCGAAACCAAGGCCACAGGTAGTAACAGATAAAAAAGTGTTTTGTTTCTTCAGTTTTTTGTCTATGACTTGTTTTTTTAAATATTTTGATATCAGATCTGTTACGGTTTTTTCCCACCAGGCTAAACAAACTCCGCTCCGGAATGGCTACCAGCTTGTAGAGCGGTTATATAACCGCCTCGGGAACTTGCCGAATGAGAAGAAGCTGTGGAAAAACGCTAAAGAGGTGGCCACATTGATTGCACAGGTGAGTAAATATATTCAATTTCCAAAAAAAAAATTATTATTTTGCTGTAATTCACGATTAAATAAGCTCTATGTAATGTTAAAAGTAGAGTGTATTATCCATGATCATATCACATATCGTATCGCCAACACAAAGACATACTCGTTAGGACAGAATCCCGACCATATGTTGACTCCAGGCAGAAACTACTGTCGAGATTGTAGTAGTTGATGTGTGCAGTGCTAGTGTGTTGTCATTGGTGATAGCGATGATTTTTAGTGGGCCTAATTGATATTGACAAATAACACGCTTTTCGGTGACGGAAATTATCGAATTTTTCTGGAGAATTCAGGGTATTCAGTATATGTGACCTACCAATCCACAATGGCACAGAGTGGGGAGGTCTAAGCTCCAAGCCCTATCTCCATTAGTACTATGCCCAGCAATAGGATAGCAAAAAGTGGCCTTTCCAGAATGAAAAGAGGCTGGCCTATATGCTTGTTCATATTGTAGTAGTTGATGTGAACAGTGCTAGTGTATCTCTTTGAAGGAAAATATCTCTAGTATTCGTGAGATATATTTAACTTGCCAATCTGCATTGGAGCAGCATGCTAGGTCGAAGCCCCGACTCTTCTCCCCAGAAACGCTGTAACTAGAAGTAGGATAGTAATATCATGTTATATATGTCCCTGTTTGACAATAACAGCCAGTTACGTTAATATACAGGTGGTGATAGCTCGGTGCATGGTAGTGCCGAGCTGTGTGGGAGTCGCCCGTGCTGCTCTGTACGGTTGCATGTACTCGCTGGTGCAGCTGCTGCCCGTTGAGAAGCTGCCGACCGCAGCAGCAGCACTTGCAGCACCTGCTGCGACGTCGCGGCACCTGCACACGCTCGCTGTCGCGGTGCACGCGCAGGTCTTTACTCTATTCTAGAAAGGTCCATTGTGACGTCATAGCTCTAGTTTTTAAATGTAACGGACTCGTTGCGTTACAATCGCTTGTGGAGGTGGTGTATTTAGACCAACATCTTTTTTTTTATATAAATATATGGTTACACACACGGTCGTCCATCACCAAAGTAAGTAACTTAATACTTGTGTTATGGTAGACAGACAACTGGTGAATATATACTTATATATTTTTTAAATACATACTTAAATACAAATATACACCCAGGCTCAAAGGCCAACAAATTCATTTATAGAAAATGTTTGCCCTCGGCGGGAATCGAACCCGCGACCCGCGGAGCCGAAGGCAGGGTCACTACCCACTGCGCCAACGGGCCAGTCAAAAGCCATTGTGACGTCATAGCTCTAGCTTTGAAATGTAACGGACTCGTTGCGATACGATCGCTTGTGGAGATGGTGCATTTAGACCAACATCGTACCTTTATTTGAACATACTAGCTTTTACCTGCGACTTCGTTCGCGTGAACTATCGTCACATGATATCCTATTCCTGTAAAATTAACAGGATTTCTGTAGCCTATATGTTATTCCGGTATATAAGGAATAATTTGCCATATTCAAATTATTTAATAGATTAAATAGTTCAATTTATATAAACTTTTTTTTTTCTCTATATGACCCGCACTCTCTTTCTTCTTCAATTCTAGCCCTTTTCCTTCTATTACTCAAAGGTTGACTGGAAGAGATCCCTTTTAGGGATAAGTCCGCCTTTATACATGTGTTTTTTTTTTTAATTTTTATTTTTTCTTTCTCTTTTCTAAATATATGTGTAAAAAGAACAATAAATAAAAAAAAAAAAATATTCTTTATTCAAATAAACTTGTAAACAAGTGTTTTTGAATCATCAACACTACTGCTGATTCGGATATCTGTTCCTACCGAGAAGAGCCAGCAAGAAACTCGGCGGTTGCTCTTTGCAAAAATATAATTCTTATTACTAGTTTTATTAGTGTCTTGTTAGTAGTTATTACTGTCTTGTACAGGGTCCAAGAGTAGCTTCATCCACAAAAATCTCTGGTGTCTGTCCAGGTTTGAACCCGTGACCTCCTCGAAAGAGTCGCACGGTGTTACCGCTGGTTTAAACAATAACAAATATAATTTGACTATTTCCTATGCATTTATATATTTACAGTGTAAAGACACGAGGAAGCCGTTCGTGTGCACTTTGTACGTACGAGCGATCACAGCCGGAATGAACGAATTGGAGAACCTAAAACTGAACACTGAAAAGGTAAATATGATCTCAAACATATATATAACTCTATATAGCGACTCTTAAGGGACTGTGCATATTTTGTCGTTAAATGGGAAGAGAAAAATCTGTATTAGAAAAAAAAAGTTTATTTCAGACTAGTGTTAGTAATTACATAAAAAACAATTCTTATTCGATCTCTATTGCGTATAGTGTATTATTTTTGTGTGACGTTTTTTGCTGCACCAGTAATTTAGTTGTATTTTTTTTAAATATTTTATTCATACATTGTGATATTGAGACATCTTGGTGACAAAAAAGTACTTTTCCAATAATTTTGCTGCATTTAGATACATTTCTAATTTGTAAATAAAAGCACGGATTTCTTAAGAAAGTTCGGTATGAGTTATGCAGACAGTCGAGTTTATTACGGGCTAAGATAATAAAGCGACAAAAGAACGTACACAGCTGCGCAGTTTTTACTAATTTTGACTACTTAAAAGTACTTTACGAGGATATTATTAAATTGCTGTCGTTATTGAGACGCTTTAAGGAGTAAATCGAGTGACGTTATATGGAGTTTACAATATATATATATATATATATATATATTAATTTATTATACAATACAATAAGATAATATATAAACAAATATAAAAACACACCTGTCGAAAACACACCACGCAGGGTTTATATGAAGGTGTGGAGTTCACATTATTTTTCTATATACTATTATATTTTATTACATATACATTTTGACTATTATATTTTGTTACATATACATTTTGTTTTTTTTAATAGCTTTTGAAACTTATTAAATAATTAGTTAAATATAATTAAAGTTAATTAAAGTTAACATGCAAGTTTACAAGAGTTTAAATAGAAACAGTTGTTTGTATTAAAACTCTTGCACACCTGCATGTTACCCCTAAATCATCCAATCAATACAGTCAAACAATATGCTTTATATCCTTAGTTTCAAGCAAATATCTTTTAAACTTCCTAATATATATATATAAATATATATATAGGTATATATATATATATATATATATATATATATATATATATATATATATATATATATATATATATATATATATATATGTATCTGCTCCTGCCCTTATCCCACTCTAAGTGGGGTCGGCACAACATGTTATAAACATGCTGTAACATGATTTGGCTGCGTTTTTATGACCGGCCGCCTACCTGACGTCAACTTACTTTAGTCGCCTTTTACGATACCTCGGTAAGAAATGAGGTTGGTCTATTCTACTCAGCCGGATACCACACGGCGGAAGGTCAACAACTAGTACATGATTAATGACTAGTGCCCTTACGTTAATTATGTTTCAAAGACTGGCTCGTTGGAGCAGTGGGTAGTGACCCTGCCTTCGGCTCTACGGGTCGCGGGTTCGATTCCCGCCGAGGGCAAACATTTTCTTTAAAATGAATTTGTCGGTCTTTAAGCCTGGGTGTATATTTGTATTTAAGTATGTATTTAAAAAATATATAAGTATATATTCACCAGTTGTCTGTCACCCATAACACAAGTATTAAGTTACTTATTTTGGGGACCGATGACCGTGTGTGTAAGTGTCCCATATATTTATTTATTTATAAAGGAATCTGAAGCCCGTTCTATGGAGCAGACGCTAGCTTCGTGGTTCATCCAGCTCGGCGTGCTGCTAGCGGCCAGCTCTAGGTTAAGCTGCGAGTGCATTCTCACAGCTTTCTCCGTTCACCCCTCGGCTGCCATGTACGAGAGGGTGAAGAGGGCGCCACCGCTTGCACCTATGATTAAGGTTAGTTTAACTATAGTAAAGTATAGTAAACTAATAGTAAAGTACCACCCGTTTGGTATCCTACTGGGATGCTTTACCAGGTTTTCTGAGAAAAGATCGAAGGATTCTCAAAGTTTGAAGTATAGACACATAAATCTGCTTCAATTATTAGTAGTATTTAAAAGTGCCTGGGTAACCGAGCCGTGCTTGATAATTTTATTAAAAGATATTAAAAAATGCTATATGAAAAAATCGCCCCTAAAAGCCCCAATATACATATACATACATGCACACGCACACACGCTCGCGCGCACACACACGCACACGCGCACACACACGCACACGCACGCGCACACACACACGCACACGCACGCGCGCACACACACGCACACGCACGCAAGCACGCACGCAAGCACGCACACACACACACACACACACACACAAACCCGCAACACAAACACAAACCCGTGAGGTCTATTTTACTTAACCAGATACCAAACGGTGGGTCAACTTACCTTAGTCGCGTTTTACGACATTTCGGTAAGAAATGAGGGTGGTTCATTCTACTCAACCGGATACCACACGGTAGACCGACCTACCTTAGTCGCCTTTTACGATACCTCGGTAATAAATCAGGGTGGGCTATTATACTTAGCCGGACACCACGGGGCGGGTTAACTTACCTTAGCTGAATTTTACACCTCGGTAAGAAATGAGGGTAGTACTATTCTATTCAGCCGGATACCACACGGCGTATATAAGTACAAGATTAACTCATTTAAATAATTAAGATGCACGTTTATTAAATTAGTGATCTAATAAGACAGCTCTGCATTAAGTACTTAATTTTCTTAAAAACACATACGTGCATGCATTTGCGATACATTTGTTAAGCTTGATTTGTTTATTATTTGTTATTATTGTCTAATTAATAAACTTTTAATTGCAGCCAGACATTCAAGAGCAGGAGCCCACGACGAGTTCAGAGTTCGGTAGCTGGGCGACCGACAGCAGGACGCAGACCAACTTGGTGAAGACATCGGAAACGTTGAACCTGAAGCAAACTAAGAAGCAGGCGAACGTCCTCTCCACTGCTATATTCACTGAGGGCGAAGGGCTGGGCCTAGAAGCAGACTTGTGCCAAGATCTTGCAGTATTACTCTCCGGGCCCAGAGTTAAGACTCTGTACTGGGATTTGGATAAGTAAATATTGTTTTCAAATGTACACTATTGTTTATCCTCTTGCTCTTATTCCGCTCTAAATGGGGGCATAACATGTTATAAACATGTCACATGATTTAGTTACGTATTATACGATCGGCAGCCTGTCTGACTTCAACTTACTAACTTAACTTAGCTAGTAATTAGTTCCTCATGCTCTCGAGGGCTGGATTAAACCACATTACTCACAGAAATACCAATTCCGTATCTGATTTCATCTAAATTATATGGATGCTATAAACACAAACAAAATTTATTTAGTCAAATAATTTTTGGCTTGAGTTATGTCATTGATTACTTAAATCTATAATACAAAAGTATTAATGAAATTATTTTGGTATGTTTCGCGATTCAGTTAATATATATATAATGCTAAATGTAGAGAGGACTATCCGTTCTCATACCCAATACACGCAGGATAATTCGTAGCAGTGATAGAGATTTGTGTTTGTGTTTCTATACTTATCCCCAAAAGCTGTCTCTATTTGTGATTGATTTTCTTAAAATCTATAGAACGGATTTTTGTACGGTTTTTACTAAAAGGTAGTGCAATTCTTCCGGAAGGTTTAGATTAATAATACATTACTATTTTATGTAAATTGTCTTGAAAAGGTCACGCTTTAGAGCTTTAGTCGCGTGCGCCGCGTAAACCCGCAGAGATATGTTCGTATGATGATGAGAAATTATGTACTAGAAAATTGTTGTACTACAAAAATACTCCAAAAAAGTCCGCGACAGCATGTCTCTATCTTTTATGTTTAACACACAATGACCTTTATATAAAATACTTTAATGAAATACACTTATTTTAACGCGAGCGATGCCGTAGGCACAGCTAGTAATAAATAAGTTGTTTAAGTAAAATAGTTTTATATCAATGTATATCAAATAATTAAAGGGAGGTGTTGTTGGAGAATTGTCGGACGTACATGGAGAAAACTCACGGAGGCACCCGAGCTGTCACCACTGAGCTGAAGTACCTCAACCTAGATCCAACCTCCTTTCAACATTTACCTGAAGAGGAGGATGACGAAAATGACATTTATTATGGCATCGAAAAAGGTAAGTGGCCACTTTCCAACTTTGTAGAATATTAGGTTTAGTTAGCGAATTCAAATTTTTTTATTAAAAAAAACTTATAAACAAGTGCTTTTGAATCGTCAACTCTACTGCTGGTTCAGAAAGCTGTTCCTACCGAGAAGAGCCAGCAAGAAACTCGGCGGTTGCTCTTTTCAACATAATACTTATAACTAGTTACATTAAGTCGTTACTATCTTGTGATGTAATGATTTACCAGCCTTCTGGTTCAAAAAAATCTACAGGGTTATATCTTACATATAAATCTATACTAATATATAAATCTGAAGAGTTTTGTTTGATTGTTTGAACGCGCTAGCATCCGGAACTAGTGGACCAAATTGAAAAATTCTTTGAGCGTAAGATAGTCCATTTATCAAGATTAACATAACATATATAACATCACGCTAAGATGAATAGGAGAGGAGCAGCAATAAAAAATATTAAGAAAACGGCAAAATTTAAAGCTTACGTTGCGTGCGCTAAGTAAACGGTGATAGGTATTCAAAAATCATATATTATAAAATTGTTCCCCTCTAAAGGTTCTAAATATAAGTCCGAGACAGCATAGCTTAGTTATATAGCTTTTAAGGTTTACCCACTTTATTTTTATGGTTATCAAAATTATAATGTAATATATTACGGTTTTAATCTTTCCAAGCATCTGAGCCGCTGGCAATTGCTTGTATTTAATATTAGGTAATCATTAGACCTGTTGTGCTATATGGATAAGAATGTTAGTCGATGAAAAAGACGAACGGAAGAAGAGTGCATGCAAATAAGCTGAAAATATTAAGGTGAATGTATGGTGTGACAAGACTATAAAATACGAAATGACTGTTTAAGGGAAAGTCTGAAGTATGGTGGATTTAATCGATTTGGTAACTGAAAAAGTAATAAAATTAAATTCTGTGTTTAAATATTTATTAAAGTATTTTATTACATAAAAGTTAGTTATTATGTACTTTTTGTATGGCAAGGAATTTAGTTCTGTCATAATATATTATATGTGATTAATTCATACAAATAACGTCTTAATTTACTGTTTGTTACAACTACTACTTAATTATCATGTATGTTCAATATCTGTAGAGTTATTTAACATCCTAAATCTCTTGTTAAAACAGGCTATGAACACTTAGTAGAGTTTGAAGAACCACTAGACGATTATGAAGATATTCTGTCAGATGACTCCATAAGCACTGACACTGCTCCTAGTCTTGTGGAGTTACCCATCGCTATCCCGAAACGTAAGAAAAATAAGTCCAAACAGTTACAATTGTCGTCTGAGGAAGAAATTGATCCTCTTAGCTTTACTCCTTCAGATATTTTAAAAAAAGATAAAAAAGAAAGAACTCACAACAAGGAAAGAAGTAAAGATAAAAGTAAAGACAGAGATAAAAACAAAGTTAAGCTCAAAGTGGATGGTGAAATAGAATATGATTTAAATAATGGATCAGTTGCAGATAAAAATAAAGATAAACAGAGAAAAGAAAAGAAAAAAGAAAGGAAAGAGCGCAAGAAGAAAGAAAAGTTGGAAATGTTAAATAAATTTGAACTGGAACGTTTACAGACCAGCAGTAATTTATCCGGAGTTGTTGCTACGAATATTACTAGCGTATCAAATACCTGTGAGAAAATTGAAACGCAGTATAATACCAACTTAAATGTTGATAAAAATATATGCACTGATAGCGATTATGATAGTCAAGGGAAATCATCAATAACATCTGTTAATTCTGAATCGAATGAAAATGCTCTATTCGATGGTTTACGCACTATGGATATCGTGAAATCTTCACCTACAGATAATAAACAAAAAACAGATATTCCTTTAATTGTTAATGCACATCAAAACGTCAGTTTTGTTAAAGAGGAAGTTAAAAAAGGTATACAAAGACTTATTGAATATAGGCGACATAAAGTACCAAATGAAAGTTCGAAATACCTAAATGCATCTATAAATCCTAGCCATAGTAATTTTAAATATTTGCCAAATATATTATATTCTTCCGTAAATACTCCCAGTAGTGTAATTGTACCACAAATCTCCAAAATATCTAATACACAAGATATAACATTTCCAGTCAAAAAACATGAACCAAACATTTTTATGGACAGTAAGAATGAAAAGTCTCATCTCAAAAATGAAAATAATTCCACAAAGCATGTCAAAGTCGTCCAAACACAATTAAATGACAATTCATTAAAAAGAGAACTAGATAAAGCTTCGAATCGAAATCAGTTATCTAAACATTCGCCATCAATCACAAAGCAAGGAGGAAAGATGGTTACATTTTTGCAGAGAAAACAAGGTAATGTTCCAGAAAAAAGTAATTCAAAAGAATTTGTAGATAAACATCCTAATTTGCAAACTGTAAAGCAGATTGTGCCATCTTTAAGAAACCTAAGTAAACCACCTAGCCAAAATATACCCCAAGACCTTTCAGGGCAAATGTCGAATGTAACGCCAAGTCAAAAACAATTTCATCATTTTTTAAAAGAATTACAAGAGACTATAAATGCTGGTGCCATTGTTGACAAATCTATACCTGATAAGACACCATGCTTTAAAAAAACAGTGCAGCCAAAGAAAACTGATAATGCGCCTAATACTTTTGCAAGATTGAGCTACATGCATAAGAATAAACAATTTGAACATAAACCCAAACTCACAATTAATCCAACAGTAAAACAAAATAAATCTATGCAAAATATGACTGTAGGGCAACTTCAGCATCTTAAAGACATTGACCAGAAAGTATCTCACTTGCAGTCTAAGGGTGAAATAGTGATATCAAGAGTTGATAAAAGAAAAAACAAAAGTTTAAATGATAACTCTAAAGTTCTGGTGCAGAAAATTGAAAATATAAATGGTTCCTCAACTTCAATAAATAACACAATGCCAATAAATAATAACAAAAAATACCCGGTGATGACAAATATGTTATCATCAGATAAACGGACAAGTGATTGTACGATATCAAATAAAATTGAACTCAATGGTGACAAACAATGTAATATTCCAACAACTCAACATTCTACAACAACTTTTCTATCGGAGAAGGACCAATTTGATCTGGTATTATTACTAAGGCAACAATCTAAAATGAACCCGCCTATCGCACCAGTTAAACTGCAGTTTCAGAAAAAAAATGTTAGTGGTATTACTATTGCTACAGCCAATGATACATCCCAGTACCCAAAATCTGATAAACCAAGTATAAGTAGCCGAAATACCTCATCAAAATTACTGGAAGGATCCCGTTCACAGTCTCATCCTGTATCAGTAATCAAGGCTACTAATAAATCAATAAATAATGCATCAGAACCCAAGAAGAATCGTTATTGTAAAGTATTAAGCAAAAAGTCTATTTCAAAACAGAAAATAAAAAATAATGATACTCAACAATCTGATTGGAAAAGTGTGATGGACGATCTTTTAGCCCACAAAACTCCAAGTAGAGGTCCGAATGCTCTTGATGTTTTACTAAAAAAGGATTCATTCGAAAAAAGGTCTTCAGACAGCTCAGGCATCCAGAACCAAGGAACAGCTGATACCAATTGTAAAAATTTGAGTGAAGTAAGTGGAAACAATAATATTCCTATACAGCCAATTGGTGAATTAAATACGAGTTCTACAAACAGTAGCATATTATTGATATCCAAATCATCATTGTTACTATCAGATAAACAAAAACAAGAAAAACCTAAAATAAACTATTGCACGGATATAATAAAGAAGAATTCAACAAATATCCACGAAAAACATTTTCCTAGTGTTATTCAGAATAGTAATGACCCATTTATATCTGGCATACCAAATTCTGACTATGACTTATTGGAAGAGTTGATGGATGACGATCTACGACAGGAAATTGGAGAATTATCATCTGATGAAGACGCATATCGTTCTGCCACCTTAAGTAATTCCAAAACTAAGAATAACCTTTTTACGAAGGAATCAGGAATCCATTTTAACAACCTAAATGATGTAGCAGCTGACAATTCTCATGATAATAATGGCGCTAATTATTCTGCAATAACTAAAAACTTCTCTGTAAAGAATCTTACGAAAACTGCAATTCAAAGAACTTCTGCCAATGATATTAATTTCAAGCCACATATGTTTTTTAAAGACTCATTTACTAAACCAGTATGCGCTAAAAATTCAGTTATATATGAAAAGGTATGTACAAAAGTTTCTGATACAACTCAGCAACAAATTATGTCCCCCGATGCAAACATTTCTACCGAAACTACTTTTCACGGTAAACATAATCCTTATATCACACCAAAATCTAAAAATCCAAATATTAATAAAATACCTCCTAATGTTTGTAGTCAAAACAATTTACCGAAAATACTGGAAAATCCTGAAAACCATACGAGTAATAATGATGTTCATGAAACTTGTCAAGTTCCAATAATATTAGATTCTGCACAAGTATTGCTTGCTGTACCTCAGAGGAAGACTGCATCGAATGTTGTGCTTATTGGCAGTGATTTAATTTATGATCCATTTTCCACACTACAAAAGGATTCATTAAAAATATCTGGAAATTTGTCAGATTTAAATAAAAGTGCTATTAACCAAACCCCAACGAATTTAACTCTATTAAATGTCACACCATTACATGGTCCAGTTTCAACTCCAGTCACTTTTGAAAGTTCTAGTGTACCAGTCATTCAGAAAATACCAACTCAAGATTTCCAACATGACAAAACTAAATCAATGTTTGAAGAAATCCAACAAATTACGTTAAATGAAGAACTTCATGAATTAAATCAGTCAACTATCAATAGTAATACTCCACTAGATTTTAATTTTTTGACGTCAACAGATATTGCTTCGAATATTAATATATCAGATCCACTTCTATCTAATTATGTTAGTGGTGATTTAGGCACAAATTCATTACAGACTCATACAAAGTCAAGAGCCACACCAAGGCTGCCCGAATCGATCAAAAATTTGGACTTACACAGAAACACTAAAAGAAAAATATGTGCAAAACTTCAAAATGAACAAATACTCGCCACTAATGACGAAAATAATACAACTGATCACGTAAATAAAAGAAAACCGTTCGTAAAGAATCACAGTGAGTCAGAAGATAAAGAAAAGATGCAGAAGAAATATTCGTTATATTTAAAGAGAAACGTACGTGTACGTTCTTGTTATGACCAATCAACAGCCCTTTGTGACGAAACTGTGCACTCAGAAAAAAAATTGGGAAAACAAGAAAGCATAATAAAAAATATTCCTGAAATTAAAAATAAATTTGAAGCAATTACAAGACAAAATATTCCAATTAAAACAGTCATTAACCAAGATATACAATTAAATGACCATGAGAGTAATATTAATATCATTAAAGCCAATAATAATGACAAGGATAAAAAACAAACTGTACAAGACTTTAACTCCGTCAACAAAGATATTAAAGTTCCTGTTGCATGTTTAAGCAGTCAGAATAATGAAAAAGAAAAACATGAGACAAATGTAAAATTAATTGGTGATAAAAAAGTTAAACAAAATTCGGAAGTCAATAACACAAACATAAATGAAGTCCAAGACGATCATAACATAGAAAAGATTACTTCCAGATTTCTCCTTATGCCTTGTCGTAAGGAAGTTACCAAGGAAATATTTAAAGGCAAAAATAAATCTATTAATAATGTAGATAATGATGTGGCATACACAAAACTAGGATATGAATCACTAGAGAACAAAAATGAAAAATTAGAAAGATATTCTCAGAATGTCATAGTAGCAAAAGATAAGATTTATGATGTCAATTCTGAAGAAAATTTAGTTGGGATTAGAAAAAAAATGCATCAAGATGAAATTAAATGTTTATCTCCAATTCTTAACAATCCCGATGTCAATTCAAGTAAAATACCACTTAAGACTGCAGCCTTCACACACAAATTAACAATGAATAAAGACAATAAGAGGTCAAAAGCAAGGATCAATAGTCAAAAACAAATAGATAAGCATATGGAGACAGAGGTTCCTCCTCATAATACTGATATATCAATGCATGTACCATCAGCCTTACCTAAAATTACATTTCAAAAGCCGGTTAACATTTGTCATGGCGATAATATTGGGATCTTTGGAAAAAACGATAATATGGATCTCCAAAAACAATCACCAGTTATTTCCCATTGTGTGAATACTACAAAAGAGTGTGAATTAAATAATAAATTGAGAGTTGAACATCATAGAGATGTTAATCACAGTGAAAGTCCAACAGAACGTACCCTAGACACTAACCAGTGTATAAGTCCATTAGATACAGGAGTAAATCCAGGCACAATAGAAGGACAAGCCGTCACAACAAAAAATATTAATGATCTTCAATCAAAAAAGATCAACAGCGATGACATTTCTAATGATATACATACCAAAATCTCTGTAAACAAAAACAATCAGGATAAGTCAAATAACATTACCTTGTCAGGACACAAAATTGTATTTGACGAATTGCCGAATTGTAATAGTAGTCCTTTAAAAAGGTGCGTTCGAATTAAGCTAGCAAATGGTAATTCATTTAAAGTTACAATTTCTGGAAAATTAAATGTTAAAATTGATTCTTTATTTGAAGATCCAACGGTGAAATCTTTATTGTTGAAAAATATATATAATAACTCAAAATGCACATTAAACATACAACAGCTTTCCATACAAAATAAAAATGAAACTCCAATTCTAAAAACTGAAGTCAAGAAAATAACTTACCAAAATCCAGTTATTGATTCAGAAACTATAAATTTAATCAGTGACGATGAGGACAGCGATTCTCAAAGCTTTAAGACCGAATATGGAAACTTTATTGTTTCATCGATGGATCAAAGTATTCATAAAAAACATCAAAAAAAGTTATCTCTAAAATCGATGGTTTTATTAGAGAGGTGTAAGGTTATGCAGTCATTATTGCAAGCTAATAATAAGTCAAGTGAGCCCGTTATAAATAATATCCATAAAGAGAACCAGCCATCGGCTCCAAAACAAACTATTACTGATTATATTGAAATAGATGATTCTTCAGATGAGTGTGAAGATGAACTAAATCCCTTTGATAAGAATATTAATGTCAATAATAATAAAGAATCTATTGATAAGGTTAATAATCTTAAAAATTTATTAATTCAGGATCTAGATGTGGAACAAAACATCGGCGATAATAATACAGATGATGTAAATACAAATATAAATGAAATGAATAAAAATAAAGATATGACACTAATTCAAAATGATGAAAATAAATTAAAAATATGTCTTTTAAAATTAGAGAAATGCGACCAACTAGTTGAAAAATTAAGGATTAAAAATCAAAAATGTTTTGTAAGTTTAGTTAGATGCGATCAGGCTATAGAAGATTCAGACAAAAATGTCTTTAATATAGAGAATAAGACGTTGAATCTAGATGAGACTACAAAAACAACATTAAAACGAAGTAATTCTGAATCGATTCTAAATAAATTATTGTTAGATAATTCTAACGATTGGTCGCAATCTACTAAAGAACTACAATTGCGCGTATCGCCATCATTGGTTGATAACTTTGAAATTCCGACAAATTTAAATATGCCTACCGCCGTTGACATAATTCATTTGTCCGATATTAAGTGTGACGCTGATTGGCTTACGACAAAAACCTCTTTACATAAAAGTTGTAATGTCATACATCACTTATCTTTACCAACATTAAACTTAGTCAAAGAACATATTAAATATGACGATTATTCAACGGATTGTGATAGTGACCTAGATTCCATTTTGTACACCAGTAATGACACATGTATAGAGCACAAAATAGTGGTGCCTAGTTTGGTCAAACTTCTCGTTAACTTTTTTGCATGTAGATCCGACTTAATAGATAGAATTATTAATATGAGGTTACCATTGGAGAACGTAACACAATATTCAGCCTTAAAAAGGAAAGCTACTGATGGTGTATATTTAAGACAAAATAAAATTACTAAAACAAAAGACGATTTTATGTCAGAAACTATCTGTTGTACAAGAGTAATAAAGCAAAAACTCAGTGATAAAAACGCGTCAAAATCTATAAACGAATTAAAATTCTTACCTAGTGATTCAGTAAAAGTAGAGAAAAGAGTAGTAAAAGTAGCTGAAGATCACGTATTGAATGAAAACTGTAAACATTTTGATGACAGTAACAAAACATCTGATCCTATGTTCACATCAGGGCAAAACACAATTGTATCAGAAGATAAAGCAATTTTAAGTTTTGAGAAAATTATTGGACAACCTAATTCAGAATATTTGGCTACTGACGCGTGTCATAGATTGAATAGGTCTTCAAATACATTTGAAAATGTTGCAGCGATTAATATTAAAGTCAAAGAAAACCCAACTGCAACCAAATCTTCTGTTAATGAAAGCGCCTCAGAATTTTCAAATCGGGGAAAAATAGTAGCTAATGCAATTTGTGAGTTAGATAAATCGAAAGATGTAATCGTAGGTGAACTGAACACTGGTCATTTTAAAAATAAATTCAAAGAACTTGATGTGAGCACCTGTAAAACAAACTGCCTAGAACCGGAAAATACTTTTTCACTTCAAACGAACGTGGAAGAAGAATCTATTAAAATTTTAAACAACGAATTTGAAAATAAGTTAGTAGTAGCAACGGACGTTGACAAGTTTGGCAAGACTTGTTTTATAGAAGATGTGAAATTAAAACAAAGAAACGAAGAAGTATATGGTGATGATGAAAAAGAAAAAAAACCATTGTGGAACACCTCAAATGTTATTTTAACTCCAGAAACGGAGGCACCTTTACACTCAAAATTTGAATTAGCGATATGTCCACAAAATAAAAGCGTAACTTCTCCCTTGGCGGGTGCAGAAAAGAATGATATATATGCTTTGGTTGATAAACAAAACAGAAATTCTCATGCAGTATTTAAAGAAAATGTGTCAGAAGACACTGTCAATGTGTCCGTGGATATAATAAATGAAAATACAGACAATATCCTTCAAGCAAATAATCTGAGCCATAACATTATACATGAAATTGAAACGAAAGAAAAGAAAACGTATTCAAATGCTTCATGTTCAGAAACTTCAGATAATTCAAAATTGTTGAAGTCGAAATTTAATACACAGTTGAAAGCACAAATTAAGAACACTTTCGAAATTTGTGAGAAATCTACGTGTTCCTTAAAAGATTTGAATTTACTGGAAATCGATGTCAAAAAAGGTCTTTTCGAGACTGGAACATTTAAATCTCTAAAACATACATCACAGTGTGATTCTGAACCTAGTTTAGATGACCATGACGAAAATTCTGGGCATAAAAATAAAATTGTCGCTGATACCGAGAGAATGAGAAAAGAAGAGCCAATACCAATGATTGATAAAAAATACCCTGAAGTGACTTTGCCAATTAACAAATCTGATAATGAGGAGTTACATACGAAAGAAAGCAGCCAATTAATTTCAAATGACGAAAATAATAAGTTACAAACAACGCATAACTTACAAACAGATAAATTTGCATTAAAATTGTCAGATGAAAGAAGTAATTGTAATGATGAAGAAATTAATAATGGAAATAATTATAGATTATCTGTGGTGAAAACTGAATCAAGAACAAATTCAATTTTAGATAATGTGCTTTCAAAAGATCCCAATATCCCGTCAAAAGAAACTCCATTAACACTTATTGCTAAAAATGAAGTTCAACACAGTTCCTTATTTAACACAACATTCACACAAGTAGGACAAGAATTTGGGAATGATCATAAGTCAGAAACTATTGATGGCGAAACATCTTCACTAGAACTTCAACGAAACTTAAACCTACAAGTCGATTCGTCAGGAAAAAATGAAAACATCAATGATCCGCTAAAAGAATCAACAGCTAATATTATGTATCAAACGAATGGACATGACTCATTAAATGTACCAGAAAGCAGGTTTAATACTGATCCTAACAGAGAAAAAGAAATCACAACAATGTCGGCTGAAAGAAACATTACGGAAACTTTGGAATCGACAGAATTAGAGCAACAACGTGGCCATTTGCAAGAAACCAAAAGTGTTGTATGTAAAAATAACGTTTCTTTAAATGAGTCACAAGTCCTGGTAAAAAAATCTGAAATAAATGAAAACAAAACATGTATTTCAAGTCAAAAGCATACATTACAAACAAAACATTGTGTCATTGATTCAGTCATATTAGACAAGAATAATGACAATGAATTTATGTTAGACACGCTAGACGAAAACAATTTTAAAACATTACCGAAACTAGATGCATCAGACAACCATGTTGATGCAAAAGTGGAACGAGAAACTGATATAATCGATGGTACTAATATTGCACAAACTGAACACAAATTTTCTTGCTGTTCGAATGTAGTCACAATTCAGAAAAAAGAAGATATAGTTCTAGGTTTATTTAAGAAAAAGCATATGACTGATGTAGAAGATCTTAAACCAAATGCCATTTTAACGGAAAAAACACAATTAGTTCATACAAAATACGATTTACAAGTTGATGTAGAAATTGAAAATATATTATCATGTGAAAGTAATATAAAACATCAAGACGATACATGTATGGATAATGATTACAATTTAACTTCTAAATGCGACTTCCCTAAAACAAAATCAGATTCATTCGATGGATTGGATTCAGATAATGTGGATAAATATATACATCGTAGCCATAAAATAACCCCTAAATATGTTAATAATGACAGTGGTGTGGATTGTTTATCAAACCTTAATGAAAATAAGAATTTGCCATCCTCTAATACTCGGGAGGAAAAAAGCAATATTGGACTTAGTAATATTAAGGTTATAGATGTTACTGAATCTAACAGTACTTTGGAACGGAAATGTGATATTACAGGCATCAATATGATACCTGATAACTTAATGACTTGTAATATACCTAAAAAAAATGTCGACAAAATTTCAGATATATATAACTCTCACAACGCTGATTCATCACAAATTGTAAGCAGCTCTAATTTTAGCAATTTAGATAAACGTGCTCCAGGCTGTCCCGATGATAATACTTATTGCAATGTTACGTCTACTTCTCTTCAAGTCCCAAATACCAAAGCACATTGTCTCGATCATGATAGAAATAATTTAGTTATCAAACAAAGTACACCCTTAATCCAGGATGCAATAAATTTTCGTTCCGATTATTATGCTGTACAAAATATTAATATCAAAGGTAATAAAAATAATGCAATAAAAACTGATGAGGTACCTGATAAAACTATTTCTAGAAATACGGATACTAATTTCTTTAGTTCCACATCTTCCGTTGAGTCCAATGTGACTTGTCAGCTAGATAGTGATGTTAGTATTAACACCGAGCGATCTAACGTCAAAAAGGAAAAGTCTATTTTGGAAGATTTGACCACGCATTATAAAGAACAAGAGATTGTTACAACAGACTTATCTACTTCTTATGATAATAAGTTGCAAAAAAATGTAACACTTGTATATAAGGGCGACTCCAGTTATATACTTAAAGGGTCAATATACGAAGATCCAGTAGTTGGGACTTGTTATCTTTTTCCTATAGCAAACAGAGCTTCAAAGATCCAAGAGCCAAATTGCATCAATATTTGTGACAATAAAACTCTTAATGTAATTGAAAATTTAAAAAGTAAAGTTTTAGAAGATTACCAAAACATTGGAAACTTTAAAGTAGTACCCCCTAAAATAACATACTCAAGAAAAAGATTAAAAAATGACGATGATATAGTCAAAATGAAAAACAAAAAAATTCGAAATAACTTGAAACGTAAACTTGTTCATCAGGATAGCCAGCTGAGTGTCAAACGATACAGAAAAGGCAAAAATATTGATTATCCAAAATTAACTGTTACAACGATGCTTGAGTCTGCTTACAGCAAGGAATATAAGCGTCTTTTAGATTATTGCAGTTCTATAAAATTTTCGTTTTCCCGATCATTTCATAAAGAATATATTGATGTACCTGCTATGTTAAAATATCGACCTATCAAAGAAATTGATGTTAAGGTTGTGACTGATAAAAGTGATATTGAAAATATCCTTTTCTCCGAATATGACAAGGAAGTTTCATTCGATCCCTTGGAACAAACGCTAGTTGATGAAATATCAGCTAAACATGAACGTTTTTACACTAGTGACCATATTAGCGAAACCAATTTTAATATGGGTTTTGGTGATGGGTCCGACAGAGTCATAACAACATCTGATAGAAATAATAATATTTCAATAGTTTCGGCTGCGACTCTGTCGGACGTAAAACAATCTCAGCCGTTTATAACGTCCGAGGATAACGCAGATTATGCTTATAAACAAAAGTTGTGGATGCCAAATAAAAGTCAGTTAGAAATTCTTAAACGTTCAATCTCCTACATTCAACTAAGGGATAAAGTTCGTTCTTTTTTTAAAAAATCAGCAGCTGAATTACATAACAACTGGGACATGGACAATATGAAACATAAAAATACATTTCAGAATAAACATGTTAAAAGTAAGTTTCCGTATAGTTTGCTAACTTCGGAGTTTATTGAACCTGCTCCAATTGAAACGGTTGTACAAGTTGTGCAGGTTGGTCAATTGCCATTTAGTGCTGCCGCACAAAATCCAGTGACATGTGATCCACGAGTAACCCAAGTTACGGACGCTAGCCCACAATGTTCAATGGAAAATAGGCTACATGGCGAATCTCAATCGCCTATAAAGACTGAATACACTGAATTAACAACTGCTGATTTAAGTTTACCTTTAGTTCAAGAGTATGAGCGACATATTATGGAGTCTCAGGAATCATCCAAAATGTTAAACAGTCACCATGAAGACATACCAGTTGAAACAGAAATGACGTCAATAGTGAAAACTGAAATTACGGTAGAATTATCTCCATTGAAGGAGGAGCCTATTGACTACGAGAATGATAGTGATGATTTGCAGACTCTAGTGAATAAACACATTAATGATGTAGAGTATACATATGATTCGAATGATAATACCATATTAGAAACCCAAACAAGTTCAAAAATCACTTATGATTCCTTTGAAAAAGAAGACAACGATTTCTCTGACCAGCAACAAGAGGAACAGAACGGTATAGGTGAGAAAACAGATCAAATTGCTCATGCCATGAACGCTGCCGGTATAACGACTACTTCAGAAACACTTATAAATCAAAGAGCGCACGATTTAGTCAACGCAATGTCTCAAAAAATTTGTCAAGAGGTCCCTACAAGTACCTCTCTTTCACCCAATAATTATTCAAAATCGCCCAATGCAATGACATTACAACAAGCATTGTCACAAATATTGCCACCATCGTTGAATGAAGCGAATATTCATGAAAATAATCAAACTACTACAAATTCTTCGGTGCCCTCACAAGTTTTACATATTGTTCAAGGAAAAAATACGAATGGTAACCAAATAACATTAGTAGATAATACACAAAATTCTGTAATTAGTAATACTACTGCACCTGTTTTACATATAGTACAAAATAAGGGATCAAATAATGGTTCCCCACCGAATTCGAATTCAGGACAGCATACAAATTCTTATGGTGGTTTGTCCTTAGTCGACACAGGAATCCAGCAAGGAAACAATCAGCTTCTTCACATCGTTAATACTAATAATCAGAAGAATAATAGCACAGGGCAAATTCTAAAAAGAGTAAATCTTTTGACAAATCTTACTAATGTTCAAGGGTCTAATGAACAAAAGATGGTACAATTTGTTTGTAAATCTGCAGATGGAAAAGCTATTCATTTAAATGCCCCACATCAAAGAAGTATGGTTTTAAGATTACAACCAATTGAATCGCCTGCTATTCAAACTACCCCTAAAGAAACAGACTGTCAAGACAGTTCTAACCCTTCATCTAACACTAATATTATCCCAAATAAAGAATCGTCAGCATTGCAACATGAAATAAAATCTCGTTCTATGTATGAAGAAAATTATGCAAAGTTTATACAGAGCTCTTCTAATAAATCCCTTGAAAAAGCAACTAGTTTACCAAAATTTAACCAAGCCTTTGGCAAACAGATATATCAAGATAACAATCAAAAGGGAAATGATCTAACCACTAACACCAGTAATATGACATGCGTAAATACTAATAATGAGAATTCTGAATGTCAGCCCAACGAGAATTCAGTAAACTTAGATCATATTGGAGAAATGAATAGCCCACCATTATTACTAAGGAAAAATACAACACACTCGGCTCAGTCGCAACCATCGGCAGCAAATTTAGTGCAACAAATTAAACAAACCATGACTCCAATGAATATACAAACCATGCACGGAGGTGTTATATATACACGACAAATACCAGTTAACATCGGAGGAGGACAAACTATTAATTTAATAACAGTTCCGACTACGGAGTTGATAGACGACGCCAATCAAAAACAAAAAGGTGATATTAAGTTCATTAATCAAAATGACTTAGACTCTCCCATTATTAAAATTGTGCCCCAGAGTCAAAACACAGAATGCACGCCTGACGAAAGCACTAATCACTTGGGGTTAAACAGTGAAAACGCTCAAAATGCACCAACCCAACATCAACCAGTGTTAACACAAATGCGAATAAAATTGCCAATGCTTAGTAAAACACATCAAATGGTATCTGGAGCCAGAGTTGTACGACCGTCTTTTTTTCAAATACAACGCAATGTTATTGGAGGTGCTAATCAACATGTTTACCAGCAACTAGTCCTTACTGCTGCTCCGCCACTTGGCCAACACACAATACGCCTCCCGCAAAATCAAGCGTGCAGGCAAGTAAAGATAGCTTCAGATGGTCAGTCCTCGTCAGAGCCTCAAATGAGCTCTTCAACACTTGAACAGCTGCGAGAATTTGATATGGTACTCGAGCAGGTGAAAGAAAGAAGTACCGTTCAACCTACTGCAAATCCAAATAATACATTTACCAAATTACCTGCGCCGTCATGTGACACAACAGATAGCACTTCTGTTACTTCAACGGTGACTGAGTCCACTCAACAAGTTCTATATTCTATCGGATCAAATCAATCATTAAATATAGCATATGTAAACAGAAAATCAATTGCAGCTACACCAACAACTTCGACATTTATTCGATCGCCTGACTCGTCTGGCATAACAGAATCACCTTCTTCAACAAATGTACAAGTACCAAACACTGTTACTAGTGGATCGACATTAAATGAAGTCACAGTTCAGCCAAACCAACAGAAACCTGCGAAAGTTGGATCTAAGTCTAAATCGAGACCGAAATCTTCAAATCCGTCAAATTCTTTGAAAATAAATACTGTTCCTCCAAAAAGTTCGACTCAAAAACCTTTAGAAGACGAACAGACTACTCAGCGAATTCTATATATATTAGCGGAATATAAAGAACAAGTAGAAAATTCTCCGGATAAAGATAAACCTGCGCCACGGAGGAGATCAAATCCCCCCACGAATCCCTCGGGATCTTCAAAACGTAAGAAGAGCTCCAGTGGATCTCGACGGCCTGGCATTCGCGAAGTGAGTCCAGTGCACGGAGAGGAAACTTGCCGCACAATGGGTTCCGAGGATAGCAGTTGTGGTACCTCTCTAGGAGATTGCAATGAAAATTGTCTGGAAAATCATTCTCCTCAAAATAGCCCAACCAAGGTCAATAGAAAACTATCTTTTGATGGCGTAACTACAGCTGTTACCCAATCCCCAAGACCCCAAACTCAGCGCAACGTTATAGTCGCCGATGGTCAAACTATAACTGTAGCCAGAGGACCTCCTGGCAAGCCCGCCACTGCAGTTTTGATGCCGACAAATTACATTTTACCTGTTTCAATGGTTAAAGGTGGTCAGCAAATAGCTATAGTTACAAACCGCGGACCGAAATTACTGACAGTCGGTGGCGGTGAAGGAGGGGCTACTAATGCGCTTTTATTGCAACGTCTTATCGGGCCTGCGGGTCTTAAGCCTGTTCTGGCACGACCTGGAGTTCGACACGTGCGCTTACCAACGGCGGCATTGCACAATCTTCATGCTTTCAATTTATCGACGGCGACAAACGTTCAGCCTCCAGACAGCACTGTCTCCCCAGCTTTAGCACCTACGCCGCCTGACCTAGTAGAAACGAGGCCTAACAGTTCACCATGGACAGATCGTGAAGGTCAGGATGTAAAACCAGAGCGAGAAACGAGCCCTGAGGGATCCGAGCATTGGAATTTACCGACATCTGCTGAGACTCATGACTACACATACGAAGATCGAATTCGGACGGAGAACATGGACAGAACTGTGCTTGTGAGTATTTTTTTGAAACATTATTCGTAATAAAATATTGTTGACTACTTCTTGCATAATTAAATAATTATATTAAGGCCCGAACAGTTCAGTTTAAACTTGCAAAATTAGTAGACGAGACATTTTTGACGCACATTTTGAAACTTCAGGAGGCACTCCCAGATCGATACAGTCCCGATATGGAGGCGCAAAGGATATTTGATAAGATGTTCGACGTAGACTCGAAAAAATCATACATCGTCGATTCGCACGACGATTCGTCTCGTTGCGCATACGATATTGACGCGTCAGATTGCGACGATAAGGTGTACCACCAGGTGATATCGTAGTCCTGACGCCGACCCTTCCGATTAGAAAGCCTCAGTAGATATGCACGCCTCGATTTCTTTTGACCGCTTTTCCATCGTTCAGTGTTAGATTGCCGGAAAATATATATGCGACATTATTGCTTGCTGTCATCTGTAACGAAAAACGTAACTTAACGGCGGAAATTTTGAAATTAAGAGTTATGCGACACGATGCTTATCGCTTGCTTAAAGGTAACAGCGGTTATATGTAATTTCAAGTTAAAGTCGCAAGAATTTAAAAATCTAATATTGTCGCTTTTATATTTTTTCATATGGCATCTTGCACAGGCAACGAGGAAAACCATTCAGTCTCCATGAAGTCTTCCCGATCATTTAATAATCTTTGTATTTTTTTAATTTTTGTCTTTTATATCTATGTTCTGAGAAGGATCTTTAACAACATTCTTTCAAACGCTTATTTTCCGAATTCTTCCGTCGTACATTATAGATTTGACAGTGGTTACAAAAATCTTTAATTTTTGCATGTGGCAATGATTCCTCGGTATTTTCAATAGTCAAGTACGGTCTGTATCATCGTGCATGTTATTATTCATCTTCATTAAGTGGACATCATATTATTTTCAGTAATTTTAACTCTCCAATGTGTTCTCCCTCTGAATGTTTCTCGCCTTCATTTGTTAGGTGTTTATTTTGTTCTACATCTTGTTAGGAAAATCGTATTTTATATCTCATGCTGTAATTAATGTTTAGTTTCAATGTTATTTAAACAATAATAGCTACTAAACTTAAATATTAAAATTTAATATTCCATATGCTTATGTGTTTCTTACTAAAATAAATAATAAATATTTATTCAATCAAAAATAATTAAACCATAAAAGCCTGGTAACAATTGCTGTAGCAAATATGAGTTCAATTCTGAATATACATGGCTTAGTGCTTATTCTGTGACGTAACATTTGTGTAATTTAAGTCTTTCGCTAATATATCTATGATCAATTTGGGTAGGTGGTTCACAAAAAGGACGGTAGCTCCCAACGTCATCACAGACTTACCCACGTGTCTGCAGCGGCCTTGAGACACAAATATGCTATACTGGAACATGAACTACGATTACAGGTATGCTTTTGTTATTATTAAATTACCTGGTTGACCGACCTTGCTCGATAATTTGTTACATTAAAAAAAAAAGAAACTTAAAAAAAAAATTAGGTAGTTAGGGATCGATCCTAAGTATTTACATTTCTCGAGACTGCCCGTTCCTCGAATAATCAACGCTGACTTGACAGTTTATGGCAAAAATAGTATATTCAATATAAATTTTAGTATTTTTTAATGCCCAAAAAGAAGGATAAAACGATTTTTTTTTTACATAAAACCTATGTAGATAGATTTTTCTCACCCAAAATCCCCTACATGCTGAATTTCAAGAAAATCGTTGGAGCAGTTTCCGAGATTCTGAAAAATTAAATTCCTCATTTAAATATTAAAGATAGTATTTCACTACAGACCTTTTTTTCAAATATAAGATAAACCTCTTATGGGTACTTTGCTCTGTACCCTGGAATGGAGTTTGCAGTTTTAAGAATTTCTTTATATTAGTTGAACTTAACTATTTTTTGTACTTAAACAACAATGTGCCTGAAGAACGAATTCTTCGAACAGAGAGTGTTGCTAGTGATGAAATACGGATCCGTGGTCGCCGTTTGTGTCACATAAGAGAGCTCCAGCATCACTCAACGGGTGATGAAACGAGCTATGCTTGGAATATCTCTACATCGCGAAGCTGATATGGCAGTGATTCTCAACCTTGTTTTGTTGCGGCACATATTTAACGATTTCAAAATTTGGCGGCACACAAAGAAAAAGATAAAAATTATTTACTTACTACAACACACTGCATAAATAGTTTATGACAAAAATTTTAAATATACAAAATAAACTAATATATACTACAATAATAACTAAACGTTTATTAAGGGATTGATTACAGGCTAATAATAAAAATATTTTTCTTTTTAAATGATATAATTTAATAATATTAACATTATTATATATTTGCAAAATTTGGCGGCACACAAAAGTGCCGTGGCACAGTGGTTGAGAATCACTGATATGGCGATGGGCGGGGTACATAGTGGGAAAGGTGGTGGGTATTTGGGTTTTAAGTTGGACTAGGCACCTAAAAATGCAAATTCGGTAGACCTCTTAAGAGAGAATGACGACCTCAACAAGGTCTAGGGCAGGGTGTTGTATGGATATACCGTTATGTTATGTCCATGAGTGGACGTGCATCGGTTGACGAAAAACTACTTTTTAAAAACATATTTTCTGTATATTCAAAATATTCTTTATTCAAATAAACTTGTAAACAAGTGCTTTTGAATAGAAAACTCATGTTGTTCTTGTTGTCTGTTCCTACCAAGAAGAGACAGCGAGAAACTCGGCGGTTGCTCTTTTAAAAATATAATTCTTAATACTATTTACATTTCGTCGTTACTGTCTTGTGCAGGTTCAAAGAGAGCTATATCCACACATTCTTATCTTCTAAGTAATCTTCAAGAGCATAGTAGGTTTTCTGTATCAGCCACTTTTTAAGTGTTTTTAAACTGCTGTAATGGCAAAGCTGAAATTGATTGCGGAATGAAAGTGATTAATAAAAAAAGATATTTAAGTGAAGACCTTGGCCTCAGGGTTGTACCTTTTTTCAGAAATCTTTATCCGAAGAGTGCGAAGATCTCGGAGTGGACTCTCCATCGGCGTCTGAACTGTTTCCAGAAGCTGAATTGCTGTTTTCATCTTCACCAGCGCACGAAGCAACACAGCATCCGCACACACGTAAGTCTTGATGTCTTAATATTGTACAGGATAGTTGTAAGGCTATTAAGACGCCCATATTTAAAGCAAAACAAAACGCCGTGTGGTATCCGGCTGGATAGAATAGTACCACCCTCATTGCTTACCGAGGTGTCGTAAAAGACGACTAAGGTAAGTCGACCCGACGTGTGGTATCCGGCTGACTATAATAGACCACCCTCATTTCTTACCGAGGTGTCTTAAAACGCGACTAAGATAAGTTGGCCCATCGTGTGGTATCCGGTTTAGTAGAATAGACCACCCTCTTCCTTACCGAGGTGTCGTAAAATACGACAGAGGTAACTTGACGTCAAGCAGGCGGCCGGTCGTAAAAACGCAGCCAAATCATGTGACAGCATGTTTATAACATGTTGTGCCGACCCCACTAGAGTGGGAAAAGGGCAAGAAGATAATAATTTAAAGCAAAACAAAGTAGTCCATGCTTAACCGTTTACATATTAAAAGAATATGCTCTCTGGAACTAATAAAGAAATAAAATTTTAGCATAGTCCAGAACAATATTGGATTCAATCAAATTTCATATAGATAAAATTCCAACACTACACGAAGACCGTTGAATATCTTATAGTAATATAAAGACCAAGTTTAAAACAAGGTTACCAATGGCCTAATTACTAAAGAACTGTTTTCTAACCGCTTATTAATGTATATGATATAGTTTTGCTTTTTCGAAGCAAGTTTAAATATTCTACATCATTAATCCGTTAATTATTAGTGTTTCTAATAATCTAATTTGAGAGAAAAGATGGAAATCGTGTCTATAGTTAGTCTTAATAAGAATTATGAAGAATTATATTTCATTTCAATTAATTTATCGTATGAAGTGCTAGTTTATGATGTTATAGACGATTGTCCACAGAGATAGTCGAGTAAATTTAATACTTACACAGAAAACTTAGGGTAGGTTAAGGTGGTCACAAACTCAGTTCAGAACTTCCGATCTTAAATATCATCGGCAACCAATGGCTTGATAATTTTTGTCTAAAAAACGCAGCTTTTAAAGACTCTCTAACTAAATAGATTAAAACGTCACAAAGGTCTTAACGAGTCCCTATACAGGGGAGAAGGACATGAGATGGAATGCAATCGTCCATTAGTTGAAGAAGAAAAAGAAGATGTAGATAACATTTCAATATCGTTTCAGCTCAACCAACTATTATCAACCAAAGCGGTATGCCACAACCGGATATAGACGATCAGATAGCTACAGACGAACTCCTCCAACGGGAGGTTCACAATGGACAGCAGGAGTTGGACGTAAGGACTCTAGGGCTTGATGAAGGGATAGTGACAGTGAGCGAAGACGGTCTGCAAGCCACTATCGCATTAGATCAGGAAGAATTTGCAAGATCACATCCTAATACGACGTTCCATAGTGAGCCTACAGATGAAGGAGAGGTTAGTATAGATGTTTTTAAATTTACAACAAAACAATTTACAGCAAAAAGTGGGTACTTAAATTAGATAAGCATAGTACATTTTCATATTGTAGATCAAATGGTTGTCACAGGTTAAGATATTATAAAACCTAAGGAAAAGTAATGAGAATATTATTTTGCTATAATCCGCGATAAAAGGAAATATATGTAATGCAAAATGTAGAGTGTACTATTCGTTCTCATACCTGATACATGCAGAATTTCTAAGAACTCCTGCACTACCCGACACCGATGGCACAGCAATACACAAGCACTGCACACATTCACCACCACAATCTCAACAATTGTTTCGCCCCGTAACCGAAGCATCGTCAGGAGATAGACTCCACGACAAAATCGCAAAGTTAGGCTTTGCGATTTTGAATGTGTGCAGTGCTTGTGTATTGTTGTGTTATCGGTGTCGGGTAGTGCATGAGTTCTTACAAATTTATCATGTATCAGGTATGAGAACGAATAGTACACTCTACATTTAGCAGTACATATATTTCCTTTAATCGCGGATTATAGCAAAATAATATTCTCATTACTTTTGTATTATGGACCTCCGCAAAGTAACGCCTAATTCTTTAAATTATTTAAAAACCTAAGGAAAAGAAGTAGTAGACATGTATTGTTATAGTACCTAGTTAAGGACTATCAGTCAGACAGTTTCACTCAATTAAAAGTTTCAGATAGGACGAATTTCTATATTTTTAGATAATTTAAGCCATATTTCACTTCGATAATGTGGATAATTGTAAAAGAAATATATTAATTTTTAAATATTTTTCAAATTTACTTATTCATTATTCAGTTCTTTATATATTTGGCTTTGTGAGTAAATAATTTGTGTCACTTCATAGGTTTATCCAGCAGAAATCTTTGTCAAAGGGATATGTTGACCATTGTTCAGTTTTTTAATGTTGTTTTTGACACGTTTTTTATGGTAAATAAATAAAATTTGCTGAATACTATAGCTGGATAACTAACTAGTGTTTGACAAAACAAAATGCCGAAAATGAAACCGATAAATTTTGTCATACCCAATATCAATAAAAATTATACCCATAGTGAATATTATTTTTAATAATATTTCATAGAGTCATTTGCTAGTAGAGAATCGAGTAATAGTATCATATAATTTGTCTTATTTCAGGTTCAGCCATATACAATGTCAGGCCTAAAGGGACGTCACATCACATCCACGATATATCATGCAGGCCGAGCACCCGCCACAGTGCTTGTAACAGCACCGCAAACCAGCGTGATATCGCAAGCGACGACGGAAAACATAATGCACAACAACCTGAAATACGCTAACATGGACCATATTATCAACTCCTCGCAGGGAAATCACGAAAACCTTAACCTCTCCTCAGCGCTGGTCAAAAACGATAGAACCACGAAGTTTGACAATATACTGACAGATACGAGGGAGCTGCATCTCTCTAACACAGCTTCCGCAATCGTCCATGCCACGGGCAACGCTACGCAAGTGATAAGACGAGTCTGCTATGATGATGACAAAAGGGACACAAGATTTTTAATGGACGAACCGGAAGGCCTTATAGCCGGCGATGATGCAAAAATGATAGCCGAAGACAACTCTAGAGACAACAGCTTCGAATCTATCGCTGGAGACGTTGACGATGACAACTCGTATCCGGAGCGGCATACGGAATTATTCTGGGAGTCGAATTCCGCTTCCGAACGATCTGAAGGCAGACGGCCTCTGGATTTCAGCAGTGATAGTGATAAATGTTGCAAAAGTCCTTCCTATGATGAGACTAATTCAACAGATTCGAGCGGAGTCGGAACTCAAATGAGACTCGATTCCGTGATAAAGGATGCACGAGGGATTGATAGAAGCGGCACGGACGGTTCCTCAGCAGATGACATGCATCCGCCTCTACGGACGTATCCAGCCAAACGGGTTTACCATCCCCTTGATGGTGAAATGGAAAGGAGCATTTCCGGGAAAACGAGAGCAGGGGAAAGGTCTCCGGATATTTCGGAAGTTCGACGGAGGGCTTCTGGCCGCGGAGTGGTCAAACGTGGGTGCCATTGCTGCACGGGTTCCCCGGCCCCCCCACGACCCAAGAAGTCCAGACAGAGGAAACCTAACATGGACTTTAATAATTAAAGACTTATAGTGATTTTGACTTATCGCGCTGCGGCATTGACTGACTGATTACGATCTCTCCGATGAGGTTTCTATAGTGTTTAAGTGATAAATTGTTGAAATCTTTTTTGTATATAACAATAAAACATTGAGGTAATTTTTTTTGTTGAATTTTAGTGTAAGTTTAACTATTTTGACGTGTTATTAGTTTCATAACTGTCACCGATCAGTTCAAATTTAATCGCGTTTAATTTCCTATTTTGACCAATTTTATTGCGAGTAAAATTGTGTTCTGTTACGTGTAATATATCCATATACATACTGTATTATTATATTAAATGTAAATTAAACTTGTATTTCTTAGGTTATATTCACGCAGAAGCGTTCCCGTTTAGATGATATATAGGCCATACTTAAATGTGAATGTCTTAGATTTATAGACGTGTGGCTAAATATGTAGCTCCTCTTAAAGTTAGACTGATAGTGAATTTTTTTTTATTGTTGTTCTCGACTCCGATGTTTTATACTTTGATTTTCTATACTGTACTATATTAGAATATAATTAAAGGCAACTTCCATGGGAACTGCACAAATCGTCCGTCGTTACGGCGGTGAGCTTTAATACTTGGCGGTTTATTTTTCGAGATTACGTTTTGAGAAACAAAAAACGGTGCCAACGCGCCGCTTTCCGGTCTTGCGTTCACAATGCGTTTATCGACGTAAATTAAATAGGTTTAATAAGTTAGTATGAATTTAGTGTCCGTTTAAAGTGTACATAACTTTGTTCCCAATGTACGGGGACCGTCTAGTCACTAAAATACCGTTATAGAATATCATATAGATCGCGGTATCGGGACTTCCCCGCCCTTGGCTGAAAGCCATAAATACAGTATTCAACCGCTTTTGTATATAAACTTGCATGGGGTGTGTACTACCCCCATTTTTTTGACGCGATTTTTGGTACCACGCGTACCAAATGTGTATATAAATGTGAGGAGTTAGTTAATTTAGTGAGCTCGATCGTTCTTGTGACGTATTATAGGAAATTGTAACAATATGTTCGTGGGCTCGTAATCGAGTCCAGTTTAACCATAGTTCAGGATGTTCTAGTAGTGTTAAGATAGTGTTGTTAGTTAAAGTCACAATGTACACATGCCTTTATTCGGGACTTCCCGCGGTTTAAAACAAACTACCCCGCAAAAATAAAATGGATGTGTATAATTTGATAATGAAAAAAATTTAGTAAAAAGTGAACCAAAATTGTTGTCAAATATTTTAAAATCTATTGTTATAATTTAATTAAGATTATAATCGTTGTTTTCCATATAACATTTACTCATATTAAACTTATATTAACTGATTTTGAGATTCGTTGTATATAGGTTTTGGAGTCCCGATTAATGGCATTAGATGTTTAAATATTGGTACTCAGTAAGTTTTTTTTTTTATTTTCAAATTTATTATCTATGTTTTTCTAATAAGAAAGATTATAGTTTTATGCCAGTTCTATAGTATTCGATTTTTTTAATATAATACCTTACGTTGTTATTGCTATATTCAGCGGTTTACGTGCGATATTAATAGCAGACTGCAGTTTTTGTTATTTTTCACTTAGAAGTTAATTTTTTTTAAGCTGTAATAATGTTTAGGTTTCATTAATTTTCATATTCACCCGAATGTGTTTTTGTGATTAATGATTATTATGTAAACATTATTTCTAAAAGTGCTACATAAAGAAAATGATCATTAAATACTTATCTATTAATATTTTTCTTTTATTTGTAATGTATCGAGAGTTGTGGGTTCAAATCCGTCTTCTGTTAAAACTTGTGTTTGATTGATAATAGAAAATATCTGGGTGACCGAACTTCGCTCGGTAATTTTTTACAAAAAAAATCTTTAAAAAAAAGGAAAAACAATTATTTAGTTGGGGATCGATCCTTGGCAGTCACATTTCTCGAGGCTGCCTGTTACCCGAATAAGCTACGTCGACTTGACAGCTAATGGCGAAAATTCAATTCAATATAAATGTTAGTGGTTTTTAATGCCCAAAAACGGATAAAACAATATTTTTTTTTACATAAAACCTAGCTAGATCAATTTTTCTCCCCCAAAACTTCCTACATGCTGAATTTCGGAAAAATCGTTGGAGCCGTTTCTGAGATTCAGAAAATATATATATATACAAGATAAACTCATTTAAATATAAAGATTTATCACATGCTTAAGAAAGCCAGCCCAAAATGTGTATTATTACAATAAAGAGAAATATCTCAACCTTAGACGCATAAAGTCCGATGTGTTTTGATGACGAGAGCGAAAAGAAAATTTGTAAACTAATCGGGATAGTATTTTCGTTTTTATGGATAATTATAAAGGGAATATTGCTAATATTTTAGCGATAGCTTATATCATTCGATTCCTAACACTATTAATCTAAAATTTACCTTATAAGGTTAAAAAAACTCTTTTAGAAACTGAAGCTTTTGGTCTTAAGTCGACATTCGACCTTATGCGTCTGATGTCGAGATATGGAGAAAGCAAATGAGAATGATCTATCCGTCTCTTTCGTTAAGTTTTATTGTTAATATATAGAGCCGGCTATACTCACGTCTTATTCTATCAGGAGTTTCCGCCGCGATAACATCGTGTAAAGAGCTCATGAATAAGTGCCCCGGATGGGTTCGAAACTAGTCTGGCTAACCCGATAGAATAAGACGAGTGAGTATAGCCGGTTCTATACATTAACTATGTATACTACTCACGATAATTGAAATTAAAAAAGGCTTATTTTTTAATTTATCTTCCAATACAAATTATGTGACACATAATAAACACATAAACACACCTTCCGAAAACCACGCAGGATAAATTTTGCCTTGTGTGATAGTGGAAACCTGCAAGTTAATTTTGACTTACTTCCCGGTGTCCGATTAAGCTGAAATTTTACATACTGGTCCAGTCTCAACTTATGTTTATGAAAAGCATAACATGCTGCCGGGATTGACTCCAGACGAGGGAACTCTTCAAAGGTTAACAATAGGGACATTAAATTTTGTTTAAAGCTTTTTCAACTTCTCTTTATCTAATCACATATAAAAAGAGAGACAGGTAGTCTCATTTGCTTTTTTTTTTACAGATATTCTAACTTAGCTTCCCCACTCTAGTAAGCACTCATATGCCGTGTGGTGTCCGGCTTAGTAGAATAGACCACCCTCATTTCTTACCGAGGTTTCGTAAATGGCGACTAAGGTAAATCGACCCACCGTGGGGTATCCGGTTGAGTAGAAGAGACCACCCTCATTTCTTACCGAGTTGTCGTAAAAGGCGACTAAGGTAAGTTGAACCACCGTGTGGTACCGGTTAAGTTGAATAAACCACTCTTTCTTACCGAGGTGTCATAAAATAAGACTAAGGTAAGTTGACGTCGAGCAGGCGGCCGGTCGTAAAAACCAAAACGTAGCCAAATCATGTGACAACATGTCGTGTCGACCCCACTTAGAGTGGGATAAGGGCAGAAGGATGATAGCGTGTAGGTAAGTAATTTAAGATAGATACAACGTGTACATTTTTGTTGTAAATAGAAAAAACCTATATAAAATACATTTAAAAAGTATAAACTATAAAAAGCGATGCAAATATACATTTATAACATTACAATCGATTATTCTTATTACATCAGTCCAGATTTAATAGTTAATTCACCAATTTCTCTTTTCCTTTATTTTCTTCATAACAGCTAGGACTTCAATACGAAATTCTAATCGTTCGTCTTCAGAATATTTGACTACAGACGGTAGAAGCGAAGCAAAGAACGCTTCATCTTCATTCATAACTCTTGGATCATTATATTCCTCTATTTCAGTGAAATCTGTATCAGTTCATTCATATTTATCATATTCTATACTTCTATTAAGGAATTATAGGCAAATCGCTGGCTATATCGCTGTATTCACATTTCTTACTTCGCTTTCTAGTATTAATAGTGCTTGTAGATGTTACGTTTTGAGGACTTTCACGTTCTGTTTTCATATACACTGTGGTATCTAACGTGTAAAATTCTACTTTTAAATCATCTTCATTGTTTGTTACTACTAGTGCATGCATTTATTAACTTGTTATGTGTGATTAGACAAATATGAAGTGTACGAATGTCATCTTCCCTTTCCTTATTTAATGTGTCACTATCACTTCCAGGCCTAAGGTTATTCTAATACTAATATCTCTAACGTTCATTTAAAACTAATATAAATTAAAAAAGAGATGTAAACAGATTATTGCGTTTATATCATTACATAAGAAACGATTATTTTCATTACATCAGTCCAAATTTAATAGTTAATTCACCAGTTTCTCTTTTCCTTTATTTTCTTCATAACAGCTAGCACTTCAATACGAAATTCTAATCGTTCGTCTTCAGAATATTTGACTACAGATGGTAGAAGCGAAGCAAAGAACGCTTCATCTTCATTCATAACTCTTGGATCATTATATTCCTCTATTTCAGTGAAATCTGTATCAGTTCTTTCATATTTATCATATTCTATGCTTCTATTAGGAATTATAGGCAAATCGCTCGGTACATCGCTGGCTATATCGCTGTATTCACATTTCTTACTTCGCTTTCTAGTATTGATAGTGCTTGTGGATGGTACGTTTTGAGGACTTTCACGTTCTGTTTTCATATACACTGAGTTATCTTCCGTGTCAAATTCTACGTTGAAATCATCTTCATTGTTTGTTACTACTAGTGCATGTATTTATTGACTTGTTATGTGTGATTAGACAAATATGAAGTGTACGAATGTCATCTTCCCTTTACTTATTTAATGTATCACTATCACTTCCAGGGCTATGGCTATACTACTCTAATATTAATATCTCTAAAATACATTTAAAACTAATATAAATTAAAAAAGAGATGCAAATAGATTATTGCCTTTATATCATTACATAAGAAACGATTATTTTCATTACATCAGTCCAGATTTAATAGTTAATTCACCAATTTCTCTTTTCCTTTATTTTCTTCATAACAGCTAGGACTTCAATACGAAATTCTAATCGTTCGTCTTCAGAATATTTGACTACAGACGGTAGAAGCGAAGCAAAGAACGCCTCATCTTCATTCATAACTCTTGGATCATTATATTCCTCTATTTCAGTGAAATCTGTATCAGTTCTTTCGTATTTATCATATTCTATGCTTCTATTAGGAATTATAGGCAAATCGCTCGGTACATCGCTGGCTATATCGCTGTATTCACATTTCTTACTTCGCTTTCTAGTATTGATAATGCTTGTGGATGGTACGTTTTGAGGACTTTCACGTTCTGTTTTCATATACACTGTTGTATCGTCCGTGTTAAATTCTACGTTAAAGTCATCTTCATTGTTGGTCACTTTGATAAGGAATTTCAGGTGGTCGTATAGAAGGTATTTTCTTCTCGGCCTGCCCATTTTTGTTTTGAGTGTCTTCACGAATGTGTCTCGCACGTTAGTCCATTTGTTTAATATCTGTTCACCTGTTAAAAAAATCTATATTCATTTCAAAGTTTTGGTACAAATAAGTTTGGCCATACAAAGGTTTAATGTTGTAGTATTTTAGGAACTTTACCCCATTGCAATGGAATTACATGTGATTACGATTTATTGTAAATATATATTTATTTTTTTAGTTAGTATTTAAATACCTGGGTTCCTTTTGCTCGGTAATTTTTTGAAGATATAAAAAAAATAAAAAAGAAAGAAGGTGCCAGAATATATTCGGTCCGCTCGTTACCCATCCGCTATCGCAACATTACGGTTGACAGCTAAAAAAATCCTACATTACTGTATTTTTAATGCCCAAAAACAGGGATTATGCCGTTTTTGTCATATTTTTCATTGCTGCTCCTATTCATCTTAGTGTGATGATATATAGCCTAAAGCCTTCCTCTATAAATGGACTATTTTTCACTGAAAGAATTTTTCAAATCAGTCCAGTAGTTCCTGGATTAGCGCTTTCAAACAAATAAACTCTACAGCTATATATATTAGTATAGATATAGCATATATGATAAAGTCATGATAGCTGAATTTTGGTCTCGAATTCTAAATACTATGATCGATCGATTTTTAATAATTTTAAATGGATTTTTTTTATTAAACAAAATTACCGCACAAGAATCGGTCACTCAGTATAATTTTATTATGCGAATATATTCCTTCCTTGTTTTACTCCAAGCCGACTATGCTTTGACAATAACAATTGTTCAAATGCATAATAGGAGTGAGTGCGACCGATAACGATTGACAACGGCGGTATAAAAGTTAAAAATCAATTTTAATGTATTTATAACATATCGAAGTACATGCTGTGTGATATCCAGCTGAATAGAATAGACCACCCTCATTTCTTACCGAGGTGTCGTAAAAGGCGACTAAGGTAAGTTGACCCGCCGTGTGGTATCCGGCTGAGTAGAATAGACCACCCACATTTCTTGCCGAGGTATCGTAAAAGGCGACTAAGGTAAGTTGACGTCAGGCAAGCCAGTCATAAAATACCCAGCCAAATCATGTGACATGTTATCCATTAAGTGTTCAGAACATAGGTACATGATATATTAAAAACAATGACTAAATGCTATATTCATTAAAAATGGCAACACATGTATAATATTAACAAAAATAATTTAAAAAAAGAATACAAAATTTTTTAAACATAGGATTACAACTTTTAGGAATGCAAAGTTTGTTTGTCTGTTTTTAGTTATAATAATTTAATTTATTTGTTAATAGTTTAAATAGTATAGTGTTTAGTACCAAATAAATCAATCATTCATTCAAATTTTAATATAAATCAAACAACCTGTTATCCTTTTCTGTTCGGACGTCATTTCGTCGTACGTATCTTCCAATAAACCAAACACTTCTTCCCACGCTGAACGTCTTTCAGCACGATCTTTGTAAACCTCCAATGTTCTATCCCAAAGACACGGTCGATCTCGTACAGCTTGGATTAAATGTACCACGTCATATTTAAACTCCCTCATAATTTAATTATTAAGTTTGTAATGCAATATTATTATTATCTTACTTTATGGCCTGTACAGCGCAAATTGGGCGCAAATCACTCTGCCATAATCACGTAAAACGGCAAACACACGAGTAATGGAATTTAGAATTTAACTCTAACAAGATAATGCACCAAATAAACTACCTAAAATAATATAAAATATATATGATTGAATGAAATAAAATTATATGCAATATTTTATATGAATTAACAATATAAAACTGTCAACAACACACTGTCTGATACGTCACTGTGCGGCGTCAAAATGTCGGATCGGATCTGGTTCGTCTATCTCTATCTAACGCTATTTGAAAGAGAGAGATAGGTTTATGTTAGCGAGGTCACCGACTTTGCATTATGTTTCGCCCGTCAATGTTTCGATGTTGACCATTTTGTGTTGAACTTTAATCGCGTAGTGTGATGTTTGATCAAAGAGGTCTTCTACGGATTGGTTATATTACCGGACCGATATGTGTAAGGTAAGTATTATTATAGCAAAATATGATAATTTTTAGAATTAGGCGTTACTTTGCGGAGATCCATAATACTAAAGTAAAAATGAAATTGTTTTGCTATAATCCGCGATTAAGTAAAATAAAAATATATATAATGCTAAATGTAGAGTGGACAATCCGTTTTCATACCTGATACATGCCGGATTCCTAAAAATACATGCTTGTGCATGTGTTTTCCACTCCACACAATTTTTTTTTAACAAATTTTAGGTACCTTGACAAAAAAATATCTATTGTGAGTTAATCATAAGAAATAGAGACATGCTATCGTCAACTTTTCCGTAATATTTTTGTACGGTGGGTCGGAAATAAATGGGGGTGGTCTATTCTACTCACCCGGATACTATACGGCGGGTCGATTTACCTTAGTCGCCTTTTACAACACCTCGGTAAATAAATACTTAAATACATAAATACACGCACACTAGAAAAACCAAATAAATGTTTACAGAAACTGTTGACCCTCGGCGGGAATCAAACCCGTGGCGCTGATAGAGTCATTGCCACCTGCGCCAACAAATTGTAGTGAATACTTAAAAGTGATGCAAGCACCTTGGAGTCCAACCATGGCGCTAACTCATTCTCTAAATCAATTCCATTGAACTATTAGGTATTGTTTAATATTAAGTTAACTACTGAATTCAAATTCAAATGCAAAACATTCTTTATTCAAATAAACTTGTAAACAAGTCCTTTTGAATCGTCAACTCTACTGCTGGTTCGGAAAGCTGTTCCTACCGAGAAGAGCCAGCAAGAAACTCGACAATTGCTTTTATAAAAGTATAATTCTTATTACTAGTTACATAGTTGTTCAAGCCCTCACTATAAGTACGTCCAGGAAGATAGTCTAATAACAAAATCGTCCGCCACGCCTCTCTCAATAAGTTCAAAAACTGCTGAATGATTTTATCACTACCTATTAAATTTGGATTCTTTAAGGATTTATGTTGGCCTTTGGTTAAAGTGTTGTAACTAAGTGTATCTAGAGTTAACTACTGAATTGGATGAATATCCCTTAATTATGGAACCAGATTTACCACCAAGTCATTAAATCTTCGCAAAAGTAGAACATAGTTTTTCAAGACCTCACTATAAATACGTCAATAAACTCAAAACTACTGAATGATTTTATTTATACCTATTAAATTTGGATTCCTAAAGGTTTATTCTTGACTCTTAGCTAAAGTGTTGTAACTAAGTGTATTTTTAATTTAAATGAGTTAAAATTGTATGTATATATGTATATTTTTGGAATCTCGGAAAGGGCTCCAACGATTTTCCTAAAATTCAGCATCCTGGAAGGAGGATTTAGGGGAGAAAAATCGATCTAGCTAGGTTTTAATTAAAAAAAAATCGATTTATCTCTGTTTATGGGCATTAAAAAATACTAAGTTAGTAACGGCCTGTTACTATCCCACTGCTGGGCATAGGCCTCTTCTCTCCATTTTTGGAGAGAAGGGTTGGAGCTAAGACCTACCACGCTGCTCCAATGCGGATTGGTAGGTTACACATATCCCTAGAATTTTCTAAAGATATGCAGGTTTCTTCACGATGTTTTCCTTCACCGAAAAGCGTGTGATAAATTGCAATTACCAATTAGACACATAAGTTTTAATAGAAAAACTCATTGGTGTCTGCCCGGGTTTGAACCCATGATCGTCTCTAGAGATTCACACGGTCGCACCGCTAGGCCATCACAGCTTTTTTGTATATATGTATATTTTTGGAATCTCGGAAACGGCTCCAACGATTTTCCTAAAATTCAGCATGCTGAAAGGAGGATTTGGGGGAGAAAAATCGATCTAGCTAGGTTTTATTTTTTAAAAAATCGTTTTATCCCTGTTTTTGGGCATTAAAAAATTCTAACATTTGTATATAATACGCTATTTTTGCCGTAAACTGTTAGTCAGCTTAGCTTATTCGGGGCACGGGTGGTCCCGAGAAATGTAAATAGATCGAAGCCCACCTTCCCAATTATTTCTTATTTATTTTATTTAAAAAAAATTACGGACAAGGCTCGTTTAAGCAGGTACTTTAATATGGTTGGAAAATCAGTTAAGACACAGAACGTGTACAGAAAACATTACAGCTCCATACATACAGTCTAGAATGCTAACACCGGTCACAAACGAATCGCGTATCGATTAGAATGCGCGCGCATTGAATAAAATGTCACAATTTTGTCAGTGAAAATTCGCCACCGCTTCCACGAGGGTTTTGTTTTACCAAATTTTATTTAAAAAACGTTAAAATTAGTGTTTATTGTGTAATAGTTCACGAGTTGACATGTTTTAGTTTGTGAACCAACCGAATTGGTAAGTCTTATAAAAATGTTTGCACAAGTATTGCTATTTTGTACATATCAGTCTGAATCAGTTCACTAACCTAGTGTCTCATTAGAGTCTGGACGACTTTATGCATGGATAGGAGTGATTTGTGGATGTTCAAAGTCAGCCAAATACCTCATATGTTATTAGAGTCCAGAAGATTTAAGGGATAGATACAAATATGGGGCAATTTTACCGATAGGCTGAAGACCCCATGTCTCATTACAGTTTAGAAGGCAGTCGGGTGAATATATCGTGAATCATTAGATTCCAAAAGATTTTAGGCGTGGATTGGAATGATATAAGACGTAGGATCCCGTGGTGGTCATTAAAATCTAAAAGTTCGAAAATATAGGCATCGATAGTAATAGAATGGGCTAATTGTGTTTCATTAGAGAGTATAGTTCAGAAGACTTAAAGCTCTAATAGGAATAATATGTGATAATTAAACATTCGATTAAAGGTGATATGGACCAATTGTATCTCATTAGAGAGTAGAGTCCAGAAGACTTTGGGCGTGAAAGGGGCGTAAAATGTGGTAATTCAACCTCAAGACCTCGAGTCTTAATAGAGATCGGAATTGCATAGGTATAAATACTAGTGATATGGGTAAATTCAACAGTTGAGCAAATATCTCGTGTTTAATAGAGTCCAGAAGATTTTAGGCGTAGATACGAATGATATGGAGCAATTTAACCGATAGACAGATGAAACCTTAGAAGACTACAGGCTTGGATAGGATATACGACAATAGATTTGAGATTTAAATATTTTAGGCATGGATAAAAGATGGGGAAATTTAACAGTGAGGTGTTGACTTAGTAATTAACTAAGAGACTAACTACTCTAATGAGAATTAGAGTTTGAAATATTGTAGGCATGGATCGGAGTTATATGGGGCATTTGGACAGTTTGGCAAAGACATCGTGAGGATATTTATTTTTTCACGCCGTTATTTATCATCGGTAAAGAAATAGCATATATTAGAAATCTTATTTTAAGAGAATTAGGTAATTATTATGATATGTGAAACCTACAATCCGCATTGTGGTAGGTTTAACTCCAACCCTTGAGAAAGCTATTACCCAGAAGTAAGTGCACGAAACGTAACTGGCTATAAGAGAAAGAAAGTGGGTGTTTGGACCTCCCTCTTGCCCCTAGGGCAAAATACCAGCTTATATATATATCTCTCATCGTCTCTCCTCACGCATTCACAAGCTTACTTCTCAAGTTAAGCATTCTTAAGAAAGTTTTACTTCAAAACTACAACAGTTTTTGTTTCAGTTATAAGTCGTCATCGCAAGCGTCGCCATGTGGACGGTGTGCGTCCCCGGCTGGGGTGCCATGATGGTGGCCGGAACCCTGGTGCTGTATGGAACCCTGGACGTGGCCTACTTCGCCAGGATGATGTACACGGTAGCTAAAGCGCGCTACTTCAGGAAAAAGAGCTGCATCCTAGACATTACTGAAGTACAATGTAAGATATTTGAACGTAACGATTTTGTTTTGCGACTTTTTGTTTGCGATTTTATCGTGGTGTCTATCTCCTGATGATGCTTCGGTTACGGGGTGATTGTTGAGAGTCTGTGCTAGTAAATGTATGTAGTGAGGTGGAGGTTTTGTTTGTTTTGTGTTTAACATTTTAAATAATCCCCTACCAGTCAACTGCACCTGCAAGTACTATCCCATATAACGAATGATGATAAGAATTTTTTTTTAGCGTGGTGCCTGCTCAATGACATAGACACGCTATTGTATCATATGAACAACGCCCGCTATCTTCGGGAGTTGGATTTCGCCAGAGCTGACTACTACGAGAGGACCGGCCTCTACGCGAACATCAAGGCAGCTGGAGGCTCAGTCCTTCAAGCAGCTACCACTATCCGATACAGGAGATACCTGAAGCCCTTTACCACGTTCACAATCACTTCGAAGGTAAGATCATCATCTTTCTACCCTTATCCCACTCTTAGTGGGGTCGGCACAACATGTTATAAAAATGCTGTCACATGATTTGGCTGCGTTTTTACGACCGGCCGTCTGCCTGACGTCAACTTACCTCTGTCGTATTTTACGACACCTCGGTAAGAAAGAGGGTGGTCTATTCTACTAAACCGGATACCACACGGTGGGTCAACTTACCTTAGTCGCCTTTTACGACACCTCGGTAAGAAATGAGGTTGGTCTATTCTACTCAGCCGGATACTACACGGATGGTCGACTTACCTTAGTCGCGTTTTACGACACCTCGGTAAAAAATGAGGGTGGTACTATTCTATTCAGCCGGATACCACACGGCCATTCGAAGGTAAGATGTAAAACCTATTTTAAAAGCTTTTATTCAATGTATGTATGTGAAGTTGGAATCTTGCAAGTGCAATTTGAACCACTTCCCGCATTCCGTTTGAGCTGAAATTTTATATACTGGTCTAGTCCTGATGAGAATGCATGTTTATGATAAGCATGACCTGATGCTGCCAGGATTGGAGACAAGGAAACTCTTCAACGGTTCTAGGGACATGACATTTTGTTGAAAGCTTTTTAACTTAACTTGTCTTTATCTAATCACACTAAAAAGGAGAGGCAGAAAGGTAGCCTCATTTGCTTTAGGTATTGGCTTTTTCTCTTTTTTCTACAGCCATTAGAAGTTGGCTACACTAGTAAGTATAGTAACTATGATTAAGTCACTACTTTTTCAAGCCAAATATCGTAGTTGAATAGACTACCAAAATTCTACAGAGAAATAGCCTAGTTGTTTTGAATCGTAATATCTACTGTTGGTTCGGATAGCAGTTCCTACCGAGAAGAGCCTGCAAGAAACTCGGCTAAAAGGATAAACTCGCCTAAAGTAATGGCTAATTCTATAAATTACACTTTCAGGCCATCTACTGGGACGAGAAGACGTTCTTCATGGAGCACGAGTTCATCGGTCCTGGTGGATTTGTTCACGCAGTGGCGCTATGTAGACAGCGTATTATAGACACCTCCGTGGCAGCTATTGCTGGGCTGTTGGTCCAGTTGCACTGTTCTGGCACTTGCAGGCCAGCACCAGAAAAAATGCCATCCGAGGTACCTACTTTATTCTATTACTAGACACGACTATTGTTGTATGATAGGTGCGCTTGAATGTCATGCTATTCCTGTAGAATTGTCGGGATTTCTATAGCCTATATGTTGTGGTGTATAAGGTATAATTGTGCCAAATTTCAGCGATATTGCTTCAGCGGATTTGCCGTGAAAGAGTAACAAACATACATGCTCACAAACTTTCGCATTTATAATATTAGTAGGATTGTGATATTTTAATTTAAAATATTAGTATAGACCACCCTTATTTCTTAAAATGTAAATTCTAAAACGCGACTAAGCTACCGACTATCCGGCTGAGTAGAATAGACCATCCTCATTGCTTACCGATTTGCCGTAAAAGGCGACTAAGGTAAGTTGACCCGCTGTTTGGTACTCGGCTGAGTAGAATAGAGCACTGACAGTCTCTATTGCTTTAACTTTTAATGGTAAAACGAGTTTTTCTCAAATTTTGGGTGCTTGAAAGGGGAATTTGAAATCAGACTGAGTCACGGTAACGCGTGGCCAAAAGCTTGTTATATATAAAACCAACTAATCTTGAATATAACTTTTGTAACAGTCGCAAAAAGTCACATTATAAACGTAATAAACGTGTTCAAATGTATTTCTAATAGTTGAAACACCTTAGTAAGTTATTGCTATTTCAATTATAAAGGCGGGGAATTTTCTTCAATAATTATTTATTTATTATTTTTAATAATTAGTTTTTAAATATATCATTCGTCTCTGCTTGCACAGGTATAGAGTATAGCTTGATATATTTGGTATAATATAATATCTTTCTCTTAACGCCGTGTGGTATCCGGCTGAGAAGAAAAGACCACTCTCATTTTTTTACCGAGGTCTCGTAAAAGATTACTAGTGTCTAATTGATAATTGAAATTTATCATACGCTTTTCGGTGAAGGAAAACATTGTGAGGAAACCTACATATTGCTAGAGAAATTAATAGGATATGTGTTACCTACCAATCCGCTTTGGAGCAGTGTGGTAGGACTAAGCTCTCTCTTCTTTCCCTCCGAAAATGGAGAGAGGAGGCCTATATCTATGAGTAGGATAGTATCAGGCATTTTCTACTTTTATATGCGAAAAACCCGACCAGGACAAATGGCAAAATTACTGGTGAATGGACTAGCGAATATCAAATAAAATCTAAACAAAATAATCTGTATACAAATATGCTCTTTCAAACACTTTTGAATCGTCAAGGATCAATATGATTAATGAAGCTACAACTAGTTCGGAATGTTGTTCTTACCGACAAGAACCAGAAAGAAACTCGGCGGTCAATCGTTTAAACATTTTCAATTTTACATTATTAAACCGCAGTCTTGTATGACGCTATAAGAATTTTCAAATCCAGGCATTTTTATCATCCAAATAATCTTCAATTTTGTAATCTTTAAATTTGTATTATTATATTTAAGGTCAGTGACAAAGTGAGCACTAATATTTATAAATATGAATAACAAGTTCAAAGTCTAACCAGTGCTAAATATATAGTTGATACATGATAACAGTCTGTATTAATTATGCAACATTACGTTAATACAAAATTTTAATTTAAAAAAGCATAAACAAAGTCGTTTTTAAAAAAAAATTATGTATATCTATCTTTATTTATATATTTATTTCTTTTTATACATATATTTAAAAAAGAGAAAAAAAACACATATATAAAGGCAGACCTATCCCTAAAAGGGATCTCTTCCAGTCAACCTTTGAGTAATAGAAGGAAAATTTTGTATATATATATATATATATTTTCGTAATCGTAAACGGCTTCAACGCTTTTCCTGAAATTCAACAGGTAGGGAGTTTTGGGGGAGAAAATTCGATCTAGCTAGGTTTTATGTAAAAAAAACCGTTTTATCCCTGTTTTTGGGCATTAAAAATACTATAATTTATATTGAATTGAATTTTTGCCATAAACTGTCAAGTCAGCGTAGCTTAATCGGGGAACGGGCAGTCTCGAGAAATGTAAATACCTAAAATCGATCCCAACTACATCACTACATAGTATAAAACAAAGTCGCATTCATTGTTTGTCCATATATCCCTATGAATGCTTAAATCTTTAAAACTATGCAACAGATTTTGATGCGGTTTTTTTAATAGATAGAGTGATTCAAGAGGAAGGTTTATGTGTATAATAAAATTCAATACGGAGTAGAGAAATACTGCAATTTTTGAGATTTCGTAAATAATTACATTTTTTTTCGCTTATATTGCAAACGCAGACTAAACCCTACGAGATTTATCAAAATGATGTACTAAGTATTGGTACACCTTGAAAAGGTCTACAGAAAAGTCCGCGATGGTATATGTCTATATCTTATGAATAATCCACAATAGCATTTTTTGTCATTTAATTTTCCGAAAAATAATGACTTATGTTCAAAGCAATTTTTACAGCATTAATCCTTATCCAATTAAGTACCTTAAATAAATTGTTAATTTAATATAGATCAATATGGCCGTTTACGGCATGTAATTTAAGTGAACATTTTCGGAGATATTACAAATTTAAAATGCCATGAGGGTGCCGCGCTTTGCCCAATAGCAATTCGCATTTAGCAGCTATATGTCGTTATTTCAAAAGTTTGTTTAATGACAAGAAAGATGTGAATGTTGTATATAAAGACATTCTGTAATTAATTGTAGAAATATAATACATAGGGAAAAATGCAAAAATAAATAAACAAATATGTACTATATGAATTTAGATATTCCAAAGATAGCACGAAATCTTCTTGGTATAGGGAGAGGGAAATTGTTTTTCTCCTAATTTAACGCTTTCGGGCCACTGGCAGTAATGAATAAATCAAACTACTGGATCGATTTTCATAATTTTTTTTACACTGATTGACATTTGCTATATATTTTATACCCGTGCGAAGCAGGGGCAGGCCGCTAGTCATTTATATTTCTTTTTTTTAAGTGTCTTTTTTTTAATTTGCAATAAATTACCGAGCAAGGTCATCCAGGTACTATATATTATAAAACAAAGTCCCCCCAAAAGCTATCTGTTTATATGTGAACTGTATCTACTGAACGGTTTTTACTAAAAGATTTTTTAGGACGCCTTGGTAAGAAATGAATGTCGTCTATTCTACTCAGCCGGATACCACACGTGTCAAGGCAGATATATTCCAAAATTGTTTTTTAAAATCTTTATTGTACTATTAAGAAATAAAAGTACAAAAGGCGGACTTCAAATTGCCTTAGTAATATTTAAATATGCCATTTGCATGAAATGCAGTATTTAAGACTATATCATATCAGATCTTTTGGGTAAAATTCCTGCTGTCTACGGTCACTTTAACAAGTCACTGTTATTGCTAAACAAATTGCATCATATTTTGTAATACAGACTTCGAGATTAACTGTTATCTCAATGACGTTTGTCGTTCAAGAGATATAGAGATTTCGTTATTATTATAGTATACTAGGTGTGCCAGCGGGTGACTCAATTTTTTCCAAATTGACATTTTGAAAATAAAAGTCGTTACCTATTGTAAGTTAACTATAAAAGATAGAGACATTCTCTCGCGGACTTATTTGTAGTATTTTGGTAGATCTGCAATTCTCTGTTACATTACTTTCGTGTATCCTCCTACTTAATCTATTACACTACTTTAGTGTATTAGTGTATGTATATAAAGCTCCCAGCAGGCAAGTTTTATAACCGCACAACCTCTTCATAACAATGTACATAAAGAAGTATTGTTCTACTCTTAACCTTCCAGAAGAATTACACTACCTTTTAGTAAAAACCGCACAAAAATCCGTTTAGTAGATTTTGAGAATCGATCACATATAGACAGACAGCTTTTGGGAACTTTGTTTTATAATAAGTACCTTTTCGACCTACCTGTTTTATTGACTGAGCCTTGCTCGGTAATTTTTTTTAAATAAAACAAAAGAAATTTAAAAATTATTGGGTAGGTGAACTCAATCCTAAGTATCCACATTTCTCGAGACTGCACGTTCCCCGAATAAGCTACGCTAACTGACAGTTTAAAAATTCAATTCAATTAAAAATTCAATTCAATATAAATTTTGGTATTTTTTAATGCCCAAAAACAAGGATAAAACAATTTTTTTTTAAATTTTTAAAATTTTTAAAATTTTTAAAAACCTAGCTAGATCGATTTTTCCTCCCCCAAAACCCGAAAACCGCCTACACGCTGAATTTCAGGAAAATCGTTGGAACCGTTTCCGAGATTCCGAAAATATATATATACATACAAGCTTAACTCATTTAAATATTAAAGAGATTGAAATATTAAAGATAGATTCTGTTCTTCTGTGTGCATTACTAACTCATATTCTAACAATTTCAGCTGGAACTTTGGGTGCAAAGCAACGAGTTGAGCTCAGCCAAGCTGCGCCCGACGTCCGCAATCCTGCCTTCGTTAGAAACTCCCCATCCAGGCTGCGGCGAAATGATCCCCAAAATGGCCGAATGAAGCCAACTCAACCCGAACGAAACCTTGCGCATTCGGAAGGATCTGTAGGAATACATCGCGTTTTCGTTCGGGATATTGGATAGATGTCACTGTCAAAATGAACAAACGATATTGCCAGTTAGATTCATAGAGTTATTATTCTAGAGTAGGGGAGCTAGTGTAAATGTTTCCATCGAAAAAGACACGCTAATGAAGCTATCTGTAACCTAACCTATCTGTTTTTAGTTGTTTTATACCTGACGTGAGAACAAGCTAAGAAAAAGAAGTTTATGAGTATATTTGGACTGGCTTTAGCCCTGCCTTCGGCTCCACGGGTCGCGGGTTCGATTCCCGCCAACATTTCTTTAAATGAATTTGTTGGTTTTCGCGCCTGGCTGTATATTTGTATTTAAGTATGTATTTAAAAATTATATAAGTATATATTTACCAGTTGTCTGTCTACCATAACACGAGTATTAAGTTTCTAGGGGACGGACGACCGTGTATGTAAGTGTTCCATATATTTATTTTTTTTTTTTTCTTTTAACATCAAACTTCACCGTATCTACTACTGAAGGTTTGACGTAATTTCTAAACCATACTTCCCACGTAGTTGGGATTCTGTCTATTTTCCGGTAACAGTTTGCCTTTCTTAACTCAAAACCCTAAGAATCATAGTTTCTTCGTGATTTTGCATCAAGTAAAATCACGTATTACGTGTTGCGTTAGGCATAAACGTATTCTATAAAGCAGCAAGCAAGAAAATTGAAAAAAAAAAAATTAAATACAAACAACATTGACCTAGTAAGTTGGACTATTTTGGACCATTCTCCCGCTATTTAGTCTACCATTGGGTCGAAATCCGCAGGGACTCAAGCGGCTTATATATATCTGTATAGTGTGTATCTTTATCTCTCTTTTTTGTTTCTGATTAGATAAACTTAAGTACCTATATCTCTTATTTTACAGCTCCCCTACTCTATGTCTAATAACTGTATGGTTAGATTACATAACTTTGATGTAATCATTGCAATCGTTTAGTGTCTTTAATTAAATCAGCTGTTACCCAATTTTTTTTACCAGGAAAATTCCTTTATGGGATTTAGCATCCCACGAGGATAAGAGGCGGTTTTGCACCGATTAAAACAACCTGTGTGATCCACAATGCTGGTAGTGGGGACAGGGTACCGTTGGACACATTGCTCCCATTCCCGCCAGCAGCAACTCTGACCCCTGAATTTGGCACATTTGGGTGGGGGCTTCGCTAAAATAGCCCCTTTCTCCGCTGGACGATGCATCGGGAGCACCAGATGTATCGACCTCGAGGACCTTATCAGGTGGGCGTCCGATTGCAATGCATTTTAAAACTTATGTAATCTAATGGATTTGTAGTATTTTCAACTGCAGTTATAAATTTCTCGGCTGAAGCTTTCAAAGTTTTTTGTAACAACTATAGGTGCTTTTAGGTAGCAATTTATTGTGAAATCTTACAGTCATGATTTTATGTGAAAATACCTCAGGAGTTTCAACTTAACGTTTTCTAGAATTATTTTCTTTATTCTAGTCAGAGAATTTTTACGTATTTTAGAAAATTCTCAAAATATTATGAATTTGTATTCCAAAGAAATAAATTGCTTTAAGTTTATCGATGTCATATTTCTTTAGTGTTAGGGAATTACTTATGACGAATGTTACATACGCACGAAATCTCGAAATCGAAAAAAAATATAGAATAAAAATAATGAATGAATGGGTAATAAATTGAAATCTAGAATCCGTAATGGGTATATAGTGAAAATCCCTCCATGCTTGCAGACAAATTCACCACCAAATTGCTAGATGCCAAAGATGATTTACGCATTTGAAATATAATTGATGACGTAATATGCTTAGAGTATCATCGAACGATTTTCCGAGTTATATTTGACTGTTTTTGAGTCGTCAACTCAAAATTGAAGAGTATATACCAATTAAAATTGCTGATATAACTAGTTGTATCGCAAAAAAATAAATTTTAGCACATTTAACGAAAAACCGATGGTTATTGATCCTAAGATGTTGAATTCGCGACCTCACATCATATTTTCTTCCTACTAGATATAATGTAACGGCCTGTTACTATCCCACTACTGGGCATATGTCTCCTCTCCGTTTTTTGTACAGAAGGATTGAAGCTAAGACTTACCACACTGCCCCAATGCGGATTGGTAGCTGAGACATATCCCTTGAATTGTCTAGAGATATGCAGAAATCCTGACGATGTTTTCCTCCACTGAAAAGCGAGTGATAAATTGCAATTATTAATTAGAAACATAAATTTTAACTCATTGGTGCCTGGGGTTTGGAACCGTAACCCTTCGAAAGAGTCCCACGGTTTAACCGCTGGGCTATCACAGCTTTCCCACTAGATACCCTTCGAAAATTGAGCTCAAAACGAAAAGTATTCCTAAATAAAAATTGCTGTTACAGAGTTGCAATAGCTTGGAATTATCGCTTCTTCATTAAATGTGTGATATTCTTGGGATTTCTGGAATAAGATTAATCGGAAAATTTGGCTTTGAGAGACTATTAGCAAGGCATTTGCCTCCAAAAAAATCTCAAGGAGCTGCTGAATTTGTTCAGCACAATACAAGCGAAGAAATAAGTAGAAAAAAAAGGTCGAATTGGACTATAATTTCTTTAATAGACCTATTTCCGTTAGTGATCGATCAGTAAAAAAAAATCATCTTGTACATTCAATCATGAAATATAATTTATTCTATCATTTGTCTAAGATTATTATTATATTATATACTTAGTATTTTTTGTTGTCTATGCTTATTTTTTAAGTTACGAATATTGATTTATCCATTTGGAATTGAGTTTTATGAATTTCGAAATAATTGAAAATTAGTTATGATTCACTCATCACGGAATCTCAGGATTATATATATTTTTGTAGGAAAGCTGTATATAGTTTTGTAGATAAAAATAATTCTGGAAAGATTAGTTTAAAAATATTGGTTTAATTATTTATTGCTTGGAATAGTTCGCACAAGATGTTTTCCTCTCACAAAATGTTTAAATGGGCGTGGATGTATTATATGATTTAATTTTAAATCATGTAATTTAATTTTACATCATATAAATTGCTAAATTGTTTATTGGAACGACCTTTTAAAAATCACATAGATTTTTAAAAATTAACACATTGTGACGTCAGAATAAGGCGATCGTTATTAAAAGCAAATAAATGTTTTAGCGTTTTGTTTTTGGAATATTTTTACTAATGTTGTAAATGTCTGTCTATCACAGCATATCTGCTGGAGAAATTTTGATGAAATTTGATATAATTCAAATTCGAAATATTCTTTGTAAGTAAACTTGTAAACAAGTGCTTTTGAATCGTCAACTCTACTGCTAGTTCGGAAAGCTGTTCCTACCGAGAAGAGCCAGCAAGAAACTCGTCGATTGCTCTTTTTTAAAATATAATTCTAATTACTACTTCCATTTAGCCATTACTGAAGAGTAGCTTTATCCAAGCATTCTTATCCTCTTAGCCTGCCCAACGTCAACTTACCTTAGTCGCCTTTTACGACACCTCGGTAATAAATGACGGTCTGTTCTACTCAGCCGGTTACCACACGGAGGACGTAGCAAGTCTTTATGAGTTATAAAAAATAGTTCCCAGTTTAATATCGGAAATGTGAAAATTTTGTATATTAGTTATCAAGCAAATTGTTTGAAAAAAATTGAGAATTTAGCTAAACGGCAACAAATTTCCTAAAAGGTTTATATAATCGTTTATTGTATATAATTTGTCGATGTATCTAAATATAAATGAAAATTTAAAATCGATGTTTTATTAACCTACCCTTCACAATCACTTATAGAGTGAGAATTTCATAGAGTTCTTATACATAGATTTTTTTTTTTCGAATATGACTAATGCTGTTAGTGCTAATGGCTTTGACAGCGTCACCGATAAGACGGGCGAGCGCAGAAGCATCGCCGAGAAGAGATGGGCAATACAAGCGGGTGCATTACAAGCACCCGCCCTACAGGGGGCGTCGCCTTAAGGGTGTCTCCTGCGAGACCGAACCTCGGCTTAAGGCGGCGCGTTTTTGGAGGGCTGCATCTAATAAATGACTTGGAAGAAGTCTGCGTCACGGCGGCCGCGGCAGAGGGCTGCGGCCGCTTGACACAAGCAAGCGGGGACCTCGTCTTCGCCGGCGAAGACGCTGTTTGTGTGAGTGTTGTGTGAGTATCTTGTTGGATGCTGTGATAGCATCGTCGGGGTCGTTAAGGACGCTCTTCGGGCGCCTATGAATCTTATTGGGGTTATACATAGAGTGTGGGGGCTATAGACAGGGTTGTGAGTGAGAGTGTCCAAAAGAGGGTTGAGAAAGCCATATTTATCTTTGTCTTAGTACACATAAATAAGAGAGACAGATATGTAGCCTCATTTGCTTTCAATTTTTTTTCGATGCATTTTACCTGGCATAAGTTTATCTTGTACATAAAAGAATCTGAATTTCGGAAACGGATCCAACGATTTTCAAGAAACGATTTTTAACGACCAGATAAATGTTTCTAGTTAAAGCTTGTTACACTTCGCAGGCAAAATAAAATAAATGGTGAGGTTGAACCGATTACTATATAACTAAGCTTGTTTGTGTATTGCTTCGCTTTGCGATTTTGGTCGTGGGGTCTGTCTCCTGATGATGCTTCGGTTGCGGGGCGAAACGATTGTTGAGTTTGTGATAGCGAACGTATATAGTGCTTGTGTATTGTGGTGGCGGTGGTGGAGGTTTGTGCATGTGTTTTACGAATCCTACATGTTTTTAAATTTAAACTATCGTGAGTAGTATTCATAGTTATTGTATAGAACCGGCTATACTCACGTCTTATTCTATCGGGTTAGCCCGACTAGTTTCGAACCCATCCGGGGCACTTATTCATGAGCTCTTTACACGACGTTATCGCGGCGGGAAGTAAGTGAGTTCGAAACTAGTCGGGCTAACCCGATAGAATAAGACGTGAGTATAGCCGGTTCTATACAATAACTAATCCTACATGTATCAGGTATTTGATTGTCCTCTCTACATTTAGCATTATATATATTTTCTATTTTACTTCATCGCGGATTATAGCAAAATAATTTTATTATTACTTTTGTATTATGGATCTCCGCAAAGTAACGCCTAATTCTATAAATTATTATTTTAAATGATTTCATTGATTCATTGAAATTACCTATATCGAATTACCTACATTTATTATAGCGTTATTTTTTTCTTAAGAAGCAATTTCATTGGACTTGACACTCATTTAAATTGACAAAGAGGAGTATTGCTAAAATCGCAAAATGTAGTGCAATATTGATTGTAGTGCGCTCGTAATGTAACGAGACGTGCAAATCGCCGACTATTCTGCGTGTGCAATACTGTTTGACAAAGATATTAGCCATTTTTTGCTCGATTAAATAGCGATAACACCGTGTTTTACAATTCACTGCTATAACTAAGCGAAAACACTCGGCGCAAAAACGCACGGTTGCTTCAGTCGGTGATAAATCATTGTTTCATAATGAAAATATCAATTAGACGACAGAATTAAGAAAATCGCCAGATTTATTCAATTTATAATTTTTTATAATTTTTTTTTTTAAATATATGGGACACTTACTTACACGGTCGTTCGTCCCCAAAGTAAGTAACTTAATACTTGTGTTATGGGTGACAGACAACTGGTGAATATATAATTATATATTTTTTAAATACATACTTAAATACAAATATACATCCAGGCTCAAAGACCAACAAATTCATTTATAGAAAATGTTGGCCCTCGGCGGGAATCGAACCCGCGACCCGCGGAGCCAAAGGCAGGATCATTACCCACTTTACCAACGGGCCAGTCAGTGTATGCAGGTTTCCTCACGATATTTTACTTCACCGAAAAAGGTATGATAAATTGCAGTTATCAATTAGACACTTAAGTCTTAATAGGAAAACTTTTTGGTTGCAGGTTTGAACCCGTGATCTCTGTAGTGCGTTAGAAAGTCTATCTCCTGATGATGCTTCGGTTGGAGGCGAAACGATTGTTGAGTTTGTAATAGTGAACGTGTGTAGTGCTCACTACCCACTGCTCCAACGGCCAGTCAAATAATACGAGGTATTTAGCCATAGGAGAATCTTGATTAATTTTCAGTATATTATTAAGGGGTCGTTCATAAATACGCCCCCTCTCTCCTTCTGTCATGCTTCGTCACCCCCCTTAAAATATTACGTTACAAAAACTTCCTCTCCAACTGAATATGATAAATTTCAATTAATCGTGCAGCAATTTTGAGAATTGAAATTATATTTGACTAACAATCGCCAGCTTCTTTACCCTCGTGGAAACATTAAAACCGTAATATAGTCTTTTGATTGCAATAATTTTTCATATCATTATTTTCATGTATATTGACTATATGTTATCACTATATATTATATTTATTTTCAGGTTTATAATCACACTGTTTAAATGCAATACTCTTATTTATATGTATTTTTAATCCTAGGATTACCTAATGGTTTAAGTTTTTATTGTATTTTACTTATAAAAGCTTATATATACTGTATGTTTCTAAAATATTTAAATAAATGAATAAAAATGGTTAAAGTGGGTCCAGCTTAAAAGCTAGACATATGATGTCGCGGACTTTTATTTTGAACTTTTAGAGGCGAACAATTTTGTGATACATGATTTTTGAATAACTATTACCGTTTACTCAGCGCACGCAAGGAAAGCTTTAAATTTTGCCGTTTTCGTACTAATATTTATTGCTGCTCCTATCCTATTCATTTTAGCGTTTTATAGCCTATAGCCTTCCGCAATAAATGGACTATCTTTCATTGAAGAATTTTTCAAATCAGTGCAGTAGCTCCTGAGATTAGCGCGTTCAAACAATCAATCAAACAAACAAACAAACTCTTCAGCTTTATATATTACTATGGATATAGATTATAGTTTTTCTAATACAATTCCATTAAATCAATAAAAACCTTTTTTAGCGTACAAATATATTTCTATTACCAATTAGACACATATGATTTAACAGAAAAATTCATTGTTGCGTGCCCGAGGTTTGAACCCGTGACCACCTCGTAGTCGCACGGTCTTACCGCTGGTCTTAATATGTATATGCTAAATAGCGGTTTTACCATAAACAACCAATATATATGAAGGTGTGGCGAGTAATAAATACCCCGATAACGTGATGTTGTAATGTAACCTGTTAACCGGGTTACAGAAAACCGTCTCGCACCTCTGCACCTGGTGGACTTGAAATAACTTTAACCCTACTCTAGCTTAAACTCAAAATCTTTATACAAGTAAACTTGTAAACAAGTGCTTTTGAATCAACTGCTGCTGCTTCGGAAAGCTGTTCCTACTGAGAAGAGCCAGCGAGAAATTCTGTGGTTGCTCTTTTATAAATATACCTAGTTCTTGTTACTAGCTACATACAAGTGCTTTTGAGTCGTCAACTCTACTGCTGGTTCGGAAAGTTGCTACTACCGAGAAGAGCCAGCAAGAAACCCGGCGGTTGCTCTTTTAAAAATATAATTCTTATTATTCTTATTACATTTAGTTATTACTGTCTCGTACAGGGTCGAAGAGCAGCTATATCTACGCAATTTTATCATCTAAGTAATCCCCAACAGTATAGTAGGCTTTCTATATCAGCTTGTTTATGTGTTTTAAACTGCTGTAATGGCAAAGCTAAAATCGATTTCGGAATTTTATTATAGAATCTTATACCAAAGTCCACAAATGACTTTTTACTTTTGCAATACGCAAAGCAGGAGCCGCTAACTTATGTTGGTCCCCACTTTTGCTATTATTATTAACATCGGCATTCTTTTTTAAATAATAAATATTCTTTTATATTATCTAGTTAAATTTTGTCATTATTATATTGTACAGGGTCGAAGAGTAGCTATATTCACGCATTCTTATCACCTATATACCCCGACGCTAGTAGAGTTTCTGCGCTCTACTCTCCGCAATTCACAACCTCGACGATGCTTCTGCGGTCGCCTGTTCCGCCCGGTGACGCTGTAAAAGCCGTTAGGGCTCGAAACTCTCTCGGCTTAGAAACTCGGCGTTGCTCATTTCAAAAGTATAATTCTTATAATTCGTTACATTTAATAGCCTTTTGCAAGGTTGAAGAGTAGTTGAATAAATTTTTTATGATGTATGTAATTCTAAAAGTATAGTTTAGGCTTTCTGTATCAGCTTTATTTCTCTCTTTTAATGATTATCTTCCACTGCTGTAATGGCAAAGCTACAATTGATTGCGAAATTTGACTATAGAACCTTATACCAAAATCCATAAAGGACTTAAGTAAGGCACTTAGCTGCCGTAGTATTTCTGTATAAGCCTTTTTTGTTAGTTATTTTAAATTGCTATAATGTAATAATGATTTAACAACCACTGTTGTACCCTGCTAACGTCAAAGAAATCCCATATGTACCATAAAACAGTTTTTCTCATTATTTTAGTTCATACTATTACTAACTTGTTCATTCAACTTGTTAAATTGATATTTGCTATTTATAGCACACTTTTCGCTCCTTAAAATATCGTGAGGAAACCTGCATATCTCTAGAGAATTCTGGGGATATGTCTAACCTACCAAACCGCATTGGAGCAGCGTGGTAGGCCTTAGCTTTAAACCTGCTCTATTACGCTAATTTATCTAATAGTTATTTAACCACTTCTGCCATTTGGTATCCGGCTGAGTAAAATAGACCACCCTCTTTCTTACCATGGTGTGTTAAAATACGACTAAGGTAAGTTGACGTCAGGAAGCGGCCGCTCAAAATATACGTAGCCAAATCATGTGACATGTTTATAACATGTTGTGCAACCCCACTTTGAGTGGAATAACGGCAGCAGGATGATGAAAGGTTAAGGTTTGAATAAAATTCATTGTTTTAATTGTAATGTACACAATTTATTTATATCGTATAGTGTTTCTTATACAAAGATAATAAATTGTAAAATCCTCTTTCACGGTCCGAATAAATAAATACTTAACTCCTTCCAGTCCCTATCACGCGCCCTTTGGGCAATAGGAGTATACTTGTAACTTACAATAATTCCGAACAAGCCTTCATAGGATTTGATACAAGTCCCCAACCATGCGTCAAACACGAAAAAACAACGCGAGGGCAAAAGAAAAATGAGCGAAACGCCTGGCGTATTAGTTTCATAAACCATTTTATCGCTCAATTTCAAGCGAGTGTAACGCGAGTTAGACACATGGTAAGGGACAGCTTACGGTATAGAAGATTTAAATAGCTGTTTTATTAAGAAATGTACAAAAATATTACTTTTAAAGGTAGCTATTTTAGGTATGTATTGTTGAAGGCACTGGTATCCTTATTTTCTGATTACACGATACGCTGACATTTAAGTGGGAATTATCTTAAGATTATTTTGCGATTTCTTGACAGCTAGAGGATCGATCTCAATTTTTTTGGTTTGGAACAAAACGGGCATTCCGAATGAGAACTATACATTAATAATTATAAATAAACATCTAAGTTGGACTTAAATTACACATAGGTCTTAATACTAAGCTTACAAGAGAAATAGTCTTTAGCCATCGATTTTCCTCTACCGAGTCTTCGAAGAGATGAAACAGATCTACTGCATTTACTTATAACATAACATATACATATATAGCTCACCACTAAAAATGCATCATTTTTAAAATCTATCACTGAGTAGATAAGTTTTCTCTGCTCGAAAAGTCCGCAAACCGAATAAGTCTCATACAGAAAGGTCCACGAGCGCGTCGACTACGACAGCGACTATCTCTACCCTACGAGAACAATACACCGATACATCTACTAGGAAGGATTACGATTAGGCGATGCGACTTAGCCGCGTACAGCTGCACGATATCATACAAATATATATTTTCATCTCTTTACAACGTGGTAACTTCGACTACACAGGAGGGGTGAGACAGTTTGTACGAACAAGATCGACACGCGGTCGCGAAACGAGTCGCCGACTGGGCGCGGGCTGCGCGGTCCACGCGCAGCGCGAGGCGGGTCCGGGGCGCGGCCCGGCGGCTCAGTGCTCCAGGGCGCGCGCCTTGTTCTGGTGCATCATGTTCTTCAGGGTCGCCACCTCGGTAGCGAGCCGCGCGAGCTCGGCCTTCAGGTGGGCGTCCTCCTCCTCCGCCATCCGCTCGTCGGACCGCGGCGGCCTGAACTCCGCGCCCAGCGAGATCCCCGAGTCCCTCTCGTCGCTCGAGCCCTCCCCGTCCCAGGAAGGCGAGGAACGGGGGCCGGGCTCCTGCTTGATGTGCTGCAGGGAGAGGAGGGCGCTGGCGACGTCCTTGTCGCCGAGGTGTGACTTGTGGCGCAGTTTGAGCGGGAGGCAGTTGTTCTCCGGGGCGTACTGCTCCGCCGTCTCGTCGCCGGAGCCGGAGAGCGACGACAGCTCGTACGGCGAGGGAGCGCGGCGAGATCGTGACAGATTGAGAACCGAACCGGGCGGCTCGTAGTGTGCGGGGTGAGGGTAGTACGCCTCGGGGGCCGGGAGCCTCTCCTGGTACGGCTCGGGGGCGCGCTGGGGCGGCGGCGACGGGGGCGACGCTGGAGGTATCGGGGGAGGTGGCGGCGGCGCCGGGGGAAACAGAGCGCTGCCGGAAAGCTTACTTCTCTTAGTTACGCAGAGAACTTGGTCACATGTTGGCAGCGTTGCTAGAACCTGATCGATGCTGATGAGCGTCTCACCGCAGATTCCGTACTTCTCCTTAATCGCGTCCAGTTGCGCTTTCAATACATGATTTTCCTTGGAGAGTTCGACGACGCGCTGCTCGAGCACCATGTCGTTGAAGCGGCGTTTTTCACGGGAACGCTTGGCGGCCTCGTTGTTCCGCCGCCTGCGGTCCCAGTATCCATCGTCTTTTTTGCTATCGGGAATGAACTCCCTCTGCTTGCGTTGTCCGAAGAAATCCTTCCTCTTATTGAAGTCGTAGGAGTTGCCGTAGTCGTTGGGGTCTCCGGCGCTGCCGTTGGATGGAGGGGCCTGGTCTAGAGGAAAGTGGGGGGAGACGGAGAGGCGGGAGCGTGGCGGGGGAGGGATGCGAGGGGGTGTCTGCGACGGGCCCAGGGCCGGGCCCCCGCCCGCACCCATCAGCTGCTGCTGGCTCAGTATGAATTCGGCGACCATGTTTCTGCGGACGACGCCTTGTCCGCACGGATCTTCACTGTGGTTCTGTAACAAACGAAACATTACGTTAGTATAGAGTTGCGATTTTATAAAGGTCTTTACAAAATAACTTGCAAAAATTCTGTCGCAAGGTCCTGCGCAACAGCACGTGGAGCTCCTTTGTGTAACCATGTTGCTACATTCGATTTTGTTTTATTAGTAACAAAAATGTAGCGTAAATAAATATTTCTAACCTCACGCTCTGTTACGTCAGTCATTTCAGGGCCCACAGATTATGACACTGAAAATTTAACTTTCATTTGAACTTGAAGTAACGTGTTATTTCAAATTCAGTTAAAGGCTCACGCGAGCAGCTGTGAGGTTTGGTTTCATCTATTTTATTCGTCTTTATAAACTAACTAAATTTCGCAAAAGGATTTCACCTCAGATATTGATTTTGTACGTAGGTATATATATATACATTTTTGAATCGGTTCACTGACCTGTACTCTATGAAACAGTCTTAAAATTTGGACACACATTTTTTGTCGACCGTACCGATCGGTGTCAACGACCTTTCAGAGTGCCAATTTTTATATTTTTATACGTCCCTACGGATCAGTCAATCACCTTATTAATAAAGAGCAATGTGTTAATTAGTTACCTTCCCTACTAAGGCTTGGCTTATGAATAAAATCCAAAAGAGGTAATATAAAAATAAAATAGAAAAAGAGCTTATAAATATATATAATTTTATGAGAATATGGCAATTTAGTATTTATATATAATATCAGATAAAACTATCTTTGAACCCACCTATCCAATATAATGTTACCAAAATGATTTTACAAATGACCTTAGTTACAGCTTGTCACTCAAATAAGTTAAAGTCAGCATGGGTCATTCACACTAATTTGGATTTCGCATAAACAACACCGAAACAACAACCGGCGGAAGTAAAATAAAATTCAAACTGTTATCAATTCTGTATAACAATGCAAGAATCAAACTGCTATTGTTTTAAGGCTATAAACGAACTTTTTTCCAATCTTAAATATCGAACGTGAATTACTAAGTGGTCACGTTATTAAACATGTGTTGAACTTCCCAACAACGTGAGAGTTCTTTCTAAATCTGATATTATTCGTATCGCTGGAAATTAGCATGTAATTTTAACTATGCTTGAGTTGAACACACGTGCTCCCGTCCAATTATACGCGATCATTCACAATTTGACTCCATATGAAATTCCAAAAAGGTCATTAGGATGCCGCTAGAGTATATTAAGATGTTTTTGACCGTATCTCATTAAATTCTGAAAGCTTTATGTAATCATTTCCTATTCAAATAACTTTCAAGTTTATTCACTTCAGACGTCAAAGAATAAAGATTATTCTGTAGGCAAAATTGTACGGGTTTTTAATTTTTTATATTGCTATTTATGTTTTAACATTTCGTATATTGGTTTTTTTTAATAAAAAAAAATATATAGCTGGAATAGAGGTTAAAAATCATGTTTTGAGATGAAATGGGTTTAAAGTTTTTATTGCTAAGGAAAATACATAAACAATAGGTACTTCAGTTTGCTTAAATGGACGGCGTAATATTGGATTATGAGTTCTGCGCGTATTGCTGCTAAAAAGAATGTGTTTTAACATTTAGATCTATCTCTAGTCTAAAACATGTGGCACTATTACGTTACTTCGCTTTTTTACCAAAAAAGAAATGTTAATTTCTCCAATATATTTTTGCCATTGAAAAATTATATGTTTGTTACTCCATTGACAATAATTAAATTAATACTCTGGGATTATCCAAAAATATATTGAGCAGTTGAAAACTCAGCTAACTACACGTACAATTTCACCTTTCTCCTGCGATATACAAGAGAATATTAATTCAATGTTTCAAGATTGCTATTTAGCTCAATTTACCGTTGATTTATCGAATTAACAGCAACATAACCGCAAAGTAAATGTAATGATACGCAATAACTGTTATGTCGACATCTTATTGTAATAAGCAATAGCGCAATCTAAAATCAGCATAATCATTAATGGCGGTCGCGTTCATAGGATTTTATACAATTAATACTGAGATCATTTTATCCCGTCTTTTAAAGGAGTATAATAATTTATTTATTATTATAAGAATTATCCATGATTTTAAATTTTATATTTGTTATTTAATAATTTTTAACTAAATCAAACATAAAATTGTATTAATTATATCTATATCTATGACTTAATATTAAGAAAAAAAAATGAAAAATTATGTAGTAAAATTATGTTATAGAAATTTTCTGTAAAATTGTAAATAAATAAGTAAAAATATGTTTTTTTAATAATTTAAATTTTTTCGAGAAAATAATTTGGCAGTTTACAGATAAATAACGACGTTGAACAGATAAAATATATGCGTAACTACTCTGTGCATATATAAATATACCCAGCAACAGAGCACTATTGTATTGCACAGATATCGAAAGATACAGGTTACTTGCGGATGGTTTGTTCGATGTCAGTAGGTCGCCCTAGATGCGCGGGCGCGCCCGTTACGGCTAACTGTTCGATTAAAGGCAACTCTAATTGGTCGAAATGTCAGTGGCGCTGTTACTTTGCACGTAACCTCGAAATAATATCAATAATAAGACTAGTAGTAATTACAACTGGTAATTAAAAGCTATCCAATTTTGAAACTTGCTTTTTGTTTGGAATATAAAATGTTAATTAACAATATTATACCTTTTATTATTTTCTTATATATTTCATCAATATTATAACTTTTTTTTTAATAGAAACTTGCATTAAAACCAATATAGGTACTATAAAAAAATTTTTTATGAAAATATTTAGAAATGTCTATGGAATAATGTTTGTTTTACGTCATAACATTTAATTTAGAATCGTTATATCTTAAAAAGCGCGAATTGGTTTTTAATTTCGTGTTCCACATTTAAAATATTTATTCATTTACCTGTCTTTGGTAAATACAGTTTAAATAATCAAGGTTTTTTTTTTATTCTTGTGTCTATATTCAAAATGTTTATTAAAATAAAACTTGATACATATGTACTTCCAAAGAGTATTTTTTTAACGTATTATCTCTGTCTGTTTAGTACAGTTACATTGAATAAGCTTTTTTTGCTGTTATGACCGTTTGATGATAGATATAATAAAGACGTTCTATATTTGTACGACCTCTTCGTTGTAGCGTAAAAAAAATCAGGTTCACTTATTTCTTTTAAGCAAATATTAAAATAGCAGTTCAATAGGTAATCACAGTGTGTATATATTTGTAATATATTCGCTTTGTATTCAAAAATACTTATGCATATTGAAAATGTTTTTTTGATAGTCTAGACATTAAGAAGCATATTTAATATGACATTAAAACAAGGTGACCTATTTGTTATTAAAGTATTTACAATAATTAGCATTATATTATTAGTGAAATAAAGTCGTTTTCTTACAAAAATATTTCATAGAATCTGTAGGTATACGAGTCTGGCTTCCAGTTTTTTTTAAAATCAAGAGTCAAGAATCCAGAGGTGTTAAGCCGATTAAAAATAATTTAAATTTAGAATTTTCGTTTTAATAAAATATTTGTTATTATTATAGTAAACAGTTCAGAAACAAACGATGTTTAGTTCATTTAAAATTAGTTTCTATTCTTTTAGTTCAGTGTAGTAGTTTAAAATTATTTTTTTAAAAATGTATAGATTATTTTTTTAAACTTGTAACTTTTATAAATGTTTGAAATTTGATAGGTTACATAAAAATTAAATGCGAGAAATAACTCGGATAAAAAAATAATAGAAATATTTTTTTCATTATTTTTCTTTATTACAGTAAAAATTTATTACTTTTCTTTCAACAATGCAACTAACTAGCCTGCACGAAAGTGTAAAAACTCCGTTACTTTATGGTTGGCCGCACAAACGGTTAAACACTGGCTATTAACTATATATAAACGGTTATAAGAATATTGACGTCTGTGGCCGTGTGGTATTACCATAGAATAGAGTGATTGTGTACCACCTTTACTGAACAGGCAGGGTGGCGTTGGACGTATCCAATCGCGGAAGCCACCACGCTTGACCTGGATCGGTTTGGCCAAGTGGGGCGTTTCTCAACAGTTCGTCGAATAAAAATTCATAGCGACCCACTCAAAATCAGATAAAAAAAAACCATAGAGTAGAGGAGCCTATGAGTGTCACAATAAATAATGAGAGGGAAACAAATTCGTATATTTCATCTTTTTCTAAACACAAAAAAGAGACAGATATACATGGTAATAATAATTATTTTTAGGTTGTACGGCGATAAAAATTGCCTCTAAAAAAATGTCGATAGGTCACGTCAATGGCCATAGATTAAAGAAGTATTTTTAAACGTCAAATAAGAATGACACATTTAGAACAATAATTGCCCAATCCAACCTTGGCGATGACGACACAGCAGTTTCATAACGTGTTCGCAGCAGATGAGTGTAAAAAGCGTGGTACCGTACGAAGCCAGTTTTTGGCTAACGGTTCGCCGAGAAAGTACATGATTAGCTATAACTGTCTTCAAATGTCGATTGTTATTCAAGAGTATCACCGTTAGATTCTGAACGGTATCAAATGATATTTGATAAAGCTCGTATAGTTTCGTAATGCACAAATATTTTATTTAACTGAAATTGCTATTTTGAATATTTTGATGATTTATGTATCAAATTTAAATATTTATTTTTCGTTATATACCATATAGATATAACAACGATTGCTGTCTTAGGAACGCTATGGTATCCGGTTGAGTAGAAAACCACCCTTTTTCTTACCGAGGTGTCGTTAATTACTACTAAGGTAAATCGGTGGTAAAAAAACTAGACAAATCATGCATATTGTGCCAACCCCACTTAGAGTAGCAAATAGCAAACCTTTTTAATCTATGCCCATTGACGTGACTTATCAAGTTTTTTTTTATATAAAGGTAAAGGTTTATCGTCGTAAAATCTAAAAATAATTATTATTCTCATTTTTAAAAAAATTTTATATTAAAAAAATTATTTCATGATTTAGATATCAAATTTAAAATATTTAATAAAGTTTTCGTTATTTACCGAAACGTCAAACCATAGCCATTGTAGATTTAAATTTCAAAATTCATTCATTCAATTCTAATGCAGATTTTTTTTCAATAACAGATATACTACATACAGGCTTTGGAACGTTTATTTCCAATTTTATTGTACTTAACAAAAATTATAAAATTTTGATATATTAAGGTAGTTAAATTGATTATGACCAGTCCGTTAAACTCTTAGAAATTTTAATTAAAATAACAATCTCACCAATGAATCGGTATCAAAAATCAAAACAGTTACGTAATATAATTAAGCGAATTATATTACGTAACTGTTTTGATTTCTTTCGTAATTAAAATCGCTAATTGACGTCGATGTTTCAAAAAGCTGGAGTAACGACCCCAAACGAGAAAACAGCGTTTGTAGGTATTCCCCAATTAGGTAGATAAGCGGCTTAAAATCAAAAATGTTGCAGAAATAATCGGATCCAAAAGGTTCGATTGGGTGGAAATCTTTTGACGAAAGGGGAGGGCCAAAGATTTCCACCCGATCGTGAAGGGGAAGGAGAAAAAGAAATATTTATTATATATCGCACGCTTGGTATTAAAATGACCGAATAAAAAAGTTTTGTGGCAAATTGCACTAAACTCGTTAGTTTTAAAAAGACCCATAACTTAGAAGAGCAAGAAAACACTAATATTTTAAATAGTTCATAACGTGATTTCATAGCATTAAAATAAATGTAAATGACCTCATTTAGATCTAATTTTGCTAAAATACTAAGCATGCTATATGTAGATGAAATGCTTTCTATGCTTTGGCGTCAGGCGGGTTTAATATTTGCTATATAACCTTTGATAATAACCAGTATCAGTGACCTTTAAGATAACGGTCGATATGCGATTCCACGTATTAGGAACCTGGTGATAATTTGCAAATATATCATTTGCAATTCTAACGATCGATCTTACTGTCTGTATATAACGTATATATACAATCCACCGATCATGACAATCGGTCATAATAATATTTAATGAAATATATTTAAATGAGTTAATCTTGTATGTATGTATGTATGTATATATATATATATATATATATATATATATATATATATATATATATATATATATATATATATATATATATATATATATATATATATATATATATATATAGCTAGATGTTATTTAAAAGAAAATACATTTTATCCCTGTTTATGGGCATTGCTAAAATGCAGAATTGCATGCATGAATGATATTTTTGTCTGTCAAACGTAATGCTTTGATAGCCTAATGGTAACGGGCGTACCAATAAAGTTCAATACCAGTTCAATATCTTTTAAAAAATTAGCGGTCACATAGAAACTTGATGTTAATGCTAAGTTAAAATTTAACTACATATCAAGAGGTATTTATATATAAAAACTGGCAACATTATTATAACGGGTTTTCCTAAACTAGTTCGGCAACATTCCGAGAATAATGACGCATCAGTATTGATTTTTTAAATAAAGAAATTATTTAGTGACTAAGAATAAGGAATAACAGATTTAATGTTACTGGAAATTAACGTTGGCGCTCTACCAAAACCTTGTTTGTGTGGAGATTTTCCTTGTTTTATATTTAATTTCTATTTGAATATTAAAGTTTTTAATTTTAGTTATTCGTACATAATTATACTTAAACAATGAAGCAACCTAAAAGAAATATATATAATATATTATATTAATTGAAATCTTATATATATCGTAATATAAGTTACGTAATACTTTTGTTTTGTATTCCTCATTCTCCTGTAAGGACAGGAGTGGGATAACGATCCCACTCTAAGTGGGGTCGGCACAACATGCTATAAACGTGTTGTTACATGATTTGGTTAGATGTTTTACGACTAGCCGCCTGCCTGACGTCAACTTATCATTATCATCATCTTCCTGCCCTTATCCCATTCTAAGTGGGGTTGGCACAACATGTTATAAACATGTCACATGATTTGGCTACGTATTTTACGACCGGCCGCCTGCCTGACGTCAACTTATCTTAGCCGTATTTTACGACACCTCGATAAGAAAGAGGGTGGTCTATTCTACTTAACCGGATACCACACGGTGAATCAACTTACCTTAGTCGCCTTTTACGACACCTCGGTAAGAAATGAGGGTGGTACTATTCTACTCAGCCGGATACCACACGGCGTCCGCCTTTTACGACACCTTGGTAAGAAAAAAAAGAAGGTGGTCTATTCTACACAGCCGGGTATCATCAAACAGACCAGACATTATTTTTCACTAGCAAGTATTTACTGTAACGTTATATAACGTCCGTACCTAAAATATAATTATCGAAAAAGAAAATTAATTTCTTCGTGTTGTGACGTAAGTTTAAAAATACCCTTAACGAGGCTGTTACGGAGAAAACGTGCAAAAAAGGGGGTGGTAAGGACCGGCGATATAGAAGGGCACGTGCGCCCCCCTTAGGCACGTGACCCTCCCCCAGATGGGCAATGAACGTTAATAGTACACGTGTTATCTACTTTGTAGTTCATTGCGAAGGTAATTTAGCTAGAGATGTTTCTAGATCTTTTTACTCTATTCCGTGTCTATGGTCGGCGAACTACAGATTTTTTTCTTTGACTTGAAATGGATATTTTGCAATACATTATCAAAATTAAGCATAAATCTAACAATTTTAAATCCCATATGTTGATCTATTTCAACGGTATAATTTGTGAATGTTGTGGTTTTTTTTTCGCGAAAATGGTATCCGGCTGAGTAGAATAGATTTCCCTCATTTCTTACCCAGTTGTCGTAAAAGACGACTAAGGTAAGTTGAGCCACTGTGTGATGTGTTGAGCCACTGTGTGTGGTAAGTTGAGCCACTGAGTTTAATAGACCACCCTCATTTCTTACCAATGTTTCTTAATGGGCGACTAAAGTAGGTTGAGACGCTGTGTGGTATCCGACTGAGTAGAATAAACCACCCTTATTTCTTACCGAGGTGTCCTAAAAGGCGACTAAGGTAAGTTTACCCGCTGTATGGTACCTGGCTGACTAGAATAGACCACCCTCATTTCTTACCGAGGTGTCGTAAAAGGCTACTAAGGTAAGTTAACCCGCTGTATGGTATCTGGCTGACTAGAATAGACCACTCTTATTTCTTACCGAGGTGTCCTAAAAGGCGACTAAGGTAAGTCAACCCGCTGTGTAGTATCCGGCTGAGTAAAATAGACCAATCTCATTTTTGACCGAGGTATCGTAAAAGGCGACTAAGGTAAGTCAGCCCGCTGTATGGTATCCGGCTGAGTAGAATAGACCACCCTCATGTTTTTCCAAGGTGTCTTAATAGGCGGTTAAGGTAAATTGACGTCAGGCAGGCGGCCGGAAGTATCCTCATTTCTTACCGAGGTGTTGTAAAATATTACTAAGTTAAGGTCAAGCTGGCGGCAGGTCGTAAAATACGTCTCCAAATCATGTGACATGTTTGTCATAGCATGTCGTGCCAACCCCACTTAGAGTGGGATAAGAAGGAGAATGTATGAATGATACCGAATTATAAAGCCACTGATTAAATTATAATTATAAATTAACTGTAAACCTTACGCAATATTGAATGCACCTTATGACCTCTCTGTCCATTTATTTACTCTTTGATATTACATAAACGCACCGCGTCATAGATAAACCGTATTCCAGGGTTATTCTTGAATAAAACTACGATACCAATATAGCGTCGAGTTATTTTCGAAGTCGTTTAATATGAATGGTGTTATCAAATATATGTATTTAATTCGGAACGAATAACGGATTATTTTTCTCAATATTGTGTCGATACGTAACTTAAAAAAATGACCAAATCTATCCTATTAATATTGTAAATGCGAAAGTTTGTGAGAATTGGTGTATGTTACTATTTCGCGGCAAATCCATTGACCAATATCAATAAAATTTGGCAAAATGTTTCCTTATACACCGGGGTAACATATAGGCGATAGAAATCCTGTTAATTCTACAGGAATATGATGATATTAAAAAGCGCCATCGATTATTAATCCATCACGCGAACGAAATTGAGGGTAAAAGCTAGTATATTATAATTAGTCTCTTTAAATACAGGGTAACTTAACCTACTAATCAAAAATAAAATGACCTCAGTGTAAAGAATATTTGCGAATTGAGTGTGTCATATAGTCACAAACAATCATGAACTGTTTTTCAGTTTTGACAGGTGACCTCACCTCTCATAAACGCAATCACCGTGTATTTTAGAAAATACAAACAAAATAGTTCGAAGAATGAGCTTTTAAATGAGCATTTTAACTAATAGAAAATATATTTTTTTAAACTTGAAATTTCCAGAAATCATTACAAAAAGAATAAATAAGAAATACCCTTTTTAATCAGAAGATTCAAGGAAGAAATTTGTATAAATTAAAAATTAGAATTCGTATAATATGGTGCTATGTCTGTAAGCCTATTAAAGAACCTAATTCTTCGAAAAAAAAACTATCTATGAAAATCAGAAAGTTCGAATTTCAAATATCTTCGTTTTAAAATGGTTCACGATCTATACGATGTCCGTGACATTGTGTATCGGAAAATCGCGGCACTTAGGGATTCGTTGATATTCCAAATGAATTCCATTTCCGTACGGTTAATTCGCATGGATCGGAATTAAATTCCAGAATGGAAATAACCTTAGCATGATTGTCCTGCACGTGTTATTGTGCCGGTCACGCGGCGTTCGACACGTGAACTTGAACTCACGTTGCTTGCGTAACACCGCACGTTCTTCTCGACCGTTATATAAACCCAACGTGATCCGGCAAAACTAATTAGACGCGCTGATTACGTCCTTGATCGTATAAATTTGCAGATAGAATATTCCCCATTATTCCCCACGCGGACTCCACGCCGTAGCAGAGGGACGCGTCGTTAACTCTTTTGTCATTTAATACATTGCTAGATTTCGGTGCCAAATTTATCCTAAAACCTGTCATTTGAGTTTCTTAAGTTAATTTCAATTTTTTAATATTAAAATTTATGTTTTTAAATTTAAACTATCGTGAGTAGTATTCATAGTTATTGTATAGAACCGACCCCCCGCCGCGATAACGTCGTGTAAAGAGCTCATGAATAAGTGCCCCGGATGGGTTCGAAACTAGTCGGGCTAACCCGATAGAATAAGACGTGAGTATAGCCGGTTCTATACAATAACTATAAAATTTATGTTTTTCACATAGGGGACAAAATAATATTTAAACTGCGGCATAGCACAAAAAAAGTTTAGGAAACACTGAAATAAGCTACCCTAATTTGAATCAATGAAATTCAGATGTCATCGACATTTCTATTACTGAAGAATATATTTAGAAACTTTAGTTTCATTTTATTCAATAGTATATTTATTTAATTCATCTACCTAAGGCGGTGTATGCAATAAGGTCCCATGGTTAGAGTTGATTCTATAGCTACCTATTATATTGGTGGAATATAATAAAAACCTACTAAATCAAATATTTGGCAAAATACTCGTATGGGTATATAAGGAAAAGAATTAAAAACTCAATCACATCTAAAGCGCTCTTGACCCACCACAGACTATTAATATAAACGTTCATAGACAATATCAGCCATCTTGGAAAAAGTAGAGAAAGTAGTACAGCAAAACTTTCCACACGCTCGCCACTAGCGCGCGGGAAAAGTAGGCCGACCGCCATCTTCCACGTTATTTTATTGTCGCTTATCTTAGACCGATTTAATCTCAAAAAAATCTTATTTTTTTAATATGTACATAAACATTATAAAGTCAATTGAAATCATTTGTTAATTCTCTACGATAGTTGAGGTACGATTACAATATTCATTTTTACAGTTGTCACCCTGGAGTTGTTTACCATAGATAAAAGAATAAAAAAATAGTATGCCCTCTGGACTCTTATATCACATATTACTTACTAGCGGCCTGCCCTTGCTTCGCACGGGTATAATATATATATCCCACGTCAGTCAGTGTAAAAAAAAAAAATCGATCCAATAGTTTTAATTTATTCATTACTGCCCGTGGCCCGCAAGCGTTAAATTTGGAGAAAAACAATTTCCCTCTCCCTATTCCAAGAAGATTTCCTGCTATCTTTGAATATCTAAATTCATATAGAAAATATTTGCGTATTTATTTTTACTTTTTTGCCTATGTATTTTATTTTTACAATTAATTACAGAATGTCTTTAAACAAACTCTTGAAAGAGCGACATCGCTGCTAAAGTCGAAGTGTTATAGGGCGAAGCGCGGCGTCCTCACGGCATTTTAAATCTGTAATATCTCCGAAAATATTCACTTAAATTACATGCTGTAAACGACCATATTGATCTATATTAAATCAACAACGTATTTAAAGTACTAAATTGGATAAGGATTAATGTTATATTATTTAAAATTGCTTCGAAAATAAGGCATTATTTTTCGTAAAAAGTAAATGACAAAAAATGCTATAGTGGGTTATCCATAAGAGATAGACATATACCATCGCGGACTTTTCTGTAGACCTTTTCAAGGTGAACAAATACTTAGTACATTATTTTGATAAATCTCGTAGGGTTTAGCCTGCGTTTGCAACGTAAGCGGAAAAAAATGTAATTATTTACAGAAACCTCAAAAATTACGGCATTTCTTTACTCCGTATTGAATGTTATTATACGTACAAACCTTCCTCTGGAATAACTCTATCTATTAAAAAAAACCGCATCAAAATCTGTTGCGTAGTTTTAAAGTTTTATGCGTACATACGGAAATATGGACTTTGTTTTATAATATGTAGTGATTCTTTCAGTATTGAAACATAGATAATAAAATATTGATAGTTACCTTGTTATATAACTATATGTCTTAGGCGCCAATATTATTGATGTAGAACGCATACATTGTACGAAACAGATGCAATGTTATGAAAACAATTACCATTATCTTGTAGACTGCTCAGTAAAATCCTTGCGGTTGTATTCTAGTATTTTTTTACATTCGTGTAGGATCAACAAAGGTCACACCTTTGGATGCGTTTCAAGCATTTTTCTGCTAAAAACTCGTGTATACTTGACCGATTTTCGCATTCGTATTTAGCGAAGGCTCAATTAAAGAGTACGCTATTTTGGGGTCGGCCTTAGTCTCCCGATAATAGTTTGGTGTCAAGGTCCCGTTTCGTAACTCCGAGCGATAAACCACCGGCTATATGTGTCAAGGCCGTCTATACTTTTCCGGTGGATTCGCCTATCAGATAAAGTTATCCTTAAATAAATACGCAATGTTTTGAGACAACTACTCCGTACCGACCTTGCTCTACACTGTTAATTGCTACATATTAAGAAACACTTAACCTATTTTACATGAGCTAGATTCTTTGAATTCAGACATCCACCTTGTTTCTTGCGCAATATGCATATTGTTTCTAGGAAGTATGATAAACAAAGCCAAGATTTAAATGAGTTCAAGTATCCCTTATTACTCATGTGTTGTTCAGTTTAATATTGGTTAATTTAATGTTTGGCGTTTAAATTGGTGAAATATTGTTAAGTGACTCAACAAGAATTCCTGTTAGTTTGTGGCGCAATTCCAAAATCGACAATTTTGGGAGGAAAGAAATTAAACAACCTAAAATTTAAGAAGTGGTTAATCTTTATTTTCACCGATGAAATTGATTCGACACTCATTTCTTGCCGAGATGTCGTAAAAGACGGCTAAGGTAAGTTGACACGCTTGGTATCTGGTTGAGTAGAATAGACCACCCTTTTTCTTACCATAGGTATCGTAAAAGACGCCTAAGGTAAGCTAACACGCTTGGTATCTGGTTGAGTAGAATAGACCACCCTTTTTCTTACCATAGGTATCGTAAAAGACGACAGGTAAGTTGACGTGAGGCAGGCGGCTGGTCAGAAAATACGTCGCCAAATCATGTGACAATATGTTTATAGAGTGGGATAAGGGCAGGAGAAAGATGATGATATTCAAATTCAAAATCCTCTTTATTCAAATTAAAACAAGTGCTTTTGAATCGTCAACTCTACTGCTTTATTGGTTCGTTATTAGTCTATGTGGTTCGTTAGATATTAAGGCGTTGTCGCGCTTTGTCGTGTACACTCACGTGCGCTAAGTAGGTTATACTTACGTAAGCGGTCGAGATAAAAAAAAAATAGGTCAAGTTATCTTAGTTTGTCCTCGTACCGATGAAATTATCGTCTGCGTTCTTATTGCGCGTGAAAAAAATTATAAATTACGCAACACGCATTCATTACATATCACGAGAAGATAGAGTTGTGATATATGATGGACGCGATAAAAACCAAATGAAATATCGCCTTGAATAATGAGGACAATCTCATTGTGTAAGTCATTGTACAGTGAATTGATACATGAAATTGGCAAATCGTATGCGAATTAAGTTTGTATATTGCATAGTTCGTGTGTACTACAGTTGATGATTTCATCGCGTCGTATGTACGGCCGCAAACGGTAAATTAGTGATGTGGCTTGGAGTGGAAATAATCGATTATTTGTAATCGATTTTTCCTTAAAATAAATCGATTAATTTAAATCTATAAAATAGATAATGTTTGACTTTTTGAAAAGTTCCTTTCTTAATATTAATAATTGAGTACCTGGGTAACCTAGCCTTGCTCGTTAAGTTTTTTAAAGATATTAAAAGATGCAATGGTATGGAACCTTTTTTGGTCCACCCGTTACCATTAGGGTATCACAGCATTACGTTTGACAGCCAAAATATCATTTGCAATCAATTCTACATTTTTTTTCAATGCCCGAAAACAAGGATATTACATTTTATTTTTAATGAAACTTAGCTAGATCGATTTACGAGTACTATTCATAGTTAATGTATAGAAACCGGCTATACTCACGTCTAATAAGACGTGACTTATAATTGATTGAATTGGCTAATCGAAGTGATTAAATATATAGTACAGCCTGTTTCTATACATTAACTAGTGAAAATTACTATAATCGATTTTTTTCAAAATCGATTAATTGTTTTGAAAATCGATTATAATAAAATCGATTTTCTCACGTCCATACGGTAAATACGGCTGTTCACATATAATGGGAATTAAAATTCATAGCTCGAGAGTCATGATGCACGATTAACTAAATGCATACGGGTACGGCCTTACGGTCTTTAATAATACCTTCCGGACGACCTTGCTTTTAACTTCCTATATTACATCACTTGTACCGATAATGCATTTTATGTTTCAACGTTACACTTCTTTGTCTACTATTATTAGAGTGCGGAACTGTGTTGAACGAGTTAGCATTGCGTTTTCTTGTTTTGCTGTTGTCTATGTTATCTATGGTCCGTGCAATGTCAGTTTGTATGTGTGGGTGACAGTAGATTGCGCAATGCCGCCCTAGGGACGTTGCGTCATATAGATAGCGAACTGACCTTTACACGATCGATTATTGTCTCTGGGCTGTTTCAACGAAATAGATATTTCAGGAGTGGATATGGAAAATTACGGATTAATAAACATATTCATAAATTACGACTAACTCGTAAATGAATTTTCATGATACTTAGTATGTAGGGTCGATATAGCTAGGGTTCATTTGAAAAATCGTTTTATGCCTATTTTCAGGCACTGAAAAACGGCTACTATTAATTATAAAACAAAGTTTAATTACGCTGTCAGTTTGAAGTGAAAATACTCAGGATCAAGTCCAGATATCAGCAGTTCTTTTTTACATATTGCATTTTTTTATATTTTCTAAAAAAAGCTTGGTCACCAAGTGTACTTTTATGTTGTGTTAATTTTTTTATCAAGTACTTGTAAATTTTATTTCATAGAATGACAAAGAAATTTCGGAATTAAAAAAAATAGACAAGTTAAATTACCGACATTTCTTTTAATACTTCCGTAATATCATCTGTTGCATTTTAATAAATATTTTTTCTACAATGTGTTCAATTATATTCACGTAATTCTAATTTTAAAAAATATTAAGGCTACAAGAGGTTTTATAAGTTCATATTTAAGTCACTCAAACAGATATTCTAGCACAGATTATAAACGAGATGGTAATTACATATCAAGAACACTAGTTCCGTACATCCGCAGGCGAACGCACGCTGGATTGGAACCTTGAACCAGTTGTGTAAGCGTTCACAATAGCTTACGACAGAGCCGTCGTGCCAGGCGGAGTTTGCGACACTACTTACTAATAACAATAGTAATCCCATAATTACCTATTTAAGTTGTATATTTTTTCTGTATTACCATAAATTATAGAACACCTAAAATTAAATTTCGAAATTACTGCAATGGAAATGTTTAAATAAAGAATCGATAAGTCACAGAACACAAATGAACGAATGATTTTAGGTAAATTGATAAACAAAATTAAAATAAGAACGAAATAATGTCGTAAATTTTATTCGACATTTAAAAATAGATTTTTATTAATTTTAATAAAATAATAACCAAATAAATTTATGTCGTCTAAATTCCAATAAGAAATTATATTAATTGATACGTTTAAAAGACAAAGAAATACGCTTCGTTTTATAACAAAGAAAATAAGATATATGATAGTGAAAAATAAAGATATAAACGCTAGTACTAGTAAACAAAGATATCTAAAACATGGATGAGGAAGTAGATATGCAAACAAAGATACAACGAGGGTCACGGGGAAGCGATGTACGCACATGTGAGAAATTCTTCGTACATGATTTAATGCTAAAATCTTTTGGCACGAGTTGTAGCAGGCGTGAGTAAACAAATTTTAAGCGATGTCAATGACATTATCCAAACATTTCTATGAACCTCTGATGAGTTGACTGAACAATTTTATTTGTGAATCATTTAAGTGTATTTCAATTTTAATAACGCAATACTAAAATTGCGCACAATTTTGTAATTTTACTTACAATTTTAGTTCTCAATATTTTCGATTATTAATTTTTATTTTTAAATATTCTTTTACATTTAAATATTATTTTTATGTAATTTATAATAAATATTTTTATTATAAATTTTTATACGAATATTTAAATTGATTCTAAATTATGTACTAATAAAATATAAATACAGAATTATCTCGCTTAACTTTGATTAATAATTTAAAATTGATTGAAATAAAATTAATATTCGATATTTAAAGTGTTTTTTTAAATAAAACAAAAATATGTAAAAAAAACAAAAATAGGCTTCAAAATTAATTTAATAATAAAAAATACTTACGAAAATATTTGCGGCAATATTGCACTCCTTATCGGGAATTATCCAAATATTGAGAACAATGTCATAATTTCACATAAACAGCAATTCACAAAACCGTCTTCTGCGTAGTTTTTTTGATGCCTTTATAAATTGTAGAATAAATGTTATGCACCCACTTTACACGTCCTGTATTTTGTCACTATCACAATGTTGTTATGACGAAATATCCAACGCGGTGGCGTAGTACTCTAGTCACTTGTACACGTCTCTTCGCTGCGAAGTCTAGAGTGCGACTAAAATTTGTAGTGGGGTCGACCGACTCACGGCCTGCAGCACGCACACAACGAAGGATACACACTAGTGTGTGTTGTCGCGTGAGTGTGTGCGATATTTCGCTAGTGTGAGGTATTTACGTAACCTGGCTGTGTGTAATCACTTTAGTCGGCGCTATTGAGTCAATGTAGTGTCCAATTTTTTTTAGCTAATTCGCTATTGAGTCATGTATTTGTGGCGTTTTTGTTGTTCTACGAAATCTGTAATCGATTGATAAGCGTTAGTTTTTGGCAATTGGCAGTGGCGTAATTAATTTAAGTGTGAGCAAATTTTTAACTACTGCTTCACCCTGGTCAATTTTTCGCTTATTTGTAATAGCGGCTGACGTAAATCCTATAGCAATGTTAGGCTTAGACTTGTGGTGTCACAGCATTTTTTTCCCGCCGTTTATTTCATGGAACTATTTGTCCGTGACAGATTTTGTAAGTTATGGATGTTCTAAGAGTAAATGTAACGTTGCAAAAAATATAATTATAAAGATATATTAAAGTTATCGCAAATTGTCTGGTATGAATTACGTGTCACTAATAAGACAGTCGCTTATAAAATAACGCGGAAAATAACTTAGTACACGATTGATTGTAATCTAGCTGAAGATTTATTAATTTTTGCATCTATTATTACGTTCGTTGCATAATTACTTGTTGTTATATAATATACTTATACGAATGTAATCTTTGCTCGACTAATTTTAAATGATAAAAAAAAAGAAATTATAATTTACAAAATTTTAAAAATCAGTTGATTTTTTTAAGCGTACACGGAATTGATATTTTTTGTTTAATGTAACCAAACATACAAGCTGTAATTCTTTAGTACTATTATATTAAATTAAAAATATTTAAAAACATAACTAGCACTGCTGTGTCAGAGCGTTAATATTTTTAATATATTTAATTAATACTTGTATTAATGAGATCAATTGTTATTATACACATAAACCATTACGCAAATTACTTCTTACCTTCATTATCATAAATGCAATAATTAAAGTTTTATAAAAAAAATTAAGTTATTATAATTCAATGGGTGACAGATAACTGGTAAATATAATTTATTTTTAAATACATAAATACACCCACAATTGCCCAACATATAGAAAATGTCGGCACTCGGCGGGAATCAAACCCGCAACCCGTGGAACTAAAGAGAGAATTTCAAGTATTTGTTAATGCCCAAAAACAGGGATAAAATGATTTTGTTAAAATAAAAACTGGCTAGATCGATTTTTCTCTCCCAAAAACCCCTACATGCTGAATTTCAGGAAAATTGGAGCCGTTTCGGAGATTCCGAAAATTTCCGAAAAAAATTGGTAGCTGGCTGAGTAGAATAAACCACCCTCATTTCTTACTTAGGTGTCGTCAAAGGCGACTACGGTAAGTTGACCTACCGTGTGATATCCGAGTGAGTCGAATAGACCACCCACTTTCTTACCGAGGGTTCGTAAAATACGACTAAGGTGAATTGACGTCAGGCAGGCGGCCGGTCGTAAAATACGTAGCCAATCATGTGACAACATGTTGAACCGAATTGTAGGATTAGGCCAGGAGGATGATTAATTCTTTAAAGTGCTATAAAAAAAGTGAACGAGAAAAAAAAGCGAAAGTATGGGAAAATATTTACCGTATTTAATAAGGTCTGAAAATGAATTATAACAAGCTGTATGAAAGTCTTAAACGCAAGAATGAAATTGACAACAGATGGCGTTAGTGTTATTTAATACAATCGATTACAATCTTGTTTTGTAATCGGAAAGGAATTCAATGAGTTAGTTTTTATCGTGATCTTTTATTTTGTAAGCCTTAATTAAAATTAATAGTTAAACAGTTTTTTGTTGTTACTTGTGGTTTATTAATTTAGTTTTTTTGGAGATAGAAAATTTTATCTCACGACTTTACTAAATATTTTAAATTAAGAAGAAAACTTTATTGAATAATTTACAGTTTTATTTTTACTATTTTAATATTAATTTCTCATCTTCATATAATTTCTCAGTTTTTAATAGTACCTAATTCATTTTATATATTTAATAATTATTATTGTTTTTAAATATTTTATTTAAATTTATAAGTACTTATGATAGTAAAATTTTTATAAATGGCAATATTTTGAATGAAAATTTAAAAAATGAATTTTATCCAAGGATCTCTATATTTTTCTAAAACTCTATCTCTGTCGTTACTAAATTTTTATGCAGTATATTCGATAATACAATTTTAACATTATGTCTTTCCTCTCTACACATGGACCGTTTATTAATATAAAACTAAAATTTGACTAGCCCGCAGCTATTTTAAATATTTTATTGTATATAGAAGTTTGTGAGTATGGATGTATGTTTGTTACTCTTTCACGGCGAATCCGATGAAATTTCGCATAATAATTCCTTATACACCGGAATAATATGTAGAGTATAAAAATCCTGTTAATTTTACAGAAATAGAATGACATTGAAAAGCGCCATCTTATCAACCTATTACGGGACAACAGTCCATACGAACGAAGTTGCAGGTAAAACCTAGTATAATATAAATGAGAATGACAAGGTTTTAAATCGCATTCAACCAGGCATATCAAAAGGAATTTGGAAATTCCCAAATGTCATTATCATAATACTGTTATCATTAATATATTATGTAAAAACCTAACACAAGTTAAATCCCATACAATAAGCAGTAGAAAATGTTGAAAGAGTTTAAAAGATTGACCGCCGAGTTTCTTTCTCATCATCGCATCATATCATCAGGAGATTGACTCCACGACAAAATCGGAAAGGCGTCGTGGACGTCGAAAGGACGAAGGAGAAAATTTTGAAAATGTTTGACTTATTTTGCATACTGCAATCTTAAAGTTTCTTACAACAATATAAGGAAACTTGTAAACTGACCTTACACAATAATTTGATGATTGATTAAATAGACGATAAATTAACATGCAATCGGGGAAGGAGAAAATTTTAAAAATGTCTGATAGTTTGCATACTGCAATCTTAAAAGTTTCGGACAACAATATAAGTTTATAAGTAAACTGACCTTACACAATTGATGATTGATTATATAGACGATAAAATTAGAATGCAATCGGGGAAGGAGAAAATTTAGAAAATGTTTGACATGTTTTGCATACTGCAATCTTAAAAGTTTCTGACAACAATATAAGTTTACTTATAAACTGACCTTACACAATTGATGATCGATTACATAGACGAATTAGGATGCATTTGGGGAAGGATACAATTTTTAAAATGTCTGACACGTTTTGCATACTGCAATCTTAAAGCTTATGACAACAATATAAGTTTACTTATAAACTGACCTTATACAATATATGATTGATTACGTAGACCAGTGTTACCCAACATGGGGCCCATGACCCATAGGGGGGCAATTTGATGTTTAACCAACTAGACAAGAGTTTAAGCCGTCGCTCTGATTATAGATTTCGGTGCCAAATTTAACTAAAAAAAAGCATTTTTCCTTCCTAAAACCTATTATTTATGTTTTTTAAGTGGACAATTCAATTTTTAATATTAAAATTTATGTATTATGTATGACTTAGGGGGTACAAAACAACGCGGGGCATGGACCATAAAAGGTCGGGAAACACTGACATAGACGATAAAATCGGGACAATCCGTCAAGGAGGAATATTTGAAATTCTTAACATGTTTTCCATTCTAAAGTAATACCATGCAATATTAAAGCTTCTGACAAGAATATTAATAAAATTATAAACATAGACGATTAAATTAGGATGCAATTGGGGAACGAGAAAATTTTGAAAATGTCTGACATATTTTGCATACTGCAGTCTCAAAGCTTCCATTAGTAAACTGGAGAACTGACCTTACACAATTGATGATAACATACACGATAAAAACCTTGAATTTTAATTATAACCAGCTGCGCACTACATTGCAATCTATATTAATATATAAAGTTGAAGAGTTTGTTTGTTTGAACTCGCTAATATCAGAAACTACCAAATTTCATCTATATTGGTTCAGCGTATAATATGAATTCGCCGTAAAAGTCAGTCATCGTCAGGAGATGGACTCAACGATTTTGATAACATATATTTTCTTTTATTGTTATTTTTTTATTTATTTATTAGGTCCGCCAACAGAATATATCTTTAATATTTAAATGAGTTAATCTTATATGTATATATATATATATATATATATATATATATATATATATATATATATATATATATATATATATATATATATATTTATATATCGAAATTTTGAAAACGGCTACAACGATTTCCCTAAAATTCAGCATGTAGTTTGGGGGCATCGATTTAGCTAGACTTTATGAAAAAAAAACCGTTTTATCCCTGTTTTAGCTTGCTCGGGGAACGGGCAGTCTCGAGAAATGCAACCACCTAGATCGATCCCCAACTAAATATTTTTTTTCTCTTTTTTTTAAGTTCCTTTTTTATTTTGTAAAAAATTACCAAGCAAGGCTCGGTGACCCAGATATTATTATTTATCAACTTAATTATTAATATTTCAAAAGTCTAATGCTACCCTATTTATTAGTGGATACAACATGCTCAAAAATACATTATGGTCATTAAAATATTGTCAACATATAAAAAAATTATCGCGGATTATAGCAAAATAATATAAGCTGTGATGGCATAGCGGTGCGAGCGTGTGAATCTCTAGAGACGATCATGGGTTCAAACCCGGGCAGACACCAATGAGTTTTTCTATTAAAACTTATGTGTCTCATTGATAATTGCAACTTATCACACGCTTTTCGGTGAAGGAAAACATCGTGAGGAAACCTGCATATCTCTAGAGAATCCTAGGGATATGTGTAACCTACCAATCCGCATTGGAGCAGCGTGGTAGGTCTTAGCTCCAACACTTCTCTCCAAAAATGGAGAGAGGAGGTCTATGCCCAACAGTGGGATAGTAACAGGCCGTTACTTTATAGCAAAATAATATTTTCATTATTTTTGCACTGTCGTAACATAATCGTAGATCACGAGAGGAGAGAGAGGCCGTATAAATATTTACGATTAAAAGTTAAATTATCATATGCGGGATTAAAAGCAATGAATGTTTACTAGAAATTCATTTTCCTCGAGCGAATGTCACGGCCAGACATACCTACATCACGTGTGCATACCTAAATCCAAGGTCGGAATAACTATAGTTGTTATGGCGTTATTATGGAATAATTCAATTGTTTTTTCAAGCACACGGCTTGCGTTATTACGTAATGTTTCGCGGATTCAAAATCTAGAATATGAATGCTGAAGATGTTTTTTATTTCACAAGTCCGGAGTCTTGGGTTGGAGATTTTTTTATTGACGTCTTAAGTTAAGGAAATGGCGATTTCTAATATCAAATAATTATTCAAATTCAAAATATTCTTTATTCAAATAAACTTGTAAACAAGTGCTTTTGAATCGTCATCTCTACTGCTGGTTCGGAAAGCTGTTCCTACCGAGAAGAGCCAGCAAGAAACTCGTCGATTGCTCTTTTAAAAATATAATTCTTAATACTATTTACATTAATTACTGTCTTGTACAGATTCAAAGAGAGCTATATCCACACATTCTTATCTTCTAAATAATCTTTAAGAGTATATATAGTAGGCTTTCTGTATCAGCCTATTTTTAACAGTGTTTTTAAATTGCTGTAACAGCAAAGCTTAAATTGATTGCGAAATTTTATTATAGACTCTTATACCAAAACCCACAAACGACTTACGCACTTTTGTAAGGCGCAAATTTATTTATTTATTTATTTTATTACGAAGACAAACAGTTATACAATACATAATTATAAACGAAACAAAATAAAAACATAAACCAAAAAAAGTCTTTACAGGAAAGAAAAAACTTAAAGAATAAATGGAATATACATACAAGTTAAATTACATGTTAATTAATAAATATATAACAAAAATAAAAGATTAAATATAAAAGAAGAAAAGATAAAAAAAGAAAAATAATAACAGAAAAAATATGTAGTACCGGGATGACTGAGGCTTGCTTAGTTATTTTATTAAAAGACTAGCAATTGCCATCGGCTCCGCCCGCGTGTAAATATTAAAAGCGTAATATAGTAATTTTGATAACCATAAAAATGGTTACGTGCGTCAACCTTAAAAGCTAGACATATGCTGTCGCGTACTTTTATTTAGAACTTTTAGAGGGCAACAATTTTGTAACACATGATTTTTGAAAACTATTACCTGAAAAATCTTTTACACAATGGTTAGTTTGTATAGAAAAATATACATGTTGGTTTCCCTTTTTTCTTTGCAATGTTTAGGGTGGTCTATTCTAATCAACCGGATACCACACGACTAGTATAAATAAACTAGCTGTGCAGCATCAGCTGTGTATTTTCAGCAGCCTGATAATAATCAGTATCTCAGAAATTTTTTTCCCGAATTGAAATTTTAACATGAAAGTAAGTCGTTAGTTAATTATAAGAGATTTTTGAATAACATTCACCGTTTACTTAGCTCACGTAAAGAAAGCTTTAAATTTTGCCGTTTTCGCAATATTTTTTATTGCTGCTCATCTGCTATTCATCGTAACGTAATGTTATATAGCCTATAGCCTTCCTCAATAAATGGACTATCTTACACTGAAAGGATTTCTCAAATTGGTCCAGTAGTTCCTGAGATTAGCGCGTTCAAAGAAACAAACTCTTCAGCTTTATACATTAGTATAGATTAAAATCACTATTTGGTATGACAAACAACTTATCAGGCAAAAAGACGTTTCCCTCAATGTTTCCGCCCTAGATTTTTTGAAACTCATTTTTCCGTGTGGTATCCGGAGTATAATAGACCACCTCTCATTTCTTACCGATGTGTTGTAAAAAGCGACTAAGGTAAGTTGACCCACCATGTGGTATCCGGTTGAGTAAAATAGACCACCCTTATCCCTTATTTCCACAACCAGTATCCCTTATTTCTTACCAAGGTGTCGTAAAAGGCGACTAAGGTAAGTTGACCCGCTGTATGATAACCGGCTGAGTAGAATAGATCACCCTTATTTCTTACCGAGGTGTTTTAAAAGGCGACTGAGCTTAGTTGACTCGCTGTGTGGTATCCGGCTGAGTAGAATAGAGCACGCTTATATCTTACCGAAGTGTCGCAAAAGGCGACTAAGGTAAGTTGGCCGGGCTAAAAATATCTAGCCAAATCATGTGACCCCATATCAACATCACTTAGAGTGGGATAAGGGCAGAAGAATGATAATCTAAATTACTATTAAAAAGGTTTTTTTTTGTTAAACGGTTCAAAAAACATAAAAAGCGTTTCTATTACGCCATAATGTCGATTTATCCCGAAGTGCGCCTTAAAAGAACCCCATCGTCACATAATTTAGTTTAGTAAAAAATGAATTTAGACTTTATAATATGTTCAAAGCAGCTGTAACCATGCCGGTATATATTTTTCCACTTTCAATTCTTTTGCGCGGATTATCGTTTTTTTTATTAAAAAAAACAAGTTACGTAAAGATCATGTCGTGAATAAGTCATTTTTTTATATAAAAAATTATATTTTTCCGGGAAACAAATGGAGGTGTCGTTTTTTTGTTTCTGGAATATTTCGTAACCTTGACTTTACTTGCACGTACTACATAATATTTTGGTTACGTAACTAAAGTCGGATGCACATGTAATGATAATATTTCAAAGGAAAAATAAATGTTGGGGGTTCAACCCCCAGATAATAACTATAAAACTGTGCTTGCTTGGATGTTACGTTGCAATTTTGTCATTAAGTTTGAAACATCATCGGACAATAAACTCATGAATGCATATCTAATCTTAAAAACAAGAAAAAAGAGAAAATGACATAGAGGACAATTAAAATATTGCTTTAAAAAAAATCTATTTTTTCACAAATATGTTTCACATCACATCACATCCTAGTGTCAAGTGCTAATGTAGTGTTGTGGAGGTTTGTAGTGCAATATGTACAATCATTGTACATAATTTTATAATTGTAAAAACTTTCTCTAATTATGGATACATAGAAATAGGTCAGTAATATACATGACCAATTTTTGAGGTCTATGTCTAGAAAGAAAGGAAATACTTCTCATTTTTTCCTTTTTATGTTTTTTCCGTTTTACTTCCTAGCAACAGTAGAAAATGAGTTACATAATTCAATACAATTTTTATACTAAAAACATAGTTTGGATCTCGCCTGATTGAAACTATTTACTATATTATTCATACTATTTTTAAAAGAGTTCTGTTGTGGCCAATGACTTCCGCTTTGTATTTTATAGCAACACAGTCATGAAACAAGAGTATCGCGCCCTTTTGATTATATTTCTGGCAGCACTGTGCCGTTGTTGTTTCCAGTAGAGTCTTCCTATTGATAAATCGTTTCAGTGACAGTCAGTCTTTGTTCGTCATTCAAGAGAAGTGCATCTCGGAACGGGAATTGTGGTATTCCTATTATATCGTGTTATTGTATATAGTGTGCGCTAACAGTTTTAAATTATTTTTTGTTTCTTTTTCAAGTTTTAAAATTAACTTTCCATTAGTTAGGCGAGTAAATGATTTGAAATTATCTGAATCTACTAACAGTACGTTGTATTATTGCAATTCTTGTAATTTCAAGTGCCGTTGCAGACTAAACTTCTCAAAGGAAGTGATGACTGATGATGGGCTATGATTTTATGGTTTATTTAGAAATGATAAGTGTATTTTCAAACTACGTTTAATACAGTAAGATTTAACTAAACTAAAAATTCACGAGTTCATGTGTTCCAACCTTTCGTTTTTAGGTTATATGAAAATTACCATGAAAACTTACGTAAAATGTAATATATTTACCCTCTGACAGAATTGAATATGTGATACGACACAAAAAAACTACTCAAAACAAATAAAAAATATGTTCCACGTGTTAACCTGGTTATATATTACCAGTATATATGTTGAAGTGATGTAATCGATGTTTTTTGATGTGTGTAGAACAACTGAATTTAGATCGTGTAATATCAAAAAGAATCCTATCCTGCTAATATTATAAATGCGAAAGTTTGTAAGTATGGATGTATGTTTGATACTCTTTCACGGTGAAATCGCTGAACCAATATCGATGAAATTTGGCACAATTATTACTTACCCACCGGAATAACTTATAGGCTATAGAAATGCTGTTAATTCTACAGGAATAGGATGACATTGAAAAACCCCATCTATTACAATCTATGACGCGACAATAGTCCACGCGAACAAAGTTGCGGGTAAAAGTTAGTATTATAAATGCGAACGTTTTCGAGTATGGATGTATGTTTGTTGCTCTTTCACGGCGAATCCGCTGAATCAATATCAATGAAATTGGGCACAATTATTCCTTATACACCAAAGTTGCGGGTAAAAGCTAGTATTTAAGTAAGCCTCTTGATAGACATAAATGCTGTTCAATGATGAACTGTTGGACTGATACAAATGTATGAAGAGAAGAAATAGAGAAAAAAAGGAATGAGAGAAAGGGAGAAAAAATGCGGGTAGTGTAAAACATCGAACGGTTTCAGTTTCATACTGGGAAAGCAAGTTACTTATCAATTTTAGGAGCTATATAAAAACTGGTGAACGTAATCGAAATTTTAAGAATAAAAGTAGTTATTGTGAGTTAACTATTAAAGATAGAGACATGCTGTTCAGGACTTTTTTGTAGTATTTTTGTAGATCTACAATTCTTTAGTACATTACTTTAGCGTATCTCTGCTGGTTTATCCAGCGCACGCGACTAATGCTACCAACAGGCGAGATTTCTACATCTGCGCGACCTCTTGAACACAAATTACAAAAAACCGTAATATATTAAACTGAAATCTGTTGGAAGAATTGCAATACCTTCTAGTAAAAACCGTACAAAACCCTGTTTAGTAGATTTTGAAAAAATCGATGACATACAGATTCAGTTTTTGGGGACTTTGTTTTATAATAATAAATGGTGGTTATTTAATAAATTTGGTGGTCATTAATAAATAAATATGGTCAGTCTATAATAATTTAAAAACTCTTCTCTATATTAAAAGCTTTTATTCAACTTTTGATGTATGTATGTGAAGGTGAAATCTTGCAAGTTAAATTTGACCCACTTCCCGGTGTCCGATTTAGCTGAAATTTCACATACTGCTCCAGTTCCGATGACAATGCATGTTTATGATGCATGACCTTATGCTGCCGCCAGGATTGGCTCTAGACGAGGGAACTCCTGAACGGTTCACAGTAGGGACATAATTAAAAAAAAAAGCTTTTTTAACTTGATTTTTTTGATACTAATGTATGGTTTCACAAAATTTATTATAACATTTTGTTTATTTAATACAATATCTAATATTTATAAACAAATTTATCTTATGCAGTGTACCACACGAGTATATATGAATTTATATAACAAAATATGAATAAAACATTTTATTTTAAATCTAAGTTTCGTTGGGTAGATTCCATGAATTTCAATTGAAAAAAAAACCTGCCATTTTACATACGGCCTACATTGAAATGTTTTGTTTTGACGGTAACTGATTTCATTACACGTTAACCAACTTAGAAAAAAGGTAACCTATGTGTCCTGAGGCATTTTTAAAAGGTTTTATTCAACCTGCCGTGTGAAGATGAAGGTGGAATCTTGCAAGTTAAATTTGACCCACTTCCCGGTGTCCGATTGAGATGAAATTTTACATACAGTTCCGATGACAATGCATGTCTATTATAAGTATGTGATGCTGCTACCAGGATTGGATACAGACGGGGGAACTCCTCAAAATTGAGAGTTGTAATATTTGACATTTAATGTTGTTTTATATATTTTCATTATTCTCTTATTTTTTTGTTTATTTTCAGGTTAGGGTAGTTAGATTGTTAAATTGTAACTAAGAATGATGTGATTCCTGTAATTGATACTACATAATTAATTTGAGACTAAATAGGATATTTTTCCGATTATATAATATGTGTATCCGTATAAATAAATAAACTTACATTAGTCGTCTTTAATAGCACCTCGGTAAGAAAGGGAGTGGAAAGAGGGTGGTCTATTCTACTCAGCCGGATACCACACGGCTTTTGACTTTTAACGCTTATTATAAAGGATAAGTGTTCCACTGAAAATACCTTTAACCCTTACCGTATAACCCTTATTATGAAGGATAAAAATCCAAAATACACCGGCGTGTGGTATGCGGCTGAGTAGAATTGATCACCCTCATTTCTTACCGAGATGTCGAAAAGGCGACTAAGGTAAGTTGACCGACCGTGTGGTATCCAGTTAAGTAGAATAAACCACTCTCTTTCTTACCGAGGTGTCATAAAATACGACTAAAGTAAGTTGACCCACCGTGTGGTATCCGTTTAAATAGAATAGACCACCGACTTACCGAGGTATCGTAAAATACGACAGAGGTTGTTGACGTCCGGCCGGTGGCCGGTCGTAAAATAGATAGCCAAATCATGTGACAACATGCTTATAACATGTTGTGCCGACCCCACTTAGGGTGGGATAAGGGCAGGAAAATGGTGAAAAATCCAAGATACTCGTAGATAGAGAACCCTTATGTATTTAGTTACGTATTCCGTCACGTGCCTTAACGATTGCGCATCGTTAATCCCATAACAGTCACGTTTATTAACAAGTATAGCTAGACTCGTTAATTGTAGTTGTCTGACTAGTTTTTCATAATTGTATGGTTTAAAATCTATTATTTGTATCTATTTATTCATTTATTTGCATTCAAATATGTTACATATTTGCCCGGTTAGGGCGTTGCAAAATATTGTACACACGTCTAACATTATACAAAAAACTAATTTTAACATGTCAATATTTAAATAATCAATAATTTCAATTTAATAAGAAAATAGTGTTTAATTATATTAATAATGTCGTAATTTTAAATATGTCAAATTGAAATTATTATTATTATTATACGTCAATTTATTTATACGTCTTATTATCTATGTATTATATTTAATTATTAAAAAATTCCGATAAATTATAAAAACTATTTTGTGCCAGCCATTCTTTTAATTTTTTTTTGAAAGTCTTAATATTGTTTTCGTCTTTTATAATATTCGGCAATCTGTTATATATTTTAACTGATCTATAATATGGTCCATTTCTGGCTATTTCCATATTATATTTAGGGATCAGTAATTGTCCACGTCGCGTGTCACGCTTGTAGGGTCGTAGGAGTTCCTTATAGTATTTCTGAAAGTATTTTCTTACAAATCTACTAGCCGACGCGATAGATGTGACTTAACTACTTTTACAATAAGTTTTCTTAAATCTTCTCTAACAGTGACAACATGCTTATAATATGCCGACCCCACTTAGAGTGGGATAAGGACAGGAGAATGATGCTATTGTCTATGCCCTGTGAGATAATAACAGGACGTTACTTAACTTAAACCTTCCTCAATAAAAGCACTATCTATTAGTAAAAACCGTACAAACATCCGTCCGGTAGAATTTGAGAAAATTGATCGCATACAGACAGACCGCTTTTGGAAACTTTGTTTTATAATATGTAGTTCCTGAGTGACCAAGCTTTGCTCGGTAATTTTTTTGCAAGAAAAAAAATACAAGATAAAAAAAGTTTTTGTATTCAAAGTAAATTTTAGCATTTTTTTCAGTGCCCGAAAACAGGGACATTTAATTTAATGAAACCTATCTATATCAATTCCCCCATCTTTCCTCCCTCCTTTCCCCTCCTACCCCCTCAAACCCCTTACATGCTGAATTTCATGAAAATCGTTGGAGCCGTTTCCGAAATTACATATACATACAAGATTTACTCATTTAAATATTAATATCTGGGTGACCGAGCTTCGCTCGGTAATTTTTTGCGAAAAAAAAAACTTAAAAAAAAACAATTATTTAGTTGGGGATCGATCCTTGGCATTCACATTTCTCAATTCTGCCCGTCACCCGAATAAGCTACGTCAAATTGACAGTTAATGGCGAAAATTCAATTCAATATAAATGTTAGTGTTTTTTAATGCCCAAAATCAGGGATAAAACAATTTTTTTTTTAAATAAAACCTAGCAAGATCAATTTTTCTCCCCCAAAACCTCCTACATGCTGAATTTCAGGAAAATCGTTGGAGCCGTTTCCGAGATTCGGAAAATATATATATATACAAGATTAACTCATTTAAATATAAAGATAGATAGATATCACATAAATCACTTATAAAGTTTACCCAGCATTTTTTTAAATAGTAGTTATTTATGGCCAGACAGTCTATAACGCATAAATGGTTAATAAATAGTACATTTCCCTGAGATAAAAGCGAAATAACATTATTATTTTATATGAAAAAAAAATCTCTAAACACATAAATTTTTCATATCTGTATGTCATTAAAAAAACTAAGTAAATATTATTTTGCTACAATAAAAATTATCTGTTGTTCTTGACCGCATTTTCTTAGATAAAATAATAAATGTGCCATTGGAGGTAAGTATTATGAAAACAATATAATCTTAAAATGTTAGGTGTTTGTTCCGATGTCAGCAGTATTTTATTATTTTTAGTTTTGTTAATTAATATTTCTTGTCTATGGTTATTTTATCTATCATAGTGATACTTTAAGACCTAAATATAGGCTTACCATAATTACGAAGAGCCAAACCGGGACGCAGAATAGAAAGAGGCTCATTTTTATTTTGCTTTTCGCTTAATTTGTGTTTTTCATATTTGAAATGCAATCAAAATTATTATGAATTGAAAACATATTAATAAATGTGAATATATTTTTTATTAAAAAGAAAAAGAGACAAAGTACAATTAATACAAACAACACAAAAAAGTTGCCCGGTTTTATTATTCACCCACGCTTGCTTTATATTTTTCACTAGAGTGCACTTTCTTCAGAATCGTTTTGGCGTGCTTAATTTTGTCATAAAATTCACTGCATGACATGTTCAAGTTAAGTTTGCACGTAAGCAAGGCTTCCACAACGCATTCTTCCATCTTACCCTGATCGTCAGATCATATTCAAGTTTTATCGGTGCTGTACAAGTTTGACCGGGACGCTAATGCAGACCGGCCGGGACGCTGGGACAGGGATCTCAAACCGGGACTATCCCGGTTAAACCGGGACGTATGGTAAGCTTACCTAAACCTCTAGTAATGCGAGAAAGAAACAAACAAACGTGTTTATGAACGGGTCAACGGTTGAATAGACAAAGACATGTTTTTAGTAAATAGCCGCAAATGTATCGGTGTTTTAGTAAATAGTAACAAATGTATACATTGTTTGAATACCGCCTGATTGTTCGCTCGTAATTGTTCATGACTGTCTTATTAAATACTACAAAAGTAATAACATTTTCTCTATTATCTTTGATATGTAAATGAGTTAATCTTGTATGTTTATATATATATTTTTTGTTTAAGACTCCAACGATTTTTCTGAAATTCACCATGTAGGGGGATTTAGGGGAAAAAAATCGATCTAGCTAGATCGATTTTTTTCGAGTATAATTTAAAAAAAATCGAGTTTAATTTTAAAAAAAATCGTTTTTCCTCTGTTTATGGGCATTTCTTTATCTTTATATGCCCCGTACTCTCTTTCATCTTCAAGTCTTGCCCTTTTCCTTCTGTTACTCAAAGGTTGACTGGAAGAGATCCCTTTTAGGGATAAGTCAGCCTTTCTACATGTGCTTTTTTAATTTTTCTTTCTCTTTTCGAAATATATGTATAAAAAGAAATAAATTTAATGTAAAACACTATTCTTGCTGTAAATTGTCAAGTCAGCGTAGCTTATTCGGGGAACGGGCGGCCTCGAGAAATGAAAATACCTAGGATCAAGCCCCACCTATCCCATAATTTTTTTTTTTAATTTTTTTTTTTACTTTGTAAAAAATTACCGATCAAGGCTCGGTCGCTCAGGTACTATATATTAAAAGTAAATATCGTTCTACCCGAAAAATAAAATCACAATTACTATGCTTATACATAATATGTGTGACTTTATTCGGATGGGGCGATATATGTTTTGCTTAATATCAACATCATCCTCTGCCCTTATCCCACTCTAAGTGGAGTCGGCACAACATGTTATAAACATGAGTTGTACACAGTAATATATTCAAATTTAAATTCCAAATATCCTATATTCAAATAAACTTATAAGCAAGTGCTTTTGAATCGTCAACTCTACTGCTGGTTCGGAAAGCTGTTCCTACCGAGAAGAACAAGAAACTCGGCGGTTGCTGTTTTAAAAACATAATTTTTAATACTAGTTACATTTAGTCATTACTGTTCCGCCCGGTGACGCTGTTTATTTATTTTTATTTATTTAGTAAGACATGCCAACAGTATTATTAACATACATTTTTTTTAACATGTATTTCATACAGTCTTAATCTATTTAAAATACTATTACAGGCATATACAACATTCAAAAACAGTAAAAATAAAAATAAACATTGGTTATGGTACAAAGTGGTACAAATAAACATTGGGTATAATAAAAGTAAAAAGAGTAAAATTTTAAAATATTTGAGAACTACAACTGAAAAGTAAAAAAATAATAAAAATTTTTAATAATAATACACAGAGTACTACAGAAAATTTTAAAAATGTTAAAACACGCTGTTACTGTCTTGTACAGGTTTAAAGAGAGCTATATATATAGTTAACATAAAACATAACTGAGGATATTTTAATAGGTACTTGGGTTGATACGTAATATTGGGTAACGCATAATTCTATAAATTACATTGAAACATATTTTTAGGTAAAATATACACAAAACCATTGAATCACAAGCTACGAACGTTTCGCTGGTCACGTTTTTGTTATTATAGTTAATTATTGCAGTTGAATTCCGAATTCCTTATATAAATAATAATTGCATCATATACTAACGCCGTGTGGTATCCGGCTGAATAGAATAGCACCACCCTCATTTCTTACCGAGGTGTCGTAAAAGGTGACTAAGGTGTTACCTTACCCGCCCGGCGACCCGCCGCGCCGTGTGGTATCCGGCTGAGTAGAATAGACCACCCTTATTTCATACCGAACTGTCGTAAAAGGCGACTAATGTAAGTTCACCCACCATGTGGTATCCGGTTAAGTAGAATAGACCACCCTCTTTCTTACCGAGGTGTCGTCTAATACGGACTAAGATAAGTTGAAATCAGGCAGGCGGCTCGTTATAAAATACATAGCGAAATCATGTGACAGCATGTTTAAAACATCTATATACTAGATTATTAACTCATTTAAATATGAAAGTTAAGACAGTTCGTCATCTCTACTGAAGTCCCACAGACAAAGTCGCAGACACTAACTACATTAAATAAAGCTAACTAGATAAACAAATTCAAAAGTATTTTGTAATGCGGTGCGATAAATGCGTAATATATGAGTCATGCTTCACTTATTTTTTTTACTCGCTGATAATACAATTACCCAGATAACAATATCAATGAAAAACCTTTACCCATTTCAATGATGCAATAATCCTTTGTTTCATGTTAATGATGAGTCAACAAGAAGGTGTGTCCTTGTTTTGTTTTTGAATGACAAATTTGAATTAGGTTGAGCATTTTACATTATAAAATAAGTGAAATATTGCTTAGCCGCTTGCGCCGTTTAAACGTACAGAGATACACTAAAGTAATGTAATAAAGAATCGTAGATCTATAAAAATACTAATAATACTAAAAACGTATTTGACAGCTTGTCTCTATCTCTTATGTTTAACTCAGAGTTAAAGCACAATTATTCACTTATACACCGGGCTAACATATAGGCTATAGAAATCCTGTTAATTGTACAGGAATAGGATGACATTGAAAAGCGAAATCTATTATCATTCTATCACGCGATAATAATCCACGCAAACGAAAAAGCTAGTACTCGTATAAATGAGAATTTCTGCCTGAAAAGCTTTCACCGCTAACTTGCTGCATCGATAAGGATGAAATTTTGCATTATTAAAGCTGATACACCGGGCTTTCGTATTTATAATTTCGGCTAAAAAATCCGTATTGCTTTAGAAATAGCGAAGAAACGAAATTTGCATAGTTAAAGAACGCTTCAGTTGAAGTCAAAGTCACTGATGACACCTCAACATGTCGCAAAGCTGAAGTGGCCATGGGCGGGGCACATAGTGCGAAGAACCGATGGACGTTGGGATAAGGCTACCCAGAATTGAAAAACGTAGCGTCGGTTGACCCCTTACGAGGTAGACTGACGACCTCAAGAAGGTAGAAGGGGGCGGCATTATCTGGTCATGGATCGTGTAGTGTGAAGATCCGGTGAAAAGACTAGGGGTGTTCTCTAACCAAGAAAGTCTGAGGTGGTGATCCTGAATAAAATATTTACTAGTTAGTATTTAATAACCATATGAAATTACTAACAAAAATATTTGCACATGCTATCGATCATATCGATCTCATGAGTGTCTTCGCGACTATCTCATACGAGTTTCGTCCTCTACGATAAGCTATGTGTACCCTATTAGGGTAATCGCCAAATATACGACTTAGTCAGCTTCTTCGCTGATCTGATGAGTATAGGACGAAACGTTCATATAGGTGGATTTTCTGAACCATTTTGATCGTAATTTCATATATTTACTGTCGTACGGAAACTTGCACACCTGAAGAGACGAACTAAAGTCGAAAAAATTCAAGTGAGCATCCACTCACAAGATCAGCCGATTTGTCGCTGATTACATCGCAGTTGGAGCGCAAAACTAACTAAGAAACAATTTCCTCAACACCTTCAACATCCGTGAAGCAAGTAGGTATACTATAAACATGAGAGCAAAGAGATGAGCTAGAAGTAAACAGGTGTAACGTAAGGGCAGAAGTGATTGACCATGTACTAGAAGTTGACCATTTTGTATGAAATTTTAAATAATAAGCGTTTTGTTTGTTGTAGCTAATAAAAATAAATGTGTAATTATCTCTTGTCATCTATTAACAACTGCCCAAAACCTCAGAATTGTAGCCCAGTGTTTAATATTTAAAATTAAATATTTTTAATGAACAACATAATATTTATTTACAGCAAAAATGTACAAGTTATATCTATTTTAAATTATTTACATGCTAGGACTGTACAAATCATGCTCACGTGGAATGGTCCCAAGAATGCTGGCAGCGTTTCCGCGCTGAATCTCTAAGCTGATTCTTTGTGCGAAAAAGGAACCAGCCAATCAACCGAGGTGTTAAAAAGGGTATTTTTTTTGCACTTTGACTCCATGGCTCTAGGGTCTCGACTGCAAACGGCACAAATATATATAACTTTCGATGAGAGTTGCATACTTCCGCGGTTTGCCGGATTCTCATATTAATTAATTAATATTTTTTATTAGCTTCAACAAACAAAACGTTTATTATTTAAAATTTCATACAAAACGGTCAACTACTAGGACATTACTAGCGCCCTTACCTTAGTATCAGCACGAGCTTAACACGAGACTCAACTTGCAGGTTATCCAATAGGATTTCTTCAACTGTTCCTTACGGTAGGTAGGTTTAGAAAATCTACCTATATGAACGTTTCGTACTTTACTGTACTCATCAGGTCAGCGTAGAAGCTGATTAAGTCGTATATTTAATAACCGTTAAAAGACGTCGAAGAAGCTAAAGCGAACGACTTAAAGGGAAGTAACTACTAATACGTCATACGGGAAAATACCTTGAGCCTAAATACTAAGAACACTGGTTTGGGAAGAACGCAATATTATGTAATGAGGCGGGTTTGATTGCTGGATAATCACTGACTCACTAAAGTGTTTACTCAATTGTACGATAATAGGACGATAAGTACTTGCGATTGTTTGTCACGACTTATTTTTAGCGTGGCAAAATAAATTATGTCATTTATTGACTTGTTTAGTCAAATAGAAAATGTATGTATTGACAGTATAGGAAGAACATTCGGTTCTCATAATAAGTAAGCTAATAGTAGGAGGAATAATAGCCGAATAGAGACAGTGTGCCCCTCTGGAGAGGGCCATAGGTTCAAACCCTAAGCAGGATCTATCGACTTATTTATTTAAAAGGTTATGTACTCGTTACTAATGAAAGAGGTTAGGTTAGTTAGGTCTGAACTTTCTTCTAAGTTAAGCAGATTTCTTCTGAGCAGATATTTATAGATTATTAATATTTACATCAAGTTTGTCTTGTCTGAAGCTGTGATAGCCTAGCGGTGAGACCGTGCGACTTTTTCGAGGGGTCACGGGTTTAAACCCCGGGCAAGTACCAATAAGTTGCTCTATTAAAACTTATGTTTAATTGATAATTGTAATTTATATCACACGTTTTTCGGTGAAGGAAAACATTATGAGGAAACCTGCATATCTCTAAAGATTTCTGGGGATATATGTAACCTACCAATGACCATAAGACCAAGACATGCATAAGATATGGTAGCCCAGTGGTAACACCGTGCGACTCTTTCGATGAGGTCACGGGTTCAAACCCGGACAGACACCAATGAGTTTTTCTGTTAAAACTTGTGTCTAATTGATAATTGCAATTTATCACACGTTTTTCGGTGAAGGAAAACATCGTGAGGAAACCTGCATATCTCTAAAGATTTCTGGGGATATATGTAACCTAACAATCCGCATTGAAGCAACTTGGTGGGTCTTAGCTCCAACCCTTCTCTCAAAAAACGGAGAAAGGACGCCTATGCCCAGTGGTGGCATAATAACATACTGCTACTATGGATGTGAAACTATAATTTATTTGCATAGGTAATAATCTACTATTTTATTATTGTTATTGAATTTTTAAGCATTATAAATAGATTATTTAAAATCGATTATATTATTTACGCCCTCTTTTTATTATCCTTTTTCTTGTTTTTTAAAAAGATATAAGCGTTGTTACCTTATACCAATATACCCAAAGTACACATTTTAATCGAATTTGAAAAAACGCATCTAAATTATGCTATAATCGATTATTAATAATCATTTTTTTTAATATGAATTAATCGATTTTTTACAATTCGACTTATTTTGAAGGAAGGTAGTAATATCTGTTGTTCTAATTAGTGAATGATAGTTTTAAACACATCAGATTTTCTTTGTCTTTGTATTAATCAAAATAATTCCAACATTTATGAAATGCATTTATCGGCAACTATAATATAATATTATCTCTATATTTACATTAACACAATTTACTTATCGTTTTTTTTAGATCGCGATAAGCGGTTCTTATAACTTAGAAGTACTAAATTATTGTTTTGTAGTTAAAACATGTTATTTCTAGATATAGTCAGTTTTAACTGTAACTGTTTGTTCAATTATATTATCAATTTTGAAGGTTATATTATACTAGTGGTGGTGTTACTACGTTCGGGCCAACTTGAACGTTTAAGTACCCTCAGTAAGGTAATATGTGAGTTTAAAAAAAAAAACAGGGATAAGCGATTTTTAAAAGTTGGAAGTACTGAATTATTGTTTTGTAGTTAAACCATCTTATTTCTAGATGTAGTTTTAACTGTAACTATTTGTAAAATTCTATCAATAACTTGAAAGTTATATTATACTAGTGGTGTTGTTACTACTTTCGGGTCAACTTGAGCGTTAAATTACCTTCTGTAATGTAATATGTGATTTTTTTGAAAAAAACGGGGATTTTTCTGTATGCTATATTTACATTATATATGAACATTACAGTTATGATATTATTTTAAATAGATTCCTAATGATTTTTCGTGTTACATGGGGATCGTCGACCGCCATAGAAACCTCCGGCTTTCCACTGAAGGAATCAAGTTTGTTATCTCTTTATTGCACCAATGAATGAAATGAAAATATAAATAAATATATGGGATACTTACACACACGGTTGTCCGTCCCCAAAGTATAATAAGTAACTTAATACTTGTGTTATGGGTGACAGACAACTGGTGAATATATACTTACATATTTTTAAATGCATACTTAAATACAAATATACACCCAAGCCCAAAGACAAACAAATTCATTTATAGAAAATGTCGGCCCTCGGCGGGAATCGAACCCGCGACCTGCGGAGTTGAAGGTAGGGTCACTGCCCACTGGTTGAATTTTGCATGTATCAGGTATGAGAACGAATAGTACACCCTACATTTAGCATTACATAGGTATATTTTCTTTTATCACGGATTATAGCAAAATACATACTATTCTCATTACTTTTGTCTTTCTCTTTTCTAAATATATGTATAAAAAGAAAGTAAGTAAAGTAAGTAACGGCCTGATACTATCCCACTGCTGGGCATAGGCCTCCTCTCTCCATTTTTGGAGAGAAGGGTTGGAGCTAAGACCTACCACGCTGCTCCAATGCGGATTGGTAGGTTACACATATCCCTAGGATTCTCTAGAGATATGCAGGTTTCCTCACGATGTTTTCCTTCACCGAAAAGCGTGTGATAAATTGCAATTATCAATTAGACACATAAGTTTTTAATAGAAAAACTCATTGGTGTCTGCCCGGGTTTGAACCCATGATCGTCTCTAGAGATTCACACGGTCGCACCGCTAAGCCATCACAGCTTTATACAGTATAAAAAGAAATAACAAAATAAATACTTTTGGATTTTATAAAATCAAATACTAAATTTATTCTCGGAATAGTATATTTTTATTTAGGCTATCACATCACGTTTTATGTTAAGGAAATCAAGTGGTAGTACCTTTTAAGCCATAAAAATATATTTATAATGCAATTAGTGTGAATATGGCTTTGTTTGCCGAAGTATTATTTATATTGACGCATTTTATCATAACAAGTTATTTCTGCGAACACGTTTCGTATCACTATGATGTAATAGCATAATCATTTAAATCGCTGCGGAAATGCCGAGAGTTATGTTTGTATGTACGCTAGTGTAGAGTAATTACTACTGTAATATGAAGGTAATAAGAATGATTTTCGTTTGTATTTGTCTTATATTCTTAGTATTAGATGTAACCATGGTTGAATGATGCTGTTATCAGCAGACGTCTGACAGAAAGCAATGAAATGCGATAATTCAACTCATTATGAAAACAATGATAATTTATATCGATTAATACGTAATGCTAAAACTTTGTCTTTAATACGTAACTTTGTATTTATTAACGAAATCGCCATAATTTTTTCATTTGAATCTATTTAACGGCTTTTAACCGCCCGCCGTATGGTATCCGGCTGAATAGAATAGTACCACCCTCTTTTCTTACCGAGGTGTCGTAAAAGGCGACTAAGGTAAGTCGACCCGCCGTGTGGTATCCGGTTAAATAGAATAGACCACTCTCTTTCTTATCGAGTTGTCGTAAAATACGACTACGATAAGTTGACGTCAGTCAAGCGGCCGGTCGTAAAATACGTTGCCAAATCATGTGACAACATGTTTATAACATGTTGTACCGGTTCCACTTAGGGTGAGATAAGGGCAGGAAGATGACTAGCTTTTAGCCGCAACTTCGTTTGTTTGGACTGTTGTCGCGTGATAGGCTGATAATAGATGGCGCTTTTCAATGTCATCCTATTCCTGTACAATTAACAGTTTATTACAATATATAATAATTATTTATTATATAACAATTATTTATATAACAATAATTATTATAATATAACAATCATTTATTATACACCAGGTTTTCTTGTGTATAATTGAGTCACATTTCATCGATATTGGTTCAGAGGATTCACTATGAAAGAGTAACAAACATACCTACATCCATAGTCATAAAATTTCGCATTTATAATATTAGTAGGAAAAGTAGGATATAAAGCTGAAGAGTTTGTTTGATTGTTTGAACGCGAATCTCAGGCATTACTGGATCAATTTGGAAAATTCTTTAAGTTTAAGATAGTCCATTTATTGAGGAAGGCCATATATAGGAAGGACTATATAACACCATGCTAAGATGAATAGGAGAAGAGTGGCAATAAAAAAATTGCGAAAATGGCAAAATTTAAAGCTTTCCTTGCGTGCGCTAAGTAAACGGTGAAAGTTATTCAAAAATCTTTTATAAATAACGCACGATAACTACTTTTATGTTCAAAATGTCAATTCGGGAAATTTCCGTCTGCCTGACGTCAATTTACCTTATTCGTATTTTACGACACCTCGGTAAGAAATGAGGTTGGTCTATTCTACTCATCCCGATACCACACGACTATTCTACACAGACTAATAAATATTCATCATCTTCCTGCCCTTATCCCACTCTAAGTGGGGTCGGCACAACATGTTATAAACATGTTGTCATATGATTTGGCTACGTATTTTACGACCGGCCGCCTGCCTGACTTATCATAGTCGTATTTTACGACACCTCGGTAAAAAATGAGGGTGGTCTATTCTACTCAGCCGGATACCACACGGCGGGTCGTCTAACCTTAGTCGCCTCTTACGACACCTCGGTAAGAAAAGAGTGTGGTACTATTCTATTCAGCTGGATTCTATTCAGACTAATAAATATTATATTTTCAAATATAAGCATATCATATAACAATGATTTTGAAAATCTTGATATATTCTTTTTATCGTCTGTTCAATATAGAAACAGAGTTATCGAAATTATTAAATCAATTAAATGAGACAGTTAAAACATAACTCTTATAAACATAATAACCTCATTATCTAAGAAAACACTCTCTAACACAATAATTAATACGTGGGTAACGGTGCGGGTTACACACCAACATAATTATAAATATTTCATTTAAGTTTATATATGTAATCCTAGTGTGTAATTGTTTTTTATCCCAATAAAAAGAAAAAAAAAAAAGTAGGATTATTTTACGTATAATCGATTTATTGGCAGATTCTTTGCAATTTAACAGATATTAATGTTGCTTTATGTCAATCTTTTATACCTTAATCAACTTTATCATAAGTTAGATTGTGTATTAATATATTGTATTGATGTCGCCTGATATGTCTGTAATTAGGTAAATAATGACTTGATAGTGTTATCACTCATAATACTGTTAGACAGTTTACATATCCTTGCCAGTGACTTCGGGTGCAATTGGGAGTGATCAAAAAGCACAAACACTTTTGAATCGTAAATATGATTAATGAAGCTACAACTAGTTCGGAATGTTGCTTCTACCGAGAAGAACCAGAAACTTGGACATCTTGACATAAACCTCCTTTCTCCGTTTTCGAAAAGAAGGGTTAAAAGTGTGAAAGTATGCCTATCTGTTAAACTTTCACCGCTAATTCCTTAGAGCAATATGAATGAAATTTGGTACCGAATCACATTTTCTTCAGTAATAACCTTTGAATATAATTCTAGTAATACATAGTCTTTACCTAAAAATCACAGAGCATATGTGACGTCAGGTCAATTTGGCGCCAAGGCGTATGAGTCAGATTTTACCGCGAAACGGAAGCGACATAATGTGAATCAAATGTTTCAAATTTCTATGCATAATCTATATTCATTGTGGTATCTTTGACAGTGAACATGGGGAATTATTTGTATTTTCAAAGGTTTTAAAGAGTAATTGTACCAGAGTATAGATACCAATCTAAAATATGTCCATTGAAGACAAACAAATAGCAAATGAGGCTTATTATCTCTTTTTTATGTGAGACTAGCTGTCCGGGCACGCGTTGCTATGGCCCAGTCTGGTTTCGAATTCCCCCCTAAACAGAACTTAACAATTTTCAAATTTAAATAATTTATAGAAGTACGCGTTACTTTGTACAATTCCGTAGTACACAACACCGCCACAAAGAACACACTACACACATTAACTATGACAGTGTCAAAAATCGTTACGCCCAGTAACCGAAGCATCGGGAGATTAGCTCTATGGTAAAATCGCAATGGCCATTGGTGTTTTGTGATATGTGCAACTAATCCTGCATGTATCAGGTATGAGAACGTTATTTGCTTACTAAACTGTTTTTCGGGTGAATCTCCTGACTAGTACACACAGCATTACATAGATTTTCTTAACAAACGCGGATTATAGCAAAATAATTCTATCATAATTTTTACGCCGCGTATCCGGCTAAATAGAATAGACAACCCTCTTTCATACTGATGACTAACCGAATCATGTGACAACATGTTTGTAATATATTGTGCCGACTTAGAATGGGATAAGGGTGATGAAATCTGTTATAACTTTTGAAATATTTTCTACATCCCAAATGCATAGTTCAGATTTATCCGAGGCGCTATCTACTGTACCAGCTACAGGTTCATTGACTCGATATATAAAAGTCGTCTGTCTGCCCTCTGTATCTATAATAGGTATTTAAGATCGTGAAAGTGCGATATGACATATCGCAGTGATAAGAGAAATATTTCATAACATATTATTGCGAATTTCGCTTTGTTCTAACAGGATGTTCGGAAATACATATCAGTGATAACCGTGTAAAAACAGAATTAAGTACAAAACAATGTTATTATTGTTTCGCAATAAACCTACTTATCTATACTTATTATAAACGTCAAGCTTTCTGTATGTATGTTATCGTTTTTCTCAAAATTTACTAAAATGATTTTGTACGGTTTTTAATAAAAGTAAAAGCTGTGATGGCCTAGCGGTGCGACCGTGTGAATCTCTAGAGACGATCATGGGTTCAAATCCGGGCAGACACCAATGAGTTATTCTATTAAAACTTATGTGTCTAATTGATAATTGCAATTTATCACACGCTTTTCGGTGAAGGAAAACATCGTGAGGAAACCTGCATATCTCTAGAGAATTCCGGGGATATGTGTAACCTACCAATCCGAATTGGAGCAGCGTGGTAGGTCTTAGCTCCAACCCTTCTCTCCAAAAATGGAGAGAGGAGGCCTATGCCCAGCAGTGGGATAGTAACAGGCCGTTACTTACTTAATAAAAGTTAGTGCGTTTCGTCCGAAAGGTTTGGCTTTATAGCAAAATAATATTTTCATTAGTTTTGTACTTTTATTTTCAAAATTTCAATTATAAATTATTTTCAATGTTTTACAGAATATATATGCAGGATTCGTAACACATGCGCAAACCTCCACCACCGCCACCACACGGTACCACCACTAACAACACCACCAACAACACCACCTACAACAACACCACCAACACCACACAAGTTTTACACACGTTAACTATCACAAATTCACAAACGTTTCGCCCCGCAACCGAAGCATCATTAGGAGATTGAGTTCACGACAAAATCGCAAATCATTTGTCATTTTGTCTACATTTGGCATATATAAATTCTGTTTACTTAATCGCGGATTATAGGAAAGACAAATTACTAAAGTAATAAAAAAATTATGTTGCTGTAATCCGCGAAGAATTTTCGAATGAATTCATAGCGGATATTAAATAATGATAATATGCCTGGTGTGCATAATATGCCTAAAACTCTAATAGCTCAGTGGTGAGACCGTGCAACTCTTTTGGAAGAGTCACGGATTAGAAAGAAAGAAAGAAAATTTATTTCACACAAAGCATTTTTATTTCGAATATTTATTTCGCAAAGCATCGCAATCGCTTTGCGATTTTGGTCGTGGAGTCTATCTCCTGATGATGCTTCGGTTGCGGGGCGAAAGGATTGTTGAGTTTGTGATAGTGAACGTATATAGTGCTTGTGTATCGTGGTGGCGGTGGTGGAGGTTTGTGCATGTGTTTTTTTACGAATCCTGCATGTATCAGGTATGATAACCGATTGTCCGCTCTACATTTAGCGTTATATATATTTTCTATTTTACTTCATCGCGGATTATAGCAAAATAATTTTAATATTACTTTTGTATTATGGATCTCCGCAAAGTAACGCCCTAATTCTATAAATTATTTGAAAAAAATATATTATTACTTTTTTTTATTGTGTCGTGTACAAATTCCAGTATAAATAAATACAAGTCAATAACAATAATGATTCCTGGAAGAGATTTTAAAGATAAAGCTATTGAACAATGTTTGCGAAATATTTTTATGTTAACAAATATGTGATAAGCATTAAATAGCAGATTGTCTATATTCCTTATCACTATATAAATATATCTTCCAGACAACCTTGAGGTGTAGATATGTACGCAAAACTTTAGTATATAATCCTTAGAATATATATTGACGTACCTCTTAGGCTCACGCCGTGTGGTATCCGGCTGAATAAAATAGTACCACCCTCTTTTCTTACCGAGGTGTCGTTAAAGGCGACTAAGGTAAGTCGACCCGCCGTGTGGTATCCGGCTGAGTAGAATAGACCACCCTCATTTCTTACCGAGGTGTCGTAAAAGGCGACTAAGGTAAGTTGACGTCAGGCAGGCGGCCGGTCGTAAAATACGTAGCCAAGTCATATGATAACATTTTTATAACATGTTGTGCCGACCCCACTTAGAGGATAAGGGCAGGAAGATGATGTACCTCTTAGGCTGAGTGCTGGAATGTGTATTATCCAAGGTCTTAGCTTGGATTCCTTATACAAGATTTAGCTTGTGAGGTTTCCGTTCAGGCCTTCCTTCTATAATTTTTGAATGAAGGAAAGCATATAAATTCATATAAATTATATAATTTATATAATTAGGCGTTACTTTGCGGTGTTCCATAATACAAAAGTAATAATGAAATTATTTTCTTAAACACAACAACAAAAACAACAAAATCGAAAAACTTTGCGATTTTGTCATGGAGTCTATCTCCTGATGATGCTTTGGTTGCGGGGAGAAACGATTGTTGAGTTTGTGATTGTGAACGTATGTAATGCTTGTGTATTGCAGTGGCAGTGGTGAATGTATTTTTAAGAATCTTGCATGTGTTAGTATGAAAACGGATAGGAAAGTCTACATTTAGCATTATATATATTTTGGCTTGGTATTTTACGACCGGCTGCATACCTGACGTCAACTTACCTTAGTCGCCTTTTACGACACTTCAGTAAAAAATGAGTGTTGTCTATTCTATTCAGCCGGATACCACACAGCGGGTCGACTTACTTTAGTCGCTTTTACGACACCTCGGTAAGAAATAAGGGTGGTCTATTCTATTCAGCCGGATATTACACAGAGAGTCGACTCACCTTAGCCGCCTAATACGACACTTCGGTAAGAAATGACGGTGTTCTATTCAATTGGATACCACACGGTATAAAAGATTATATATAATTAAATCATGTCAATGCCGCATTTGTTACGAAAACATTTTTTTCAAATGTCACCGTGACATTCAAAATGGCGTTACATCATAGCTAGGTATTGATACGCGGTTACTGAATCACTAGTTTGATGCAATAGTTCGCTGTGTTACAAGGACGCTGTTTTAAAATTTAAATACACATCCAAATTACTTTAATATACATAAAAACAATAAGATAAATAACAATAAAGGTTGTAACAAAATTTAAAGATGATTTAAATAATTTATAGAATTAGGCGTTACTTTGCGGAGATCCATAATACAAAAGTAATAATAAAATTATTTTGCTATAATCCGCGATGAAGTAAAATAGAAAATATATATAATGCTAAATGTAGAGTGGACAATATATAACAATAGCTGTGATGGCCTAGCGGTGCGACCGTGTGAATCTCTAGAGACGATCATGGGTTCAAACCCGGGCAGACACCAATGAGTTTTTCTATTAAAAACTTATGTGTCTAATTGATAATTGCAATTTATCACACGCTTTTCGGTGAAGGAAAACATCGTGAGGAAACCTGCATATCTCTAGAGAATTCTGGAGATATGTGTAACCTACCAATCCGCATTGGAGCAGCGTGGTAGGTCTTAGCTCCAATCCTTCTCTCCAATAACGGAGAGAAGAGGCCTATGCCCAGCAGTGGGATAGTAACATGCCGCTACTTACTTACTTTTTTAGAGTGGACAATTGGTTAAAATACCTGATACATGCAGGATTCGTAAAAACACATGCACAAACCTCCACCACAGCCACCACAATACACAAGCACTATATACGTTCACTATCACAAACTCAACAATCGTTTCGCCCCGCAACCGAAGCATCATCAGGAGATAGACTCCTCTACCAAAATCGCAAAGCGATTGCGATGCTTTGCGAAATAAATGTTCGAAATAAAAATGCTTTGTGTGAAATAAATTCTTTCTTTGTAATCCGTGACTCTTCCAAAAGAGTTGCACGGTCTCACCACTGAGCTATTAGAGTTTTAGGCATATTATGCGTACCAGGCATATTATCATTATTTTGAAATATGCGATGAGAAAAATATTTTGCAGCGCACTATTGAAAGATATTTTTACCGATAATGCAATAAAGTACGTAATTTTACCGAGAAACACTGATAAACCTGTTTACAAACAAGCGTGTTATTCGGTTTTTAATACGCATCAGTTTTTCGTGTATTTCCTTTTGACAAAAATATATCTATAAATATCTACACTATTGGTCGGTGTTGTTTACATTGAAAACATTATTATATTTTACTGTAATTATACAATTAAACCTGTACTGTACTGTAATTATACAATTAAACCTGTAATTATACAATGGAAAATAGACATTTTAATCATTTTCATTTCGATACTCTTTTATTATTTATAAGGAAATTTTAGCAAAAACTAGACGAAATAACAATTTTGTTTTCCCTTACAAACTGTTCGCACCTTTCAAAAAATTAAATCTTTAATATTTAAGACTATAGGCTATATAACATGACGATAAGATGAATAGGATAGGAGCAACAATAAAAAATATTACGCAAACGGCAAAATTTAAAGCTTTCCTTGCGTACGCTGAGTAAACGGTAATAGTTATTCAAAAAGCATGTATAAAAAGAACGTTCCCCTCTAAAAATTCTAAATACACGCGACAGCATATGTCTAGCTTTTAAGGTTAACCCACATTAACCATTTTTATGGTTATCAAATTCAAATTCAAATTCAAAATATTCTTTATTTAAATAAACTTGTAAACAAGTGCTTTTGAATCGTCAACTCTACTGATGGTTCGGAAACCTGTTTCTACCGAGAAGAGCCAGCAAGAAACTCGGCAGTTGCTCTTTTAAAAATATAATTCTTATGACTAGTTACACTTAGTCATTACTGTCTTGTACAGGGTCTAAGCGAGCTATATCATTCTTATCTTCCAAGTAATCCTCAACAGTATAGTAGGCTTTTTGGGTCAGCCTCTTTTTAACAGTGTGATAGAAGGGTTGAAGCTAAGACCCAAAGGGTGCTCCAATGCAGGATTGGTAGGTTACATATCGCCTTATCTGAAGAATACAGTTACATTTCCTATGGGACCTGTAACTTTATTCTTCGGATGGGGTGATATATTCAAATTCAAAATATTCTTTATTCAAATAAAATTGTAAACAAGTGCTTTAGAATCGTCAATTCAACTGCTGGTTCGGAAAGCTGCTTCTACCGAGAAGAGCCAGCAAGAAACTCGGCGGTTGCTCTTTTAAAAATATAATTCTTAATACTATTTACATTAAGTCGTTACTGTCTTGTACAGGTTCAAAGAGAGCTATATCCACACATATCAAAAGGCTATATACGGTTTTAATCTTTCCACGCGTGCGGAGCCGTCATGATTGCTAGTACCTATATATATAAGTATATATATTGTCAATTTTTTTGAGAGAATTAAATAGAGTATTTTTAACACAGAAAAATATTATTTATGATATGGGTATGTTTAAAGCAGTATGGTATCCGGTAGAATAGACCACCTTCTTTCTTACCGAGGTGTCGTAGGGCGACTAAGGTAACTTGACGTCAGGCAGGCGACCGGTAGTAAATACGTAGTCAAACCATGTGATAGTTTGTTTATAACATGTTGTGTCGACCCCACTTAAAGTGGGATAAGGGCGGGAGAATGATTACCTACTATGGATATTTTCACTTTCCATCACTGCGTCACTTATTTTTCTTTCTATCAAGTCCAAATCCACAAAAACAAAACACGCGGTCGCAAACCAAACTAAAAAATATTTTTTTGTAACAATCAAAAAAGTAGCTTAAAAGGATTAGCGATATTATTAATAGCACAATAAATGAATAAAAACAGAATTATAACATGATTACAGTGAAAATTGTTACGTTTATCTGTTCGTAAGCGCTTCAAAGAAAATGTACGAAAACAAGTCCAGATAACGCGGTGAGTCAAGGTGTTTTTTACAGTTCTACGCAGAATAAAATTCAATCTAGATTTAACAGGATGAACATTTTGGGTAAAGTAAAAAAATGTACAAGTTATATATATCTTAAATTACTTACACGCTAGGACTATACAAATCATGCCCACGTGGAATGGTCCCAAGAATGCTGGCAGCGTTTCCGCGCTGAATCGCTAAGCTGATTCTTTGTGCGAAAAAGGAGCCAGCCCTCTTGTCACCTGAAGAGGCAAAGTAAGTGAGAATATTATTTTGCTATAATCCGCGATAAAAGAAAATGTAAATAACGCTAAATGTAGAGTGTACTATTCGTTCTAATACCTGATACATGCAGAATTTGTAACAACTCATGCACTACCCGACACCGATGACACAACAATACACAAGCACTGCACACATTCACCACCACATTCTCAACAATTGTTTCGCCCGTAACCGAAGCATCGTCAGGAGATAGACTCCACGACAAAATCGCAAAACTTTGCGATTTTGTAGTAGTGCATGAGTTCTTACAAATTCTGCATGTATCAGGTATGAGAACGAATAGTACACTATATTTAGCATCATTCTCCTGCCCTTATCCCATTCTAAGTGGGGTCGGCGCAACATGTTATAAACATGCTGTCACATGATTTGGCTGCGTTTTTACGACTGGCCAGTTGCCTGACGTCAACTTATCTCAGTCGTATTTTACGACACCTCGTTAAGAAAGAGGGTGGTCTATTTTACTAAACTGGATACCACACGGTAGGTCAACTTACCTTAGTCATCTTTTACGACACCTCGGTAAGAAATGAGGGTGGTACTATTCTATTTGATATACCACACGGCGTGACAGACAACTGGTGAATATATACTTATATATTTTTAAATACATACTTAAATACAAATATACACCCAGACTCGAAGACCAACAAATTGATTTATAGAAAATGTTGACCATCGGCAGGAATAGAACCCGCGACCCGCGGTGCCAACGGGCCAGTTATATGGCCACAACTGGTTGAAAATGTTTTTTTTTCTATTTTATGAAAATTTTAGCAGTCTTTCTATACCTAAAAATAGGGGTAAAACGAAATATTTTTTTATAATTACTATATGACATTAAATTATACCTATAGTTGACCCACCGTTTGGTATCCGGTTGAGTAAAATAGACCACCCTCTTTCTTACCGAGGTGTCGTAAAAGGCGACTAAGGTAAGTTGACCCACCATATGGTAATCGATTGAGGAAAATAGATCATTTACTTTCTTACCGAGATGTTATAAAAGACGACTGAGGTAAGTTGACATGCCGTGTGGTATGCGTCTGTATAGAATAGACCACCCTCTTTATTACCGAGGTGTCGTAAAACACGACTAAGGTAAGTTGACGTCAACCAGCCGGTCGTAAAATACGTAGCCAAATCATGTGACATGTTTATAAAATGTTGTGCCGACCCCACTTAAAGTGGGATAACGTAGGATGATGATTATATTATATATTTAGTATTTCGTAATGTTGAGCAATGTCGTAATACACTCAATGCAAAGTAAATTATACTTTATTTCAAGACCTTAAGAACTAAATTGGTTGTCATTTATTGAATGTACGCAATACCATGCAACAAAACACTGCTAAAAATAAAGTCCACGTGTTCGTTTAATCTAGGGTTCTTGATAAAGGAATTTCTAGATCGTTCGATGTATGACGAGGTGCACTTGTAAACAAATTAGACAATTTGACAATGACTAACTAAGATCCAGTGCCATCACATTCTGTAATCTATACTAATATATAAAGCTGAAAAGTTTGTTTGTCAAATCAAATCAAAATAAACTTTATTCAAATAAGCTCTTACAAGCACTTTTGAATCGTCAAGGATCAATATGATTAATGAAGCTACAACTGGTTCGGAATGTTGCTCTTACCGAGAAGAACCAGAAAGAAACTCGGCAGTCAATCTTTTAAACATTTTCAATTTCACATAATCAAACCGCAGTCCTGTATGAAGCTGAAAGGATTTTCAAATCCAAGCTTTTTTATCATCTAATTGTTTGATTGAATATCAGGTACTACTGGACCGATTTGAAAAATTCTAGTCCATTTATCGAGGAAGTCTACCAGCTATATAACATCACGCTAAGATGAATAGGAGAGGAGCAGCAATAAAAAATAGTACGAAAACGGGAAAATTTTAAACTTTCCTTGCGTGCGTTGAGTAAACGGTAATAGTTATTCAAAAATCATGTATTACAAAATTGTTCCTTACTCAAAGTTCTAAATAAAAGTTCGGGCGGCATATGACTAGCTTTTAAGGTTAACCAACTATAACCATTTCTTATGGTTATCAAAACACTATTACTAGAATAAACTAGAATAGACTATATTATAAAACAGCGACGATATTTCTCCTTTATGACTGGCCCGTTGGAGCAGTGGGTAGTGACCCCGCCTTCAGCTCCGCGGGTCGCTAGTTCAATTCCCGCCGAGGGCTAACATTTTCTATACATGATTTGTTGGTCTTTGAGCCTGGGTGTATATTTGTATTTAAGTATGTATTTACAAAATATATAAGTATATATTCACCAGTTGTCTGTCACCCATAAAACAAGTATTAAGTAACTTACTTTGGGGACGGACGGCCGTGTGTGTAAGTGTCCCATTTATTATTATTATTTATACTTATTCAATAAATAAAAAAACAGTTTTCCCAGAGTCAACCCATTTACTCTTTCGCAACAAGTCGATGAATGACATATAAAAATATGACAGCAATGCTTCTTCATATTAATGACCAACTCTATGAAGTGCAAGCTGTGGTAGCCCAGCGGTAACACCGTGCGACTCTTTCGAGGAGGTCACGGGTTCAAACGAGTGGGATAAGGGCAGGAGAGATGACATTAGAGTTTCTATACGTGTATGGGTAAACGATTTAAAGATTATTTACAGAATTAGGCGTTACTTTGCGGAGATCCATAATACAAAAGTAATAATAAAATTATTTTGCTATAATCCGCGATGAAGTGAAATAGAAAATATATATAATGCTAAATGTAGAGTGGGCAATCCATTTATACCTGATACATGCTGGATTTGTAAAAACACATGCACAAACCTCCACCAGCACATTACACAAGCGTTACACACGTTTAAATTGAACATATGTAGTGCTTTTGTATTGTGTATCAGGTATGAAAACGGATTTTTCCACTCTACATTTAGCATTATATATATTTTGCATATATTGCATATGGTCTTTATAGACTTAGAAAAAGCGTACGATCGTGTTCCCCGTGAAGTTCTGTGGTGGAGTTTGAAAGGAAAGAGACTGCCCGGGAAGTATGTACGGATTGTATGTTCTATGTATGCCAGAGCTAGTACTCATGTCCGGTCTGCAGCCGGAGTAACTGACGATTTCGATGTGGCTGTAGGCTTACACCAGGGATCGGCTTTAAGTCCATTTTTATTCCTTCTAGTAATAGATGCACTTACTGCTAATATTCTAAAGGAGGCTCCCTGGTGTACGAGGTGTGTTCAAAAAGTATCGCGAATTTTGAATTTTCTCGGGTTACGCATATTCGAATTTCGTTTTTTTTGTGGCGTTATGTTGGTACATTTGTCCCTCACTTATGCAGACAAGTTTGGCCATTTTGAATTTTCAGTTAATTGTTGACAGCTGCTTTGCTTGCACGTGTTTTGGTTCGTCTTCGATTTTTACTTACTCAAAAAATGGACCACGATAACGCCTCTGCTCACACATCGCTGCTTGTACGCGACTTCTTGGCCAAAAACAACACACTAATGATGCCGCAGCCACCTTATTCCCCAGATCTGGCCCCCTGTGACTTTTTCTTGTTCCCGAAACTGAAAAGGCCCATGAAAGGACGACGCTACACCACGACTGACGAGATAAAGACGGCATCGAAGGAGGAGCTGAACAAGATACAAAATAATGATTTTTTGAAGTGCTTCGAAGATTGGAAAAAACGTTGGCACAAGTGTATAATATCCCTGGGGGACTACTTTGAAAGAGACTAAATAAATATTCACGAATAAATAAATATTTTTTGAAAATACACAAAATTCGCGATACTTTTTGAACACACCTCGTATGTTATTCGCCGATGACATTGTACTCGTCGGAGAAAATGCAACTGAGGTTCAAAGCAGCTTGGCAAAATAGCACAAGCAACTGGAGAGAGTTGGTTTAAAAATCAGTCGTACTAAAACTGAACATATGTACTACGATTTTAGTGGCACCTCCAATTTCTCGCCGATCAGTTTGATGGGGAAATAATTTTATAATTGTGCTTTTAATTTTATACTTTTGATTCAAAGATTGTAAAAGATGATTGAATTTTTGATTTTCAGTACTTACTGACGAAAAATTTTTAAAATGCAGCATCATTACACGTTTCGTTTTAACAGATAAAATTAGATACTGGCAAATAGCCAATTGTAACGATGACCGGACATATTTTTGTCGTTACATAGCCAATATCTATCTAACTATATATAAAAGAAAAAGTATGTATTTATGTTATTATATACTCGATAGAACGGCAGAAAACGGCGGACAAAGAAAATTCTTCCTACCGCCCTTATCCCACTCTAAGTGGAGACTGCCTGACGTTAACTTACCTTAGTCATATTTTACAACACCTCGGTAAGAAATAAGCGTGGTCTATTCTTATTCTACTCAACCGGATAGCACTCGGTGGGTCAACTTACCTTAATCACCTTTTACGACACCTCGTTAAGAAATGAAGGTGGTCTATTCTACTCAGCCGGATAGCATAAGGCGGGTCGTCTTACCTTAGTCGCCTCTTACGACACCTCGGTAACAAAGAGGGTGGTCTATTCTACTCAGCCGGATACCACACGGCTAAGCGGACTAAGAAATCACGCCTACGTAAGAGTACAGTTTTTAAGTTGTATGTTACAAATGATACCCGCGATTTCGTTCATATTACACTTAACTGTTCAAATAATCTAAATTAATTAGTAGTTGACCGTTTTGTATGAAATTTTAAATATATTGTTTAGTGTAGCTAATAAAAAATATTAAATTTTAAATATTAAACAAACGACGAAGGGGCTTCTCAATTCCCAAATGCAATTGGGGTACGGCCCTTCAGGCGAACCTCCTTACCCGGGCTGTTACTCGCAGGTTTGCACCTGGATTTTGTTTAGGCCTTATGGCCAGGGCTCTCGCCATTGGCTTGAGCCTAGGGGATATCAATTTATGAGGAGGACCATTGAAAACCAGGGTATAATTCGGGGTCAAATGGTTTTCTCTATGCGTGGTATCTTCTGACTCTCCACGAATTCGACACCCCACCGGGGTGTCGAATTCGTGGAGAGTCAACAATGGGCTACACTTCTGAGGTTTCTGCAGTTGTTAATAGATGATAACAGGTAATTACAAATTTACCTTTTATTAGCCAGAACAAACAAAACGCTTATTTAAAATTTAATAAAAAACGGTCAACTACTAGTAAGCATTAAAGACTCGTTCGTCCATCTGTTACATAACAGATTACCGCCAAGGTCGAAACATTCCGTTAGCCTTCAGTCACTATCTAGAAATTAACATGCGTCAATAAACGTTTTATTATATATAGTCTGTTCTATGGTCGATGGAATAACACAAATTACTTGAAATCCCCAAATATAATCTCTCTCTTTTTAACAATTACTTCTTCCTCTCTTTGCTGAAGCTTTGTTTGTTGTTTTGCCAATAACCGTGTCGAAAACGTAACAGAAAGACTTTGGCGTTTAAAGTAAAAGTAGCCTGTTACTATCCCACTGCTGAGAATAGGCCTCTTCTCTCCATTTTTGGAGAAAAGGTTTAGAGCTAAGACCTACCACGCTGCTCCAACGCGGATTGGTAGATTATACATATCTCCAGAGATATGCAGGTTTCCTCACGATGTTTTCACCGAAAAGCGTGTGATAAATTGCAATTATCAATTAGACATATAAATTTTAAAAGAAAAACTTATTGGTGTCTGCCCGGGTTTGAACCCGTGACCTCCTCGAAAGAGTCGCAAGTTACCGCTGGGCTAGTACAGCTTTACAAGCTTTGGCGTTTATAATAAACTAGCGGCCTGCCCCTGCTTCGCACGGGTATAAAATATATATCCCATGTCAGTCAGTGTAAAAAATGATTAAAATCGATCCAGTAGTTTTGATTTATTCATTACTGCCCGTGGCCCGCAAGCGTTAAAGCGTTAAAAAAAACCGCATCAAAATCTGTTGCGTGGTTTTAAAGTTTTATGCGTAAAGTAAGTAAGTAATATGTAGTGAAGAATGGATGGATTGCTAATTTCGAAGAAATATGGACGAAGTTGGAGTCTAATCTTTAAAAAAAAAAACATTCATCATATAATATTCCCTAGTCCGTCAATAATTACAAATAACCGGAAATTACTACAAACATATTCCAAACACTCATACGATTTAATTTCTGATTACAACTTCCAAATGGGTTTTGACCTTTCAACGGAATTAATGATGACGTGGCATAAGAATATTAATGACGTCAGACAACTCGTCATAAGTTCGGTAACCGGTCGAGACCTCAGCATCTTATGTCCGGGAAAATAATATGACGCGGTATTAACGTGTGAGGTGATTATTAAATATTTACGTATTAGATGACTAATAAATCAATTCTAATATCTGTTGAGGATTACTTAGAAGATATAAAGAATTATTACCTGGGTAACCGATCCTTGCTCGGTAATTTTTATAATAATTTAAAAAAAAATAATTGAAAAGAAAAATAATAGGGTATGTCGGGCTCCATCCTAGGTATTTTCACCTCTCTAGACCGCCCGTTCCCCAAATGAACTACCATGACTTTACGTTTGACAGCTAAAAATTGTGATTGTACTCAACGTAAATTTAAAAAAAATTTAGAGCCCGAAAACGACATTTTTTTTAAATAAAACTTATATATATCGATTTTTCTCCCCCAACATGCTGTATTTCAGGAAAATCGTTGAAGCCGTTTCCGAGATTCCGAAATATATACATACAAGATTAACTCATTTAAATATAAAAGATAAAACGATAGGTGATGTGTATAACAGACAAGTAGGAACTGGGATAAGCTTGCGGCTCCTGCTTTACGCTTTGCAAAAGTACGTAAATCGTTTGTGGGTGTGGGTATAAGAATCTTTAAAAAAAATCCGCAATCCATTTTAGCTTTGTCTTTACAGCAGTTTAAAAACACTTTTAAAAAGAGGCTGATTCAGAAAGCCTACATACTGTTTAGGAATACTTAGAAGAAAATAATATGAGGATATAGCTATTATTCGACCATGTAGAAGACAGTGATGACTTAATGTAACTAGTAATAAGAATTATATTTTGAAAAGACCAATAGCCGAGTTTTTTTGCTAGCTCTTCACAGTAAAGTTGACGATTTAAAAGCACTTGTTTACAAGTTTATTTGGACATAGAATATTTTTAATTTGAATATACTCGCTCGTTGACGAAGGTGGTAGTGATCCTGTCTTCAGCTCTACGGGTTGCGGGTTCGATTCCTGCCGATGGCGAAAATTTACTATACACAATTACAATTACCAGTTGAAATTTAATTTGTTTTTTAAATAAAACCAAGTAGCGCTAGGCAGTTATTTATAAATACTTATCAAGCGTAATTTGATAGTTTTATTTTTTTCGTAATTTGAACTCGGCATTTTTGCACGGCGACATATATGTTTCCTTGACCCCCCCCCCCCCTTGCGTATGCGCACGTGAAACATGTTATATAACCTCTCAAGGTTAGGTTGCGCAACTACAATGTTGTTTTGATTAATAGTTTATAGCTATGATAGCGTATTTTAAATATTACGGTAATCAAAATTGTTGCCTCTCTGTATATTCATATTCAAAATATTCTTTATTCAAATAAACTTGTAAACAAGTGCTTTTGAATCGTCAACTCTACTGCTGGTTCGGAAAGCTGTTCCTACCGAGAAGAGCCAGCAAGAAACTCGGCGGTTGCTCTTTTAAAAAAGTAATTCTTATTACTATTTATATTTAGTTATTACTGTCTTGTACAGGGTCTAGCTATATCCACATATTCTTATCTTCTAAGTAATCCTCAACAGTATAGTAGGCTTTCTGAATCAGCTTTTTTAAACAAAACTTTTTAACAGTGTTTTTAAACTGCTGCAATGACAAAGCTAAAATTGATTGCGGTTTTATTATAGAATCTTATACCCAAGATCTTATCTTATCTTTCTCTTCGGAGGTTATATCGATGAAATTTGGCACAACTATTCCTAATACATTGAGGTAACATATAGGCTATAAAACCATGTCAATTTTAGAGGAATAGGAATTTTAGAGAATTCAATGTCATTGAATAGTGTCATCTATTATCAACCCATCGAGCGATAACCAAGCGAACGAAGTTGCGGGTAAAATCTAGTTATTTATAAAGTCATCTTTGAACCCAGTCAACTATTGAATAATATGTTGATAACGAGTTACTCATTGGTTATTTTAATATGCACTATTTATATGTTGGAAACTTGATAACGCAAATGTGATTTCGTAACGAACATAATATGCAGCTGGGTGCTTATTTTTTTAAAGGATATAAAAAAAATGCAAAAAATGGTTGGCGATATCTGGGACTTGTATTTTTACTTCTATAGACTATCCGTTCGCTATAACATCTTTACAAATGTACTAAACTATTCAAAAATGGCCTATTCTATGTCAATTTTAGCAATTTAATGCCTGAAAACAGGCGATAAAACCACATTTTTTTAAAATAAAACCTAGCTCGATTGACATTTCCCTCCCAAAACCCCATACATGCAGAACATGAATTTGAAATTTACGTTGAATACAATCACAATTTTTCGCTGTCAAACGTAAAGTCATGGTGGTTCATTTGTGGAACGGGCGGTCTAGAGAGGTGAAAATACCTAGGATCGAACCCCACCTGCTCTGTTATTTTTTCATTTTTCTTTTAATTTTTTTAAATTTTTAAATTTTTTTTTTACATAATTTAAAAAATTACCCACCACCCACCTAGGCACCATTAATTAAGACTTCCACTAAGACTAGTATGTATCGATGGGTTAGTATTTAACTGGTATAAATAGTTGTTCCAAACCAATAGAATTTTGTCGGTTGACCAACGTAAAATATTGTTAGAAATTAAAAAGAAAAACTCGAAGAAGTTTTCCCCTGTAATTAAAGTTTAAATAAACTTTTACAAGTTGTTATAAACAGTGAAACCTTACAAATGAACTTTCCAGAAAGTTTTCCGAAAACAATCAACAAAAAAACTCGACAGTTAAATGGTATCCATCTGTTTCGAAATCGTTTAACTCAGATTTTCTTTCGTTTGTAAATTAAAAACAAGTGAAGTTTAAGCACAAAAAGTAAGTAAACAAAGGTTGGAGGAGGCCACGTGACGTAGTTACCTACCCGGTTTGTTTTACAGTTAAAGTTTACAAAAAAAAGTAACAGTAGCTACACAAATAATGGTATTGTAAACTTTCAATGGATCTTACCATTAGGGATGTGGCGCATTCGGGAATTTTCGAATAATATTTTATCTTTTTATCTTTACTCAATTATGGGACTTTTATACAATACTAACTGATCAGCTACGCGTTGCTTTGGTTCAGTCTGGTTTCAAATTCACCTCGAAACAGAACTTAACTGTTAAAAAAAATGCTACGACCAAACTTTATCATGCGCTGGGTCTTTGATGTCTGAAACTTTCATTAAAATCGGTCCAGCCATTTTGGAGTCTATAAAGGACATACGGACAGACATTCATGTAAAGTTATTATAAAACAAAGTTTCCTTAAAACGGTCCATCTGTATGGGATCGATTTTTACTAAAAGTTCTTTCAAAAAAGCAAAGCAATTCTTCCGGAAGGGTTAAGTTACAGTTTGGGGTGCTTAATCGTCAGTATCAGGCACTCGGGATACTGCAGTATTTATTACTTGGATTTAGTGAATGGACCATTTGTGGGGTAGGGGGGGTGGTGTTTGCTGATTCTGCTTGTCTCTCTGGTGACATTAGGCAACTCGGATGGAATGGAAGCTTTGGGGGGAATGAGTCTCCGAAATGGTTGGCATATTCTGTTTCGGCTTAGTCTAAGTCCTGCAGGCCTTGGCCTCCATCAGCTAAACCCGTAAGCCCAGTCATGGGAACGGGGACCTTCGGGTCGCGAGGAAGAAAACCTTGGCGAGCCGTTCCGGGTGTGTTTTACATAGCTGGTAGGTTTTTGGCTCCCAACTCGGAAGCCATGTCGAGCGGGAGTACACTGTAATTCTGCAAGATAATGCACAACCGAGGTCCCACTCTTCTCTATAAAAATGACGACAAAGGAGGAGGACAACCCGACGCAAGGTGGTGTTAGCGATGTCGTTGGACATCGCTAACGCATTCAACACCTTGACCTGGGGAGTGATCAAGGAGGCCCTACGCTTTCACCGTATCTCCATGTACCTGCAGCACGTTGTCAGGAATTATCTGGCTGACCGGGCTCTGACGTACTCAACGGCTGGGGTTGGGTAGAAGGAGCGGATGTCGTGCGGTGTTCCGCCGGGGTTGTTTCTTGGCCCCCTTCTGTGGAACATCGGCTACGCTCGGCGGGCAAATGCTCCCGGGGGTGCGTCTGTTTTGCTACGTAGACGACACCCTCGTCAATGCCCGCGCGTGCACCCACCGGGAAGCCTCTGTGCTGGTGACCGCGGCACGCTTATGTCGTGGCCCGGATTCGCCGGTTTTGGCTCGGGATTGCCTTGGAGAAATTCGAAGCCATTTGTTTACACAGAGGGTTTCCCTGTACATACTAAATTTCATATACATATTCAAGATCAAGTCATTTGAATATATAAATTTGACTGACCCTTTCGCGCAGTGGGTAGTGACCCTGCCTTCAGCTCCGCGGGTTGTGGGTTCGATTACCGCCGAGGGCCAACATTTTCTATAAATGAATTTGTTGGTCTTTGAGCCTGGGTGTATATTTGTATTTAAGTATGTATTTTAAAAATATATAAGGATATATTCACCAGGTGTCAGTCACCCATAACACTAGTATTAAGTTACTTACTTACCGTGTGTGTAAGTGTCCCATATATTTATTTATATAATATTAAAGATGATCAAAGAGTAATAAAGGTCTGTACAGATGAACTCGCGAGTAGACGCTAGTCATCAACAAAAAATCTCTAAGTGGTTAAATCATCTACTTTTGTTAGACAGAAAAATATGGGTGACTTAGTTATTATCTAGTTTGTTTAACCTAGAATTACGTCATGTGTTGTAGATAGTGTTTACTGATAAGATTCATAGCCTGTTACGAATATCGGCCGCGGTTACACAATAGTGATACGTGGGAAAACGAATTTATCACATTTTTAAATTAAACTCTAAGTGGGGTCGGCACAACATGTTATAAACTTGCGGTTACATGATATGGCTTTTTTACCTGCCGCCTGCCTGACTTCAGTTTACCTTAGTCGTATTTTACGACACCTCGGTAAGAAAAGACTATTCTACTAAACCAGATACCACAAGTTGGATCTACTTATCTTAGTCGCCTTTAACGACACCTCGGTAAGAAAAAGGGTGGACTATTCTACTTAGCCGGATACCACACAGCGGGTTGACTTACCTTAGTAGTATTTTACGACACCTTAGTAAGAAAGGGTGGTCTTTTCTACTAAATCGGATACCACACGGCGGGTTGACTTACCTTAGTAGTATTTTACGACACCTCGGTAACAAATGAGGGTGGTCTATTTTACTAAATCGGATACCACACGGCGGGTTGACTTACCTTAGTAGTATTTTACGACACCTCGGTAACAAATGAGGGTGGTCTATTTTACTAAATCGGATACCACACGGCGGGTTGACTTACCTTAGTAGTATTTTACGACACCTCGTTAATAAAGAGGGTTGTCTATTCTACTCAGCCATATACCACAACGCGGATTGACTTATCTTTGTCGCCTTTTACGACACCTTGGTAAGAAAGAGGGTGGTCTATTCTACTAAATCGGATACCACACGGTGGGTCAACTTACCTTAGTCGTATTTAACGATACCTAAGATAGAAAGAGGGTGGTCTATTCTCCTAAATCGGATACCACACGGTGGGTCAACTTACCTTAGTCGCCTTTTACGACACCTTACTAAGACAGAGCATGGTCTATTCTATTAAATCGGATACCACACGGCCGGTTGACTTACCTTAGTAGTATTTTACGACACCTCGGTAAGAAATGAGGGAGGTCTATTCTACGCAGCCGGATACCACACGGCGGGTCGACTTACCTTAGTAGTATTTTACGACACCTTAGTAAGACAGAGCTTGGTCTATTCTACTAAATCGGATACCACACGGCCGGTTGACTTACCTTAGTAGTATTTTACGACACCTTAGTAAGAAAGAGGGTGGTCTATTCTAATAAATCGGATACCACACGGTGGGTCAACTTACTTTAGACGCCTTTTAAGACACCTCGGTAAGAAATGATTGTGGTCTATTCTACTTATTCTATTAGCTACAACAAACAAAACGCCTTATTATTTAAAATTTCATATAAAACGGTCAACTACTAAACATGGTCAATTAATACTGCCCTTACCTTATTTAGGCATAATATTAACTTTAATAAAATGCTTATATCTATCCTTTAATCCCGTTATCTGCAAAATGTTGACAACGGCGAGTTAATAAAAATATCTCGTTAAAAAGATATAATAGTAATTTGTTATGTTACATATAGTAGAAACCGCTGTGTGGTATCCGGCTGAATAGAATAGTACCACCCTCAATTCTTACCGAGATGTCGTAAAAGGCGACTAAGGTAAGTCGACCCGCCGTGTGGTATCCGGCTCAATAGCACCACCCTCAATTCTTACTGAGGTGTCGTAAAAGGTGACTAAGGTAAGTCAACCCGCCGTATTGTATCCGGTTTAGTAGAATAGACCACCCTCATTTCTTACCGAGGTGTCGTAAAAGGCGATTAAGGTAAGTTGACCCACCGTGTGGTATCCGGTTTAGTAGAATAGACCACCCTCTTTCTTACCGAGGTGCCGTACAATACGACAGAGGTAAGTTGACGTCAAGCAGGCGGCCGATCGTAAAAAGGCAGCCAAATCACGTGACAGCATGTTTATAACATGTTGTGCCGACCCCACTTAGAGTGGGATAAGGGCAGGAGGATGATGATGACATGTAGTATAGTAGAAATTCGATAAGTTAAAATCCAATGGAAGGGAAGCTTAAGTTATAGTTTTTAACTTATCAAGGATTTATAAAAAAGTGAGGGATTGTGAATTAATGTTTTTGAAGGTTTTTAACTTATCGACATTTTAGTTATCGAGGTTCTACTATATTTAATGACCGAGACTTGCTCGTTATTTTTTTTTAAATATAATCAAATGCAAAAAAAAAGAAAAAGTGCTGGCGATATCTGGAATTTGATTCCAGGCATTTCGATTTCTCTAGCTCACCCGTTCTCCACTGAACTATGACAACTTTACAAATGACGGTTAAAATATAATTTGCATTCAATTCTACATTTTAAAATTTTTTTCAGTGCCCGAAAATAGGGATAAAACGTCATTTTTTTTAATGAAACCTGTAGCTGAATTTTATGAAAATCGTTGAAGCCGTTTCCGAAATTCGCAAATATACATATATTTATACAAGATTAACTCATTTAAATATTAAAAATAATGGTAATTGAATATATTACATATATAAAAGATAATGTATTGAATAAAATAGTAGATCTATTTATGTAAGCAAAAATTTTCCTTTTACATATTCTTTAGTTTGAGAACGTCAGCATATAATTAAGAATTTCCCATCCTGATTCCTATCCTTAAAAATAATCGCGTGAATCAGATACTTTCCTTCTTTATATCTGTATGTGGGTTTTTTTCGTTAATATTCCTTAAATTAAATTGAAAAAAAACTTGTTTTTTTAATATTATGTAAAAACTGACGTCAGTAAATAATGAATTACTAATTAATACTTGCGACATCATCATCCAGCCCTTATCCTACTCTAAGTGGGGACGGCACATGTTATAACCATGTTGTCACATGATTTGCCTGCGTATGTTACGACTGGCCTGACGAAAACTTACCTTAGTCGAATTTTACATCTTGGTAAGAAAGAGGTTGGTCCATTCTACTCAACCGGATACCATACAGTGGGTAAACTTACCTTAGTTGCCTTTTACGACACTTCGCGTACGTAATATAAGTACGTATTTAATATGAAAGATTTAACACTTCAGAATTATTACAATTTAATCCAATAAAAGAAATTAATCTTTCGAATTTCCGATCACATCACGTGTCCGGACGTTTAATATTTTTTACCCATCACAAAAAGTGCACAACGCCGCTAAAGAAATTTTCACATCAAAAAATTCCGTATTGTTTCCTTCTGGAACAGTTAAAAACAACATAGTAATATTGAATACACAATGATTATATTAGGGGAAGTCTGAAAGTTGGGCCCATTAAAGAAAAGATGAGAAGTGCGAGACTAAGTTGGTATGGTCATGTAATGAGGAGGGATGAAAATCATGACGAAAAGAGTTTTAAATATGAATGTGGATGGATGTATAACTAGGGGGAGGCCGAAAAAAAGATTGATGGATTGTGTGAAAAATGATATGCATATTAAAGAAGTGGCACCAGAGTTGACGAATGATAGAGGAGAATGGAAGAAGTCATATTGTGGCGACTCCACTTAGAGTGGGATAAGGGTAAGAGAATGATGATGATAGTATATAACTGAAGTTACATTCATATAACCGACGTGAACAAAATCGTTCCCACTAATAGGTTATTCAAGGAAGAAAACTATAGGGAATATTGCTTATATTAAAATCATAAAAGTGTTGGGGAAAATACAGGAAGGAAAATCCGATATTAAATTGCATATGACTGATAAGACTTTGTTTACCAGTGGGCGGGCTTGTTATCAATGTTAAATGAATATAGTACTAATAAATAAAATAAAATAAGGTTGCTTTTTATTTAATTATTTGTATAATATCTAAAAAAAGAGACCATAAGAGTTTTAAATATGAATGTGGATGGACGTATGGCTAGAGGAAGGCCGAAAAAAGATGGATGGCTTGTGTGAAAAATGATATGCATGTTAGAGGAGTGGCACCAGAGTTGACGAATGATAGAGGAGAATGGAAAAAGAAGACATATTGTGCCGACCCCACTTAGAGTGGGATAAGGGTAGGAGAATGAATGGATGAATATCTAAAAAAAGCTCTGTTTTAGATTTTTTTGCATACGTCAGCTTAGTATGCTATAAAGTGTGCAAAACCAAATAACAACCATTCTGCTCCTTTCTATAAGGAATCTAAATGTAAGTAATCTATAGTATTGGGCGTTACGTTGCGGAGATCCATAATACAAAACTAAAAATTGAATTGTTTACCTATAATCCGCTATAAAGTAAATAGAAAAAATATATAATTCTAAATGTAGAGTGGACTGTTCGTTTTCATACCTTTTACATGCAGGATTCGTAAAAACACATGCGCAAACCTCCACCACCGCCGATATAAAACACAACCACTACACACGTTCACTATCTCAAAATCGAAAATCTTTTCACTCCGTAACCAAAGCATCATCAGGAGATAGATTCCATGAATATTACTTTTGTAAATCAATATCAATTATTCTCGCAAAACTTCGATCTTTATAGACTTTTTTCCCTTTGACAAAGCCAACTTTTTTGTAGACCTACAAAAGAGTATTAACTCGTTCTATAAATTCCCGTATTCCCGTTACAGATTCCCGTAGGCCATCCCTAGATGTTAGGTAAGTACAAGAAACGCCTCCCCTCCCGTACCCACCCGCCACGTGACAGTCGGTCACGTTGAGTTATTTCCCAATCTTCCAGATCTGTGGGCAACTTTTTCGGACTTTGAAACTTTTTTTGTTTGCCCGCAGTACATACCTCAACAATCGTTAGCTTGGTTGGTTGAGCAATAATTTCGTTTAAAAACAACCTGTGCTTGCGAAGTAATTTTTAATATTTAAATGTGTTGTTAATCATTTATATATGTAGGTATATATTTTTCTGAATTTTGGAAACGGCTCAAATGATGTTTATGAAATTTTAGGAGGAGGATTTTTTGAGGAAATCGATCTATATATCATAGGTTTTAATAAAAAACATGTTTTATCCTTGTTTTCGGGTAATATTAAGTCATTTATTAAAGATATTTAACTCTGCTTGCTTTGGAAATACTTCGCTTTGCGATTTTGTTGGTAGTCTACTCCTGACGATGTTTCCGTTAAGGGGCGAAACGATTTATTGCTATTTTATTAGTCATAAAACAATTTCTTCCCTATTTACTAAGTAATACAACACTTAATACCTATCAGAGGCGCATAGTTGAATGTTTTACCAACAAAGCGGTTAGTATTTTTCCGTAGGTCATTTATGACGTGAATTCATTTAAAAGTAAACTTAAGGCTTCCATTACGTCATTGCGAGCTCAAGAAATAGCTTCTGATTGTATAAAGATGCATTTAAACTCGTGTGGTATCCGGCTGAGAAGAATAGACCACCCTCATTTCTTACCGAGGTGTCGTAAAAGGTGACTTAAGTAAGTCAAACCGCCGTGTGGTATCCGACTGAGTAGAATATACCACCCTCATTTAAAACCGAGTTGGTTGCTTAGGTTCAGAGTTTCCTCTAACCCTTGAGAAGTCATCAGTACAATTCGTAATGGGTCTACCATCGCTGCGTTATACGTTGCAGGGTTGCCATGGTTCTATGGTGTTAGACACTCTCTTTGGTTCTTAACTGCGATTGACTGTCAAGTCAGCGTAGTTTATTCGGGGAATGGATAGTCGCGAGAAATTAAATACCTTGGAGCCCCACACACCCTATTATTTTTTCTTTTTTTTTAAAGATTTTTTTTATTTCGAGAGAAATAATTACTTAAATTAAAATATCACCCTGATATTTTAATTTAAGTAAATAAAATGTATCTATTGTTGGTTCTCCATTGAATAAATAAATAAATAAAAGTAAAGTATGGTCCGTTACTGTCCTGCCCACATATGCCTCCTTTCTTCGTTTTTTGCAGAGAAAAGTTGGTACTTAGACCTAACACGCTGTTCCGATGCGGATTGGTAGGTTACACATATCCCCAAAATTTTTAGAGACATGCAGAATTTCCCCACGATTATTTTCTTTATTGAAAAGCGTGTGATAAATTGCAAGTATTAATTAGGCACATAAGTTTTAACTTAAAAACTCATTGGCGGCCGGGATTTCAACCCGTGACCCTTTTGAAAGAATCACGCAGTCTCATTATTAGGCTATACAGCTCTTGTTATGAATTATTATAATTACCGCAATTTCAATAATTAATAATTAGGTGTTACTTTGCGGAGATCCATAATATAAAAATAATAAAAAAATTTTTTGCTATAATCCGCTATATGCGGATTTTATTGCGGACTATAGCAAAATAATTTTAATATTACTTTTGTACCGTTTTTTTATTTAATTAATACTTTATAGAATTTATAGAAGCAGGCGTTACTTTGCTGAATTCCATAGCACAGAAGTTACAATAGAATTTTTTTTTCTTTTTTTTTTTTACAAAATACAAATAAACATCCAGGCTCAAAGACCAACAAATTCATTTATAGAAAATGTTGGCCCTCGGCGGGAATCGAACCAGCGACCCGCGGAGCTGAAGGTAGGGTCGCTACCCACTGCTCCAACGGGCCAGTCAGTCTTTTACGATTATATTACGATTTTGTCGTGGAGCCTATCCTCCTGATGATGCTTCGGTTTCTTGATTGTTGGACATTGTTGTAGTGAGTATGTGTAGTGCTTGTGTGACATGTGTAGATGTTGTCAGCATTTTGTGATACGTGTGGTGACTATACTGGTATTACATATACACTTAGCAAGCGCGGATTACAGCAAAATAATTCTATTGCAATTTCTGTTAATGCCTCTTTCATTATGCAATATTTAGCGTTGTACTATTTGATATCTATTTTCTATATCAATTCTGTGCACTTTCTTACATAAGTACGTGATAATATGATTGTAATTCGATACGCGTTATGTCACGGAACAATTGATTGATAAGATCAGAATGTTATCGGAGAATCAGGGCTATTATGTGGTGAACAAGGTGGATTGAGTGATTGAGAAAATCTTAGGGCGATATGGTGTATATCACCTTTATTATTTTCCTGCTCTTATCCCATTCTAAATGGGGTGTGCACAACATATTTTGGCTAGTTATTTTACGACCGGTGTGCCTGACGTCAAATTACCTTAGTCACCTTTTACGATATCAGTAAGCAATGTGGGTGGTATATTCTACTCAGCTGGATACAACACGACAGGTTAACTTACATTAGTCGTTTTTTACGACACCTCGGTAAGAAATGAGGGTGGTTTATTCTGGTCATCCGGATACCAAAATCGTCAACTTACCTTAGTCATCTTCTACAACATCGATATGAAATGGGGGTAGTCTATTCTACTCAACCGCATACCACACAATGTGTTAACTTACCTTAGTCGCCTTTTACGGCATCGATAAGAAATAAGGGTGGTTTATTCTAATCAGTCGGATACCACACAATGTGTCAACTTACTTTACTCTTCTTCTACGACATCGATAAGAAATTAGGGTAGTCTATTCTACTCAGCCTGATAGCACACGGCAGGTCAATTTATCTCAGTCGCCTCCTACGACATCGATAAGAAATGAAGGTGGTGTATTCTGCTCAGTCGGATACCACACGGTCGGTCAACTTACCTTAGTCGCGATTTACGAAACCTCGGTAAGAACGAGAATGATCGCATATTACATAATGGGTCAACTTATCTTACTCGCATTTTACGACACCTCGATAAGAAAGAGGGTAATCTATTCTACTCAGCTGGATATGACATTATGACACCTCAGTAAGACATGAGGGTGATATATTCTCCAAAAGATTGGAGCTATCACCTACCACGCTGCTCCGATGCAGATAGGTCGGTAACACAAATCCCCAGAATTCTCTAAACATATACACGTTTCCTCACGATGTTTTCGTTCAATCTGAATCTACTGGCATATTATTTGCTCAATGGCTTGTAACTTCTGACTGGCATTTTGAAATAAGGTGTCGCAACCAGGTCACACAGCTGGCAAGGTCTGCCGATAATGTATCAAACGGTAAAAAGCGTCAAAATATCACATTTCATAATACTGTGTGCGTATCGTTATGCGAGTACAATAATGACTTGAATTTTTTAATAATAGCCTACTTTAATTACTTAAATGTAGGGACTCCATATACGAAATTATATGAGGACTATAAAAAGAGCATTTTGCCTCACCCGAAGAATAAAGTCACATGTCCCATATATAAGTATAGAAAATGTGTGTTTATTCTTCGGATAGGGCGATTTATTTATAAATTAGGTTGAGCTAATGCGTGTACGTAATTCTATTAAGCTGCAATTAAAAATAGTGTTACTCCTAAGTCCGTATAACACAATTATAACAGGCCTAAACAACATTTTATGCAATTACGAGAAAATAATGGCTATCTACATATTTAGATATAAATATGGAAGGAAAACGAATACATTTAACATATAAACAATAAATATGTTAAAGATAAACTTGAATATATTAATGTAATTGTCAAAACAGATTTCATTGTAAAAATGTATGCTGTGTTGAGTAGTAGCTTGCTGCTGATTGTTTATATATAATTAGGCTTGTTTGCCATTACAGCAGTTTAAAACACTGTCAAAAAGAGGCTGATACAGAAGTCCTACTATACTCTTGAAGATTACTTAGAAGATAAGAATGTGTGGATATAGCTCTCTTTGAACCAGTACAAGACAGTAACGACTTAATGTAAATAGTATTCAGAATTATATTTTTAAAAGAGCCACCGCCGAGTTTCTTGCTGGCTCTTCTCGAATTCTTTGAATTTGAGATATAGTAAGAAATAAAGCATGCCAATTATTATTCCTTTATGTAGTGATGTGCCATCATATCACTAACTCTGATATATATCGTCGTTTAATAGGTGGATAGCTTTCCACCTATTAAACTTAATATTTATTTATGTATCCTCACAACAATTAAATGCTGTTTTAAATTAGTACTTATATCAACCTCATTCATATAACAATATGAATGATTATATAGTGTCAAAAATACTATATATCACAACGAAATTAATTACTTTTTTATATATTTTGTAGGGCATAAAACAACATTATAAACATGCGTATACAATTGGGAACAGTCCGGAGAAACTCGTACGCATGCGTGCCCTAGTGATACGTGACACTTCCTTTTTAATTGTCTGACCTAATTATGTGTGTAGATAGCACACGTGCGTAAATTTTTCTTATTCCGGGAAATTGTAAAGTTAGGCAACGCAGGTATAGAAATAGTCAATGATTACAATAAATTTTCATTCTTTGTATGGCGATGTAATCCATTGTTTTAAACTGTTCTTTTTATATCCGCTACAAGCAAGCTTATATTTTTTATGAAATAATGGCCCGTTGGCGCAGTGGGTAGTGATCCTGCCTTCAACTCCGCGAGTCGCGGGTTCGATTCACGCCGAGGGCCAACATTTTCTATAAAAGGATTAGTTGGTCCTTGGAGCCTGGGTGTGTATTTGTATTTAAACATGTATTCAAAAATTATATATGTATATATTCACCAGTTGTCTCAACCATAAATCAAGTATTAAATTACTTACTTTGGGGACGAACAACCGTGTGTGTAAGAGTCCCATATATAAAAAATAATAATAATACATATTTTTTGACTGGCCCGTTGACGCAGTGGGTAGTGACCCTGCCTACAGCTCTGCGGTTAGCAGGTTCGATTCCAATTTTAAATTTAAAATATTCTTATTCAAATAAACTTGTTAACAAGTGCTTTTGTATCATCAACTCTACTCCTGGTAGAGTTGACGATTCAAAAGCACGTTTTTTATTAAGACGATTCAAAAGCTAGCCGATTCCCGCCGTGGGCCAACATTTTCTATAAACAATTTGTTGTTTCTTCGAGCCTGGGTGTATTTAAGTATGTATTTAAAAATTATATATGAATATATTCAGTTGTCTCTCACCCATAACAAAAATTTTAAGTTACGTACTTTGGGGACGGACAATCGTGTAATTGTCCCATATATTTAATATTTATTTATTTAACGAAAAGAAGCAAAAGGTCTGAAATTGACGAAAAGAATAATATCGCGATGTTATTCACATATTTTAGAAGCATTTTCCTGGTAAATTTACGAAGCTGTGTTGGAGTACTGTGGTATGTCTAAAGCTCTAATTCTTTCAATAATTCGTTTTACATATATATACTACCTACATATATTACATTACATTTTCGCGAATTAAATATTTTGTTTTCGCTTACTTTATCTTCTTTGTTTTTAGTATAAGTTTGTTATACAAATAAGTTATATAAATAGCTACATCAAGAAGCAGCGCTAAATAACAAAATAACCTTGGAATTTTCTTGTTTAAAGTAAAGCAAGATTTTGCATACAAATTCGTTGAAACTCAAAGTCAAGGTCGTTTTATTACGTAACTACAACAATTATAACAAAACTGATGTATACGAAAACGTGACTAAACACGTGATAATAGCCTGCCATTTGGCGATAAGGTTGGCAAGACTTTTTTCGTTTCCAGGATTATTAAGGAATCAATATTTATTATTATTTTATTATCCTCCTGTCCTTATCCCACTCTAAGTGGGGTCGGCACAACATGTTATTAACATGCTGTAACATGATTTGGCTGCGTTTTTACGACCGGCCGTCTGCTTGACGTCAACTTAACTAAGTCATATTTTACGACACCTCGGTAAGAAAGAGGGTGGTCTATTCTACTCAGCCGGATACCACACGGCGGGTCGACTTACTTTAGTCGCCTTTTACGACATCTCGGTAAGAAATGAGGATGGTACTTTTCTATTCAGCTGGATACCACACGGCTAAGGAATTAATATTTATTATTATTTTATTATTTAATTATTTTATTTGTATTGTCTGTTTCTTATTAATATCCATTTTCAAATCCTTTTAAGTTAGTATTTATTTATATAGATTTTTCATATTTAGTTTTTAATTTTAAAAATATAATGTCATCGTACATGTTTAAGTTGCATGCTCTCTGCATATAAATGGCATTAGGTGTAAACTTGTAAACCCTAAGCTGTTTCTATTTTAATTTTTAAATTACACTTAATTCTATTGATGGACCTAATAAAAATAAATAAATAAATAAATTTATCTATCCCTCCTTGTCATAAAAATTAAATCTTAAGCGATTGAAACCCGTTTTGGTTTCTTCTTTTAATAAACACGTCATGCACACAGACATACAAACACAAACATATACACACTCGTTTATTCTTTATTGTAATCTATTATTAAGGTATGAGAGCGGGACCTTCTGACAGGAGTATACTTGAGTTACTCAACAGAAAGTTTCTACCTTTTTACAGTAATTAAAATTTTGTTAACGAATAAGCGCTAATTTTACAACTATCTTTTAAGAATTTCCGCACAATAAGTTGATATTCCGCTGCTAATGCTCAAAGGTAGACCTTTGATGCTTAAAGAGTCTTACTGACTGACAGTCTTTTTAACAATATATTCTAGATTCAATAAGATATTCATGTATAAGGTATGTGAACGTTCTATGCTTCCTACACTTAGCATGACATAGATTCTCTTAAAAAACGCGGATTATAGCAAGATAATTCTATCATAACTTCCTTACTACGGAATACCGCAAAGTAACGCTCGTTTCTATAAATCACATAATAGTCGGTCAACTAGTCATCCAAAGTTTACTCAGTGTAATAATTTCATTATTAAAATAAGTTAAGAAAATTTAGCATTAACAAATATATTATTATTAGAAATTCTCATTTACTGCGGAATTCACATACATTTCAAGTTATATTTTCATAGGTGCACTTGTGTTGCAAAATATAAAAATAAGTACTCGGGGGAAAATCGTTGAGGTCCTTTGCATAGATATGGCCTTATATATAAAGTTAAAAGTACCAAATAATATGTACTGAAAATAAATTATAGTGCCAAAGGATTTGACAAGTATGATTATAGTGCCAAAGGATTAATAACGATTTTTTTAGAGATGTAACGTAACGTTTGAGAAAATTTAGAGGTATAGGCGAGGCGATATATATAAATTTAGAGGTATATATAAACCGTTTAACTCAGTCCACTGTACCCGGCACGCTACGACTGAGTTAACCGGTTCGCCTATAGTTGTATAAATTAACATTTTAACATAACCTACTTGAAATATTAGAAGTTATACTGTTTAATGAGATATGTGGACATATTATTCTTAGCGCAGGTGGCAGAGACCCTGCTAACAGACCCTAATTTTGATTCCCGCCGAAGAACAGAAACTAGTACAAACGTGTCATTTGCAATAAAAAAAAGGAATGTTCAGAGAAATCAATATTTAGAGATACCCCACTTGACATTGGGTTATGTAAGATTGCCAAACTTTTTATAGAAATTACAAAGAAACTTGTTTCAATATGGGCCAATTTACAAATTAAATAAACCTGTTTAAATTTATATATGATTGTATAAAAACAAATAAATTTATTTGGTTAATTATATTATGTTACTTAATGCTATATATTCTTATTATAATAATGAAGTTATTACACTGCTACTCGTGATTTATAGAAGGGAGCGTTACTTTGCGGTATTCCATAGTAAGGAAGTTGTGATAGAATTATTTTGCTATAATCCGTGTTTGTTAAAATAATCCATATCATGCTAAGTGTAGGAAGCAGAGAACGTTCACATACCTTATACATGCAGGACCAGTCACAACACGTATCACAAAACGTCATTATTGTCTAGTACAGGGTCAAAATAAGCTGTGGTAGCCCAGCGGTAACGCCGTGCGACTCTTTCGAAGAGATCACGGGTTCAACCCGGGCAGACACCAATGAGTTTATCTGTTAAAACTTATGTGTCTAATTGATAAATGCAATTTATCACACGCTTTTCGGTGAAGGAAAACATCGTGAGGAAACCTGCATATCTCTAGAGAATTCTGGAGATATGTGTAACCTACCAATCCACATTGGAGCAGCGTGGTAGGTCTAAGCTCCAATCCTTCTCTTCAAAAACGGAGAGAAGAGGCCTATTCTCAGCAGTGTGATAGTAACAGGCCGCTACTTACTTTTGACAGGGTCAAAGAGCTATGTCCACGCTTTTTTATCTTCTAAATAATCCTCAATAGTAAAGTAGGCTTTATGTATTATCCTTTTTTTATTAGTGTTTTAAACTGCTGTAATGGCAAAGCTAAAATTGATTGCGGACTGTTGTTATAGAATCTATACCCAAACCCACAAACGACTTACGTACTTCACAAGGTGAAAAGCAGGAGCCGCAAGCTTATGTCGGTTCCTACTTTGTCTATTATATACATCGCCAATCTTCTTGTCGTTTAGCAGCGGACTATCACTACTTGGTTTTGAAAAAAAGAGCATATCTTTCCTTCGAATAAATCCAAAACTCGCACGTGTCAGAACGTAAACAATGTTTTATGTGTAAGTGTACAAAACATTGCGAAACTAGTATGTATACAGGTGTATTTTTGAAATTTTCCGTAATGGGTTGTAAATATGACATTGCATTGGCAATTTGCCTAAAAATTGGCTTACATGTTACTGTTTATCACAAAACGCCAATGTTTGCCAAACATTTGGCAAGGAATTTAATGACTACTTTTACTGATCAATTTTTTTATGTTTTCTTTTTTACTAGCCGTGTGGTATCCAGCTGAGTAGAATAGACTAGCCTCATTTCTTACTAAGGTGTCGTAAAATGCGACTAAGGTAAGTTGACCCACCATTTGGTATGCGGTTGGGTAGAATAGATCACCCTCATTTCTTACCGAGGTATTGTAAAATGCGACTAAGTTAAGTCGACCCGCTATGTAGTATACGGTTGAGTAGAACAGACCATCCTCTTTCTTACCGAGGTGTCGTAAAAGGCGACTAAAGTAAGTTGACGTCAGGCAGGCGGCCGGTCGTAAAAAACGTAGCGAAATCATCACATGATTTCGTAAAAACGTAGCGAAATCATGTGAAAACATATTTATAACATGTTGTGCCGACCTAACTGGGATAAAGGGGATAAGGGCAGGGGGATGATGTAAACGTGCTATAATAGGATATGGAAATAATAACAATAGTAGAAAATACAATATATCACAAGCTGAGTATTAAAGTGACTATACCCAAACCCCGAACCCGAGACCCGTAAGCTGTAGGCAGAATTACTGCCAACTGCGCTAACGGGCCAGTCAAATATATTTAAATAGTCAATATTTTTATAAGTACGTTTCTCTGAGCTTTCCTTCAATGTTACAAGAAAATTTCAGAGTAATATATTCTACATACCAATATTTGACACCAACATTGGCCGAATATTCAACGCCAATTCAATAACAAATTGAAACGCAACAAAACTGGCAGGAAAAGAGAAAATAGTTTATGGCAAACTTTGTGAACGGGTACGTGGAAAATCGCATTTTCCTCCGCGTGACTGTATGACGTTTCATAATTTTCATATTACGTAAGCTCGCGCTATAAAACTATTGTTTATTTATGGTTTATATATCACTGATTAATTTTTGAAAATATACAGAAAATATATACATAAAAACACTTTACAAAAACTTATGAAAAAGCCTTTAAAAAAATGTATGTCCATATATAACCTTTGCGGAGTTCCGTTGTCTGGAGCCAATCCTTTTTTTTAATATCAGGAAAATTCATTATGGGTCATCACCACCCGACGGGGACGGGTGGTGGTTAAGTCGGACTCGCATCGACTAAAAAAACCTGTGTGCTCCACCACGCTGCTGATGGCAAGGACGGGCTGTACACTTTGCCCCCATCCCCGCCGAAAGCCGATCTGATCTCAAAGACACCTTCTCCGATTAGGGACCTCTCAAAAGAGAAGTCCCCCTCCACTACCCGATGCATCAGGAGCACTAGATGCACCGACCGTCTCGGGGACCTGTAAGCCAGACGTCCGATTTACCCTGTTTGGAACACCCGAAGGTCCCCAGTTAGGGCGGCAGACGATGGGCTTGGGCAAGTCGCTAACACCTGGACTCACCAGCAGCAGATTGGATCCAGGAAAACAGTTCGCGGAACCGCTCCACCCCCCTCCGCAGAGCAAAAGGAGGCCATCGCTGCCCACGATCGCTCCCTGCCTACCGTGTTTGTTACGTCACGATCGACAGAGCGAGACCACGCTCCAAGTAGGGGCCCCAGCGCCTTGGTGGACGTTTCCGCCCCCATCTGGTAATTTTTTATATAGGTTTTCTTCCTCGCAACCCGAAGGTCCCCGTTACCTTTGCTGGGCTTCCGGGCTTCGTTGACGGTGGCTGAAAACCGTGTCCAGTCAGACTTAAGCAAGCCCAACTGAATCCGTCCCTCATTAGGAACTCCACCCCAACCCCCCAGAGTCCCCGACACATTCCGATTGCCCTCTGCTAATCAGAGGGACAACTGGATTGGCCACCCCACAGTCCGTTTGCCAGGCGTAAGGAATACATATTAGTGTTCCAAAGATTGTCCAAGGTGCGCCACGAGGAGGCCGACCACTTTGGCACCCCATTTCATATTCTAACCTAACCCGTGATCTCCGGGAAAGATTTGCACCGTTTGGCTAATACAGTTTTATCAGTATAATATGCATATATTACCGATGCGCTAAGATCATCAGATCGTGTCTAATTGGCAATAACCGCACAGCATTATCTGCGCACGCGCACGCTGCAAGCAACGTGCCACGTGCAGCCTGTGGTATAGATCAATTGTTACTATTTCGTAATAAGTATTTTAAATGAAAATATAATTTATTTATCTATACTATGATAAAAAAATATATGGGACACTTACACACACGGTCGTCCGTCCCCAAAGTAAGTAACTTAATACTTGTGTTATGGTGACAGACAACTGGGGAATATATACTTATATATTTTTTAAATACAACCATACATACATACTTAAATACAATCAATTTGTTGGTTTGAAAATGTTGGCTCTGGGCGGGAATCGAACCCGCAACTCGTGGAGCTGAAGGCAAGGTCACTACCCACTACGCTAACGGACCAGTCAATATATAAAGTTGAAGAGTTTTTTTGCTGTTGGAACGCGCTAATCTCAGGAACTACTGAACCGATTTCAAAAATTCTTTGAGTGTAAGATAGTCCTTTTATCGAGGAATGCTATAGTCTATATAACATCACGCTAAGATAAATAGGAGAGGAGCAGCATAAAAATAACGATAACGATTGCGATAACGGCAAAATTAAAACTTTCCTTGCGTGCGCTAAGCAAACGGCGAAAGTTATTCAAAAACCTCTTATAACTACTTTTATGTTAATAATTTCAATTACATACTTGTTTTTCATGCTGCTGACACAGCTAGTTTATTTATACAAGCCGTGTAGTATCCGGCTGATTAGAATAGACCACCCTTATTTCTTACCGAGGTATTGTAAAATGCGACTAAGGTAAGTTAACCCACCGTGTAGTATCCGGTTGAGTAGAATGGACCACTCTCTTTCTTACCGAGAAGTCGTAAAAAGCGACTAAGGCCAGTTGACCCGCCGTGTGGTATCCGGTTGAGTAGAATAGACCACCCCCTTTCTTACCGAAGTGTCATGAAGACTAAGCTTTGTTGACATCAGGTGGCCGGTCTTAAAACACGTAGCCAAACCATATGGCAACATGTTTATAACATGTTGTGCCCCCACTTAGAGTGGGATAAGAGCAGGAAGACGATGCCCGTAAAGGATTTGCAAATTAAAAATATAAAATATAATAAATAGGGAAGAATTTATTAAGATGAACCAGTGGGCCATTTTATTTGAGTTCAATTAGCAATCATTGCAAAACTGGCTGGAACGATTCGGCTTATTTTGTCTTTGTTGAAACTCGACGAAGTTTTTAATGGAAGGAAAAATTAGGAACATTGCTATGTTCACTGTAAACTGACTATGTTACAAAAAAAAATATTTCAACCCACTACGAAATTCGCTAGCTCATAAATGCAAAAGAATATTACGACAGACAAATGTAAAGTTCTTTAATCTAAATACATCATACTTATAGCCATACATTAAAAATCATAATGACATTATGTAAATTATGTTTTAAATATTAGTTAACAAAAGATAAACGAATAATGCATTAATTTCAATTTAATTAACGACTTTGTAAGCTAAGATTTATTTTAGGAAAACTAAAGATTTACATTTAGATTATGATACACAGAAACTAAATTAAACAATGTTGTTTTTGTAGTCAGAAAAACATAACATATTTATATAAATAAATAAAATAAATAAATAGTTATTTTAATTCTCGCTTGCAGTTATTTTGTAAAGTATTAAGTAACTAAATCCTTTTTAGATAAAGGGAGGTCGAAGCTTTCTTACTACTAGCTAGCTTGACCGATTGTCACGCGCGGGGCATTAGGTGGGCGAGGACGGGTAACAGTGCATACAAAGTTAGCCAAGATTATAACTTGACAACCCATCCTACTAATATCCTACTAATATTATAAATGCGAAAGTTTATGAGTACGGATGTATGTTTGTTACTCTGTCACGGCAAATCCGCTGAACCAATATCGATGTAATTTGGCAAAATTATTACTTGTACACTGGGTTAACATATAGGCTATAGAAATCCTGTTAATTCTACAGAAATATGATACTAAAAAGCGCCATTATCAACTTATCACGCTATAACAGTTTAAGCGAACGAAGTCGCAGGTAAACGTTTTAGATATTCTTAGGATCTCCTAATTTCTGATCTAATCACAATGTCTCCATTTCTCTTTCTTTAATGATTGATGTTCCAAGAAGTAATAAAATATTATTTTGCTATAATCCCCGATAAAAGAAAATACATGCAATGCTACTAGAGAGTTACCGTTCTCATCATTCTCCTGCCCTTATCCCGCTCTAAGTGGGGTTGGCACAACATGTTATAAACATGTTGTCACGTGATTTGGCTTCGTATTTTTCAACCAGCCGCCTGCTTGATATCAACTTACCTTAGTCTTAATTTTCGACACCTCGGTAAAAAAGAGGGTGGTCTATTCTACTCAACCGTATACCACACGGTGGATCAATTAACCTTATTCGCTTTTTACGACACTTTGGTAAGAAAGAGGGTGGTCTATTCTACTCAGCCGTGTACCACACGGTAAGTCAACTTACCTTAGTCGCTTTTTACGACATTCTGGTAAAAAAGAGTGTGGTCTATTCTACTCAGCCGGATACCACACGGTAAGTCAACTTGCATTAGTCGCCTTTTACGACACCTTGGTAAGGAATGAGGATGGTCTATTCTATTCAGCCAGATACCACACACAAAATGGTAAAAACGTAAGCTTTTGAGATAATATGCAGCAATAGCATTTTATACCATAAGCCCTTAGTAATTAAACATTGTAGGCTTTATCTAGCAATTTATTTTTCGCTTATAATTCGCTTTTATTCCTATAAATAGTTATCACAACTTACATACAGACAGGAAGTAAATATAGCATTATTATGCAAGCGAGCACAACAATAACCTTGGGGGCGGTCATGCATTTTCCTCTTACATTGGTTTCTTTTATTGTTGAGTACTTATGATTTTACCTTGATGATGATTTTAGGTATGATTATGTTATAAATGTGAAAGTATGTTTGTTTGTCCTTTTCTAACCGTTCGAACGGAGGAATGTATGGATGTAAGGTTTTATAACGGAGTCGCCTGTCACCATACAAAAATAAAAGGTTATGTAAAAATTTAATTCGTTCACGATTTCTCCTCTATTTTTCTAAATTTAAACAAATGAAAGCGAAATTGTTATATATCTAGATAAAATTTATATTGGTATCCGACTGAGTAGAATAGACGACCCTCATTTCTTACCGAGGTGTCGTAAAAGGTGACTAAGGAAAGTTGACCCGTCATGTGGTATCCAGCTGAGTAGAATAGACCGACCTCACTTCTTCCCGAGGTTTCATAAAAGGTCACTAAGGTAAGTTAACTCACCGTGTGGTATACGTCTAAATAGAATAGTCCACCCTCATTTCTTACGCGAAGGGTTGTAAAAGGCGACTATGGTAGGCTAACCCGCCGTGTGGTAACCGGCTGAGTTAAATGGACTACCCTGATTTCTTACCGAGGTGTCATTAAAGGCGACTAAGATGAGTTGATGTCAGGCAGGCGGCTGGTCGTAAAAAACCTAGCCAATTCAAAAACATGTTGTGAAGACCCCCACTTAGAGTGATATAAGGGCAGGAGAATTAATGATTTGTATTGATTTGTAATCCACGAAATAGGAAATAGCTAATGGTGTTTTGTATTCACAAGAGATATAGGAAGTCATTGGAGGGCATTAGAACCTTGGTACGGAGGAAAACGTCGTTAACGAGAATTATATGTTTTGTGTTCTAATACTATAAATATACCATAAACAAATCAAAAAAATCTTTATTCAAACTTTTTACAAGCACTTTTGAATCGTCAAGGATCATAGACTTAATGAAGCTACAACTGGTTCGGAATGTTGCTTACCGAGAAGAACCATGAGAAAAACTCGGCGGTCAATCTTTTAAACATTATAAATTAAATAATAGACTAAGGTAAGTCAACCCGCCGTGAGGTATCCGGCTGAGTAGGATAGACCACACTCACTCCTTACTGAGGTGTCGTAGAAGACGACTAAGGTAAGTTGACTCGCCGTGTGGTATCCGGCTGAGTAGAATAGACCACCCTCTTTCTGCAGAGGTGTTGTTAAATACGACTAAGGTAAGTTGTCATCAGGCGTCTATTTTACTCACCCGGATACCACATGGTGGTACAACTTACCTTAGTCGCCATTTACGACACCTCGGTAAGAAAGAAGGTGGTCTATTCTACTAAACCGGATACCACACAGTGGGTCAACTTACCTTAGTCGCCTTTTACGACACCTCGGTAAGAAATGAGGATGGTACTATTCTATTCAGCCGGATACCACACGGCTAAAAATTCACATAAAACCGTAACGTATTAATGTAAGCCTTTCAGAAGAATTGCACTACAGACATACAGGTTTTAGGGACTTTGTGTTATAATAACTATAGATATTCAATTGTGTTTGTTTTACGAATAAGCTAAAATTTCAGCTAAATTAAGTGCAAACCTTTGTGTAGACATGTCTAATTTGTTTTGAGTAATTTTATTATTGAAGCAAATACCCTCGCCCACGAATTTGCTAACTCAAGTTACGTTATATAACCACTTTTTGCCGTAGTTCAGTTCGCCCGCCCAACGTGACTCCGTTCACGTAACAACACGTGAACGTCAGATGGCCGCTTCACGTGAACATCGCCTTATCTAAATTTATATCAAAATTTACTTGTGCTTGTTTATCTTTAAGTTATATTCATATTTTAATATTTAAATGAGTTAATCTTGTATGTATATATATTTTTCGAATCTCGGGAATGGCTCCAACGATTTTCCTGAAATTCAGCATGTAGGGGGAGAAAAATTGATAAAAAAAAAATTTTAATTTAAATCTGTTTATTACACTTTTTATCTATTACAGTTTGTACTTAAGTCTAACGCTATTCATATGAGTTAATAATTATTGCGCTAGAATTGCGCACTCTGGTGACGCTACATGTTAAAGGGTTAGTTGGTTAAATGGGAATGACATACAGTAAAGACAAAATATAACACTTATTTTTAATAGAATAATTATGAGAGGCTATAGGGATACATTTCCTTATATAAAAATTTTTTAGGATTCTTTTTGCCTGTTTCATGGTTGGGTTTTTTATTAATTCCAGTAAATGTTTTGGTAACTTATTTATATGATCTAGCCGCTAGATCGTTTTAGCCCTGTTTTTGGGCATTATAAAATACTTAAATTTATATTGAATTGTATATTCGCCATTAATTGTCAAGTCAGCGTAGCTTATTCGGGAACGGGTGGTCGCGGGAAATGAAAATACCTAGGATCAAGCCCCACCTACCCTATCTATTATCTTTTTTTTAAGTTTTTTTTTTAATTACCGAACAATCTCGCTGCTCGCTCACCCAGATATTTAATTATTTAATATAAATGAAAAATATCCATATATATAAGACGAAATTTGATATATATCATAGATATACGAGAGGTCACAAAACGCTTGTGATACCTGTGTCGCGACTCAGCAGAGTTAGCAACTCATTCGATGGTCTCAGTATTCGCCTATAGAATAAAATTACGCAATCCATACTAGACCAGTCTACATAGAAGTTTAAATTGAGTTTAAGAGATATACTTATACGTAAAGCATATTACAAAATTGAAGATTATTTGGATGATAAAAAAGCCTTAATTTGAACATCCTTTCAGCTTCATCCAAGACTGCGATTTAATGTAATTGAAAATGTTTGAAAGATTGTCCGCCGAGTTTCTTTCTGGTTCTTCTCAGTAAGAGCAACATTTGGAACCAGTTGTCGTTATGTTATATAGCCAATAGCCTTCCTCGATAAATGGATTATCTTACACTCAAAGAATTTTCAAATCGGTCCAGTAGTTCCTGATATTCAATCAAACAATTAGATGATAAAAAGCCTGGATTTGAAAATCCTTTCAGCTTCATCCAAGACTGCGATTTAATGTAATTGAAAATGTTTGAAAGATTTTCCGCCGAGTTTCTTTCTGGTTCTTCTCAGTAAGAGCAACATTTGGAACCAGTTGTAGCTTCATTAATTAATTGATCCTTGACGATTCAAAAGTGCTTGGAAGGGCTTATTTGAATAAAGATTATTGTGATTCGATTTGACCAGTGTCACCTAACTAACAGGCCGTGTAAATAGTTCATAAGTAAAGAACAGTATAGTGAAATGAGACAATGTCGTCAGATTATATATTAAAAATAATGGTTTTCCTGTCCTTATGTAACTGCACGTGAGTGTACATGTGACTGCTGATTATATCGTAAATAACTCGTTACACTTGTAACGTACCTACTTATAGAATTTATTACCAATTGCCTATTAGAGTTATATATTACGATTAATGCTAGCTCAGAGCATTATTGTCGCTTGATTAGAAAATCATCAATCAAATTCAAATTCAAAATATTCTTTATTCAAATAAACTAAAAAATAAAGGAAATATAACCATGTTTCTCTAGTTACACATGTAATTCTGTTGGAAGTTCTATGGAATAAATAAATAAAAAATGGCCGCACGCCTTTACGTAAATAAACATCATTTTTATATTATAACCTTCGAATAAATTTATTAAATCAAATCGAATCATTCTTTATTCAAATAAACTTGTAAAAAAGTGCTTTTGAATCGTCAGCTCTACTGTTGGTTCGGAAAGCTGTTCCTACTGAGAAGAGCCAGCAAGAAACTCGGCGGTTGCTCTTTTAAAAATATAATTCTTAATACTAGTTACATTTTAACAGCGACAGCTTAACAATGAAATGTAAAAGTAATAATAAAATTATTTCGCTATAATCCGCGATGAAGTAAAATAGAAAACATATATAATGCTAAATGTAGACATCGGTTATCATACCTGATAACCGATGGACAATCGGTTATCATACCTGATACATGCACGATTCATAAAAAACACATGCACAAACCTCCACCACCGCCACCACAATACACAAGCACTATATACGTTCACTATCACAAACTCAACAATCGTTTCGCCCCGCATCCGAAGCATCATCAGGAGATAGACTCCACGACCAAAATCGCAAAGCATTGGCTTTGCGATTTTGGTCGTGATTCGAAACGATTGTTGAGTTTGTGATAGTGAACGTATATAGTGCTTGTGTATCGTGGTGGCGGTGGTGGAGGTTTGTGCATGTGTTTTTTACGAATCCTGCGTGTATCAGGTATGATAACCGATAAGGATAACCGAACAGGATAACCGATTGTCCACTCTACATTTAGCATTAAATATATTTTCTATTTTACTTCATCGCGGATTATAGCAAAATAATTTTATTATTACTTTTGTATTATGGATCTCCGCAAAGTAACGCCTAATTCTATAAATTATTTAATGAAATGTAACTTTTTACATCACATTGTTCACCTATTTACAACATAATCCTACAATAATCATTACAATAAGTAATTTTATTGTGTATCTCTACATATACAAAAACCACAAGCTTAATTCTAAAATATTTAGTAGTACGAAAAACAAAGTGTAAAAACAATTCAAGATTAAATTAAGAAATTATGAAATAAGATCTAATAAAAACTAATTTATATTAATCTATAATATTATCTTTAATATGTAAATGAGTTAACCTTGTATGTATATACATCTTCGGAATCTCGGAAACGACTCCAATGATTTCCTGAAATTCAGCATGTGGGGGGTTTCGAGGAATAAAAATCGATCTAACAAGGTTTTATTTTTTAAAAAATCGTTTTATCCCTGATTGTGGGCTTTAAAATATACTAAAATTTACATTGAATATATAAAACAATATTTTTGCCGTAAATTATCATGTCAGCGTATGTTATTCGGTACGGGTGGTCGCGAGAAATGAAAATATCTAGGATCGAGCCCCACCTACCCTACTATTTTTTCTTGTTTTTTGAAGTTTCTTTTTTTTATTATGTAAAAACTTACTGAGTTACTATAATTATTTGGTGTATATATTAATTGGTATAAGATTCTATAATAAAATTCCGCAATCAATTTCAGCTTTGCCATTACATCAGTTTAAAAACACTGTTAAAAAGAGGCTGATACATACAGAAAGCCTACTATACTCTTGAAGATTATTTGGAAGATAAGAATGTGTGGATATAGCTCTCTTTGAACCTGTACAAGACAGTAACGACTTAATGTAAATAGTATTAAGAATTATATTTTTAAAAGAGCAACCGCCGAGTTTCTTGCTGGCTCTTCTCGGTAGGAACAGCTTTCCGAACCAGCAGTAGAGTTGACGATTCAAAAGCACTTGTTTACAAGTTTATTTGAATAAAGAATATTTTGAATTTGAATTTGAATTTGAATATTATAACAACTAGGTACTATAAGTGCAACTAACCATACAGACATTATTGCGGATATTTAAACATGTGTACATATGTTCTAACATAATATTAGATGTTGGTAACTACCCACGTTCTGTAGAAGCATGAAACGTAGTATGTAGGGTGTTTCGGGGGCCATCAATCGATATAGGTCTTGTTTAAAAACAACCCTTTTATCCCTGTTTTCAACCACTAAAAGACTGTTACAATATTATTAGAAAAGAAAGGTTAATTACGTTGTCACTGGCAAAGTTATTACCTCTTTGCAAACGAGTGGTCTGGTAAAGGGAAAATACCCCAGATCGAGTCGAGATACCAGTGCAATAGTTAATGTATAGAACCGGCTATACTCACGTCTTATTCTCAGTTCCCGCCGCGATAACGTCGTGTAAAGAGCTCATGAATAAGTGCCCCGGATGGGTTCGAAACTAGTCAGGCTAACCCGATAGAATAAGACGTGAGTATAGCCGGTACATTAACTATGAATACTACTCACGATAGTTTAAATTTAAAAATAACAGTGCAATTTTTCTTTTTCAAATTCATCTTTTTATATTTTCTAAATATATTCTAACTTCGGTCACCCAGGCAATATTAATATAGTCTTGTTAATTTTCCGCTCCTACCAGTGGAATAAGCCCAACATAATCCTGATTTGCGTAATTATATAATTTCGCACGTGGCTTTGCTCACGTGTTGTTTACGTCACGTTGGGGGTTCGACGTGTTTACCAAGGTTATGTCTGCATAGGGCATCTACAGACGTTTCAACGTTTATCTTGCAGCTAGTTGCGCCCTCCGATTTTATCCGCGTTTTTGAATGTAAAAAGTAATAGTTACCTATAAGTAATCAACATTTTCGTTCTCTCTCTGTTGTGAGTAATGCAATAATGGTATCCGGTTGAATAGAATAGTACCACCCTCATTTCTTACCGAGGTGTCGTAAAAGGCCAATAAGGTAAGACGAACCGCCGTGTGGTATCCGGCTGAGTAAAATAGACCAACCTCATTTCTTACCGAGGTGTCGTAAAAGGCGACTAAGGTAAGTCGACCCGCCGTGTGGTATCCGGCTGAGTAGAATAGACCAACCTCATTTCTTACCGAGGAGTCGTAAAATACGACTAAGGTAAGTTGACGTCAGGCAGGCAGACCGGTCGTAAAAACGCAGCCAAATCATGGTACAGCATGTTTATAACATGTGCCGACCCCACTTAGAGTGGGATATATATATATAGGATATATATATATGAGTAATGCAATACTGCTAGCTAGCTGTAAGAATACTGCTACACTAACTGTTGTAATCAAATCAAATCAAAATATCTTTATTCAAATAAGCTCTTTCAAGAACTTTTGAATCGTCAAGGGTACGATTCGGTAGGGGATTGTCGGGAGTAAATTTTTTGTCCCGTACATATAAGGAATGTTAGTAAAAGCGGTTCTAAAACAAAATATTTGTGCGCTCACCATCCACAATTGACTGTAAAAAGTATTAAGAGTAACATCATATTGGTAATTCAAAGTGACATCTTTCAGAAATAATGTAAGCTTCCTCTTAGCCCTTTAAACGAGTCCTTCTTGTATAAATGTCATTTAAAAAAAAGTTGGTTATCCCTGTTTTTAAACACTGAAAAACTACTACAATATTATTATAATTACGATGTCACTTGTAAAGCCTTAATGGCTCAGTTGGAATAAGGTGATCTTAAGTTAAAACTACCCGGATCGCGTCCAGAAAACACCAGTACGATTTTCCTTTTTTTCAAGTTGCATCTTATTTATACCTTCAAAAAGTACCGAGCAAAGCTCGGTCACCAAGGTACTATATTATAGTTTATAGTCACCCAAGTATATTTATACAAAGTGGTACCGACGTTACGAAATGAAAAAAATCCTCTAATCACTTAAACGTATAAGATAACTTTGGCATAATTCATTCTTATTAAATATCGATTAAAAAACGTGTTTCAGAACATAATATATATTATTCAATTGAGATCTGTCTTTCTTATTAATGACCTGCCGAGGCGCGCTTATTCAAGAAACAGGAGAAAATAACATTATAGTTTTGTCTACTTCGCACTTGTCCACACACTTAAGTCTCTTGGTCAAGAGCAAGCATTACATACGAAATGAAATAGAATGCGGTACGGTCATTCACCCTTCTATATCATGAATCGTAAAATAATTGAAAACGTAAAATATTTTGGGTATATTACTTAACTAAATTAACAGAAATTAACGAGACGGGCGTAGACATCCGAAGCGCAGTTTTTACTTTTGCAGTGGTTTCGTTGCCATTGTTTAAGTGCATTTGTATTTTATTTTATTTTGTATAATCTACTGCTTACATAAATTATATATTAAAAAAACTTAATCTATTAATAAGGCCAAACTGATTATATAATTTTTCATAAAATAAATTTTGCTTCACAGAATTTAGTAAAAAATGAACGAAAGCTGCAATAACGACGTTATGTGCGTGTTTGTGTATTGTGCGTGCGAGAGTGCGTGCGTGCGTGCATGCGTGCGAGTGTGTCTAAGTGTGTTGTGTTTAATTGTTCCTATAATTTACCCACCCTGTATATGCTATAAAGAGGAGATCCTTAAAAGGACCTCAGCTATATATAGCTAACAAAACATCTAACAAAGGATCTGAATTCAGCCTTATGCATACTCGGAAGCGTGTTATTATGTAAAAGCATTTCATGAATGAATGCAACATTCGCCATTATACAGAGGCGAGTAAACACGTTTGACCTATTATTTTCAGTGAACTAACAATAAATCAGAATGCGTTACGTAAGACTTTTTCGTCTAAAATCCTTCTGTGTTTAAGGATCATGGTCTTCGACTAGAGCGAGTTGCCACTAATTTATTTAATTTTGAATTAATTTCTTATAAACAAATAACTCAGTTGAATATATAATTAAGAAGTTATATTTAAGATAATTAAACAAAATGCATGAAAACCAAAATATTATAAATACGAAAGTTTGTGAGTATGGATGTATGTTTGTTACTCTTTCACGTAACTATTATTAAGAATTGTATTTTTAAAAGAGCAACCGCCGAGTTTCTTGCTGGCTCTTCTCGGTAGGAACAGCTTTTAGAACCAGCAGTAGAGTTGACGATTCAAAAGCACTTTTTTACAAGTTTATTTGAATAAAGAATATTTTTAATTTGAATTATTACTTATACAACGAAATAACATGTAGGCTATAGAAATCCTGTTAATTCTACAGGAATAGAATCGCATACAAAAGCGCCATCTATTATTACGACAACAGTCCATGCAAAAGAAGTTGCGGGTAAAAGCTAGTTTTCTAAAAACTACAAGAAATATCAATCATCACATACCTTATACATGCAGGACACCACACGTATCACGAAACGCCGCCAACACCAACACTCCACACAACCACTACACACACTCACTACCACAATTTCTGAGATCGTTTCGCCCCGAAACTGAAGCACTATATCAGGAGGATAGGCTCCACGAACAAAATCCTAATGCTGTAATTTTTTTTGTGATACTTTGGTTTCGTAGAGATTGTAGTAGTGAGTGCGTGTAGTGCTTGTATGTAGTGTTGATGTTAGCGGCGTTTTGTGATATGTGTGGTGACTTGTCCTGCAAATTGAAATTCAAATTCAAAATATTCTTTATTCAAGTAGACTGTTTACAGTAGTTTTGAATCGTCAAATGTTTTAAAGAAGCTACCACTGATTCGGAAGTGTGCTCTAACCGAGAAGAACCAGCAAAATACTCGGCGGATGATTTTGTCAACAAAATAATTACAATTTGATGGTTACAAGTTAATCGTTGCAGCTAAGTGCGTAGCTGACTGCAGTTAAGATATGCTACTATCACTCAAATAATCCTCGATTGTATATTATGCATGTATAAGGTACCTATATGATTGTTGTCTGCTTCATACACTTAGTAAGTAACGGCCTGTTACTATCCCACTGCTGGGCATAGGCCTCCTCTCTCCATTTTTGGAGAGAAGGGTTGGAGCTAAGACCTACCACGCTGCTCCAATGCGGATTGGTAGGTTACACATATCCCTACAATTTTCTAGAGATATGCAGGTTTCCTCACGATGTTTTCCGTCACCGAAAAGCGTGTGATAAATTGCAATTATCAATTAGATACATAAGTTTTAATAGAAAAACTCATTGGTGTCTGCCGGGGTTTGAACCCATGATCGTCTCTAGAGATTCACACGGTCGCACCGCTAGGCCATCACAGCTTACACACTCATACACTTAGATTACATAATTTATAGAATTAGGCGCTACTTTGCGGAGGTCCATAATTCGCATCGCAAAGGGCTTTGCGAATTTGTCGTGGGGTCTATCTCCTGACGATGCTTCGGTTTCGGGGCGAAACAATTGTTGAGATTGTGGTTGTGAATGTGTGCAGTGCTCATGTATTGTTGCATTATCGGTGTCGGGTAGTGCATGAGTTCTTACAAATTCTGCATGTATCAGGTATAAGAACAAATAGTACACTCTACATTTAGCATTACATATTCTTTAATCGCGGATTATAGCAAAATAATATTCTCATTACTTTTTTTTTGACTTAGCATTACATATATTCTTAACAAACGCAGATAAATAATTTAATTGTTACTTTTGTGAAAAAATATCCAGTGCTCAACCCTCGTACCAACCCATAATGTATTTACATCATTCGGCGACTTAATTCCAAATAAGGTCATTGTGTTTTCTAAATTTATGTTCACGTGATATTTATTAAGTAAGAATTTAAAGTGATTTTTTTATAAACACAAGTTAACTCGTCTGTCACAAAGATTGCTCACATTAAAACGGATCACGTGTTATTATAATTCTTGGCCGCCATTTTGAATACACGTGATGATAAGTTGTTTTTACATAATCGTGAACCGTGAAATTTTTTAATCGTGTTGTTTAAAATGAGGTGTAGAATACTAAAGTAAATTCATAAAGGAATAAAGATTCAATTCCATTTTTTTTTCTTTTTATACATATATTTAGAAAAGAGAAATTAAAAAAAGCACATGTATAAAGGCGGACTTATCCCTAAAAGGGATTTCTTCCAGTAAACCTTTGAGTAATAGAAGGAAAAGGACAAGAATTGAAGAAGAAAGAGAGTACGGGTCATATAGAGAAAAGGAAAGAGTTTATATAAATTTAACTATTTAATCTATTTATAAATCCATTACCTTTTATCAGGAAAATACATTATGGGTTTTGGCGTGATAACCGGCACCACGGTAAGAAATGAAGGTGGTCTATTCTACTCATCCGGATACCACATGGCGGGTCGACTTAACTTAGTCGCCTTTTAAAGACATCTCTGTAAGTATTGAGGGTGGTCTATTTTACTAAACCGGATACCACACGGCAGGTCAACTTACCTTAGACGCCTTTTACGACAGCACGGTAAGGAATGTGGGTGGTCAATTCTACTCAGTCGGATACCACGCGACGGGTCAACATACCTTCGTCGCCTTTTACAACACCTCGATATGAAAGAGAGTGGTCTATTCTGGTCAGCCGGATACCACACAGCGGGTCAACTTACCTTAGTCGCCTTTTACAACACCTCCCTAGGTAAGAAATGAGCGTGGTCGATTCTACTCAGCCGGATACCACACGACGGGTCAACTTACCTTTGCTTTTACGACACCTCCCTAGGTAAGAAATGATTGTGGTCTGCTCAACACAGCCGGATACCACACAGCAGGTCAAGTTACCTTCATCGCCTTTTACAACACCTCCCTAGGTAAGAAATGATTGTGGTCTGCTCAACACAGCCGGATACCACACAGCAGGTCAAGTTACCTTCATCGCCTTTTACAACACCTCCCTAGGTAAGAAATGATTGTGGTCTGCTCAACACAGCCGGATACCACACGGCGGGTCAACATGCCTTAGTCGCTTTTTACGACATCTCGGTAAGAAATGAGGGTGGTCTATTTTATAATATTTTGCGGGTTTTCCCTTATAAATTATATAATACAATTATGTTACGCGTTATCGCAGTATTATGCGATAATCAACTTCAAATTCTGGGATTCTCAGTTGATAAACAGATAAATTATTAAAATTCTTACGAAATCGTCCACTTATCACAACAGGTGTCTTGTTTGCGAACGAAAATGGCAAAATTATAATAAGTAGGTATTATTAAGTTACTAGCGGCCTGCCCCTGCTTCGCACGGGTATAAAATATATATCCCAGTCAGTGTAAAGAAAATAATTAAAATCGATCCAGTAGTTTTCATTTATTCATTACTGCCAGTGGCCCGCAAGCGTTAAATTTGGAGAAAAACAATTTCCTTTCCCTATACCAAGAAGATTTCCTGCTATTTTTCGTAAAAAGTAAATGAAAAAAACTGCTATTGTGGGTTATCCATAAGAGATAGACATATACCATCGCGGACTTTTCTGTAGACCTTTTCATGGTTTACAAATACTTAGTACATCATTTTGATAAATCTCGTAGGGTTTAGCCTGCGTTTGCAATATAAGCGGAAAAAAATGTAATTATTTACAGTAACCTCAAAAATTACAGTATTTCTCTACTTCGTATTAAATGTTATTATACGTACAAACCTTCCTTTTGAATCACTCTATCTATTAAAAAAAACCGCATCAAAATCGGTTGCGTAGTTTTAAAGTTTTATGCGTACATACGATATATGTGACTTTGTTTTATAATATGTAGTGATTACGTATTTCATGGTTTTTTTTTTATAATACGCCGTTTGGTATACCGTTAAATAGAATAGTACCACCCTCATTTCTTACTGAGGTGTCGTAAAATACGACTAAGGTAAGTTCACGTCAGGGAGGCGGCCGGTCGTAAAAACGCAGCCAAATCATGTGACAGCATATTTATAACATGTTGTGCCGACCCCATTTAGAGTGGATAAGGCCAGGACGTTTATGACTTAGAATTGGTGATACTCGCGATTCCTTTAATGCCAAAAATCCTCAATAATTCAAAATAGTTTTTCCCTATTTCTGAAAGAAAAACTGATTTTTTATACAATATTTTGACTGGCCTGTTGGCGTAGTTGCCAGTGACTATGCCATCAGCTTGGGGGGTCGCGGGTTTGATCCCGCTGAGGACTAACATTTTCTTAATACCATCTTTTGGTTTTTCGAATCTGGATTTAAGTATTTATCTACCTATACTAATATTATAAAGATGAAAAATTTGTTGTAATAAAAAGGGTGGTCTATTCTACTCACTGGATACCACACGGCGGATCAACTTACCTTAGTCGTATTTTAAGACACCTCCGTTATAATTTAGAGTGGTCTATTCTACTTAACCGGATACCACACTGTGGGTCGACTTACCTAAGTCGCCTTTTACGACACCTCCTTAAGAAATGAGTGTTGTCTATTCTACTCATCCGGATACCACACGGCAGGTCGACTTACTTACTTACTTATTTGACTGAACCATGAGAAAAACTCGGCGGTCAATCTTTTAAACATTACAAATTAAATAATAGACTAAGGTAAGTCAACCCGCCGTGAGGTATCCGGCTGAGTAGGATAGCCCACACTCACTTCTTACTGAAGTGTCGTAGAATGACTAAAGTAAGTTGACTCGCCGTGTGGTATCCGGCTTAGTAGAATAGACCACCCTCTTTCTGACAGAGGTGTTGTTAAATACGACTAAGGTAAGTTGTCATCAGGCGTCTATTTTACTCACCCGGATACCACATGGTGGTACAACTTACCTTAGTCGCCTTTTACGACACCTCGGTAAGAAAGAGGGTGGTCTATTCTACTTAACCGGATACTACACGGCATAGTATCAACAGTTCTTAATATAAAAAGTATATAGACCGCCATTAAATGATTTGCCAATATATCACAATTATGGCAACAATCGAACGCGAAACATAAAAGAAACGTGTGTTTGGGTAACATTTTGCAAATCCATTGGCCAATTGCGCCGCAATACTGCACTGGTGTTACCTCACACCGCCTTAACACGTTTTACTTTGCTAATTTTATTGGTGTTAAGTAATTACTGATAAGGGGTTTATAGTTCAAGTGTTTGGCGGCCATGTTTGAAATGTGACCCGAATTTGTTTTAAATAAATAAATAAATATATGGGACACACACGTCCGTCCCCAAAGTAAGTAACTTAATACTTGTGTTATGGGTGACAGATAACTGGTGAATATATACTTATATATTTTTTAAATACATACTTAAATACAAATATACACCCAGGCTCAAAGACCAACAAGTTCATTTATAGAAAATGTTGGCACTCGGCGGGAATCGAACCCGCGACCCGCGGAGCTGAAGGCAGGGTCACTACCCACTGCTCCAACGGGCCAGTTATTTCAATTTTATTTAAACTGTGTAAGTGTGTAAGGGTGTAGGTGTAAAAGTGTGTAAGGGTGTATTATATGTATTACTGTGGTATCCGGCTGAATTGAATAATACCACCCTCAATACTTATTGAGGTGTCGTAAGAGGCGACTAAGGTAAGTCGAACCGCTGTGTGGTATCTAGCTGAGTAGAATAGACCACTCTCATTTCTTACCAAGGTGTCGTAAGAGGCGACTAAGATAAGTCAACCCGCCGTGTGGTGTTCGGCTGAGTAGAATAGACCATCCTCATTCCTTACCTAGGTGTCGTAAAATACGGCTAAGGTAAGTTCACGTCAGGCAGTCGGCCGGTCGTAAAATACGAAACCAAACTATGTGAAACATGTTCTAAAATGTTGTGCCGACCCCACTTAGAACGGGATAAGGGCAGGAGAATTAATTAACAATCATGCCAGGCAGGATTGGAGTGATCTGTAAAGTACAGATTACAATTAAAGTAAAAATTAGATGTAAAGAGAATCCAAAGAACAAAAACACCTACGAATATATAAAAAAAATAATGGCAAATTCTTTCTAGTAAGTAAGTAAGTAACGGCCTGTTACTATCCAACTGCTGAACATAGGCCTCCTCTCTCAATTTTTTTTTTTTTTTGGAGAGAAGGGTTGGAGCTATGACCTATCACGCTGCTCCAATGCGGATCGGTAGGTTACACATATCCCCAGAATTCTCTAGAGATATGCAGGTTTCCTCACGATGTTTTCCTTCACCGAAAAGCGAAATTCTTTTTTCTTCACCGAAATTCTTTCTAAGACTAATTATTTTTTTCTATTAATTATCTTGTGTTTTAACATCAACTTTTAATTTTACACTATACTAGCAATTACCAGCGGCTCCGCCCGCGTGGAAAGATTAAAACCGTAATATAGTATTTATATAACCATAAAAATGGTTAAACTGGGTTAACCTTAAAAGCTAGGCACATGCTGTCGCGGACTTTTATTTAGAACTTCTAGAGAACAATATTGTATTACATGATTGTTGAATAACTTTCACCGTTTACTTAGCCCAAGGAAATCATTAAATGTTGCCATTTACGTGATATTATTGATTGCTGCTTTTTTCCTATTCATCTTAGCGTGATGTTATATAGTCTATAGCCTTCCTCCATAAAAAGACTATCTTACATTCAGTCCTGTAGTTACTGAGATTAGTGCGTTCAAACAATCAAACAACAAACAAACTCTTCAGCTTTATATATTATTATGCATAAAGCATCTAATTCCAGTGAAACAACCTCTATATTAATCTGTTGAAATTAAATATAAAGTTGTAATATTTATTAAACGTCATGATTAAACGGTGATAACTTTACAGTGGCTGTCATAATGCCCGTCTTGGCGTAATTAATCGCATCTTCTGGAACAATTACTGAATCGATTACAAACATTCGATAGTTTGACCGAACATTTCGACAGTTTGTTACAAAAATTATAGACATCCTAACTAGATACGAAACTGTTGCAGCATAGAATTTATGTATTTAAAATATATAAAGCACTTTTACATTAGACAATTGGGTCGCAAATATTTCTATTTATCTTCTTCCATTCGTGTGTGTAATTCTCTAAAGGAGCTTTAGGCACTTATATTTATTTATTTAAGAAGGCCTTCAACAATATAAACACCATATATAGCTACAAATACGCAATATACAAGGATTATTAAATTAAGTGCTATATTAATTATAGATGGCAAAAGCATGCACAGATTGTCAACAACTATCAAGAACTATATTAAGATAAAGTGACAATTTTCATAAACAACAAACGTAATAAATTTGAGAAAAAAAGAAATATCTTCATAAAAATACAATAAAGTGGCAAAACAAGAAAAACTTGAAAATTATAATTAAATACATAACATACATACTACACAATTGTCTCTTTGGATTACTATATTTTTAATTTGCTCTGTCCACTTGTATTTATGTCAATTCTTATCGTTTATTTGGCTGGTAGTAATTCTGGCTTCCCATCGCAGGGTAATTTTTTTAAACAAATTGTTGTTTCCTTAAATCTGGATGTATAGTATTTATTAAAATTGTATATGTTTATTTACCAGTTGTCTGTAACCTATAACACAAGTAATAAGTTACTTACTTTGGGGACGGGCGACTGTGTGTAAGTGTCCTGTATATTTATTTTTTATAATATATGCTTATTTAGTATTTGTCTGTCTATAACATAATATTAAGTTATTCAATTTGCGGACGGACGACCGTGTTTATTATCGTACATATATATTTTATATTATATTCATAGATATAAATTTATATCAATACTACCCTAAGTCGCTACCCAAAACACTTTAGAACCTCAATGCTCATTAGTTTTTTCAAGCCATAGCCAATTTGAACTGTATGTATTAATAACAGCATCAGATTACGCCGTTTAATTGAATATAACATGACTTTACGAAAAAATGAATTTCCATTACAAAAAGTCTTCAATTACTTTTTCTAACTTCAGCATTGTACTATGATAACAATACGTAATCTGTTTAATACTAATTTATAGTATTGAACAATGAATTAAAGTTTAATATTTATTTTTGCATCATTCAGTTAAGAAATTTTAAGTAAATACCGGCAAATTGATTTCATTTAGTAATTAAAGCGATTAAAGGGAAAGACGACATCGCTTTAAAAAGATCTAAAACTAATTTCTAAGAATTCATTTATTCATTTTTTTATTTGAGAGTATTCGTTCATTCATTTTGTTCAACAAAGTATGTATAAGCTCCTTTATAGAAATGAATTTCTTCGCTCACAACAATTCTATTCAAAATATTTATTCTATTGAATTCCATTATCATGTTATCGAATAATAATGTACTATTATTAATACTTTATAATAATACTAGTATTAATACTATATAATAATACTACTACTTTTACCCGCGACTTCGTACGCGTGGACTGTTGTTGTATGATAGGTCGATAATAGACGCTCAATGTCATCCTAATTCTGTAGAATTAACAGGATTTCTATAGCCTATATGTTATTCTGGAAAAAGAATAACGAACATACATCCATACTCACAAACTTTCGCATAGCCGTGGTGGTAAACCAGTTAGAGGGGGATAGTTTGCGAGTTCAAACCTTTTGGCATTATTGAGTTGAGTTGAGTTGATTTGGAACTATTTTATTATATTACTCTTATAAATACTTTATAAATATAACAGTTTTTATCATCCATCAACAAGAATTATATGTAAGTTATATAATAAAATTTCACCCAAAAGGCTAAGCAAGCGATACATTGTCTATTTTTATTTATAATAACTAGGCAATAAATGTAACAATCAAATTGTTATCTACATAAGCAATCGCGGCTTATACCACAATAACTCATTATGTTTTTGTATAGTGAATCTCCGTGAACTAACGCCTAATTCTATAATCTATTTATACAAATTTACACGTGAAGATTTAATCGCGTACGCCTGTTTAAGCACATTACGCACGAAGGAGTGTGAGTTTTGGTATAATTAAAATTTATTTAAAGATCATTAAATTTATGTCTATAAAATTTGTACTATAAAAAATACAATTATAAAAAATATTTATTGATGACTTTTGTCCTGCAAATTTCAGAAACAAAATAGTTTGTTATTTGTTTGGTACTAAATCCGATAGTTAAATAAAACATTAAATATTGAGGGATAAGGCTTGAATAAGGAATATGAATTTCGAAATTGTTTTGAGTATATATAATTTCATTAAAAAATATTTCTCAATCTAAAATTCCGCTAAAAGACTCCATTTCCCACATATTTAATCGTTTTATGAGCACTGGACGTTTGCTATAAATTATAAAACAATAATTGTATATGATATTTTCATATTAAATCAATTACCCGAGGTCTGCTGGTATAGCTTTATTTAAAAACAGATAGCGTCGTATATTACTACTACAGAATGACAAGCAGAAACGTTTTATTTCCGCTTAAGGTCAAGGCAGATTATATACAGCCTTAATACGATGACACAAACTTAATACGCGTACAAATTGATGACGATATACACGATAGTATACGATGGAGGTCACGGGTTCAAACTTGGGCAGACGCCAATGAGTTTTTCTGTTAAAACTTATGTCAAATTGATAATTGCAATTTATCACACGCTTTTCGGTGAAGGAAAACATCGTGAGGAAACCTATATATCTTTAGAGAATTCTGGAGATATGTGTAACCTACCAATCCGCATTGGAGCAGCGTGTTAGGTCTTAGCTCCAGTCCTCCAAAAACGGAGACAAGAGGCCTTTTCTCAGTCTAGGGGTTAGTAACAGTCCGCTACTTACTTTTACTATTTTTATACACAATAGTATAATATCAAGGTAATTGTCCTCAAACAATCAAATATCTTAATGATCTAACGCTTATTTCTAAGAATTAAACGATCAATGACTCATTCATTGTTCATTCAACATTTTCAATTCATTCACGTTATGTACAACCTCCTTAACACTGAATCGATTTCGTACACCGATCGAGTCGGCATTTTACTCGATTTACGATACAGATGTCGCAACGACCGGAAAGTGAGTTCCAAGGACAATATTAATGGCTTTAAAAGTATAGCGTAACAGTGTGCAATACAAATACCACGGTTGAATACCCCCCATTACGAAAGTTTGCTCGTAATCGTGAAGGCCGATTGCAGTTATAATTACGAACTTCGTAAACTTATAAGCGTATGTGTCAAAATGGTTACATGCAAGTGTTACGTTGGAGTGTAGCCAACGCATAGATCGGCAAGGTTTTAATTGAAAGTTGGTACACGTGCGAGAGAAGGCCCTTTATGTTTTTTAATTTAACAAAAGTAATAATAAAATTATTTTGCTAATCCGTGATAAAGTAAAATTAAAGATATATATAATGCTAATGTAGAGTCAACATTTACTCACTCTACTACATTTCTACTCTACATTTAGCATTATATATAATATCTGGGTGGCCGAGCTTCGCTCGGAAATTTTTTACAAGAAAAAAAATTAAAAAAAAAGAAAAAACAATTATTTCGTTGGGGATCGATCCTTGGCATTCACATTTCTTGAGGCTGCCCGTTATCCGAATAAGCTACGTCGACTTGACAGCTAATGGCGAAAATTCAATTCAATATAAATGTTAGTGTTTTTAATGCCTAAAAACAGGGATAAAACAATATTTTTTTTACATAAAACCTAGCTAGATCAATTTTTCTCCCCCAAAACCTCCTACATGCTGAATTTCGGGAAAATCGTTGGAGCCGTTTCCGAGATTCAGAATATATATATATATATATATATATATATATATATATATATATATATATATATATATATATATATATATATATATATACATATATATATATATATATACAAGATTAACTCATTTAAATATAAAGATTTTCTATTTTACTTCATCGCGGGTTATAGCAATTTAATTTTATTATTACTTTTTTATTATGGATCTCCGCAATGTAACGTCTAATTTTATAAAATTCTAAAATTTAGATTGAATATATATATCACTATTTATGCCGTTAATTGTCAGCATGCTTATTCGGGGAACAGGTGGTCGCGAGAAATGAAAATACCCAGGATCGAGCCCCACCTACACAATTTTTTAAGTTTCTTTTTTTATTTTGTAAAAACTTACCGAGCAAGGCTCTGTCAAGCAGGTACTAGATAATAACGCATCCGACCAAATGTTGGTAAGTAACGGCCTGTTACTATCCCACTGCTGGGCATAGGCCTCTTCTCTCCGTTTTTTTTTTGGAGAGAAGGATTGGAGTTAAGACCTACCACGCTGCTCCAATGCGGATTGGTAGGTTACACATATCCCCAGAATTCTCTAGAGATATGCAGGTTTCCTCACGATGTTTTCCTTCACCGAAAAGCGTGTGATAAATTGCAATTATCAATTAGACACATAAGTTTTACTAGAAAACTCATTGGTGCCTGCCCGGGGTTTGAACCCTAGACCTCCTCGAAAGAGGCGCACGGTGATACCACTGGGCTACCACAGCTTCAAAATTCAAATGTTGGTAGCCAAAGGCAAAAGATGTCACACTCGCAGCAATAAAGTCCATGTCGCTACACTTACCTGATAATGGGGACATAAATGCACGAAATATTCGCAACTTGTATAATAGTGACGAAATAGTTCCGCAGATATGTCAACACGGCGTTACCTCACGCTTGCTAAATATACTTATAAATGGTATTGTATATGCGACCTGTTTCGATGAAATCTCAGGTACAATATAATAATAAATAATAATAAATAAATAAATAAATATATGGGACACTTACACACACGGTCGTTCGTCCCCAAAGTCTTAATACTTGTGTTATGGGTGACAGACAACTGGTGAATATATACTTATATATTTTTAAATACATACTTAAATACAAATATACACCCAGGCTCAAAGGCCAACAAATTCATTTATAGAAAATGTTAGCCCTCGGCGGGAATCGAACCCGCGACCCGCGGAGCTGAAGGCAGGGTCACTACCCACTGCTCCAACGGGCCAATCATAAATAAATATATGGGACACTTATGTCCCATATATAAACATATGTATATATATTTATACAGCATATATAATACTTTTGATTTATCGTTTGGTATCCGGCTGTGTATATTATACCACCCTCATTTCTTACTGAAGTGTCGTAAAACTGGACTAAGGTAAGTTGACCCTCCGTATGGTATCCGGTTGAGTAGAATAGACTCTTTCTTACCGAGGTGTCGTAAAATACGACTAAGGTAAGTAGATGTCAGGCAGGCGGCCGATCGTAAAATATAATTACTGTAATGTAATCAAAGTTGTATGTATCACTTAAAAGTTAGCTAAAAAAAATCTTTTAACGATATTTTATAAATAACTTGTTTATAAACAAAATTAGTTTTTTTATTACAGTTAAAACTCGTAAGCGTTATACTTTTTACGCAATAATTTAAAGATTCACATTTATAAAGTAACAGAAATTTGCCAAATTAAACGCTCAAAGCTTAATTGAATTAAAGATTTCGATGTCAAGAAATACATATATTTTTGACTTTGATATAATGCCATAGTGTATCCGGTTGAGTAGAATAGACACCTTCATTACTTACCTAGGTATCGTAAACGACGACTAAGGTACGAATAAGTTGAACCACCGTGTTGTATCCAGTTGAGTAGAATAGACATGATAAAACTATTTTGCTATAATCCGCCTTTGTTTAGAATTTATGTAATGCATTGTGACTTTGTCCTGGAGCCTATATCCTAGTGATGCTTTGGTTACGGGGTGAAACGATCTTAGATGTTGTAGTGAATGTGTGTAGTGCTTGGGAATGGGTTGGCATGTATAAGCTTTGTGAACGTTCTGTGCTTTCTGCACTTACCGTTACATAGATTTTCTTAACAAGAACGGAAAATTCAAAGTATGTTATATTTTCAAGGCAAATCCGCTTAAGTAATATCACGAAAGTTTGTTAGTTGTTTTTTTCGCCTTTCTCTTTTATGGAACACTAACTCACTATACTATTTTTTATGGGATTCCTTCTCTTAAAAGGGTTGTCAGAAAGAGATCATCGCTTAATGATAAGACCGCCCTTTGCACGCTTTACATTATTATTATATTCAATGTTTTCTGTTATTTGTTTTTCTGTTTTCATTTATAGTGTAATTTTGTGCAATAAAGATGTTTATCTATCTAATATTAATGAAATTTAAGTCTATTTTTTTCAATACATTTAATACATAGATAATAATAGAAAAATCACACCTTTATTCCGCGAACGGGTTGTAGACCTTCTGAGATATTTCGACACAGAGTTAGTTGACCTGTTGCAATTCGCACTGTAGGCTGTAGGCGTGTACATTAGACGAGTTTAATTCGCGGTTATTATACAATTATTATTATACAAATATTTTGACCGATAAATGTTATAAACCTTACAAAAAAGCGTTAACAAATCATTGTTATTAGTTTTTGTATATAAGCAGTGGTAGCCCAGCGGTAACGTGCGACTCTTTCGAGGAGGTCACGGGTTCAAACACCAATGAGTTTTTCTATTAAAACTTATATGTCTAATTGATAATTGTAATTTATCACACGCTTTTCGGTCAAGGAAAACATCGTGAGGAAACCTGCTATCTCTAGAGAATTCTGGAGATATGTGTAACCTACCAATCCGCATTGGAGCAGCGTGATAGGTCTTAGCTCCAATCCTTCTCTTCAAAAAACGGAGAGAAGAGGCCTATTCTCAGCAGTGGGATAGTAACAGGCCGCTACTTACTTACTTAGTTTTGTATAACCGACTAGTCTGTCACAGTGTCCCACAATTTTTTTCCCGAATTGAAATTTCCCAAAAAGTAGTGTTCGTAAGTAAATTTTAAGATGTTTTTGTATAACTTTTACCGTTTACTTAGCGTACGCAGGAATCTCAATTGCGCAATATTTTTTATTGCTGCTCCTCTCTTATTCATCTTAGCGTGATGTTATTTAGCTTATAACCTTCCTCGATACATGGACTATCTTATACTGAAAGACTTTTTCAAATCGGTCCAGTAGTTCCTGATATTAGCGCGTTCAAACAATCAAGCAAACAAACTCTTCAGCTTTATGTATATTTGTATAGATTCAAAATTTTCAAAACTTTGGGCAGAGCAACGTCATTATACGTCAAATATAATAATCGCTAATTCAACATTTATACAGGTCAGCAAAAAAATGTCCTTAAACTTACACTCTAACTTACACTAAGAATTTTTCAAATCGGTCTAGTTCCTGAGATTAGCGCGTTGAATCAATCAAACAAACTCTTCAGCTTTATATATTAGTATAAGTAAGTAAGTAACGGCCTGTTACTATCCCACTGCTGGGCATAGGCCTCTTCTCTCCGTCTCTTTTGTCTCTGATTTTTGGAGAGAAGGATTGGAGCTAAGACCTACCACGCTGCTCCTATGCGGATTGGTAGGTTACACATATCCCCAGAATTCTCTAGAGATATGCAGGTTTCCTCACGATGTTTTCCTTCACCGAAAAGCGTGTGATAAATTGCAATTATCAATTAGACACATAAGTTTTACTAGAAAACTCATTGGTGCCTGCCCGGGGTTTGAACCCGTGACCTCCTCGAAAGAGGCGCACAGTGTTACCGCTGGGCTACCACAGCTTATATATTAGTATGGATAGGGTAAAATGCGATATTCATAAAACCATGAAAACTAAATATGCAAGGTTAAAGAATTGTTTTTATAATTTTATTGGTGCCAGTATTGTCTCAGCACATAATTTCTTGCGACACCTACTTTGATAAGGCGTGCTAAGGTACTTGAAGGTCTGCAAGATAATTTGGTATATCCACAAAAAAAATTGATGATGGCATTGTATATATGTTAAATTACATTGAAATTTTCAAAACTATCATTTTTGATAATTTTTTACTTGTTACTTGTTGTATCGGGCTGAGTAGAATAGACTATGCACGAGCAAGGAATGATCCTTACCGAAGTGTCGTAAAAGGCGACTAAGGTAAGTTGACCCTGGTTGAGTATAATAGACCACCCTCTTTCTTACCGACGTGTCGCAAAATATGACATGGTAAGTTGACGTCAGGCTGGCGGCTGGTCGTAAAATACGAGAACAAATCATGTGACAACATATTTAAAACATATTGTGCCTACTCCACTTAGAGCGGGATAAGGGCAGGAGAAATGAATTCTACTTACATTATAAACAAAATAGCTAACCGATCGCTGTTTTCAGACATTGAAAAACTGCTATAATATTATTAGAAAACAATTGTTAATTACGCTGTCACTTGCAAAGTTATTATAATAACTCAGTTGGGAACTGATAAACTCAAAAATCGGATGTACACCGGATCGAATCCTAGATATAACAATTCCTTTTTTTCATATTGCATATATTTTTATTTCTTAACCCCTCAAAAGTTTAGTGGGCACCGTGTTCACAAATTTAATTTTGTAAAATCAAAATGTTTTTATTACCAACAATAAATGTAAGTTATTACTTATAAAATGACTAGTTTTTACCCGCAACTTCGTTTGCGTGTGGACTGTTGTAGCATAGGTTGATAGTAGATGGCGCTTTTCAATGTCGTCCTATTCCTGTAGAATTAACAGGATTTCTATAGTCTATATGTTACCCAGGTCTATAAGGGGTAATAGTGCCAAATTTCATCGATATTGATTCAGTGAATTCGCCGTGAAAGAGTAACAAACATACAACTATACTCACAAACTTTCGCGTTAAAAATAGTTTTAAATAAAAGTCCGCGACAGCATACGAGTATATCTACCTTTATGCGGAAGCCACTGTGACTAAAATTGTGAACCATAAATTTAATTAAATTTGATATTATATTACAATGCACATTTTAAATATACTAAAAATTTTTTAATTTTAAAATTAAATTAAAATTAAATTTTTTTTAGTATATTTAAAAAACTGTTATCAAAATAAATAGATCTGTCGCTTTAAGCATTTCATGTAGATAAACTTTGTCTTTCACACTAAGTAATTTGGCCGAATAGTTAAAAAGTTATCATGATATGATTGACTTGAATAGAGCGCCATAGAGCGGCACATAGGCGAGAGGCGGAGGCGGTGGTGAAGGGATAATGCAATTTTTTACTATTAAATAATAAAAAATTATGTCTGTCATGAAACTTAATGCGAGCGAAGCTGCGGGCAGCTACTAATTCAATAAAAAACACATTTCTCTAACCGCAACGAGCATCGGAACCTTGGCACACATTCGCGTTACATCACCAGACGGACTGACAGATAATACCGTTGATTAGTGTTGCGTTACACCACTCCAAGTTGCGAAAAGGTAAACAATACTATTTTTTTTGAGTGGCGTGTGATAATTTTTCAAGGGCGATTTTGAAGCAACACTTTTATCTATGCGTAGGGTTGGCAACCAGATTTATCGGATGGTCGCTGGATTTAGGCCCTGAGCTCTTGATACATCGACCATCGGAAAGAGGGGGCATGTTTAGACAAGCCCCCACCCGGAGGTAGCGCTCTCCAGGGTATGGGGCGGGATGGGGGCTATGGGGGGACGCTGGTTTTTTTTCCAATGGACTGTATGCTGTTAGCCCTAACGGTTACAGCCCTTTTACAGCGTCACCGGGTGGGACGGGCGAGAGCAGAAGCATCGTCGAGGTTGCGAAATGCGGAGAGTACAGCGCAGAAGCTCTACTAGCGTCCTAAGTGTGCCTCCTGTGAGGCCGCACCACGACTTAGGGCAACGTGTATTGGAGGGCTGATGGTATGACTTTGATTAGTCATTACGACGTCGGAAGGGTGGCAAGAAGCCACGACCAACCGACGTCAGAAATCTGCGACCTCGTCTTCGCCAGCAAAGACGCTGTGTGTGTGTATTATTACGTGTTTCTGTGTTTGCGATCGTTATTTGATCGTCAGGGTCATATAGGACGCTTTTTGGAGAGCACGCTGAAAAAGAGATGGTTTGTTTCTGTGCATCCCCCAAATCTCCCGAATTGAAATTTTTAACATAAAAGTAGTTATTACGAGTTAATCATAAGAGATAGAGACATGATCTTGCGGACTTTTTTGTAGTATTTTGGTAGATCTACAGTTCTCTAGTACATTACTTTAATGTATCTCGGCTAATTTAAAGCGCATGTGAGTAAAGCTGCCGATAGCCAAGTTTTTTTTTACAAACGCGCGACCTCTTCAATACAATTTGCATAAAATGGTAATGTACTATTAACTTAAACCTTTCGAAAGAATTGCACTTTTTGCGGAATAATTGTGCTAAATTACATCGATATTGGTTCAACGGATTCGCCGTGAAAGAGTAACAAACATACATCCATACTCACAAACTTTCGTATTTATAGTATTAGTAGGATAGGATAGGATTGACAGTTGTCTGTTAAATAGGCAGTGCCCAGCAGTAATGCCTAACTCGCGGTTAATTTAATATCTTATAGCTTGTGCTTTAATAAATTAATCGTTTCGAATAGACCTTCGCACAGTGCAGAAAAAACAATTTGTATAATCGATCTTTATCGTACACCTCTCACAATTGCAAAAGATGTCAAAAGCGTTGTGTCATGTCACCTTGACACGTTACATCACCCACAAGGTGAAGAGCGGTAACTGGTCTGGTTATGTAACCACTTTGTAACAGTTAATGATCGGTTACGAAACCTTGCACTTAAAATTGATTGTTGCGTAATCTGTATAGCAACGTGAAGAAAAGCGCATTGCGTGAAAAAGGCATAGAGTTTATTATACTAAAATAGGGAAGCAAACCTAAGACTATAACTTTTTTTTACACAGAAAAAATTCCTTATAGGTACCGCCGCCGACTGGGACAGGCGGCGGTTATGTTGGACTCGCACGGACTAAAACGACTTGTGTGCTCCACCACGCTGCCGATGGCAAGGACAGGGTATCATTGTACATATTGTCCCCATCCCCGCCGACAGCTTTGATCCCAGAGAACAAACACCTTCTACGAGTAGGGACCCCTCAAAAGAGAAGCCCCCCTCCGCTAACCAATGCATCGGGAGCAACAGATGCACCGACCGCCTCGGGGACCTGTAAGCCAGGCGGCCGATATACCCCATTCGGAGCGTCTGAAAGTCCCTCATCAGGGCGGCAGTGATAGGCTTAGGCAATTCACTAACACCTGGGCTCACCAGCAGCAGATTGTCTCCAGAACAAGAGTTCCCGGAACCGCTCCGCCGCCTCTCTCCGCAGAGCAGAAGGAGACCATCGCTGACGATCGCTCCCTGCCTACCTTGTAACCTAAGACTGTATCTTGCTGTTTTTTTTTAAGCATGATTAGCCATAGGCAGATCTTCAATTGAGACGGTCACAATCTATCTATACTAATATATAAAGCTGAAATGTTTGTTTGTTTGTTTCAACGCACTAATCTTAGAAACTACTAGACCGATTTGAAAATTTTTTTCCAATGTAAGATAGTCCATTTATTGAGGATTCTATATAAAATCACGCTAAGATGAATAGGAGAGGAGCAGCAATAAAAATTATTACGAAAATGGCAAAATTTAATAGATAAGTGCAAGACTTACTAAAAAGAGCTCATAAATAAGTGCCCCGGATGGGTTTGAAACTAGTCGGGCTAACCCCATAGAATAAGATGTGAGAAAAGCCGATTTCTATACATTAAAAAAATCAATTAGACACAAGTTTTAATAAAAAAAACTTATTGGTGTCGCTATTTGAACCTGTGACACTCTCAAAAGAGTCGCACGTTCACCACTGGGCTATCACAGTTATTTGTAAATACATATCATTAAATAAGTTATGAAAAAAAGTTGACCTGTACCAGAAACCTTGGCTTACATGCACAACTGGACCGATTATGATGCAACCCATTGCGTCACTCTTTCTTACGGCTTAATCAAAAGATCTGTGACCCAGATTTTGTTGGCGGTTTGTGCGTGGCGTAAACTTGAATTAAGTAAGAATTAGTTCAGACTGTGATATTCTTAGTGCGGATTAGATAGACTAGCTTTTTCGTACTATTTTGCCTGCGTGATGAATAGTTATATATTATAACTAGCGGCCTGCCCCTGCTTTGTACGAGTATAAAATATATAACCTATGTCACTCAGTGAAAAAATTATTAAAATCGATCCAGTAGTTTTGATTTATTCATTACTGCCCGTGGCCCGCACGCGGTTAATTTGGAGAAAAACAATTCCCCTCTCCCTATACCAAGAAGATTTCCTGCTATATCTAGTATCTAAATTCATATAGTACATATTATTTACTTTTTACACTTTTCCCTATGTATTTTATTTTTAAAATTAATTACAGAATGTCTTTATATACAACATTCATAGTTTTGTTATCATTAGACAATACAAATATGTTTTCTTTAGAGGTTACTCTCGAAAGAGCGACTTTTAGTTGCGCGTCCGATCGCTGCTAAATTCGAAGTGCTATAGAGCGAAGCGCGGCCCCCTCGCGGGATTTTAAATCGGTGATATCTTCGAAAATGTTCATTTAAATTACATGTTGTAAACGGCCATATTGATCTATATTAAATCAAATATGTATTTAACGTACTTAATTGGATAAGGATTAATGCTGTATTGTATAAAAATTTCTTCGAAAATAAGGCATTATTTTCCGTAAACAAACAAAGAATGTGACTTTGTTTCATACTATGTAGTGAAGACACGTTATTGTAAAATTGAATTAGTTGTATGAAATTATTTTGCTATAATCCGCGATTAATTAATAGAAAATATATATAAAGTAAGTGCACTAGTAATTGACCATGTACTAGTAGTTGACCGTTTTGTATGAAATGTTAAATAATAAGCGTTTTGTTTGTTGTAACTAATAAAAAATAAATTTGTAATTACCTGTTACCATCTATTAACAACTGCCCAAAACCTCAGAACTGTAGCCCATTGTTTAATATTTAAAATTTAATATTTCTTGTTTAATGTTATCACTTAACAGATTTTCTCTAATCGCAGATTATAACAAAATAATATATGTATAATTTTTTATATTATTGAACTCCGCAATTCACTCCAATATTTAGTTTAGAAAAAAAGATTATGATATAAAATATTAAACCATTCTAAAATTTATTTGTAAAAGTAATAAATGAAAACGTTTAAAAATAATTTAAATAATTCTATTTTCAAATTTATCAAACGCAACATTCTTTTTTCACCGTAATAGCAACAGTGTTGCCAATAAAAGAAATAAATTCCTAAGCTAACATTTCTAATTGAACCTTGTTCGTACAATAATTATGCGCTTGTAACAGATGTTGCGATACATTGCATCAATAGTGCCGTTTACCTATAAATTCATACATTCATACCACACATACATATAAATACATTATAATACACTCAAAGTCCGTTGTAAACGGCGTTTGACTAACCTAATTCGATACAACTGTAATATGCTCAAGGGAATTTTAATTGTAAATTTATTGTTTTAAAGTTGAAATTCGAATGCAGATTGGATCCTGGTTTTAGTTTACTGTTACGTAAGACAATTTAAGGTCACTACAGTTGCATAATCTGTACATTACTGTGAGAGCGGCCAGAATATCTTGAGCCGTCAACTCGGGTTCAATTACTCCGCTGTGACCTTTGGATCTAATCTAGAGAGGGGGGTGGGGGTCATTCTAACCTGGTAGGTGTAGGATTTGCGTCGGTTAATTTTAGAATGTCAGTTTTGAAATGCTAAAGTATGTTGTTATGATTTATGGGCGGATCACGTTTTCATGTAATTTAGACTATTGTTTGAAATAACCGTTGTTTATGGATGATGGGTGAAATATGGATTTTTGGATGCGAGTTAATATACACCGTGTGGTAATCGGCTGAATAGAATAAACCACCTTCATTTCTTACCGAGGTGTCCGTAAAATACGACTAAGGTATGTTGACGTCAGGCAGGCGGCCGGTCATAAAAACGTAGCCAAATCATGTGACAGCATGTTTATAACATGTTGTGCCGACCCCACTTAGAGCGGGATAAGGCCAGGAGGATGATGAATTAGATGAATAGATGCTATTAATATATAATTACTTAAGATAAATATTTTCTAGTATGTAACTTAACTTAAACTTAACTTAAGCTGTGGTAGCCCAGCGGTAACACCGTGCGCCTCTTTCGAGGAGGTCTAGGGTTCAAACCCCGGGCAGGCACCAATGAGTTTTCTAGTAAAACTTATGTGTCTAATTGATAATTGCAATTTATCACTCGCTTTTCGGTGAAGGAAAACATCGTGAGGAAACCTGCATATCTCTAGAGAATTCTGGGGATATGTGTAATCTACCAATCCGCATTGGAGCAGCGTGGTAGGTTTTAGCTCCAATCCTTCTCTCCAAAATGGAGAGAGGAGGCCTATGCCCAGCAGTGGGATAGTAACAGGCCGTTACTTACTATGTAACTTAAATACCGTAAGGAAAAGAGATTAGCGGATTGATACTGGTAAATCATTCCACAGCTTAACACCTTGAAAGCTAAATAATCCCGAGTAAGTCAGTGAGGAGCATTTAGCATTAAGGCCACATCCTACATCCGACTAAATTTGAAACTCTCTTTAAGATATATTGGATTATAATCATCATCCTCCTGCCCTTATCCCACTCTAAGTGGGGTCGGCACAACATGTTATAAACACGCTGTTACATGATTTGGCTGCGTTTTTACGACCGGCCGCCTGCCTGACGTCAACTTACCTCTGTCGTATTTTACGACACCTCGGTAAGAATGAGGGTGGTCTATGCTACTAAACCGGATACCACACGGTGGGTCAACTTACCTTAGTCGCCTTTTACGACACCTCGGTAAGAAATGAGGGTTGTTTATTCTAATCAGCCGGATACCACACAGCGGGTCGACTTACCTTAGTCGCCTTTTACGACACCTCGGTAAGAAATGAGGTTGGTCTATTTTACTCAGCCGGATACCAAACGGCGGGTCAACTTACCTTAGTCGCCTTTTACGACACCTCGGTAAGAAATGAGGTTGGTCTATTCTACTCAGCCGGATACCAAACGGCGGGTCAACTTACCTTAGTCGCCTTTTACGACACCTCGGTAAGAAAAGAGGGTGGTACTATTCTATTCAGCCGGATACCACACGGCGTATATATTGGATTATAATATTTAAGATAAATATTTTCTAGCCCGTAACCTAAATACCGAAAGGGAAAGAGATTTGCGGATTAATGGTCTGAAATACTATAGTAATTTAAAAAGGTTAATTTAATTAACAAGTATTTCTAGGTAACTAGTCAGTGTCAAGGTCTTAATAACAAAACTACAATTCTAGTTCTCAGACTAGTGATCATCCGTGTCAAAGCTAGGATGACTATGGGTGAGGAAAATGAGAGATCAGTTCTTTATCATTCTAACTTAAGCGTCACAGTTTATACTTTTAGTGCGTTTTTTTATACAATTGAAGACTATTAAGAAGTAATTAATTGTAAACATCAAATAAAATGCGTAGTTTACTTATAAATAAATAAATATATGGGACTCTTACACACACGGTCGTCCGTCCCCAAAGTAAGTAACTTAAAACTTGTGTTATGGGTGACAGACAACTGGTGAATATATATACTTATATATTTTTAAATACATACTTAAAACAAATATACACCCAGGCTCAAAGACCAACAAATTCATTTATTGAAAATGTTGGCCACTACTGCGCCAACGAGCCAGTCATATACCACTACTATATTAATGACTATATTAATGATACCAATGCTTGAACTTGAAATACCTTCCAGTTTTGTACAAGAATAGAATGGAAATATGCCGTCGTGTTTCTTGCTTGTTTTTCTCGGTTATAGCAATATTCCGTAACAGCTGCTTCAAAAGTGCTTGTAAAAGCTTATTTGAATAAATTATTTTATTTGATTTGTATATTTACATTTGTACATAATACAGGATTATAAAAAATAGCCAATGTATAAAATAGAAAAAAAGTAAAACCCATAAAACTTGCGTGTCCTGCTTAGTTTACAAAACCTTACAAAAGTGCGTAAGTCGTTTGTTGATTATGGTTTACGATTTTAAATAATTCTACTAACAATTTTAGCTCATTTTAGCCATTAGCCATTAGTTTAAACTAACATCAATCGTTAGGAGGCAACTATTACCAGTATCAGTCTTACTAAACTGATTTCACCTACTTATGGAATGATTTATAGCTTTGTAGATATGTTAGTTTTAAATTTTATCTTTATTAGGCTGAAAGATTCGGCTTACTTGATTGACGTGATCAGTGTCAAGGTAATCTTTTAACACATCCAACCAAACAACATGTTTTAATCGTGGCTAGATGTGTTACGACTGGCTGCTTGCCAAACGTCAACTTAGTCGCCTTTTATGACACCTCAGTAAGAAATAAGGTTGGTCTATTCTACTCAGCTGAATAACGCACCTTACTTACCACTTACCACTTTCCACTCAGACCACTAAGGTTATAACTTAGTGGTCTGAGTGACATCACTCTGTTCAACTTTTTATCACTCATTATCATTTTGTAACATATCCCAATATTTTCAGACTGATGGCTACCCATCTCGGCACACAATGTCCGATAGTCCCACAGCACGATATAGAAACGAGTATGGCCATAGTGAGACTGTTACACGCGTTACACTGCGCTGACATAATCCGCTTACCTAGTAACAAACGGATATGACGCAGGGCTGCCACAACATATTTTTTTTTTTATGGATACTTACACACGGTCGTCCGTCCCCAAAATAAGTAACTTAATACTTGTGTTATGGGTGACTGACAACTGGTGAATATATAATTTTTAAATACATCATTAATCATTATTAACAGCCCACTTTAGTTCACTGCAGGACATAGGCCGATCAAATTTAAATACATACTTATATACAAATATACACCCAGGCTCGATGAACCAACAAATTCTTTATACGAATGTTGGCCCTCGGCAGGATCCGAACCCGCGACCCGCGAAACTGAAGGCAGGATCATTACCCACTACGCCAACAGACCAGTCAATTTTTTTTAAATTTTTTGTCATGATTATCATATACGCCGTGTGGTATCCGGCTGAATGCATTAGACCGTCTTCTTTCTCGGTCGGGTTCTATGGTCGGTCGCCTTTTAATGCGACTTAGATACGCCGACCCGCCATGTGGTATCCAGCTGAGTATAGACATAATTTTCCACACAATATAACACAATTTTATGGCGCACTATGCGCTCTTCTTTTAAGGTCTACCTGGTTGAAAATGTGTTGTTAATTTTTTTCCATATACTAACCATAGGTTCTTTGGATCGGGCCACTATTTCAAAGACTTAGACTTCGAACTACGTCATCACTATAAAATTCACGACACGATTAGCTAGCATAGGTAGTGTTTCGCAGTCATTTTAAAATTTAATGTCAACATTATTACAATATGGGTAAATTGAATTTTATTACCCCAATATGTAACACTGTCTAATCATTTATCTTGTCCTTATCTCTTACCTATTTATTTATTTTTTTAATTTATTATCTCGTACAAACCGTTGAGTTGAATAGACCACCCTCATTTCTAACCGAGATATCGTAAAAGGCGACTTAGGTAAGTTGCCGTCAGGTAATTTTTTATTTTTTATATTTTTGAATTTTTTTTTTGCTTTATGTAAATATTTTACATCGTCTACTCAACGAACGATTATTTGTAAAAAAAAGAAAAACGAATCGTGTAATCCTTATATGGCTTTAGTTTAAGTTAATATTAATATGTATTAAGATAGAAGTTTGTTACGCTGTAGGATTACCTGATAAAGAAATAAAGACATAAAAATAACAAGTTTAAAACATGCTGTGCCGACCCCACTAAGAGTGGAATAAGGACAGCAGAATTATAATATATTATCTCGTATGCCCAAATCGGATTGATAACTGTTTCCGTAAATTAAATAATTTGCTTGTATATCATGAATTTGTCAACCCTAGTGAATCATAGGGATGTCAAGCGGATGCTAACCTACTGCTACGTAACGGGATACGAGAGCTAAGTATGGATACAGCTTAAAAATTAAAAAGTTAAAATCAAAATATAATAATTATTTGAAGGATATATTTTTTAATAAATTCAAATTTACCACCGTTTCGACACTGACGGCCGTGATGACCGAACAGTTAGAGTGCGAATTATACAAGCATTCTAAATTTATCATAACAGAATGAAATGAAATTTATTTTTTGTAAATGCGAGAGTCGCTTAGTTAGTAAAATATTTGCTTTGCTAAAATTTATTATATTTTATTGTCCTTTAGTAACGACAAAACGTAAAAAATATTACCGTAATATTCTTAAGGAATTTCTAATTAAGGATTTGAAGTTCACTTTCTGAAACTTTTTTAGTAAAAAAATTAAATTTCACTCCAGAGTGTAACTTAACTGCCTTTATCAATTAACGATTTATGTGTTTTAAATCTATACTAATATATAAAGCTGAAGAGTTTGTTTATTTGATTGATTTTTGAGCACGCTAATCTCAGGAACTACTGAACCGCTTTCAAAAATTCTTTGAGTGTAAGATAGTCCATTTATCTAGGAAGGCTATAGACTATATAACATCACGATAAGATGAATAGGAGAGGAGCAGGAGTAAAAAATATGACGAAAAGGACAAAATTTAAAGCTGTCCTTGCGTGCGCTAAGTAAACGGTGAAAGTTATTCAAAAATCTCTTATAATTAACTTACGATAACTACTTTTATGGTTTATAATTTCAATTTGGGAAAATAATTGTGACGCACATGATTGTGTTATCCATGCGGGCAAAGTTGCTAGCACAACTAGTAATATATATCGTCATAAACTAATACAGTTGTCACATAAATAAAGGATGACTTAATGTTGCTTGGATTACGTTAATGGTTTATTACGTATGCATTCGAAACGTATAAAAAAATATAGGCGTAAAGTATGAGCAACGAGTTTTTAATAAATATGACTTATTTCTAACAAACTCATAGGTTTTTGTCAAGGTTTTAAATTCTGACCACAGTCTGATCATTATATAAACAGACGGGTCACATCGCGTTATAATCGATTACCTTTGTATAAGGTTCTACGTTTCGGCAGAGTTGCATCCACCGTGGTCACGAACTGACTGGCGAACCTTATACAAAGGTAATCGATTATAACGCGATGTGACCCGTCTGTTTATATAATAATCAGTATGAATCGCGAAAGTTTAAAATCTACCACAGTCTGATCGTTTTCTATATTTTATAGAGAATACATTTTATTTTAAGATCATTATGAACGGATTTCCGTTTTCATTGATGTCATTACTAATCATCAATTGGCAAAATGGACAAATTTACAGAAATATTTCTTATACAATAATACGCTTAAAAATATAACTTTAAACAAGATAATTTATAGAATTAGGCGTTACTTTGCGGAGGTCCATAATAAAAAAGAAATGAAAATATTATATAGATAAATAAATTGTCGCGGATTATAGCAAAATATGTCCAACAAAAATAAGTTTTGTTTAAACAAGATCCTATTCCATACTAATTTTCTTCTCAGGGCTGTTCTGTTGGCACACTAGTCGACATTTCTATCGATAACACTAAGGTTATTTGGTTCAGATTTTCTGATTGACACATAACTAGCATATTATAAAAATAAATTTACAGAAATATTATTATTATTTTGAAAGATTTAATCGTAAATATTTTTTTATGTAAGAATATTTTTTGTTCTTGGAACGTGCGTTTTATGTGTGTTCGAATTTTGAAGTTTTATTTCGTTACAAAAAATTAAACGCAATAAAATTTTTCAAATAAAATAATTCAAAGGTTGCTTTATTTTTATTAACATAAATGTTATAAAATTATACTTTTATTTTACTTAGTTGATTTCAAATTGCAATTACGTTATTTATTAAAATCATAAATATGGTTTATTTAAATTTCAACTGTAACACATTTTTATACGATTTATTTTTAATTGAACTACACAATCTGTTTTTCATATTTGTATGAGTCTGCTTTTGTAATTGTAAACCATAAATCAATATTGTTAAGGATGTTTATCGTGTACATCATTTTACGCCTGATATTTTTAATTAAATTATATAGATAAAAATTTCGTAGAAATACAATCTGCACTTTGTCACACGGAATGTGAAGTTGCTTCGCCAATTGTTTCTTATTATTACTTATTTCATTTATTTCTTATAATCTTTATTACTTATTTCATATTTATTACATACTATATTTCATTTATTTAACAATATTCGGAGCTTGCAAGCGGTGTTTTTAATTTTTAATGCTAACATAATCTGGCTGCTACCATGTAACTGTTAAATTAGGTCACCAAACAAGTGTTAATTGGGTAATTCATTATCTTTATAATTTGTAACAAAATTAGAACGTGCCACAATTTCACAAACCAAAATTATATTCGGGTATTATTTGTAAAACAATTACAGAAATTAATTTTTATTTGATAAGCAATTATATAAAAGACCTGGTAATGAATTATAAATGAAATCAAGATACGTCTTAAAATATAAATTAACACAAAAATATTTACTTTTTGATTTTAATTTTTGAATATGGGAAATATTTCGATATTGTTATTACTTATAACAGAAGTGAGTAAAGTTTTTTTCTTTTAAAACCGATATCATTTTCTATTAGGTCTCCGTGCAATGTCACTTGTAAGAATCCTTGCTGTGTCGTTTTTGAGGTCGTATGTCCATATAGTGGAGTGGGATATTTGACCTGATAATGGGGGAAGGGATCTATCAACGCTGCGTTTCCTGATGCGTTGTCTCAAATTCCAGCCCTGGGATTTCTACCCTCAGTTGGTTCTTCGCATTTTGTACCCAGTATCTATCACGTCAGCTTAGCGATGGCAGGACTTGTAGTTCAAAGACTACACGTTGTTATAGAGCAGAGGTGAGCAACAATTTTTATCAACGGGCCAATTTTAGTTTTAAAAAATTTTTGGCGGGTCGCATTGGAAGAAGTAATAATTATATTTATAAATCTTTTAATAAATTTATAAATCTTCAGTTTAGTATATTTCTTAAATATTTTTTTCTTATTTTTTAAAATTGATTTTTAATAATGAGAGAAACTTATAAAATATCTTAGACATGCTCGGCGGGCCGTATAATAATGTTTAAAGGGCTGCAAGTGACCACATGTTGCTCATCTCTGATATAGAATAATCATCTTAAAGTCGTAAAATTGTCAATTACTATTATATTACTACTACTATTACTATATATTTACTGATATGTTTTTTTTTCAGGCACTATTAACAAGCGCATGTTTGAAATCCAAAACGAAATGTCAAAAGGCTGATTGCGACGCTTTCATTATAATCGTTCCGGATACTGAATGGAAATGTGACCAAAAAGTTCCCAAAGATACACCAAAACAAAATGAGAATGAATGTGTATGTTATAGAAAAACTATGAAGAATATTGCATCAGAAAGTTCCTGTGAAATGTACTCAGGAACTTCTAATTGTGGATCTAATTGTATATACAATATACCGTACAATAATATTGCATCACAAACATCCTGCGAAGCATACGATCTGGGAACTTTTAACCGTGGAACATATCCGATATTCAATATACAATCAAATAATATACCGTCACAAAGTTCCTGTGAAACGTACGATTCGGACATTTTTGAATATGGAATAAATTCTATATACGATATACCATCGAATGATATTGCGTTACAAAGTTGCTGCGAATTAGATTTAGGAAGTTTTAATATTAGAATATCTCCGATATATTCCGATGTTTATATTCCGAATTTCGATGGAACTGATTCTATCGATATTAGGGATGTTAATGGACAAACTGTTACTGATAGTTTGAATCGAAATACGAAATATAGCCGGGATAAGTATTATGTTTAAAGTACAGTAAAGTAACAGTATGTCACTAATTGGCAAAGGTGTCGTTTCTAGAGTAAATACGAATACTAATTGGAATACAATAAATTTTGTTTAAATCTTATGAAATGAAAATAGCCTGGAGACGATCATGGGTCTTTTTTAAGGGGATCACGAGCTCGTACCCCAGGCAGGTACCAACGAGTTTTGCTATTAAAACTTGCCTAATCGATAATTGCAATTTATCACGCTTTTCGGTGAAGAAAACATCGTGAGGAAACCTGCAAACCTCTAGAGAATTTTAGGGGCAATGTCTAACCAGCCAATCCGAATTTATGCTTTGCCATTACAGCAGTTTAAAAACACTGTTAAAAAGAGGCTGATACAGAAAGCCTACTATAATGTTGAGGATTATTTAGATGATAAGAATGCGTAGATATAGCTGCTGTCTGACCCTTGCACAATATAGTAATGACCTAATATAACTAGTTATAAGAATTATTTATTGAAAAGAGCAACCGCCGAGTTTCTTGCTTGCTCTTCTCGGTAGGCACAGCTTTCTGAACCAGCAGTAGAATTGACGTACTTTTAAAAAGTACTTGTTTACAAGTTTATTTGAATAAAGAAAATTTTGAATTAGAACTTGAATTTACTTTACTTTTAATTAGCTATACTTTTTTAAAACAAAGTCGCGAAAGCTGTCTATGTATATGCAATCGATTTTTTTAAAAATCTGCTGAACGGATTTTTGTAAATTTTTTTATAGTATTGTAGTTTTGTAGTTTTAATTAAATTGTAGTTTTGTACAATTTATTATAGAATTTTAATATCCTATACCCAAAACCACAAACGACTTACGTACTTTTGCAAGGCGCAAAGCAGGAGCCACAAGCTTATGTCGGTTCCTACTTAGTCGATTATATACAACACCTATCGTTTTATTATAATATATTTATGACATTTTTATTTATGATATTTTTATTTATCTCTCATTCAGACATACGTATTATGTACGGCTATTTTCATAATAGTAACTTGCGTATTTGCAAGTTATTTCACAAACAAAGTTTTCGTTATCCACGACGAATCGACGTTGACGCAAAGTTGCATTTCGATTAACGATTATTGCTATTTTAAATTTCAATCGTTGCGCCAATTTGCTTTTTGTTTGAATGAAGTAAAGATAAACTATTAGGGAATATTGAACACTTTTTTATGTCCACTAAATATACCACGAGTTGCGGTTTCGCAGGGACATTTCGTTTGGAATCTATCGTAAAACAGAACTTGTCTATTACAGAGGGTTTTGTAAATGTGTATGGATGTTTGTTTATTTATTTACTTGTTATTTTATTTTATTGTACACAAATATTGTTAAAAAAAGAAAGAAAAAATAACACATGCACAAAGGCGGACTTATAGCAATTCCTAAAAGCCTAAAAGGGATATAGCAATTCCCTATTACTCTATTTACTTATTGTACCGCATCGTCAAAATCGTCAAATCAGCACGCATCGTCAGTGTGCTGATGGTGTTTTGCTTGTTGTGCACTTCTCTTATGTGGAGTCAAATCAAAGTAATGCAGATAGAAATATATTTATTACGATCGTCTTACAAGTTATTAGCGGCTGAATATTGCTAACAAGCTGCGTCTAATGCAGACATTCGATATTAGCTGACGATGCGGTACATGTTTTTTCTTTCTTTTTTGCAGATTGAAATATATTTATTACGATACGTCTTACAAGTTTGCGTATTTATTAGCGACTGAATATTGTCAAATAAGCTGCGTCTAATACTGACATTCGATGTTAGCTGACGATGCGGTACACTTATGTAATATGTAGCTTTTTATAGTATGTAATTTAATAAATAGTCATTGCGTACTTGTATGTATTTTGAATTTGAATTTTTGGCCTCCCACTTTTGTGTTAAATTTGGTCGCCCTAATTATTAGTAATTAATTCGTTTGCTGTCTGTACCTGTAATACTTTATAGGACGAAATTTGAGGTCAACAACCTGTATATTTCGTTTGTAAGTTACCGAAGTTAATATTACCGATTGATGTTTATTTTGAATAGAAAAGTTAATTGTAATGTTTAATGAAGCTTAGTTTTTCTAATGACTATTTTATAACTGTTCAAATTAAATTTAGTTTTTTCATAATTTTCTATTTTATTCAAGTGTTATTGAATAGGATTGGCAACACTGTAGTTTATTCTTTTATATTTCGACTAGCAAGTAAGGTAAGTCGACCCGCCGTGTGGTATCCGGCTGAGTAGAATAGACCACCCGCCTTCTTACCGAGGTGTCGTAAAATACGACTAAGGTAAGTTGACGTCAGGCAGGCGGCCGGTCGTAAAAACACAGCCAAATCATGTTACAACATGTTTATAACATGTTGGGCCGACCCCACTTAGAGTGGGATACTGCCCTTGCAGGAGGATACATTTCGACTAGCTTGCGACTTCGCCCACGTGGAAATTAATGCGTCACACAATTTTTCCCGAATTGAAATTTGAACATAAACGTAGCTATTGTAAGTTGACTATAAGAGATAGAGACATGATGTCACAGACTTTTTTACGACACCTCGGCAAGAATGAGGGTAGTCTATTCTACCACGGTGTGTTAGCACAACATGTTACAAACATGTTGTCACATGATTTGGCTACGTATTTTACGACCGGCCGCCTGCCTGACGTCAACTTACCTCAGTCGTATTTTACGACAACTCGGTAAGAAAGAGGGTGGTCTAATCTACCCAGCCGAATACCACACGGCGGGTCGACTTGCCTTAGTCGCCTTTTACGACAACTCGGTAAGAAATGAGGGTGGACTGTTCTATTCAGGCGGATACCCGGCAAACGGTGTAATATGAATATGAATAGAACATAACCTAGTTAATTTTTTACTATTACTCTAATCTAGTAATCCGGTGCAAAGCTCATTAATTCTATTCGTAATTAAGCACAAAGGTTTTATAGAACATTCACACGTAATCTAAGTAAAACAACCGAAAAATTTAAAAGTGTCAATAAATTCAAATTCAAAATTATCTTTATTCAAATAAACTTGTAAACAAGTACTTTTAAGTAAACAAGTACAAGTATTCTACTGCTGGTAGCGGAAAGCTGTTCCTACCGAGAAGAGCCAGCAAGAAACTCGGCGGTTGCTCTTTTAAACATCATACTTATAAAGAGTAACATTAAGTCATTACTATCTAACTATAATCTAAGTAAAACAACCGAAAAATTTTAAAAGTGTCATTAAATTCAAATTCAAAATTTTCTTTATTCAAATAAACTTGTAAACAAGTGCTTTTGAATCGTCAACTCTACTGCTGGTTCGGAAAGCTGTTCCTACCGAGAAGAGCCAGCAAGAAACTCGGCGGTTGTTCCTTTCAATATAACACTTATAAAGAGTTCGATTAAGTCATTACTTTCTTGGACAGTAGCTATATCCACGCATTCTTATCGTCCAAATAATCCTCAACAGTATAGTTGGCTTTTTGTATCAGCCTCTCTTTTCAAATTCAAATTCAAATTACTTTATTTGCAAAAAACATGGTAACAAAGGTGTAATAAAATAGTAATAGTAACAACACGTTTAGTCATTTAGCTGACATGCAAATATTATTATAGGTACATTTAGAAATTATGAATTATTTTATGTCAAAGATTTTAATATTTAATTAAAATTGTCTTATTATTATTATTTAATTATTCTTTATTTATTTATTAAATTCAAAAAAATCTTCCACGGAGTAAAAACATTTATCTGTTATCTGTCTGTCTTTAATAGTGATAAAGATAAATGAATATATCCGACGCACAATTCGATACTGTTGGCTTTTTGTATCAGCCTCTCTGTAATAGTGATATAGATAAATAAATATATCCGACGCACAATTCCATACTGTTGGCTTTTTGTATCAGCCTCTGTTTAATAGTGATATAGATAAACGAATATATCCGACGCACAATTCCGACTTCCGTTGCAAGCGCCATCTAGCCCGCTCAATGAGGTAATAGGTTACGCAAACCTCAAGGATAGACGCCGGTTGCAACACCACAAATGTCTTAGGAAAGGAGCGGCGTGTCAAGGCGGCGTTTCCTTTCGTTCTTGGGTAATGGGAACCGGGCAAATGCCATTTTGTACTCGGTAGCTTTTTGTACACCTATGTTTGGGTACCCTTTTTGCATTGAACGTTAGGCACTTAATTAAATTGGGACAAATAAGATACACATACTGACAGATATTCTCATCACTACATAGTATAAAACAAAGTCACTTTCAAATTCAAAATATTCTTTATTCAAATAAACTTGTAAACAAGTGCTTTTGAATCAACTCTACTGCTGGTTCGGAAAGCTGGTCCTACCGAGAAGAGCCAGCAAGAAACTCGGCGGTTGCTCTTTTAAAAATGTAATTCTTAATACTAGTTACATTTAATCGTTTCTATCTTGTATAGGGTCAAACAATATCTATATACACGCATTCATATCGTCTAAATAAATATCATGAAAATCTTTCTGTGTCTGTCCCTATATCCCTATGTATGCTTAAATCTTTAAAACTACGCAACAGATTTTGATTCAGTTTAATAGATAGAGTGATTGAAGAGAAAGGTTTAAACATCATTCAATAGGGAGTAGGAAATACTGTTATTTTTGAGGTTTCTAATGTGATATCGTAGATAATTAAATTTTTTCCGCTTACATTGAAAACGCAGGCTGAAGCTTAGGAGATGTATCTAAATAATTTACTTAGTATTTGTACACCTTGAAAAGGTTACAGAAAAGTCCGCACTGGTATATGTCTAACTCTTATGGATAACCCACAATAGCATATTTTGTCATTTACTTTTTACGAAAAATAATTCCTTGTTTTTGTAGCATTTTAAACAATACAGAATATTGCAATAATCCTTATTCAATTAAGTACTTTAAATATATTGTTAATTTAATATAGATCAATATGGCCGTTTACAGCATGTAATTTAAATTTACATTTTAGTATAAGATATTACAGATTTAAAAAGCAGGGGCATAGCGGTTTTGTTTTACTCGAAATTTAACGCGTGCGGGCCACGGGCAGTAATGAATAAATAAAAACTACTCGATCGATTTTAATCATTTTTTCACTGAGTGACATAGGCTATATATTTTATACCCGTGCGAAGCCGGAGCGGGTCGCTAGTTTATAATATATCAGCATCGCCTGTAACGCCTAATTCTATAGATTAATCATTATATGTACCTATTTTCTATTTTACTTCATCGCGGATTATAACAAAATAATTTTATTATTACTTTTGTATTATGGATCTCCGCAAAGTAACGCCTTATATGTATTTTCTATTTAAGTTTATCATGGATTATTGCAAAATAATTTTAGTATGTTTGACTGGCTTGTTGGGGCAGTGGGTGACCCTGCCTTCAGCTCCGCGGGTCGCGGGTTTGATTTCCGCCGGGGGCCAACATTTTCTATAAATGAATTTGTTGGTTTTTGAGCCTGGGTGTATATTTGTATTTAAGTATGTATTTTAAAAATATATATAAGTATATATTTACCAGTTGTCTGTCTATCATAACACAAGTATTAAGTTACTTACTTTGGGGACGGACGACCGTGTGCGTAAGTGTCCCATATATTTATTTATTTATTTTGTATTTTGGATCTCCGCAAAGTAACGCCTAATTCTAAAGCATTATATGTATTTTCTATTTTACTTTATCGTGAATTATAGCAAAATAATTCCATTTGTATTAATACTTTTATATCTGTTATCCTCAATATAGTAAGCTTCCATACATGATTAACAAGCTATCACTCGCAAGATAATCATATATAGGCACTGACTATAATATCTCATGACTTATCTTACATAACCTCATCCTAAGGCTATGTAGGAGGAAGTACGGAAACGAACACTGGACCTCGAGTTCACCTTCACCTCAGATAGATCGACTAACAATGACATTACGTGTTCAAATCGATTGTAATTGAACGTTTGTTTTTATAAGTAACTAGCGGACCGCTCCGGCTTCGCACGGGTATAAATTTTTTGGCCCATATCACTCAGTGAAAAAAATGATTAAAATCGATCCCGTAGTTTTGATTGATTCATTACTGCCCGTGGCCCACAAGCGTTAAATTTGGAGAAAAACAATTTCCCTCTCCCTATAGCAACATTTCCTGCTATCTTTGGAATATCTAAATTCATATAGTACATATTTGCTTATTTATTATACGTTATATATAACATTCACAGCTTTCTTGTCATTAGACAATACAAACATGTTTTCTTTAGTGGTTACTCTTGAAAGAGCGACATATAGCTGCTAAATGCGAAGTGCTATAGGGTGAAGCGCGGCCTCCTCACGGTATTTTAAATCTGTAATATCTCCGAAAATGTTCATTTATATTACATGCTGTAAACGGCCATATTGATCTATATTAAATCAACAATGTATTTGAGGTATTTAGTTGGATAAGGATTAATGCTGTATTGTATAAAAATTGCTTCAAAAATAAGGCATTATTTTTCGTAAAAAGTAAATGACAAAAAATGCTATTGTGGGTTAAATTAGCTATGAATAGTCAGCAGTTCTAATTATGGGCAGGAATAACAAAAACTATTTTTAACGTGACAACGTCTTAAATTTGGTTGCGGCTTGGAGTCACTCATGAAAAAGTGTAACGTCCGCTCACGTCTGTTACGATGAGTCACCGAACGAAAGAGAGGCCCGCCGGACTGGCGAATGCCTTGCGTCTCTCTCCCACTCCAATCCATCACATTTAAAAAGACGTTGTCACGTAAACTCTTTGCCCGTAAAACCGGCTTTACAGCCAACCGTTTTTTTTTATAAAATTGTAAATCAGTGCCAAAGTCTTAACAAAAGGTGAGTGGTATACCGTTTTGCATGTACCATCCATGCATGAATGATAGGGGCGGAAAAGAGGTCTTTCTAATTATAATTATTTTATAAATATTTCTTCAAAAACGTACAAGTTATATTTATCTTAAATTACTTACACGCTAGGACTATACAAATGATGCCCACGTGGAATGGTCCCAAGAATGCTGGCAGCGTTTCTTAATTGTGCGAGTAAAGGAGCTAGCCCTCTTGTCACCTGAAGAGGCAATTAACCGGGGTGTTAAAACGGATAAAATTTTTTTTTCGTACTTTGACTCAATGGCCCTACGGTCTCAACTGCAAACGGCACAAATATATAACTCTCAATGAGAGATACATACTTCCGCCGCAGCTCCAGGTCTTGACGCTGTTTCCCTAATACGTAGCCAAATCATGTGACAACATGTTTATAACTTTGTGCCGACGCCACTTGAAGGGCAGGAGAATGAATGAATGAATCTTATCATCCTCTGAATAGCAATTAAGTATGCGTTTTAGCTTTTGTACAATTTCTTATCGAGGTGTCGTAAAAGGCGACTAAGGTAAGTTGACCCACCGTGTGGTATCCGGTTTAGTAGAATAGACCACCCTCTTTTTTACCGAGGTGTCGTAAAAAACGACTAAGTGTCGTAAAGTACGACTAAGGTATGTTGACGTCAGGCAGGCGGCCAAATCATGTTACAGCATGTTTATAACATGTTGTGCCGACCCCACTTAGCGTGGGATAAGGGCAGGAGGATATATATACATATATATATTAAGCTTTTGCACAATTCGCATTTGTACTCTTAACGAAGCTTTTACTCTCGCCAAACTAATCTGGTCATGCTGTAAAAGTACTTAAGTATACCAAAATATTAACAAATTAAATAACCATAACTTTTCAAATTCAATTCAAATTCAAAAAATTCTTTATTCAAATAAACTTGTAAACAAGTGCTTTTGAATCGTCAACTCTACTGCTAGTTCGGAAAGCTGTTCCTACCGAGAAGAACCAGCAAAAAACGCGGCGGTTGCTCTTTTAAAAATATAATTCTTATGACTAGTTACATTTAGTCATTACTGTCTTGTACAGGGTCTAAGCGAGCTATATCCACACATTCTTATCTTCTGAATAATCTAGTATAGTGGGCTTTCTATGTTTTTTTGTATATGAAATAACATAAAACAACAATGTAACAAACATTAAACGTCTTGTAATAGTTATATCTACTTTGATAATGTTATTGCATAGTTTATACAGTCGTTAAGATATTCGCAATGAAAGCATTATTTAGTTCAATATTGTGAAGATCAATAAATTGTTGTCGTTTTCTATTGTTGTAACCGCCCTTGGTACTATGTTGTTATTATGAGGAAAGAGAAAATTACGGTAATTTATAGAAGTAGGCGTTACTTTGCGGATATCCATAATACAAAAGTAATAATTAAATTATTTTGCTATAATCCGCGATGAAATAAAATATATATAATGCTAAAAGTAGAGTGGACTATCCGTTTGCATACCTGATACATGCAAGATTCGTAAAAACCTCCGCCGCCACAGTAAACAAGCACTACACACGTTCACTATCACAAACTCAACAATCGTTTCACCCCGCAACCGAAGCTTCAATAGGAGATAGACTTTAAGACAAAATCGCAAGGCTTTGCGATTCTTTGATTTCATCACACATCACACGATTCAATCTGTCGATTTAATCGTGTCCTATCTCGAATGTTAGAATAGGCTCACATCCTTTGCATTTCACAACCGACTCGTCAATTGCAGAGTTGCATCACAAATTGTCGATCTGCGCGTTTTGACATACATACTCGTTATGTTAAGGTCGACGTGTATGTGCAAATATGCAAATAGGTATATCGGCTGAGAAAATGTTAGTTTTTTACTGTAAAAGTCTCTTTTAAGTTTTTAAGTTAGCTTTTTTGTAGTACTTTGATGATATTACTAGTATGTGGTAGCCCAGCGGTGAGATCGTGTGATTCTTTCGAAGGGACCATGGGTTCAAATACCAAATACATCAATAAGTTTTTCTGTTAAAACTTATCTCTTTTGATAATTGCAATTTATCACACGGTTTTCGGTGATAGCCCAACGGTGTGACCGTGTGAAGCTATAGAAACAATCATGGGTTCAAACCCAGGCAGACACCAATGAGTTTTTCTATTAAAAACTTATGTCTAATTGATAATTGCAATTTATCACACGCTTTTTGGTGAAGGAAAACATCGTAAGGAAACTTGCATATCTCTAGAGAATTCTGGAGATATGTGCAACCTACCAACCCGCATTGGAGCAGCGTGGTAGACCTTAGCTCCAATCCTTCTCTCCTAAAACGGAGAGAGGAGGCCTATGCACAGAAGTGGGATAACAGACCTTTACTTTACTTTTTCTGTGAAGGATAACATCGTGAGAAAACCTGCATAGCTTTAGAGAATTCTGGGAACATCTGTAACCTACCAATCTACGTCCTAGTGAATCTAAGCTCAAACACTGCTCTCCAAAAACAAAAAAATATCAAAAATTCGAAGACCTACTGAATATCGATATCAAATTTCAAAATCGGTCAATCCGTTTACGAGGAGTATGGTAACTATTATGAAACGAAATTTTATATACCAATAAGATATAATTTTAAATAAATACATAAATACTCAACAAATCAACAAATTGTAAAAATAATCAACAAATTGTTTTTAGAAAATGTTGGCAATTGGCGGAAATATCGAATCCACGACCCACGGAGATGAAGACAATTACTGTCACATTCTGCAATAATTAAATTTTTAGACCAGCCAAATAATTAAAGTTTGAGTTTGAACAGGTCGTTAATAATATCAAAGGCCATCTAATCTTTTATAATGACATATTTCGTTTCAACGCTTCACAACATATTTCTTCACATTGCTATATGTCTTATCTCTTTCCATAATCTTAAAATTAATAAGTCTATACTAATATATAAAGCTGAAAAGTTGGTTTGTTTGAACGCGCTCATCTCAAAAACTGATTAAGAAATTATTTAAGTGTAAGATAGTCCATGTATCGAGGAATACCCTATATAACATCACGCTAAGATGAATAGGAGAGGAGCACCAATAAGAAATATTACGACAACGGCAAAATTTAAAGCTTTCGTTGCGTAAGTAAATGGTGAAAGTTATTCAAAAATCATGTATTAGATTTACCAGCGGCTTCGCCCGTATGGAAATCAGTGTATCACAAGTGGCAGGATTGCATGGAAATCTATACATCACAAGTGGCATGATTGCGTTGGAATCAGTGTATCACAAGTGGCATGATTGCGTGGAAATCAGTGTGTCACAAGTGGCAGGATTGCGTTGGAATCAGTGTATCACAAGTGGCAGGATTGCGTGGTAACCAGTGTATCATAAGTGGCATAATTGCGTAGAAATCAGTGTATCACAAGTGGTAGGATTGCGTGGTAATCAGTGTATTACAAGTGGCAGGATTGCGTGGAAATCAGTGTATTACAAATGGCATGATTGCGTGAAAATCAGTGTATCACAAGTAGCATGATTGCGTGGAAATCAGTGTATCACACGTGGCATGATTGCATTAAGCTCAGTGTATCACAAGTGGCATGAGTGCGTAGAAATTAGTGTATCACACGTGGCATGATTGCGTTAAACTCAGTGTATCACAAGTGGTATGATTCCGTGAAAATCAATGTATCAAAAGTGTCATGATTGCTTTCAAAAATTTTAAAAACTATGAAACAAATTAATTATTTAACATTTAAGATTATTTTGTCATATATGCAGTTTTATTTCAATTTTTTCATTTGTAAATCATATTATTACAATAAAATATTTGCTTCATAAGGTTTTGTTTGTTTACATTTAATTAATTACCTAAAGGTAATTAATTAAACAAATAAATTAAACAAATAAGTAAATTAAACAAATAAATAAACGATTTCAAAAATAAGGCCTAATATTTATCAAATACTGATATCAACAAAACAAATATTACATATTCATTACTCCATATATATTGTGTACTGTAGTGACCTTGGCAGGGCTCTGAGGTCAACCGGAAGTTATAAGGTCAGTATTATGTATGCGGCGCAAATCGGAAGTACACACCTATTCCTACTATACAAGGTGCATACGCTTACAACGTGATGTAATACAAGGTGATGTAGTAGGAAAAAGGCATTTTGTTGCTAACTGGTACTTGCAACTTGGTTCGCCAATATTAGAAAATCCTTCTGTTTTAATCGATAGATACCAGCTGTGTGGTATCCGGATGAGTAAAATAGACCACCCTCATGTCTTAGCATCATCCTCTTGCTCTTATCCCACTCTAAGTGGGGTCGGTACAATATGTTGCAAAAATGTTGTCACATGATTTGGTTACTATTTTACTTTAGCCACAGTTTGCAACACCTCGTTAAGAAAGAGGGTGGTCTATTTTACTCAACTTTTTGGTCGCCGTGTGATATCCTGCTGAGTAGAATAGACCATCCTCATTTCTTACCGAGGTGTCGTATAAGGCGAGTAAGGTAAATTGACACGCCGTGTGGTATCCGGCTGAGTAAAATAGACCACGCTCATTTCTTAGCGAGGTGCCGTAAAAAGCGACTAAGGTAAGTTGACCCAATGTGTCGTATCCGGCTGAGTAAAATAGATCACCCCCTTTTCTTATAGAGGTGTCGTAAAAGGCGACTAAGGTAAGTTGACCCGCCGTATGATATCCGGCTGTGTAGAATAGACCTTTCTCATTTCTTTATGAGGTGTCGTAAAAGGTGAGTAATGTAGGTTGAGCTATCTGTTTTAAGCCATGTGTAGTACCCGATGTGCTATTTAATAGTAGTGTACAAAAGTAATATTAAATTATTTTGCTATAATCCGCGATGAAGTAAAATAGAAAATATATATAATGCTAAATGTAGAGTGGACAATCGGTTATCATACCTGATACATGCAGGATTCGTAAAAATACATGCACAAACCTCCACCACCGCCACCACAATACACAAGCACTATATACGTTCACTATCACAAACTCAACAAAAGCTTTTTGCTTTGCGATTTTGGTCGTGGAGTCTATCTCCCAATGATGCTTCGGTTGCGGGGCGAAACGATTGTTGAGTAAAAACACATGCGAATTTTACGAATCCTGCATGTATCAGGTATGATAACCGATTGTCCACTCTACATTTAGCATTATATATATTTTCTATTTTACTTCATCGCGGATTATAGCAAAATAATTTTATTATTACATTTGTTTTATGGATCTCCGTAAAGTAACGCCTAATTCTATAAATTATTTAATAGTAGAGTCTTAAAAAACTCGGATTATATAAAAATGATTCTGCCTTAACTTATGTACTATGTGAATATCGCAAAGTAACGCCTGCTTTTACATTATTTGAAAACAATTATTTGACGCAATTTACTGGAATAAATAATGTAATATAAACACTCATCTTCCTGCCCTTATTCCACTCTAAGTGGGGTCGGCACAACATGTTATAAACATGTTGTCACATGATTTGGCTACGTATTTTACGACCGGCGGCCTGCCTGACATCAACTTACCATAGTCGAATTTTACGACACCTCAGTGAGAAAGAGGGTGGTCTATTCTATTTAACCGGATACCACATGGTGGGTCAACTTACCTTAGTCGCCTTTTACGACACCTCGGTAAGAAATGAGGGTGGTACTATTCTATTCAGCCGGATACCACACGGCTAATATTTTTTTATTTAAGTATGTATTTAAAAAATATATAAGTATATGTTCACCAGTTATCTGTCACCCATAACACAAGTATTAAGTTACTTTGGGGACGGACAACCGTGTGTGTAAGTGTCCCATATATTTATATTTGTTTATTTAATTCTATCATAACTTTTTTTTTGTAACGGCCTGTTACTATCCCACTGCTGGGCATAGGCCTCTTCTCTCCGTTTTTTTTTATTTTTTGGAGGGAAGGATTTGGAGCTAAGACCTACCACGCTGCTCCAATGCGGATTGGTAGGTTACATATATCCCCAGAATTCTCTAGAGGTATGCAGGTTTCCTCACGATGTTTTCCTTCACCGAAAAGCGTGTGATAAATTGCAATTATCAATTAGACACATAAGTTTTACTAGAAAACTCATTGGTGTCTGCCCGGGGTTTGAACCCTAGACCTCCTCGAAAGAGGCGCACGGTGTTACCGCTGGGCTACCACAGCTTCATCATAACTTTAGTACTACGGAATTCCGTATATTGACGCCTACTTTTACGTTATTTGAAAACAATTATTTGACGCAATTTCCGATCAGAATGGATCGACATATACGTTGTTATTGCTGGAATATATAATGTAATATAAACACTATGTGTTCACAATTACCCAAACGTACAAACAATAGTATATTGAAATAGTTCACCGGTTATGCAAGGGTGCCGCAACTGGGCTCAGATACGGCTAACTGGGGCATGGGACGGCTTGCTACGGCGATTTTGAGCTCGGCTGGCGAACATATTAATCCAAATTAATGTTATGTATATAGAATTCAGTCTGTATATAATAATAATAATATTCTTTATTGTACACCAAAAAGAATACAGAAAATATACAAAGAAGTTTGGTACAACAGGCGGCCTTATCGCTAAAGAGCGATCTCTTCCAGGCAACCTTAGGGCAGAGAACTTAATTTTTTATTAATGGCAGGGGTGCACAAACAAAAAAAGGTTATAAGATGTAAAAGATGACACAATAATGAGAGAAAAAGAGGGAGATTAACAAAAAACTAAAAAATATACACAATAAAAATAAATAGTAAAGAGTCTGTATATATGTCTGCCTGTTTTTGAAGGGCTATTTCAGTGTCCTAATATTGAAATTTGGGACAATATTTTTTACTTTTTACTTTATATTCCTCTCTATCAATAATCCTGATCACATTTTTGTGATGGAGATATTTGTAGAGTTGGAGAGTGACAGAAGCTAGTATTATAAATGTAAAAATAACGTAGATTTACTTACAATTTCTTAAATGTGTCATAACAAATGTAATACCTGTCTAGATTATCAAGTAAATAAAAATCATTCCATAATTTATAGAATTGTGCGATCCATTGCGGAGATCCAAAATAATAAAGCATATAAAGAACGAATCTACAAGAATATCCAGCTGTTCAAAACAATTCAATTCCAATTCGAATTCCTATTCGAACAAACCAGTAAATATTTTTTTTCGGTTTTAAACTAATATCATTCTACTTCGTATTTTATTCTATTACTGGTACAGAAAATTCATCTACCAAGAACCAGCAAGAAACTCAGCTGTTTTACAATTTTTAAACCCATGAAAAATTGTAGTATTTATTTTGCTTGGTAAGTACACGCCATTAAGCTGTGTGATATCCGGTTGAGTAGAATAGACTACCCTCATAACTTACCGAGATTACGTAAAAGGCGACTAAGGTAAGTTGAACCGCCGTGTGATATCCAGCTGAATAGAATAGACCACTCTCATTTCTTACTGGGGTGTCGTAAAAAACGACTAAGGCAAGTTGACATTAGTGAGTAGCCAAATCACGTGACAACAAGTTTAATACATGTTGTACTTGACTGGCTCGTTGGAGCTGTGGGTAGTGACCCTGCCTTCAGCTCCGCGGGTCGCGGGTTCGATTCCCGCCGAGGGCCAACATTTTTTTTAAAGGATATTTTTGGTCTTTGAGCCTGGGTGTATATTTGTATTTAGGTATGTATTTAACAATTATATATGTATATATTCACCAGTTGTCTGTCACCCATAACACAAGTATTAAGTTACTTACTTTGGGGACCGACGACCGTGTGTGTAAGAGTCCAATATATTTATTTACTTAGGTATTTATTTATTATTTACTGACCCCACAGAATGGGAAAGCAGAATGAACTTACACGCCATCAGCCCCCACACATTGGCTCAGCACATAATCATTATGACCAATAAAGCTTCTATTATTTCTATTATCTATGCCCGAATCTCGGCAATAACTCTGTCAATCTGCACTGTTTTTTAGGTACATATATTCCCCCCAACTACTATCCACACCAAATTATTTCTGGGGTTTGTATCCTAATTCTCTATAATAAAATTCCGCAATCAATTTCAGCTTTGCCATTACAGCAGTTTAAAAACACTGTTAAAAAGAGGCTGATACAGAAAGCCTACTTACCATACTCTTAAAGATTATTTAGAAGATAAGAATGTGTGGATATAGCTCTCTTTGAACCTGTACAAGACAGTAACGACATAATGTAAATAGTATTAAGAATTATATTTTTAAAAGAGCAACCGCCGAGTTTCTTGCTGGCTCTTCTCGGTAGGAACAGCTTTCCGAACCAGCAGTAGAGTTGACGATTCAAAAGCACTTGTTTACAAGTTTATTTGAATAAAGAATATTTTGAATTTGAATTTGAATTTGAATTAAAAATTGTTGTAAAATATTACTTTGATATGAAGGCATATACTTACGTTGTAGTAGTCTATGAATTACCACATCTACATGATTAAGACAAGGTCTACACAGTGTAGTACTAAATATTCATAATCCTATATAAGTGCGGGTTTGCTACGTCGATTTAAAAATTAATTATGAGACTGATATAAAATTTGTAAAATACTGCCTAACCGTTACATTTCAAACCTTTTTTTTAGAGAAAAACGTAAAGCATACTATGCAATTGAGCATTATATTACAGGAGTGCGGTTTAATTATGTAAACTTAATTTAAATAATTTATAGAATTAAATTAGGCGTTACTTTACGGAGATCCATAATACAAAAGTATTATGAAATATTTGATAATATATACAATATATTGACATAATGAAATTATTTTGCGATATTTCTCTATATTTTTGCGATATAAGACAATATATAAATGTAATGCTAAATGTAGAGTACTATCCGTTCTCATACCTGATACTTACAGTATTGAGATTGTTGGTGGTGAATGTGTGCAGTTCTTGTGTATTATTGTGTAATTAATGGCGGGTAGTACATGAGTTTTTACAAATACTTCAAGTTTCAGTTATGAGAACGGATACTACACTCTACATTTAGCATTACATATATTTTCTTTTATAGTGGATTATAGAGAAATAATATTTTTATTACTTTAATAGTATTATTATATATTTAGCCGTGTGGTATCCGGCTGAGAAGAATAGACCACCCTTATTTTTTACCGAGTTGTCGTAAAAGGCGACTAAGGTAAGTCAACCCGCCGTGTGGTATCAGGCTGAGTAAAATAGACCACCCTCATTTCTTACCTAGGTGTCGTAAAATACGACTAAGGTAAGTTGACTTCAGGCAGGCGGCTGATCGTAAAAACGCAGCCAAATCATGCGACAGCATGTTATAACATGTTGTGCCGAACCCACTTAGAGTGGGGGTGGTATATTATTAAATTTTAACATTTGTAAAGGAACGGGAAATTTAATTCAAAGCCACGTTAGTTAAGCCCGGGTTTACTTTGTTCACTAGGGTTCAAGACCACGTTACTTTGTGGCTTGCTTGGGAATCATCAATCGAATATAATATAGGTCGTCTGTGTACACAACAGTGTTACGAAATATCTCGGTTACCGAATCGATTCTGTCCGCTTATTTGGTAACGTGACCTAATTTAGTGTAAGCTGATAATGCGATAAGGGGCCGTGATGTTACGTCATGTTAATAATAGAAACATGTTATATGATAGCGTTATAGGGCAAAGTTAGTATTTTATAATTTTGCAATGTAAAAGTAAAAGTAAAGTAACGGCCTGTTACTATCCCACTTTTTTCTTCCAATGCGGATTGGTAGGTTACACATATCCCCAGAATTATTTAGAGATATGCAGGTTTTTCACGATGTTTTCAATTAACGAAAAGCGTGTAATTAATTGCAAATATCAGTTAAACATGTAGGTAAGTTTTAAAAGAAAAAGTAATTGGTTCTTGTCCGGGGTCTGAACCCGTGACCCCTTTCGCAACAGTCACACGGTCTTACCGCCGGGCTACTAATGCTATTTTAGTATTTGCACCATATATTCAATAAAATACGAAATTAGTATATAGGAAAAGGGAGAAAACTGAAAGCTGCACCCATTATAGAAAAGACGAAAGTGTAAGACTAGGATGATCCCTTACGTCAACTTACCTTAGTCACCATTGGGGAGGGGAGCGGAGGGGGCGGTGGAGCGCTTCCGGGAAGTTTTGTTCTGTATCCAATCTGCTGCTGGCGAGTCCAGGTGGTAACGACTTGCCTAAGCCCATCGTCTGCCGCACTGTCAGGGGACCTTCGGACGTTCCGAACGGAGTATATCGGACGTCTGGCTTACAGGTCCCCGAGGCGGTCGTTGCATCTGGTGCTCCCGATGCACCAGTTAGCGAAGGGGGACTTCTCTTTCGAGGGGCCCCTACCCGGAGAAGGTGTTAGTTCTCTGGTATCAGAGCTGTCGGCGGGGACGGAGGCAATATGTACAACCATATACCGCCTTGCCACCGGCAGCGTGGTGGAGCACACAGGTCGTTTTAGTCGGTGCGAGTCCGACATAACCGCCGCCTGTCCCCTTCGGGCGGCGGTACCCTTAAGGGGATTTTCCTGTATAAAAAAGGGCTTCTTAAAACTTTTGTCATTCACGACACCATTTATGATTGCGAGTTTCTTGACGACCCCATACAAATACAAAGAAAAATAAATTAATATTTTTTGATGATTTATTTGTTAGGTAACAATATACATATACATATGAAAATAGTTTAATAAATAATAATTAAATAATATTTAATAAAATAGTTTTAGAATTCAATTTGAAACATATAAAAAACTAAAATTAAAATTGCACAAAATCAAAATCAGCATAGAGTCTCTCGCGACCGCAGAATTTTGCTACGCGACCCCATTTGGGGTTCAGGCTAGATTTTATCCTCGATTGGATCAAATGTTTCTACTGGCTTTTAGTGGCCTAACTAATTATGCATTGTTAATATAATCTATGAAAATTAGTCACAAATTCGCTATCTATTGATGATTCATAAGCAATTTTTTGATAACCGTAATATTACAAGTGTTTAGTTTTACTAGCGCGATATTTGAATGACACGCTGATTATGTTATCGGACTGAACATATAACAGCGACGTGATAATATCATAGATATAAAATAGACCAGGCTAGACAATTGATAATTTGTAAACTGACTGTAACTTATTATAAAACAAAGTCCCCAAAAACACATATCGACATATGTGATCGATTTTCCCATAATCGGATTTTCGTACGGTTTTCACTATAAATGCAATTCTTTCGAAACGATTAGGTGAATTCTACATTACCGTTTTATGTAAAGTACCTGGTTGATCTAACCTTGCTCGGTAATTTTTAAAAAATAAAAAAAAACTTTAAAAAAAATAGTTGGATAGGTGAGGCTCGCTCCTAGGTATTTCCATTTCTAGAGACCACCCGTTCCCGTTCGGCAATAATATTGATTTATATGTTATGTATGTAAAATTTAGAATTTTTTGCCCAAAAACAGTGATAAAACCATTTTTTTTTAAATAAAACCTAGCTAGATCGATTTTCCGAGATTCATATTGTGATCCAGAGCATCTACATTGTTTAACAATGTATGGCAAAACAAACAAGTCTGCGGAATTAATGATCCTAAACACAAGTTTCTTAGTTAGGAGTCAAATTTTCCCCAGTTTAACGGCCAAATTATTACTTTCTTTTTAATAAAAAGATGGTATTAAAAAGAAAAAAAGTAAAAGTAAAGGTAAAAGTTTGTTACGCAATATTATTGTAATACGGAATAAATAAAGAAATGCATGTCGTTAACAAAATCTAACCATCTCGTTTTACCCCTCTAGTCACATAAAGGCTAAGGGGCGAATAATTAGAGAGGTCTATGTCCAGCAGTGGACTAAAGTGGGCTTATATTGATGATACTTTTAGCATTACAAAGATTCTGTCAAATTGATTATAGCAGAATAATATTATCATTACATTTAATTATATGTAGTTATATTACAAAGCTCTCATCGGAACAAAGAGTATTGCATAACACTGTGACTCACCGTGTCATTGTCATACCCCCAGCCAAAGGGGGGAGCGTCGCGACGTGTGACTCACGCTTCCAGTTATACGCGTCCTTTCGACTCCGTGTTAGCGGTAGTTTATAAATTTAAGCATTTCCATATTATACTAAACAGATCGATGAAATGAAAGTAAACATAAAATAAACTTTTATTTTTATTTACAGGAAAAATGTTCAAGTTATATCTATCTTAAATTACTTACACGCTAAGACTCTACAAATCATGCCCACGTGGAATGGTCCCAAGAATGCTGGCAGCGTTTCCGCGCTGAATCGCTGAGCTGATTCTTTGTGCGAAAAAGGAGCCAACCCTCTTGTCACCTGAAGAGGCAATTAACTGAAGTTATAAATAAAAGTCCGCGACAGCATGTGTCTAGCTCTTGAGGTTAACCCACTTTATACATTTTTATGGTTATAAAAACACTATGATATTTCTTTATAAGCGCAAAATACAAATGTACTGTTGAATTGAGTTGTAGAGATTGTGTAGAAGGCAGTCAGTTTCTGATCGTGGATCTATTACTGTTGTCGCCACTGACTTCCGCTTTGTATTTTATAGCAACAAAGTCATGAAACAAGAGTATCGCGCCCTTTTTGATTAAAACAGTGGCAGCACTGTGCCGTTGTTGTTACCGGTTTAGTCTTCTTATTGATAAAACGTTTCAGTAGCAGTCAGTCTTTGTTCGTCATTCCAGAGAAGTGCATCTCGGAACGGGAATTGTGGTATTCCTATTATATCGTGTTCTTGTATATAGTGTGCGCTAACATTACTTTAATATACTTTAACTAGGAGTCCCGCCCCAGCTTCGCACGGGTATAAAGCATATAGCCTATGTCACTCAGTGATAATCACAGTATTTCTCTACTCCATATTGAATTTTATTATACATATAAACCTTCCTCTTCAATCACTCTATATATTTAAAAAAACCGCCTCAAAATCTGTTGCGTAGTTTTAAAGATTTAAGCAAACATAGAGATATAAGGACAGACAGAGAAAGTGACTTTGTTTTATACTATGGGGTAACGTTTATAGCTACTACTATTTTGATAATTGTCAAATTATTACCATACTTACCCAAAGACTAAATTACGTTTAGCTGTCATTTATGTTTTGTTTTTCCATGTCATAGTCGTTTTTGTTATACCACGTTTTATGGCGACTTGACGGGATAAAATAAATGCGGTCGAACGGGATAAAAAGTATCCTATGTCCGTCTCCTGGTTCTAAGCAACCTCTCCACCAATTTTCAGCCGAATTGGTTCATCCGTTCTTGAGTTATAAATAGTGTAACTTAGACCAACTTTCTTTTATATATATAGATATTAATAAGGCTGAAACTTTAGATATTTATTATAAATTCTACGCGGGCGGAGTCGCTGGCAATTGCTAGTATGTATAGTATATTCAAGCTGTGATGGCCTAGCGGTGCGACCGTGTGAATCTCTAGAGACGATCATGGGTTCAAACCCGGGCAGACACCAATGAGTTTTTCTATTAAAACTTATGTGTCTAATTGATAATTGCAATTTATCACACGCTTTTCGGTGAAGGAAAACATCGTGAGGAAACCTGCATATCTCTAGAGAATTCCGGGGATATGTGTAACCTACCAATCCGCATTGGAGCAGCGTGGTAGGTCTTAGCTCCAACCCTTCTCTCCAAAAATGGAGAGAGGAGGCCTATGCCCAGCAGTGGGATAGTAACAGGCCGTTACTTATATATTCAGTTATCTACCACCCATATCACAAGTATTGAATTACTTAGCTCGATGACGGATGACCGTGTGTAATCTTCAATATATTAAAAATGATCAGAATTGTATAGGACGCTGCACACGCGATGTAATTATATGACGCAATGCAACGTTTCGTTAGTCATATTACCTTGCATCGACCTAGCCTTCCTGGAATAACGTCTAGACTCATTGTCCTGTTTGTTACTCTACGGTCAAAGAAATTAAACTTGTGGCCCACTGTACCTACATATGGCCAATTGAACCGAGTTAGTAATAATATTTCGCTTTAATCCTATTAATATTATAAATGCGAAAGTTTGTGAGAAGGATTGTTACTCTTTTACGGCGAATCCGCTGAACCAATGTCGATGAAATTTGACACAATTATTTCTTATACACCGGGGTAACATTTAGGCTATAGAAATCCTTTTAATTCTACAGGAATAGGATGACATTGAAAAGTGCCATCCATTATCAAACTATCACACAACAACAGTCACAACAACACACAATAAATGTGTTTACTTAATTAATGTTATATAGAATATAGATATGTTAATAATAATAGATATGTTAATATAGAAATAAATATGTGGCTGGACTGATTTTAAACAAACTTTAAGACTAGCATTGGAATGACCGAGCAATCGAGATCTTGTGAAGTTTGGTGGTGATCGGAGCATTTAAAAAAAATTGAGTTTCGTTTCGACGGGAATTCGAAATCAGACTGAGCCACAGCAACGTGTGGCCGACTAGCTTATTTAACAAAAACTCATTGAGATGTATTCTTGATTTTACAATAACAGCGGGCAGTACGGGCGAGTACAAAAGCATCGTCAAGGATGCAAAATAAGGAGAGTAGAAATTCTACTTCGTCGGGCGATCCGTTCTAACCGAGTTTTGTGAAGGCGGACAACAGCTTAAAGCGTCTTAAAGTAATAGACTAGATTAGTAAGTTAGTTAGTTAAGATTATAGTAGCACTAGAATCTTATAGCGATTGATGCTTTACAAGTAGGACAACACTGTATGTATACTGTCTATATTGGTGATACAGATTAGATCATAACTCTATATACAACCTATATAACCTATACCTACATATATTTTAAAACACCTTTATTTTTAGAAAAACATTCTAAAATCATATACCCTTCTTGCACCAAGCAACAAGAATAAATCAACCTAAAAGCTTCCGGTTTCGACCTATGCTAACAAAACCGAGACGTTCAAACGAACCAGATTCTAAGCCTGTCTGCCAAATTCTCACCCCATTAAAAAATCGCCTAACAACACCGCCTTAAAGGACAATGAATATGGTTTACAAAGCCCAAGGATAACAGGTCGTTGACCGGCAAGGTGACCCCAAAGTCAGTGTGACCTACCCTAACGTCTGTCCGGGGTTCGGTTCCCAGAAGCGAATAATAGTCTGGAAGTCTTTTGACGATCCGACGGAGTAAAAAATCGAAAGAGTCGATCAGTGGTTCTAAAAGTGTTATACAGAATGTGAAGCGCACGCGATATAGTTATGGTAGGTCGCTAGACTAGACTTGAGCTGAATTGCAACTTTTTTACTAATATTAGACAAATGTTATTTAATTTCTCGTGGTATTATAGTTTTATGAACAACTAGCTTTTACCCGCAACTTCGTTTGCGTAGACTGTCGTGTGATAGATTGATAATAGATGGCGCTGTTCAATGTCATCCTATTCATGTAGAATTAACAGGATTTCTATAGCCTATATGTTAATCCGGTGTATAAAGAATATATGCGCAAAATTTTATCGATATTGGTTCATCCATACTCAAAATCTTTCGCATTTATAATATTAGTAGGATACTATGCTTAAATATCAATATAATAATAAGAGTATAATCATCCTCCTGCCCTTAACCCACTCTAAGTCAGCACAGTATGTTATAAAAATGTTGTCATATGTTTTGGCAACGTATTTTACGACTGGCCGCTTGCCTGACATCAGCTTGCCACTTACGACACCTCGATAATAAATGTGGAAATCGATGAAATGTGGCGCAATTCATGCTTATACGATGGGGTAACATATAGGCTAAAAGTCATGTCTTTTCAACACAACAATCGGAGGATTGAGGAACCCCACCTATTATCAGTATATCAAGTTTCGAGTAGCGGAATCGTTGCAATAGGAATTGCAATTTAATCATTTATTTCACGCACGCAGACGAAGTCGCGGGTAAAATCTAGTAATTGATAAACGTATCAGCTTTATTTTTGAATTAATGTATAGATTCCGGCTATACTCACGTCTTAATTTATTGCATGAGCCAGATTAGTTTCAAGCCCAAACGGGACTCTTATTCAATTCCCGCCGCGATACCGCCGTGTAAAGAGCTCATGAATAAGAGCCTCGTATGGACTTGAAACAAGTCGGGCTCATCCAATAAAATAAGACGGGAGTATAGCCGGAATCTATATAAGCTTTACAATAAATTAAAAGACAATCTTATAAATATAATAAGATTAATTGTAGTTTATATTAATGCTTAATCTATTTTAATTTTTGTACTTGAAACGTCGCAGCAATTATGTCTATCCATAAATACTGCTTATTAGGTTTGGGGAGCACTGAACTTAGGTATAGTATGTACGCAAGGACGTCTGTCTGTGCGCTTTATTTTGATGCTAACTATGAAGTCATTTCGACTGCCCAAGTCGAATGAAGGGTAATTTATTATGTAAGTGGTTTGGTATGCCATATCGCCTTATTAACTAAGTCGTTATTATAACGGGTAGAGTAAGTTTTTTAGGTTAGGTTTTTAAGATGAGATTTCTGTTAAAACTTATGTGTCTAATTGATAATTGCAATTTATCACACGCTTCTCGGTGAAGGAAAACATCGTGAGGAAATCTGCATATCTCTAGAGAATACTGGAAATATGTGTAACCTAGCAAGCCGCATTGGAACAACGTGGTAGGTCTTAGCTCCAAACCTTCTCTCCAAAGACGGGGAGAAAAGGCCTATTCTCAGCAGTGGGATAGTAACAGGACGCTACTTACCCACTTACTTACACATCTATACTATACATCATTCAAATTCAAATTCAAAATATTCATTAGTCAAGTAAACTTGTACAACATGTGCTTTTGAATCTTCAACTCTACTGCTGGATCAGAAAGCTGTTCCTACCGAGAAGAGCCAGCAAGAAACTAAGCGGTTGCTCTTTTAAAAATATAATTCTTATATCTACATTTAGTCATTACTGTCTTGTACAGGGTAAAGTAGCTATATCCACACATTCTTATCATCTAAGTAATCCATCAAGGGGGGTTTTAGGCAAGAATCCCACTAAATAGGAGTCCCATCTAGTTTCTTATGAAGATTTAAAATCCTTCCATAAAAATAGTCGTTTCAAAATATATATTCTATTGTTAATAACTCTTTCAGAATTTATTCGCTTGCACAATTGATTACAGGATATCTTATTCTATTCTAATTTTCTAATTTAGGGAGGGGTTGTCTACGCTCTGTTCTCCGGTACTAGACACTACTCAGATCTTTTGATTGGTCTTTCTAAAAGCGCAAAAGCTGACCATCAAGGGGGGGGGGGGTTTGGGAGAAGAGAAGATGGGAATCCCATTAAACAGGAACGCACCTCTTTAGTTTCCTTTTAAAATTGAAAATCCCCCTCCCCTACATAAACAGGAACGCACCTCCTAGTTTCTTTTGAAGATTTAAAGCCCCCCTCCCACACATAAGAAGGTCTCTACAAAAATATATCGAGGGGTAACGGGCTATTTGGTTTAAGCGACATTTTTGCAACTTTACAGGAGAGCCTTTTAAAGTTTGAAATTTCGAAATAAAATTCATAACAAAAAAACTTCTGCAGTTATTTAAATGGGGTAAACTGCATTGAAATTTAATTAAAAATATCTAGTTGTTGATGCTAATACCAAATAAAGCGGACCTTTATTTACAAAGATAAATGTCGCTTAATACAACGTGCCCTTTTTTAGAGACAGGAAAAACGATTTAAGTGACTTCATAACTACAACTGGCTACAGGGGAAAAAAATAAGCGACAACGCATTCTATTTACGGAGTAAGCCAAAAGGTATGAAGTAACGAAACCCAAAATTAGTAGAAGCAAGCTATTTATCTTAACTAACAATTTAGATTGAAATGACTGTCAGGCTAATTTACTTAAGTGACATATAACATTGAAATTGTAACGTTTAATGTTTATGGTTTATTTACATCTAATACTATCAATGGCTGATAAAACAACCAGGATATATTGCAATCACCGAAAATTTCAGGTGCTTACATTGAATAAATAAACACAACATAATAATCAATCAAAGTATTTATTTAGAGTAATTATTATTATAACAGTCTCACTAGGAACATCAATTATATTAATTTACTTTTCAGTCTTAATTTGCAAAATTAGGTACATTAGTATTTTGTATGATAATTTAGTAAAATCAGTCTCAATGTAGGAACATCAACTATAATTATTTATTAGCTATTCATTCAGGAGGTAATTACTTGAGATCAGTTTTCATAAAACTTTCTAAAAGTATAATTTTGATAATATTAATCAACAATTGTAAAATAAAAATATAAAATCAACAAAGAAAACTTAATTATAAAACACAGCTGATGCTGATAATAATGATGTGACTGAGGCGCCCGCGCACGATAGTTCAGTTGAATGATTACGATTTTTAACACCCGGGCGTGGAAATAAATATGGTATCATATGACATGATTGAAATGTACCATATTAAAATTTTGTGATTGAAATACCGACTTGTATTGTTATGAATACTGGCAAAATGTTTCAATATACATCATTAATTTTATCGTCTGTATTAAATGACATGCATTTTAAAAAAAAGTAGGACTAAAATGGTTTAACGACTAAACAAAATATCTGAACAAAAACGAGTATTTGATTCAAGTAGCACCCGGCGTGGAAAATAGATGCAGCTAAAAGAGTTTAAGCGACGACCCATATCGTATTTGGGTGACGGACAAATGGTTTAAGCGACATCACACCGTGTGATTAGGGAAGTCAAAATGATTTAAGTTTCTTCTTAATAAAATTTAGAAACAGGAAAAACGCTTTAACTCTTATTCACTTATTTATGAGAGATAGGGTGATGGTATGTAAGTACATAATTTAATAAAAAATGCAAAATCCACGTCGTTTAATACACTGCCACTTTTGAAACTACCCAAAAATAGCATTGTTTCAAGCGCCAAACAAGTGCTCTGATTTGAATGATTCCGGCATCATTCGACGGAGAAAAAATCGCTGATTCCGAATATGTATATAACTCAATATCGCCCAAGATGTCGCTTAAACCAAATAGCCCGTTACCCCTCGATATACTCGCCTATTGTTGACAACTCTTGCACAATTTATTCGCTTGCACAATTGATTACAGGATATCTATTCTATTCTAATTTTACTAACTTGACCCGATCGGGATTATTCAAGACCTTGTGAATCGAATGCCCAGTTTCGTCAGGTACAAGGTCATTTTATTAAGCACCGGAAAAATTCAAACAACAAATTCTTTGTTCGCGTCTAATTTATTAGAGCTGCAAAAAAATCGTAAGCGAGACAAGGTGACCCCTTTATGGGGACACAATGCTGTCAGTCTGCCTAGCGATAGGGGGGAAGCTAAGCGAGCGTTAGATTATTGAAATCGGTCGCTCTTTTGAATGTCTTTTGCTTTTATACTCTCGATACTTGCACTTTTTGCACTCTTGAATATCGCTGAGTGAATGCATAATATAAAGGGATTGTAAACTAACCGCTACCCGCGATTTAATCGGTGCAATGTTCATGATAAATTTAATATGGTTTTAGTAGTTAGTTTTACGCACTCCACAATTCGTCCTATTTCAACTCAGTGAGAAAACAAAAGTAATGAGAATATTATTTTGCTATAATCCGCGATAAAAGGAAATATATGTAATGCTAAATGTAGAGTGTACTATTCGTTCTCATACCTGATACATGCAGAATTTGTAGGAACTCGTGAACTACCCGACACCGATGGCACAACAAGCACTGCACACATTCATTCATTCATTCATAAAAATTGCTTATATTAAAGCAAAAATATTAGAAGAATCCATTAAAAAAAGTGTCCTATATATAAAAAAAAAATTAATCAGTGGTTTTCCTTATGCCTCTATGTAATATAGAAATTAGGACAATGTAAGTTCAAAACTCTATCTTCATAGAAGAGTCAGGTTAAAACTATTTTATTACATATATTGACATCCAGCTCTTGACGCCGTGTGGTATCCGGCTGAATAGAATAGTACCAACCTCATTTCTTACCGAGGTGTCGTAAAAGGCGACTAAGGTAAGTCGACCTGCCGTGTGGTATTCGGCTGAGTAGAATAGACTAACCTCATTTCTTACCGAGGTGTCATAAAAGGCGACTAAGGTGTTGACTCACCGTGTGGTATCCGGTTAAGTAGAATAGACCACCCTCTTTCTTATGGAGGCGTCGTAAAATACGACTAAGATAAGTTGACGTCAGGCAGGCGGCCGGTCGTAAAATACGTAGCCAAATCATGTGACAACATGTTTATAACATGTTGTGCCGACCCCACTTAGAGTGGGATAAGGGCAGGAAGATGATGATTGACATCCAGCTTTTGCCAACGGTTGCTGACTCTGTGCTTGATAAGGAAAGAAGGATTATAAAAGGAGTAAACTTGTAATAATAAAGTAATAGTGAAATTATTTTGCTATAATCCGCGAAGAAGTAAAATAGAAAATATATATAATGCTAAATGTAAGTGGACAATCGGTTATCATACCTGATACATGCAAGATTCGTAAAAACACATGCACAAACCTCAACTCCCGCCACCACAACACACAAGCACTAATACGTTCACGTGGCATTTACAATGTAACCCCGCGTGATTCCTTGCGAGAGAACTTTAAGGAAATAGGCGTTCTTACATTAGCTTCAAAGTATATTTTTAGCTTTTTTGTGTAGATTCAAAAGCACTTGTTTACAGTTTTATTTATCTAAGGTTATTTTTAATTTGATAAAAAATAAAAGGTTTCCTCACGATGTTTTCCTTTACCGACAAGCGTGTCCTAAATTGCAATTATAAATTAGACATAAGTTTTTAACAGAAAAACTCATTGAACCCGTGACCTCTCGAAAGAGTGGCACGGTCACCGCTAAGCTATCACAGCATAATTTTATTTATATTTAGTTAATTATTTTTCTCAAATTTATTATCATTGTTGTTTAGGTTCACTGACTTTTTTTTATTATTTTCATCTTAATATAGTTCTTGAAAGTTGTTCTTCATCTACGCATGATGTTGCCATCTATAATTAATATAGCACTTAATAAATAATATTGCATATTTGTAAATTAGCCGTGTGGTATCCGGCTGGGTAGAATAGACCCTCATTACTTACCGAGGTGTCGTAAAAGGCGACTAAGGTAAGTTGACGTCAGGCAGGCGGCTGGTCGTAAAAACGCTGCCAAATCATGTGACAACAAGTTTTATAACATGTTGTGCCGACCCCACTTAGAGTGGGATAAGGGCAGGAAGATGAAGATCTTAATATAGTTCTTGAAAGTTGTTGTCAATCTACGCATGCTGTTGCCATTTATAATTAAAATAGCACTTAATTTAATAATACTGTATATTTGTAAATAAATTATACGTCATAAAACGTAACAAAAACGGTATATTTCTAGAGATTTCTTTCCTGTAACTTACCAATTTCAAATTTCTATCTCGCTCGACCTGTAATCTGCGAATTTGCATTAAGTAGTCTAAGTGAGGTCAAGTTCAAAATGTATTTAAAAGAGTATGGAGGCATTGGACTATTCTAATAGGTGAGCTTTACATATTAACTTTATGCATTGGCAAAAACCAGAATAAATTGTCCCCTGATAAATAAATCATTGCGCGGACAAAATCCTGTATATAAAGAGAGCATTTCTACTTTTAAAGTAAGGTCAAAACAGGGCATTCTAACCAAATTTTAATATCTAAGTATTGTAACACGTTTAAAAGACATACCCGCACGTGTATTGCGAGCGATATTTGAATAATACATGGGAGCAAGTATAAAATCATAGAATATCAATCACGTGTATGTGATATAGTCATTTGGGTCTCGTTTGATCGGCTTTGTCACGTGTTCGGGTCATTCACTAGTTATTGATTCATTCATAAAAATAACGCAAATCAATACTGGTATTATAAATGGGAAAGTCTATCTGTATCTTACGTTTTTACTGCTTATTCAATTTCTATACTAGTAAGCTGATTTTGAAATAGGTATTCTTACATTTGCTTCACAGTATATTTTAAGTAATTTGATTTATATATAAAAATATAAAGAATTATAAAACAATAGGTGATGTATATAATAGACAAAGTAGGAACCGACATAAACTTGCGACCCCTGCTTTGGTCCTTGAAAAAGTACGTAAGTCGTTTGTGGATTTTGGGTATAAGATTCTATAATAAAATTCCACAATCAATTTTAGCTTTGCCATTACAGCAGTTTATAAACACTATTAAGGAGAGGCTGATACAGAAAGTCTACTATACTATTGAGGATTATTTAGAAGATAAGAATGTGTGGATATAGCTCTCTTTGAACCTGTACAAGACGGTAATGACTTAATGTAAACAGTATTAAGAATTATATTTTTAAAAGAGCAACCGCCGAGTTTCTTGCTGGCTCTTCCGGGTAGAAACAGCTTTCCGAACCAGCAGTAGAGTTGACGATTCAAAAGCACTTGTTTACAAGTTTATTTGAATAAATAATATTTTGAATTTGAATTTGAATTTGAAGAGTTTGTTTGTTTGATTGTTAGAACGCGCTAATCTCAGGAACTACTAGACCGATTTGAAAAATTCTTTCAGTGTAAGAGAGTCTTTTGCTGCCTCTACTCAACAGCAATTTTCGTTACCACCAGAATTGACGATTTAAAACTACTTTACTTGAATAAAAGATATTTCAAATTTGATAAACATATTATTATAATAATTATTTTTTTAAAGATTGACCGCATTGCTGGTTCTCTTCTGTTAGAGCAACATTCCGAACCAGTTGTAGCTTCATTGTAATATGTACATTCAAAAGTACTTAAGCCAAATTGAATAATGAATTATTTGAATTACCTATTCTTATAAGCTTATGTGCTTAAAAGGCAAGACAACTAATAGAGAGGCGCAATTTAATACATGAGGTAAAGGGGATTTTGGGGTTAATAGGACTAACTTTGCTCTCTTCAAAGGTCAAACAGTCACGACTTTGTCTAAATTGGTGATATAAATCAAAATTTTATGGTCCATATTTGTCTTCTCCCCCTTAGTAATCAAGGGTTAAATAGCTGATGTAGGCAAAATGTAGCATAGATAATAAATAATAAGAAATATCAACGCACAGAATAAATGAAAAAATATAATTTAAGGTAAGTAACTTATAAATTATAGAAGTAGGCGTTAATTCAAGCAATTCCGTTCAAAAGTTGTGATAGAAATATTTTGCTGTAATCCGCGTTTGCGAAAATCCATGTAATGACAAGTGTTTGAAGCAAAACTGTTTTCATACCTTATATTGCTGAGCATATGAAAGAAACGGCCTGTTGCTATACCACTGCTGGGCATAGGCCTCATCTCTCCGTTTTTGGAGAGAAGGGTTAGAGCTAGGACCTACCACGCTTCTCCAATGCGGGTTGGCAGGTTACACATATCCCTAGAATTCTCAAGAGATATGTAGGTTTCCTCACGATGTTTTCCTTCACCGAAAAGCATGTGATAAATTGCAATTATCAATTAGACACATAAGTTTTAACAGAAAAACTCATTGGTGTCCGGTTTTTGAACCGGGGTTTGAACCCATGATACCTTATACATGCATGATTAATTATCCTGCGTATCACAAGACATCACCACTGACAACACACAAGTACCACACATTCATTACGACAAAATCGCGAAGTGATATTTGTTTCATACGTTCTTTCTTGTTTAGCTTCCGTCACTTAGCAGTAGGCAGATTTAACTTTCGCATTCATTATAAAAAACGACCTGTTACTATCCCACTGCTGGGCATAGGCATCCTCTCTCCGTTTTTGGAGAGTAGTATTGGAGCTAAGACCTACCACGCTGCTTCAATAGGGATTGGTAGGTTACACTAGACCAGTCTACAGAAAGGTTTAAATTTATTGTAAGAGATATACTTATACGTAAAGCATATAATGTAAAATTTAAAATGTTCAATAGTTTAACCGCCGAGTTTCTTTCTGGTTCTTCTCGGTAAGAGCAACATTCCGAACCAGTTGTAGCTTCATTAATCATATTGATCCTTGACAAATCATAAGTGCTTGAAAGAGCTTACTTGAATATAGATTACAAAAGTAACGAGAATATTATTTTGCAATAATCCGCGATAAAAGGAAATATATGTAATTCTAAATGTAGAGTGTACTATTCGTTCTCATACCTGATACATGCAGAATTTGCAAGAACTCATGCACTACCAGACACCAATGACACCAATACACAAGCACTGCACACATTCACCACCACAATCTCAACAATTGTTTCGCCCCGTAACCGAAGCATCGTCAGGAGATAGACTCCACGACAAAATCGCAAAGCCTTGAGCAAAGCATCGGTGTCGGGTAGTGCATCAGTTCTTACAAATTCTGCACGTATCAGGTATGAGAACGATTAGTACACGCTACATTTAGCATTACATACATTGACTTTTATCACGGATTATAGCAAAATAATATTCTCATTACCTTTGCATTATGGACCTCCGCAAAGTAATTCTATAAATTATTTGAATATAGATTATTTGGAATAGGAGGAAATCAATTTTTGGCAAGAAGGATTGGAGCTTAAATATACCAAGCTCCAATGCTGATTTGTAGGTTACACATATCCATAGAATTAAATCCCTAAAATCAGCTAAAAGTACTAAATATATAAAATTATACAGATAAAATATATATTTATTCCATAAAGCCAGTTCAGGCATTCAAAACAAAACCTTGCTCGCAAACAAAGCCAATCCTTTTTTTTCGTCCTCGTACCTCCGGGCCCTCGGAAGGTCCCAGGGTCACCTTCGGTTCAACGACCCCTTGCGTAAGGATTGCGTCACTTTGCAGAAATGTTAGTCCCCTAGCGCATCTAACCCGTCCCTTTCCAACACGCTATTTTTGAATTAGTCTGAAAGAGATGGATATAATTACGTTAGGGCACTTGATTGTGTTTTCTTTTTAATTCCCATTTCGTTCCGACGCTTTGGAAGCTATTTATTCGGACTAGATATATGAGTTAGTTAAGAAAGCCTACTATACTCTTGAAGATTATTTGGAAGATAAGAATGTGTGGATATAGCTCTCTTTGAACCTGTACAAGACAGTAACGACTTAATGTAAATAGTATTAAGAATTGTATTTTTAAAAGAGCAAGCGCCGAGTTTCTTGCTGGCTCTTCTCGGTAGGAACAGCTTTCCGAACCAGCAGTAGAGTTGACGATTCAAAAGCACTTGTTTACAAGTTTATTTGAATAAAGAATATTTTGAATTTGAATTTGAATTTGAATACTAGATGCATTACCAGCTAGTATTAAAGGATAAAATTTGATTCTACTTTTAATTATGAAAACTAAAGGTACATATTATAAAACAAAGTCCCCGAAAGCTGTCTGTACGTTTATAATTGATCTCTCAAAATCTACTTAATGAATTTTTGTTAAATTTTTTGTGAAAATTAAAGTGCAATTCTTGAGGAAGGTTTAAATTAATAGTAAATTCTCGGCTAAATCGATTTCGTTGAGACTTTCACTGAAAGATACTAACAAGAGAAGATTGTGGAGCAACTTATAGGCTAATTATAGGCCTTACCTTAATGGCGGCTCCATACTTTCGCCTGAGAGCACTCTTTGTGTTACCATCGGAGTTACCATGTACACTCTCGACTGTGAACAGCGACACACTTACTGATTTTGCGAGGAGCCGCGAGATTTTACGGGCTTTTCGCTCGGACCCCGAGGCTTGTCGAACCCAGAGGAGAGCTACCCTGTACACTCTCGCCACTCGGCATGTCTTGGGTGTCTCACAGAGGGTGCACAGCTGCTATAAGGGTGATTCCTATGAGACCGAATCTCGGCTGAAAGCGACGGGTTTTGAAAGCGAGATCTTTCAAGAAGTCAACTACTTATCAAATCAACTAAAGTCGATTCTATTTCGATATTATTGTTTTTTTCTATATGCCGTAAGCTATCTGGCTGAATAGAATAGATCACCCTCATTTCTTACTGAGGTGTCGTAAAAGGCGATTAAGGTTAGTTGATCCACCGTGTGGTATCCAGCTAGAATAGACCAGCCTCATTTCTTATCGAGGTAAAAGGCAGCTAGGGTAAGTTGACGGCCCGTATAATACCTAGCCAAATCATGTGACGACATGTTTGTAACATGTTGTACATAGAGTGAGATAAGGACAAGCGATTATTTTGCTGTATTAATACAATGCTTGCTATTAAATGTGTAACAGTTACCTCAATGTTATAAATAACTCAATTGCAAACACATTCTGCGTAATTTTAATGCAAATGCAATCTTATTGAACTGCAATTATCAACCCACTTGACAATTATCTATAGAATAAGACTAATAGTAAACTGTATTAAAACTGTTGACTATTATATTTTATTTGTTATAACTCCATTTGTTTTAAGCAGGCGTTACTTGGCGAAACTCCGTAGTTCAGAAGTTACAATTAAATTATTTTGCTGTAATCCGCGTTTCATCATCATCATCATCCTCCTGCCCTTATCCCACTCTAAGTGGGGTCGGCACAGCATGCTATGCACATGCTGTCACATGATTTGGCTGCGTTTTTACGACCAGCCGCCTGCCTGACGTCAATTTACCTTAATCGTATTTTACGACACCTCGGTAAGAAAGAGAGTGGTCTATTCTACTAAACCGGATACCACACGGTGGGTCAACTTATCTTAGTCGTCGTTTAAGACTACTCAGTAAGTAAATGAGTGTGTCTATACTACTCAGCCGGATAGCACACGGCGGGTCAACTTACCTTAGTCGCCTTTTACGATAACGCGGTAAGATAGTCAAGAGAGAGGAAAGTCTATTATTCTACCCGGATACCACAGAAAGAAACAAAATACTAAAATATAGAGAAAACCAAATTATATATGGGAAACATTAGGAAAATTTTACTTGAAAAAAAGAAATAATATTGTCATAATTATATTAATTCGTAAATAAATATTTAAATCGTTAAAACTTTTTTATTATACCCATTGAAAAGACAATGTTATTCAATTCTGTTAAATCATTTTAATATTGCCAATAAAAGTCATATGAAATAAAAAGCAATTACAAAATAGCTATAAAACTTCTGCGTCGCATTTTATTTAGAACAATAAATGTGAGTAGATGCGCAACTTGTTAAAAGTTACATTTTTAGACATATCTTTAATTGTGAACGAGCGTTAGGGTTAGGAAAAATGAAGTTTGTAAAGAAATAACAAATTTATTTAAAAAATTGTACATAATTAATCCGGAAATATGGAGGTTTCCTCTCGCTGTTTCTTTCACCGAAAAACGTGTGATAAATTGCAAGAATCAATTAATCACAAAGTTTCGACTAGCAAGCTGGCGTTGGTCGCAATGACCCTAGGGGCCTTCAGACCCGCGGGTCGCGGGCTCGATTTTGCCGAGGGTTAACATTTTTTACATACAATTTGTTGGTTCTTTGATTCTTCGTGGACTTATGTATTTAAGTTTGTATTGAAAATTTTATATGTATAATTTATTTAACAGGTATCTGTCATCCATAACACAAGTATTAAGTTGCTTAGTTTGGGGACGTATGACTGTATGTTATAGGCCCATATATTTATTTATTCGTTAATATTTAAATATATATATATATATATATATATATATATATATATATATATATATATATATATATATATATATATATATATATATATATATTTATATATATATATATGTTATATGTATATATTTTCGGAATCTCGGAAACGGCTCCAACGATTTTCCTGAAATTCACCATGCAGGAGGTTTTGGGGAAAAAAATCGATATAGTTAGGTTTTTGGGTATTAAAATAAACTAAAATTTACTTTTAATTTATTGAATATATAAAACACTATTTTTGCTATTAAATATCAAGTCAGCGTAGCTTATTCGGGGAACAGGTGGTCGTGAGAAATGAAAATATCGAGATCGAGCCCCATCGACACTATTATTTTTTCTTTCTTTTTTGAAGTTTCTTTTTTCATTTTGTATAAAATTACTGAGCAAACCAGCAACTACTGAGTCGACCAGGTACTATATATTAGCTAGAAAATCCTTTGTTTCGTAGATTGGTATAAAGTGGCACCTCTGTTCAGATTGAATAATCTCTGTCAACACTATGTATAGGATGCGTCGCGTCGAGTGTGCGCCGACCTTGGTGCGGCGGGGTCGCCGCCCGCCGACCAAGGGCGATAGGTATGCGTTATAACGATATCGAAATTGCATATCGCTCTGTTATATTGCACTCCAGCTTTATAAGGAGCTCAATATTTTACTAATATAACGACGTATATTTATAAGCTCAGAGCGCCGTGTGGTATCCGGCTGAATAGAATACCACCCTCATTAGCTAGCGGCCCCTGCTTTGCGCCTTGAAAAAGTACGTAAGTCGTTTGTGGGTTTGGGTATAAGATTCTATAATAAAATTCCACAATCAATTTTAACTTTGCCATTACAGCAGTTTAAAAACACTATTAAGGAGAGGCTGATACAGAAAGCCTACTATACTGTTGAGGATTATTTAGACGATAAAAATGCGTAGATATAAATATTGTTCGACCCTGTACAAGATAGAAACATTAAATGTAACTAGCATTAAGAATTGTATTTTTTAAAAAGAGCAACCGCCTAGTTTCTTGCTGTCTCTTCTCGGTAGGAACAGCTTTCCGAACCAGCAGTAGAGTTGACGATTCAAAAGCACTTGTTTACAAGTTTATTTGAATAAAGAATATTTTGAATTTGAATTTGAATTTGAATTTCTTACCGAGGTGTCGTAAAAGTCTACTAAGGTATTGATTTCGCATATTTGTGTAGACTAGACTAGCTTTTACTCGCAACTTCGTTCGCGAGGACAAATCTCCATCGGTTGATAATATATGGCGGTTTTCAATATTATCCTATTCCTGTAGAATAAATAGAATTTCTATAGCCTATATGTTATACCGGTGTATAAGGAATAATTGTGCCAAATTTCATCGATATTGGTTCAGTGGATTTGCCGTGAAAGAGAAACAAACACACATTTACAAACTTACACTTACAAACTGTTGCATTTATTTTATTAGTAGGATATGATTGGATAGGATAGGATTTGTCTTATTGACACCGCATATTTTGGACATATACTATTTAACATATAATATTCAACCTGTTAAATCTAGGTTAAAGAATAACATCGATATTGGTTCAGCGGTTACACCATGAAAGAGTAACAAACATGCATCCATACTCACAAACTTTCGCAGTTATAATATCGGCAAGATAGGATAGTATTGTCAACGTGCGTTTAAACAGAAGTTGGCAAGCTCGAGAAGCCTGTCAAAGACAGTTTAACGCCATAAGTGAACCATTGGGAAAACATGGATCATTTATTTTTAATACACAGTCTCGCACCACACCTGTTGGTAATACTTACAATAATCCACAAACATGGCTCCGTTTACATCAAACGATATAAATAAAACATATATTTTATTTTAAAAGAATTCAAAAGTAATGAGAATATTATTTTGCTATAATACGCGATAAAAGGAAATATATGTAATGCTAAATGTAGAGTGTACTATTCGTTCTCATACCTGATACATGCAGAATTTGTAAGAACTCGACAATTGTTGAGATTGTGGTGGTGAATGTGTGCAGTGCTTGTGTATTGTTGTGGCATCGGTTTCGGGTAGTGCATGAGTTCTTACAAATTCTGCATGTATCAGGTATGAGAACGAATAGTACACTCTACATTTAGCATTACATATATTTCCTTTTATTGCGGATTATAGCATATTTTCATAACTTTTGTATTATGGACCTCCACAAAGTAACGCCTAATTCTATAAGTAAGTAAGTAGCGGCCTATTACTATCCCACTGCTGGGCATAGGCCTCTTCTCTCCGTTATTGGAGAGAAGGATTGGAGCTAAGACCTACCACGCTGCTCCAATACGGATTGGTAGGTTACACATATCTCCAGAATTCTCTAGAGATATGCAGGTTTCCTCACGATGTTTTCCTTCACCGAGCACCGAGCTGTTTTCCTTATCCAAGCGTGTGATAAATTGCAATTAGACACATAAGTTTTAATACAAAAACTCATTGGTGTCTGCCCGGGTTTGAACCCATGATCGTCTCTAGAGATTCACACGGTCGCACCGCTAGGCCATCACAGCTTCTTAGAAAAGTAAAGGAGAGTGCCAGAACATACACCTTTGGGCTCAGACGTTACAACAATAATTTTTATTTAGTTAAATAAGTAAGTCGATAAATCGTGTCGTGAACTATCCGTCAATCGAAAAAGTCTTTTTAAAGCATCTGCTTAAAACTTAAGTTGATCGCTTTTTTGTCGTAGCTCAAAATATAATCAATAATAAATGTTTACTAACGAGGCGAGGACAACAGTATAGTTACTTATACAAATTTCTGAGTTTAAAAGGTCGGTAGGAAAATACTGTACATGGAGGCATATGGATCGAAATGCAATTTAATTTAATTTTCGTACATAAAAATAATCGTACATATAAAACGATAGGTGATGTGTATAATAGGCAAAGTAGGAACCGACATAAGCCTGCTGCTCCTGCTTTGCGCCTTACAAAAGTACATAAATCGTTTGTGGGTTTGGGTATAAGATTCTATATTAAAATTCCGCAATCAATTTTAGCTTTGCCATCACATCAGTTTAAAAACGCTGTTAAAAAGAGGCTGATCCAGAAAGCCTACTAAACTGTTGAGGATTACTTAGAAGATAAGAATGTGTGGATATAGCTCTCTTAGACCCTGTACAAGACAGTAATGACTAAATGTAACTAGTCATAAGAATTATATTTTTAAAAGAGCAACCGCCGAGTTTCTTGCTGGCTCTTCTCGGTAGGAACAGCTGTCCGGACCAGCAGTAGAGTTGACGATTTAAAAGCACTTGTTTACAAGTTTAATTGAATAAAGAATATTTTAAATTTGAATTTATAAAATAACTTTTTTGTGGATACATGTATTTTAATTTTTTTTAAATATTTTTTACAATTTGAGATTCTTCTGCATTTGTTTGTTTGTTGTTGTATTGTTTGTTGTTCTGTATGTATGTATGTTTTTTTAATTTTTTTTACAGTGTGGGATTCTGTATTTATGTAGTTCATATAATTGAAAAGATGTTTTTGCATGGTTGAACTCTCTGTGCTGACTGGCGTTGATGACTTCATCACTGTGGGTGGGCTATTCTACTCAGCCGGATACCACACGGCGGGTCAACTTACCTTAGTCGCTTTTTACGATATCTCGGTAAGAAATGAGGGTGGTCTATTCTACTCAGCCGGATACCACACGGCGGGTCAACTTACCTTAGCCGCCTTTAACGACACTACTCAGCCGGATACCACATTGTTAGGACCTGAAATTATCAAGGCTATATTTAACCTATGCTCTAATCTTTCATTATAAAGACAGATATATTATGATAACTGTAATCTCAAATTAAATCTTTTTTTATACTTAACAGTTGTCCATGCCTTCTAATTTCACAATTATATCTGATAACTTACCATTATCTCAAGATCTATAGAACCGTTATTATCGCTATATAGTTGAGGTCATTTATGCTGGTTGTATTGTGGGCCAGGTGTGAGCCAAGCATTTTTATGTTAGTAGGATCACAGAGTAACTGTATATACAGGTCTGCCAGGTGTCACATGTTGAGCACAGAGTAGTTTAAATCAGAGTTTTATGAATGCGCCGTATGTACAAATTCCAATTCAAAATATTCTTTATTCAAATAAACTAGTAAACAAGTGCTTTTGAATCGTTAAAGCTACTGCTGGTTCAGAAAGCTGATCCTACCGGGAAGAGCCAGCACGAAACTCGGCGGTTGCTCTTTTAAAAATATAATTCTTAATACTATTTACATTTAATTGTTACTGTCTTTTACAGGTTCAAAGAAAGCTATATCCACACATTCTTATCTTCTAAGTAATCTTCAAGAGTATAGTAGGCTTTCTGTATCAGCCTCTTTTTAACAGTGTTTTTAAACTGCTGTAATGGCAAAGCTGAAATTGATTTCGGAATTTTATTATAGAATCTCATACCCAAGTCTCATAATCAAGTCTCTCTGTGATAAAATAAAAGAAATTAGAAGGCAAGAATAATACATGCTGAAACCTAATCAAATGTCAAATATCCTCAACCACGTATTATTATGAATTATATTATAGGATTAATCCTGAAAGGAGAAATAGATCGTTAGTACAATATATGAAATGTAGTGACTAAGACTACTATTTATCTCGTTAAAGGCGCAAAAAAAGTTTTGGTTAAAATCTATTTATTCTATTAAAAAGGTTTATAGACGTAGGCGTTACTTTGTGGAATTCCATAGTACAAAGTAGTGAATGTGTGCAGTGCTTGTGTAATGTGTTGTTGGTGGTGGTGTCTTGTGATACGTGGTGATACAAAACCTGCATGTATAAGGTATGAGAACGGTTTTACTTCCTACACTCAGATAGTCTATTAAAAAACGTGGATTATAGCAAAATAATTCTATCATTACTTTTGTGCTATAAAAAATAATGATAATTATTACAATTTATACTTGAGTTGGTTATATTTTAAATTAAAATTCATAATTTTGTATATTAAAAAACTTTTTCAATGCGGCTGATGGTTCAGAAAATTGCTTCTACCTAGACAAATTAGCAAGTAACTCGCAGATTGGTCAAATAAAGACAAGTATTAGATAAATTTTGAGTTATTAAGGATCTAAGCTGTCGGATTCGGCCGATACAAAATAATGTGATGATACCAAAAAAATTAAATTGTAGCGAAAGTTTGTAAACAATCTAGAACGTGAAAATAACTTTAAGCGAAACGGCAGTTAATATATTTTAATGCAGTTAAAGTTAACTTAATTACTCTGCGCAACCCTTACCGGTCTCATGCCAATCATATTATTTTTTAATACTAGGTTAACGTAATAAAAAGGAGTTTAAACTTTATTACGTACAGCGTTCAGTGTTTTATAATTTTCAAACATTTTTGAGTTACTTGATTGCGCAGTTAGTAATAATTACATTAAACTATTGAAGCCTATTTTAATGATAAGAAAGCTTGGATTTTAATTGCAACCAGCTGCCAATTATATTGTAAGTTTCTTATTTTTTTGTATTTGTTCTTATTTATTTATTTAAATAATTATTTTTGATTTATAATTATTACATTATCATTATCATCTTCCTGCTGCTGCTAATGCTGTAACATGATTTGGCTGCGTTTTTACGACCGGCCGCCTGCTTGACGTCAACTTACCTTAGTCGCCTTTTACGACACCTCTACTACACGACACTACTACTACTTCTACTAAATAAATATTATGAAATGATAGAAGAGAATGGAAGAAGAAGATATATTGTGCCGACCCCACTTAGAGTGGGATAAGGGTAAGAGAATGATGATATTCATTTTTTTAAATATTTTTTTAGAAACTAGATATATTTCTAATTTCTTAAGAAATGTTTTCAGTAAGAGGCGAAATTTGGCAGATGTAAGTTAGCAGTGATAAGCTATTTATATATTCGTTTACAAATAAGAAGAAAACTATCACTGTATAAAATATGTTAATGTCACCATCACGTTTCGGTGACGGACGTGTGGTTTCATGCTGCGAAACGTGACAAAATAAGAGAGTTCAGGTAATATTGTCATAGTATTAACTTTAATGATTCGAACATACTGCCGTTGAGAATGACACGCAAAATAATTTATAGAATTTGCCAGCAATTGCTTTATGATTTTGTCGTGGAGTCTATCTCCTGATGATGCTTCGGTTGCGGGGCGAAACGATTGTTGAATTTGTGATAGTGAATTTATGTAGTGATTGTGTATTGTGGTGGCATTGGTGGAGGTTTGTGCATGTGTTTTTACGAATCCTGCATGTATTAGGTATGAAAACGGATTGTCCACTATGCATTGAGCGTTATATATATTTTCTATTTTACTTTATCGCGGATTATACCAAATAATTTTATAATTCATTTTGAATGACACGCAAACTTGATTGGCCCGTTGGCGTAGGTGGTAGTGACCCCGCCTTTAGCTCCGCTGGTCCGGGGTTCGATTCCAGTCGAGGACCAACATTTTATAAACACAATGGTTCCCCTGGGTGTATATATGTATATATTTACCAGTTGTCTGTCACCCATTTCAGAGACAAACTTCAAGAGTCCACTTTTTCCTATTATTTTTTATATTTATACCATTATTATGAATACGAAAGCCTGTCCATTTCTTATTGTTACTGTAAATTTGCTTACCATACAGGAAAATAATTTATTGCATTCGTTGGGAACGAGGAAATCACATACATTTGGAATAATTAACAGTATTTTGACATTACAGTTGACCCGAACGAAGTCCCGGATACAACTTTTTAATTATTTCTCTTTTCGCATTCTGTTTAACTTTATGTCGTGCGGTATCCGGCTGAGTGGAATAGAGCACCCTCTTACCGAGGTGTCGCAAAGGGCGACGTCAGGCAGGCGGCCGGTCGTAAAATCCGTGGCCAAATCATGTTACAACATGTTATTAACTTAAAGTAGGATATGGGCAGGAGAATGACCTTTGTCCAAAGACAGCAGTTACACAAAAAATAAATATATGTATTCGACGGAAGCATTTTAAATTTACTGGTAAATCTGTATAACATTAACTGACATTTCTAGATAATTAATATGATGACTAACGTAATTTATTTAAATGTAACTGCAAAATAAAGGATATTTTTATTTTTTATTTTACGGCAGGAGAATGATCTTATCTATTTAACTTTATTATACAAAACACATACTTTAAATTCAAATTCAAATTCAAATTCAAATTCAAAATATTCTTTATTCAAATAAACTTGTAAACAAGTGCTTTTGAATCGTCAACTCTACTGCTGGTTCGGAAAGCTGTTCCTACCGAGAAGAGCCAGCAAGAAACTCGGCGGTTGCTCTTTTAAAAATATAATTCTTAATACTATTTACATTATGTCGTTACTGTCTTGTACAGGCTCAAAGAGAGCTATATCCACACATTCTTATCTTCTAAATAATCCTCAAGAGTATAGTAGGCTCTCTGTATCAGCCTCTTTTTAACAGTGTTTTTAAACTGCTGTAATGGTAAAGCTGAAATTGATTGCGGAATTTTATTATAGAATCTTATACGAAATCTTATATCAAATCTTAAACCAAATCTTTAATAATTAGGATTTAAATTAAGCGTTAAATTATTTATTGGGGATCAAAATATTTACACATTTGCGCTACAATAGAACCCGCCGTGTGGCTCAAATAGAAAACTCTTAATTTTATATTTATAAGGGATAACGAACGCACTACAATGACCGGGCGTTTTTGAATCCGAGATATCTTCACCTTTCTATTTTACATAATCAAGTTGGGTGCAGATTCTTGGATTAGTCGAGGACGTAAACCCAAGATCGAGTTCACTGTACTATGTGTCACTTGTTTTTTCTATACATAAATTCCTTAAGCAATAGATGTGACCGTTCGAATTTCCTTGATTTGAATAATTCAGGAAAGAGTAATGCTTTGTGTTCTGATAAAAATATAATAATAATATATTTTAGCTGTGTTAGCCCAGGCGTTAGACCGTACGACTGCTTCAAGTTCAAACCCCGGGAAGGCACCAATGAGTTTTTCTGTTAAAACTTGTGCCTAATTATTTTTTTTTTATTTATTTATATTTTGTTTTTGGTATTAAATTATTTAATGATTGTAAACTTAATACTATATGATATATACTGTATAAACCATTTACTAAACTAAACAATTTAACAAAAACAAGCACTTAATAAAAACTTAAAACAAATTAAAACTAACGATATAATAACTAAAGAATAAAAAAATGAATAAATATATAATATATTTACACTAAATCGAAACCATCGATTCCATTGCAATGGGGTTAAGTTCCTAAAATACTGGCAGCGTTACCCCTTTGTATGGCCAAACTTATTGGCCAAGGTAGCTGCCAGCTCTCGGGTCCCCGGTACGCTCTACGAGCCTTCTAGATAGCTCGTTGAAGAAGGTATGAGCGTCCGGGCCCCATGGACCTTAAGGTCTATACATCAAAAGGCACAAAAATGAACCTTCTATCTTCATTGTACTTTATTGTACACTACATTTTATAAATACAAACATTTGATTAACACTAATTGTAAAATAAAAATTTTGTACTGCACAAAAGGCCTTATCGCTTATCAGCGATTTCTTCCAGACAACCTTTAGATTATGAAAACGGTAAAGCACAGAGCAAGTAGACGGTGCATAATAATAAACTTAAATTCTAATTATTTTATACTATATTAAAGATAATTTTTTTTATAATAATTTTTAAATATTTAATCTTTATATTTAAATGAGTTAGTCTTGGATATATATATTTTCTGAATCTCGAAAACGGCTCCAACGATTTTCCTGAAATTCAGCATGTAGGAGGTTTTGGGGGAGAAAAATTGATCTAGCTAGGTTTTATGTAAAAAAAATATTGTTTTATCCCTGTTTTTGGGCATTAAAAAACACTATCATTTATATTGAATTGAATTTTCGCCATTAGCTGTCAAGTCGACGTAGCTTATTCGGGTAGTGGGCAGCCTCGAGAAATGTGAATGCCAAGGATCGATCCCAACGAAATAATTGTTTTTCATTTTTTTAAGTTTCTTTTTGCAAAAAATTACCGAGCGAAGCTCGGTCACCCAGATATTATTAATAATATTTGCAATTTGTCACACGATTTTCGGAAACCTGCATATCTCTAGAGAATTTCCCACATTGGAAGAGCGTAGTGGATCTTAGTTCCACAGCTTCTCTCCGAAAACGTGGGGGCCGAAGCCCGGCAGTGGGTTCGTGAGAGGACATTACTTTTATACTTTACTAGCTGTACCAGCAGCTTTGCCCGCATGGAAATAAGCATGTCAACAAAATTTTCCCAAAAAAAAAAAGTAGTTATCGCGAGTTAATTATAAGAGATTTTTGAATAAATTGTAATGTTTACTTAGTGCGCGCAAAGTAAGCTTTAAATTTTGCCGTTTTCGCAATATTTTTTTCTGCTGCTCCTCTCCTATTTATCTTATCGTTATACGCCTTCCTTGATAAATGGACTATTTAACACTCAAAGATTTTTTCAAATCGGTCCAGTAGTTCCTGAGATTAGCGCGTTTAAACAATCAAACTAACAAACTCTAAAGCTTTATATATTAGTATAGATTCCATATATATTAGTATAGGCCACTCACCCATTAGGTTATGAATCATTTCTTCCTTCCACATTATCGATTTATCGGGAATTAAAGCAAAATAATATTCTCATTAGTTGTGTATTATGGACCTCCACAAAGTAACGCCTAATTCTATAAATTAATTCTGGCAGCGTGTCCGCGTTGAAATGCTAAGATTTGTGGGAAAAAGGAAGTCTTTTTGAAACCTGTAAATGCAATTAACTGAGGTGTGATAACGGATAAGAATAATTAGAATGGAATAGATTCCCGTATGTATTAACATTGGTAACGTTTAGTAACGTCATCCAAATGCAGTTATATTCCCTAATAACGCTGTCTCGACGAGTGATTTAGCCGCCTTTGTTGTCTGGGCGCTGCACTGTTGCATTTGGACACTAAATATATAAAACTAACTCGCTTTCGGCTGATTTATGTGTCCACCTCGGCGCTGCAGTTGCGTTTACTTCAGACAGATATCAGATTCGTATCCGATTGGAAATATTAAGTACGTACAGCATTAATTATATAGTAGGTAATTTTTTTAAATTTATTTTTGTTCGTTTTATATGGGACACTTACACACTGTCGTCCATCCCTAAAGTAAGTAATTTAATACTTGTGTTACGGGTAAGAAATTACTGGTGAATATATATGTATATCATTTTTAAATACATATTTACCTACATACAAATATACATCCAGACTCGAAAAACCAACAAATTCTTTTTTTATAGAAAATGTTGGCTCTCGGCGGGAATCAAACCCGCGACCCCGGAGCTGAAGGCAGGATCACTACCCACTGCGCCAACGGGCCAGACGATTTATAATGAATAAATGAATATAATTTAAGTTACTGAACAGTGCCATCTGTGCCGTCATTTAGTGAACGGAGGCCACCGAAAATCAGCATTGGGATCAATCGACGACGCGACGGGCGAAAGGGCGAATACACCGGACATGACACATCTACCTGATCAGGACACCACCGAAATTGACGCCGAGGTCTGGGAGCTACCATTCCCAGACCTCCCCACCGAACAAGACATCCATTAGGTCACCTAGGTGACCTGGGCTTACGGCCCAAATACCGACACCTTTAGGTCACCTAGGTGACCTCGGCCTACGACCGGAACACATACCGGGCTAAAGTGCCCGCGAGGAGATGCCCGGGTAAAGAGGAATTCCTCGAGGCCCGCACCCCGTTTACCCCCACCCGGGGAGTAAACGAGAAGACCGTGCTGCCCGGGTAAAAGGTAGTATTTATATACTATATTCCAAACAGATATGTTCCCAGACCTCCCCACCGAACAAGACATCCATTAGGTCACCTAGGTGACCTGGGCTTACGGCCCAAATACCGACACCTTTGGGTCACCTAGGTGACCTCGGCCTACGGCCGGAACACATACCGGGCTTAAGTGCCCGCGAGGAGATGTAGAGCCCGGGTAGAGAGGAATTCCTCGAGGCCCGCACCCCGTTTACCCCCACCCGGGGAGTAAACGAGAAGACCCTGCGATGATAATCCAAACAGGGTAAAACAAATTGTTACAACATGTTTCAAATACAACCTCTTTCATACAGTTGGTCAATAATATAAAAAATAACATTGTGGCCGTCATTGTGTCATTGAGTTGTTGAAAAAGATTAAATGAGTTGTCTGGCCCGTTGGCGCAGTGGGTAGTGATCCTGCCTTCAGCGCCGCGGGTCGCAGTTTCGATTCCCGTCGAAGGCCAACATTTTCTATAAAAAGAATTTATTGGCTCTTCGAGCCTGGGTGTATATTTGTATTTAAGTATGTATTTAAACATTATAAATGTATATTTTCACCAGTTGCCTCTCACCATAACACAAGTATTAAGTTACTTTGGGGACGGACGACCGTGTGTGTAAGTGTCCCATATATTTATTTTATTTACTTTTGGAAAAATTGCTTTTTAATATTGCAAAAGTATAAAGGAGAAATATCGTTTTTTTTTTTAATTTTGCTGTGGATACTTAAACGCTATTCGTCGCGAACTGTTTCGCTATTAATCTATTGCGAAATACAGTAAGAATGTTAAAATAATTCAATCACAAGTTATCAGGTTTGTTACATCAGCGTATATAAAAATACAGTATCGGTCGTTCACTTATGATAACCTAAATCGCTATGTCCCCATTTATTTTGTTTACTTACGTAATTTTGCGATACGTAACCGCTGGCCTGAAAAATTAATCTTAACTTTTTAATTACAATAATATGCAATCAACTAGAGCGATAATTAGGAAATAGCAATTGAATATATTTGATATAAAAACCCCGTTTATTGCTTTATAAACAGGAAAAAACGTGTGATAAAAACTGTCTGACGGATATGATTTCGCTGCTTGTTTTCGCTTTAGGGTTTTTGATGAAATTCCAAATAAAATACATACTTAGGTACACCATATATCCGGAATCAAGGAACCAACAAATTTGTGTTATAAAATGTGAGCCCTTCGGGATCAAACCTTCGACCCGTAAAAGCAACTGCACCAACAGGCCACTCTAGTGAAGTCAGTATAATGCTTTAATTATGAATTTTTTTATTAATTTACTATTTTATAACTCTCATTTCTTAACGAGGTGTCGTAAAAGGTGACTAAGGTATGTCGACTCGCCGTTTGGTATCCGGCTCAGTAGAATAGACCATCCTCTTTCTTAACGAGGTTTTAAATTATGTGACAACATGTTTGTAATATACTAGCAATAGCCAGCGGCTCCGCCCGTGTTGAAAAATTAAAACCGTAATACACCATATGGTCATACCATAAAAAAGCTTAAAAGCTAGACATATGCTGTCGCGGACTTTTATTAAGAACTTTTAGAGGGGTGTTCATTCTTCGTGAATTCAAATCTCGCGCGCTTGGTCTTGTCAATAACAACGCTCTGTGAGCATACGGCAGTAACGCGTTACCATTGGCCCCGGACCGAGTTGAGTTGTCGCTGGGAGCGGCTACGCATCAATTCGCGCTCGAAGTCTACTATCGTGTGTGTGAACTGCAAGAAAATCCGAGAAAAGGGACGCTTATTTGTTTTCTATTATCATATTCGTTTTAAAACTGTTGTGGCATAGTTGTTATGTGTGTGACAATAGTGGTTCATCAAAAGTTCAGAGGTATCAGCATAGGGCGTGGCCGCCACGTGCCATCTGCATCGAAAGAAGACCCATCTTCCTCCACCGGAGGCTTCCAGGCACTCGGTCTGGATCGCCACGTTACTGCGGTAAGTGTAATTGTTGTTGTCCAGGCCAAAGCAATTAGGGAACTAACGTTCATCGGCGGAACAGTTCATTTTCGGGGTGTTCCGACCCAGTGTGTCGTTACTGGGCCCCCCACGGCAGGGCCTTTTCGCCACATTTTATGGTGCCGAAACCCGGGAGTGCCTAATAACCTCACTTTGGAGTGGGATTGTTAAAATTCGTAAATATTGCTGGTATTTTTCGTTAAGTAAAATAGTATTATTTCCCATTAAATTCAATATTATTTACTTATTTAGTGCATATAATTAACTAATCCTAATTAAAACTTATCTAAAATTCATAATATATTACTAATTTGAATCATACAGAGTGTGTAATTTTACATTTTCGGTTAAATACGTAAAAGTTATAAACGGCCATTTTGTTACATAATTACGTCTTTCCATTCATTCATAAATTATATTGTAACCATTCGACCATTTTGCTACTAAGTTCATTATTTAGTTCATTCGAAAATTCATTCGATTAGTTAATTCCAATCTTTACTTTGCACTATATCGATTATTATTTGTCTGTACACTAATAGCTACATTCGTTCTATAATCCTATTCGTATTAAGCGAAGTTCGACAACACTTTGACAGTTTGTGTTGTTTTCGTTTATCAAAACCTATAAGCGGCTTTTACTTCGAGCAAATTCATATCTTTGAAATAGTAAAATAGTTGCAGATCACATATAAACAATCTTATTTTTCTAATTATCGGTGTTTATGTGTAATTATCGGCTGTGACTGTTTTGTGTTTCATAAATCGAATTCGGATTACTACAGATCAGGTACGTAAACAATCAAAATATTTTATATTTTTATTATCGGTGTTTGTGTACCTATTTGTTGGCTGTAGTAATTATCATACGTTCATTATTGCAGATCTTATATGAAACAAACTAGTTTGTTTCGCGGTGTTTCATATAATAATAATTATCGGCTGTAATAATAAATAACCCGGTCTTATACAAATATAAGAATCGAAATATAATTATTTCTTATCGAGATTTAATTAATTAATCAAGTTCACACACAAATATTTCTTATTAAACATTCGTTATTTATACGTAGTACATTTTCGTACATATCGCAGCTAAATAGGTATATTATTAATATAACGCTTTCGTGCGGTCGGACGCCGCTCGCGCCGCGCCGGCTAGCTTCTATATTCATAAATACGTAATAATATTATATTTCATTTTTGCGATTTTGTTTTTATCGAAATACCGAAATGGCGTTTAATCCGAAGCGTACTCTCCGTAAACTTAGTGCAACGGGTAAATCTAAATCAAAATCTGCGTTAATAGATAGTTATACAATTCAAGATTTACCTTCGTTACGTAGAAAACGTACTATTGCTTTGAACCGTATGTCTAAAGCGTTAGAGGTCGGATTGCAAGCAAAAACTGATGCCAATCAATGCGATTTGTTTTTTTCGTATTGCGATCAAATAAAAAAATTTACTGCTGAGTTTGAGCAGGCGCATTTTTCAATCCTTGAACTTTTGGATACTTGCGAGGAAGCCATGGATGATGATGATGATATTCGGACTCGTTTTGATGACATTCAGTTTGAAGTTATGTCAATACGGCGTAGTTTAACGAGCAACGTTTTAAATACATCCAGCTTGTCTCATAATCAATCTGATAACACATCATTATCACATATTAGGCTACCGAAAATTCAGTTACCTACCTTTTCGGGTGATTTAAAAAAATGGCCTGAATTTTTTGATACGTACAATGCGCTTATACACGACTGCTCATCTCTTACCGAAGTCGAAAAATTCCACTATTTGAAATCTTCGTTAAGCGGTGATCCGCTCGCGCTTATTCGTGCGTTCCCTGTGACGAGTGATTATTACTCTGATGCGTACGCGGCTTTGGTTGCGCGATACCAGGATAAGCGGGAGTTAGCATTTACTTGTTGGAGGGACACTTTAAACGTTAATTTCAACCTTCAAAACACAAGTGCGTTTCGTCGATCGCTGGATTGCATTGATGAAAATTTAAGTATTTTAAGGAAGTTAAAACTTCCAGTCGAGCAGTGGGATTTTGTCATCGTCTATCACGTTCTATCAAAATTAGATACAAAATTGCGCCGCGATTTTGAAGAAAAGTGTTGCAATTCCGAAATTCCTAATTATTCACAATTAAAGGCCTTTTTACATTCGAAGTGTGAAGCACTAGTTCGAGATAGTCATTTCTGCGACACTACTAAAATTAAAAATACGTCAAAAGAATCGACTAAATCGTCTTTAAATTATAATAATCATTCAAAGGTGAATCATACATTAGTTGCAGGTTATTCGAATAAACCAAATCAAAATTTAAAAGACGATGAAAATAATAAAACGATTGTGAAATGTTCTTTTTGTAACGATTTACATACGATTTCACAATGCAAATCTTTTCTTTCGAAATCCGCTGACGGGCGGGTGTCTATCGCGAGCGATAAACGGTGGTGCTTTAACTGTCTTAAGCAGTCGCATCAATTAAAAGATTGCAAATCGATTTTCCGGTGTTTAAGGTGTAAACACAAACATCACACTTTACTTCATAAAGATCGCACTAACAATACGTCGGATACTGATTCAACCGTGATAGCCTCTCGGTCTGTGTCTCTGGTTGCTAAGGGCGCAGGATCAAAATTAAGTAGCAAGAATTCTAATACAACCGTCCTTCTTGCTACGGCTATGGTGCAAATACAAGATGCGAGTGGTCAGTATCATTCTTTTCGCGCGCTGTTTGATACCGGAAGTCAAAACAATTTTATTACCTGCAAAGCAGTTCAATGCTTGAATCTGAAACCGGTCTCAAGCGCCGTGACTATAAACGGTATCGGAGGTATAGCTGCTGACATATCCGGTGTAGTTCGTTCTACAATCGCATCAAATAACAAATCTTTATTTAAACTTGACCTTCATGTCATTTCAAATATTTGTGGTGATCAACCAGTAGCTAAACTTAATACCGTAGGTTGGTCACATTTACAATCCCTACATTTAGCGGATCCAGGATTCGACATTCCTGGACCGATTGACATTCTTTTCGGAGCAGACGTTTTTGCCGAATCAGTCCTTAGCGATTGTATCAAGGTTGATGCCCATCAACCACTTGCAATAAATTCGGTATTCGGTTGGCTTTTGTTGGGTAAAACGCCTCTCGTAACTTCACATTCGTTACACGCTTCATCAAAATCGGACGAGCTGGTTTCAATCGTTCAACGTTTCTGGGAAATTGATAACGTGCCACAGGCGTCACCTCTCACACCTGAGGAGCTTGCATGTGAGCAAGCTTATATAACCGAACATTATCGTGATTCTTCTGGCAGGTATGGGGTTCGACTCCCATTCAAGGACAATATAGAACCGTCATTTGACTGTTCTCGCGATATAGCATTAAGGAGATTCCTCGCCATCGAAAAGCGTCTTTTACGCGATCCTCTTTTGCATAAAGAATATTCGGAATTTATGGAGGATTATCATCAATCCGGCCATATGTCTTTAGTTGATGCCAAGAAACTAAACAAAGGAAAATACTATATACCGCATCATTGTGTCCTTAAACCTGATAGCGCCACAACAAAGTTACGCGTTGTGTTTGACGCCTCGGCTAAGGATCTTAAAGGAGTTTCCTTAAATGACACGCTGCTAACCGGTCCTAAACTGCAATCCAACATCGTTGAGGTGCTTCTTCGTTTTCGCCTCCACGCGGTTGTGTTTATGGCTGATATACGTCAGATGTATCGGCAAATTTTGATTGCTGATGATCATAGGGATTATCAGAGGATTTTATGGAGATCAGGTCCCGATCAGGTCTTGCAAGAATTTCGATTGAATACCGTTACCTATGGTGTTTCATCTTCACCCTATTTGGCATGCAGAACTATTAAGCAATTAGTAGAAGACGAAGGCTCTCGATTCCCTCTTGCTGAGCAAATTTTATCTACTGATATATACGTTGACGATGTTGTTACCGGTTGTGCTGATCTAGACGATGCCCTGAAAGCTAAATCACAACCTGTAAAGCTCTTCTCTTTAGGTCATTTCCAGTTAAGGAAATGGGCTAGTAACGAATCTAAGTTTCTTTCGGATCTTCCGCAGGAAGAATGTTTGCGTGATTCTAAACTTTTTTCGGATGGTCAACTTTTTACACTAAAGGTGCTCGGCCTTAAATGGGACCCATCCACAGATGCGTTTTTATTCGATGTGAAATCGTCAAATCGATCGTGTACTAAGCGTAATATTCTTAGTGAGATTGCGAAGATCTTTAATCCACTAGGATTCCTCTCACCTCTGACCATAAAGGCGAAGTGCTTAATGCAGAGGCTTTGGATCCTTGGAATTTCATGGGATCAAGAACCACCTAAAGAGATAACACACTCGTGGAAAACCCTGTGTGACCAATTATCGGTGCTCAAAGAGCTACAACTCTCTCGTCGTCTTACTGTTGATGGTGCAATTAGGTATGAACTTCAGGGATTCTGCGATAGTTCTGAATTAGCGTACGGAGCAGTGCTATACTTGCGTGCCTTATGCGATGATGGATCTATTAAAATTCGGCTATTATGCGCTAAAGCTCGTGTAGCACCCATTAAGAAAATTTCGTTACCTAGGTTAGAGCTGTGTGCAGCGGTTCTGCTTACAGATCTTACAAAATTCGTTCTGGATACGTACCTTGACAAGTTAGTCATTCATGCGCTATATTTGTGGTCAGATTCGACCGTCGTTCTATCCTGGCTCCGTTCTCATTCGTCTCGCTGGACCACATTCGTGGCTAATAGAGTAAGTCATATCCAGGAACTATTCCCGGCAGAGTCGTGGTACCATATCGCCTCGCCTGACAATCCTGCGGATGTGTCTTCTCGTGGACAATATCCTCTCGAGCTTTTTCACAACTCTTTATGGTGGTCAGGACCATCTTGGTTATCAGAGCCCTCTGACCGCTGGCCCAATTGTTCTAAATTTCCAATCCCTAGTAGCGATGAGGAACAATTTGTGCGTACCGAAGAGCGTCGATCAGTAACATTGGTTGCTGATAATACTGATAATTCGAACTCACCCGTCGATTATTTATTACAACGATTTTCTTCACTCGAAAAAATAATTCGTATTGTTTCATATATCAGACGGTTTATGTATAACATAAAAAACTTAGATAAACGTCAATGTGATTCACTTTTGACTGAAACTGAAAACAATATTTCACTTTTATTTATCGTAAGATTCGTTCAGAATTCCACATTCGCTAATGAAATTCAACAGTTAAAATCGAATAAACCCTTAGCGAAACCTTTGCGAAAACTTAACCCGTTCTTGGACGAAGAGGGGATTCTCAGGGTGGGCGGACGAATTTCTCGTGCTGGCTTAGCATTTGAACAGAGGCATCCCGCTCTCATACCTAGCGATCATCCGTTCACGACTAAGATCATCGAATATATTCATCGTAAACATTGTCATACAGGACAAAATACTACTCATTATCTGATTTTACAACGGTTTTGGGTAATATCCGCGAAACGAGCAATTCGACGCTGTCTTTCAAAATGCATTCGATGCTTTAGAACTCGACCTAAACCATTACAACCGTATATGAGCGATCTTCCATCGTTTCGGGTCAACCAAGTCAAACCGTTTTCTGTAGTCGGGGTTGACTTTGGTGGACCTTTTCGAATTAAAATCGGCACACACCGCGGTGCTAAAATAGACAAGGCTTATCTTTGTTTATTTGTCTGCTTGGCTGTAAAAGCAGTCCATCTTGAAGTGGTGTCTTCTCTTTCAACCGACGGTTTCTTAGCCGCATTACGTTGTTTCGTTGCACGTCGTGGACGTTGTAGTGTTATCCATGCGGATTGTGGAACAAACTTTATCGGTGCTAGCAATTATTTATCGTTATTACAAAAGGTTTCACAGACTGAACAAATTAAATTCGATTTCAATCCTCCATCTGGAGCACATTTCGGTGGGGTTTGGGAAATTCAGATCAAAGCTGCGAAATCACATCTTTATCGAATTGTTGGCAATCAAGTGTTAACCTTCGAAGAACTTACTACTTTGTTTGTTCAGATCGAAGCGGTTTTAAATTCGAGGCCTCTTTATCCGTTAAGCTCCGATCCAAACGACCTAAACGTTTTATCTCCTGGCCACTTTTTAACACTAGAGCCGCTTACATCCGTTCCCGACGAAAATGTAGCTAATAGTAAACTTTACCGACTAAACCGTTGGCAACTAATTCAATCTTTCCTGCAGAACTTTTGGGTTCGCTGGAAGAATGAATATTTAAATTCCTTAACACAGCGTGCAAAATGGACGAATAAATCCGAACCGTTAAAATTAAATTCTATCGTAATTATCAAAGACGACAATCGTATACCGCTACAATGGGCGTTAGGGAGAGTTACCAAACTACATTCGGGCCCAGACGGAGTTGTCCGTGTGGCAACTATTCAGACTAAAAATAGTCTTATAGTACGACCTCTTGTTAAACTTTGCCCTCTTCCCGTTGAATCGTAATCTAATACTATTTATTATATCATACGTTTTTTAATTATAATTGTAGTTCTTAATCTTTAAGTTTAATTCGCTATCGTTCCTATAGTTTTAATTAAATATATCTTTTATTAATCTTATTTATCCGGAAAATACCAGCTGTATTTTGGTGGGCGGTATGTTCACTCTTCGTGAATTCAAATCTCGCGCGCTTGGTCTTGTCAATAACAACGCTCTGTGAGCATACGGCAGTAACGCGTTACCATTGGCCCCGGACCGAGTTGAGTTGTCGCTGGGAGCGGCTACGCATCAATTCGCGCTCGAAGTCTACTATCGTGTGTGTGAACTGCAAGAAAATCCGAGAAAAGGGACGCTTATTTGTTTTCTATTATCATATTCGTTTTAAAACTGTTGTGGCATAGTTGTTATGTGTGTGACAATAGTGGTTCATCAAAAGTTCAGAGGTATCAGCATAGGGCGTGGCCGCCACGTGCCATCTGCATCGAAAGAAGACCCATCTTCCTCCACCGGAGGCTTCCAGGCACTCGGTCTGGATCGCCACGTTACTGCGGTAAGTGTAATTGTTGTTGTCCAGGCCAAAGCAATTAGGGAACTAACGTTCATCGGCGGAACAGTTCATTTTCGGGGTGTTCCGACCCAGTGTGTCGTTACTGGGCCCCCCACGGCAGGGCCTTTTCGCCACAAGGGGAACAATATTGTAATACATGATTTTTTTAATAACTAGCACCGTTTACTCAGCGCACGCATGGATAGTTTTAAATATTGCCGTTTTCGTAATATTTTTTATTGCTGCTCCTCTCCTATTATTATTTTTATTGCTGCTCCTCTCCTCCTCGCTGTTATATGTTAGCTTTTATCCTTCCTCAATAAATGGACTATCTTACACTGAAATAATTTAGAAATCGGCCTAGTAGTACCAGAGATTAGCGCGTTCAAACAAACAAACAAACAAACAAACAAACTCTTCAGCTTTATATATTGCTATAGATAACTTCACTTAGAGTGGGATAAAGGCAGAAGGAACGACGATGATGATTTTTAAAGAAAAATTTTTTGCCCACGTTGTATCAATTAACATTTACCAAAGTTGACTGTTGTTCTGCCCAAAGTGTTAAAATAAATATATCAAAAACATCATCATCTTCATCATCCTGCCCTTATCCCACTCTAAGTGGGGTAAATGGGTTAATATCATAAACATGTTGTCACATGATTTGGCTACGAATTTTACGACCGGCCGACTGCCTGACGTTAACTTACCTTAGTCATATTTTACGACACCTCGATAAGAAAGAGGGTGGTCTATTCTACTTAACCGGATACCAGACGGTGAGTCAACTTATCTTAGTCGCGTTTTACAACACCTCGGTAAGACATGAGGGTGGTCTATTCTACTCAGCTGGATACCACACGGTGGGTCGACTTCCCTTAGTCCCCTTTTACGACACATCCGTAAGAAAATACAGGGTGGTACTATTCTATTCAGCCGGATACCACTCGGCGTAAAATATATTTTAAAAAAATGTCTACAAAATAAGTAACAGTATAATAGAATTATTAACTAATTAATCATAATAGTTTATCGCTGTAACACAATTACAGCGTATTGAACCTGCCAAAACGAATTGTTAGTTAACAGGGTCTACGAGGTCAGTAGCTGTTACGCTTATCTACGAGCTACAAATCAGCGGAACTCGGAACTATGCCTGCGTAGAGAGTCTACGAAAATTCCGTTTGTTTTTTTTATTTGTTTTTTTATTGCAGACTATCTTCTATCCAGAGTTTACGAATGTTAGAGGAGAATGGAAGAAGACATATTGTGCCGACCCCACTTAGAGTGGGATAAGGGTAAGAGCATGATGACTATCTTCTATCGTATTAGGTGATAAAATGGTTGTATTTGTTCAGAATGATAAGTAACAAGGAAAATCAGCGCAGTATATACGAGTTAATCTTGTGTGTATATATATATGTATATATATTTATATTCGGAATCTTGGAAACGGGTCCAACGACTCCTAAATTTAGCATGTGGGGGTTTTTGGGGGAGAAAAATCGATCTAACTAGGTTTTATGTAAAAAAAAGATTGTTTTATCCCTGTTTTTGGGCATTTAAAACACTAACGTTTATATTGAATTGAATTTTTGCTATTAACTGTCAAATCGTCGTAGCTTATTCGGGAAACGTACAGTCTCAAGAAACGTTAATAGCTAGGATTGATCCCAACTAAATTATTATTTTTTCATTTTTTTTTAAAATCATCGAGCAGAGCTCGGTCACCCAGATATTAAACTTTAAGTGAAACAAGTTACATTAATATTCATACAATAGATTAGACTTGAAAGCATAGGAGTCAGACTACAGATAGACATACATATAAACAAGCTTTTGCTTATCAATAATATTATTATGAAACTGAATTTTAATTTTGAACGACGTCCTGATATAGAACTTCATGATTGTAACTTCTGATTTCATTTTTACAATGATGTCCATAAAAAACTTTAAAATTTAAAGTAAAACGTTAACTTTATATTAAAAATAATTAATTTTAATTCTGAAATTTCTTAATGATTTTATTTTATACTTCCGTGATGTGATTATATTCAATTTACATTGGATTTTACTTTATTTCACTGTAAAGTAATCAAAGAAACCACTTATCATAAAAGAACTATAAATAAAAAAAATATAACAACAATAAATAAAACGCTTAATAATGTTTTCTTTGTAATATCGTTGTTTAGCATGATTATACAAAATACAAACAATTATTAACTAGAAAAGCGATATGAGGTCAGAGTCCGGTGCGCTGTTCTACACGTTACGAATAGGCGGGGTAACGGCCGCGTAGACTGTCTACGAAATTTCAAACTCATTAAGTCATGATGGTAAATTTGAATTATATAATGATACCATTACTTATATAGTTATAATTATGACAGCTTAAAGTCAGGATGGACTGCTTCAAGCTTCGACGTCACAGTGAACTATAGACTTCTATGTACGTCCATACGCGAACCGCCCCAGCAATTGCAACTGTTTCGGGTAGTTGGCAGTGCGTTTATCAATGGCAACTTCAAGCTGTTGACTCCGACTGCAAGTAAGGTCCATATGTGTTGATCACTGGCTAACCGCTCAAGCAGTCCGTATATCGCCGGCTATAGTCTCTTTAGTAACCGGCTACCCATTCTAGACGCATATAAAAAAATAGAACCAATATTTTTTTGGATATTACGTCATTAAGTCAAGTTGAAAAATGAACGCCCACTTGACTTAAATAAAGGCATATTTACATAAAGGTCTCCCGAGTCAAAAATGATATTGTTAATCTCATGAAAATTACTTAAGTTAATTAATTACTTAAGTACTATGGTACTTGGCACGGTGCCAAGTTACCATAGTAGAAAGTTAGTAATTATATAATTAAATTAGTTTTCTATAAGTTTTATTTAAGTATATCCTTTGTATCATATACCTTTGCTCCTTAGTTTTATCGGTATATTTATATCGATTTATAGATATAGAATTGTCTGGGTTGATTGCTTTATTTATATATACTGTATAAACTAGATAAATTTCAAAATATTATTTTGCTAAAATCCGATCGCAAAGCGACCTTTATATTTGTCTATCTCTATGTCTCTACCTGACGATGCTTCAATTACGGATCGAACAATTGTTAAGATTGTGGTGGTGAATGTGTGCAATGCTCGTGTAATGTTGTGTTATTGGTTGTAGGTAGTGCATGAGTTTTACAAATTCAGCATGTACTCATATCAGGTATGAGATCAAATAGTACACTCTACATTTAGCCTTACATATATTTTCTTTTATCGCGGATTATTTAACACTTTTATTTATTACATATATCTTAAAACATATGTAATATAGCAGTGGAAACGAAATATTCGTTGATCGGTATAAAAAATAACATATATAGAGGAAATAATGAATTTCATGTTACAAAATAAATAAACGTTCAATTTGTTTTGTGAAATGAAAATGGTATTTAATAAAGCTCCTTTAATAATTCAGTTTATTGCTCCTGTGAACTCGATACGCAATATTAATTTCTAATAAGGTCTACGGGGTCGCCGAACGCTACGGTTGTCCACGTGCTACGAATCAGCGGGTCAATGTTCGCGTAGACCGTCTACGAAAATTTCGGTAATATTTTAGTTACTATGTTATTATATAAATATTAACACAACGTGATAAAAATGTACATAATTAATGTATTGTTTCTAAATAGTGTATATAACGTTTAAGTGTAGTATTACATATATTTAAGTTTATTCATGACTCATTTGGTTAAAGCTTATAAAAGTTTTAAGACATATCACATCATCATCTTCCTGCCCTTATCCCAAGTGAGGTCGGCACAACATGTTATAAACATGCTGTCATATGGTTTGGCTGCGTTTTAACGACCGGCCGCCTGCCTGACATTAACTTGCCCCAGTCGTATTTTACGACACCTTGGTAAGAAAGGGGGTGGTCTATTCTACTAAGCCGGATACCACACGGTAGGTCAACTTACCTTAGTCGCCTTTTACGACACCTCGGTAAGAAATGAGGGTGGTACTGGTATTCTACTCAGCCGGATACCATACGGTGTATAAGTTTTAAGACTCACAAAATGAAAAAAACTGAGTGAGATGTGATGGCCTAGTGGTAGACTGTGCGACTCTCTCGAAAGGGTCGTGGGCTCAAACTCAGGGCAACAACATTGTCACATGATTTGGCTAGGTATTTTACGATCGGCCGCCTGCCTGACGTCAACTTATCTTATTCGCCTTTTGCGACACATCGGCAAGAAAAAAATGGTCTATTCAACTCAGTCGGATATCGCACGGCGAGTCAGCTTACCTTAGTCGCCTTTTACGACACCTTGGTAAGAAAGAGAGTGGTCCATTCTACTCAGCCGGATACCCAGAACGAAAACACCAAAAAGCGTATATTAAAAAAAATAATTAGCAATATAAGTTTTAATGAAAAAGCTTGGTGCACGGGGTGTGGACCCCTAACCCCCTCAAGAGACGCACGATCTAACCGCTGGGCTATCACAGAGTGTCTGAAATAGATTTAGATAATACATGTAATGTATTATGTATTAAACACTGTAATACATCGTTCTAGTAAGGTGTATAATGATTTATTTCACGACATTGATATATTCGAGGATTATATATTTTCTTTCAAAATTAAAATAAGAAAAGAGGTAGACACTTTTGGCATACACGGGCTTTCATGACATAGGAGCTCTGGTAGGCTTTTCCGTCATGGTTCTCTTAATGATACCATCAAAAGAGCTCTTGCTACCATCGACATTCCTGCTCTTCTCGAGCCTTCCGGGATATGTCGCGATGATGGCAAGAGACCAGACGGCTTGACGCTGGTTCCTTGGGAACGGGGACGGGCCCTAATGTGGGACGCAACGTGCGTTGATACGTTAGCCTCGTCCCATATCAGGGAAACAGCGTCAAAACCTGGAGCTGCGGCGGAAATGGCTGAAACCGGCAAACGGCGGAAGTATGCATCTCTCATCGAAAGTAATATATTTGTGCCGTTTGCAGTCGAGACCCTAGGGGCAGACAAAGTGCAAAATTTTTTTTATCCGTTTTAACACCTCGGTTGATTGCCTCTTCAGGTGACAAGAGGGCTGGCTCCTTTTTCGCACAAAGAATCAGCTTAGCGATTCAGCCCGGAAACGCTGCCAGCATTCTTGGGACCATTCCACGTGGGCATGATTTGTATAGTCCTAGCGTGTAAGTAACTTAAGATAGATATTACTTGTACATTTTTACTGTAAATAAAAATAAAAAATAAATAAAAATACTGTATTAAACATTACATTAAAATAAGCTCTTAACTTACTAATATTTGTGTGAACATTTTTTAGTGGAAACTTTATTGATGTTTGATAAATTTATATTTAAATATTTATTTAGTAATAGAACCATTGACTGGCCCGTTGGAGCAGTGGGTAGTGACCCTGCCTTCAGCTCCATGGGTCGCGGGTTCGATTCCCGCCGAGGGCAAACATTTTCTATAAATGAATTTGTTGGTCTTTGAGCCTGGGTGTATATTTGTATTTAAGTATGTATTTAAAAAATATATAAGTATATATTCACCAGTTGTCTGTCTACCATAACACAAGTATTAAGTTACTTACTTTGGGGACGGACGACCGTGTGTGTAAGTGTCCCATATATTTATTTATTTATTTATTTATTTATTGTTTGTTTCCCAAATAAAATAAAATAAAAATAATTATTACTTTACTGAAAAACCCACCTACTCTACTAGGTCTTTACCCCGTCAGGTGAACGCACTCGATGCTTGATTTTATTTGAAAAGCCCTAACAAAGTAAATGACCTTTCGTAAATGGGGAGAACTAAATATTTTCTTTTATCTTATCTATGCTTATTATAAAACAAAGTACCCAAAAGCTTTCTGTCTGTATGTGATCGATTTTCTACAAAAATACTAAACGTTTTTATACGGTTTTTACTAAAAGATAGTGCAATTCTTCCGGAAGGCTTAAGTAAATAGAACATTACGGTTTTATGTAAATTGTGTTTGAAGTGATAGGATAGTAGCTTTACTCGGATACACTGCGTAAACCAGCAGAGATACACTAAACTAATGTACTAGAGAATTGTAGATCTATAGAAATACTACAAAAAAGTCCGGAACAAGATTTCTCTATCTCTTATGGTTAACTCACAATAACTACTTTTATGTTCAAAATTTTAATTAGTGAATAATTTTGTGACCCTGATTCCCACACTACATCTAGTACTTATTATAAAATAAAGTCCCCAAAACCTGTATGTCTGTATGTGATCGATTTTCTACAAATTTACTAAACGGATTTGTATGGCGTAGATTAATAGTATTTTATGGTTTTATGTAAATTGTGTTATAAGAGATCGCGCAATTGTAAAAAACTTACCCGCTAGGAGCTTTACTAGGAGCTAGATCTACAGAAATACTACAAAAAAGTCCGGAACAAGATTTCTCTATCTCTTATGGTTATATCACAATTAGGTAGTACAATAAGGTATAATGTACAAAATTTCAATTAAAAATATTACGATATTTACGTACATACATTACGTTACTTAAAAATAATGCAATAATAAAAAAATCGTAATACGTCGCATTCCAATTGTCAAGTTTGGACGCATTTGAATTTTGTTCGTAGAGCCTAACCGCCTGATGATCCTTCCGTTTCGGGGTGAACGAAACGACGGTAGAGATTGTGGTAGTGTGTGTGTGTAGTGCTTTTGTGGAGTGTGGATTATGGCGGCGTTTTGTGATACGCATGGTGACTAGTCCTTCAAGTTATGTGAATGTTGCCTGCTTCACACCATTTAGTATTACATATATTCTCTTAACAAACGCGGATTACAGCAAAATAATTTTATTGCAACTTCTTTTTTTATTTATTTATTTCTTTTTATACATATAGTTACAAAGAAAGAAAAGTAAAAAAAGCACATGTATAAAGGTGGAGTTATACTTAAAAGGGACCTTCAAGTCAACCTTTAAGTAACAGAATGAAAAGGACAAGAATTGAATAACTTCTTTCAAATCAATTCAAATCAAATTAAAATAATCTTTATTCAAATAAGCTCTTACAAGCACTTATGAATCGTCAAGGATCAATATGATTAATGAAGCTACAACTGGTTCGGAATGTTGCTCTTACCGAAAAGAACTAGAAAGAAACTCGGCGGTCAATCTTTTAAACATTTTCAATTTTACATTATTAAACCGCAGTCCTGTATGAAGCTGAAAAAAATTTCAAATCCAGGCTTTTTTATCATCCAAATAATCTTCAATTTTGTAATATGCTTTACGCACAAGTACATCTCTTATACTTAACTTAAAACTTTCTGTAGATTGGTCTAGTATGGATTGCGAATTTTATTGTAGAAGCGAATACCGAGACCATTAAATGAGTTGCTAACTCTGCTGAGTCGCGACACAGGTATCATAAGCTTTTTGTGACCTCTCGTATGTCTATGATATACATCGAATTTACTAAGATCTGTCGCTACTTCATCCATACCTATCGCTATTGGCAAAAATAAGTCGTCCCGACCCTGTGTACGCAGAGTCCCAATCGGCGGGTCGTTGCCCTGTCTGTCCTAAACACCGTCTGCGGTCCATGACCCCATCGCCAATTACACTGACGGACGTTACGTAATGTTTCATTGTCCAATTGAATATGTCACTTTTAGAGTGTGTCCACACCGAGCTCTAAATCAAATCAAAATAATCTTTATTCAAATAAAGCTCTTGCAAGCACTTTTGAATCGTCAAGTATCAATATGATTAACGAAGCTACAACTAATTTATAGAATTAGGCGTTACTTTGCGGAGGTCCATAATACAAAAGTAATGAGAACATTATTTTGCTATAATCCGCGATGAATGTATCGCCCCGTAACCAAAGAATCGTCAGGAGATAGATTTTGTCGTGGAGTCTATCTCCTGACGATGCTTCGGTTAAGGGGCAAAACAATTGTTGAGATTGTGGTGGTGAATGTGTGCAGTGCTTGTGTATTGTTGTGCCATCGGTGTCGGGCAGTGCATGAGTTCTTACAAATTCTGCATGTATCAGGTATGAGAACGAATAGTACACTCTACATTTAGCATTACATATATTTTCTTTTATCGCGGATTATAGCAAAATAATAATCTCATTACTTTTGAAGCTACAACTGATACGGAATGTTGCTCTTACCGCGAAGAACCAGAAAGAAACTCGGCGGTCAATCTTTTAAACATTTTCAATTTTACATTATTAAACCGCAGTCTTGTATGAAGCTGAAAGGATTTTCAAATGCAGGCTTATTTATTATCCAAATAATCTTCAATTTTGTAATATGCTTTACGTATAAGAATATTTCTTATACTTAATTTAAACCTTTCTGTAGACTGGTCTAGTATTCTGTAGTACTCTGAAGTAAAGCATGTTCTAACGTCTTAATTCCTATTCCCACGCTTTTATAAACAGTTACTCGTAGTTAATAAATAAATAAATAAATAAATATGGGACACTTACACACACGGTCGTCTGTCTCCAAAGTAAGTAACTTAATACTTGTGTTATGAGTGAAAGACAACTGGTGAATATATACTTAAATATTTTTAAATACATAATTAAATACAAATATACACCCAGGCTCAAAGGCCAACAAATTCATTTATAGAAAATGTTGGCCCTCGGCGGGAATCGAACCCGCGACCCGCGGAGCTGAAGGCAGGTATAGATATTGGCAATACTCTTGACTTGTCTTATCGTATAATTTACAGAATTAAGCGTTACTTTGCGGTGGTTCCAAAGTAATAGTAAAATTATTTTGCTATAATCCGTAATAAAGTAAATAGAAAAATAGAAATCATATTTATTGCTAAATGTAGAGGGGACTATCTTTTTTCGTGCATGTTCACACAGTAACTTATTTAGTTTCAAAGAGTTAATAAATAAGCTTATAAATTGTAGCTAATTGTTTCAATGAATCTTGTAACTGTCTATCAATTTGTAAGTAAACCAACTTGCAACTAAAATTTGAAACTAAACCTTCATGTATCAGGTATGAAAACGGATTGTCATTCACATATATTTTCTATTTAGTTCATCGCAGATTATAGCAAATCAATTTTATTATTACTTATCTTAAGGTTTAGTTGCTAATTTGCTTAGGTATGTCCAATGTGTCCAAAATCGTAGAAAAAGCTACGCCTCTTTTAATAGACAGTTACATGATTCATAGAAACAATAAGATACATATATAAGGTTATTTGCTAAATCATTATTTTTATTTTTATTCAGTGTACTATTTACCCACGCCGTGTGGTATCCGGCTGAATAGAATAGTACCGCCCTCATTTCTTACCGAGGTGTCGTAAAAGGCGACTAAGGTAAGTCGACCCGCCGTGTGGTATCCGGCTGAGTAGAATAGACCAACCTCATTTCTTAGCGAGGTGTCGTAAAAGGCGACTAAGGTAAGTTGACCCACCGTGTGGTATCCGGTTTAGTAGAATAGACCACCCTCTTTCTTACCGAGGTGTCGTAAAATTCGACTGAGGTAAGTTGACGTCAGGCAGGCGGCCGGTCGTAAAAAAGCAGCCAAATCATGTGACAGCATGTTTATAACTTGTTGTGCCGACCCCACTTAGAGTGGGATAAGGGCAGGAGGGTGATGATGAAAGAGATTACAAACAAGCAAACTCTTTGAAACTAAATAAGTTACTGCGTGAACGTGCCCGAAGTTTTGAAATTGCGATCGCGATTCCACACGCAATCGGGGTCACATCTCAACTGGCGATGCGTCTAATAAAAAAATAAGGCGGCAATTTTTGTCATTCAAATATAAATTCCCTATGAACGCCCTTGTTTAAAAAAGTGAGACATACCGCCTAAACCAGGAATTTGCATGATCCATTTCCAAAACCTTCCCAAAGTGGAAACCGCATACGTAGTTTGCAATACTTCACAGTGTAAGGAATCTATACTGATTATTGCTCCTCTCCTATTTATCTTAGCGTATATATACATATATAGTCTATAGCCTTCCTCGATAAATGGACTATCTTAACCTAAAATAATTTTTCAAATCGGTCCAGTAGTTCCTGATAATTATAAATTATAGAACTTTCTTATAGTGTAAATCATATAGCAAGTTTGCAAGCTTCACAAAGTGTAAGACATTATATCCTCCTGCCCTTATCCCACTCTAAGTGGGGTCGGCACAATATGCTATAAGCATGTTGTAACATGATTTGGCTGTGTTTTTGCGACCGGCCGCCTGCCTGACGCCAACTTAGCTTAGTCATATTTTACGAAACCTCCGTAAGAAGGACGATGGTCTATTCTACTAAACCGGATACCACATGGTGGGCCAACTTACCTTAGTCGCCTTTACGACACCTCGGTAAGAAATGAGGGTGGTCTATTCTTCTCAGCCGGAGAACACACGGCAGGTCGGCCTACCTTAGTCGCCTTTTACGACACCTTGGTAAGAAATGAGGGTGGTACTATTCTACTTAGCCGGATACCACACGGCTAGTGTACATATTCATATGTAATACTTTGCAATAACTTTACAAGGTGTAAATAATATATAATAATTTAATATAACATCAGAGGTGTAATATTTTGCATATAATGGTTATCTGACGATCTTGAGTCAGGCCTTGTCAGTTCGTTGACTCGATGAGTAGACTTGATTGTATGTCTGGGCCCGTGTCATACTGCAATCGAAACATGTCCTTATATATCTATCTTTAATATTTAAATAAGGTATATATATATATATATATATATATATATATATATATATATATATATATATATATATATATATATATTCGGACTCTCGGAAACGGTTTCAACTATAATCCTGAAATTCAGCATGTAAGGTGTTTTTGGGGAGAAAATTCGATTTAATATGTTGAAACTTAATAAGTTAAACAGTAACAGAGATAGAGTGGACAGTCCGTTTTCATACTTGATACATGCAGGATTCGTAAAAACACATGCACAAACCTCCATCACTGCCACCACAATACACAAGCACTACCCATATTGACTACACTACACTATGACTGACCCGTTGGCGCAGTGGGTAGTGATCCTGCCTTCAGCTCCGCGGGTCAGTTCGATTCCCGCCGAGGGCCAACATTTTCTATAAATGAATTTGTTGGCCTTTGAGCCTGGGTGAATATTTGTATTTAAGTATGCATTTAAAAAATTATATAAGTATATATTCACCAGTTGTCTGTCTACCATAACACAAGTATTAAATTACTTATTTTGGGGATTTATTTATATTCACTATCACAAACTCAACAATGTTTCGCCCCGAAACCGAAGCATCATCAGCACGACAAAATCGCAAAGCTTTGCAATTTTGTCGTGTCGTTTAGTCTATCTCCTTGTGTGTAGTGCTTGTGTATTGTGGTGGCGGTGGTGGAGGTTTGTCCATGTGTTTTTACGAATCCTGCATGTATCAGGTATGATAACCGATTGTCCACTCTACATTTAGCATTATATATATTTTCTATTTTACGGATTATAGCAAAATAATTTTATAATTACTTTTGAATATTTTTGTTTTTAGTGGCGTGTATAAGTAATCGGAACATCAGAAACATTATCATAACAGCTGTTTCGTTTCGTCGCCGACGGTTGCAGGGAAACGGGTGGATAAACATACGAAATCAGAATTTTGTTTTCTTAGCACGCAAATATAACACTGTTGACTTACAAATAATTAGACAGGACTGCGCTTTCATAGTTATAAATCAATAAAATAAAATAAAATACATTTATTTCGACCACCATTATTTCTGGTCATATTTTGTTAGTAATATACACAAACTTAATCTAATGTTAGTAAACTTAGCCTAACCTTATTCTAAAAGCTTTAAGGTTATTAAAAACCTTTTTCTATAATCAAAAAGAGAATTTTCTCATCATCATCCTCCTGCCTTTATCCCACTCTAAGTGGGGTCAGCATAACATGTTATAAACATGTTGTTACATGATTTGGCTGCGTTTTTTGCGACCGGCCGCCTGTCTGACGTCAACTTACCTTAGTCGTATTTTACGACACATCGGTAAGAAATGAGGTTGGTTTATTCTACTCAGCCGGATACCACACGGTGGGTCAACTTACCTTAGTCGCCTTTTACGACACCTCGGTAAGAAATGAGGTTGGTCTATTCTACGCAGTCGGATACCACACGGTGGGTCGTCTTACCTTAGTCGCCTTTTACGACGCCTCGGTAAGAAACGAGGGTGGTACTATTCTATTCAGCCGGATACCACACGGCGTCTAAAAGTGAATTTTCTAACATATAAAATAAATTACCCGGTTGACTGAGCCTTGCTCGGTAATTTTTTTCCAAATTAAAAAAAAACTTATAAAAAAAATAATTGGGTAGGGCTCGATCCTAGGTATTTTCATTTCTAAAGACCACCCGTTCCCCTAATAAACTACGATGACTTGATAATTAATGGCAAAAGTTCAATTCAATATATATATATATTCATATATAGTATTTTTTAATGCCCAAAAACAGGAATAAAACGTTTTTTTTTACATAAATCCTAACTATCAATTTTTCTCCTCCGCCTTTTACGACACCTTAGTAAGAAATTAGGGTGGTCTATTCTACTCACGAATACCACACGGCGGGTCGTCTTACTTTAGCCACCTTTTACGATAAATTCAAATTCAAATTCAAAATATTCCTTATTCAAATAAACTTGTAAACAAGTGCTTTTGAATCGGTACACATACAACTAACTTATCGACACTTCGGTAAATTAATTAAATAAACAATCTTTTGACGTGACCTGAATAAAAGAAAAAGCTCTGACTTGTCATGACACTTTTGATATCAATTCGTCATTAGTTTCTCCAAAGTCAACCGCAATTATTTACAAATATGACGAACTCTGTTCTCATTTCCTATATAACGCCAGTTCTTGTTTTCCTCATACGGTTGAGTGACGTGACGTCATCGCCCTGTCTACAGATACCAAAGTCTACAGAGCAACGGCCGACCGCCCTTGTACCATCCTAACGCCTCTTATGTAAAGGCAATGCACGCACGGTTTGTATCCATTGCTTATTTACCGTATATTTATCAATTTTAATAAGATCAATTAAACTAATTTATTTATTATTTAAATTCAAATTCAAAATATTCTTTATTCAAATAAACTTGTAAACAAGTGCTTTTGAATCGTCAACTCTACTGCTGGTTCGGAAAGCTGTTCCTACCCAGAAGAGGCAGCAAGAAACTCGGCGGTTGCTCTTTTAAAAATATAATTCTTAATATTATTTACATTAAGTCGTTACTGTCTTGTACAGGTTCAAAGAGAGCTATATCCACACATTCTTATCTTCTAAATAATCTTCAAGAGTATAGTAGGCTTTCTGTATCAGCCTCTTTTTAACAGTGTTTTTAAACTGCTGTAATGGCAGTGCTGAAAAAAAGGCCACCAACAATATAAACACCATACATAGCTACAAATACACAATATACAAGGATTATTAAATTAAGTGCTATATCTAAATATATAAAAGAAAGTTGGTCTTAGTTACACTATTTATAACTCAAGAACGGATGAACAAATTCAGCTGAAAATTGGTAGAGAGGTTGCTTAGAACCAGGAGACGGACATAGGATACTTTTTATCCCGTTCGACCGCATTTATTTTATCCCGTCAAGTCACTATAAAACGTGGTAAAACAAAAACGACTATGACATGGAAAAACAAAACATAAATGACAGCTAAACGTAATTTAGTCTTTGGGTAAGTATGGTAAAAATTTGACAATTATCAAAATAGTAGTAGCTATAAACGTTACCACATAGTATAGAACAAAGTCGCTTTCTCTGTCTGTCCTTATATCTCTATGTTTGCTTAAATCTTTAAAACTACGCAACAGATTTTGATGCGGTTTTTTTTAAATATATAGAGTGATTGAAGAGGAAGGTTTATAAGTATAATAAAATTCAATATGGAGTCGAGAAATACTGTGATTATCACTGAGTGACATAGGCTATATGCTTTATACCCGTGCGAAGCTGGGGCGGGACTCCTAGTTAATTATAGATGGCAACAGCATGCGCAGATTGACAACAACTATCAAGGACTATATTCTAATAAAGTGACAATGAACATAAACAAAAAACGTAATAAATTTGAGAAAAAATAAATATCTAAATAAAAATACAATAAAGTGGCAAAAGCAGTATAATTGAAAATTATAATTATAAGGGCTATGACAGTAATTTTAAAACAGTATTTCAAGAAGTCTCCTCCTTGTCTAGGAGGAAATACTGAATAAGTTTGTTTTTAAAATTGGACTCTGAATCACACATAATATCTATAGACAGATAATCTGTTATAGTAACGCACAACCCTGTTGAGAGGAGAGTGATGCCCTAGATTCGTCCTAGTGACATTCTCCCAGAATAATTTCCGCTTTCCTCTAGGACAGGGCTTCTTAAACTGTGGGTGGCGACCCCCAGGTGGGTCGCGAGACTACTGAAAGCAAAAGGCGTTGCAAAGATCTGATACTTTTCAATCATTATTGATACAACTACATGGCTGCAGCTGTCCTTTAAAGAACTTTTCTAACAAAGATTTATTGATATTTCTCCTCCTAAGCTCCTCATTACCCTTTTTCATTAAATTTAATTAAATAGATTTTATTAAATTTATGATTGGATAGTTTACAACAACAACTAAATTAGTGTAGTTTTAATATAACTATTTTTTGAAAAAAGTGGCAATGCAAAACTGTTATTTACATTGTAAAATAGTGCGATATTACATCTACATCTACGGTTAATATATATTTCATTATATGGAGGAGGGGGTCGTTTAAAATTTCCTAAGCTTGAAGGGGGTCGCTATATAAAAAAGTTTAAGAAGCCCTGCTCTAGGATATTTGCTTGGAATGGAAAAATTAACTTGCATCAAAAGAGATGGACAATCTATGGCATCTCTCAAAAGTTTGAAGAGAAACATGTTATACAAGACACGTCCTCGATTCTAAAGCTGATATATAAAGCTGAAGTTTATTTGATTGATTGTTTGAACAAAAGTTGCAAAGCTAGAATTGAGTGTGTCATTTTATTTTAGAATCTCATACCCTAATTACAAAGGATTTACGTACTTTTGGAAGGCGCAAAGCAGGAGCCGTAAGCTTATGTTGGTTCCTACTTTGTCTATTATATACATCACCTAATTATGTATATGATTATGCACAAAAATTAAATTAATTCTAATTTTTCAATGCAATTTAATTCAATAAACATAATTTTTTTTCAAACCCCATGGGTCCATGTATTGAGTAAAATAGCTTGGTCATTATCTTCCTGCCCTTATCCCACTCTAAGTGGGGTCGGCACAACATGTTATAAACATGCTGTCACATGATTAGTAAAATGGCTTGGTGATGGATGATAATAGGTGTATAGTTCTCTCATATCTATACCAATATATAAAGCTGAAGAGTTTGTTATTTGATTGTTTGAACGCGCTAATCTCAGGAACTACTGGACTGAGTTAAAAATTATTTAGGTGTAAGATAGTCCGTTAATCAAGGAAGGCTATAGACCGTATAACATCACGCTAAGTTGAATAGGAGAGGAGCAGCAATAAAAATAGTACGAAAACGGCATAATTTAAAGCTTTTCTTGCATGCGCTGCGTAAACGGTAATAGTTATTCAAATCATGTATTACAAAATCGTTCCTCTCTAAAAGTTCTAAATAGAAGTCCGCGACAGCATATGTCTAGCTTTTAAGGTTAACCCACTGTAATCATATTTATGATTATCAAAAGACGGTTTTAATCTTTAAACGCGGACGGAGCCGCTGGCAGTTGCTACTAATATATAAAACTGAAGAGTTTGTTTGTTCGATATATTATTTGAACGCGCTTATCTCAGGATGATCAGGACGGATCCAACGATTTTCATGAAATTCAGCGTGTAGGTTTTGGGAACGATCTAGCTAGGTTACATTTTTTTAAAATTTACATTGAATAGAAAAGACTAATCGATGTTGGTTCAGCGGATTAGCCGTGAAAGCCTACTATACTCTTGAAGATTATTTAGAAGATAAGAATGTGTGGATATAGCTCTCTTTGAACCTGTACAAGACAGTAACGACTTAATGTAAATAGTATTAAGAATTATATTTATAAAAGAGCAACCGCCGAGTTTCTTGCAGGCTCTTCTCGGTAGGAACAGCTTTCCGAACCAGCAGTAGAGTTGACGATACAAAAGCACTTGTTTACAAGTTTATTTGAATAAATAATATTTTGAATTTGAATTTGAAAGAGTACATACATATATCCATACAAACTTTCGCATTTATAATATTAGCAGGATTATTCAAGTCCTTGTAAAAATCCGTTTCTTCATACTCCTATACCTAAAGCCTAAAGTTTATTAACCTAAGGGCAAACACCTTTCCTATAGACCTATCGCAACGCGCTCGCCCTAGTGCGTTTACCTCGAATTATCTGAACACATTACAAATAAAAAACATTTAATATTAGTCATAATGTAGTCATGTTTGTTTTGTTTTTATAGTCTTGAGGAAGGATTTGAGTTCGCAGAACTTGTTTTGTAATGTCTAAATCTGAAGCGGCGGAATAATTAGGCAAACGGACTTGCGATCGAGAGGTCGTGGGTTCGAATCCTGGCCATTATACTACTGACGTGAACCCACTCCTAACACAAGCGTTTAGCTTAGCTGGAGGGGTTAAGATGTTTACTAGTAATTTGTAAAATTGCTCGTAACCAACCAAGTAAAGTTAAAAAAAAGTAACAGTATATTTGTAGTCGCTTATTAAAACTAAGTACTTAGGCGACCGGGCCTTGTTCGGTAATTTTTTATAAGACAAAAAAAATCATCATCATCATCTTCCTGCCTTTATCCCACTCTAATTGGGGTCGGCCCAACATGTTATAAACATGCTGTCACATGATTTGGCTGTGTTTTTACCAACGGCCGCCTGCCTGACGTCAACATACCTCAGTCGTATTTTACGACACCTCGGTAAGAAAAAGGGTGGTCTATTTTACTCAAAAGACAAAAAAAAATAATTAAAAAAATAAAAAAGACCGAATGCGCCGATGACTTGGGATTCGAACCCGGGTTTTAAACATTTTCGGTCCGCCTGTATCCCATCGGCTATCGCAACATTACGTTTTACAGCTAAAAAAAAATCCTTTGCTTACAATTCTATATTTTACCATATTTTTAATGCCCAAAAACAGGGATAAAACTTTTTTTTTAAATAAAACCTAACTAGATCGATGTTTCTCCCCTAAAACCCCTACATACTGAATTTCAAGAAAATCGTTCAAGCCGATTTCAAGATTCTGAAAATATATATATATACATAAATACATACTAGATTAACTCATTTAAATATTAAAGGTAAAAACATGCCGCCTCGATGACGTGTGATGTTAACGAGAAACAATTACTTTTTATTAACACCAAACACCATTTTATACGACCATAAAGCTCAGTTACATTACAGAAAGCACGTACATCGGGTAAACGAACAACGCGTGTATATAAAATTTTAATACTACATTACATCGCGCACACAGACATAATAATAATAGGTAAATAATAATAATAAATATATGGGTCACTACAATAAATAATAAATAAATATATGGGACACTTACACACACGGTCGTCCGTCCCCAAAGTAAGTAACTTAATACTTGTGTTATGGGTGACAGACAACTGGTGAATATATACTTATATATTTTTAAATACATACTTAAATACAAATATACACCCAGACTCGAAGACCAACAAATTCATTTACAGAAAATGTTGGCCCTCGGCGGAATTCGAACCCGCGACCCGCGGAGCTGAAGGCAGTCAAATACCTTACCACATATAAATCCATCTACATTTACAATGCCGTGTGGTATCCGGTTGAGTAGAATAAACCACTCTATTTCTTACCAAGGTGTCCAAAAATACGACTAAGATAAATTGACGTCCCTCGAAATTTCCCCTTTTTCCTTCACAACAAAATATAAATGAAGGTTAAAATACCTTCAAATAATTTCAAGTTACAAGTACTTACTGAGGTGTCGCAAAAGGTGACTAAGGTAAGTCGAACCGCTGTGTGGAATCCGGCTCATTAGACTAGTACTACCCTCATTTTTGCCGAGGTGTCGTAAAAGGCGAATAAGGTAAGTCGACCCGCCGTATGGTATCTGGTATAGTAAAATAGACCACCCTCATTTCTTACCATTGTGTCGTAAAAGGCGACTTAGGTGTGTTGAAGCACCGTGTGGTATCCGGTTGAGTAGAATAGACCACTCTCTTTCTTATCGAGGTATCGTAAAATACGACTAAAGTAAGTTGACGTCAGGCAAGCGGCCGGTTGTTAAATGCGTAGCCGAATCATAATAGGCTTTGTTTATAATACATCGAATTATAAACTATATATTAAAACTTTAAAACTTTATTATTATTTACATAATTAATATAGAATTAAAAGTTTGTAGAATTTGGGTTTACTTTGCATAGGTCCGTAATGCAAAAGTAATTAAATTATTATTTTGCTGTAATCTGCGAAAATATGCAGAAGAAATTTTTTTTCCTTCCACTTCCCGCTACATATAAAATATAACAATACACAAGCACTGCACACATTCACCACCATAATCTCAACAATCGTTTAAAACAAAATCCACAATCGCAATGAGGTTTTCTTTGTAATTCCTTTTTTAAGATTTTTGTTTTCAATTTACAATTCGATTCTACATGTATCAGCAATACATATATTTTCTTTTATCGCGGTTTATAACAAAATAATATTTTCAATACTTTTGTGCGTAATTAATCTTAATCGATATTGTGATTGCGAAAATGTAATTCTTATTCTTTTTCACGTAATATATATAATAGGTGACAAAGGTTTTGTCTTATTACAGTATTATTATCGTAAACAAAGTTACGACCATAAAATACTTGTAATATTTTTATACAATAAGTTTATTAGTATTGACACAGTATTTTTCCTCGTATTTTCAATAATATATGCAAAAATCGCAGTTTAAATATTATGTATTCAAAAGCTTAAGTAATACAAAAGCGCGTTAGTGTGAGTGCAGACTGCACCTTGCATGTGAACGATGTCTACACATCAATGTGTGGGTGCACCCTTCCCGTCTCGCCCAATTAAACTTTATCATCCTGTACTAATTACAATTCTCTATTCCATTGTAATAAAGTTGATTATCGATTGGATTGCAGTTCGAGAATGTATCAGGAAGTTTGTCCGTTGTTATTTTGAATCACATGGCGAGAGAGGGGCGTGTATGTGGCGTGCATGTGTGCGTTCACCTTGAAAACCGTCAGTTCTTTGTGCAATGGGTTATTCGGTTAATGGCACCAAGAAAGTCAATGGCGCGGGATGCTTCTGGTACCGTCAACAAAATAGACGCCGTTAATTGAAGCCATATATTGATCCTATATTATCTATTTAAATGCTTTATTGATTTTATTATGTCTGCAAAAGCGTGCAGTATATCATTGCACTATGTCATTATATGTGTAAAATGTAGCTATTAAATATGGCTACATTTTAATTTTTACAATTATTTTTAGTATTTATTTCTTGTTTGTAATTCTATAATGGCGTGGCCTAATAAATTTATTCTTATTACTTAAGTTTCATGTAGAGTGTAATAATCCGTTTTTCCTTTATCATATTTTAACCGTGTTTGAGATTTGCGATTTCATCTGGGAGTTTATGTATTATTAATAAGAAGCTATTCCGGGGGGGATGTACAGTTCTATTAGTCGTGGTGGTTGCTTTTAGCATTATCCTCCTGACCTGATTCCATTCTAGGTGGAGTCAACACATATGTATGTTATAAGCATGTTATCACATGTTTTGCCTGCGTATTTTACGACTGGTCACCTGCCTGACGTCAACTTATCTTTGTCGTATTTTACGACACCTCGGTAAGAAATGAGGGTGGTCTATTCTGCTCAGCCGCATACCACACGGTGAGTTGACTTACCTTAGTCGCCTTTTGCGACACATCGGTATGAAAGAGGGTGGTCTATTGTACCCAGCCAGATACCACACGGCAATCTGCTTTAAGCATAACATAAAAATTTGCTCCAATCGGCGATTTAAGCAAAATAATTCATTATTTTTTGTTAAGCACTTAACGCTATTTGAAATCAATATTAGAACTGGACCGGACTTATAAAGTAAAACTTCCCCTGATCAAGTCTCAGATATGACCGTCCTTTTTTCATTTTACTTTTACATCATTTTTTATATCTTAAAAGAAAATACTGAGCATCGGTTACCCTGTTAGACTAGAATTAAGTAAATAAAATAAATATAAATAAATATAATGGACACTTCCATACACGGTCGTCTGTCCCCACAGTAAGTCACACAACTTAATACTTGTGTTATGGTAGACAACTGGTGAATTTTAATAAACTAATTTCAAATAAACTTGTGAACAAGTGCTTTTGAATCGTCAACTCTACTGGTTCGGAAAGCTGTTCCTACCGAAAAGAGCCAGCAAGAAACTCGGCGGTTGCTCTTTTAAACATTTTACATTTACATTTAGTCATTACTTCTACAGGGTCTAAGCAAACTATATCCACACATTCTTGTCTTCTAAGTAATCCTCAACAGTATTGTAGGCTTTCTGGTTCAACCTCTATGTAACATTGTTTTTAAACTGATGTAATAGCAAAGCTAAAATTGATTGCGGAATTTTTATATAGAATCTTATGCCCAGACCTATAAACGATTTACGTATTTTTGCAAGGCGCAAAGCAGGAGCCGCAAGCTTATGTCGGTTCCTACTTTGTCTATTATACACATCACCTTAATAATATACACATAATAATATAACTTTATATTTTTATGTACAAAAATGAAATGGCTTAAAATATATTGTGAAGCAAATGTAAGAATACTTATTTCCTTAAACTTCTCTCGCAGGCAATCACGCGGGTCTAATTTGTAAATAATACGTATGGCTCTTTTTTGTAATACAATTTTTTTTTATAGTCTGCGCATTTACCCCAAAGCAATATATAGTTGTGTAATTTTTAAATACATACTTAAACACAAACGCCGTGTGGTATCCGGCTGAATAGAATAGTACCACCCTCTTTTCTTACTGAGGTGTCGTAAAAGGCGACTAAGGTAAGTCGACCCGCCGTGTGGTATCCGGCTGAGTAGAATAGACCACCCTCATTTCTTACCGAGGTGTCGTAAAAGGCGTCTAAGGTAAGTTGACTCACCGTGTGGTATCCGGTTAAGTAGAATAGACCACCCTCTTTCTTACCGAGGTGTCGTAAAATACGACTATGATAAGTTGACGTCAGGCAGGCGGCCGGTCGTAAAATACGTAGCCAAATCATGTGACAACATGTTTTTAAACATGTCGTGCCGACCCCACTTAGAGTGGGATAAGGGCAGGAAGATGATGATACTTAAACACAAATACAAGTATGTGCATATAAAAGTGCAAATAATATACATTTTTTTTATTTTTGGCGCCTTTTTTTGCCACCGCTACACGGTCTCAAAATACCCGCCGTCCTGTAACGCACTCATGCGCGCGCGCATACCAGCGCATGTTGTGGTAGGTCCGTACTGGCTATACCGTTCTAGGACCTGTGTATGAAACACACTCGAATAGCCTTGTGTCTGTTGAGATTTTATCGTAACTGATAGAGAATTTATATTAGGCATTACTTTGCGGAGATACATAATATAAAAGTAATAATAAAATTATTTTTGCTATAATCCGCGAAAGAGTAAAATAGAAAATATATATAATGCTAAATGTAGAGTGGACAATTGGTTATCATACCTGATACATGCAGGATTCGTAAAAACAGAAGCACAAACCTCTACCACCGCCACCACAATACACAAGCACTATACGTCAGGCATGTAAGCTGTAGTAGCCCAGCGGTAACACCGTGCAACTCTTTCGAGGAGGTCACAGGTTCGAACCCGGGCAGACACCAATGAGTTTTTCTGTTAGAAACTTATGTGTCTAATTGACAATTGCAATTTATCACACGCTTTTCGGTGAAGGAAAACATCGTGAGGAAACCTGCATATCTCCAGAGAATTCTGGAGATATGTGTAACTTACCAATCCGCATTGGAGCAGCGTGGTAGGTCTTAGCTCCAATCCTTCTCTCTTATAACGGAGAGAAGAGGCCTATTCCCAGCAGTGGGATAATAACAGGCCGCTACTTTTATACGTCAGGCAGGTCGGTCGTAAAATACGTAAAATACCCCATTCAAAGTGGGGTTGTGCCGACCCCACTAATAACGATAAGGGCAGGAAGATAATGATATTCGGTCTTAGGGTCTAGATTTATATATTAATGTATTTATTTAAAACTTTTGTTTATGTTTCCCTAAGTGGGGTCAGCAAAACACGTCATAAACATGTTGTCACATTTCGGATAGGTATTTTACGACCGCCTGCCTGATGTCAACTTACCTCAGTCGCCTTTTGCGACACCTCAGTAAGAAAGAGCGTATTCTATTTTACTCAGCTGGATACCACACGGCGGGTTAACTTACTTTAGTCGCCTTTTACGACACCTCGGTAAGAAATGATTGTAGTCTATTCCATTCGGCGGGATACACAGCGTACAATAATAAACGGCTCTATAATTAATTAAGAGGTTATTTTAGTTAATATTCGGTTTATTTTATTGGATGAGCTCTTTAAAACCGCGTCAAGAGCTCATGAATAAGAGCCCCGTATGGGCTTGAAACTAGCCGGGCTCGTCCGATAAAATAAGATGTGAGTATAGCCGGTTTCTGTTCCTTCATTTTAAATATATAAATATTTTGGACCTTTACACACACGGTCGTCCGTCCTCAAAGTAAGTAACTTAATACTTGTGTTATGGGTGACAGACAACTGGTAAATATATGCATATATGATTTTTAAATATAAATATATATACAAATATACACCAATATATATAAATTATGAATAACATTCACGATTCAAATTAAAAATCACACTCAATTCAAAAGTCAAAAATAATATTTCTCGAGAAAAAAAACTGTACTTAGTTGTGCAAATATTTAAAATAATTATATGTGTAACGCAGTCTTTTGTCTCCTTGTTCCAGTTTAATTTGTTTCGTAACCAAGATTAACATGATTGCGGTGAGGGTTTGCTAATATTTGTTTAACGTTTTTTTTATCATCAGGAAGACAAATGTTTCTTTACTGTAATACATTAATGGCTTTTCACACAAATTGCGGTACCGCGCGTTTATGCCGAATAGTGTTTAACATGTCCACTCATCTGAATAATATTTAATAGTAAAATAGTTATTTCATCCTAACAGAATACATGTAACGTTAAAGCAATAAATATAATGAAGAAATACGTATCTTATACTTAAAGGTATGATTATAAGATATTAATATTTATCACGAAAGAATTCAATGACCGACTAGGTCTTCATTTGTGTCTATAGTTTGTTTTTTTGTTATTCCTATGCCATTACAGCAGTTTAAAAACTGTTAAAAGAGGCTGATACAGAAATCCTATTATACTGTTGAGGATTACTTAGATAATAAGAATGTGTGGAGCTCTCTTTAACCCCGTGCAAGACAGTAATGACCAAATGTAACTAGAAATAAGAATTATATTTTAAAAAAAGCGATTTATTGTTGGCTCTTCTCGGCAGGAACAATTTTTCGAACTAGCAGTAGAGTTGACGATTCGAAAGTACTTGTTTACAAGTTTACTTGAATAAAGAATATTGAATTTGAATTTGAATTCACAATCTAGTAAGAGGCCTACTACACATTGATGGGAGTTCGAGTATTATTTGTAGTCTGCGATCAAGGGAATATCTAAAGTATTGACTATCGAGATTATCACTGATGATCAATCTGATAGAAATTATTATCACATTACGGATTAAATACAAGTGAATACATACTATGACTTATTGTTCATTACTAAAATACGACACTGTTTCAATAAATTTAATTTATGTCAACGAATGTTTGACGATCTACACTTCCCGTCAAGAATTGTTACATATTAAAATTCAAAATGAAAATATTCTTCAAACAAACTGTGTTCAGTACTTTTGAAACGTTATTTCTTTTAAAATAAACTACCACATGCACACATGCACACCGATTATCATGAAAGTTTCACTGGAAGATATTTATATGCTGTATATTGTAAAGCCAACTTATAGTTTATTTTTTATCCACGATTCCCGCGGGGCCGGGATTAACGCGGGAAAAAATTTAATACACTAATTTCCTGGAAAATAATTTCCTAAATTTCATTGAATTCCTGGATGTATCGGCTAAAACAAACTGTCGCTTGTTTCCATTCAGTGTGATACAGCCGTATTTCGTAAGTCAAATTATTTGCTATCCTTCTGTTATTTGCGAACTTGCAATGTGTCGTGTGGACAGTAAAAATTATAAAGCCTTTTATAACGTCCTTAAGGGGTGATTATTCTTGGTACAAATCATTTTGTTTGTGCAACTTAATGCACGTTCAGTCTGCATAAATATTTTTCTTTATATTATCTTTGTGAAAGATACATACATCGGTTAAAGGAAACAAACCTTTAAGAACATCATGATTAGTATCGGATTATATAAGAAAACTTTAACTTTTTTTGAAAAACTGTGGTATTGTGAGTTAAAATTATAAGGAGGTACCTGGTTGACCAGCTGTGATGGCCTAGCGGTGCGACCGTGTGAATCTCTAGAGACGATCATGGGTTCAAACCCGGGCACCAATGAGTTTTTCTATTAAAACTTATGTGTCTAATTGATAATTGCAATTTATCACACACTTTTCGGTGAAGGAAAACATCGTGAGGAAACCTGCATATCTCTAGAGAATTCTGGAGATATGTGTAACCTACCAATCCGCATTGGAGCAGCGTGGTAGGTCTTAGCTCCAATCCTTCTCTCCAATAACGGAGAGAAGTGGCCTATGCCCAGCAGTGGGATAGTAACAGGCCGCTACTTACTTACCTGGTTGACCTAGCCTTGCTCGGTAATTTTGTTAAAAGATATAAAAAATGCAATAAAAAACTTGGACCCAATATTTTCACATACTCAATCCGCCCGTTTACCATTGCGCTATTACAACTTGACAAATGACAGCAAATTAAAGCTTTACATCTCTATCTATTTATCATCTGTTTTTATTTTAGCAGTTTTTTTAGTGCCCAAAAACACACACAACATTTTTTTAGATCAAACCTAGCTTGATCGATTTTTATTTAAGACAAAAAATTTCCACTAAGTGGAGTCGGCACAACATGTTATAAAGATGTCACATGATTTGGCTAGGTATTACCGGCCGCCTACCTGACGTCAAATTAACTTAATTCTATTTTACGAATACAGTAAGAAACAGGGTGGTCTATTCTACTCAACCGGATACTAAACGGTGTGTCAACTTACCTTAGTCGCCTTTTACGACACCTCAGTAAGAAATGAGTGTGATCTATTCTACTCAGTCGGATACCACACGGCGAGTCAACTTACATTAGTCGCCTTGTACGACACCTTGGTAAGAAATGAATGTGGTTTATTTTTCTCAGCCGGATATTTGTTTATCCGGTTTGTATGTGTATTTATATTATTCTATTAGTTTATATATTTAATATTTATTATTTCTATATAATTTTATGATGTGTAAATGTTTTGTCTGTGTATTGGTGTGTATTATTAGTATGTATTTAATTTTATAAAAGTGCACCACCCACATAAAATTTTTAGCTCTCCTTAACCCTAAGGTCATCTGGAAGAAATCGCTACCAAGCGATAAGATAAAGGGCGGCCTTTATACATTACACTTTGTTTTCTTTTTTTTATTGCTGTTTTTGTTTCTTTTCTGTATTTTTTATCTGTGGTGTATTATAAAGTATATAAATAAATAAATAAGTATGTCTATCATCCAATTAATCTACAATTTTGTAATATGATGTGATATTTCTTACACGTATTTCAGACTGGTCTAGTAGATGCTGCAAGTTACTACAAAACTCTCCCTGGATGGTAATGTAAAGATACGAAACGCCTATGTAAGTGGTAAGTTCAAAAACACCATAAAACACTTATAATTGACGCGTAACGTAAATAAAGAAAATATTAATTTGGCCGTGAAAAAAATGTGACTTTTGTATTAATTTAATGCAATTTCCAAATAAATATTTGTTTCAAGTGCCAAATTATAAAAATAACGTATGAAATGTAATAAATAATGTAATTACTCGATCTGTTCTCTTTCAATTTTCAGATTTCTTTTGACGATACTTCGGTTACGGGGTCAAACCATCGTTGAGATTGTCCAGGCGAATGTTTGTTGTACCGCGTATATCATAAACAACTACTGCCAAATATGTTTTGTTATAGTCGCGGTAACAAATAAATATAAAATAAAATATATGGGACACTTACACACACGGTCGTTCGTTCCCAAAGTAAGTAACTTAATACTTGTGTTATGGGTGACAGACAACTGGTGAATATATACTTATACATATATTTTTTAAATATATACTTAATTGGATTGGAAAATCCTTTCAGCTTCATACAAGACTGCGATTTAATAATGTAAAATTGAAAATGTTTAAAAGATTGACCGCCGAGTTTCTTTCTAGTTGTTCTCGGTAAGAGCAACATTCCGAACCAGTTGTAGCTTCATTAATCATATTGATCATAGACAATTCAAAAGTACTAAGAGGTTGAATATAGGTTATTTTAATTTGATTTAAATTTATCTTTGCACTATGGAATTCCGCAGAGTAACACCTACTTCTTTAAATTATTTTTGCTTTTTTTTAGATTACTAGCAATTACCAGCGGCTCCGAAAGATTGAAACCGTAATATAGCACTTCGATAACCATTAAAGTGGTTAAAGTGGGTTAACCTTAAAAGCTAGATATATGCTGTCGCGGACTTTTATTTAGAACTTTTAGAGGGAAACAATTTTGTAAGACATGATTTTTGAATAACTATCACCGTTTACTTAGCGCACGTAAGGAAAACTTATAAATTTGCCGTTTTCGTAATATTTTTTATTGCTGCTCCTCTCCTATACATTTTAACGTAACGTTATATAGCCCATAGCCTTCCTCGATAAATGGACTATTTTACAGTCCCAGAGTTTTTTAATATATCAGTATAGATTATATAGTTTATCCCAGTCGTGTGGTATCCGGCTGAATAGAATAGTACCACCCTCATTTCTTACCGAAGTATCGTAAAAGGCGACTAAGGTAAGTCGACCCGCCGTGTGGTATCCGGTTTAGTAGAATGGACCAGCCTCTTTCTTACCGAGGTGTCGTAAAATACAACTGAGGTAAGTTGACGTCAGGCAGGCGGCCGGTCGTAAAAACGCAGCCAAATCATGTGACAGCATGTTTATAACATATTGTGCCGACCACTCTTAGAGTGGGATAAGGGCAGGAGTATATATATTAGTATAGATTATATAGTTTTTCCATATCACTGTAAATAATATAAAAGTTTATACAGTATATATATTGTCGAATGTCGCCGTAATATTCATTACCACTAGGCTATTAAAAATTATTATGTCATTTTTTACTCTATTCAGCAAAGCTATGTTAATTATTCACAGCAGTACCTTCCTGGATCGACGGCCATGGATTGCAGGCCTTGAGCCTTAAATGTCAGCAGCCCATCTTGCTCCCGAACGACTTAAGGCTTCTAGAGACGGACCGTTTTTAAACGCTACCCTTAAAAAACTATTTTAGGATACATTTATTTATTTATTTATACACTTTATTTTACACCACAAAGAATAAATTGAAAAGAGAAAATCAGCAATAAAAAAAAATTGTAACGTACAATAGGCGGCCTTATCGCTAAGTAGCGATCTCTTCCAGGCGACCCTTGGGTTAAGGAGAACTGTAACGACGGTGTGGGTGGTGCACTATTCTATTGTTAAATACATACGAATACAAAGACAAAAGATTTACACATCATAAAAATATCTAAAAATAATATATATGCAATCTATAAACTAATACATTTAATAAATACATAACAATGATTTAAATACATACATTAACTATAGACACATTAATTATTTAATAAGCTGTGTAGTAACCGAATGAGTAGAATATACCTCCCTCATTTTCTACCGAGGTGTCGTAAAAAGCGATTAAGGTAAGTCGACCCGCCGTGTGGTGTCCGGCTGAATAGAATAGTACCACCCTAATTTCTTACCGAGGTGTCGTAAAAAGCGATTAAGTTAAGTCAAGTCAACCCGTCGTGTGGTATCCGGCTGAGTAGAGTATACCACCCTCATTTCTTACCGAGGTGTCGTAAAAAGCGATTAAGGTAAGTTGACCCGCCGTGTGGTATCCGGCTAAGTAGAATTGGATCTTTTTTTTTTAAATACTGAGCAAAGCTCAATAACCCAAGTACTTACAATACTTATAATAAAGCAACTTTTTAAAAAAGCTTACGTTTAAAAGCCCTTAGCACTTGTTTTGACATCTGCTTTATGTACTTAAAAAAAATATGCTACGAAGATATTCTGTGAGAATTAATGTTTAAAATCTCGTTGTCTATTTAAAGAGTTGTATATTTAAAATATTTTGTCTTGTAACGTTAAGCCTGTAAAGGTAAGTTATAAATAATTACCGAATTGTGATAAAAATGAAAGGAAGGAAAATATTGTGCAAGAAAAAAACCTGCATAACTCCCGAGAATTCACGGTATATAAAGAATTATAAAACGATATGTGATGTATACAATAGATAAAGCAGGAATCGACATAAGTTTTCTTTGACCCTTGCTAAAGTAGGTAAGTCGTTTGTGGGTTTTGGTATAAGATTCTATAATAAAATTCCGCACTCAATTTCAGCTTTGCCATTACAGCAGTTTAAAAACACTTTTTAAAAGAGACTGATATAGAAAGCCTACTCTTGAAGATTACTTAGAGGATAAGAATGTGTGGATATAGCTCTCTTTGAACCTTTTTAAATTGTATTAAGAATTATATTTTTAAAACAGCAACCACCGAGTTTCTTGCTGGCTCTTCTCGGTAGGTACAGCACTCCAAATCAGTAGTAGAGTTGACGATTCAAAAGCACTTGTTTACAAGTTTATTTGAATAAAGAATATTTTGAATTTGAATATATCACCCCATCCGAAGAATAAAGTTACAACAGGTCTCATAGGAAATGTAACTTTATTCTTCAGATAAGGCGATATGTAACCTACCAATCCTGCATTGGAGTATCCCGGTGGATATTAGCTTCAACCCTTCTATCCTGTAAACAAGAGTGGAGGCTTTTGTTCAACACTGGGATAGAAGCAAGCCGTTAGCGCACTTTTTTCAACAAGGCTTTTTTTAAGTTTACTAGCAATTAAGGTTACAAATTACTAGTAAACTTGTTAACCCCTCCAACCTGAATTCTTGTGTTAGGAGTAATATCTTTATATTTAAATGAGTTAATGTTGTATATATATGTCGGCGGGTAGCCGTACTTTGAATATCAACATCACGCCATTTGATTTAGATTGTTACTATGATGTTTAATTTGTCGATAAATACCTTCATTACTAAAATAAAAACACGTGGTTAATATTTTTACCACGTGTTCAGACTTCAGAATTAATATTTACAAGTTACATTGTAATAAATTTAAACATTTCATTTTAAAATTAAGAACATTTCTTTGTATGTAAAGAATAGTTTTAGTTGAAAAGGTGGGTAGTTTGTTCAATCGAATGACACACCCAGTTTTTCTATAAAAGCCGAGCGCGCGCCAGCTCGTGGAGTTATTCTGTCTCGGACCGCCGTAGCGTACGGAACTATTGGAAATAAAAGTTTGTCAAAATTATCTTCGCTGTTTATATTGATCACCAATTATGGGGCATAACCCTGCCCGTGACGTCGGCAATACTGACGTCACACTTTTCAAAAATCATCGCGGCGAGCCCCTCTTCCGTAATCAGAAGTGGGATCGGGACAAGCTCCGATCCTGACCAAGACCTCTACAGCTTTGGTGCCACCTACGACACCTGGTATAGCCCAGAGCAGCGCTATGATGGTGGACGCTTCATCATCACCCGTGCTGCCGGACGTACCAACAAAATCCGGCAAGTTAACATTAATTTATTTCTTTATTATTTTCCCAAAGTTCACAAATACATCTCTTTGATAATTACCTGTAAGAATAAAATATCTGGAGAGTGTTACCTCTGAGCCAAATCATGTGTTACCCTTGAGCTAACCTCGGATCCTTGATGCATCCACAAGTGAACCATGAGATACCGTAGGGACGCCTTGTGGAGCCCATGATTTGGACACGTATACACCACAGATTCTTAAATAAATAAGTCAGTACATTGGAGATGTCTTTGTGTACTGTCCATACAATAATAACCTCTTTATTTATTTCTTTATTATTTTCCCAAAGTTCACAAATACATCTCTTTGATAATTACCTGTGAGAATAAAATATCTGGAGAGTGTTACCTCTGAGCTAAATCATGAGTTACTCTTGAGCTAACCTCGGATCCTTGATGCATCCACAAGTGAACCATGAGATACCGTAGGGACGCCTTGTGGAGCCCATGATTTGGACACGTATACACCACAGATTCTTAAATAAATAAGTCAGTACATTGGAGATGTCTTTGTGTACTGTCCATACAATAATAACCTCTTTATTTATTTCTTTATTATTTTCCCAAAGTTCACAAATACATCTCTTTGATAAGTACCTGTGAGAATAAAATATCTGGAGAGTGTTACCTCTGAGCCAAATCATGTGTTACCCTTGAGCTAACCTCGGATCCTTGATGCATCCACAAGTGAACCATGAGATACCGTAGGGACGCCTTGTGGAGCCCATGATTTGGACACGTATACACCACAGATTCTTAAATAAATAAGTCAGTACATTGGAGATGTCTTTGTGTACTGTCCATACAACAATAATCCTTTTAAAATAAGCAACATGAGTTGCTTACAGATACCAATCTTAGAAGAAATTGTTACCTGTTTCAGACATCACACATCACAATGCAGGCAGGCGCAGAGCACGCGCCGCCTGTCAGAATGGCCGTGTCGGCGGGTAGCCGTACTTTGAATATCAACATCACGCCATTTGATTTAGATTGTTACTATGATGTTTAATTTGTCGATAAATACCTTCATTACTAAAATAAAAACACGTGGTTAATATTTTTACCACGTGTTCAGACTTCAGAATTAATATTTACAAGTTACATTGTAATAAATTTAAACATTTCATTTTAAAATTAAGAACATTTCTTTGTATGTAAAGAATAGTTTTAGTTGAAAAGGTGGGTAGTTTGTTCAATCGAATGACACACCCAGTTTTTCTATAAAAGCCGAGCGCGCGCCAGCTCGTGGAGTTATTCTGTCTCGGACCGCCGTAGCGTACGGAACTATTGGAAATAAAAGTTTGTCAAAATTATCTTCGCTGTTTATATTGATCACCAATTATGGGGCATAACCCTGCCCGTGACGTCGGCAATACTGACGTCACACTTTTCAAAAATCATCGCGGCGAGCCCCTCTTCCGTAATATATATTTTTTCTGAATCTCGGAAATGGCTCCAACGATTTTCCTGAAATTCAGCATGTAGGAGGTTTTGGGGGAGAAAAATTGATCTAGCTAGGTTTTATGTAAAAAAAATATTGTTTTATCCCTATTTTTGGGCATTAAAAAACACTAACATTTATATTGAATTGAATTTTCGCCATTAGCTGTCATGTCGACGTAGCTTATTCGGGTAACGGCAGCCTCGAGAAATGTGAATGCCAAGGATCGATCCCCAACTAAATAATTGTTTTTTCTTTTTTTTAAGTTTTTTTATTGTAAAAAATTACCGAGCGAAGCTCGGTCACCCAGATCACCTCGGTCACCAATAATCTTTATTGGTGCATGAAAACAAAGTGAACGAAATATTTTAGAACTCTGGCCCCTAAACTAGAATAAACTGTATTTCAGGAGTCAGTGCCCTTAAGGGATTAAGGAGTGAGTTTACGTCGGTAGTATAACTGCCGGGATTTGAACCCACGACATCTCGACAAGTTACTTCGTTACCGTTACTCTAACAATTCCGTTCGCGTCCGCCGCTTCAATAACTCTCCCTAGACTATTTGAGATTTAACACAACAAAAGCATTAGGTTTGTTTGAGTTTTTCATTGAACAATTGGAACACCAATTAGGCAGAGATATGTTTATGACAATTTTTAATTCCGAGTAAGGTTACATTTGTTTACCGTCGCGTTTCTTTGTATCTCCGAAATGTGGGTCAATGTGTGAAGGATGTCATCGTTTGCCGTGTAAATATTGTCTGACCGACTTATTATCATTTGTTTTAATGTCCCATCGCGGCCACGTCAGGGTGACCACGATTTTGATTATATGGTTGACTATCTGTGCTTGAGTGAAAATCAGCGTATCATAAAAGACACAAAAGTAGTTATTGTGAGTCAACCATAAGAGATAGAGACATGCTATCGTGGACTTTTTTGTAGTATTTTTGTATATCTACAATCCTCTCAAACATTACTTTATTGTATTTCTGTCAGTTTACCCGGCGCACGTGAATAAAGCTTCCAGCAGATGAGTTTTTTTTTAGAACTGCGCGACCTTTTGAAAAGTATTTTCATAAAACCGTAATGCACTATTAACTTAAACCTTCCAAAAGAAATTTACTACCTTTTAGTAAAATAGTTCAGAAATCCGTTCAGTAGATTTTGAAAAATCAATCACATACAGACAGACAGCTTTTGGGGATTTAGTTTGATAATAAGTATAGATTTAAATAAAATAATAGCCTTGTGGTATACGTATAAATAGAAAAGAGCACCCTCATTTCTTACAGAGGTGTTGTAAAGGGCGACTAAGGCAAGTTGACACGCCATGTGGTATCTGGTTTATTTTTGTAGGGATTCTGCTAAAAGGTGTTCTGAATCAATTCTTCTGAAGTTAATAGTAGACTGAGGTTTTGTGTAAATTGCTAAAGAAGTAGTTGTAATTTGCATACTGCTAGATTTAATCGCTTGTACCGCGTAAACCAAGAGAGATACGCTGAAGTGATGTAACAGAGAATTGTAGATCTACATACTACAAAAAATAAATACTACAAAAAAGTTTGCAAAAGCATGTCAAAATTTCAAATAAATACACTGATTTTCGGGCGAAGCCGCAGACACACCTAGTAAATATTCAGAGAAGAATAAGAATAGTTCACAGAGAAGAAGAAAGTTTAGGAATATTAAAACAATTTATTGAATTAGGCGTTACTTTGCGGAGGTCCATAATACAAAAGTAACGAGAATATTATTTTGCTATAATCCGCGATAAAAGAAAATATATTTAATGCTAAATGTAGAGTGTACTATTCGTTCTCATACTTGATACATGCAGAATTTGTAAGAACTCATGCACTACCCGACACCGATGACACAACAATACACAAGCACTGCACACATTCACCACCACAATCTCAACAATTGTTTCGCACCGTAATAAATATTAAAAATATAAATATAAAAACTGTATGGACAAATATTTGACATAGATACTCGTGTGGTCACCTTGTTTAAAGATAACTCATTTGTAGATGAAATTGAAGATATTTTAATTCAGCTAAATGCAATTATGACACCACTATATTGGATCAGTATTTTAAATATTCATGATAACCTTGTGATGAATTTGTTTTCGTGAAAAAGTAGTTACTGTTTACTATCCCACTGCTGGGCATAGATCTCCTCTCTCCATTTTTGAAAACAAGGGTTGGAGCTAAGACCTACCACGCTGCTCCAATGCGAATTGGTAGGTTACACATATCCCCAGAAATCTCTAGAGAGATATAAATATAAATAATTTATAGAATAAGGCGTTACTTTGCGGAGATCCATAATACAAAAGTAATAATAAAATTATTTTGCAATAATCCGCGATGAATGATGATCCGCGATACATCGCGGATTATAGCAAAATAATTTTATTATTACTTTTGTATATAAATATAATATAAATATTAATATATGGGACACTTACACACACGGTCGTCCGTCTCCAAAGTAAATAACTTAATACTTGTGTTATGGTAGACAGACAACTGGTAAATATATAATATTTAAATACATACTTAATATACATCCAGGCTCGAGGAATTAAAAAATTGTTTATAGAAAATGTTGGCTAACGGACTCGAACCCGCGACCCGCGGAGCCGAAGGCAGGATTATTACCCACTTTGCCAACGGGCCAGTCAAAATATGCAGGTTTCCTCACGATAATTTACTTCGCCGAAAAACGTGTGATAAATTGTAATTGTCAATTAGACACAAGTTCTAATAGAAAAACTTTTTGGTTGCGGGTTTGAACCCGTGATCTCTGGAGGGACTTATTCTGCCATAGCTAGTACCTAGTAGTGATATAGAAAGTGATGATGATCCTGATGATGCTTCGGTTGCGGGGCGAAACGATTGTTGAGTTTGTGCTAGTGAACGTGTGTAGTGCTTGTGTATTGTGGTGGTGGTGGTATTTTGTGCATGTCTTTTTACGAATCCTGCATGTATCAGGTATGAAAAAGGATTGTCCACTACATTTAGCATTATATATATTTTCTATTTTACTTCATCACGGATTATAGCATTATAGCAAAATGATTTTATTATTACTTTTGTCCAATAGAATTTCGAAATAAGCTTAAAATTATAGCGAACGAGTTTTCAGGTGTTGAAAAAAAGAAAAATTTGATATAAAAGTATTTTCAGCGGTCGAGAGTGCAAAACGTGATGTCATGCGCAGACATTGAACCCGCTATCTGCAATAAAGGCTATAAATTGATATAAAACTAATGAGCGACGCTCGACCTACAGACCACCTCAGTATACCGTTAAGCTGACGTAAAATGTATAAAGTTTTTATTATCTTCCTTTTTTTTTTTTTTTTTTTTTTTTTTTTTTTTTATGTCAGGAAAACCCATTATGGGTCGTCACCGCCCGACGGGGACGAGCGGCGGGTATGTCGGACTCTCACCGACTAAAAACCTGACAGTGCTCCACCACGCTGCTGGTGGCGGGGACAGGGTACCGTTGTACACATTACCCCCATCCCCGCCAGCAGCAACTCTGAACCTCAGAGTGCGCCACCTCTGGGTCGGGGCCTCTCTAGACTAGGCCCTCACTCCGCTAGACGATGCATCGGAAGCACCAGATGCATCGACCGCCTCGGGGAACTAACTTAAGCGAGCGTCCGATGAACCCGTTCGGACCACTCGCAGGTCCCCGTTAGGGCGGCATGCGACGGACTTCGGCGAGTCGCCTGCGCCCCACTCGCCTGCGACGGATTGGATCCAAGGACTCGACTTCCCGGATCCGCTCCGCCGCCTCCTTCCGCGACATAACGTCCTCGCAGAAGGAGGCCATCGCTGCCCACGATTCCTCCCTGTCCACCATGGCACGAACCACGGTGGGCAGGGAGAGATCGTGCCCCACCTGTGCCACAAGTTCCGCTCGCTGAACCACCCAAGCTGGGCAGTCTGCGAGCGTGTGCAGCGCCGTATCAAACTCGGCGCCGCACTCGTGGCACTCACCGGTCGCTTCGCGCCAGGCCACCCTCCACAGATACCTCCCGAAACAGCCATGTCCGGAAAGGATCTGAGTCAGGCGGTAGGTGAGGACCCCATGCCTCCTGGCGACCCAGCCCTGGAGAATAGGCTGGATGGCTGAAATCGTCCAGAATCCCGCACTGGGCGATTCCAACCGCCGCCTCCATTGGCGGAGGAGCTCTACCTGAGCTGCTCTCCGCCAATCCACATCTACCGCCGCAGAGTTTGCCCCCGATGAACGGGTTTCAACTCTGCGGCGGTAGGCCTGAGCAAGCACCTTGGCCTCTAGATCCCACGGAAGGGACCCAGCCAAGGCGCAGGCCGCCTCGCCGGAGATAGTCCGGTAGCCCCGCACTAGCCTGACCGCCACAATCTTCTGCGCCCCGCGCAGCAGGGGCAGGGACTTGGCGGTCAGCCGCTCCGCCCATACGGGAGCGCCGTACAGGGCCATCGACCGTTTTATTATCTTCCTGCCCTTATCCCACTCTAAGTGGGGTCGGCACAACATGTTATAAACATGCTGTCACATGATTTGGCTGCGTTTTTACGACCGGCCGCCTGCCTGACGTCAACTTACCTCAGTCATATTTTACGACAGCTAGGTAAGAAAAAGGATGGTCTATTCTACTAAACCGGATACCACACGGTGCGTCAACTTACTTTAGTCGCCTTTTACGACACCTCGGTAAGAAATGAGGTTGGTCTATAAAACAAAAGCAATAATTAAATTATTTTACTATAATCCGTGATTAAGTAAAACTATTACCATCCTTCTGCCCTTATCCCACTTTTTAATAGGTTCGACACAACATATAAACATGTTGTCACATGATTTGGTTACGTATTTTGCGGTTGTTCGCCTGCGTGACGTCGTTACCTTAGTCCTATTTTACGACACCTCAGTAAGAAACAGGGTGGTCTATTCTACTCAAGCGGATATCACAGGGTGTGTCAACTTACCTTAGTCGCCTTTAACGAAACTTCTGCACGAAATGAGGGTGGTCTATCAGACTCAGCCGGATACCACACGACGGGTCGACTTACCTAAGTCACCTTTTACGAAACCTCGATAAAAATGAGGATGGTCTATTCTACTCAGTCGGATACCACACGACGGGTTGACTTACCTAAGTCACCTTTTACGACACCTCAGTAAGAAATGAGGATGGTTTATTAGACTCAGCCGGATACCACACGACGGGTCGACTTACCTAAGTAGCCTTTTACGAGACCTCAGTAAGAAATGAGGGTGGTTTATTAGACTCAGCCGGATACCACACGACGGGTCGACTTACCTAAGTCGCCTTACACGACACCTCAGTAAGAAATGAGGGTGGTCTATTCTACTCAGCCGGATATCACACGACGGGTCGAATTACCTAAGTCACCTTTAGCGACACCTCAGTAAGAAAGAGAATGGTCTATTCTACTTAACCGGATACCACACGGTGGTTCAACATACCTTAGTCACCTTTTATAACAAACATCCAAAGGTAAGAAATGAGGATGGTCTATTCACCCGGATACCTATTATTATTGTCTATTGGTCTTTCTTTCTTATATGAAAGAAAGACAAATAAACAGTAATATTAGTGTGTATTGAAAAAAAACCAACCTGAAACGTTAACGTCCTAAAGTTTGTTATCCTTGAAACGTGACTTTCAATAGGAGGCAATGAGCTTGGTAAAGATTTTTGCTCCCACAGATCCATTACATCTCGTGTTTGCGGCTATATTCGAAACAAGATAATGGTAATTTTTTATAAATTATTATACATATATTCTTCTATTCTTTATAGAATCGTTATCTCTAAATATAATAAATCTAAGAATAATGTAATAAATCACTACATAGTATAAAACAAAGTCGCATTCTTTGTGTGTCCATATATACCTATGTATGTATTGTATTGTACACCTTGAAAAGGTCTACAGAAAAGTCCGCGATGGTGTATGTCTATCTCTTATGGATAACCCACAATAGCACTTTTTGTCATTTACTTTTTACGAAAAATAATGCCTTATGTTCAAAGCAATTTTTATACCATACAGCATTAATCCTTATCCAATTAAGTACCTTAAATAAATTGTTCATTTAATATAGATCAATATGGCCATTTACAGCATGTAATTTAAGTGAACATTTTCGGAGATATTACAGATTTAAAATGCCATGAGGACGCCGCGCTTTACCCTATAGCACTTCGGCTTCAGCAGCTATATGTCGTTCTCTCAAAAGCTTGTTTAAATTGTGAATGTTGTTTATAAAGACATTCTGTAATTAATTGTAAAAATAAAATACATAGGGAAAATGTAAAAGTTAATAAGTAAAAATGTACTATATGAATTTAGATATTCCAAAGATAGCAGGAAATCTTCTTGGTATAGGGAGAGGAAATTGTTTTTCTCCAAATTTAACGCTTGCGGGCCACGGGCAGTAATGAATAAATCAAAACTACTGGATCGATTTTAATCAATTTTTTTACACTGAGTGACATGGGATATATATTGTATACCCGTGCGAAGCAGAGGCAGGCCGCTAGTCTCTAAATAAATATAATCTTTTTATATAAAATTCAGTATCACAATGCACGTTTACGCTAATGTTAAAAACTACTAAACGTATTTTAATGAAAATGATCGTAAAATAAACCATGTAACAACATGTTTTAAACATTTGCCGACCCCACTTTTTTTTTATTTGGTTCCTTAAACTAGATATAATCAATTTACAAGTTATAATATTGTATGTATATGTATTTGTTATTATTTATAATACACAAGATACACAAGACAAATACACAAGATTATAACCTACTGGAAATGAACACAACGTGCAAGTATTAGTACACATAGTTCACTTAAAGTAAATTACTCTTTTAAATTACTTATGAGTTACGCAGACATTTACACATTTGAATGAAGCTAAAGAACCACAGAAAATATCTACGTAGCTTCTGAATGCGTTTAACTTAGAGTGGGATAAGGGAAGGAGGATGATGTATTGTTCATTATATACTCAAAAATGAAATTAGAATTCCAGTACTAATTCCCATAAAAATTGTAACGAGTAATAAAATAATCAGTGAACAAATGGGTTGCAAGTGATTCACCCGCGAGCAATTTCCGCCGCGCCGTTCTAATTTTAAAATCGAACCCTCTACACAAATGGAATAAAATCCGGCGCGTGCGCATCCTTCTATTATTTTAGACGCATCCGACAATGGCGGGAGATTGATGGGTTAATTCGTTTTAGGAAATTTAGAAGAACGGCGGAAACAGGAAGCTAATGTTTTATGGTTTATAACAAATTATTTATATTGAATAACATAAGTGTTTGCGATGGTAGGAATGCGACACTGTTACTTTTAGATCACTATGAAATATATACAAATGACATCTATTATATAAATACTAATATATAAAGCTGAAGAGTTTGTTTGTATGTTTGATTGTGTGAACGCGCTAATCTCAGAAACTACTCGACCGTTTTGAAAAATTCTTTCAGTATAAGATAGTCCATTTATCGAGGAAGGCTATAAATTAAATAACATTACAATAGGAATAGTACGAAAATGGAAAAATTTAAAGCTTTCCTTGCTTGGATAAATTTTGATATAATTAAAGCTTATTTGTCGGGTTAATATACAGGGTTTGTATGCAATGCTAAGTGTAGGAAGCGGGCAACGTTCACATACCTTATATAAGCCCAGTTATCACACGTATCACAAAACGCCGCCACCAACATTACGATTCATTACGGAGAGAAACGATCTTAGAGATTGACGTATCGAGTGTGTGTTGTGCTTTTGTGGTGACTGGTCTTGCATGTATAATGTATGTGACATCGCCTGCTTCCTACAAGCATTCTTAGCATTACAAGGATTCTCTCAACAAACTCGGATTATAGCAAAATAATTCTTACATAACTTTTAAACAATGGAATTCAGCAAACGACTGTATCTATAAATTATCAGTTATCTTAAGTTATAATTTTATCGTTTATCTTGTAAATTATTGTAAGTCTGTGCCGGATGTCACTTGGGTAAACGGGTATCCAACCCACGTGACATCCGTCAGTGAATTGTAACACGATAAAACATCTTTTTGACGGGGGCTAGAGCCATCTTTTTGAGTCGGACATCGGGCTTGGTATTATATTTATTTGTGGTACATCCTGAACAGTTATCCTTACATCTATGGTAAATTTTACCTATACCAGCCATTTACAATATGATTGCTTAGGGGATGAACACAAATATACACCATAAAAGAAAATAATTTAACCATAACTTCTGAATGTTGTGAACTTGTGGCGCCACGATTTCAGCTTGTAATAATTATTGCATGCAATCCAAATGCAAGCGCGATCTACTTGTAAGCGGTTGCAACAAGAGCAACATGGCGGCGCGCGCCTGCCCCTGAACCTGGCGCTAAATTTACACGCGACGCATCATCCGGTGCGTGGGCACAGATTAACAAATCAAATAAACAGATATATCAGATATATCTTTTTGTTACGAGTGCCTAACAGACAAGTCCGGGACGTCACTCTTAGGGTGCGTCTGAAAATCAGTGCTGCAATAATCATATTATTGCAGCAAAATGCTGAGACGCATCCTTTTTTCTGTGGTGTACGTTTATTTAGTTTCCTTTTTTATTTTATTTCATAGTTTTTTTTTTGTACTAAACAGAAATAAATGTTTATTATTATTATTTATTATTATTATTATCAACAGGGATTTAGCCGTGTGGTATCCGGCTAAGTAGCCGGACCACCACACGACGGGTCGACTTACCTTAGTCGCCTTTTACGACACCTCAGTATGAAATGAGGGTGGTCTATTCTACATTGCCGGATACCACACGGCCGGTCGACTTACCTTAGTCGTCATTTACGACACCTCAGTATGAAATGAGGGTGGTCTATTCTACTCAGCCGGATACCACACGGCGGGTCGACTTACCTTAGTCGCCATTTACGGCACCTCAGTATGAAATGAGGGTGGTCTATTCTACTCAGCCGGATACCACACGGCGGGTCGACTTACCTTAGTCGCCTTTTACGACACCTCAGTATGAAATGAGGGTGGTCTATTCTACTCAGCCGGATACCACACGTCGGGTCGACTTACCCTAGTCGCCTTTTACGACACCTTAGTATGAAATGAGGGTGGTCTATTCTACACAGCCGGATACCACACGGCCGGTTGACTTACTTTAGTCGCCATTTACGACACCTCAGTATGAAATGAGGGTGGTCTATTCTACTCAGCCGGATACCACACGACGGGTCAACTTATCTTAGTCGCCATTTGCGACACCTCAGTATGAAATGAGGGTGGTCTATTCTACACAGCCGGATACCACACGGCGGGTCGACTTACCTTAGTCGCCATTTACGACACCTCAGTATGAAATGAGGGTGGTCTATTCTACTCAGCCGGATACCACACGACGGGTCGACTTACCTTAGTCGCCATTTACGACACCTCAGTATGAAATGAGGGTGGTCTTTTCTACTTAACCGGATACCGCACGGCGGGTCGACTTACCTTAGTCGCCATTTACGACACCTCAGTATGAAATGAGGGTGGTCTATTCTACTCAGCCGGATACCACACGACGGGTCGACTTACCTTAGTCGCCATTTACGACACCTCAGTATGAAATGAGGGTGGTCTTTTCTACTTAACCGGATACCGCACGGCGGGTCGACTTACCTTAGTCGCCATTTACGACACCTCAGTATGAAATGAGGGTGGTCTATTCTACTCAGCCGGATACCACACGACGGGTCGACTTACCTTAGTCGCCATTTACGACACCTCAGTATGAAATGAGGGTGGTCTTTTCTACTTAACCGGATACCGCACGGCGGGTCGACTTACCTTAGTCGCCATTTACGACACCTCAGTATGAAATGAGGGTGGTCTATTCTACTCAGCCGGATACCACACGGCGGGTCGACTTACCTTAGTCGCCTTTTACGACACCTCAGTATGAAATGAGAGTGGTCTATTCTACTCAGCCGGATACCACACGGTGGGTCGACTTACCTTAGTCGCCATTTACAACCCCTCTGTAAGTAATGAATGTGGTGTATTCTAGTTCGAGTTAATTTTGTACATATATTCTAAATCTCGGAAACGGCTTTAACGATTTTCATGAAATTCATGTAGGGGGTTTAGTGGAGAGAAAAATCGATCTAGCTAGGTTGTATTTAAAAAAATCTTGTTTTATCCCTATTTTTGGACACTATAAAAACTACTAAAGTAGGAATATACAGTAAATTGTATTTGAGCTGTTAAACGCAAAGCTGTGATAGCCTAATTGTAACGCGCGAACCATAGAAGTTTCAAATCTGGGATCGATTCCCACATATCACACCCAGCGCGTTATTCTTTTTTATTTTTGCATTATTTTATATCTTTAAAAAAATTACCGAAAATTATTTAAATAAGTATATATTCTTTAAGCTGTGATGGCCTAGCGGTGCGACCGTGTGAATCTCTAGAGACGATCATGGGTTCAAACTCGGGCAGACACCAATGAGTTTTTCTATTAAAACTTATGTGTCTAATTGATAATTGCAATTTATCACACGCTTTTTGGTGAAGGCAAACATCGTGAGGAAACCTGCATATCTCTAGAAAATTCTAGGGATATGTGTAACCTACCAATCCGCATTGGAGCAGCGTGGTAGGTCTTAGATCCAACCCTTCTCTCCAAAAATGGAGAGAGGAGGCCTATGCCAGCAGTGGGATAGTAACAGGCCGTTACTTACTTTTTTTTACTTACTTATTTATATTCTTTATAATTTTTATTTCACAAACAGTAAGTCTGATAAAATGAACAATTAAAGATTATTAAACTCATTTTTAGGTTATGTTTATGCCTAATGCAGCTTCTGTTTGTTCTTTGACAGGATGACTAAAGAGACGAAGCAGTGCGAAGGTCGACAGCTCTGCGACAGTGACTGTCCGACCCTGAATTCTGTTCCTACTCTGAACAGCGAACCTTATGGTATTACAGGACTTAAAAAGGTTACAATACCAACAAAACTTATGGGAATCTACTAATACGTATATAAGTAAATTCAAAATATTCTGTTACAACATGTTTCTAATACAACCTCCTCCATAGAGTTGGTCATTAATATGAAAAAGCATTGAGGCTGGCATATGTCATTGAGTTGTTGAGAAAGAGTAAATGAGTTGACTTTGTAGTAGAGTTGACGATTCAAAAGCACTTGTTTACAAGTTTATTTGAATAAAGAATATTTTGAATTTGAATTTGAATTTGAATTTTGGGAAAATTGCTTTTTATTATTGCATAAGTAAACAGGTGAAATATCGAACGATGCCAGCAGTTGCCGCGTTGAATCGCTTAGCTGATTCTTTGTGCGAAAAGGAGCTAGCCCTCTTGTCGAATTCGAATTCCAATTCAAAATCACCTTTATTCAAATAAGCTTGTTAATGAAGTGCTTTTGAATCCTCAATTCTACTGCTGGTTCGGAAAGCTGTACCTACCGAGAAGCGCCAACAGGAAACTCGGCGGATGCTCCTATAAAAATATAATTCTTATTACTAGTTACATTTAGTCATTACTGTCTTATACAGCGTCGAAGAGTAGCAATGTCTACGTATTCTTATTATCTAAGTAATCCTCATCAGTATAGTAGACTTTCTTTATTAGCCTTTGTTTAATAGGGTTTTAAAACTACTTAATGGCAAAGCTAAAATTGAGTGCGAAATTTTGTTATAGAATCTTATACCCAAACCTATATATACTGATCCTTGACGATTCAAAAGTGCTTGAAAGAGCTTATTTGAATAAAGGTTATTTTGATTTGATTCGATTTGAACCTGATCTTAATTATTATAGGAGATACAGTACCAATCTTGATAGCCTTATTAATTGAAATTTTTATTTAGGTTAAGATAAATCCTTGGAAATATTACATTATTTATTAACCCTGATATCGCAACACAGTTTATTTTTAATACATTATCGAATTTATATCATTAGCGTTCATGGAAACTGGTTTATCTGACATAATATGACAGTGAGATAAATAAGGCTATAAACAAAAATACATTTTTTTTACTTGGTATTAAATACATATTTAAAGTGTATAGATAAAAATGTATAAATTAAAAATACATACATATATACCTCACACCTGAGACAAAACGGCATGTTGTTATCCCACTGCTGGGCTTATCCCCCACTCCATTTTTGGAGAGAAGGGTTAGAGCTAAGACCTAGCACGCTGCAAAAATACGAATTGGTAGCTTACACCAAAAAAATTCTCTAGATATGCAGGTTTCCTTATGATGTTTTCCTTCATTGAAAAGCGTGTGATAAATTGCAATTATCAATTAGACACAAGTTTTAACAGCAAAAGAGAGCATTGTTAACTCTTAAATAAATATAGTACTAAATAAATAATCGCCGCGAGGCATTATTTATTATTTATTAGGCGATGATTTATTTAGTCTCAGTAGAATAGACCACTCTCATTTCTTACCGAGGTGTCGTAAAAGGAACTTAAGGTAAGTTGACGCGCCGTGTGGTATCCGACTGAATAAAATAAACCACACTCATTTCTTACCGAGGTATCGTGAAAAACAACTAAGGTAAGTAAACCCGATGTGTGATAAAACTCAGTAAATGGCGACTAAGGTAAGTACGTCAGGGGGCCGGTCGTAAGATAACTAGCCAAAACATGTTGTACGCCCACTTAGAGCAGGAGAAGATAAGAGCAGGAGAATGATGAGTAATAAATAAATTAATTAAAATCATATGTTCATAGTTAAGTTGCACTGCACATTCTCAGACATTACCGCTGCATTAAACAACACTATTATTTCTTATTTATTTAACACTCGGCCAGCGAAACAATGGGTCGTAAACGGATCCCAACAAACTGTCTGTATGTTTTGATAAAGAGCTGAGAAGGTTTATACCATCCGTCTATGTTTACTCAACTTGCAATGCTGATCACAATAAAATTCACTTTCGTTAGCTTTTATTTTTATTTATTTATTTAACTATATATATATGCTACATTTGCGAGGATGGCATTGCGATAGTATAAAACTGTGTGCATATGCCATCCTCACAGTCAAATTTATTAATAGAACATAAGATATTAATATTAAAAAATTATATTTAGCTTTTTTTTTTTTACAACAAAAATGTACAAGTTATATCTATCTTAGATTACTTACACGCTAGGACTATACAAATCATGCCCACGTGGAATGGTCTCAAGTATGCTGGCAGCGTTTCCGCGCTGAATCGCTTTGCTGATTCTTTGTGCGAAGAAGGAGTCAGCCCTCTTGTCGAATTAAATTTTTTTCAGTGTTTAAAAACACTGTTAAAAAGAGTCTAATATAGAAAGCCTACTACTATACTGCTGATGATTACTTAGGTGATAAGAATTCGTGAGCACAGCTACTCTGAAACCCTGTACAAGACAGTAATGACTAAATGTATTATTTATATGAATTTTGACCAAATGACCAAATGCCGAGTTTATTGTTGGCTCTTCTCAGTAGGAACAGCTTTCCGAACCAGCAGTAGAGTTGACGATTCAAAATCATTTGTTTACAAGTTTACTGGAATATAGGATATTTTGAATTTGAAAATTGAATAAGTTTTACAACGAAAAGTTTTAAGGGATCCCCAAAATAAAATGATTTAGGGATCCCCAAAAAAAACAGATTTTCTCGCTACTAACTACATAAAATTCCATAGACAATTCGAAAGCTTTGGATATAATTTAGTATATTTTCGATAAGATCGAAGGTATTTAACCGTTAGGCCATCAATCCATTAGTATTTTACAGCTACTAAATAAAAATAAATGATGTAAAAATTTAAATAACTTACCGTCGGAACAATGGCCTACGAAGGTTATATAAAATGGCGTCTCAAGCATACCTACAACAATATTAATACGAACATCTTGCTTTAAAAGGCTAACAATTATGTTTATTCACAAAAAGCATATTTCTTCCAACCAGGATCCACATCAGAAGTGGGTAACATTGAAAAGTTCATTGATATTACATGCACTTCCTGGCTTGCCGAGGTCGCTGCGGCGCCGGCGGCCATCTTGCGTTTTTTGACGTTTATTTTTGGCGGGCTTTTGTGCTTCGTGCCGTTCAGAAATGGTAAGGCCACAGTTAATTAACACATGTGACAAAGATCATTCACGTCACATGTTGCAGATGCTGTTAAATTTATCAAATGTGAGGTAATTTTTGTAATTTCTTTTATGGTTCACTTGTTTTATACTGCAGCTTGCTTCTTGTTTCATAATTAATGATATTTTGAATTTGCAAACCTTATTTCTTTTTTCCCTATATCATATGAGGCTTAAAAATCTTTAGTGTATGATAATAATAACAGACTTTTACTATCCCACTGCTTGATAGAGCCCTAGTATTTTGGAGAGAATTTGAAGGATTAATATAATACGCTGCTCCAATACGGAGTGGTAGGTTACGGATCATCATCATTCTCCTGTCTTTGTCTGTGTGGGGCACAACATGTTATAAACATGTTGTAACATGCCTGCCTGACGTCAACTTACCTTAGTAATATTTTACGACATTTCGGTAAGAAAGAGCGTGGTCTATTCTACTCAACTGGATACCACACGGTGGGTCAACTTACTTTAGCCGTATTTTACACCTCGGTAAGAAAGAGGGTGGTTTATTCTACTCAACTGGATGCCACACCGTGAGCCAACTTACCTTAGTCGCCTTTTATAACACCTCGGTAAGAAATGAGTGTGGTCTATTCTACTCAGTCGAATACCACACTTTGGTAGGTTACGCATATCTTAGAAAAATCTTTTAAAAAATCAGGTTTTACAACAATATTATCTTTGTAAATATTAATTAAGCACATAAGGTAAAGAAAATACAGATTTAGCACAATAAAACAATTTAAGCAAAAAATTCGATCCTTTGCCCATCAGAATGAGTTCATATTTAGAATGACACAATTGAATCATTTCACAAATATAATCAAAGTTGCAAAAGGTTATCTGAACGGAAAAAAATTATCTAGAGGGAAAATATGTATGGTTTACCCAATAGTAATCAACAGCATAAACACTATCATTGTGTAGTTTTGGTTTTCCCTCCAATAAATGGCGCCATTACCACATAGAACGCCTTAAAAGAAAGATTTTTTTCCCACCAAAATGGAGTATGGTATATACAGAGTGACTGAGCTGGGCTCGTTATTTGTTTTAGAAGAATGCTGCCGCCATGTGGTATCCGGCTGAGTAGAATAGATCACCCTTATTTCTTACCATGGTGTCGTAAAATGCGAATAAAGTAAGTTGACCCACTATGTGGCATCCGGTTAAATAGAATAAACCACCTTCATTTCTTACCGAGGTGTCGTTAAATACGGCTAAGGTAAGTTGACACACTGTTTGACATCCAGTTGAATAGAATAAACCACCCTCATTTCTTATCGAGGTGTCGTTAAATACGGCTAAGGTAAGATGACCGTGTGGTATCCAGTTGAGTAGAATCGACCACCCTCTTTCTTACCGAGGTGTCGTAAAAGGCGAATAAAGTAAGTTGACCCACCGTGTGGTATCCAGTTGAGTAGAAAAGACCACCCTCTTTCTTACCGAATAGTCGTAAAATATTACTAAGGTAAGTTGACGCCAGGCAGGCTTCCGGTGGTAGGCAGCGATAGTCTCCTTCTGTTCTGTGAAGGGAGGTGGTGAAGCGGTTTCGGGAACTCTTGTTCTGGATCCAATCTGCTGCTGGTAAGTCCAGGTATTTGGTACTTGCCCAAGTCATCTGCCAACCTGACAAGAAACCTTTGGGCATTCTGCACGGGGTATTTCGAACACCTGGCTAACAGCGGAAGGGGACTTCTCTTCTGAGAGGTCCCTACCCGGAGGAGATGACTCTGGGATCAGAGCGGATCGGGGCAATAATTTATTGTCTATGGAAACATTTTAGTCTGGCTCCCCTACTCTATAATAATGAATACATGAAAAAAATTGAAGTCTACATATAACCGCGTTCAACGAAACTACAAATGTCAGCAATGTTTATGCAAAGCACTCATTGAAATGGCAAATGGCGAATGCATTGCAGCAAGATTCGCCATAACTGTTTAACTGCGACCTGCCGCAACGCGTTCGCGCTCAAGGGCATGGACTGGAGTGGCGTGGAGTAGACCTTTAGACAACTTTCTAAGTTAATATAATGATAGAATTATTTTGGTATAAAAACCAAAAATAATTTTGTACTATGGAACTTTATTAACGCTACTCCAGCTACAGATTTGATACTTTTTCAAATTCATATTATTCTTTATTCAAACAAACTTGGAAATTCCTTTTGAATCGTCAACTCTACTGTTGGTTCGGAAAGCTGTTCCTATCGAGAAGAGCCAGCAAGAAACTCGGCGGTTGCTGTTTATAAAAAAATAATTCTTATTACTGGTTAAATTTAGCTATTACTGTCTTTTGTTTTTTTTTTTTGAGTAGCTACCTCCACGCATCTCTACGTAATCCTCAATAGTATAGTTGGCTTTCTGTATTAGATAGTGTTAAATTTTATAGGTATATATTTCTCAGTTGTCTGTCAACCATAACGCAAATATTAAGTACTTACTTTGGGGACGGACGACCGTATGTGTGTCATATATATTTATTTATATTTCTAAAATTTGAAAAAAGGAAAAAGAGACAAAACCAGCATACATTAGAATGAGCATTCTAACCAACAACTGTTACACGTATAAAAACTGGTAAAAAATGCAACATTCTAATTCTAAGTAAGGATTCAATTATATGTATAAATGTCCAAAAGCTTTTTTTTTTATTAAAGTGTTCTTGTTTAAACCCTGGTCAAGGACCAACAACTTCTTTGTTAAAAGTTATTTGTCCAATTGATAATAACAATTTATCGAAAAATCGGTATCGGTAAAGGAAAACATCGTGAGGAAACCTGCATATCTCTAAAGAATTATGGGAGTATGTCTAACCTATCAATTCGCATTGCAGCGTGGTGAGTGGTTCCAACACTTGTCCCCAAAAGCCGAGAGAAGAGTTAGTAAAATAGACCACTGTCTTTCCTACCGAGGTGTCGTAAAATACCAATACGGTAAGTTGACATCAGGCTGGTCGTAAAAACGCAGCCAAATCACGTGACATGTTTATGACATGTTGTGCCGACCCCACTTAGAGTGCGATAAGGGCAGGAAGATGATGATAGCATATATCTATTTACCAAAGTTTGTGATTTTTTTAATTTCACTTTTTAGAGATATAGGCTAGTTTATTTGTCGATTAACTATCCGACACTTTATCAGTAACTCGTGAAACAGGCCCTTAGAGTGGGATAAGGATTATGCGGGCTAAGCCGCTATTAGTTAGTTATTAATAAAAAAAAATGTAGTTTCTATTCCACTCGCTGTTCTGTTACTTGCGTCGAATAAATAATCGTCGGTTCACGAATCGGACGTCAAGGCCGGACGTCGTTGTCCGCTTTGTTGACGGCCAGTCCGACCACGTTTCTGACTAATTTCACTTTCGGAGCTTGTTTGCTTTCTGAATCCTGAAAGAATGCTGTACGCTTACAGATCTATACTAATATAACATGCGAATATCTGTCTGTCTCGCTTTAACGGATCCGCTGGAGCAATGTTGATGAAATATACGCATTAAGAACCGTATGATTTTTGCTACTCATCCATCAAAATCGAATTTGGATCAAAATACACCTCATCGTATTATGCGAAATCAAAGCACCATTTGCAAATACCAAAGGGCGGATATTTTCAATGACAGTTTAAGCGTATTCAAGAAAGCTACTTTACTTCGGACTATAAGTGATAAGTGCTGATCTTAAATCTCACTTTTTTGGCAGTTTGTATTATTTTTCTTTTTTATTATTTCTTTCTTTTCTTTTAGTTTAACGATTACATAAAATTACTATAGTTAAATAATATCTCTCAGTTGTCGTAACTTAATTTGAAAGTTGTTATTACCTTTAATTAAAATACTACTTATTTTAAGTTGTTCAATGTATAATTTAATGTGAAATGTGTATTTTGTTGGTGATCTATAAATAAATAAATTTGGTAAAATTAATATTAATATACTTGTCTAATATATAGGAGTATCTAATTGGGCAGGTGAAGCTTGATCGGGAGTATTATCACTTCCTTAGTCCGCCCATTATCCGCTGAGCTATGACAACTTTATGATTCACATCTAAAATATCATATGCATTTAATTCAACATGACTTTTTTTGAAATAAAAATTTGCTAGATCAATTTTTTCACCCCCATTTTTTAATAATAATTTGTTGGTTCTTGAAGTCTGGATGTACTTTCTGGATGTGATGGCCTAGCGGTGCGATCGTGTGAATCTCTAGAGACGATCATGGGTTCAAACCCGGGTAGACACCAATGAGTTTTTCTATTAAAACTTATGTGTCTAATTGATAATTGCAATTTATCACACGCTTTTCGGTGAAGGAAAACATCGTGAGGAAACCTGCATATCTCTAGAGAATTCCGGGGATATGTGTAACCTTCCAATCCGCATTGGAGCAGCGTGGTAGGTCTTAGCTCCAAACCTTCTCTCCAAAAATGGAGAGAGGAGGCCTATGCCCAGCAGTGGGATAGTAACAGGCCGTTACTTACTGGATGTACACATGTACTTAAATATATACTTAACAATATATAAGTATATATTTACCCGTTGTCTGTCACCCATAACACAAGTATTAAAGTATTAAGTTACTTACTATGGGGTCGGACGATGTGTGTAAGTGTCCCATGTATTTATTTATTCATTATTATCTTTCTCTTAAAAAAAACCACAATCCATTTTAACTAACATAAAACATATGTTGCCAATATGATACGTCGACAAATAACTAATTATATATCTCAGTAAAACTGTAAAAGTAAAAAGCCAATTAATTAAATTAGTTCCGCGTTATCAATTTTAGCACGGAACTTTGTAAATTAGCACAACCTAAGCTCCAAACGTCTGCCGTCAAAAATTCCATCTTAACACCTGCAACCTAAATAGCGTTTTCCAGCTATATCTGTGTTTTACTGTGCGGGGTCAACATTCGTTGTGCGAAATTGTGCTAATCTGTGTCGTTGACCTCGCTTTTTATCTGTTACCATGCCGATGGAGTTGGTTACATCATTTATTATCTGAACAACTGACAATATAATATCAGAATATTCTTTATTAACCTTTAGATAATGATAAAACTTTTTGAGTTATTTGTAGAAACGATTTTCAAAATGCTCCCAGGAAGAAAATTCTATGATAAGTAAAATTATTACTAGCGTTTAGCTGAATAGAATAGTACAACCCCTATTTCTTACCGAGGTGTCGTAAAAGGCGACTAAGGTAAGTCGACTCGCCGTTCATTACCGAGATGTGGTAAAAGGCGACTAGCGTTTACCTTAAAGTTTCATATTACCATTTTTAATTTAATTATATGTATATAAAGGAAACTTGCAGTAAAAACAATATTTTATATATAAAAATGTATGTTTGTCTGTATGTCCTTATACACTCGGAAACAGCTGGACCGATTTTAAGGAAATTTTTAGACAATGACCCAGCGGATGATCTTCTAATGTTGGCGATTGGAGACTTTTTTAAACTGTTGTGTCATGTTTAGAGGGGGATTGGAAACCTGAGCCACAGCAACGCGTGCGTGGTCAGCTAGTATAAAATTTATAAAATTCTCATTCTTCTTTGGGGGCCAAAAGATTTATATATTAATAATACTAATAAGTGTAGTAAAATGCCAAATTTGGTGTAAACGGAGTCGGAGGTACCGTTAGTAATATTATAAATAGAAAAGTTTATATGTCGGTCTGTTGGTTACGCTCTCACGGCCTATTTGCTTAACTTATAGTGATGAAATTTGGCATAATCAAAGCTTAAACGCCGAAGTAACATATGAAATAAAAAAATACCGCTTTTCTTTCGGTAACATGAAATTAACATTACAATATGAAGTGTACTTGAACGCTTAAGTTGGTACGAACGTATTCGTTTATTTTTTTTTATTTATTTCTTTCTTTTTATACATATATTTTGAAAACAGAAAGAAAATTAAAAAAGCACATGTATGAAGGCGGACTTATCCCTAAAAGGGATCTCTTCCAGTAAACCTTTGAGTAATAGAAGGAAAAGGATAAGAATTGAAGAAGAAAAAGAGTACGCGTCATATAGAGAAAAAGAAAAAGTATGTATAAAATTAACTACATCTTCCTGCCCTTATCCCACGCTAAGTGGGGTTGACACAACATATTTTAAACATGTTGTCACATGATTTGGCTATGTATTTTACGACCGGCCGCCTGCCTGACATCAACTTACCATAGTCGCCTTTTACGACACCTCGGTAAGAAATGAGGGTGGTCTATTCTACTCAGCCGGACACCACACGGTGGGTCGACTTACCTTAGTCGCCTTTTACGACACCTCGGTAAGAAATGAGTGTGGTACTATTCCATTCCGCCGGATACCACACGGTGTTTTGTATAAATTTAACTATTTACCTAATCTATTAATAATTTCGTTTGCTATTAAACTACTAATCTATTAAACTATTAATCTATTAAAATTATAAATAATTTAGTTAACAATAAGTCTGACATTTAATTCACTGCCAATTCAAGCAATGACATAAACGCTTCCATATATGAAAAGCGGTTACCTAACGCGTGACGTCAGTTCCTAGCTTTCCACGTTTCCCGCTTTCCCGCGGCCATTGACCCCGCCTAATGACGATTAACGTCTGTCGTTCACCGATTGATCATCTTGTTTGACTTGTCAAGTTTATTAGAAAATACGATGCGTAATGACTAGATATGGACTTTGTCAAACCTATAGAGTTATTACACTAAAGTAGAGTCGAAGAGAAAATGTTCTTTTGTCCCTGTTTTCGGACACTGAAAAAGTACTAAAATGAATAAATAATAAATATATGGGACACTTACACACACGGTCGTCCGTCCCCAAAGTAAGTAACTTAATACTTGTGTTATGGTAGACAGACATCTGGTGAATATATACTTGTATATTTTTTAAATACATACTTAAATACAAATATACACCCAGACTCGAAGGCCAACAAATTCTAATATAGAATATGTTGGCCCTCGGCGGTATCGAACCCGCGACCCACGGTGCTGAAGGCAGGGTTACTGCCCACTACACCAACGGGCCAGTCAAATGAATAGAACGTAAATGATATATATGGCTGTCGAACGTAATGCTGTGATAGCCTAATGGTCATCATCTTCCTGCCCTTATCCCACTCTAAGTGGGGTCGGCACAACATGTTATAAACATGTTATCACATGATGTGGCTACGTATTTAACGGCTGGCCGCCTGCCTGACGTCAACTTATCTTAGTCGCCTTTTACGACACCTCAATAAGAAATGAGGCTGGTCTATTCTACTCAGTCGGATACCACACGGCGGGAAATCTGGGAATGATAGCCTAATGGTAACGAGCAAAAAAAAAACAAAAAAAAAATCGAAACCTAAGGTTCGAATCCTACATGTCACTGGCGCTTTCTTTCTTTTTAATTTTTTTTATATTGCATTTTTTCTATCTTTTAAAAAATTACCAAGCAATGCTCGGTCAACCAGGTATAGGTAGGTACAGGCTAATAATGAGAGCTCAAATACGGCAGTTAGGAGTAGAAACATAATCTGGTGTAAGCCTCGATCCATCAATGACATCATTGGGTTAAGGAACCGACGAGCTGACGCCGACGGCCTGATTTAGAGCCGCGTCATTACCAATCATTGCTTTTCACTATGAACTTTAACTGGGACGGTCTAAAACGGTCAATGATTCCTATACTGTTAAATATTAGACAGGTATTTCTGTACATCTGTGACTATTTTAGAATTTACTTGTTATTTAAATTGAGTCCATAATTATTCATACTGATGGTATAAACCACCCGTTTATACCATCAGTATGAATTATAGTATCAGTATGCTATAAATTAGATATTTAAGGTAAATGCACTAAAAATTGACCATGTCCTAGTAGTTGAGCGTTTTGTATGACATTTTAAATAATTAATGTATAGATTCCGGCTATACTCACGTCTTATTTTATCGGATGAGCCCGACTAGTTTCAAGTCCATACGGGGCTCTTATTCATGAGCTCTTTACGCAGCGTTATCGCGGCGACAACTGATATATAATAAGACTGATACAATAAGACGTGAATATAGCCGGAGTCTATACATTAATTATGAATAAAGTGTTATTCATAATTAATGTATAGATTCCGTTATCGAGAGTGCACGATAGTTTAAATTCAAAAATTTTAAATAATTAGCGTTTTGTTTGTTGTAGCTAATAAAATAATTATTAATATTAAATTTTAAATATTAAACAATGGGCTACAGTTCTGAGGTTTTGGGCAGTTGTTAATAGATGGTAACAGGTAATTACAATTATTAGCTACAACAAACAAAACGCTTATTATTTAAAATTTATTTTTTATTTAAGTACCATAAAAAATGTAGGAAAAAACATTATTGGTAAAAAAAGTGTACAAAGGTCAACTTATTCCTATCTCTGCCAGCTAAACTATGAAGTGAGACAATTTATAGTTAGGAAAATAAACTTCATATAAAACGGTCAACTAGTACATGGTCATTTACTAGTGTCCTTAACTCAATTAGAAAGAGGTCAGTCACTGAATCCAACTCGGATGGGTAGATGGAGATCTTTTCGTCCTAAATACCTCAGTGCTTGAAGACAAAAGTCTTCAAACGTGCGTGTTTCCAGTGATGGCATACGGAACTGAAACGTGGTCGCTAACTATGGGCCTCATAAGTATAATATTCGAGGAAAGGCAAGGAAACACGTATGTTCTTGTCGGCTAGTTTAATGGCAAGAGGGCGAGTACAAACTGACTTTTTACAATAAGATTACCCGCACAGATGACACACAAAGAATGTAAAGTACCTACATCACAATAAGAAGACTCAGAGTCACTCAGCGGACAATGGAGCGAGCTATACTTGGAGTACCTCTATGTAATCAAATCAGAAATGAGGAGTTCGTAGAAGAACCAAAGTTACTGACATAGCTCAGCGTGTCGCGAAGCTGAAGTGGCGATGTGCGGGGCACATAGTGCGGAGACCAATGGGCATTGTGGTCTTAAGTTGTTACAATGGCCACATAGAAAACGCAGCGTCGGCAAAAGAATTTTTTGAAATTGGTGTATACGTTTGTGGATGTTAAATGTTGGCAAGAGATCCAGGGGGAAAGGGGAAAAAGTCGCAGACTGTTGCTAGTCTAAATCCTACCTCCTACTATTCTTCTAATATTATAAATGCGAAAGTTTGTGAGTATGGCGTTTGTTAGTCTTTCATGGCGAATCCGCTGAACCAATATCGATTAAATTTGGCACAATTATTTTTTATACACCGGAATAACATATAGGTTATAGAAATCATGTTAATTCTACAGGAATAGGATGACATAGGAAAGCGCCATCGTTTATCAAACTATCAGGCGAACACAGTCCACGCAAACGAAGTTGCGGGTAAAAGCTAGTAAAATAAGTTTGACTTATTGGTTCAGCACAATTAATTAACTTCAAAACATCAAAAAGACAATGCTTGAATAAATATTCATATACTATTTACACAAATTCAAACGGTTTACTTTTTACTATACCTCTATTTAAAGTTGTATAGTTAAAGTTAAAATATTTTACATTGTAAATTAGTAAGTCTCCTACCTTTATCCCACTCTAAGTGGGGTCAGCAAAACATGCTTTAAATATGTTGTTACATGTTCTGGATAGTTATTTTACGATCTGACGTCAAATTTGGAGAATTATGGAGTAACTCAAAATTATATCATCATTCTCCTTTTTTTTTTTTTTTTTTTTTTCTTGTCAGGAAAACCCATTATGGGTCATCACCACCCGACGGGGACGAGCAGCGGGTATGTCGGACTCGCACCGACTAAAAACCTGACAGTGCTCCACGCTGCTGGTGGCGGGGACAGGGTACCTATAAAAACATTGCCCCCCATCCCCGCCAGCAGCAGCTCTGTACCACGGAGAGCGCCACCTCCGGGTCGGGGCCTCTCTAAACAGTGGCCCCTCCCTCCGCTGGACGATGCATCGGGAGCACCAGATGCATCGAACGCCTCGGGGACCTGATCTAATTGGACGTCCGATACCCCGTTCGGAGCGCCCAAAAGTCCCCGTTAGGGCGGCATGCGACGGACTTCGGCGAGTCGTCTGCGCCCCGCTCGCCTGCGGTGGATCGGATCCAAAGACTCGACCTCCCGGATCCGCTCCGCCGCCTCCTTCCGCGACATAACATCCTCGCAGAAGGAGGCCATTGCTGCCCACGACTTCTCCCTGTCCACCATGGCATGAACCACGGAGGGCAGGGACAAGTCGTGCCCTACCTCTGCCACGAGCTCCGCCCGCTGAAGTGCCCAAGCAGGACAGTCCATGAGCGTGTGCAGCGCCGTGTCAAACTCGGCGCCGCACTCGTGGCCCTTATCCCACTCTAAGTGGGGTCAGCACAACATGGTTTAAACATGTTGTAACATGATTGGACTACGCATTTTACAACCCGCCGCCTACTTGACGTCAACTTACCTTAAGTAGCCTTTTACGATACCTCGGTAAGAAAAGAGGCGGATTATTTTACTCAGCCGATACCATACGGTAGGTGAACTTACCTTAGGTCGCCTTTTACAACACTTTGGTAAGAAATGAGGGTGGTTTATTCTACACAGCCGGATACCACACGACTTTGGCAAGTTTTTAGTCATAAATATTATTAGTCCCGAAACTCTTGTTACATAAGACACTTGCAACACCAGTCTGCACTCCTAATTGCGACAAATAGCAACCCCATTTTAAGAACACAGGCGGGGCGGCGGTCGACGTATCCAATAGCTGAAGCCGTCACCCCTGACCTGTAGCGAGTTTGGCCACAGGATCGGCGTTTCTCGCAAGTGCAAGAAAACACCAAAATGAGTTCCACTTAAAACAGGAAAAAACCAGTTATAGTAAAAAAAAATGTAACTGCTGAATGTAACCCACAACACAATTTCTATTAATAGGCAATTCATAGGTAATTTCTGTCACAATTGTAGTTAGTATACAAAAAACGTCTGTGCGCTTGATGTTAGTGTAAACAGACCCAGTTACCGATGTTCCGGGTTCAATCCCCGGCTGTAACAATTTTCAAAGGTCAATGTTCGAGTGAAATCATTGCTAGCGAGCAAAGGCTATAGTTTTTATTCAGTCAATTGCTCATGACGGTAACATTTTTATTTCTTTGTTATTGATGACAAATCAGACGTAACTATTTTACTATATATCACTACACATAAAACAAAGTGCCTTTTCGCGTCTCTCTGTCAATCTGTCTGTTAACGATCAGTTAGTAAAAATACTAAACGTACTAGAGTAGGTGAAATACTAAAAGGATTCATGCAATTTTAACCAATAGCCGTGTGTTATCCGGCTGAGTAGAATAGACCGCCCTCATTTTTTACCGAGGTGTCGTAAAAGGCGACTAAGGTAAGTCAACCTGCCGTGTGGTATCCGGCTGAGTAGAATAGACCACCCTCATTTTTTACCGAGGTGTCATTAAATACGACTAAGGCCTGTTGACCAGCCGCGTGGTATCGGGATGAGTAGAATAGACCACCCTCATTTCTTACCGAGGTGTCGTAAAATACGACTAAGTTATGTTGACCCGCCGTGTTTTATCCAGCTGAGTAGAATATACAACCCTCATTTCTTACCAAGGTGTAAAATACGACTGAGGTAAGTCGACCCGCCGTGTGGTATCCGGCTGAGTAGAATAGACCAACCTCATTTCTTACCGAGGTGTCGTAAAAGGCGACTAAGGTAAGTCAACCCGCCGTGTGGTATCCGGCTGAGTAGAATAGACCACCCTTATTTCTTACCGAGGTTTCGTACAATATACCATAATACGACTAAGGTAAGTTGATGTCAGGCAGGCGGCCGATCGCAAAATACGTAGCCAAATCATTTTACATGTTTATAACATGTTGTGCCCACCCTACTTAGAGTAGGATAAGGGTAGGAGGATGATGATGATGATATCAAAACCTACTAACAATCTTCGAACTTTCTAAAGCTTGGAAACATTGGAATTGTTTGAACTTATTACCGACGAATCTCTTCCAGGCTTATTCTAAGCCAATATTAGCACACAAAAAATCATACAAACTTTCTAATGCCGCCTTAATTCGGTCAGTTTCGGCCAACGTTCTAGGAAGTGCGTCAAGACGTTATCTCGGATTAGCGAAGTATAATAATACCAGTTTAGAAATGATGTATTGCTGTTTGATAGACACAGTAAAACCAGATATCTAGGGCTGTATCCGCGAATGTACGAGGTGTGTTCAAAAAGTATCGCGAATTTTGTGTATTTTCAAAAACTATTTATTTATTCGTGAATATTTATTTTGTCCCCTTCAAAGTAGTCCCCCAGGGATATTATACACTTGTGCCAACGTTTTTTCCCATCTTCGAAGCACTTCAAAAAATCATTTTTTTGTATCTTGTTCAGCTCCTCCTTCGATGCCGTCTTTATCTCGTCAGTCGTGGCGTAGCGTCGTCCTTTCATGGGCCTTTTCAGTTTCGGGAACAAGAAAAAGTCAAAGGGGGCCATATCTGGGGAATAAGGTGGCTGCGGTATCATTAGTGTGTTGTTTTTGGCCAAGAAGTCGCGTACAAGCAGCGATGTGTGAGCAGGGGCGTTATCGTGGTCCATTTTTTTTAATAAGTAAAAATCGAAGACGAACCAAAACACGTGCAAGCAAAGCAGCTGTCAACAATTAACTGAAAATTCAAAATGGCCAAACTTGTCAGCATAAGTGAGGGACAAATGTACCAACATAACGCCACAAAAAAAACGAAATTCGAATGTACGTAACCCGAGAAAATTCAAAATTCGCGATACTTTTTGAACACACCTCGTATACGCCAACGCGTATTCGGGAATAACAAAGAGGTAAGAATTTATAATTTATGTATAGAAACCGGCTATACTCACGTGTAATTTTATCGGATGAGCCCGACTACTTTCAAGCCCATACCGCGTAAAGAGCTCATGAATAAGAGCCCCGTATGGGCTTGAAACTAGTCGGGCTCATCCGATAAAATAACACGTGAGTATAGCCGGTTTCTATACATAAATTATGAATTCCACTCACGATAGTTTAAATTCAAAAATTGCTAACCTTTACGGCAAGGTAAGAATTTAAAAATTACAAGTCAAGTAAAAATGCAGTGGTTACAATAAAATTATTTTGCTGTAATCCGCGTTTGTTAAGAGAATGCAATGCTAATTGTATGAAGCAAGCAACAATCACATACCAGATACATGTAATGACAAGCCACACGTATCACAAGACGCCGTCAACATCTTCACTCCATACAAACACTACACACACTCACTACCACAACCTCTACCATCGTTTCGCCTCGAAACCGAACTGAAACAAAATCGTAGTGCCAATTGTGATGATGCTTCGACGTACATTGCAAGTTGAATAAAAGCTTTTAATAAAAATAACTATTTGCTTGAAACGGATATGCTTTTAGTATCTGTATCTTTCTATCTTTAATATTCAAATGAGTCAATCTTGTGTATATATTTTTCTGAATTTTAGAAACGGCTCCACCGATTTTCATCAATGTATGGGGTTTTGGGGGGAAAACGATCTACCTAGGTTTTATAAAAAAAAATGTTGTTTTACCCTGTTTCGGGCTCTAAAAAACTGCTACAATTGTATAAGCAAGCAAAGGTTAATTACGCTGTCACTTGTAATAAGGCAAATATCAACATTCCTAAGAGGCGAGCTCATTTTTCCGTTTTCAGTCAATCCATAAAGTTAGTTTTTCATCCAGTTTAGTGCTTAAATAGTTTGGTTAGGGCCCTAGATTATATTTTACCCGAGGGCCTTTGGTTACCGAACTTCGCTACTGAATACGTAAACCCAGGATAAACACTGAGTATGCTAGCTTAAAGTAACGGCGTAAAGAAATAGAAATAATGCAAATATTAACATTCCTAAGAAGATCCTAATTTTTCCGTTTTCAGTCAATCCATAAAGTTTGTTTTCTATCCAGTTTAGTGGTTAAATAGTTTGGTTGGGGCCCTAGATTATATTTTGCCCGAGGGCCTTTGCTTACCTAGCTTCGCCACTGAATACGTAAACCCAGGATAAACACTGAGTATGCTAGCTTAAAGTAACGGCGTAAAGAAATAGAAATAATGCAAATATCAACATTCCTAAGATGATCCTCATTTTTCCGTTTTCTGTCAATACTTAAAGTTTGTTTTCCATACAGTTCAGTGCCTAGATAGTTTAGTTGGGGCCCTAGATTATATTTTGCCTGAGCGCATTTGCTTACCTAGCTTCGCTACTAAATACGTAAACCCAGGATAAACACTGAGAATGCTAGCCTAAAGAAACGGTGTCAAGAAATAGAAATAATGCAAACAATAAAAATTCCTAACATATGTGCTCATTCGACCGTTTTCAGTTAATCCATAAAGTTTGTTTTCCATCTCGTTTAGTGCTATAAAGTTTATATAGCGATATTCAATGTAGCTGTAATACAAAAAGTATTTAGGTAAGAGCTTTAAAAAGTTGGATTTTGGATTGGCCTACTTTTTTTTATCCTAGCTCAGAAAAAGACAGTTTTGTCGTAAAATACTATATTTTTTAAGATATATTATTTTGTAGTTTAAAAAAACTGTTATAGGGAGACAAAATAATAACGTTTCGCACCGCAACGATCGATTGTTGAGTTTGTTACAGTGAACGTATGTAGTGCTTGTATATTGTGGTGGCGGTGATGGAGGTTTGTGTATGTGTTTACGAATTCTGCATGTATCAGATATGAAAACGGATTGTCCACTCTACATTTAGCATTATATATATTTTCTATTTTACTTCATCGCGGATTATAGCACAATAATTTTATTATTACTTATGTATTATGGATCTCCACAAAGTAACGCCTAATTCTATAAATTATTCAAATTGTTATAGGGAGGCTGATACAGAAAGCCTACTATACTGTTGGGGATTAAGTAGATGATAAGGACGTGTGGATATAGCTACTCTTCGACCCTGTACAAGATAGTAATGACTTAATGTAACCATTTATATTAACAGAGCTTTGCTCGGTATTTTTTAGAAAATTTAAAAAAAATATCCATAATGGGATGGATGGATGGAAAAAAAGGGATATGAGATCCTTGGATCTTTTCTCTGTTTTAGCATTTTAATTGTTTTTTTTATTTGCAATTATGAGAATAAATAAATAAAATCTACGTACCTAAAAGATAAAGAAAGCATTATATTAAATTTACAATTGCTTAATTAATTTCATATTTGATTTAACCGTCAATGAGATCTAGAACCTTCGATCCAGATTTATTTATTTATTTATTTATGTACCATAAAAAATGTTGGAAAAAAAACATTATTGGTAAAAAAAAGTGTACAAAGGTCAACTTATCCCTATGATAGAGATCTCTGCCAGCTAACCTACGAAGTGAGACAATTTATATTAGGGAAAAAGGTACGCAAATATCAAACATTATGAACTACAATTACCTACTAATAATTTCCTAATTTAACAATAAAATAATTTACGTATATTAAATCATATAATTGCTTTCGAGGTCGATTTACGGAAAATATTCTCTTAAATAAGGTCACTTAAGTCGTAACAAAAATATTATGTATTATTAAATAACGGAATAACCTTAAGTACTCGGAAATATGTTGGGGTCATTGACTTGTGGTCGCCCTTTGTTTGACATTTCAAGGGTTTTGTCACCCTTATAGATCGCTTACGATATTCTAGGCAGCAAACTTTTATCTATACTGATATATTAATATTAATATATGGGACACTTACACACACGGTCGTCCGTCTCCAAAGTAAATAACTTAATACTTGTGTTATGGTAGACAGACTGGTGAATATATACTTATATAATTTTTAAATGCATACTTAAATAATATACACCCAGGCTCGAAGAACCAAAAAATTATTTTTTATGGAAAATGTTGACCCTCGGCGGGAATCAAACCTGCGACCCGCAGAGCTGAAGGCGGGATCAGAACCCACTGCGCCAACGGGCCAGTCGAATATATAAAGCTGGAGAGTTTGTTTCTTTGTGGGTGTGATTGTTTGAACGCGCTAATCTCAGAAAATACTGGACTGATTTGAAAAATCTTTAAATGTAATAGTCCATTTATCGAGGAAGGCTATAGGCTATATAACATCACGGTAAAATAAATAGGAGAGGAGCAGTAATAAAAATTATTACGAAAATGGCAAAATTCAAAGCTTTCTTTGCGTGCGCTAAGTAAACGCTGAAAGTTATTCAAAAATCATATAGCACAAAATTATTCCCCTCTAAAAGATCTAAATAAAAGTATGGGATAGCATATGTCTAGCTTTTAAGGTTAACCCACTTTAACCATTTTTGTGGTTATCAAAATACTATATACGGTTATTGATAGTGATTGCTTGGCAATTATAAATGTGAAAGTCTGTCTGTCTGCGACGCTTCCACGATTAATACCCTGAACCAATATTGATAAAATCTGGCACAATTAAAGCTTATATACCGGGGTAACATAAAGATCCTGTAAATTCAACAGGAATAGAATGACATTGGAAAGCGTCATCTTTTATCCTATCCCATAACTGTCCACGCAAACGAAGTCGCGGGTAAAAGCTAGTATTATATAACTGTAAAAATATTGCGATAACTGTATACATTACGTAAGACCTATTTATTCAAATTTATCTCGAATCACGTGGTCTCAATAAATATTGTATTTCCCCGAATTATTCCACGTGATAACGGACAGTATCCAACTCTAAACGATTCAATGAACCACATTTTCCTACAGATAACTGAATTATTACTAAAATTACGCAAGCGCTTCCTTGTAACTGGATAAATTTACATAATACATCACGTGTTATGGTGGAAAAACAACGCGAATGCAACGTGACACGTTTCACATTTTGATGGCACCAGAAGAATGGGTAAAAGTTTGTAATGAAAATTGAAACATTCTATATTTTTATTTTATTTACAGGAAAATGTACAAATTATATATTAAATTACTTAAATTACACGCTAGGAGTATACAAATCATGCCCACGTGGAATGGTCCCAAGAATGCTGGCCGCGTTTCCGCGTTGAATCGCTAAGCTGATTCTTTGTGCGAAAAAGGAGCCAGCCCTCTTGTCCTGCCCTGTAGCCCTGTTGATATTTCTTATTATTATTTATTATCTATGCTATATTTTACCTATATCAGCCGTTAAGCCCTTGATTACTAAGAGGGAGAAGACAAATATGGACCATAAAATTTTGATTTATATCACCAATTTAGACAAAGTCGTGACTGTTTGACCCTTGAAGAGAGCAAAGTTAGTCCTATTAACCCCAAAATCCCCTTTACCTCATGTATTAAATTGCGCCTCTCTATTAGTACTTGTATTGCCTTTTAAGCACATAAGCATATAAGAATAGTAAATTCAAATCTTTAATGTACAAGTAAAAATGTACAAGTTATATCTATCTTAAATTACTTCACGCTAGGACTATAATCATTTCTGTTTCCGCGTTGAATCGCTAAGCTGATTCTTTGTGCGAAAAAGGAGACAGCCCTCTTGTCACCTGAAGAGGCAATCAACCGAGGTGTTAAAACAGATTAAAAAAAATTTACACTATGACTCCATGGCCCTAGGGTCTCGACTGCAAACGGCACAAATATATAACTCTCTATGAGAGTTGCATACTTCCGCCGTTTGCCGGATTCGGCTATTCTATATTTATAATTAATATGATAAAACGACTTATTCACTTATCATCCTCTTGCCCTTATCCCACTGTCGGGAATACTTCCAAGAATAGGATCTGTGTGTTTATCCAATTATATATTTATTATCCAAGATTAGCTAAGATTATATAAGTTCCAACATTGACAGCCTTGTTACTCTCCTTTTTCTTATTATTTTCGTTCTTATTCTTGTTGCCGTAGTAACGAGGCCGTCCGGTGTTACCGGCCAGGCGTATTAGAATTCCCAACATCCTCCCCCCCCTTGGGAACTTGCTTCCCAAAGAGCTCTTGGGAATCTGACGTGCCTTCCAATGCACAAAGTTTCGAGATGGATCTCTTAATGATACCACCTGCAGTTTGAACGTCGACGACTCTGCATAGTCCGTCGGCGCCAAGGTATAGTCGATGGATGCGGCCCAGAAGCCACTTCATCGGCGTTAAGTGATCATCCAGTACAAAGACAAGATCACCGATCTTGACATCTCGCTGTCTTGTCCTCCATTTCACACGTTCCTGTAGAGTCGACAAGTAATCCCTTTTCCAGCGTGACCAAAAGTGATGTCTCAGGCGTTCGATCAGCTCGTATCTGTTGAGGCTGATACGTTCGATATTAGGCGAAGGCAGTGAAGTCAACGGTCGACCCACTAAGAAGTGCCCAGGTGTTAAGGGTAGTAGATCAGAAGGATCAGATGACATTGACGTAAGTGGACGTGAGTTCATGATCGCTTCAACCTGAGCAAACAGTGTATACAATTCTTCGAAAGTTAGACTAGAGTTACCTGCTATTCGTTTTAAATGATATTTGGCCGATTTAACCCCTGCCTCCCAGACCCCACCAAAACTAGGTGCATAGACGGGAGAAAATCTAAAATTAATACCTTCATTGCACGCAAAGTCGCTGACTGGTGCTTGACATTTCTTTAGAAGTCTGTTTAGTTCATTACTAGCTCCTACAAAGTTTTTCCCATTATCGCAAAAAATAGTATGAGGTTTACCACGTCTTGCGATAAACCTACGCAAGCATAGAATAAACGCATTGCTACTTAGGTCGCTAACTACTTCCAAGTGTACAGCCTTTGTAGCAAAACAGATGAAAATACATAAATAGCACTTGGAAGTCTTTGCGCCTCTACCTTTACGATTAAGAATAAGAAAAGGTCCAGCGAAGTCGGTGCCACAAGTCTCAAAAGGAGAAGCAGGAGTAACACGAGGTTCAGGTAAGTCACCCATTAATTGTTGCATAGGCTTAGCCCTAAATCTTTGACAACGTACGCATAATCGTACAGTAGCAGTTGCTAACACTTTGCCACCTAATGGCCAAAAAAGTTCTCTAATGGAACTCAACAACTGTTGAGGACCACAATGTAAAAGCCGTAAGTGTTCTTTTTCAAATAACATTCTCGTAAATACATGTTTAGGGTCTAGTAAAATAGGATGCCTTTTATTATAAGGGCAATATGAAGCGTTGTCGATACGACCACCGACACGTAATATGCCTTGATCGTCCAAAAACGGATTTAAAGAAAGAATAGAAGATTTACGATTTAGGATTTTATCAGTTTCTAGCGAGTGTATATCTTTAATGAAAGTTTCTCTTTGTGAAGCTTTCGCTAGCAAGGTAAGTGAAGTGTGCAATTCAGAACAGGTGAGATTACCAGTTATTTTGGTATTATTTTTTCTAATATTATTTATAAATCTCAGTACATAACCAAAAATTCTTTGCAATTTATAGAGTTTAGAGTATTTATTAAACGGTATTACATCATTAGGTAAAATATTAGTATTTAAGCTTATTCTTGTTTCAGGTAACACAGCAGGAGCATGTGGAGAAGAAGGCCATTCTTTTTCAGGTTTAGCCAGAAAGGACGGGCCGTGCCACCAAAGGACATTCCCAGGAAGAAGACGAGGCTGAATCCCTCTGGAAGCCATGTCAGCAGGATTCAATTCGGTAGGTACATGACGCCAGCAGTTTTCATTAGTTAAGTCCCTAATTTGTTCAATACGATTACTAACAAACGTTTTAAGTGTTTTAGGTGGAGTGTGCAGCCATCCCAGAACAATAGTAGAATCTGTCCAGAATACAGAACGAGTAATAGGAATTTTAAGTGACAGTATAACCTTAGCATATAATTTAGCGCCGAGCAAAGCGCCTAGGAGCTCTAAGCGTGGAATAGTTTCCGATTTCAACGGACTGACCTTGGCCTTAGCACAGAGTAAATTAACAGATTGATCACCCTTATCATTAGTAGATTTTAGATGAATGCAAGTCCCATAAGCGTCTTGTGACGCATCTGTAAAGCAGTGCGCTTCTACAGACGTAGGAGATTCACAAAGTACATATCTAGAAACATTTATGTCTTCAAACAATTTCGTCTCATTATAGAAGCTTAGCCAAGATTTTTTTGTATCTTCTGGGAGGCTATCATCCCAGTCAAGTTTACTAAGCCATAATTTTTGAAGAGTAATTTTATGGAATATGGTACAAGCTGATAACAAACCCAATGGGTCAAAGATTTTACAAGAGTTCGACAGTATAGAACGTTTAGTTACTTTAGCTATACTTTCGACATTAACCGAAAAATGCAAAGTATCAGAGTCAGGTGTCCATCTTAGTCCCAATACAGAAGACTGTTTACAGAAATCTTGAAATTCATTACAAGTAGGAATATCGTCAAATATATCAGGAGCATTAGTACGGAATTTCCTCAAAGGAAAACAACCTTCGTTAAGTTTATCAATAACCCCTTTCACAGTGGAAGCTAAGACAGTTTTAGAATCAGAACCAGTATTCAAATCATCGACATAGAAATCGTGCCTGATGGTATTAGCAATCATATCATCAGAACACTCATCAGCGAGTTGAACTAAACACCTCGTGCTAAGATATGGAGCGGAGGCGGTTCCGTATCTGACTGTATTAAGTTTTAATATTCTTAGCGGGAGTGTTTCTTTCTCCCTCCACAGAATTAGCTGCAGGTGACGTTGAGAACTGTCCACCTCTATTTGGCGATACATTTTCTCAACGTCACCTGTCACTACATACGCATATTGACGAAAACGTAGTAGTATAGCCATTAAGTCATCCTGGACCACAGGTCCAACATATTGAATATCATTTAGTGATTTATTACTAGTAGTTTTACAAGAAGCATCAAAGACTACTCTGAGGCGAGTAGTTTCACTAGCTTCACGAATTACAGCATGGTGAGGAATGTAGTAACCAAAGGTAAGTCGGTCCATGACTTCTCTCACGGTACCCAAGTTAGTAAGATGTCCTAGTCTTTCATACTCATTAATAAAGTTAGCATAGTCTGCTTTCAAGTTACATTTAGACAATTTCTTTTCCAGATTATAGAAACGCCTCTTGGCTAGATGATAAGAGTCGCCAAGAGCCACCTCGGGAACCTCGCGAAAAGGAATTTTAACAGAGAACCTACCATTCTCCAAGCGCACAGTATTAGAAGTAAAATGATTTTCACAATACTCCTTATCTTTAGAAGGAGATATATTAGTAGCTAGAGGAATATCTTCGATTTCCCAGAATTTAGCAATAGAATCTTTAATCTCTTGACAAAAGTTAGAATGAGTAGTAGAAGCAGGACTCTGAGTAGTAGTAGGTCCTGTCACGAGCCAACCTAGTTTAGATTTTTGGAGCGTGGGCTTATTTTTGCCTAACTTGATTTGTTTGGAATCCATTATGTCCCAAAAAATATCGGCACCAAGTAGTATATCAATATCAGAGGGATGATGGAAATGTGGGTCAGCAAGTTCAATAGAATCAGGAAGAGAAAGTCGCGAAATATCTACCTCGACACCAGGTAGTTTACCACTAATCGCAGGTATGACATAGCAAGAAACATTACACTTGAAAGTATTCACCCGTGACTTCAATGTTACCTTACATTTCTTAGTAGTAGTAGTGACTCTATTGTTTATACCAGCAATAGACAGATTAGTATTCGAGCAAGGAATTTGTAATTTATTTTGCAAATTTTCAGTAATAAAAGAAGACTGAGATCCATTGTCTAGAAGAGCTCTAACAACATGACAGTTATTAGTATTAGTATCAACAAGCTCCACTTCAGCAGTACACAACAAGACCTGACCGAGAGTTACAGCGGACAGTGATACAGGATCTATCATAGCAACAGTGGAAATCTGAGCAGAAGCTTCTTCAGACGAAGAGGACGCAGGAGCGGACGCTGCGACAGAAGCGCCAGAAGTATTTCTATGTAATAATAGATTATGTTTTTTGTTACAGAATTTGCATGGAGTATGTTTGCAGCTAGAAGAAAAATGTCCAGGACGCAAACAATTTTGACACAAGCGGTGTTTTAAAACCTCACTGTATCTGGAGTCTATTGACATAGATTTAAACTTATCACATTTATACACTAAATGTTGTTCTGAGCAAATAACACAATTAGCATTTTTCAAAGTAGGAGAAGCTACAAAAGATGTAGAAAGTTTATTTTCCTTTGAAAACGACTGTCTTTGTTTTTCAGATTTAGTGACATTATTATACTGCAAAGTTTCTAAAATATCAGCGCGATTGCGCAAAAATTCATTAAATTCAGCTAAAGTAGGCGAAGTATTCGTGTTAGTCCTACTTTCTTCCCATTTGCGACTAGTGGCGCCATCTAGTTTCGACACCATCACATAAACAATCAATGTGTCCCAATGAGAAGTAGGTTCATTTAAATTATTTAAGGAACTCAAATTTTTAGAATAGTAATCAATCATATAACGCAGAGACTTGAAGCTTTCCTTAGAAATCGGTTCAAAATTAAAAAGAGAGTTTAAGTGGTTGTTTACAAGTATTCTATTATTATTATAACGTTTAACAAGCAAATCCCAAGCAGATTTATAGTTAGCAGCAGTAAACTCAACCGATTTTATAACTTGAGACGCTCCACCTTCAAGTGAAGAGCGTAAATAATGAAATTTATTGATGTCAGGGATATTATTACTATTTATTAAAGACTCAAACGTATCCCTAAACTCCATCCATTTAAGGTAGTTGCCGTCAAACCGCGGAAGTTGGATGGTGGGAAGCTTTATACTATCAATATTATGGTTACGAACGTTTTCAGTAGAGTGCGAAGGCACTTTTGAGCCAGCTATCGAGCCATAATTTGAGGACACATGTAGAGCAGTTACACTTTGAATTATACTTTCGGCACGAGAAATATTCAAACAAAAATCATTTTCGATTTTCTCATGTTCCTCTAACTGATCGAAATCTAACATCTCAATATTATCCTTTAAAGAATCAAACTGAGTAAATAAGTCTCTATGTCGCGATAGTTTTAATTCAAGTTCCGCAACTAATGCCTTTGTAAGTTCCTTAGGATCAATTAATGAAGTAGTTTGTAAGTATTTCGCAAACGTCGTAATTCGACTCTTTATACTAGCACGTTTCCGAACAAGTTCTTTCAAATCTTCCGCCATAGTAAATAACAATTTAATGCCTTATTACAATAATCAACTAAACAGACTGTTCGGGGTAAGTAATGACAATATAGGTATCAAAGAACCGCAACGTTAGTTACAGCGTCAAAAAATGACGACGCCGGCCCCAGTCAGGTGCTCGCGCTCAGTGGAGGTCACACGCAGTCGACGCGATGTAACAGCACCGAACACCAACTTTACGCGGGGTCGGAGAAGCAGTGGCCACAAAGAACCTAGAATGATTTAGATTTTTAGTTAGAAAGATGCAAACAAAGAATGAAATTAAAGACAGTGTATTTAATGACAATATTTATAAGAAATAAAGATAAGTTAGTAACTCTAATTGTTTCAATTCAGTATTAAGAACTTCAATAATATTGTAAGAGAGTAACATTCGTTCTTATATAAGTAGATAGGTAAGTAGGTAGCTAATTTTAATATAAGTTGTTTAGAGTAACACATTCGTATTCATAGTAAAGTAAATAGTTTTATAGTTTTACCTAGTTCAATCTAGGGCTAGTTTTAAGTACTATAGTAATAGTATAGAATAGTATTCAGTTGAGTTTAATCAAGCGGATGTGAACACTGTTTGCAGATGCAAAACAATCATGAACACAACGTTCTTCCGTCTGCACACACAAAGTATAAGACCAAAATTGGGCGCACTTCCCTGTGAGTAGAACGAAAGACAACACAGATCCTTCGCGCAGTAGTATCACGTAGATCACGTCGGGGTCACCAAAATATATGTCGGGAATACTTCCAAGAATAGGATCTGTGTGTTTATCCAATTATATATTTATTATCCAAGATTAGCTAAGATTATATAAGTTCCAACATTGACAGCCTTGTTACTCTCCTTTTTCTTATTATTTTCGTTCTTATTCTTGTTGCCGTAGTAACGAGGCCGTCCGGTGTTACCGGCCAGGCGTATTAGAATTCCCAACACCCACTATAAGTGAGGTCGGCGCAATAGGTTATATACATGTTGTCACATGATTTGGCTACGTATTTTACAAGCGGCCACCTGCCTGTGTATAACTTATCTTAGTCGTATTTTACGACACCTTGGTAATTAAGAGGTGGTTTATTCTACTCAGCCGGATCATACACTTTTATATATTCATAATAATAGTAATATTCTATTCGTACGGCAAAATATCCATATGTATAAGACAAAATTTGATGTATATTATAGACATACGAGATCATATTGATCCTTGACGATTCAAAAGTGATTGAAAGAGATTATGTGAATAAAGATTATTTTGATTTGATTTCATTGACATGGTAGAAGTTATAATAACTTAATGGAAGTTTAAAAGTTATGATAAAAATTATTGTGTTATAATCCGTGTTTATTTAGAAAATATATGTAATGCTGAGTTAAGGAAGAACGTTCTCATACCTTATACATGCAGGATCAGTTACCACACGTAACCGAAGCATCGTCTGAATAGGCTCCACAACAAAATCGCAAAGCACGAAACGATCGTTGAGATTGTCTTAGTGAATGTGTATTGTGCTGTTGGTGGCGTTTTATAGGTTTTTAACTTATTAAAATGTTCAGCTAATTAAAATTTTCAATGGATTCAACCCAGTCAAGTAATTCGTTTACAAAGAGGTTTAAATTTATTTATACATCACATGATCAACATCCTAACACGTTTATAGCAATCAAATCATCACGAATTTATGATACACAACTATCAGCTTACCTAATATATTATGATTATACGAATGATATAAATGACAATGTTTTAGCAAGTTCGACGTACGCGCGGCCGACGACCTTGCTCGGCCGACCTTGCCGCCGGGTCGACGACATGGGCGTATTTTCGGGCGTTTTTCTCTAAGGAAAATTTTCTATTGACCACCCGTTGATCTCCCGCGCCGCCCGCACCGCTCGTATTTAATAAGGAGCTGAGGAAATATATAGGGTTTGTCGGGGGTCACGTTCGCTGGACGGGCCAGGGGGCAACGATTTCGACGTTTCGTTTTGCACCCACATGTCTATAGAATTGAATTTCAAATTGCGTTCTAGAATTCTGTTTGTTTTTTTTTTGATTGGTGATTGAACTCTGATTAATTATTAATTAATTCTAAATAAAAAATATTTAATGTAACTGGTACGGCTTTTCATTGTTTCTTTTTTTATGTGCCGTTATTCCTAATTATATTATTAAAAATCACAGAAACATACCATAGAGTTATAATACTAGTAGTCGCCTTTTTCGACACCTGAATAATAAATGAGCGTGGTCTTTTCCACTCAGCCGCATACCACATGGCGGTAAAATGATAAACCGACTATTCTAGACTAATTCCCGTTTGTTTAAAAAAGGAAACGTACTTCATTGACTTGATTTGATTTGATGTGAAGAATCTTTCAAGCCAAATTTCACTTACTTCTCGGTGTCCGTTTGAGCTGAAATATTACATACTGATCCAGTCCCAATGACAATGCATGTTTATGATAAGCATGACCTGATGCTGCCAGGATTAACTCCAGACAAGGGGACTACTTAACGGTTAACAGGAAGTCATGAAACTTATATATATATGTAAAGAATATACATTACTTGACAATTATGATGCATAGAGAGACCTAATGAAGTAAATTAAAGCTGTCAAAAGGAGTTCCAAATTAGAAATAGATAATCTTATTATGAAAATATTTTAAGTGATATAAAATTATTAATGTATATGATATAAATTGATATAAAAGCGAATTGGCGATTTGTGTTTTAATTGTCTTTTCTCTATTTTACAGGTAAGAAAGTTTAATTTGTGAGAAATACTAGATTTAATTGATAGAATTGTATAAAATTATAAAAATATACTATATTTTGCAGAGTAACACACTGAGTTATTTGCTATTCCCAAATAGATCAACATCGATTGTCTTAAGGCAATGAACTCTTATAACTCTTAATTCCCATGATATAGACATCCTCCACGACCCTCTATTCAAATATAAAAATAAACTTGCTTGCCTGCTTTAAGTTGTTAAGTTTTAGTAATAGTTTTTATCAAAAATTTTCTTTAAGTGTAACTTAATTTGACTCCTTTTAATTATATAAATAATTTTTGTACCTACGATAACGCTGTACTCGCCTTAAAAAGTGTTTTACCTAGAACTTGCCGTATGAAAAAGTGTATTGATAAGTATGTATAAATAATTTTTGTACCTAACTACCTACGATAACGCTGTACTCGCCTTAAAAAGTGATTTACCTAGAACTTGCCGTATGAAAAAGTGTATTGATAAGTATGTATAAATAATTTTTGTACCTAACTACCTACGATAGCGCTGTACTCGCCTTAAAAAGTGATTTACCTAGAACTTGCCGTATGAAAAAGTGTATTGATAAGTATGTATAAATAATTTTTGTACCTAACTACCTACGATAGCGCTGTACTCGCCTTAAAAAGTGATTTACCTAGAACTTGCCGTATGAAAATGTGTATAAATAAGTATGTGTAAAATGCTATTGGCTTGTCATAATAAATAAATTATATATATGATGTAATTAAGGTGACTCGTAGGGTGACTCCTCGTGATATAAAAGTCATTGATCCGAATTAAGACGCAATAAACAGGTAGCATGGTAAAACATAAACATCAAATCACGTACCGATGACATCCATTTGCGTAAAAATATACTTGTTTACCAGATTTTATTGTGAACATGCTTCATTGGACTCGGCATTCAAATATTACTGTTTGTTAAAAAGTGTTTTTAATTTTATTAATCTATGCTACAGAATTAAAACAAAAAATTGATGGTATATGTATATAATAAACTAAGTAGGAACCGACAAAACCTTGAGGCTTACATTGCGCCTTGCCTCTGCTTTCTTGTGATTTTCCATTTTTTCGTCAATTTGATTAAAAAAAATTTAAAGTAAAAAGTAAGTAGCGGCCTGCTACTATCCCACTGCTGAGAATAGGCCTCTTCTCTCCGTTTTTGTAGAGAAGGAGTGGAGCTGAAACCTACCACGCTGCTCCAATGCGGATTGGTAGGTTACACATATCTCCAGAATTCTCTAAAGATATGCAGGTACCTCATGAAGTTTTCCTTCCCTGAGAAGCGTGTGATAAATTAAATAATAATAAATAAATATATTGGACAGTTACACACACGGTCGTCCGTCCCCAAAGTACGTAACTTAATACTTGTGTTATGGTAGACAGACAACTGGTGAATATATACTTACATATTTTTTAAATACAAATATACACCCAGGCTCAAAGACCAACAAATTCATTTATAGAAAATGATGGCCCTCGGCGGGAATCGAACCCGCGACCCGCGGAGCTGAAGGCAGGGTCACTACCCACTGCTCCAACGGGTCAGTCTAATTGAAATAATCAATTAGACACATAAGTTTCAACAGAAAAACTCATTCGTGTCTGCCCGGGTTCGAACATGTGACCTCCTCGAAAGAGCTATTACTCGCTGGGCTACTACAGCCTAAAAAAATTGCTTCTAATAAATTTCGAAAAAATAATGTGAAAATTATCATACACATTTTTCCGTATTTCTCAAAAAAATCCCTTTAGGTGCACTAAAGTAAAAGTGTTTGCATAAAGATGGGATATTTAATTTATTTTAGCAATTAAATTTATGTTCATAAAGATATAAAGAAAAATTTTTCAGAGATCCCCAAAAAAAAAAGATTTTCTCGCTACTAACTACATAAAATTTAACAACATAAAGAAAAAAAAAATAAAAAAAAAAAGAAATACCACAGAAAATTCGAAAGCTTTGGATATAATTCAGGATAGCTTAGATAAGATCGGAGGTATTTAACCGTTAGACCATCAATACATTCGTATTTTACAGCTACTGAATAAAAATAAATGATAAGAGAATATTTTGAATTTGAATTTGAATTTATAACTTTCAATAAAATCTTGGAAGGCTTGGTCACCTAGATACTGAAACTTATGTAAAATAACAAGTTAATTAAACTTAAAACGTAAATTAAACAATTTTGAAAACCTCCCGTTCCGCACAGGGTTCAACAAAAACTGCGTCTCATCCGACATTAGTTTGACCCGAAAAACCACGCAGGCCTTTGCCCCGATATACAAATAATATAAGAATACCCACGTAACACCAAATGCTATAATTAGTTTCGCATACATGTAAATCACCTCACCCTTGTTCGCCCTCAATTTGACACACACAGACAACACCGGGTGTACAAGCGAACAGTGTATATACAGTGTAGATACACAACTTTTATGTGTGAGTGAATCGTAGAGGTCGTCAACCGCCGAATTTTCGGAGTTGTTGCGCAATATTTTTAGAAGAAAATTCTATGAGTTTTCGCACGTAGATAGAAGGTGATAAGGCGTTTCACAATCATGTACGTCATGAATAATGTTTACTCAAAAATTGGTAAAAAAAAAAAGTAAGTAACAGCCTGTTACTATCCCACTGCTGGGCATAGGCCTCTTCTCTCCAGAGAGAAGGATTGGAGCTAAGACCTACCACGCTGCTCCAATGCGGATTGGTAGGTAACACATATCCCCAGAATTCTCTAGAGATATGCAGGTTTCCTCACGATGTTTTCCTTCACCGAAAAGCGTGTGATAAATTGCAATTATCAATTAGACACATAAGTTTTACTAGAAAACTCATTGGTGCCTGCCCGGGGTTTGAACCCTAGACCTCTCGAAAAAGGCGCACGGTGATACCGCTGGGCTACCACAGCTTATATAAGCATAGCAATATAGCTTATATAAGTATAGCAAAAATTGGTATGAAAATTCAATTCTTGTCCTTTTCCTTCTATTACTCAAAAGTTGACTGGAAGAGATCCCTTTTAGGGATAAGTCCGCCTGTGTTTTTTTTTTATTTTTCTTTCTCTTTAGAAAAATAAATAAATAAAATAAAAAAATTAAAATTAAACCACATTAATTCTCCTGCCCTTATCCTGTTTTAAGTAACATATTATAGACATGTCACATGATTTGGCTAAGTATTTTACGACCGCCCGCTTACTTGCAATCAACTTACCTTTAGGACACCTCGGTACAAATGAGGGTGTTCTATTCTATTCAGCACGATACCACACGGCGGGTCAACTTACCTTATTCACCTTTTACGACACCTTGGTAAGAAATTCGGATACCAGACGGCTAGTAAAAATTATAATAAAAAAAATAATGAAACCACAGTATTAAAATAAAAAGTAAAACACAAAAGTAAGTTTAACATTTCAACAGTTCAAAGTGAAGGCTTAATAAACCAATGACTATCCCGCTACTAGTCATAGACCACCTTTCTCCTATTTTTGAGAGAAGGGAGCTCTTCGAGGGTTGGACCCACCACGCTGCTCCAATGTGGATTGGTAGGTTACACATATCCCCAGAATTCTCTAGAGATATGCAGGTTTCCTCACGATGTTTACCTTCACCGAAAAGCGTGTGATAAATTACAAATATTTCGTCATTTAAGTTTAAACAGAAAAGTCATTAGTGCCTGCCCTGTTTTGAACCCGTAACCCCTTAGTAAGAGCCACACGCTCGCACTGTTTGGCTATTACAACTTAGGGCTAAAGGCTTTAGAAGATTCGTAAAATAAGTATTGGATTATAAATGCGAAATCTGTCTGTTTGTTACGCTTTAGATAATCCTATTGCGCAATTAGTATTAAATTTAGTATTATTGAAGCTCATATAGGATCGTGAAAGGTGATAGGAAGGTGGTTAGGTAAGTTGACTCTCCATGTGGTATCCTATGGCTGAGTAGAATAAGCCACCCTCATTTCTTACTGAGGTGTCGCCAAAGGCGACTAAGGTGGGTTGACTTCAAGCAGGCCGATCGTAAAACACCTAGCCAAAACATAAGACAATGTTTATAACATGTTATGCCGACCCCATTTCGTGTAACATAACGGATAATGATGATGGAACTCATAAAGGATAAAATTTCAATATAAATACGAATTTTGTTTGTTTTAATTAAGTACAAATTTGAGGGTAACTTAACTTAGGAGTTCAACACGAACAAAGTCGTGGGTACAACTACTTTTTAATATATTTATGAGTCAAAGTAACATCGCCTAAATATTTGTCACGATGTTTTCCTTCACCGAAAAGCGTGTGATAAATTGCAATTATCAATTAGACACATAAGTTTTACTAGAAAACTCATTGGTGCCTGCCCGGGGTTTGAACCCTAGACTTCCTCGAAAGAGGCGCACGGTGTTACCGCTGGGCTACCACAGCCTAAATATTTATTAGCATTAAATTAAACAAAAATGACGGTACTGTTTAGAAAAAAATTTGAACACAATAGGATTACGTAAAGCAAATTTTTTATTTGCAATCACAGGTCATCAGCCGAGATGAATTTGCGAGCGGTTGAACGACCTCATACATCGAACAACGTGTACCAATTCATTAAAATATGACAGGGTATTTTAGTTTTTAGTTTCATTAACATTAAAACTAATTTTGAGTAATAACATATGATCTGTACAGTGGGTAGCATACACTGTCTATAATAATGTCTTAAGCGAATTTAATTCTAATTTAAAATTATTAAAGTCTACATTACTTTGAACTTATTTTGTATTGACTCCTTAATTTTTCTATAACAATGCGTTAAATCATTTTAATACGAATGACATAGCCTTTGACCTCTTAGATGTCTAGGAAAGAGTTTTTAACTAATTGAGATTCAATGTAGATAAGGTATTCTAATATTCATTGCTAAAAGTCGTGTGGTATCCGGCTAAGTAGAATAGACCACCCTCATTTCTTACCTAGATGTCGTAAAAGGCGACTAAGATAAGTTGACCCAAGGTGGGATAAGATGTTTTATAATAAGTATAGTTTTTTTTCTTATTTAGCCGATAGACTCCACTGAATTTCCACACTACACATCCTGAGTGTTTGGATGCGTTTTTCAGTGCGAGGTCTCCTTCCACTCTAAGTGGGGGCACAACATGTTATAAACATGTTGTCACATGATTTGTCTACGTATTTTAAGACCGGCCGCCTGCCTGACATCTACTTAGCCTAGTCGTATTTTACGACACCTTGGTTAGAAAGAGGATGGTCTATTCTACTTAAACGGATTCCACACGGCGGGTCAACTTACCTTAGTCGCCTTTTACGACAACTCTGTCAGAAATTAGGGTGGTCTATTCTACTCATCCGGATACCACACGGCGGGTCAGCTTACCTTAGTCGCCTTTTACGACACCTCAGTAAGAAATGAGGGTTGTACTATTCTATTCAGCCGGATACCACACGGGGTTTTTATAATATGTTTTGTTAACAAAATTATATTGAGGTAAAAGTAATTTGGAACACAAAAATATAAGCAAGCAAAACACTAGTCATTGTGGTATTGACTTATAAAATTGAATCACGCGTGAGATTTTTGGAATAATTACTGCGTAAGATGTGGTTATTACACTCACGTAACACCAAGTTTATTGTAAAGCATTGTAAGGTGATTGACAGCTGAAGGTCGTGGATAAAAGTAATGGTTTTTTGAGTAAAACCGCATGCTAATGCAACATAGAGTTCAAAAGTAATAATATAATTATTTTGCTTTAATCCGCGATGAAGTAAAATAGAAAATATATATAATGCTATATGTAGAGTGGATAATCGGTTATCATACCTGATACATGCAGGAGTCGTAAAAAACACATGCACAAACCTCCACCACCGCCACCACGATACACAAGCACTATATACGTTCACTATCACAAACTCGTCGTCGTGGTCGTGGAGTCTATCTCCTGATGATGCTTCGGTTGCGGGGCGAAACGATTGTTGAGTATATATATTTTCTATTTTACTTCATCGCGGATTATAGCAAAATAATTTTATTATTACTTTTGTATTATGGATCTCCGCAAAGTAACGCCTAATTCTATAAACAACATAGAATTCGTAAATGTAGAGTTAGTGAGTGAGTGAGAAGATTCCAAAAAGAAGTTCGTCCGTTCCCAACTGAGCTATAACTTCGAAAGCGACTTTTCTAATAATAGTAGCAGTTTTTCAATGCACTAAAACAGAAATTAAACAAAGTTTTTTTTAAATGAAACCTAGCTATATCTATTTATCGCCCCCCAAAACCTCCTACGTACTAAGCTTCATGAAAATCGTTTGAGCCGTATCCGAAATTTAGATGTATATATAGATTAACTCACTTAAAGATTAAAAATAAGAAAAAATATACATTCAAAGTTTCAATTTTCCTCGAGGAAGTTTTGGCGGGATTTTCTAAGCCACAAACGAGGTGCGGTTATTTAATGGCTGTCTTAAGAAATATATCATATCGATAATAAGGATATTTTGTAAATATTCATGCAAAAAATACTGTAAAGCCTTAGCTAAAGGGTGACTGAATAAGGAAGACCGCGGAACGCGATGGGTCGTCGGAAAAGCCCAAGCTGAGTTAACAATCGATTATTACCAATTATGGCCAAATTATTTTATATACTTTATACTATATAATATATACTATTTATTAAACTATTTTACAAAGACCAGCAGTAAAAAAAAAACTTAAAACAAATTAAAACTAAGTAAATAGTAACTAAAGATTAAAAAATAATAAATATATAAAATATATATTTACACTAAATCGAAACTATCCATTCCATTGATTTACGGATCCCACGACACAGGTCCCCTAGTGTGGGTTCAACTGAAATAAAAATTGGGAAAGTGCTTCACAAAAAATGTAACACAATTCTAATACTTGTAGGTCTGTTTATTCTATCATTAGTTCTTTTATATTCTAAGCTATTTTTCATTTGTATGCATTTTTTGTCTCAATAAAGATTATTATTATTATTATTCAAAAGTAATTATTTTGCTATAATCCGCGATAAAAGCAAATATATGTAATGCTAAATGTAGAGTGTACTATTCGTTCTCATTCCTGATACATGCTGAATTTGTAAGAACTCATGCACTACCCGCCACCGATGACACAACAATACACAAGCACTGCACACATTCACCATCACAATCTCAACAATTGTTTCGCCCTGTAACCGAAGCGTCGTCAGGAGATAGACTCCACGACAAAATCGCAAAGCAATGCATATTATTGAATGGGGTAAAGTTTCTAAAATACTGGCAGCGTTACCTCTTTGTATGGCCAAACTTATTCGTTGGCCAAGGTAGCTGCCAGCTCTCGGGTCTCCGGTACGATCTACGCGCCATCTGGATAGCTCGTTGAAGAGCATATTAGCATCCGGGCCCCATGGACCTAAGGTCTCTACACCAAAAGGCACAAAAATGAAGCTTCTATTTATATCATCATATTTGCGCCTCTTGGCATGTTCTGCACTGCTAACGTGATGCAGCTAACGTGTCTACACATGTAGCATCCCAAACAAGTGACCTCCCCAGTTTCCAAGTATGAGAGTCATACCATCAGGTCTATTGCCATCGCTACGAGCCAATCCATTTGGTTCTAAAACAGAAGGCACATTAGCGGTAGCAAGAGATTTCCAGATGATCTCATTCAAACTGCTATGGCGAGAATAGTGACCAGCACTTTAAAAAAAAAGAGACCATGGTGTCCAAATGTATCCACAACCTTACCGCTTTTACGAACTATATATCTATATCACTACTTAGTATAAAACAAATTCGCTTTCTCTGTCTGTCCCTATATCCCTATCACCTATGTATGCTTAAATCTTTAAAACTACGCAACAGACAGATTTTGATGCGGTTTTTGATTATAGAGTGATATAGAGTGATTCAAGAGGATGGTTTATATGTATAATAACATTCAATATGGGATAGAGAAATACTGTAATTTTTTAGGTTTCTAATGTGATGTCGTAAATTATTACATTTTACAGTCATTCATTCTTCTGCCCTTAATCCACTTTAAGTGGGGTCGGCACAACATATTATGAAATGAAATGAAATTGAAATGAAATGAAATTTATTTTTTTTTTTTTCTGACGTCCACTTACCTTAATCGTATTTATCAATAGGGAACGGACGGACTACCAGCCAGATATCACCAGCACTTTTCTCTTTTTTTAAAAAAATCTTATCTTTAAAAATTTACCAAGCGAGCCTCGGTTACCCAGGTATACTTAAGCGTTTAAGTATCCTTTTGCAATATTTTCCTCTTGCCGAAAGATCATTATAAAATCTTGTACAATTTTAAGTTAATCGCACACTGACTTATTGCGTAACAAGTCAACGTACCCGCGACCTTCGGGGCCACGTGCAGGCGGATATTTCGGCAACCACGTCATATATGATAGCTCGTATCATTTGCATATATGACACCTGTTTCATTCGTAGATAACTGTGGAATGCAATCTTTGAATCGATTTACTTAGATATTTTAAGGAATTTCTTATACATACGATCTGATGACGTTCCAACGCTCGTCCATCCTCCTGTTGACGCGTTAAAAGGCAACATATCTAACAGCATTAGTTAGTGTCCGAAGAAATTATCTACACGATCTCGCAGTGTTTTTTCTTCCCATTAAGGTCGAACTATATACACAAAATATGGGCGCCAAAAATGGTCTTATATGACCGTGACGATCAAATAACTATAACAAACACATTATACACACAGACGCACAACACACAGATTTTTTCGGTAAAGAGGTCGTAGTTTTCTGTCGTAAGTCGGTCGTAAGTTAACGCCACTCTTCCGATGACCAATCACAGTCATACCACCAGCCCTTCACTATACTTAGCCCTAAGCCGTGGTCCAGCCACAAGGAACACCCTTAGCACGACATTCCTTGACTTACTAAACACTTTACTCTCCATGTTTCGCATCTTCAACGTTGTTTATGACCTTACCGCCCGGTGAAGCTGTCATAAGAGCTAAAAGCATGGTGTCAATGAAATTCTTGTCAAAGTAAGAATGATATTTTATGTCATAAAATGTGATATAGGACAATCGATGTGAAACTTAAATGCAAAAAGTGCAAAGGCGGCAATTTGCACTGACTTGAGAGGTGATAGAAGGTGGAAAGCTAAGGTGTTTTGTAAAGCCATCAAGGTTAAGAAGGAGATTGCTGAGCGTAATCGTGAAAGGGTAGATTCTTCTCGAAGCCGTCCTAATATACACTGTTAGTACTAACTGATGGTAACTTTTGCGAACGGTTAGAGTGGCTTGCGTTTGACTTGCAACTTGCGTTGCCTAAGGATTGCGTTGTTTGCGAGGCGTGCGTTTTGACTCCGAAAGAAAACAGAGCCCTCTTGTCACTTGACCAGGCAATTAATTTAAAAATTACTTTTGAACTGTGGAATTCCACAGAGCGACGTCAACTTTTATAAATTACACCTTAAAATGGTTCACTGCATTCAAATTCAAAATATTCTTTATTCAAACAAACTTGTAAACAAGTGCTTTTGAATCGTCAACTCTACTGCTGGTTCGGAAAGCTGTTCCTACCGAGAAGAGCCCGCAAGAAACTCGGCGGTTGCTCCTTTAAAAATATAATTCTTAATATTATTTACATTAAGTCGTTACTGTCTTGTACAGGTTCAAAGAGAGCTATATCCACACAGTCTTATCTTCTAAATAATCTTCAAGAGTATAGTAGGCTTTCTGTATCAGCCTCTTTTTAACAGTGTTTTTAAACTGCTGTAATGGCAGTGCTGAAATTGATTGCGGAATTTTATTATAGAATCTTATACCAAAACCCACAAACGAGTTACGCACTTTTGCAAGGCGCAAAGCAGGAACTGCAAGCTTATGTCGGTTCCTGCTTTGTCTATTGTATACATCACCTATCGTTTTATAATTCTTTATATTTTTATGTACATAAATTAAATTGCTTAAAATACACTGTGAAGCAAATGTAAGAATACCTGTTTCCTTAAACCTCTCTCGCAGGGAATCACGCGGTCTTAAATTATAAATGCCACGTATAGCTCTTTTTCGTAAAACAAAAATTTTTTCACTATCCGCGCATTTACCCCATAGCAATATTCCATAGGACATAATGCTATGGAAGTAGGCTAAATTCGATTATGGATTCCTCTCTTTCTGTTGAGCTGACCATAAATTACTGTTTATATTTGGTTATCATGATTGAAATTGTTCTGTAAGGATGCGTCAATGTTATTCCATGTAAAACCCACATTTATCGTAGAAAGTATGACTCACGCTATTATTGATGTAGTAGGCGTTTTTGTGAATATGTCTGATAATACTTATCCCAACATTGAACCGCGTTTTGCTATAAAATGAACGATTGGGAAAGTTTTGGAAAATATTGCGCTATTTATAATTATTATATATTCATTAGAAGCTGTGGTAGCCCAGCGGTAACACCGTGCGACTCTTTCGAGGAGGTCACGGGTTCAAACCCGGGCAGACACCAATGAGTTTTTCTGTTAAAACCTATGTGTCTAATTGATAATTGCAATTTATCACACGCTTTTCGATGAAGGAAAACATCGTGAGGAAACCTGCATATCTCTAGAGAATTCTGGAGATATGTGTAACCTACCAATCCGCATTGGAGCAGCGTGGTAGGTCTAAGCTCCAAACCTTCTCTCCAAAAACGGAGAGAAGAGGCCTATTCTCAGCAGTGGGATAGTAACAGGCCGCTACTTACTTTTTTTTTATATATTCATTAATTTTTATCTATCTTTAATATCTAAATGTATTAATCTTTATTGTTTAAAATCTAAGTTTCTAATCTAAAAAAAATCGTTTTATTCTTGTTTTCGAGCATCGAAAAAATTCTAAAATGTAGAACTGATGAAGAAATGAAGAATGTAAATGAAATTTTGGCTGTTGTAAAGTTCTGATAGCTCAATGGTGAACGGGCGGGCTAAAGAAGTGAAAATACCCGAAATCCCGAGGATGATGATGACTTGAATTCTCTGATACAAATAAGAATTTGGTCACTAATAGTCAGCCACAAGACGCCAAAAGGCAAAATATCTCTTGTGTAGGTCTGATTCAGCTACTGAAAGTTTTCATCGAATCAACGATGTCGTCATTCGCTGAGTCATACTTTCTTCGATACATGTGGGTTTTCGCTTCCACTACGTTTGCAAGTATGGTCAAGTTAAGGCCAGTTAAGTTAATTAATAATAAAGTTAAGGCCAGCAGTTATTTTATGTTGTAATACAGTTATATCGAACTAGAGTGCTAATACACCAATTTACTATTAAAGCATTTTTGGTTTGTTAATTGAAAATTGTTAAAATAATTCTTCCCTTAATTTAGACTAATACTTCATTTTCACCTAACAAGGTACCTACTTTTATTTCTAAATTTTAAAATTGTTTAAATTTTTCTTCCCTTAATTTAACCAAATACTTCATATTCACTTGATAAAGTACTTTTATTTATATATATAAAATTGTTAAAATTTTTCTTCCCTTAATTTAATGTAATACTTCATTTTCACTTAACAAAATATTTTTGGTTTGTAAATTGAAAATTGTTAAATTAATTCTTCTCTTAATCATAATAATTAATTTATTCCACAACTTTACGGGTTTTTCATAGATTGTTGTTAGTAGTGTTAATTATTGTTTTTTAATATTTTATTCCCTTAATTTGACCTAATACTTCATTTTCACTTAACAAAGTATTTTGGGTTTGTAAATTAAAAATTATTATAATTCCTTAATTTTCCCCTTTCCTTAATTTTACCTACTATTTCGAAACCTCAATTTACCTCAGTGCAAAGGCGTCATTTTCACAGAATAATTTTTCTTTTTTGTATCAGCCTTGAAATGTACGTGCGTCAAAGCTTAAATATTAAGTTTGGCTTTTTTCCTGTTAAACCACGATATCTCAAGGCATCTTATGTAAGTTTTTTCACGTTGAAATAATCCTTAATATTTAAATGAGTTAATCCTGTATGAATATATATGTATAATCGGAATCTCGGAAACGGCTCCAACGATTTTTCCTAAAATTCAGCATGTATGGGGTTTTCGGTGAGACGCCTTGTGGTATCCGGCTGATTAGAATAGACCAACCTCATTTCTTACCGAGGTGTCGTAAAATACGACTGAGGTAAGTTGACGTCAAGCAGGCGGCCGGTCGTAAAAACGCAGCCAAAATATGACAGCATGTTTATAACATGTTGTGCTGACCCCATAGCTTATTTGCGGAACGGGCAGTCTCAATAAATGTAAATACCTTGGATCGACCCCAATTACCTAATTATTTTTTCTTTTTTTTAAGGTTTTTTTTTATTTTATAAAAATTTACCGAACAAGGCTACTAGGTACAATAATTAATTCACCATGTGAGGACGTCGTCATCAGTGTTATTTTTACAACTCGCCACTCTAACTGTATGTTACTCTTGAGACGGGCGAGTGCAGAAGCTTCGTCGAGGTTTAGTAAAGTAGTAAATCGCCAGTGTGGGATGGAGCTATGTATGTCATATGCAGTGTATTTCGGCGAAAGAATGTTTGTAACGTTAGTTTTTATGAACCTTACCAAAGGTTCATCTATGGCACAAAATACTAAGGTAATATTCTAAAATCTCTATTTGAATGTTTAGAACGAATGTTAAGAACATCTAACATATAAAAATGGATTGTTTATAAAAAAAATGTTCATCTATAAGTCCTTTAAGCAGTGTGGTATCCGGCTGAGTAGAAAAGACCACACTCTCATAACAAGGTTTCTTAAAACGTGATTAAGGTAAGTTAACCCGCCGTGTGGTATATATGTATATGGGACATATGGGACACTTACACACACGGTCGTCCATCCCCAAAGTAAGTAACTTAATACTTGTGTTATGGGTGACAGACAACTGGTGAATATATACTTATATATTTTTTAAATACATACTTAAATACAAATATACACCCAGGCTCAAAGGCCAACAAATTCATTTATAGAAAATGTTAGCCCTCGGCGGGAATCGAACCCGCGACCCGCGGAGCTGAAGGCAGGGTCACTACCCACTGCTCCAACGGGCCAGTCTGCGGCTGAGTAGAATAGACCGCCCTCATTTCATAACGAGGTGTCGTAAAATACGACTAAGGTAAGTTGATCTACCGTGTGGTATTCGATAGGGTAGAATAGACTACCCTAATTTCTTACTAAAGTGTCGTAAAAGGCGATTAAGGAAAGTTGATCCGTGTGGTATCAGGCTGAGTAGAAAAGACCGCCTTCTTTCTTACCGAGGTATCGTAAAAGACTACTAAGCTAAGTTGACGTAAGGCAAGTATGTTACAACATGTTAATAACATGTTGTGTCGACTTCAATAAGAGTGGGATAACGGCAGCAGAATGATGATATAATTTTGGGTCACTCTATAAATAAATGAATTTTGAATCAAAAAGAGGCAAACTTAGTAAATGACTCACTATTAGAATAAATTAATATAGGCTCTTGTAAGTTAATTTTTATTCGACCTGAAAACTTTCACTATTCGGAGGGTAGCAGTGAGTCATTCTGTTACGTCATCGGGAAATACGCTGACGTCATTATTTATGTCTCATTAATGAGTCAACGAGCTGTAATAGCTGCGCCGTGCAACTGTGCCACTTTTTCAAGGGTCGCAAGTTCAAACCTCGGGCAGGCCGATGAGTTTTTCTGTTATAACTTGTATATAATTGTTATATGCAAATTTATCACACGCTTTTCGGTGAAGGAAATTAATGTGAGGAAACCTGATTTGTTTTTTGAAAATTCTGAGGATATTTATATTCTATACTAATATATAAAGCTGAAGAGTTTTGTTTGATTGTTTTTTTGAATGCGCTAATCTCAGGTACTACTGGACCGATTTGAAAAATTCTTTGAGTGTAATATAGTTCATTTATCGAGGAAAACTATATGCTATATAACATCACGCTAAGATGAATAGGAGAGGAGCAGCAATAAAATATATGCGAAAACGGCAAAATTTAAAGCTTTATTTGCGTGCGTTGTGAGAACGGTGAAAGGTATTCAAAAATCTCTTATAATTAATTCACAATAACTACTTTTATATTCAATATATTTCAATTCGGTAAAAAATTTGAGACACACTGATTTCCACGCGGGCGAAGCTAGCAGAGCTAGTCATCATCATCTTCCTGCCCTTATCCCACTCTAAGGGTCGGCACAACATGTTATAAACGTGCTGTCACATGATTTGGCTGCGTTTTTACGACCGGCCGTCTGCCTGACGTCAACTTACCTCTGTCGTATTTTACGACGCCTCGGTAAGAAAGAGAGTGGTCTATTCTACTAAACCGGATACTAGGGTCAACTTACCTTAATCGCCTTTTACGACACCTCTGTAAGAAATGAGGTTGATCTATTCTACTCAGCCGGATACCACACGGCGGGTCGACTTACCTTAGTCGCCTTTTACGACGCCTCAGTAAGAAAGAGGGTGGTCTATTCTACTAAACCGGATACCACACGGTGGGTCAACTTAACTTAGTCGCCTTTTACGACATCTCGGTAAGAAAGAGGGTGATCTCTTCTACTAAACCGGATACCACACGATGGGTCAACTTACCTTAGTCGCCTTTTACGACGCCTGAGTAAGAAAGAGGGTGGTCTATTCTACTAAACCGGATACCACACGGCGGGTCGACTTACCTTAGTGTCTTTTACGACACCTCGGTAAGAAATGAGGGTGGTACTATTCTATTCAGCCGGATACCACACGGCGTAGCACAGCTAGTTATAAACAAGCTAATCTCGTTCGTTACAAAGTCATCGAGCTGTTACATAACACGTGAGTCGTAAGTTCACTTCCTTGTTGAGGCACGTTTCCGAGGTTCAAGGCCCGTAACGTTACGTCACTGCGCCTGCGCACCATAATCTTGTTACATCAATTTGGAAATGTAAACATGTTTTTATTGTTTTAGATTTCCATACTGATATAAATGCGAAAGTCAGGGCCCGCCGTGTGGTATCCAGTTAATTAGAATAGACCACCCTCATTTCTTACCGAGGTATCGTGAAAGGCGACTTAAGTTGACGTCAGGCAGCCAGTCGTAAAATATTATACATAGCCAAATCATGTGACAACATGTTTATAACGTGTTTCTACCAGAACGGAGGATATTTAAATTTAGACAAACAAATAAAACGGTAAAACATTAAACTATTACAAATTTAAAAAAAGTTATGAAAATTAAAAATTAAATCTGACTTCAAAATTTAAGTTAAGTTTTTTTTTATTATAGAAATAGCCTTAATAGCTTAATGGGGATAGTGCGTAATGGTTTTTAAGTTTTGTGGGTTTGAACGCGATGGTTATTAACATTATATTGATGAAATTAAGCACAATTAAAGCTTTGTACCTGGTCGATTGTGGTTGCATTAAAAGCTGTGATGGCCCAGCGGTGCGACCGTGTGAATCTCTAGAGACGATCACGGGTTCAAACCCGGGCAGACACCAATGAGTTTTTCTCTTAAAAACTTATGTGTCTAATTGATAATTGCAATTTATCACACGCTTTTCGGTGAAGGAAAACATCGTGAGGTAACCTGCATATCTGTAGAGAATTCTGGAGGTATGTGTAACCTACCAATCCGCATTGGAGCAGCGTGGTAGGTCTTAGCTCCAATCCTTCTCTCCAAAAATGGAGAGAAGAGGCCTATTCTCAGCAGTGGGATAGTAACAGGCCGTTACTTACTACTTTTTTTTTTACCTGGTCGACCGAGCCTTGGTCGGTATTTTTTAAAGATATAAAAAAAATATTACAAAAAATGAAAAAAGGCGGCGATGGCATGTTGGATTCGAACCCGGGCTTTGAATACTTTCGGTCGACCCGTCACCCATCGGCTATCGCAACATTACGTTTGATAGCTAAAAAATCCTTTAGTTTAAATTCTACATTATACCATATTTTTAATGCCAAAAAACAGGGATTTTTTTTAAATAAAACCTAGCTAGATCGATTTTTCTCCCCTAAAACCTCCTCAGCATTTAGGAAAATTGTTGGAGCGGTTAGCGAGTTTCAGAAAATATATTTATATATATTATAAGAAACGACGATCATCATTTTCCTGCCCTTATCCCACTCTAAGTGGGGTCGGCACAACATGCCATAAACATGCTGTCACATGATTTGGCTGCGTTTTTACGACCGGCCGCCTGCCTGACGTCAACTTACCTCTGTCGTATTTTACGACACCTCGGTAAGAAAGAGGGTGGTCTATTCTACTAAACCGGATACCACACGGCGTGTCAACTTACCTTAGTCACCTTTTACGACACCTCGGTAAGAAATGAGGTTGGTCTATTCTACTCAGCCGGATACCACACGGCGGGTCGACTTACCTTAGTCGCCTTTTACGACACCTCGGTAAGAAATGGGGTTGGTCTATTCTACTCAGCCGGATATCACACGGCGGGTCGACTTACCTTAGTCGCCTTTTACGACACCTCGGTAAGAAATGAGGGTGGTACTATTCTATTCAGCGGGATACCACACGGCGTATTATAAGAAACGACGATATTTCTCCTTTATTCTTATTCAATAAATAAAAAACAATTTTCCCAGAGTCAACTCATTTACTCTTTCGCAACAACTCAATAAATGCCACATAAAAATATGACAGCCCCAATGCTTTTTCATATTAATGACCAACTCTATGAAGGAGGTTGTATTAAAACATGTTGTAACAATATACATACGAGGTTAACTCATTTAAAATATTAAAGCTTATTACATAAGGTTTGGTATTGACATATCGTATCATAACGTTAGCGGTCAGTAAACCGCAATTATTATTTTTTTTCCTCAAAATATACCTAAGTTCATTCTTTGTGGTTTGCGTATACGTCATTTTAACACCTTCCTAGAATATGATTAAAGCTACAATTTTGAATTAAATAATAGTGGGTGACCGAGCTTCGCTTTTTTTTTAATCGTGTTTTTTGGAATTTATATGTATTTAATTATGACAGTTTTTCTCTTTATTGGTTTAGCGAATTTGCCATGAAACATAACAGACAGACATACATAGAAATAATATTAGTAGTTTATTTTATCATCCTCCTCCACTTATGCCGCTCTAAGTGGGGTCGGCACAACATGTTATAAACATGTTGTCACATGATAGGTATTTACGATACCACACGGTGGGTCAACTTACCTTGGTCGCCTTTTACGATATCTTGGTAAGAAATGAGGGTGGTCTATTCTACTCAGCCAGATACCACACGGCGGGTCGAATTACCTTTATTGCCTTTTACAACACCTCGATAAGAAATGAGGGTGGTCTATTCTACTCAGCCGGATACCACACGGCGGGTCGACTTACCTTAGTCGCCTTTTACGAAACCTCGGTAAGAAAGAGAGTGGTCTAGTCTACTACACCGGATACCACATGGCGGGTCGACTTACCTTTTTCACCTTTTATGACACCTCGGTAAGAAAGAGGGTGGTGTATTCTACTCAACCGAATACCACACGGTAGGTCAACTTACCTTACTTAACTTTTATGACATCTCGGTAAGAAATGAGGGTGGTCTACTCTACTCAGCCGGATACCGCTCAGCGGGTCCTTATTACCTTAGTCGCCTTTTACGACATCTCGGTCAGAAATGAGGGTGGTCTATTCCACTCAGCCGGATGCCACTTTTACCTTATTCGCCTTTTACGACACCTCGGTAAGAAATGAGGGTGGTACTATTCTATTCAGCCGTTCTATTGAACGATGTAAACTGCAATAATTATATAATTTCTAATCTCATATCAAATCATTCGTTGAACCACGCATCGTTATTCTATACGCGACTGACTTTCGACGCATTTCGCATGCGATGCACAAACTAGTGAAATTACAACCGCACTTTCCGACCGGATACGGATGCAAAAAAACGCATGAAAATAGTAGACGAGGTCGACGGACTTGACTATTATGTCGGCTATGTAATTTTGTATGTATTACGTGTAATCGTGTCTTTGTTATGTCAATTGTATTAAATACGATATTTTCATTATTTTTTTACGATAGAAATAAGAAGCGTTTTTTCATTACTCAAAATCAATCTAATTTCTTTCTCTTTTTTTGACAACATAAAACCTTTACAAATATTTACATTTATTTAAAAATGTAATAGCGCCTCTCCGCACCTCTCCGCTCCGCTCCGCACCACTCCCATCTTATCCCCATTATTACTTCCGTTATAATTGTTTGTATATAGAAAAGCGTTTTCTAGCGAGATTCTATAGTGTTTTAAAGCCATTATAATTCGTATCAAATTACTTTTATCGTAAGTAATAATTAAAAGTTCAAGAGTATTTTGTACTTTAGCTGCCTGTAATTTATAGACTTATATGTTACTTTGCGAAGATCCATAATACAAAAGTAATAATAAAATTATTTTGCTATAATCCGCGATGAAGTAAATAGAAAAACGCATGAAAATAGTAGACGAGGTCGACGGACTTGACTATTATGTCGGCTATGTAATTTTGTATGTATTACGTGTAATACATACAAAATTATCGTGTCTTTGTTATGTCGATTGTTTGTATATAGAAAAGCGTTTTCTAGCGTCATTCTAAAATTCGTAACGAATTACTTTTATCATATGTAAAAATTTAAGAGTATTTTGTACTTTAGCTTAAACATATATATTTTATATGAATTAAGCGTTACTTTGCGGAGATCCATAATACAAAAGTTATTACTTTTGTATATATAATTATTTTGCTATAATCCGCTATGAAGTAAAATAGAAAATATATATAATGCTAAATGTAGAGTTGGCAATCCTTTTTCATACCTGATACATGCAAGATTCGTAAAAACATGGGCAAAATCGGAAAACATAGCGATTATGTTGTAAAACATTGTGATTTTGTCGTGAAGTCTATCTCCTGATGATGCTTTGGTTGAGTTTGCGAAAGTGAACGTGTGTAGTGCTTGTGTATTGTGGTGACGGTGGTAGAGGTTTGTGCGTGTGTTTTTACGGACCCTGCATGGGTATGAAAACGGATAGCCCACTGTACATTTAGCATTATTAATATTTTCTATTTACTTTATCGCGGATTATAGCAACATAATTTTATTATTACTTTTGTATTAAGAATCCGCCAATCAAATCAAAATATTCTTTATGCTATATCGTTATTCAAATAAGCTTCATTCATTCATTCAAGCAAGCACTTTTGATATGATCAATATGATTAATGAAGCTACAACTGGTTCGGAATGTTGCTCTTACCGAGAATAACCGGAACGAAACTCAGCGGTCAATCTATTAAACATTTTCAATTTTACATTATTAAACCGCAGTCTTGCATGTGACTGAAAGGATTTTCAGAAGTAACGCCTAATTCTATAAATTATTATTATTTTTTTTTTTACTACAAAAATGTACAAATTATATTACCTAAATTATTTACACGCTAGGACTATACAAATCATGCCCACGCGGTCCCAAGAATGCTGACAGCGTTTTTTGCGTTGAATCGCTAAGCTGATTTTTTGTGCGAAAAAGGAGTCAGCCCTCTTGTCACCTGAAGAGGCATAACCGTGGTGTTAAAACGGATAAAAAAAATTGCACTTTGACTCTATGACCCTAGTATTTCAACTGCAAACGGCACAAATATATAACTCTCTATGAGAGATGCATACTTCCGCCGTTTGCCAGATTCGGCCATTTCCGCCGCAGCTCCAGGTCTTGACGCTGTTTCCCTGATATGGGACGAGGCTAATGTATCAACGCATGTTGCGTCCCACATTAGGGCCCGTCCCCGTTCCCAAGGAACCAGCGTCAAGCCGTCTGGTCTCTTGCCATCATCCCGACATATCCCGGAAGGCTCGAGAAGAGCAGGAATGTCGATGGTGGCAAGAGCTCTTTTCTTCTTCTTTCTCAACCGGTGGACGTCCACTGCTGAACATAGGTCTCCTTAAGGGATCGCCACAATCCACGATTTTGTGCCGCTTGGATCCAGCGGCTCCCCGCGACCTTTTTGAGGTCGTCAGTCCACCTCGTTGGGGGCCTACCAACGCTGCGCTTTCCAGTGCGAGGTCGCCATTCCAGCACCTTAGGACCCCAACGCCCATCGGTTCTACGTACTACGTGCCCCGCCCATTGCCACTTCAGATTCGCGATACGATGAGCTATGTCGGTGACTCTGGTTCGTCTACGGATCTCCTCATTTCTGATTTGATCACGTAGAGATACTCCGAGCATAGCCCGTTCCATCGAACTCTTTTGCACTCATAAAATTGCCTTAAATCAATGTTTATAACAATGACTTCAACTTTATACATAACAAAGAATCTCCGCGATTCAAAATGACAGTTCAAGGCTTATTGCGTTAACGTTACGTCAACAGGTCGACGACCGATGCTGTTATGATACAACTATTTAAGCGGCCTTTGTTTGTCTGTCTATACAGTTCATATCTGCGACTTAAGTATTATTTTCCTATCCATATTATTTTAGTAGAATCCAGTCTTTTGAATATGTGATCCCTAACGCATTATAAGGATTTGGGGTTGATTTTTTTTCGAATATGTCGTCGACAAGTGCATTCCTTCTGCTCTTATCTCACTCTAAGTGGGGTCCGCACAACATGTTAGAAACATGTCATATTTGGTTACGTATTTTACGACCGGCCGCCTGCCTGACGTGAACTTACCTTAGTCGTATTTTACGACACCTCGGTTAAGAAGAGGGTGGTCTATTCTACTCAGCCGGATACCACACCGCGGGTTGACTTACCTTATTCACCTTTTACGACATCTCGGTAAGAAAGAGGGTGGTCTATTCTACTCAACCGGATAACACATGGCATTAATTCTATAAATTATATATAAAAATATTTACCAGTGGTCTGTCACCTATAACATTAATTTTCTTTAGGGACGGTCGACAATATTCTTAACCAACTAAACTTGTAAACAAGTGCTTTTGAATCGTCAACTCTACTGCTGGTTCGGAAAGCTGTTCCTACCGAGAAGAGCCAGTAAGGAACTCGGCGGTTGCTCGACCATTGACTGGCTCGTTGGCGCAATGGGTAGTGACCCTGCCTTCAGCTCCGCCGGTCGCGGGTTCGATTCCCAACAAGGGCCGATAAATTCTATAAATGAATTTGTTGGTCTTTGAGTCTGGGTGTATATTTGTATTAAAATAATAGTACCTGGTTCACCGAGTTTGCTCAGTGATTTTTTACAACATAAAAAAAGAAACTTAAAAAAAAAAGAAATAATGTTAGGGTGGGTGGGACTCGATCCTAGGTATTTTCATTTTTCGCGACAACCCTTTCCCCGAATATGCTACGCTGACTTGACATAGCAAAAATAGCACTTAATATATTTAATAAATTAAAACTAAATTTTATATATACATACAAGATTAACTCATTTAAATATTACATATTATAAATTATAAATAAGTATTAAGTTACTTACTTTGGGTCGGACGACCGTGTGTGTAAGTGTCCCATATATTTATTTATTTATGTATGTCCTATATACATTTATTTTTGTTATTTACTTATTGATTCAGATGCTAGAGTTCCATATGCAAGTGGCTCTATGAATGAATCCCCACCCGGTCGTCCAGTTCCGCCGGTACCAAGGTTCAAGGCCCGCGTGACGTAAGGCCGTTTCACCTTACGTCACCTGTTCATTGTTTGCGCCTAACCGTACTTTCTTTGCTAATTGTTACTCGCTTCCTACCGGAATAGAACTGGTTATATTGGAACTGTTTGTTTAGGGTGGTGGGTTACATTAGGCGCGAGTTCATTATACTTTGTAATTATGTAAAACGCACATCGCTATGGTATTGTATCCTGATGATTTGAATGTGAAAGTTTGTTATTCAATCAGGCAAAAAAAAGAAGCATAATTTTCACATACAAAGTAATACGATATATAGTAAATGACATAAAGTGAATTGTATATTTTCTCTATTTGGCTGTGACCGTGCCTTCAGCTCCATGGGTCGTGGGTTCAATTCCCGCCGAGGGCAACAATTTTCTATAAACATATTGTTGGTTCTCAGACCCTGGGAGTGTATATTTAAAACTATATATGTATATATTTACCAGTTGTCTCTCACCCATAACACAAGTTTTAAGTTACTTTGGGGACGGACGACCGTGTGTGTAAGTATCCCATATATTTGTTTATTATTTTTATTTATACCTAGAAGTTCACGCTTATTCTTGTAGGGTGATACTTGTAGTAAATTATTATGGCTTTGTATCTATACTTATAGAACTACTAATTACTTTTAACTTTTTTACTAAAACGTATGCAATTCTTTTATGTCAATTGTGTCGAAGAGGTTGTAAAAAAAACTCGCCTGCTGGAAGCTTTACGAGTAGTCGCCTACGCCGCGTTAACCGACGGACATACGGTAAATTAATGTACTAGAGAATTGTAGATCTACCAAAATCCTATAAAAAAGTGCGGGACAGCATGTCTCTATCTCTTATGGCTTACTCATAAATAACAAATACATATAATCGGAATTACGGAAACGGCTCTACCACGATCTAGCAGAATTTTATTATATTTTTAAAAAATGTCGTTTTATCTGTTTTCAGGCATTGAATAACAGCTAAAATAGATATAGAATACAAAGGTTAATTGTGCTGTAATTTTTCTTTTCTTTTTTTATTGCAATTTTTATATCTTTTAATGAACTTAGCGGGCAAGGTTTGGTTACCCAGGTACTAAGCTTAAATTTATATCACATTAATATAGCTAAATTAATAAAGCTTTATTTTTGTGCCTTTTCGTGTAGAGACCTTCGGTCCATGGGGCCTGGATGCTCATACTTTCTTCAACGAGCTATCTAGAAGACTTTTGCCAATGAATAAGTTTGGCCATACAAAGGGGTACTTTTTATTCTTTTGTTAGTATATAGTTACTTTTGATATTTTTTTTTAATGCTTGTTTTCGTACAATAGTTTAGTTTAGTAAATAGTTTACATAGTATAAAAAAATCTAAATACCAAGATCACAATCAGCTCGATATCCGGCGGTTGCTACCACCAGCACCATGGGGTGCGACGACCCCACTTTCACTCTGAACCCGCTACCATCGCAACGGGAAGCTGTGACGTAATGCTGCATTGCGTCACAGCTTATGTAGCTACCATTTAGTATACGCAGTTATATTCAAATTCAAAATATTCTTTTTTCAAATAAATTTGAAAACAAGTGCTTTAGAATCGTCAACTCTACTGCTGGTTCGGTTCCTACCGAGAAGAGCCAGCAAGAAACTTGAAACTCTTTTAAAAGCAAACCTCTGATAACAAAGCATCCATTTTGTAGAACTAGATAAAAGTAATTTATAGAAGCAGGCGTTACTTTGCAGAATTCCATAGTACAGAAGTTACAATAGAATTCATTATCCTCCTGCCCTTATCCCAGTCTAACTGGGGTCGGCACAACATGTTATAAACATGCTGTCACATGATTTATACACTGTCCATTATATTAACCATCTTTTGACAGATTGACGATAGTGATGTCCTAAAGATTCTCGTATGCGATACCATTCCGATTATAGTACCTACTATCATTAATCGAATTACGTACCTAAGTAATTCGATTAATGATAACCTACGTAAACTAGATTACTACTTGAGAAAAGAAATTCCAACTTTGAGAAAACTTATTGTTTCTTTGAAAAGAAGTGGTCTATTTCATGGTGAAAAATCTTCTTTGGTCAAAGTTTTGAACACAATTGGCTTTTCATATAAAAAGTTAAATAAAAGAAAATTATTAATGGAACGCACAGATATAGCTATAGCACGTTGTGATTTTTTAAGAGAGGCAAAGAAAATACAAGATTGGGCAAATATTGTTTTCACGGATGAAACATGGCTCAACGCTAACCACACACTATCTCGTTTCTGGACTGATGATACTGCTGATTCCACTTCCTCAGTACCAATGGGAAAAGGTGAGCGCCTAATCATTTGCCATGCAGGTACAGCAAAAGGATTTGTACAAGACGCACTGTTGGCATTTAAATCGAAGAAATCAAATGACTACCACGAAGAGATGAATGCAAATGTGTATGAAGAGTGGTTCAAAAAAATGCTCATTTCATTGGAAGAACCATCAATAATTTTTATTGATAATGCGCCCTACCACTCCCGTCAAATTGACAAAATGCCAACACAGGCTAATAAAAAGCATGAAATAATTAATTGGCTTCGGGACAATGGAGAAAATGTGGACGACTCAATGTTAAAAGTTGAATTAATAAAAATATTAAAAACCAAAAAGAGAGCAAAACGCTATGTAATCAATGAAATGGCAGCAGAATATGGCCATACTGTTCTTCGGATTCCTCCATACCACTGCCAGTACAACGCAATAGAACTTATATGGGCACAAGTAAAAGGGCATGCTGCGAGATGCAATACAAGCCCCCCATTCACAGCGAATAAAATGTTGCAATTGCTAAAAAATGCTTGCACCCACGTAACGGCCGAGAACTGGGCAAGTGTGGTGGAAAGAACTAAAAGAGTAATATTCTCTGATTGGGAACGTGATATTGCGTTTGATAATATATTATCTACACAAGAGCTAATAATAACTGCTACTGAAGACTCCTCATCGGAGGAGTCTAGTGTTGATTATCATTCCGACGACTCGTGCTAATAAAATAAATTAAAATATCCTGATTGTTTTATTTGTATTCATGTATTAACTAAGAAGAAAGTAAAACTTTATATAATGTTATTAAATGTCTTTTAATACTCGTAACATCGATTTCTACCGATTGTTTTTAATCTGTGGCATAATCGTTATAGTAACCATTATGTGTGACATCACTAAGTGGGCGGTACCCATCCATAAAGTACAAATATTATTTGTATGATATTTGTACGTAAGCAATACAAAACTTAATGAGCGTGAGCTGTCAAAAGACTGATAATATGATGGACGCAGTATAGCTACGTATTTAACGACTGCCTGCCACACGTCAAATTACAACTAGTCATATTTTACAACAACTCGATAAGAAATAAAAGTGGTCTATTCTACTCAGCCACTATACCACACGGCCGTGTCTATCTCACTGGACATAGGTATCCCATTACCATGGGAGAACTTCATTAATTAATTCATTCATTATTCATTATTCTCTCCAAAAAGGGAGGGAAACCCCTCCGTTCTCTCTTTTTGGACAGAATAATTGAGCTAAGAACCATGCTGCTCCAATGCAGATTTTTAGGTTACACATATTCCTAGAATTCTTTAGAACGCCCGTTATCCGCTTAGCTATTCCAAATTTAAATATGATAGCTTAAATATCATTTGCACTCTATTCTAAATTTGAGCATTTTTTCAGTGCCTGAAAACAAGGATAAAAGACTTTTTTTTAATTAAACCTAGCCAGATCGATTTTTCCCCCCTAAATATACACAAGATTAACTCATAATTAATGTATAGAAACCGGCTATACTCACGTGAGTATAGCCGGTTTCTATACATTAATTATGAATTCCACTAACGATAGTTTAAATTCAAAAAAGATTAACTCATTTAAATATTAAACACATTTTAACATTGTATCTACCTATCTATTTTTACAAAATCCACAGCTCTTAATCTTTTTATTTACAAAGTATTAATATATTTTGTACAAACAGCCAATAATGGATTTTAATTTTGTTAACATTATTCTTATTATAATTAGGACGCCATAGAAGTGTTTTATGTGTCTATGTAAGTGTGTTGCGTGTGTATGTGTATGCTATGCGTGGAGATATAATATTAAATATGTAAGCTTTAAATTTATATATATAAAGCTTACATATTAACATTTCATCGAAGATTTATAAATGTATTTCGCATATGTAGCGTATGCATGCATACGGTCAATGCATCGCAACATTTCGTTGCGTAACAACTGGTTGAACGGTTGCGCTATGACGTCATGCATCCCGTTGCCCGGAGGAAAAGCGGGGTGGGGCCGGACGAGTGAAAGTAGGGTTAATGCCCGCCACGCGAATGTCAATGCGAAGCACGTGTTACATAGCGATGCGTAAACACTCTACGTTAGTGATTTATGTTTTGTTGTCGATTGTTTGAACACTTTGTTTAAAAAAAATAACAATATATTTGAAACAAGTACTTAATAAATAAGTGATAACAAAATTAATAAGTAATAAGCAAAAATATATACAAACTAGCTTTTATTCGCAACTTTGTTCGCGTGGACTGTTGTCGCATGATAAGTCGATAATAGACGCTTTAAAATGTTATCCTATTCCTGTAGAATTAACAGGATTTCTATAGCCTATATGTTACCCCGGTGTATAAGGAATAATTGTGTCAAATTTTATCGATATTGGTTCAACCGTTCGCCGTGAAAGAGTAACAAACTCATAAACTTTCGCATTTATAATATTAGGATCGAATATTTACACTAAATCATCAAAATCATCGATTCCATTGCAATACCTCTTTGTATGGTTAAACTTATAGTTAGTAAGCGAAAAAAAACAGTGTTTTTTTACTGACTGACATCTTAGCGTAAGCAGAAGCATTGTCAAGGGTGTCAGAAGATTGAGATTGACGGAGATTGATAAGATTATTCCCAAGGCCATATTACGAACCGTAATTTATTTAATCCGATAACCTTAATATATGAAAATGAATGTTTGTCTGTATCTCCTTCATAGACTCCGAAACGGCTGGACCGATTTTAAGGAAATTTTCAGATAATCTTTGATCCTGTAAAGTCGAACGGCGATCGGAGCATTTTTTTTATTTTGAGTGGAATCCAAAACCATACTGAGCCACAACAACGCGTGGTCGGACAGACAGTAAAATTTCAGCTTCCCACCATCTAATTTGGAATATTGTTAAGGATTTCCTCGTTCCTGATATGATCACGTAGATACACATACATATATACAAAACAACAAGGTTTTGTTGCCCATTAAAATAATCTCAGCTTTCAAATCGATCTACAATTAATTATAATGCAATCACCCAAGTAATATAAAAATTCTTAGAAACAAAAAGTAGTACATTTTACTTCCAATACAAAATTTTAATGAATTTAATTTACATATTATAAAATAAAGTCCCTCGCTAGTTCTTTCTGTCTATTCGCGATAAACTGAAAAGTACTTTACGGTGTCGTAAAAGGCGACTAAGGTAAGTTGACCCGCCGTGTGGTATCCGGCTGAATGGATTAGACCAGCCTCATTCTTACCGCGGTTTCGTAAAAGGCGACTAAGGTAAGTCGACCCGCTTGTGTTATCCGGCTGAGTAAAATGTGTCTTAAAAGACGACAAAAGTAAGATAACGTCAGGCAGGCGACCGGTCGTAAAATATCAACCCGAATCTTGTCACAATATATTGATAACATGTTATGCCAGCCCCACTTAGAGTAGAATAAGGAGGATGAATGAGAATATTTATTCTGAGTTCAGTAGTTTAATTAAAAATCTTAAGTTATGGTAAAATAAATTTTAACGCGAAAATACTCGTATTTCGGGTCTCACGCCGATGTCGGAAGTCAGTTGCACGTACAAAACCGCGGCAACACGCTAGCATATTATAATTGCATCCGAAACAAAAATCCGTTTTGTAACATACTTAATATTATCAAACATATCGATCATACACTTTCTTCTCTAATTAAATGCGTCAAATGAGACAGTTTTCGAGGTTACTTCTATACTCAGAGCTTCTACATCAGGGTTGTCAAACTTAAAAGCTAAGTGGAGACAAATAAATAAATACTTACCTTATTTTTATTTTTTATTTATTTCTTTCTTTTTATACATATATTTAGAAAAGAGAAAAAGTTAAAAAGCACATGTATAAAGGACTTGTCCCTTAAACGGATCTCTCTAGTCAACCTTTGAGTAACAGAAGGAAAAGGACAAGAATTGAAGAAGAAAGAGAATTCGTGTAATATAGAGAAAAAGAAAAAGTATATAAACTTAACTACCATTCAAATTCAAATTCAAATTCAAAATATTCTTTATTCAAATAAACTTGTAAACAAGTGCTTTTGAATCGTCAACTCTACCGCTGGTTCGGAAAGCTGTTCCTACCGAGAAGAGCCAGCAAGAAATGCGGCGGTTGCTCTTTTAAACATATGATTCTTAATACTATTTACATTCAGACGTTACTGTCTTGTACAGGTTCAAAGAGAGACAGGTTCATTTACCTTTAGATGTGCCGCAAAAAAAAATAATGTTAATAGATTCAAATTCAAAATATTCTTTATTCAAGATAACTTGTAAACAAGTGCTTTTGAATTGTTAATCCTATCAATGAATTTTTCAGATATGAAATACTAGCTTTTACCCGCGACTTCGTTCGAGTGAACTGTTGTAGCGTGGTAGGTTGATAATAGAGTTAATGAGATTTCTATAGCCTATGTTACCCCGGTGTAAAAGGAATAATTGTGCCAAATTTCATCGATATTGGTTCAGCGGATTCGCCGTGAAAGAGTAACAAACATACGTCCATACTCACAAACTTTCGCATTTATAATTTTAGTAGGATAGTATTAGGACAATTATTTAACTTTATGTAAATTATATAAGTAAAGAATATAAATTCTTTAATTTGAATTATTGTTATCTATGGTCCATAGAGATGGTGGATGATTTTGAATTTGTGTGTAATTTTTTTTTTCTAATTTTTATCAGTATCAAACAGCGTTTTACAAGTTTTAGTAATGCACAATCAACATTGTTATTTAACAACAAGGCCAATAAAAGATTACACTAAATAATATAACTTAAATATAACAGAAAAAAATATTTATCGTATGTGTGTGCGTTATGTGTGTGGTGTGCGTGTATTTTCTTGTTGTCACATGATTTGGCTAGGTTTTTTTACGACTGGCCGCATGCCTAAAGTCAACTTACCTTAGTCGTATTTTAAGACACTTCAGTAAGAAATGAGGTTGGTCTATTTTACTCAACTGGATATCATGCGGTGGGTCAACTTACTTTAGACGCCTTAACGACACCTCTGTAAAAAAGAGGGTGGTTTATTCAATCGGATACATTAAATAATATATCTTAAACTTAACAGAAACAAAATAAGTATATTAATTGTGTATTTTTGTGTGTGTGTGATATGTGTGTGGTGTGCATGTTTTTTCGTAAACAACTAAATAAATATGTTTTTAAATAAATATATTATATCAATGTTTGACACCCCTGTTCTACATAATTAAATGTTGCGCTGCGAAAGTTGTCAGTAGCCAATAGGGTCACCATAATTATGAGATTTTATGTGCACATAAAACTTTGTGGGAAAAAAGTTATAGTATCAAACGCTCTTATGAGAACTAAGTAGGGTCGAAATTTTTGTAATTCAATTTTCACATCGCTACTATCTTTCGCAATAACTTTTATAGCGTTAGCCACTTTAAGGAAAATTTTAAAACGTCCTTTTTGCAAGCAGACATTAATTTATTACGGTCTGCTTTAATAAATACCTATATGTTTTATATATCTTTTTGAAAGCCTCTTAATTTTAATCTTATTAATCAATACATAAATTGTATAAAGGTACATGGATAATTAAAATAAATTCCTTATCAAATCATCATTCTCTTGCCCTTATCCCACTCTAAGTGGGGTCGGCACAACATGTTATAAATACGTTGTCACATGATTTGTCTAGGTATTTGACGACCAGCTGTCTGTCGACAGTCTTACTTCAGTCGCCTTTTACACCATCTCGGTAAGAAATGAGGGAAGTCTATTCTATTTAGCCGGATACCACATAACGGGTCAACTAACCTTAGTCGCCTTTTACAACATCTCAGTGAAAAAATTAAGGTAGTCTATTCTACTTAAACGGTACCACACGACTTTAATTCCTTATCAAATAAAAAAGTAAAAAACCCGTGACATCAATTTAATAATAAATGATAATTTCCGATCTCTGACAAACATTTCCACATCACGTGGACTGATAGTGCAATCCAGTTGAGCTAAATAATGTCATTCAAGGTATACTTTATTTCGTTTCAATGCTATATTATGCGAATTCTGCATAAATCGTAATAATATACTATACATTTAGCATTACATATATTTTCATTTACCGCGGATTATAGCAAAAGAGAGCTGTGATGTCGCAGTATGCCATACCCGGAGTAGGCACCGATGCGTTTTTCCGTTAAAACTTGTGTCTAATTGATAATTGCAATTTATTACACGTTTTTCAGTGAAGGAAAAAATCGTGAGGAAACCTGCATATCTCTGGAGAATTCAGAGGACATGTTTAACCAACCCTCATTTGAGCAGTGTGGTAGGTCTTAGTAACACATGTCTCCGAAAAATCAAGAAAGGAGACCTATGCCCAAATGTGGAATAGGAACAAGCCGTTGCTTTAATTTTTTAAATAATTTAATTACTTTTGCATTATGGACATTTGACAAGTGACACCTAATTTTATAAATCACTATCGTTATTTTGAAAATAACGACTCCATTGTCCATTAAAATAACGAATTGTTGGTTCCACTAGTTGCATAGGAGTCGGATAAATAGAAACGTGTGTTAACAAAGCGGTGCACTGTACCGTTATGCGTCTGCCAATTCGAGGTCGCTTTCCCATTTCACCGACGCATCGCGGTCACCTCAATTTGGAACGTAGGGTTGCCACTGCGATAAGTCAAGTGCTTTATGTTTCATATATATTTTACCTTCAAATTCAAAAAATATAATAAAAATATATGGAACAATTATGCGCACTGTCGTCCCTAAGGTAACTTAATACTTCTTTTATGTGTAACAGACAACAAGTAAATGTATAATTATATATATTCATCACATAGGTAATGAAATCTCTAGTATAACGATACAAATAAATAAAATTATTATAAATAAATAAAAGGCATAATAATTACACAGTCATCCGTCCCTAAAGTAACTTTTTACTCGTGTTATTGGTGACAGACAACTGGTAAATATATACATACACAATTTTAAAAACAATAAATAAATTCATTCAGAATTGATGAACTAACAAATTGGAATTATAAAATGTCGGGAACCGAACCCACGACCCACGCATGTTAAAGCAGGGTCCCTGCTCCCGCTGCAAATAGATCAGTCATAATAATAATAATAATTTTATTTATTTATTTATGTACCATAAAAATATTCGAAAAAACATTATTGGTAAAAAAGTGTACAAAGGTCAACTTATCCCTATGACAGAGATCTCTGCTAGCTAAACTACGAAGTGAGGCAATTTATATTTATGAAAAAGTTGGTACGCAAATATCAAACATTATGAATTAGAATTACCTTACAAGTTATTTCTTAATTTAACAATAAATAAAAGAAATATATAATATATAAAAATATATATACATACACACACATATATATGTATATAAATACTCGTATATAAACCATAATTATACTAAATATAATACAAAATATAATAATATTAAAAGTATTTATTTAATTTCACAAATGTCTGACAACCCTACTGTTGTTTGTTATACCAACGATTTAAAAGGGCACGTTTGACACATTGTAACAGCACGCTCTGATGAAACAATAAGATTTATGGCATTGTAACACATTCACCAAACAAAAACAGGATTTTACATACATTATGTATAATAAACGCCGTGTGGTATCCGGATGAATAGAATAGACCACCCTCATTTTTTACCGAGGTGTCGTAAAAGGCGACTAAGGTAAGTTGACCCATCATGTGGTATCGGGTTGAGTAGAATAGACCACTCTCTTTCTTACCGAGGTGTCGTTAAAGGCGACTAAGGTCAATTGATCCAAAATGTGGTATCGGGTTGAGTAGAATAAACCACCCTCTTTCTTACCGATGTGTCGTAAAATACGACTAAGGTAAGTTAATGTTAGGCAAGCGGATAGTCATAAAATACATAGCCAAATCATGTGGCGTGCTTATTACATGTTGTGCCGCCCCCACTTAGAGTGGGATAAGGACAGGGGATGATGACATACATTATGTATAATAAAGCAGATTCAAAAAACCAAGAAGTTGTATTTAGTAAATATTGGCTCTCGGTGGAAATTGAACCTGTGACCCGCAGAACTGAAGCCAGGGTCACTGCCTTCTAACGGGCCGGCGCCAACTGGCTAGGTCATTATAAGATTAGTAATTAAGTGAAAATTAATACTTAAATTGGCGCCAAAATCGGTGTATGTACAGAGTAGACACAGAAAGAGTCTAGCTTAAAGTGACCATAAGTCCCGATATTGACGGGACAGTCCCGACATTTGTTAGAATGCCCCCCGTCCCGATTTTTTGGAAAATTCCATCATTTCCTATTTTCAATGTAATAAATAAAAGAAATATAATTAAAAGTGATGACGTTTCAATTTTTTTTATAAATATTTTATAGTTACCAAGATTAAATAATAGTTACACTTTTGTACAAATATATTAATGTATACAATAAAATATATATAGCTTAATTGTAATTCTCATTTCATATCTATTAGTCCCGCTTTGTTTCAATAAAAATGTGGTCAATAAAATCTAGCTATAATTAGCTCGTTAATACACAAATATGTTGATGGATTGTCGTGTAAGATTGATACGAACAAAAAACCGAAGAAAGCGGAAAAGTGGTGAAAATTATGAAATACTGCCCGCCACAACTCTATCTTAAATTTAACCCACTTCAAGGTGTCCGATTGAGCTGAAATTTTAAATACTGGTCAAATCCTGATGACTATGCATGTTTATGATAAGCATTATCTGATGCTGCTACCAAAATTGGCTCCAGATGAGAGAACTCCACAATGGGTAACATATGAAATTTTAATATGTTTAACTTATTAGACAATGAACTTAATGTGTAAACTTATATCATTATAATAAACGTCTATGTTTGTCACATATTTAGTAGTAGTTCTACACGGATTTTTTTTTTAAATATTCTGCAATATACAAACGCAATATAATAACTTATTGCTATCCTGTTGCTATCCCACTACTAAGCACAGGCCTCCTCTCTTTGTTATTTGGAGAGAAAGGTTAGAACTGAGACCCAATGTGGATTGGTAGGTTACACGTAACCCTAGAATTCTCCAGCAATATGCAGATTTCCTAACAATGTTTTCCTGGGTGCTTTAAATTGCGATCTATACTTATTATAAACAAACAAAGTCTCCAAAAGCTGTCTATGTGTAAGTGATCAATTTTCTCAAAATCTACTGAACGGATTTTTGATCGCTTTCTACTAAAAGGTAGTTAAGACATTTTTTTTGAAGACAAGTTTTAACAGAAAAACTCCCTGGTGCCTGCCCGGGTTGTCCGGGTCGAATCGTTCAGCTATCTCAGCCTAATTCTAATATATATAGGAAAATATTAATAATGAGAAAATCGAAGCCAGAGTTCCACGACTCCGTAAAGTTCACAATGTCGTTGACACGACGCCGAAATGTAAACAATTTCTCGCAAAACTCCATACGAAAGCCCCTGCGGTCATTGACGTACGAAGTAAATGACATTTGACTTGTTTTTTTTAATTTCTCCTGAACTTTGAAGCAATTGACGCAAGGCATTAATCCTAATCAAATTTTTCTTTGTTAATAAAACCGATTAGTTTTTTATTGCTTAATGTATATATTGCAAAGGGAACGCCACATAAAAACTTTATAAATAAGGCCTCATCATCCTCCTGCCCTTATCCCACTCTAAGTGGGGTCAGCACAACATTTTATAAACGTGTTGTCACATGATTTGCCTACGTATTTTACGACCGGCCGCCTGCCTGACGTCAACTTACCTTAGTCGTATTTTACGACACCTCGGTAAGAAATGAGGGTGGTCTATTCTACTAAACCGGATACCACACGGTGGGTCAACTTACTTTAGTCGCCTTTTACGACACCTCGGTAAGAAATGAGGGTGGTACTATTCTATTCAGCCGGATACCACACGGCGTATAAATAAGGCCTCATATGGACTTGAAACTAGTCGGGCTCATCAGAATAAGAAGCAAATAAAGCCGGTTTCCATACATTAACTGATATTCAATATTTGAATTTAAATTACAATTTATCTCCACTTTCATCAAAAGAGATCGTAATCATGCGCAAACTTGTTACATAAAAAAATATAGTCTGACATTGACATTCACAAAGCACGTAACTTTGAAATAATTGTTGGTTACGACTGTATGCGTTTTGATCTTTGGCTATATTTAAAGAAGTACAAAAGTAATGAGAATATTATTTTGCTATAAGCCGCGATAAAAGAAAATATATGTAATGCTAAATGTAGAGTGTACTATTCGTTCTCATACCTGATACATGCAGAATTTGTAAGATCATGCACTACATGTTATAAACATGCTATCACATGATTAGGCTACGTATTTTACGACAGGCCGCCTGCTTGCCCTCAACTTAACTTCGTCATATTTTACGACACCTCGGTAAGAAATAGTCTATTATACTTAACCGGATACTACACGGTGGGTCAACTTACCTTAGTCGCCTTTTACGACACTTCGGTAAGAAATAGTCTATTCTACTTAGCCGGATACCACACGGCGGGTCGACTTACCTTAGTCGCCTTTTACGACACTTCGGTAAGAAATGAGAGTGGTACTATTCTATTCAGCCGGATACCACACGGCGGAGCTTGCCAATAACATATGGATTTAAAGTATGGTCGCGGAAATTCAGCATAATAATATAGGTCTATTTGCGATGGAAAATTACTTTTGGCTAATGTAAACTCTCTCAAAACAAATGACACATATATCCCATTATATATAATTCACTTATTAGGCACAACAAGAGTATGAATTTATTTTTTTTTTTAAGTTTTTAAAGATTATCAGATAAGACTGTATGGTTTTTGATCTTTATCCTTGAAAAATGTTATCGCGACACTGGCGCCAATAAAGAACGTAACTTTTTAATTTATTTGCCCTGGATACCTGTCGGCAATTCACGGTCGACATAAGCGCCGTAACAAAACCATCTGGGTCACACAATCGGTGAAAGTCAGGAGAAAGGTGGCCAAAATGAGGCCAGTTACCGGCGTTACGTGGTGTGACACTTTCTTTGATTGAGATGTTTGCGTGACTCGGCTCATTTGGATAATTTGATAATTATTTTATTTAATTCCAGTAATATGACCGATTCATATTATATTCGGGTTATGTTAAGAAACTAAAATTTATTGTTGCAAAATCCATGTGGTATCCGGCTGAATAGAATTGTACCAACCTCATTTGTTACCGAGGTGTCGTAAAAGGCGACTAAAGTAAGTCGACCCGCCATGTGGTATCCGGCTGAGTAGAAAAGTACCACCCTCATTTCTTACCGAGATGTCGTAAAAGGCGACTAAGGTAAGTCGACCCGCTGTGTGGTATCGGTCGAGTAGAATATAACACCCTCATTTCTTACTGAGGTGTCGTTAAAGGCGACTAAGGTAAGTTGACGTCAAGCCGTAAAATAAGAAGCCAAATCATGTGACATGTTTTATAACATGTTGTGCCGACCCCACTGAGAGCGGGGTTAGGGGATGAAATGAATACTATCATAACTTCTGTGATATACAGGTTGTTTGTTATATTGAAATATATGTTATATTGATAACAAATTACACAAAAGACCATAACGCTATGTTATTCTACAGTTCATAATACAATTCCCGGTTGTTCCAGATTTACATCCCGTTAGCCGGTGAAAGTGTCTATGTAAATTATGCAAGCATAACACGTGGTGATTCAATTTGAATATGCTAGTAACGTGTCAGGGATAAAGGGGATAGAAAAAAGAATAGAAACAGAATCGAACAAAAGATGGAGAAACACAATGCTCAGACAAGCAAAGTTGTTTCTCAAATCGTTTGATACAAGGAAGTCTAAACAGTTAATGTCTCAGAGCAGGGAAAATGTAGCAATTGTAACAGACATTACAACTGGGCACTGCCTGTTAAACAGACACCTGTCAATAATGAGAATAACAGAAGATGCTGCGTGCCCAGAGTGTGGAGAGGAAGAAACGAGTCTTCACCTTATGGCTGAGTGCCCTATGTACTCGCTGGTAAGATGGGAGATACTAGGTAAGGATGAAATTAAAGTTGAGGATCTGACAAATATCTCCTTCAGGGATATTATCAGGTTCTGAATGAATATCAAGTTGTGGGAGCCCAGCGGTATCACCGTGCGCCTCTTTCGAGGAGGTCTAGGGTTCAAACCCCGGGCAGGCACCAATGAGTTTTCTAGTAAAACTTATGTGTCTAATTGATAATTGCAATTTATCACACGTTTTTCGGTGAAGGAAAACATCGTGAGGAAACCTGCATATCTCTAGAGAATTCTGGGGATATGTGTAACCTACCAATCCGCATTGGAGCAGCGTGGTAGGTCTTAGCTCCAATCCTTCTCTCCAAAAAAAAAACGGAGAGAAGAGGCCTGGCGGTGGGATAGTAACAGGACGTTACTTACTTACTTTATATATATATATATATATATATATATATATATATATATATATATATATATATATATATATATATATATATATATATTCAAAATCGGAAACGGCTCCAACAATTTCTTGAAATTCAGCATGTAGGGAGTTTTGGGGTAGAAAAATGGATCTGGCTAGGTTTTATTTAAAAAAAAAACGTTTTATCCCTGTTTTTGCATTAAAAAACTTTTAAGTTATTGAATATATACAACACATTTATTGCCGTGAAATGTCAAGTCAGCGTAGCTTATTCAGGGAATGGGTGGTCGCGAGAAATGAAAATATCTAGGATCGAGACCCATCTAGTCTATTATTTTTTTATTTATTTTTTGAAGTACCTATTTTTATTTTGAAAAAAATTACCGAACAAGGCTCTGTCAACCTGGTATTATATTGTTATGTTGCTAAATATGTCGTGAATATTAATTGTAAGTTATGGCAAGTAAATCCAGTGATCGTGTAAGTAACGACCTGTTACTATCCCACTGCTGGGCATAGGCCTCCTCTCCCCATTTTTAGAGAGAAGGATTGGAGCTAAGACCTACCACGCTGCTCCAATGCGGATTGGTAGGTTACACATATCCCTAGAATTCTCTAGAGATATGCAGGTTTCCTCACGATGTTTTCCTTCACCGATCGTGTAATCCTGGATTAAATATACCCGTCTATCCGCCTTAAATCGTGTCTTTCAGCCCATAATCCTTCTCTCGCAAGAGAAAGCAGGTCTATACCCAATAGTAGGACACTACAGGCTATAGCTAGACTTTCTTAAACTAAGATACACGGTTGAAAGACTAGATTTTTTGTGAAAGGCATGCTCTTTTACAAATTTTTTAATGGCTACTTTATTTACTAACACACTTTTATTTATCTGACGCCGTGTGGTATCCGGCTGAATAGAATAGTTAGTTAGTAAGTTCAAATTCAAATTCAAAATATTCTTTATTCAAATAAACTTGTAAACAAGCGATTTTGAATCGTCAACTCTACTGCTGGTTCGGAAAGCTGTTCCTACCGAGAAGAGCCAGCAAGAAACTCGGCGGTTGCTCTTTTAAAAATGTAATTCTTAATACTATTTACATGTCGTTGCTGTCTTGTACAGGTTCAAAGAAAGCTATATCCACACATTCTTATCTTCTAAATAATCTTCAAGAGTATAGTAGGCTTTCTTAAGTTAAGTTCTTAAGATTAAGTTTTGTATTGACGTTAGGAGTTGTTGGGGTTGCGACTTCAAACCCCTGATTAATAAAAAATGGCGATGTATATCTTTAATACGCCGTGTGGTATCCGGCTGCATAGAATAGTACGACCCTAATTTCTTAGTGAGGTGTCGTAAAAGGCGACTAAGGTAAGTTGACCTACCGTGTGGTATCCGGTTAAGTAGAATAGACCACACTCATTCTTACCGAGGTGTCGTAAAAGGCGACTAAGGTAAGTCGACCCGCCGTGTGGTATCCGGCTGAGTAGAATAAACCACCCTCATTTACCGAGGTGTCGTAAAAGGCGACTAAAGTAAGTTGACCCTCCGTGAGCTTTCCGAACCAGTAGTAGAGTTGACGATTCAAAAGCACTTGTTTACAAGTTTATCTGAATATTTTAAATTTGAATTTGAATTTGAAACAGGATTTCCACCAAACGTTCATATATATATTATATAGAAATACTGTCAGTTTATTCAGGTCTCACATCGTACTAGATTCACATCCCGTTAGCTGGTGAAAGTGTCGGTGCACCGTCTATGCAAATTATGCAATTATCGTTGGAGAACTTGCAGAACTGTTGAAAGTCAAGTTTACGGACGTATATTGGCGCGAATGATAAAAAAAACGCGCAAGGTCAAGGTGATAATTGAGATACTTTATTTAATGCTCAATTATTAAAGTTTGCCTTTGTTTGGTATTTTGGTAGTGTAATAAACGCAATAGCAGTAGAGTGGACGATTCAAAAGCAATTGTTTACAAGTTTATTTGAATAAAGAATATTTGGAATGATACATTTTTGTGTGTCATTTCATTGAAATATATATTTCTTGCTTAAACTGCAATGTAATTTTTTGATGTATATGGAGTTTTTGTACTCCTTTTACTGAGCTATTTTAATACGTAGGTTAGCTGGCAGAGATCTCTGTCATAGGGATAAGTTAACCTTTGTACACTTTTTTTACCAATTATGTTTTTTTCCAACATTTTTTATGGTACATAAATAAATAAATAAAATAAATATTTCATGTCAGTACGGGTTACTAAAATTATCGAAATATGCTCTTGATAAAACGATAAAAACCTTGAGTCTTCCCAGATCTATCTGATTTTTGTGATGGAGATATTTGAAGGGTTGGAGAGTGACGGAAGCTAATGTTAATTCCAAGACTACAGTCCACGCGAACGAAGTTGCGGGTACAAGCTAGTTAATATTATAAATGCGAAAGTTTGTGAGTATGGATTTATGTTTGTTACTCTTTAACGACGAATCCGCTCAACCAATATCGGTGAAATTTGGCACAATTATTCCTTATACACCGGCGTAACAAATAGGCTATAGTTAGTTAATTCTATTCTATCATCATTTGCCTGCCCTTATCCCACTCTAAGTGGGGTCGGCACAACATGTTATAAACATGCTGTCACATGATTTGGCTGCGTTTTTACGACCGGCCGCCTGCCTGACGTCAACTTACCTCTGTCGTATTTTGCGACACCTCGGTAAGAAAGAGGGTGGTCGATTCTACTAAACCGGATACCACACGGTGGGTCAACTTACCTTAGTCGCCTTTTACGACACCTCGGTAAGAAATGAGGGTGGTACTACTCTATTCAGCCGGATGCCACACGGCGTAGTTAATTCTATTCTATATTATATTTATTATATATTTATAAGATAGTTAATTCTACAGACATTGAAAAGCGCCATCTATTATCAAGCACGCGACTACAGTTAACGCAAGCGAAGTTGGGAGTAAAAGCTAATATGACATATTTCATCTACATCTGTTAAATAGTTCGTCCATTGAGTACCGGCCTTTTAATAATGGCGCTAACAAAAGGCCTGCTGTCTTAAATCAACTTGATTGGTTTCGTTCTTTTAATTTTCTAAATAAAAATTATCTTATAGCAATCCAGATTTGTATGATAGATTTCATACAAATCTATGAATGATTTCATACAACTCTGGAAAATAGTTTGTACTTTTAGCAACAGACTTTCTTATTGAGACCCCTCCATGCAGGTCTCAATAAGAAAGTCTGTCTTAAAACAATTTTTGAAACGGTTTCGTTTATTTATATTCCTTATTTATATTTATATTTTTTAAATATTGGAATAAAAAATCTATTAATCCAGATTTTGGTCGAAATTCATTAAATAGCTTCTTAGTTAGACATTTTATGGGTTTTATCAAAATTTCCTTCTCATCATAAAGTACATAACGATTTGTAAATTAGTTAATTACACCCGAGGAACTAGCTAAGATTTTCTGATTAGTGATGCTATTAATTGTACAACAGCATTATTAATTATAAAAAAAATTGTCTCTGGTTTTTCCTACATATATTTAATTTATAGCAAAGTTTTACGATTGTTCGTACATAATATTTTAGAAAAACCTTTAGGAAACAATACAGCTCAAATTTTAACCTTTAGTCATTTAAATTAGTATCGTGTTAATAAAAATCCTAATAACTTTAAAGAAAATGAAGCAAATCCACCCACTGTTACAATTACATCACATCTCTACGCCCGCGACAGTTATGCGACTTAGATTCTCAAGCATAGCGCAGCTTTCCAACAGCTAACAAGAATGATCTAACGTGACAAAGCGAAAAAATGATGCCACCAGTCCGCCATATTGGTATGATGGCGGCCGCGAAAAAAAACTAACGGAATAAAATACCTAACCGCCGAACGGAGAAAGGCTTTCGATTGTCCCACATTTCACCGCACGCGAATCGACACCGAGACACTAAAGAGGTACAACACTAGCGTTCCAAATTCAAATCAATAAACCGTCTTAATAATCTGTGGAATACAAAGCAATGTTCCATTACCACAATGTTTGATATACGCCGTTCCTAATTTGAAATAAACGGATGTGCCAACACACGCAATAACATAATATAGATCTGTCCTTTTCTAACGCACGTAAATTGTATTGTCATCTCGCTCTGTAGCCGACATTGAAAAAGAAAGCACTAGTTTTTGCCGCCACCATTTTACTGGAGAGTATGTCGAAGAAAGCTACGCGAGTATGTAATATTAGAAACGTCGATTTTATACATCAGTTGCATTAGTGTTCGTTGCATAAGAAAATTGCATTTCCCCTACATTCACTCGATACGACAATTTAATTTTTTCGCCATTCAACTTAGTATTGAATGCGATCATAATAAAATTGACTGGCGTTATAAGGCAATGGCGATGTTGCCAATAAAAATATTTATTTTTCGATACACTATAGATTAAATAATATGTACAATTATAGATTTGTATCTATATAGTTATATTATTGCGAAAGTGTGTTTGTTTGTTTTAACCTTCTTTTAAACAAAAACGAAGTAACGGATACAACGGTTCCTCTCTCTTATTTCAGTGCGGGTTGGCAGGTCAAGTACATTATGCTTACTTAATTATCCAACCATCCTCTTGCCCTTACCCCACTCTAAGTAGGATCGGCACAACATGTTATTAACATGTTATCTCATGATTTCACTACGTTTTAAGACCGGCCGCCTGCCTGATGTCAACTTTCCTTAGTCATATTTTACGACACCTCGGTAAGAAAGATGGTGATCTATTCTACTAAACCGGATACCATACGGTGGGTGAACTTACCTTAGTTGGCTTTTGCGATACCGCGGTAAGACATGAGGGTACCCGTATGTTATTATTCTAGTTTTTTATTAGTTTGTTATTAGTCTAGCTATTATTATTATTCTAATTTTAAATTAATTCTAAAATTAATTATTATTCTAATCAGTCGGATACATGGCATGACTTAATTATCCAATAAAACCCTGAAATAAGTGCCTCATTACACTTTGTTTGTTGGTTTGTTCCTTTGTTTGTAATCTCTTAATTGCATTAATAAAATCAAAATAAAAAACAACATAATTTGCAATGGCGGGCTTATTCCGCAATCGGAATCTCTTCCAGTCAGCCATTCTAAAATTAAAAATGAGGTAAATATGAGTACAGTGAATTAAATTTAAAATTAACTTTAAATTTAACCAATAATAACAAACAAAAAATGGACCTTTTAATAATATCAAATAATAAACGCCGTGTGGTATCCGGCTGAATAAGGTACTATCCGGCGACTAAGGTAAGTTGATTCACCGTGTGGTATCCGGTTAAGTAGAATAGACTAAGGTAAGTTGATGTCAGGCAGGCGGCCAGTCATAAAAACGCAGCCAAATCATGTAACAGCATGTTTATAACATGTTGTGCCGACCCCACTTAGAGTGGGATAAGGGCAGGAGGATGATGAAAATAATAATATATACACTTTTTATGTTTCTATAGTAAGGCTTTGTACGTATAAGTGATTCATATAAATTGACAGTTATGTATGAGACACGTCAAAGATCAATCTGAAGGAGTGTAGCTGGTACTTTGCAGTTATGTTTGTTTGTGTGTTGAATCATAGTGTTATGTGTAACGGCTAACTGTTTATGTTAAGGTACAGTGCCCAATACAGAAATATCGAGATAATAGACTGATTCCAGTATTTTTGAATCGTCAAACTTTTTACACAAGCCATCAATGATACGAAAGCCTCTTCCTACCAAGAACTAGAAAGAAAATCAGCATATACTAGGGGCAAAACGACGGTTGAGATTGTCGCAGTGAATGTATGCAGTGCAAGTGTAGTGTGGTGGTGGTAGTCTATAGGGCATACATAACATAGTTTTTTTATAAATCGACGATTATAGGAAAATAATATCATAGTTAATTTTGTAAAATAATCATATCCCATAATGTACATAAATATTATAAATGTGTATATATATACCAAAAATATTTCTTGAATACAAAACGCAATCCGTTTTATATTAAAAAAATATTTGTGGTGTAATATAAAAACATAACCACAAGTTTTTCTACTTGCAACTGAAACAGTATAATTTAAGTGGCGGTCATACATCAAAATTGCGTCCCTTAAATAATATCAATGTAATACCAATAATAAAACTACATAATAAATAATTGTTACATCCGACGTAACACTCCATTAAGTTGGTACGTGCCTTCGAAACCGCACTGTAATTTCTCGTCTCAAAATCAGAAAGCGCGGCAAACTTACACCGGCCGGCCGCCATTATTATTTAAACGTCATTAACGTTACTTCTATAATGCTAATATTAAATGTTTACTATTCATTGCTCTGTAAACAAAAAATTAAAAATTTACTTATGTTATACTAAATTCATATTAAATACAGGCTACTAGCGTGTTAAAACAATTCAATCTTAAAGATAAAAACATTCGCAACAATTGCAATGTATTAAACGAGCGAGTAAATTCGGAAATTTTTATGCGACTATAAGATAACAGATAAAAAATATAATAAACTATAAATATAATAAGCTGTACGGCGTTTTTAAAGATTACATAAAATTTAGATTCAATGTTTGTATTTACGTATCGTTTTTTATTTGTCTATGTTTTATGCAGAGTTTAAATAAATATTTTCTTTCTTTCTTTTTAATAATGTAGAATATAATAATAAATGATTTTGGTATTAATAAATATACATAAGAGTCTAATATGTAATTAATAAAAATACGGGACTTAAAATGCTCCATGAAATAATGTTTTAGCTTGGTTTAGAATGGGAAAACGATTATACCATACGAGATAAGCAGTGTACATCGAACTAAGTGAAAGTTCCAATAAGGTTAGTAACAAAACGAGTGCGGAATCTCAGCGAAATGCTGAGTAAATGTGGGTCAGTGCCTCGTATAACGGCTTGCACTGGATGTCCTCCCGCGTAACGTTACGTGTGGGAAATTATTTGAATTTGGAACGCTAACTTTTTTTCACCGCTTTTATCGGTTGCCATTGTTCTTTTTCATTATTGTTGCACCAGTTTTAGTATCGATGTCAACCTTCACCGTTACATAGACAACTTTCCGTTCTATTTTTAAATCATTATATTGCATTTATATAAAAAAAATTGTAGAATTAAAGTTTAAACGACTTTCTTCCTTTTAATGATATTAAACTTGATTTACCAACATTATATACTTACGTGAAAGTTTATTTATTTTGTATGTGGAACAATTAGAAAGTTCTCTTTTTTTGCGACGACAGATTCTCTCTTATATTAATAAGCTAACTAAATTAGATTAATTATGGCATCTAATTTGATATGTGATGATGTTAAACTATAACCATTGCCTTTAGCAACACTGCCTATGTGTAAATAAGATGACGTACACGATATACAAAAAAAAACATAGTAAATGAGTCTATGTACAACAGGCGGCTTTATCGCTAAATCAGCGATCTCTTCCAGGCAATATGCTTATTATCAAATCAAATATTCTTTATTGTACAACAACAAAAAAAAAAATAATACATTATGTACTAAAGAGACACAATTTTTAAAAAAACCTATATATTGTCAGTTGCACAACTATTATAATTTATAAATATTATAATTTTACTAAATATTATAATTTTTTTAAGCCGGATTTCGAGATAGTATCCATGATAATTAGTATTTAATAATTTAATCTACTATAGATAACTAATATCCTATCAATAGACGATGACCAAGCGGTTACTTTCCCCAGTTTTAGTTCTATAGTGGTAATATTAGTAGTCAATATTATTATACTGCGAGATAATAATCTTGATAAGTTTACCCGTTACAAAACTTTTTTTTTGATTTTATTAATAATTGTATTCGAGATTAAAAAGATTACATGACCGTTATATTTAAATTCAAATTATTCTTTATTCAAGTGGACTGTTTTGCAGTGCTTTTGAATCGTAACATCGATATAAGTCGATCATATAATCGTCAACATTTAGTATTATATTTCATTTCTTACCGAGGTGTCGTAAAAGGCGACTAAATTAAGTCGACGCGGCGTGTACTTTCCGGCTCTGTAGAATAAACCACCCTCTTTCTTACCGAGGTGTCGTAATACGTAGCCAAATCATGTGATAACATATTGTCCCACTTATAGTGGGATAAAGGCAGGGGGATGATGATTTAGTATTGTACATTTTTTGTTCCATACCGAATTATTGTAAAATATTGAGTTCATTTCTTTTATACTATTGATTTCTGCTAAGTAACATCTTATCTAATTTTTTATAAATGTCTTAAAGAAGCTACCATTCGGAAGTTTGCTCCTACCGAGAAGAACCAGAAACTGGGCGGATAATCTTTTAAAATAAAAAAAAATAGATATGGTCGATGGTTACAAGTACATGACTATTAGTTGTACCTTAATGTGTACCTTGTGGTACCACCATGTGGTATCCGACTAAGTTGAATAGACCACCCTCATTTTTCATTGAGTAAAAGGCGAGTAAAGTAACTTGACCCGCCCTGTGGTATCCGGCTGAATAGAATAGACCACCCTCTATCGTATACTATGTACACCACCCATAGCTTCAGCTTCGTATCATTAAATAATTAATGTATGTAAACTTTTACAAGCATTTGACCGTCTTAACGCGAAGTAAAACGCTTTCTTTCAGTGTTTATTGTTTCCCACAAAATTTGTGTTAAGTAGAGGTTAATTGGCTTTTATTATAGTAATTGCTATAATGATTTTTATACTTAAATTTCACCCGGTATCACTACATTATAAAATAGCCGTTTAGTATCCAGCAGAATGGAATATACCACCCTCTTTCTCACCGATGTGTCGTAAAAGGAGGCTAAGATAAGTTGACTCGACGTATGCCATCCGGCTGAGTAGAATAGAACACCCTCTTTCATACTGAGGTGTCTTAAAAGGCGACTATGGTAAGTCGACCCGCCGTCTGGTATCCGGATAAGTAGAATAGACCACCCTCATTCTTACCTAACTGCCGTAAAAGGTGACTAAGGTAAGTTAACCCTCCGTGTGGTATCCGACTGAGTAGAATAGACCACCCTTTCTTACTGAGGTGTCATAAAAGGCGATAGAAGGAAATTGACGTCAGGCAGGCGGCCGGTCGTAAAATACCTAACCAACATATGTTAATAACATGTTGTGCCGACCCCACTTAGAGAGGGATAAGGTCAGAAGGATGATGACCACTACATTATAAAACAAAGTCCTCTGCCACGTGTATCAGTCTGTCTGTTTACGTTAAACTTAAAATTATTGATCAAAAAATGAAACAAATTATTTGGCATTTATTTCTATTTTAGCTTTGCTAATACAGCAGTTTAAAAACACTGTTCAAAGGAGGCTGATACAAAAAGCCTACTATACTGTTGAGGATTACTTAGATGATAAGAATGAGTGGAAATAGTTACTTTTTAACTCTGTACAAATTAGTAATAACTAAATGTAACTAGTAATAATAATTGTATTTTTAAAAGAGCAACCGCCGAGTTTCTTGCTGGCTCTTCTCGGTAGGAACAGCTTTCCGAACCAGCAGTAGAGTTGACGATTCAAAAGCACTTGTTTACAAGTTTACTTGAATAAAGATTATTTTGGATTTAAATGTTTAAAGTATCAAAATTGTAGAGTCTTACTATATATCACAGCTTTCACTGTATTTGCACACTAAACTATGTCTAGACCATTAACTATGATTATTAATTATTTGCGATAATTACTTTCAAAATTACGCAATTAATACCTTTAAGGTAAACGGATAAACAAAGAAAAATAACAAAGAAGTTGAGCTTGATTTGATTAAACGAAAATCAACAATATCCTCCTGCCCTTATCCCACTCTAAGTGGGGTCGGCACAACATGTTTAAACATGTTGTCACATGATTTGGCTACGTTTTTACGGCCAGCCGCCTGCCTGTTAACTTACCTAAGTCGTATTTTACGACACCTCAATAAGAAAGAGGGTGGTCTATTATATTTAACCTGATACCACACGGTGGGTCCACTTACCTTAGTCGCCTTTTACGACATCTCGGTAAGAAAGAAAGTGGTCTATTCTACTCAGCCAGATACCGCACGGCGGGTCGACTTACCTTAGTCGCCATTTACGACACCTCGGTAAGAGATGAGGGTGGTCTATTTTACTCAGCCGGATACCACAGGGCGGGTCAACTTACCTGATTCGCCTTTTACGACACCTCGGTAAGAGATGAGGGTGGTCTATTCCACTCAGCCGGATTCACATCATATGTGTATAAAAAGATTTGATAGCAATATTATTACCTACAAAATAAATCAAGTTAAATAGGCTTAAAGTTCAAGTTCAAAAGCTTTTAACAAAACTACATGTCCCTGTTAACCTTGGAGCAGTTCCCTCGTCTGGAGCCAACCCTGGCATCATCAGGTCATGCTTATCATAAACATGCATTGTCATCGGGACTGGAGCAGTATGTAAAATTTCATCTCAATCGGACTCCGGGAAGTGAGTCAAATTTAACTTGCAAGATTCCACCTTCACATACATACATCAAAAGTTGAATAAAAGCTTTTAATAAATAAAATATGTGTGAATGATTTTTGTGTTGTGGGAGTTTATTTATTTATTTCTTATTATACATATTTTTTGAAAAGGGAAAGAAAAGGTAAAAAACCACATGTATAAAGGCGGACTTATTCCTAAAAGAGATCTCTTTAGCAGCAGGATCGTCTCGCTTACTCTCCGGTTGGGAGGTAAGCGGGGTACGGGCCTCGAGGCATACCTCTTTGCCCGGGCATTTCCTCGCAGGCATTCTGCCTGGTCCATGTTCCGGCCGTAGGCCGAGGTCATCTAGGTGACCTAAGGGTTAACGGTGTTCGGGCCGTAAACCCAGGTCACCTAGGTGACCTCGAGGATGTCTTGTCCGGTGGTGTCGCTCTTTCGCCCGTCGCGTCGTCCTCGTCGTCGCCGTCGTCGTCCGTGTCGGGCCGCGGAGACGGTGATCGCAGGAGCTCGCAAGGCAGGGAACGTCCCTCGGGTGGTCGCGTATGGAGTGGCGCGATGCCGTGGAGGTATACGTGCGCGCTATTGTCCGCACGCGCGAACAGTCGGCGCGCAAGGCGACGAACGAACTCCTCCACGGTCGGCGTTCTGGTATCCCGATGCACGACGTCGTTCCGCACATACCTCGGGGCTCCTACGATCAGTCGCAGGCAGCGGTTCTGCTGGACTTGAAGCCTTCGTCTCTGGTACGCCGAACATAGCGCGTACCAGGCGGGTGCCGCATACGTCAAGCGCGAGCGGACGAAGGCACCGTAGACCCGCAGTTTGGTGTTGACAGGTAAATGGGATGTGACTGCACAGTTTCCAAAATATTCCCTTAATGTGCTGCCAGCAAAAACAATACTATTGCCTACTAAAAAAGTTAATGAAAACTGAATTACGTAACCCCCAAAATGTCAAGTGCATTCGGCTATTCACCCAGACTTAATTTTATGTATATTACTTTATTACTCGGTTATTTAATCGTATGTAATAAAAATATGAACAACGCGACCTTATTCAAGGCTTAGACTTTTAATAACAAAAAGTTATTATTTTACTATAATCCGCGTTTGTTAAAAATTTGTTGAAAGTTTATGTAACGTTAAGTGTAGGAAGCATATTATCATCATCCTGCCCTTATCCCACCATATGTGGGGTCGGCACAAGTTATAAACATGTTGTCACATTATTCGGCTAAGTATTTAACAACCGGCCGCCTGCCTCACGTCAACTTAACTGAGTCTCCTTTTACGGCACCACGGTAAGAAAGAGAGTGGTCTATTGTATTCAGCCGGATAACACACGGCGGAGGTGTAGGAAGCACATTTTACAAAATATCACAAAACACCGCTTCCAATAACACCCTGCACAAGCACTACACACATTCACTACGACAATCTCAACGATCGTTTCGCTCTGTTACGGAACATATAAGGATGCTGCTGGGGCTGCCACGTTTCTGCAGTGCTTCAGGGATGTTTGCGGAAGCACGTGTAGATTGTTTCTATACTACAATACGTAAACGATGCACGTCCCTGATACGCAGACTGAGGGCGAGCAGCAACAGCATCCTGAATATGATATCGGAGAGGCTAGACTGCCCGTATGTGAACCGCTGCTGTAGGATTCACATCGAGTATAGTTCATAACGGAATAAGTTACTAACACTAGTTTTAAGTATTTTGTTTATTACTAACCTTAAAATTACATATATTTTACCTCCTTGTTATATATATATATATATATATATTATACATTTATTGTTTGTATGTGCTGAGTCTTTGTTACTTGAATTAAATTAAATAAATAAAAAAATATACAATGAAAAAAATCCCCTTTTTTTTCGGTAGCAGAATAACTACATATTGTATTATTGAGGCTATTTTAATAATTAAGTCAAAGTAAACAAAGTCGGGTACACAACTATTATTGGTTGTTAGTATTAATACGATGCAACGAATCAAAGTAAAAACTATGTTTATTTATTTATTCTACAGGGCCGCCAACAGAGTATATATTAATTATCAACTTAATTATTAATACACATTCTAAAAGTCTAATCCTACCCTATTTATAAAACGTTTTAAAAATACAGTACATTTGGATTCTTAATACATTGTCAACAAATTAAAACGTCAAATGTAAAAAAACATTATACTAATTTGTATACTAATTTTAACTACTTATATACTAATTTGTCATTACAATAAAACAGAAATAAACGTCAATGTTACATAATAAGTTTTCCTACTGTCGCTTAACCGGACGAGGCGTTGAAAAAAAATGTATCATCACTTCCTGCCGCCAATTTCCCGATCATGTAATATTAACGTAAAAGTTTACAATCAACTTTCCGCACTCGTAACCTGGCATTGGCATTGCGTGCGTATACGCAACACGCACACAACAACTATGTAAAAGTGTGACGTATCCCCACTTTACACACACAAACATTAGTAAATCTGTACAAATAAAACGCTATTATCTGTGCAAATACACACAAACGCAATAATGCCATAGAGTTGTTATACTAAGAATAGAGGAGCCATAGACAGATTTGAAAATTTAAAAAAGGAATCACTGGTTTTCCGAAGAAGATTATACTAGACGTGAAATTTCTCCATAATTTTTTTAATGGAAAAATAGATAACCAACTGTTAAATAGATTTAATACTAATGTACCTCGTAAACCTCCGCCGTGTGGTATCCGGCTGAATAGTATCACCCTCATTTCTTACCGAGGTGTCGTAAAAGGCGACTAAGGTAAGTCGACCCGCCGTGTGGTATCCGGCTGAATAGAATAGCACCACCCTCATTTCTTACCGAGTTGTCGTAAAAGGCGACTAAGGTAAGTTGACCAACCGTGTGGTAACGGGTTGAGTAAAATAGACAACCCTCTTTCTTACCGAGGAGTCGTATAATACGACTAAGGTAAGTTGACGTCAGGCAGGCGGCCGGTCGTAAAATACATAGCCAAATCATATGACAAAATGTTTGTAACATGTTGTGCCGACCCCACTTAGAGTGGGATAAGGGCAGGAGGATGAGTTGTTATACTAAGAATAGAGGAGCCATAGACAGACTTGAAAATTTAAAAAAGGAATCACTAGTTTTCCGAAGAAGATTATACTAGACGTGAAATTTCTCCATAAAATTTTTCAATGGAAAATTAGATAACCGACTATTAAGTAGATTTAATATCAATATACCTCGCAATTCCATAACCTTTCTGTTGTTTTTAAAAATAATCCTTATTCTAGTGTGTTTCTGTTTATTTTTTAGGTTTTTAATTGTTAAATTGTAACTAAGAATAATGTGATTTCTTGTAATTGGTACTACATAATGAATTTGAAACTATATAGGATTTTTTGTGGATTATATAATATGCTAAAAATATGATTATATATAATCCTATTGAAGATCCATATAAATAATTAAATAGATAAATAAGCATAGACAATTTCACAATACTCGTATGTAATCAGAAGATAGATGTATACTTCATCTTGGTCTAATCACAAATAAAAAAGAAAAATCCATACTAATATTATAAAGAGGTAAAATTTGTATGTAAGTTTGTAATGTTGTAAAAACTAGGCTACATAGGCCATGTTACATTTTCAAAATAATAGGTATCCGTTATAAAAATGTAATAAGGTGTAAAAAAAAAGATTACGCGGGTGAAACCGTGGGATTAATACTAGTAACGAATAAAAATAAATAACAAAGATTTATTTTCTTTTTCTTTATAGCAATATGTCAAATTTTAGTCTGACTTCCTTATTACTTATAACTCTATGGTTAATGCAGATTGTGTTTTGCATTAGTGTGAGTAAAGAAAGGTGTTTAGCTAGGTGAAATGGGCACAAATATAATGTGATGGCTCAGTTAAACGGAACGAATAAATGTAAGTGATTGATCAAATACAAGTTTTGACGGTTTCCAACCATGCATGTATTTGAATATTTGATAATAATTAAATACACCAATTGCCTTATTCCAATTAAGAACTTAAGAATGAAGTATACAAACTTGATATTTTGATTCAAAGTAATTTTTAATTACAGAGACAACATCGTCTAGTATTTCGACTAAGGTAAGTTGACCCACCGTGAGATATCCTGTTGAGTAAAATAGACCACCCTCTTTCTTACCGAGGAGTCGTTAAATACGACTAAGGTAAGTAGACGTCAGGCAGGCCATAAAATACGTATCCAAATTATGTATAACATGTTTGTAACATGTTCTGCCGACCCCACTTAGAGTGGGATAAGGGCAGGAGGACGACGATAATAAATAAATATCCTAATACTTTTGTCTGATTGCAATAAAAAACTTAAGAACAAAGCATGCAAACTTGATATTTAGACAAAAAAATAATTACAGACGCAATGTACCTAGTACAAACACCTAGTAGTTTTATATGGGATTTATTTCGTGTAGTAGAAACAAGTCTTTGACCGTACTCTTTCTTTTAATTTTAGTGAACGGAAAGTAAAGTCTGAATTTTCTTCCATTTGTGATTGATATCTTGTACTCGTATTCCCTACCTAGCGTTTTTCTTTTTTCAGTTCGCACTGCTTAGGAATGGAATCCTGGCTCTTGGTTTCTCTAAAGAGTATAATGTTTCCACATTTGAAATAAATAATAGAGCGAATATTTTATATAAATCACATTTCTAAGATAGTAGTATGTAAGACAGTAGTATATACCTTAAAATATGTATGTAAAGATTGTATGTCAGGCGCGTTTCTATGTTGTCATAATCATTTGATATTTTGTATATGATGATAAACAAATATGATTGATATGATATGATCTATAAACAAAATTCTCTTCGCCAATAATAATATTGGTATAAAAGTTATTATAGGTAACAATTTTTTTGCAATTTTTATTATATTACTATATATATAAATTTAGATCTGCGTGGAATGAACACTCGCTAAATCTTTGCGATAAATCTTTAAAAAGAATTAACCAAGGTGTTACTATATTCAATAATTCATTTTTGAAATTTAACTAGAGATAACACAAATCGAAATAATTCTCATAACTTTGTGCTGTCTTTGCATATAATTCAAAATTGCAGTCGATGTATAATCTACTGCAATTTTAAATTATATGCAAATGATTATCAATTAGTTAATTAGATTAATGAATTCTAGTATTATTTTTATATTTTGCGTCGAATCGTTGCTTATTTAGCGCTAAAATAGTGCAGCCCATGTTACACATAGGAACAATTAATTTAAATTTCGAATTATTCAATTTCAATTCTGAGAAAGCATTCGAAACTAACCATAGACAAGTATGCCTACTTATAGTGGGTGGTTTATAACAATATTAGCTTTATCAATCAATCAAATCAGAGCTTAAGAACTAGAGAATGACATAGTTCGAGCCGCTGCCGACGAATCAGATACAATCATAATTGTTCGACCATAATATTATTAAGAAAGTATTGCGGGGTATGACTTCATTTACCGACCACTTTTCTCGGTTTTCTCTTAGTGAAAGGGCCAAAGACTAGAAGGTTCTGTGTTCACGTTTGAACCGGAATTATGGAAGGTTTTATATGATTTTGTATTAGCTGCCGCGATGGCGGGAAAAGTCTAGACATCGTCAAATTAAGGACGTTGGAGTTTTATATTGTATTATATTTACTTGTAAATTATCTCATATTTATAATATTCTTATATATTACTTACAGTTATTATAAAAATGTACTGATTATTACATTGGTAGAAAACTACGGTGCAAAATTAATTTTCAAAAAGTATGTGAAGTAAATATTTAGTAAAAACAAAAATACTAATTTTTTGAGGATCCTATGATCCTTTTTTTTGAGGATCCTATGATTTTACTTAAATATCAGAAGTGGAATTCAAAATAAGTTATACATGTATAGAACCGCCTAAATGCAAACCTAAGTTTTATATCGTAAGAGCGGTAAAAAAAACAATAACAAACACTCACATATAGTATATTATGTTTATGATATGTATTTCGTACGTATATTTATTAAAATACAAAATTGAAGAGGAGTCCTTTAAAAGTGCGCTTATTTTACTCTTCTTTATTTACAATTTATGACTTACACGATAGTAAACAAAAAAATAATGCGCATTAAATCTTATTGAATGTATCGAATCAACTGCTATAAATATGACTCTTCCAGACATATAAAATAAAATACCCGCGCTTATTTCCTTTTTTTTAAATTTTCTTTTGCTAGGTTAGTTTTATTTTATTTTATTTTATTTTTATTGGTTCGCTAGCGATTACAACATAAAATATAAACACAATTACAATTAAATAATACATACATATATGCACAATCGTTTAAAAGCAAACTCATCATGCGTTAAGATGTCATAACAATCAACAGATTAATAAAATGATGCAGTTAAAAATTTAAAAAAATAAAATTACAATATAGGCCGGTACGTTGTATAATTTGGAAGCCAAAGAAATTAATTTATAAAAAAAAATACAAATAGGCATTAATAATTAATAATTTATGAAATACATTAGTAAAGAACGCTAAAAATACGACCATTATTTTATAATTTTCTTCATTTTGCATGTATTGAAAAACGTTAGAAATACGACCGCCATATTTTATTATTAATTTAATGTTATTTGTTCATGTAACATCCGTTAGTCATTCACGACTGAGATGAGTGCTAGTGCGGATTAGAGTAGGGGGACGCCTAGACCTTTCTCTCAAGTTCTGGGTCACGTTGGTTTATGTAAGATGAGTTTATATTTATGTTTGTGTAAGAATTACTGATTGAATTAATATATTATAATACTTATGTTGCACAGACAAAAAGAGAAAATGTTAAACCATTGACAATCCTTTGTTGTCTATGGAATTATAGTGACAGATATGAGATAATGTTATAAAGAGATGCGCCTTAAAAACGAAGAGCTACAGAACGAATGAATGTTTTCTTATTTTTTTTATTTTTTCGCCCCATCCCAAGAATAAAATGGCGTGTTCTATGTATAACCATTATCCATGTAACTATTCTTCTTTATACTTAATTGTCACTATGTTTGAGGATGTTGCCAATATTCGCAAATCTGCATGTAAATCTGTTAAGCAGCAAAACCCTTAGTTTAAATTTATTTTAACAAAATAACGAGACAAAATGTCCTTTGGGTGACAATAGGTTAAGAAGTACCTATTTTCAAAGGTTGTCTTTAAGACAAAAATTATATGTAGAGTATTGTAGAAAGAACAGTATTTTTATTTTAAGTTTTACAATGACAATCAAAACATACGGCTATATTCAGAAGATATTTCTTTCAAGACATCGAAATGTCTTGAAAGAAATATCTTATTAACAGTTGCGATTATTATAACAAAATCCGTTTAGCCTAGATATATCTATGACCTATCACTAGTCAAGTGAAAGCGAGCCCTACCAGCTTTCCCTTCACGGCCTGTTTGCCTTATTGCTAGGGGTGTCAAATAGGAACTATACGATTACAATAAAATAATTGATCTTTCAAATAATCATCCATTCAAATATTATGAGAGTTTTTATCTAAAAGAAAATAAAGACAAAACTTCTAAATAAATAAAGTTTTTTAGTTATATAAAATCGAAGTTGTTTAGTTATCTCTTTGCGATGTAATAAATGTTAGATATGTAAACATTACTGTCATCATCATCATTGTCCTCGCATTTTCCCGTTATGCGGGGTCTGCTTTCCTAATCATGTGGCGCCATTTTTCCCTACAATAGGCATCTTCTTCGCGGAGTCCTAAATTTCTCATGTCCTTTTGGACAATGGACAGTCGTCAACCACGTGGCGAAGGGCCTTCCTCTTCCTCTCTTTTCAATGGGCATCGCAAGACATTTTTTAACTATGTAATCATCAGGTCTTCTTTTGATGTGACCGTACCATCTCAACCTTGATTCCCTTAATTTTTCTATATAATTTTTGTGTTAATAACTAAAAATATGCATTACTCAACGCTTTTAAATGTATTTACCTATTTCAAATTGGGAATTGCGACCTCATGTTAGATGACATAGTTTATTGTCTTTTTCTTTAATTTCAAACTAGTTCTAGTTGTAATAATATGATAGGTAAAAATATAGTTCATCCAATTAATATTTAATGCAAAAAACATTTGCAAGGAGTAAATCATCTGTTTGTATTTGTTTGTTTTTTCTGAGCTGTCGTGTACTTTGAGTTTATTATACCACCAAAGCGTCATCTGTGCAAATTTATCAAGATTATTTTACAAATACAATTGAGGGCTTAAAAGCGCCATCTAGTCTTGCGTATAAATAAATCATATCAAATGCCACTTTTTACTATACACGATAATAAAGTCATCAAATAAAATAACAGCTTAGTAGATTTTTTCCATTTAAATAAAATATTAGAAAGTATTAAATGTAAATTTTTAATATTTTTCATTTGAAGCTAGCAAGATATAGAAATGCATTTATGATTTTTTGTAATGGTCACCCACATCAGGTCAATCTAGGAAGCAGGGCGGTTTTACTACAGGCGCCAACACATGTTATCTCGCATCCCTCTTGCACATGTACGTATTTATGAATGAATCGTATGAAAATAGTCTCAGCTGCATCTCGCTCCACTCCTACATACATATTTTTACGCATCATTCTCATTTTGACTGTCTATCATATAACAAGACAACAAGTTGATTTTATTAATGAATGGGCGGTGTATTAAATTTTTAAATTTCCCGTTGTAAAGTTCTAGTACTTTAATTTTTACTATTATAATTTTGTTTTAATTTAGTTAGCAAAATTCTTGAAACAAATATCACTAGAAGCAAATTAAATGTATCAAGTCTTATTTCACCAGTAGCTGTTGAGATATTTCTTAAAATGAGAAATATAACAACGAAGAAACGTGCAGTTATAAAACAATAAGAAGAGGATTTACTTAATCATTATATAAATGTAAGTGTTGAGTTTTAATGAATTTTGTGCATCTCAATAATAGTAAGAGCTTTCTTAAAATTTACATTCTCACATCTAAATATAATAACCTAACCTTGCATGGATAGCCTAAAACCTTTAACATGCAGTATAATTTTTATTTCATATTTGACTTAGTTATCGTTATATAAAAATTATGATATGTACATTAATTTCGATTGATGAATTAGCTATATTCATTATTATATTAAGGATATGTCTTGCGATTTTATATAGCTTCTAGTGTCTTGTAGTGCAATAAATGATTAATAATGGAACATTAAAGTGAAAGTTTTTTAGAAGTTGTTCTAATTGATCATAAGTGTGTATCTATCTTAGTTATGAATAATTTGGACATAACTTAAATGGTCTACTTAATATTTTTTTTTAGAAGTATTTTTTAATTGAAGTTGTATACTTCATTGTATTATATTAGAACTTTAAAAATGATTGTCAAGTTTTTTATAATGAGACTCCGATGAAAAGGGAGTAAATAGCAAAAGAGAGCAAGTTTATTCTGTATAAAGCAATATAGGGTATATTGCTTTATATAACACTATTGTTGATTTTTAATTAAAAAGCAAAAGCAAAATTTAAATTTACGATTGACTAAACGATTGATTGATTAATTGCAGATTCAAGAATCCTCAGATCCAAGATTAAGAGTAATTTTTTATTTTAATATGATTGTCACATGATGTTATTTATAGTTATGATTTGAGATATCTTTACATTTACAGTGCTAATAAAAGATATAATAGTATGTGTAATGAATGAAAGAATAACAGCAATATTAAAAGACTGTTCTATAAAACTGAAAGTAAATATTTATGTAATTTATAAATCACTTAAAATGTGCAACTGTTTATATCTAACAGAAATTAAATAACAAACAATATTTCTCCTTCATACTTATGCAATAATAAAAAGCAATTTTTCTAAAAGTGAACCCATTTACTCTTTCTTAACAAATCAATGCATAATGACACAGACAACATTTTTTTTATATTATAGAACAACTATTCATATAGATTCAAATACAACCTTGTTCATAAGAGGTTCTATTTGAATAGTAACAATTTTTAATTTTTTTAATTTTTTAAAATTATTTTTAGAGATGGAATAGCACTAGACTAAGTGCAACTAAAGGAAGGTAACTAATACTCAATTGAAGTCTGAATTTATGAAGCTAAGTTAGATTCCCGTAATTTCAGCCACTGATGTAAGCGTGCACTCAAACATCAGTAGCCAAAAGCGACTGGGAAAAGAATTAAGGTTTTACATGTATTGCAGGTGCCAAATACCGGCTCTTTGCCAACCGCAACACATAACCATTCCAAAAAAAAAAATGTAAAAATTAATGGATTGAATGAAATTAATGGATTAATTTTACAGGAGGGCAGTCCGACAGCTGGCCTCGTGACTCCACGAGCTACGCTGGTCTGGCCTCGCTGCCGCCAATGGAGACGTGCCGCCGCCCCTCACCCCAGGCCGGCCCGTCCGGCTATGCCGCAGCTGCTGTCGCTCCGCCGTCGCCTCGAGCGCTCGAACAGCGCCAGGCCGAACAGTAGCGTCAACCACCAGGACCTCTGTAATTTGAGAAAATGCATTTGAGGTAACTAATACTCAATTGAAGTCTGAATTTATGAAGCTAAGTTAGATTCCCGTAATTTCAGCCACTGATGTAAGCGTGCACTCAAACATCAGTAGCCAAAAGCGACTGGGAAAAGAATTAAGGTTTTACATGTATTGCAGGTGCCAAATACCGGCTCTTTGCCAACCGCAACACATAACCATTTCAAAAAAAAAAATGTAAAAATTAATGGATTGAATGAAATTAATGGATTAATTTTACAGGAGGGCAGTCCGACAGCTGGCCTCGTGACTCCACGAGCTACGCTGGTCTGGCCTCGCTGCCGCCAATGGAGACGTGCCGCCGCCCCTCACCCCAGGCCGGCCCGTCCGGCTATGCCGCAGCTGCTGTCGCTCCGCCGTCGCCTCGAGCGCTCGAACAGCGCCAGGCCGAACAGTAGCGTCAACCACCAGGACCTCTGTAATTTGAGAAAATGCATTTGAGGTAACTAATACTCAAGTGAAGTCTGAATTTATGAAGCTAAGTTAGATTCCCGTAATTTCAGCCACTGATGTAAGCGTGCACTCAAACATCAGTAGCCAAAAGCGACTGGGAAAAGAATTAAGGTTTTACATGTATTGCAGGTGCCAAATACCGGCTCTTTGCCAACCGCAACACATAACCATTACAAAAAAAATGTAAAAATTAATGGATTGAATGAAATTAATGGATTAATTTTACAGGAGGGCAGTCCGACAGCTGGCCTCGTGACTCCACGAGCTACGCTGGTCTGGCCTCGCTGCCGCCAATGGAGACGTGCCGCCGCCCCTCACCCCAGGCCGGCCCGTCCGGCTATGCCGCAGCTGCTGTCGCTCCGCCGTCGCCTCGAGCGCTCGAACAGCGCCAGGCCGAACAGTAGCGTCAACCACCAGGACCTCTGTAATTTGAGAAAATGCATTTGAGGTAACTAATACTCAATTGAAGTCTGAATTTATGAAGCTAAGTTAGATTCCCGTAATTTCAGCCACTGATGTAAGCGTGCACTCAAACATCAGTAGCCAAAAGCGACTGGGAAAAGAATTAAGGTTTTACATGTATTGCAGGTGCCAAATACCGGCTCTTTGCCAACCGCAACACATAACCATTCCAAAAAAAAAAATGTAAAAATTAATGGATTGAATGAAATTAATGGATTAATTTTACAGGAGGGCAGTCCGACAGCTGGCCTCGTGACTCCACGAGCTACGCTGGTCTGGCCTCGCTGCCGCCAATGGAGACGTGCCGCCGCCCCTCACCCCAGGCCGGCCCGTCCGGCTATGCCGCAGCTGCTGTCGCTCCGCCGTCGCCTCGAGCGCTCGAACAGCGCCAGGCCGAACAGTAGCGTCAACCACCAGGACCTCTGTAATTTGAGAAAATTCATTTGAGGTAACTAATACTCAAGTGAAGTCTGAATTTATGAAGCTAAGTTAGATTCCCGTAATTTCAGCCACTGATGTAAGCGTGCACTCAAACATCAGTAGCCAAAAGCGACTGGGAAAAGAATTAAGGTTTTACATGTATTGCAGGTGCCAAATACCGGTTCTTTGCCAACCGCAACACATAACCATTACAAAAAAAATGTAAAAATTAATGACGTACGAATTACCAAAACTGCGCAATTTCAGAAATCAGTACGACACTTTTATAATGGCTAGCCCGTTAATAAAACGTCTTACAAAGTAGTGCGCTTTTGAAGCTAATGTTCGACGATACAGAAAACGAACATTACCAACAAAACGCCTACACAGTATGGGAAGAAACAACACTGCAGTGTCCACCTCAACCATACTGTTAAATGAGAAGAAAAAGCCCTGCAGCTTTTACAGGAGGGCAGTCAGACGCTGCTAGTCATTAAATATTAAAGATTACAATGTCTATATTTACCTAAGCTATGATTAAAACAGAGTAATTATGCAAAAGTAATAATAAAATTATTTTGCTATAATCGGCGATGAAGTAAAATAGAAAATGTATATAATGCTAAATGTAGAGTGGACAATTGGTTATCATACCTGATACATGCAGGATTCGTAAAAAACACATGCACAAACCTCCAACACCGCCACCACCATACACAAGCACTATATACATTCACTATCACAAACTCAACAACTCAAATGTTTGAATTTCAACAAACATTCTCGGATAAAATGTGAGTAGTTATCCAAAACTTAATAACAAATAAACTATACTTTTGCACTATTGAATACGAAGAAAATTGAAACGTACTGACTCACCTGAAACGTTCGTTATACGTAATATATAACTGTAATCACTTTTTACTTACGCAAAAATATATAAACCAACAAATGATTTATAATTAAAATTAGACAATTCCATAAACTTCTTGTTAACGCACACTATATACAATAACACGATATAATAGGAATACCACAATTCCCGTTCCGAGATGCACTTCTCTTGAATGACGAACAAGGACTGAATGTCACTGAAACGTTTTATCAATAGGAAGACTCCACCCCCCACCGGAAACAATAACGGCACAGTGTTGCCCCTATTTAATCGATTAGGGTTGCCACCTTTTTTTTGAAGAAAAATACTATTTTTCTTTTTAAATCAAAAAAATATAGTACTTTTAGGAAATTCAGGAAAAAAAATAGGACACATCTATTTTCAATCATTATTTATTTTTCCATGATTATTTTTTATTACTTTTCGCTGGATAATGACACGGTGTTAGAGCTACTAACTAACTAAGCCCCGTAAATACATGAATGAGTTTCGTTCCTACATTCCCTATGCAGGGCTGCGGGTGCGTTCCATTCACAGTTAATTAAAAAAAGCACGACAATTGCAATTAGCGATAAAAATATAGTATTTTTCGTGCTATATTCTTTTTCTATAATATATAGTACAATTTAAGCTAGTGTTTTTCAATTTATATATACATTTATTAAAGCAGGGACCTCGAAGCATATAGCATTATAGTATATCCTTAGTGTTTTTATTGAACTGTAATAATATTGGGAAGTTTTATTTTTTAATTTTAAAATATAAGTAAAAATAAAACTAAAATAATAAAAATAAAACTTTTCCTTCTATAGTAATATTTATTGTGTATGCTTTATTGAAGTGTTGTATATCATATGTCATACCCAATATCAGTTATATTCTATGTTTTAGGTGGTTATTTCTGAATAGTTTTTATTCTTTCTGCGACAGACAATATGGATTACAGACATACTTTAATTATTTAACAGAAAGTTATTTGTTCAAGATACTTTAACATACTATCCCATTTAGTTATGCACATTTCAACTAGATTTTTTGTCTGAGTAACTGTGTCTGGTCAAGGCACTGCTACTGTTGTTGCAATGAATTCATTAATATCTGATACAATGGCTGATATTCTTCAAGTGAGTTAAAATGTTTCAAATATAAATCATTTTTGTTTGTAAACACAAAAATTGGCATGTGTATGTTTAAAGTAACGGCCTGTTATCCACCCCAGCAGTGGGAACCATAAGCTTCCTCTATCCGTTTTTTGGAGAGAAGTATTGTAGCAAAGACCTACCATCGCGTTGCTCCAATGCGGATTGGTAGGTTACGCATATCCCTAGAATTCGCTAGAAGTATGCGGATTTCCTTACCATATTTTCCTTCACCGAAAAGCGTGTCATAAATTGCAATTGTCAATTAGACATGTGCCTGCGCGGGGTATAAACCCATGATCGTCTTTACAGAGTCGAACGGCCTCACCGCTGAGCTATCCATAGCTTGTTCCATATTTATTAAAATGTATTTGCAATAATTTTCAGATGAACCTGGTCATAGCCAAAGAGAGTACTCATTGGGATGACGTCTAAGGGCTATATGCTGTTGATGCTTTATGGGATGAAGCACATGATTAGGTCAATTGATTTGACTAGATGAAGGCAAGTAAATATTTGATGTAAAGTATGTCAGTCTGTCCATTTCACTTTCTATTAAAACTGAAGCTTATATGTCTAATGGGCTAACTGCCTAATCCGTTTGAGATATAACAAAAAATGTTTGGTACAATTTTTCCTCTATTATAGTGATGCAAAAAAGTGTGTGATATAAGAATAGCTTAAAAGACATATTAGTGATGATCATTGGAACTTTGTCACATACAATACAGTATTTGGAAAGCATAATATTTTTAGCCTGGTACTGCTGACAGTACAAAATCAAAGATATTTAACATAACACAAAGATTGTCACAGATACCCCTTATATTTTATTATTAAAAAAACAAAATTTATAATTATAGTCTCTATTCTATACTTAAAATATAACTGTAGACAAAGTTATAGACACGAAAAAAATATTTTCCAGACACTATTTAAGACCAGTAGAAGCTAAAAATATATTTTTAAAATTTAAAATCTCTGTTATTTGTCAATGCATCATTCTCCTACCCTTATCCCACTCTAAATGGGGTAGGCACAACATGTTTTAAACATGTTATCACATGATTTGGTATCTTACGACCGGTCGCCTGCCCGACGTCAACTTACCTTAATCGGTTTTCGCGACACCTCGGTAAGAAATGAGGGTGGTCTATTCTACTCAGGGGATATCAATGCCAAGATTGTCTGTAAGACCACCTTTGCAAACTAATGTTCTATCTATACATTATTAAAGAATAACTTATTTATTACAGGTTAAATATGCTGCGAACTCTTCCGCCGGGAAGTGTCCACGATGATGCAGATGAACATATATGAAGAGCTTCAGTCGAATCATAATTATTTAGCCTCATTTATTGACATTAGTAATAACATTTTCACAGCGCGAATGCTTTTATTCACTAACAATTTATTTTGCCGCCTGAACCATTCGGAATTTTGGAATAAGGCTGTAAAAGTCCGCTTCAATGCTAGAGACTCGAGAGAAGGTTGTGTCTTCAAAATAGTATTCATATTAGTATAATTGACAAACATTATGAAGTTTGAAACTTCTTAACTAGGACCCAATGGATTTTTTCTCAAATCCGTGGATAAGGGGGCTCTAGCACACTAGAACGGATCATAATTTGGTTTCATTGTTTAAAACATGATTGGTTAATATTATTGTTTGATAGTTATAGTACCTTGTATTCCATCAGAAATATTTTCCAGACCCAAGCCATATCATATTACCGGTTCAGTATATTGATATATCGGTCATGTGCAGCAATAGCGGTACAACTCAAAAACTTATATTTTGAGATGAATGGGTTTAAAATTTTCATTACTCAGGAAAATGAATAACAATTGCTTAGTTGCTAGTTTAATTGTTAGTTTGCTTAAACGACGGGCTTATAATGAAATATGAGTTCTGCCTGTATTGCTGCTAAAAATTGTGTATTTTAACATTAACACCATTTATTCCTATTCAAAACACGTGTTTTTACTTGTGTAGCAAAACTAAAAACCTGAGCAATCCTGGGAGTAATATATTTTCAAAACAGGATTATTTAAATTGTGAAATTTTTATAATTACGCTATTGTCTAATAAAACTGAAAGATTTGATCTAGTTAAAATTATATTATCCATCACAAAAACTTATATCTTTGGAATGGCATTATATGGCATGTAAAGTGTTAATTAGTCAAAAATGTATATAACTTAAAAAACTATAATTCCTGGTTAACTTGCATTAATCATAAATATGATTTGTAAAAAGTTTTTTGCATAATCGTAATCATAATGCGAGTTAGACAACGGTGTATCAATTAAGGAGAATTCACAGTACTGCAGATACTTGGAAAACGATAATGGAAATGGAAAATTTTATCGCAAGTAAAGTTATAGAACTATGATACATGAGGCAAAAGTAACTAACTAATATTACTATTATTAACATTTAAAAATTGATTCAAATTTTTTATTATTTTACTATATATACTCCATAAGTATAGAAACATAACAAGATGTAAACAAACAAAACCATGTGATTCAGGAGTGACAAATATGTCATAACAATAATATTATTAACAAATGAAAAAATTGGGATTCAACTGCAGTTGTCAAAAGAATATCTCTAATATTTATAAATGTAATTTTCATAAATTGATTGGTATTTTCTAAAATTAAATATTTATACCTTTAGTATAGCAAAACAGCAATATATAATTTAATAAAATTCAGCAGATACAAATTAGCCAAGTAAACTACCTAAAATGGTAATTGGATTAACCAACGCAACATAATATCAATATTCTACGAGCTTCACTCTGTGATACTTAAATGTGTAGTAATTTAGTGTATTTAATATTCCAATCTCCATCGTTTTCTTTAAAAAATTTATAATTCTTATTTATTGTTTCAAAGTTTGTAAAAATTATTGATAGCAATCACGCCATAATAAAGTGGTGCGATTTATATCAATAATTTTAAATTCTTTAAAAGAATTAAAAATTATATTAAATGTTAGTATAATGTGTTGTAATAAAAAAGGTACTTTATAGTAGGCAGATAATGCCTATTATAAACTACCTGTTTTGACATGTTTACATTTAGTTAAATACTTAACCCATGGAGTATAGTTCCTCATGATGTTTTCTTTCATCGAAAAGCTTGGTATCAATTGGCACATTAATTATGGCAAAATTTCACAATTTAATTCTTACTTTATATGTATAAATCCGAAGTGTTAACTGGTTTGATGGAAAATATTATACTTAGAGATAAAAACTACTAATATTCTATAAAACTACTACCAATATATCTAAAAAAGACTAATATTTATAATTTACCATCATGTATACTCCTTTTAAGTATAATGTTTTTTCTTAAATACTAAAACGGTAAAAACGAAAGCATCTATTGTTTCAAATACTAATCTTGTAAATTTGTTTTCGAGTGAATACTTATAATTAATTATATTTAATAATAATATATAATAATTTAAATTACAATTCCTATATTTTCAAGATACATGATCGCCGATTCTGTTTCCTATTTAAAAATAGTAATCATTTTTGAAGTTGCACTTTTAGCGTGTTTAGGAAAAAACTTTTTTTTTTAAGAAGCATGCACATAGAAATGTAAAACGGCTGTTGAATATAAATTTTTTTATTACAGTAAAAGTCTATTAAAGAATTTCCTTAAATATTTTGTTTTATTAAAATCTAAAAATCATTATTAATATGTTACAGGAAAACCGGTTATCCAAATAATCGGTAAGAGTAAAATGCGAATCGATAAAACTTTGACATCACTAGTTACGGTTTTAGCGCACCAAGTACATCACTAATTTTACTACGATTTTACGTCATACGTTATATATATTACTACTCCATATGTGAGAAAGAGTCAGAGCTGAGACTAAATCCGTTTTTATGAATGAAACGGGTGAGAGGCAGATAGTTTTTTATGAATGAGAATGTAAGTAGCTATAGTGCTACTCTGCACCCCCCCCATACCACCGAAAATAGGCTCGCGCCAATGTATGAATCTCAACCATCTATTTTATAGTTAATAATCTATGCTAGGAAGTGCAAGAGATTTGCCAAGCAAATTTATTGTTTTCTACTATATTTATTTAATGAAATGCAATTAAATAAGTCATTTAACCCCTTACCAAGATGATACCGAGATGATTTTATACACATGTGGGGAAAGAGCGCACAATTTTAGGTGGACAAGAAAACCAGGTGTGACAGCAATAGAAAATACCGCATAGAGGACCTGAATTTAAAAATTTAATATGGTTCTATATTTAAATTTTAAGCCGAGTACGTTTTCGGAGCGTTAAATGGTTGAAGTGAGAAAGATCGTAATGTTCTAATTTAAGTGATTTAATATACATAAAATAGTTTTATGTCCGTAATATTTGACCCAATTTACGGAGCCTTGTAGGTTGTGACCTATTGGAAGTGAATGCGGACTAAGCGCGATGTTATTTTTAGGATGAATCTTTGCAGTTAATTAAATATTCATAAATGTCTTTCGCAATGTACTATTGCGGTCACAGTGGATCTGGAACTTTTCAGTTAAATTTGTGGTAAGTCCTTTGTTTAGCTTTATTCCTTTTCAAAAATCGAATTTGATATTTGTCATCTTTAATATATTTAATATTGTTATTATTTAGGTTAAAATGAATTTATTTAATTAAAATATGTAAGGTACAAGAAATTTCATAGATTTGGGGTTATTAACACTATAATTTCAGTGTTTTTATGTAATATATCCATATGATATGTTATTTATTTTTTATTTTATTTTCTCTTCGATTATGGGAATAATTTATGTATTACTAATTGAGCTATTGAAGCTGATATATTGTCTTAATTAAAAAAATGATTTATTGTTTCATTTTATTCAGTTGAATTTGAATATAAATTTATAAAGTATGACACAAAATTAAAGATTTTTTTTATCTATGTATGTACTATTATAAATACATATTATTTTAAATATGTATTTGCACACAATATTTTTAATGTTTAAATTAATAACATGATTACTTAGTAATAAAATCTGTGTCTTTTAAATTATTTAATATGACTATGATATAAACTGTAATTAAGTCGTTTATCTAAAAATGTTCATTAAATATTAATTATAATTATTTTAATTAAATGTTTATACAAAGCTGTGGTAGCCCAGCGGTAACACCATGCAACTCTTTCGAGAAGGTCATGGGTACAAACCCAGGCATACACTAATGAGCTTTTCCGTTAAAACTTATGTCTCTAATTGATAATTGCAATTTATCACACGCTTTCGGTGAAGGAAAACATTGTGAGGAAACCTGCATAACTCTAGAGAATTCTGGAGATATGTGTAACCTACCAATCCGCATTAGAGCAGCATGGTAGGTCTTAGCTCCGACCCTTCTCTCCAAAAACAGAGAGAAGAGGCCTATTCTCAGCAGTGGGATAGTAACAGGACGCTGCTTACTACTACATGCCATAAATATTCTACATTCTGAAAAAGATTACAAATACAAAAGATTTCCTATAGATAGATAGATAGATAGAACATTCTTTATTGCACCATATAAAAATAATAATATACATTGTTGAGAGAACGATATAATCTAATGCAGTAACAATAAGGCAGCCTTATCGCTAACTAGCGATTTCTTCCAGGCAACCTTTGGGCTAGAGACATTAAATTTAGGGTAATAAGGTAGGTGGTGCAATGTATACATATTCTAATACATAAATATATCTACATACATACATACATACATACATATAATAAATTTACCATACTATATATATAAACCATATTTATTATATATATAAACCATATTTAATACATATATAACCATATTTGTCCTAACTAGATAGTGACATGTAGTATTATATTTATATTTTCAGGTGTAACTAATTCCAGAAAGAACATACTAGAAATGTGATTATATCACATGAAATTATTAGAGTGAATGGAACAATTTAAGAGGGAACAATTTATCAATAGATTTTCTTTTATATAAAGATTACAGTGAAAATGTCTAATATAAGCATTGTTTTCACTATTGAAAATTCAAAATCAACTTGAGATGGATGAAATGTTTACAAGAATGGAAGCTGAGATCTTTATATGAAAATGCACAATAGAATATGGAATGTTTGTATGGGAGAACATTGTTTTGAGAATATAGAGGAGTGTATGTGGGCTTCACGCCCTAAGGTGGGACATAGTCAGTAATGAAGAAGCAAAATGTGCGCACTCTATCGTTAATTGTGTGCACATTCACTTATTTACTGGTAGGTGCTGCAGTTTTTGACGCTCTCGAGTCCACTACTGAAAGGAATAGATTCGAAGTTTTGCAAGGTAATTGTTGTTTATTCTAAACTTGTTATATAGATTGCTTTAAATTTATCAGTTAAAAGTATAAAACTATTTATTTATTTATGTACCATAAAAAAATATTGGAAAAAAAATCATTCATCTTCCTGCCCTTATCCCACTCTAAGTGGAGTCGGCACAACGTGTTATAAACATGCTGTCACATGATTTGGCGTTTTACGACCGACCTGTCTAACGTCAACTTACCTTAGCAGCATTTTACGACACCTCGGTAAGAAAGAGGGTGGTCTATTCCACTGAACCGGATACCACATGGTGGGTCAACTTACCTTAGTCGCCCGTGAGAGACATATAGAACACAAATAGTACACTCAACTATTTACATATGTTTTCTCTTATTATTATTATAGCTAAATAATATGATAATTACTTTGAAATAAATAAATAAATATATGGGACACTTACACACACGGTCGTCCGTCCCCAAAGTAAGTAACTTAATACTTGTGTTATGGACAGACAACTGGTGAATATATACTTATATATATTTGAAATACATACTTAAATACAAATATACACCCAGGCTCGAAGACCAACAAATTCATTTATAGAAAATGTTGGCTCTCGGCGGGAATCGAACCCGCGACTTGCGTAGCAGAAGGCAGGGACACTACCCACGGCTCCAACGGGGCCAGTCATTATTCTAAATTATTATATTAATTATTATAAATTAAATTATTCTTTACCTGAAATAAATATAAATAAATTTTTCAGCTATCGAAGGCATGATAATAGAGAAATATAACATCACCGAGGAGGATTTTCGAGTGATGGAGACTGTTGTGCTGAAGTCAGAACCTCACAAGGCTGGCCAGCAGTGGAAGTTTACAGGGGCATTCTATTATGCTACCACTGTTCTCACCACTATCGGTAAGAGAGTTGGTGGTGAAAGTGAACCATTTTTTTATTTTTTATTTTATTGTGTATAGCTCTTGACTGTAATCATGCCTAATGGTAAGCAATGATACAGTCTAAGGTGGAATGCGCTTGCCTAGAAGATACCTATTCACTTTAGTTTTACCACCGCCACCACATATGTCTTGAATTTTTTTTAGTGGTCTGGTTATCCCACTTCTGAATATCTTCTGAATAAAAGGATTAGAAAGAATGCTACTAAACAATTGTATGCATATTACAAAACAAAGTCTTCAACGCTTTTGAGGATGTTTGTCTGTATGTGATCGATTTTCTTAACGTATACTAAACAGAATTTTATGCGGTCTTTGATAAAAGTTATTTCATTTTTTCATGCCATACTCACGTGGGCCGCTTTAATTAATAGAGATACACTTAATCATCATCTTCCTGCCCTTATCCCACTTTAAGCAGGGTCAGCACAACATATTATAAACATGCTATCATATTATTTAGCTGCGTTTTTACGGCCGGCCGCCTGCCTGACGTCGACTCTACCTTAGTCGTATTTTACGATACCTCGGTAAGAAAGAGGGCGGTCTATTCTACTCAGCCGGATACCACAGGGCGGGTTGACTTACCTTAGTCGCCTTTTACGACACCTCGGTAAGAAATGAGGAAAACTTAATAAACTACATCTATCTATACTTATAATAAATCTGTAGAAAGGTCAATTCTGTAACTGGAATATATTTCCAAAATAACTATCAGGGGGTGATTAGGGATCGATACTGATGCCAAAAATGCAATCAGTAAAATTTTTGTCTGTCTGTCTGTCTGTCTGTATAACCGTTATAGAAACAAAAACTACTCGACGGATTTTAACGAAACTCGGTACAATTTTTTTTCATACTCCTGAGCTGGTTATAGTATACTTTTCATCACGCTACAATCAATAGGACCAGAGCAGTGAAGGGAAATGTCGGGAAAACGGGAAAAGTTACTCCATTTTTTAAGCTTTCGTCGCGTGTGCAACCTTGATGGTTAAAGCTACACAGAAAACATGAAATGTTCTCCTTAAAATTATATAAAAAATATCCCACGACAGCATATGTCTATCATTTATGGTTGACTCACAATAACACGTGTAACTCCCGATAGCTTAGCAGTTCGAAGCTTTCTGGTTATATTTGTCTACTCCTACGTTTATATCACTCTCAGTAATCCCTAAATAAAAAAGTGAATAGTATTAACCATTGTATAAAAAAAGAATTATTGAAATCGGTATAGAAACACCAAAGTTATATATGAAATACGCTAATAATAAGCCATCGCGCGTGAATATTGAATCATGCTATAGGGATTATCACTACATAGTATAAAACAAAGTCACATTCTTTGTTTGTCCCTATATCCCTATGACTGCTTAAATCTTTAAAACTACGCAACAGATTTTGATGCGGTATTGTCTAATGATAACAAAGCTATGAATGTTGTATATAAAGACATTCTGTAATTAATTTTAAACATAAAATATATAGGGAAAAATGTAAAATGTAAATATGTAGTATATGAATTTAGACATTTCAAAGATAGCAAGAAATCTTCTTGGTATAGGGAGAGAGAATTGTTTTTATCCAAATTTAACGCTTGCGGGCCACGGGCAGTAATGAATAAATCAAAACTACTGGATCGATTTTAATCATTTTTTTCACTGAGTGACATAGGCTATATATTTTATACCCGTGCGAAGCAGGGTAGGCCGCTAGTATGTAATATAGAGATAACAAAAGTAATTATTATTATTTTAATATTTTCATTACTTTTGTATAGTGATCCTTCGCAAAGTAACGGCTACTTCTATAAATTAGTACTAGAGACAAAATGCTATAAAAAAGTCCGCGATAGCATGTCTCTATCTCTTATGGTTAATTCGCAATAACTTTAGCATAGCTAGTTTATAAATAAGATTTTCTTATATTTTGTTTATGTTTTAGTCATAAATTGAGGTTTTTTTTGAGACCTAAATAAGATTTCCTTTTTTTTAGACAAATCAGATTTTCTTTTGTTTAGGCCCTGTTTCACAAGTTACCAATAAACTGTCAGTTAGCTTATTCTGAACATATTTCACACATGTCTCGGAATTTTGCGTATCTCAGGTTTCTGATAGGCTTATTCAGCACTTAAAGTCCCTAATAACAGGTAGATCATGTGGCTGTTATTTTGTTTATCTGCTGTATAGCAAATGCTTATATCAAAATGGCCGCGATTTTTTTTAATTTTTCACTTTTTAGAGTCTTTTTAGAGATATTTATCTGCTACTTAGTTTATTTGTCGGTTAATCTTCCGACACTTTATCAGTAACTTGTGAAACAGGCCCTTAATGTACTAGAAATTACAAAAGTAATGAAAATAATATTTTAATATTTTCAAAATAATACTTACGTTATTTTTGTATTATGAACCTTCGAAAAGTAACGACTAATTCAATGAATTACTACTAGAGATTTGTATATATATCATACGATAGATACTTTTTTTATACAAAAAGTCCGCGATAGCATGTCTCTATCTCTTATAGTTAATTCGCAATAACTTTAGCATAGCTAGTGTATAAATAAGATTTTCTTATATTTTGTTTATGTTTTAGGCATAAATTTAGGATTTTCTTTTTTTTCAGATTTAATTAACATTTTCTTTTATTTTAGACATATCAGATTTTGTTTAGTTTGAAGCAAATGAGATTTTATTTCGTTTTATACAAATAAGATGTTGTTTTATTTATTTCAGACACAAATGATAATTTCTTTTGTTTTGTTCCAGACTTATTATTTTGTGTTTTGTTGCTGATTTTTTTATGTTTCATTGCAAATGTAAGTTGTCTTTGCTTGATTAATGATATGGATATGTTTTTTGCTGGTTTTATAACAGATTTAATTCTATTTTCAGGTTATGGGCACTCAACACCTGCGACGATAGGTGGCAAGTTGTTCACCATGTTTTATGCGATCGTTGGGATACCATTAGGGCTTATAATGTTCCAGAGCATCGGTGAACGGGTCAATCGACTTAGCAGGTAAAGTAACGGCCTGTTACTATCCCACTAATCATCTTCCTGCCCTATCCCACTCTAAGTGGGGTCGGCACAACATGTTATAAACATGCTGTAACATGATTTGGCTGCGTTTTTATGACCGGCCGCCTGCCTGACGTCAACTTACCTCTGTCGTATTTTACGACACCTCGGTAAGAAAGAGGGTGGTCTATTCTACTAAACCGGATACCACACGGTGGGTCAACTTACCTTAGTCGCCTTTTACGATACCTAGGTAAGAAATGAGGGTGGTACTATTCTATTCAGCCGGATACTACACGGCGTTGTTACTATCCCACTAATATCAATAATAATTTAAAAACCCCTATTTTTTTATGAATCATTTGTATTTTTGTAATTTAAATTTTGACTTAACACTATTTGACATTTTTATTTTATTATGTTACATTTGGCATTTGTATTATTATATTATAATTGATTATTTAGTTTTATTATTATTATTTTTTACAAGTAATTAACGCTTATAGTTTTTCAAAATAAATGCCAAAAAAAATAACCCTCTGCTGGGCATAGGCCTCCTCTCTCCGTTTTTGAAGAGAAGGGTTGGAGATAAGACCTACCACGCTGCTCCAATGCGGATTGGTAGGTTACACATATCAACAGAATTCTCTAGAGATATGCAGGTTTCCTCACGATGTTTTCCTTCGGCGAAAAGCGTGTGATAAATTAAAATTATCAATTAGACACAAGTTTTACTAGAAAACTCATTGGTGCCTGCCCGGGGTTTGAACCCTAGACCTCCTCGAAAGAGGTGCTCGGTGATACCGCTGGGCTATCACAGCTGGCAGCAGCAGTTAATATTTTATAGATATTATAAACCAATTTTTTTTAAACTGTTGTTCTGTACTGAAGTTACAATAAAATTATTTTGCTGTAATCCGCGTTTGTTAAGAGAATATATGTAATACTAAGTCTATGAAGCAGCAATTTACACATACCTTATACATGCAGAACAAGCCTTCTGCAGAACAGTGCAGATGCAGAACAAACTTTCTGAAGATGTATCCTGGGTATTATTATTTTATATCGGTTCCTGGTTTACCTATTACTATTATATATTTTTTTTATTAAAAAGATGTATATTTTGTCTCACAATATATTATTATAAATTGCGAAGCTACAGTGAGAATACCTATTTCTTTAAATTTATTTATTTATATGTAACTAGCGGCCTGCCCCTGCTTCGCACGGGCTATATAAAATATATAGCTCGTCACTCAGTGAAAAAAATGATTAAAATCGATCCAGTAGTTTTGATTTATTCACTACTGCCCGTGGCCCGCACGCGTTAAATTTAGAGAAAAACAATTCCCTATACCAAGAAGATTTCCTGTTATATCTAATATTTAAATTCATATACTACATATTTATTTTTACATTTTTCCCTATGAATTTTTACAATTAATTACAGAATGTCTTTATATACAACATTCACAGCTTTCTCGTCATTAAACAAAACTCTTGAAAGAGCGACATAAGGCTGCTAAATTCGATGCTATGGGGCGAAGCCCTATATTCGAAAATGTTCACTTAAATTACATGCTGTAAACGGCCATATTGATCTATATTAAATAAACAATGTATTTAAGGTACTATGGACTATGGACAAACAAAGTCACATTCTTTGTTTGTCCATATATCCCTATGTATGCTTCAATCTTTAAAACTTAGGAGCGGGTCGCTAGTATTATCTATATGTAATTTATATTTCGGCTAATTTTAAACTATTTATTTATCTATTATTTATTTATTGTTCCAGTGTTATAATAAAGTCAATAAAGCGAGCACTGAACTGCAAGCAGACGAACGCGTCGGAAGTGGACCTGATATGCGTGGTGACGACGCTCTCGTCGCTCACCATCGCCGGCGGCGCCGCGGCCTTCTCCAAGTTCGAGGGGTGGAGTTATTTTGACAGCGTGTACTATTGTTTCATCACTTTAACTACTATAGGTGAGTTTGTATAAACCTACTTTCGTTTTGTAAACATTAAAAAAAAAATAATTAAATTAATACATAAATTATTGTGACAGATTGTCTATCGATACTCGCACTAAATCGCAAGTATCAACCTGCCAAAAATAGTAAAATAAAAAACAAAAATAATGATATTATAAAAATAACTTACTTAAATCATCATCATCCTCCTACCCTTATCCCACTCTAATTGGGGTCGACACAACATGTTATAAACATGTTGTCACATGATTTGGCTGCGCTTATACGACCGGCCTGCCTGACGTCAACTTACCTCAGTCGTATTTTACGACACCTCGGTAAGAAATGAGGATGGTCTATTCTACTCAGCCGGATACCACACGGCGGGTCAACTTAGCTTAGTCGCTTTTACGACACCTCGGTAAGAAATGAGGGTGGTACTATTCAATTCAGCCGGATATCACACGGCGTAATTTAAATAATATGTACATAAATCGATTATTGTGACAGATTGTCAGACGTTTGAGGTTATGTACAAGTACAATTACTAGCTAAATACCATAATAATACATTAAAAACGATAGGATTTGTGATGAAAATATAACAATAAGGTATAATCGTTTAAGTTCGAGTAAAATTTAATCATATATATTTTTTATTGTCTAAAAAAACGACATTTCGAGAAAACACATTCTTAAATGTAGCATAGTTAGTATGTCTATTTCAACAAGTACGAAATAAATGACTAATAATTGACATGTATTGGGAAGTTTTATTTAATTTAATCCCATAGAGATTAAGCCATACGGCTAATGAAAAAATATTTTATTTCTAAACACCATTTTTAATATTTAAAGTCATTACAGTTAATAAAGTGAAGCTAATATATTTCTGATACCTATTTTAAAATATGTTAACAAAAATATAATTTAAATTAAATTTTTCGTTGATTAATTAATTAAACCAAAAACGTTGGAATCCAGTGCCGTACGTATAGGTAATTTAAAAAAAAAACCAAGTTGACTATGTATCAAAGTTACATATAAATGTTATTATTAAATAAGTTTTCTAGCATGTTCCCATTAGAAGTTTATAATATTTATAGAGATATTAAATAGCAGAAAAACATTATGAATTTTTTGATGTTTATTAAGTTTTTGTACTCCTTTTACTGAGCTATTTTAATATATATTTCATGTAATATATATATATTTGATAATAATAATAAACTTTTTTGAAGTTTCTTGTTTTTATTTTGTAAAAAATTACCCAAAATTGCAAGGCTAGGTCAACCCGGTACTTAGTGTTTAAGTACCAAGTGAAATGCTTTTTGTCCAGGTTTCGGCGACATGGTTGCATTGCAAAAAGACAACGCGTTGAACCGGAAGCCGTCGTACGTGATGTTCGCCCTGATCTTCATCCTGTTCGGGCTGGCTATAGTGGCCGCCTGCCTCAACCTGCTGGTGCTGAGGTTCGTCACCATGAACACCGAGGACGAGAAGAGGGACCAGCAGCAGGCTGAACAGGTAATACTCGAACCGGTGAAACTTTGATCTAGAGATGGTTATCTATTTATCTATCTATTTAAATTAGGGGACGCCTGTCGGTGCGAGATGGGTGATCAGCTCCTTTTCTGGACTATTCCACCCATTTTTTTCATACATTAAAATAACCCTTATGGGACCCTCATTATGTCGGACTCGCACCGACTAAAACGACCTGTGTGCTCCACCCTGCTGCCGATGTCAAGGACAGGGTATCGTTGTACTTTGCCCCCTCCCGGCAACAGCTCTGATCCCAGAGGACACCTCCTCCGGGTAGGGGCCCGTCGAAAGAGAAGCCCCCCTCCGCTAACCGATGCATCGGGAGCACCAGATGCACCGACCGCCTCGGGGACCTGTAACCCAGAAGTCTGATATACCCCGTTCGGAACGTCCGAAGGTCCCCTGACAGACGATGGGCTTAGGCAAGTCGCTACCACTTGGACTCGCCAGCAGCAGATTGGATCCAGAACAAAAGTTCTCGGAACCGCTCCACCCCCCCCTCCGCAGAGCAGAAGGAGGCCACCCTGCCCACCGTGTTAGACAGATCTAGACTTGCCTTTACACAAGTTTAGAAATTATCTCAAAACGATGTTGCTTCATAAAGCTTACTATACTATTGAGGATTATTTGAGGGATAGTAGCATATCCTAACTGCAGTCAGCTACGCATCCAGCTGCAACGATTATCTTGTAACCATCAAATTGTAATAATTTTTTTAAAAGATTAGCCGCCGAGTTTCTTGCTGGTTTCACTGCTGTCCCGACAGTGTCACCTGCTCTAAACCTACCCGTTACTTTTACAAATCTGATAATAACCCTGAAGGGGATATTTGTTGGGTCCTCAAATTTAATTTCATCCCTAGTATCTCCTATCTTACCAGCGAGTACATAGAGCACTCAGCCATAAGGTGAAGACTCGTTTCTTCCTCTCCACACTCTGGGCACGTTGCGTCTTCTGTTATTCTCATTATTGACAGGTGTCTGTTTAACAGGCAGTGTTCAGTAGTAATGTCTGTTACAATTGCAACATTCTCCTTGCTGTGAGACATTAGCTGTTTTGGTTTCTTTTGTGTAGAAAGATTTGAGAAACTGTTTTAACGTTGAGTTCCTCCATCTTTTGTTCGATTCTATTTCTATTCTTTTATAAGATTTGGCAAGGTATTTTACGACCGGCCGCCAACTGATATCAACTTACTTCAGTCGGCTTTTGCGGCACCTCAATAAGAAAGAGGGTAGTCTGTTCTGCTCAGCAGGATACTACACGGCGGGTCGAGTCACTTAGTCGCCTTTACGACACCTCGGTAAGGAATGAAAGGAAGGAAGAAAGGAAGGGTGGTCTATATCACTCAGCTTTGAGCCCAATTTGAGTTCAGTTTAAGGTTTTTTAACGATTAGATGCCCGTGAACTTTCTGGGTACATCTTGTAGTCAAAATTGAGGGTACTTTATAACTAAGTTAATGTAGGTACAGCTAGTATTGCATACTTCAGGCGCAGCAAGTGGCGGTGAGGCTGGAAGGTGACGTCATCACGGCAGACGGCGCGGTCCTACGTGGAGTGGCCAGGGGTACCAGACTGCCAGCACCGTCCAGACTAATCAGACCCGGTAAGTAATTTAGACCAGGGCTTCTTAAACTGTGGGTCGCGACCCCCAGGGAGGTCGCGAGACTATTGATAGGGGGCGTCACAAAGATCTGATACTTTTCAATCATTATTGATACAACTACATGGCTGCAGCTGTCCTTTAAAGAACATTTCTAACAAAGATTTATTGATATTTCTCCTCCTAAGTTCCTTCATTACCCCTTTTCATTAAATTTAATTAAATAGATTTTATTAAATTTATTATTGGTTAGTTTACAACAATTATAAATAAAATTTTAAAATTAGTATACTCACTACGTACAAATATAAATACAAATAAAAATCATACAAAATACTATTGTAGTTTTATTGTAACTATTTTTTTAAAAAAAGTGGCAATGCAAAACTGTTATTTACATTGTAAAATAGTGCGATATTACATCTACATCTACGGTTAATTTATATTTCATTATATGGAGGAGGGGGTCGTTTAAAATTTCCTAAGCTTGTAGGGGGTCGCTGTATAAAAAAGTTTAAAAAGCCCTGATTTAGACAACCAATTGACGTCCATTCAAAACTCATATTCAAAATATTATATATTCAAATAAATTTGTAAACAAGTACTTTTGAATCGTCAACTCTACTGTTGGTTCGGAAAGATGTTCTTACCGAGAAGAGCCAGCAAGAAACTCGGCGGTTGTTCTTTTTGGAATGTGAGATTGGTAATATTCTACTCAGCCGGATACCACACGGCGGGTCGACTTACCTTAGTCGCCTTTTACGAGACCTCGGTAAGAAATGAGTGTGGTACTATTCTATTCAGCCGGATATCCCAAAAAAAAACCAGTAATTCGCGAACGATTACTTGTTTATTTACATTCCATTCTAAGTGGGAAAAAGTCATCCTTACTTGTACATATCAGAAAAGTGTAAATAATAGTGTACATAATAAATAGAAAAAAATAAAAAATATAGAAAATATGTAGCATAATTTATATAATAAATAAAGAAGTATTAACTGCCTTTTGATGATTGAGTTTTAAGTCTGGGCTAAAAGAGCCGAAGATATAAAGGATATCTCGACCTTAGACGCATAAGATCTGATGTGTGGTTTGATGACAAGAGAGCGAAAAGAAAATTTAAAAACTAATCGGAATAGTATTTTCGTTTTTATAGATAATTCCAAATAAAATATTGTTAATATTTTAGTGAAACCTTATATCTTTCGATTCCTAACACTATTAATCTAAAATTTACCTTATTAGATTAAAAAAGCTTATTTTTTAAATAAAACTGAATACTTTATTCGCCTTTGGTCTTATGTCGACATTCGACCTTATGCGTCTGATGTCGAGATATATTTTTAGTCTTAGTTGCCTTATACTCTCTTCGAGCCGTACTGAGCTAAAAGAGTTAAAAATATAAAAGAGTGATATATATCCCAAGATTGAAAAGATATATATCTGTCTTTTCTTGTCAGGGATACGTTTCGCCCATCGCTAGTTTGAGCTGATACTCTTCTCTGTAACTAAACAAAGGAGGCCTATATCTCTAGTGATTTTTGAGAATACATGCATCCTATCATTGGAGCAGTATAGTGGGTCTTAGTTACAACCCTTCTAACCAAAAAAGAGAGGAAGTTTACGCCTAGAAGTGGGATGGTAACAGGCCATTGTACTTTGCAGGCGACACGTCTACAATCCCGCTGTATTCAGACGACGAGTATTCTCCAAGTGTTTGCAGCTGTTCGTGCAACTGTTTCGGGCCGAATAGGTAAGGTTACCTTAAAAATAAACTTTACCTAAATTACGAATATAGATTAATAATAAAACTAACAGTAACATTAAATTTTAAGGTTAAAAAATATTTGCTAAGATTAAAAAAGCTTTGCTATTTTGGTCGTGGAGTCTATCTCCTGATGATGCTTCGGTTGCGGGGCGAAACTATTGTTGAGTTTGTGATAGTGAACGTGTATAGTGCCTGTGTATTGTGGTGGCGGTGGTGGAGGTTTGTGCATATGTTTTTACGAATCCTGCATGTATCAGGCATGATAACCGATTGTCCACTCTACATTTAGCATTATATATATTTTCTATTTGACTTCAACGCGGATTATAGCAAAATAATTTTATTATTACTTTTGTATTATGGATCTCCGCAAAGTAACGCCTAATTCTATAAATTATTTATTAGTGAGCTCTAAATATTTTGATAATTATTCTACTTTTTGGTTTGTTAATATATTGTTATTACAGATTTATGAATTAATTTTTATTTTCCAGGTCGATACCGTACCGCGATCCGCTATCGCCAGTGTTGCCAACAAACATAAAACAGATAAAAGCTAAAAATTACCGGGAACTCGGCAGCTTACCGCGTTACATAGAGAAATCATCGTCTAAAAACCGCTCGCAATCCCTAAGACTGAATTCCGCTTCCGGTTATTTATACATGAACGCGCGAAACGATTTCCAAATAGATCCCGAAGATTTTCGCGAAATACTCGCTAAAAGACGCGAACAATTACGCAAAGGGATGATGAGTTGCGAAATATCTAATGACCAATACCTAAATCCGTATAGAAACGGTTTTAATCGAGACATCAGTCCGCACAGCTCGTTATACTCGATGAATATAAAGTCCGATAATCGCAGCAACGATCCGCTAGTGGACGATTACGATTCCGAGAAATCGAGTTACGCGAAAAAGAAATTGATGAAAAATATAGCGCGGAATACTAAAAGAGCGGAAAACTATTTCTACGACGACGCGGTATTGCATTTCGACGACGAATACGCTTTCGACGGATCGATTATATTCGCGAAACGTAGAAAATCTATAAATCAAAATTGGGATGATTTCACGTGCGATTTACCTAAAAATACAAATTACGACCAAATTTCAAATGACGGTAGTTACGGTTATTATTTGCCGGATGACGAGGAACAACAGTTCGTTAACGATACACTAACTTTCAATTTGCCGCCGCATAGAGCGAGCATCTAACTTTACATTAGGTTAGTCTAAAAAGGGCCAATTAATATAAAAAAAGACTTAAATTTCGCGTAGGTCGATCTAGCTTTTACACGTAGGGTAGATGCGTTTTTTCGTTCCATTCTAATTCCATAGAGTTATAGAGTAGGGAAGTCAGTTTAAAATGTGATCTATTAATATAGAGAAAGTAAACGAGACTTTGTCTTTTAAAAGCTTCTATTCAACTTTCAATGTATGTATGTAAAGGTGGAATCTTAAAGTTAAATTTGACCCATCTTTCGGGGGGGGGGGGGAGTCCAATTGAGCTGAAATTTTACGTACTGGTCCAGTCCCAATGACAATGCGTGTTTAAGATAAGCATTATCTGATGCTGCCAGGATTGGCTCTATATGAGGAAACTCCTTAATGGTTTACAGTAGGGACGTGAAATTGTGTTAAAAGCTGGGAGTGAAAGGGTTTAACTCGAGTCCCTTTACATGTGCCCTCCTTTAACAATCAAATTACCCCCTTTAGAATCAAATTGGCCCCCTTATCAATCAAATTGCCCCCTCTAACAATTAAATTGTCCCCTTAATAACCCCCTCAACAATCAAATTGCCCCCTCAACAATCAAATTGCCCACCTTTACAATCAAATTGCCCCCTTAAAATCCTATTGCCCCCTTAACAATCACATTGCTCCCTTAACAATCAAATTACCTCCCTATTACAATCAAATTACCTCCCTTAACAATAAAAATTGCCCTTTTAACAATCAAATTGTCCCCTCAACAATCAAATTGCCCCCTTAACAATGAAACTGCCCCCCTTAACAATCAAATTACCCCCTTTGGAATCAAATTGCCCCCTTAACAGTCAAATTGGCCCCCTTAACAATCAAATTGCTTCCCTTAAAAACCTATCCCCCTATGGAGCGTGGGCCCAACGTTGGGTAACAGTGGTCTAATCACACATAAAAAAGAGAGACATATGTGTAGCTTCATTTGTATTCTCTTTTTTTTTCGATGGACTCATTTTATCTTGGCTCTCCTACTATAATATAATAACTCTATCTCTTATTCTCATGATGCTTCGCTTCTTGTAGATATTGTAATATAGAATAGAGTTGGTAAGTCGAGGGTGTTTGAATTTTAATTATAATAAAATGGCGGAATGAGTCTTGGCGCGCATTTTGTTATTGAAAACCGGTTATTTAATGTTAATACAGACTCGTGTTTTACAGATTAAATATAATGCAAAAGTTAAGTTGTTACCAGACCAAAAACAAAATTCAAACTGATGAATCTGAAAAAAATATTGCGACATTAAATATAATATGGTTAAGTTCAGTGTAAACAGACCAAAAATAAAATTCGTTACTGATGAAGCTGAAAAAAATATTACGAGATTAAATACGATACAACAGTTAAGTTCAGTGTTACCAGACCAAAAATAAATCCATACTTATGGAGTTGAAAAAAATGTCATAAAATACACGCTTGAAAGATGATTTACAGATAAAATATAATATAAAGTGTTATATACTAATAATCAAGTCTTTTTCTATATTACTTTTGTTTTACAAAATTATTAAATGTAATAATTTTTATATCAGGTTATTCAAAATTGATAGCAAAATTCTGTTATATTGATTTAAACTATCGTGAGTGGAATTCATAATTAATGTATAGAAACCGGCTATACTCACGTGTTATTTTATCGGATGAGCCCGACTCAACCCCATACGGGGCTTTTACTCATGAGCTCTTTACGCGGCGTTATCGCGGCGGGAACTAGTCGGGCTCATCCGATAAAATAACACGTGAGTATAGCCGGTTTCTATACATTCATTATATTGATTTACTATTAAAAAAGGAACTTTTAATTATATTCGAAGTTTGATAGAGATCACATAATAGCGATATACTTATGGTAATTAATTCCTTCATTATTAAAAAAATTAAAACGAGAAAAAAGTCTGTTAGACTAAATTAATTCGTACAAATTAGTATAACCCATATTTAAAGGCAATCTCAGGACCAATCCTATAATTTGGTGATATGACTATAGCCGTTTTGAATTCATTTATAATCATAATATTCAAAACAAGTTAAAAATTACTTTTTTTAATGATTTTTTTACATAAAAATTAAAAAAAAATTTAAAATTTTCTTTACATAAAAATTGTTTTTTTTTCTCAAATTAATTTGTATTGTAATTTTAACTACGAAATACTTTCATTGCTATATGTAGAACTAGCAATCGCCAGCGGCTCCCCCTGCGTGGAAAGATTAAAACCGTAATATAGTATTTTGATAACCATAAAAATAGTTAAAGTGGGTCAACCTTAAAACCTAGACATATGCTGTCGCGGACTTTTATTTAGAACTTTTAGAGGGGAACAATTTTGTAATACATGATTTTTTAATAACTATCACCGTTTACACGCACGCAAGGAAAGCTTTCAATTTTGTCGGTTTCGTTTTCTTGCTCCTCTCCTATTCATCTTAGCGTGATGTTATAGCCTACAGCCTTCCTCAATAAATGGACTATCTAACACTAAAAGAATTTTTCAAATCGATTCAGTAGTACCTGAGATTAGCGCATTCAAACAATCAATCAATCAATCAATCAATCAAACAAACAAACTCTTCAGCTTTATATATTAGCATAGATATAAAATTAAGTACCCTTGATTATTAATAGCTAAAAAGTTTCATGCAGTTGTAAAATTTCTGCTAAATTTAGCCAATGGCAAATGCATAAAGTAGATTTTTTTCTCGAGTTAACTCAAAAGGACAGCTAGTTATAAAAGTTAAAGTTATTTTACTTGTTTATGAAATTGACAAAAAAGGTTCTTGCTTTAAGCATTTTCAAAAATTGAATTAAAAGAAATTATTTATTTAAACTTTATTCGTATACGAAATCATGGGTTATTTCTATATAGTGAAATCAAAATTTAGATTTGAAAAAATAAGCGTAACAAACTGACATTGTGCATTTATAATTTACTATATTTTACCCGCAATTTCGTTCGCGCGGACTGATATCGCGTGATGGGTTGATAATAGATGGCGCTTTTCAATGTCATCCTATTCCTGTAGAATTAACAGGATTTCTATAGCTTATATGTTACCCCGGTGTATAAGGAATAATTGTGCCAAATATCATCGATATTGTCTCAGCGGATTCGCCGTGAAAGAGTAACAAACATACATCCATACTCACAAACTTTCGCATTTATAATATTAGTAGGAAGTATGGTTATGATTATCTGTTATCAAAAATTCAAATATATTTCAGTTAAGAAAAATATGACCTAGTCTTTATTTATTAATTTAAACGTAGACAAATATATATATACAGCCAAATTTAATTGTGCCAATTTCATTGTTAAAATATAAACCTTTAAAATTAATCTTTAAAAGATTCAATGCGTTATTATTGATAATTTTATTTATTAAATCAATATGCAATGTATCAAATAAAGATTCTTTAATTGATACATGGATGCACGAAAAGCATTTGATGTACGGCATTTAATAATTAAAAGATTTATTAAATTAAAATTTAAAGTATTATGTAATGCATGGTATTAATATTATTCGTTTTATTTATTAAATATTTATTTAATAAATATATTATGAGAAAAAGGTAGAAAGAAGAAAATAAGTTTAAATTGGACTGATATACCAACAGTATTTTATGTAATTAATTTATTCTTTTAAAGAATTATAAAAAGAATTATAAAGATGTTATGCAATTCTAATTTTATTATTTTGTACTAACACGATAATATAAATTCTATTAAATAAAATTTATTAATCTAAAATGATTTAAAACAAAATTATTACTGAGCTTTACTTTTAAGATTTTAATGTACCTAATTTAATCTTTTAAAGATTATTTATTGTTTTATTTATTAATCTTTAAAATATTATTCATTATTTTATTAGTTAATCTTTAAAAGATTAATTATTATTTTATTTATTGATCTTTTATTGAAATTAAAATACCATGTGATTTATTTAATAGTTTAACCTAAATTGTTGTGTATGTTTTACATAATTTTACAATTATATGTTCTATTGATATAAACATAAAAGCATTCTGTGTTGCCAAATATATCTTTAAGTGTTATTAAGAAGCAAGGTCTTCCTAATCGTCAACTCTATTGCTGGTTTATATGCTTGTATTGAAAAGAGTTCAAATTCAAATAATAAATATTTTGCATTAAGTCAAAGATTAGCTATTTATTATTATCTTGCTTTAATGGCCTGTACAGCGCAAATCATTCTGCCAGTGTCACGTGAAATAAAGAGTTTTACCACCATTTATCTGTCACCCATACACACAAGTATTAAGTTACTTACTTTTTTACTATAACACAAGTATTAAGTTACTTACTTTGGGGACTGACGACCGTGTGTGTAACTGTCCCATGTAGTTATTTATTTATTTATTTATTGTGATCTGTGATTTTACTAATCAATTTAATTTAAAGTGAGACAGTATTATTTTTTATAAATATTGTTATAGTAAATTTAATTCTTGTAAATATATTATTTTTAATTATTTAAGTGTAAAAAAAACTAATCCTCGTATGTAGAGGATAAGTAATAATTAAATTGAAAATTCACTAGTTTCAAGATAAATACATTTCATATGTTGCAAAATTTGTGCATTCAATTTTTGTAATATTTTTATTTCTAATGACTGATTTTCCAATGAATGACTAATGAGATCTATCTAAGATGCGATGAGAGACACTAATTGAGATCAAGCATATCTGGCCCATCTGAGATTTGGGTAACCTTGAGATGTGGGACTTTTCACTGCATATATCGCACGCTTAATATTAAAGTGACCTAATTAATTTTTTTTGTGAAAAATTGCAATAAAACGTAGCACAGCGCCTATAAATAACATGAGTGGAGTAACATGAATGGTGAGTGTTAAACAGATTCATGACTTGGAAGAGCAAGAAAACAAGCTTTTTTAATAGTTAGCATGATTTCATTGAGTTAGGTCACTTTAATACTAAGCGTGTGATATGGTAAATGCGAATTCATTACTATCAGTAATGTCAGTGCATTCCATAAACTTCCAATTTCAAGACTTATTGATGCCAAAATGTGTATAATTTCATAAAGTAATTAATATTAATTGAGCAAATTATATTCGGCAGAATTTTTCGAATATTCTTTTCGTTTGGCCAAATCAGAATTTTAAAATTATAATTTTAACTTAACCTAACCTAATAGAATTAAAAATACCTATATTATTTATTATTTATGGATTATTATTTATATTTATTTATGGATTATTTAAATAGATTACTCGAATATTCAATCTGGAAAATATTCCATATTCAAAAATTCCCTATTTAAATAGAATAAAAACGAATATTTTATCTACGAATATTCGGTCTGTGAAATATTCGATATTCAAAAATCCGCCGAATATATTAACTGTAATTCTAATAAATATAATTAATGATTCCAAACTTTAAATGGTTAGTGATTTTACAACCATATACCTAATTATCTGTAACCTTGTATGTATGGCCGTATGTGTATGTATGTTATAATTAATTAACATAATTTGACTGTTAGATTGTATGTTTGTGATTGCGGTCTGGTGTAATTGTAATTAATTATAAGAAAATGTAAAATAAACATCGGATTTCAATAAAAAATACAAAAAAGTGATGCAATTTTATTTTTTCTGTTAAATGCTGACGACTGATGGCGGTAACTTATGATGATGATATATTACGTACCTGGGTGACCGAATCTTGGATTTCTTTTTTCAAGATTTAATAAAAACGAAATATATGAAAAAAAAAGGTAAAATAGAGCTGGTGATATCTGGACTCAAGCCTATTTTTTTTTACTTCATTAGACCGCCCGTTCCCAACTGAGCTATTATAACTTAACGGACAGCGTAATTAGCCTTTGTTTTCTAATAATTAATAATGACAGGAGTTTTCTTTTAATGAAACCTGAGTAGATCGATTTATGTCCCCCGCCCACATACAAGTTTCGTGAAAATCGTAGCCGTTTCCAAAATTTAGAATCTATATATATACAAGATTCACTCACTTCAAGATATAAGCTTTGATACCTTAACGGTAAGACCGCGTGACTCTTTCCAGAGGGTCACTTGATATTTGTAATTTATCGCTTTTCGCTGAAGGAAAAGATCGTGATGAAATCTGCATATCTCTAATAAGAAAGGAAGGACTGGTGATATGTCTGGATGTGATTCTAGGTATTTTCACTTCGGCAAAATTAACCTCTGTATCTATCCTACATATATTTTAGCAGTTTTTCAATGCCTGTAAACAGGGTTAAACCGTCATTTTTGAAAATAAAACCTAGCTAGAATTGTATGTAAATCGTTTGACCCGTTTCCGATATTCAGATGATATATTGTTAAGGCATGTTTTTAATACAAATGTTTTTAAATATGCGAGTTTTCCTTTTGCACACCTGTCACGCTCTTCTTTTTTTTTCTGATAATCCTGTAAGAAGGGTTGCCTGGAAGAGATCACTACTCAGTGATAAGGCCGCCCTTTGTACGTATACATAAGTTTACTTTAAGTCCGTATGTATTTTTATGTGTTTTATGTGTTTGTACAATAAAGTTTTTTATCTATCTATCTATCTTATTCATAGAGTTGGTCATTAATATGAAAAAGCATTGTGGCTGTCATATTTTTATGTGTCTTTCATTGAGTAGTTTCGAAAGAGTAAATGGGTTGACTTTGGGAAAACTGTTTTTATTTATTGAACAAGAATAAAGGAGAAATATCGTCGTTTGTTATGATATTGTAACGCAAGAAAAAGGACACATATATAAGATTATGCTGTTATAGTCAAACGGAGAGACCGCGCGTCTCTGTCGAGAGGATCACGGTCCAACCTGGGGCTGGCACCAAAGAGTTTTTCGGTTTGTGTCGCATTGATTTTTGCAATTTATGACCGCTTTTCGGTGAAGGAAAGAATCTTGAGGAAATTAGCTCATTTACCTAATACCTACATTCAATTTGTGTAACCGACCAGCTCCAGAACAAGTAAAAAATTAGAGAGATAAGAGACTAGCGCAATAGTAGCAGACCGTTATTTACTTACCCTCTTTCTTTACGTAGCAGTTTCGCCAAAGACGCCAAAATAATAAAAACTTGCAAATTCACAGCGCAGTGGTTGCTTTTCCGCTTCCTTAACACAGGTTCTAGGTTCCCTACCCATACCTGGTGTTTAATCAGTGAAAATCCGACTTATCAGTCGCCCGTCCCTGTCGGCCCATAATGGAAAGCAAGAAAAACTTTATCCCTGACGTGTATCACTTAGTTTTAAAACACGGAAGAAAACAAATTTTTTTATAGCTACCTCTTCCTGCGTGGAAATTATTGTCACAGAGGATTTTCCCGACTTTTTGAAAATTCTTTAATTTTTATTTATTAATTCTAATAAATTCTTATTGATTAATTTCAATAAAATGTTATTTAAACAAAATATTTATAATATAAAAAGGAAATATTTCAACAAAAGTCGAATAAACTTACAGCATAACAAATAAATACAAAAGTATATACCTAAGGACAAATCTGGGGAATCCCAGAAGGATGGCAGATAGACCAAATGTTAATAATATAACAGGTAATTACGGGAATATATTCGAAATACAATCTAATGAATTCATAGAACATGGTATGATAGGAATATATTCGAAATTCTTGAAAAAAGGAATACATTCGAATACAATAAAGCTATGGCGTACGCCATTAAAAGAATATATCCAAAATTCAAATGGTAAGTGAAGTCTTACCATTTGAATTTAGACTATCGCGAGTGGTATTCAAAGTTAATGTATAGAAACCGGTTACACTCACGTCTTATTCTATCGGGTGAGCCCGACTGGTGGGAAATGTTTCTGCAGCAGTAACGTCCATAAAGAAGTCATTACGAGCCCCGTATGAGTTTGAAACCAGTCGGGCTGACCCGATAAAATAACATGTGAATATAGCCGGTTTCTTTACATTAACTTTATTTATTTATCTTATTGAATTGCTATTTTCACAATAAAACATTTAAAAAATCATTTTTGATCAGTTTATATATGTAAATTAACTGTCTTACTGAATTGCAATTTCACAATAAAACAAAAATTATCTGATCAGTTTTTATATGTTAATTTATTAATTGTTTCCCGTGTGTTATCCAGCAGAGTAGAATAGACCACCCCCATTTCTTACCACGTTTTCGTAAAACTCGACTAAGATAAGCTAACCTGTCGTGTGATATCTGGCTGAGTAGTATAGACCACTCTTATTTCTTATCGAGGTGTCGTAAAAGGCAACGAAGATAAGTTGACCCACCATGTGGTATCCGGCTGATTAGAATAGACCACCCTTATTTCTTACCAAGGTGCCGTAAAAGGCTAATAATGTCGTAAAATAACGAGCCAAATGCCGACCTTACTTAGAGTGGGATAAGAGCAGAATGAACAAAAAAATGACAAAAATACACCTTGAGAAACAATAATCTTACCCTCCATTGTTACTAAGCAACAAATTAAAAACAACCCCCTAGAGAAATAAAACAAAAACAAGTAATTCGAGCTTGTTCCAAAAACAAATTGCTTACAAGAATATTCACGAAATTGTTACAAATGCGAAGCACTTTTTTCTCAACAATCCGCCTTGAAGTGGATTTAATAAATACTTTAGAAGGAAAGCTGTTATTTTCCTTTGAGACTGGCCAAAGAGAATAGAAGAAAAATGGCCTCACCCGCCGGGGGCCGCCCCGCCCGCCGGGTATTGCTTTGAATAAAGAAAAGTTAAAATTTTCTTAAAACACCCCCAGAGGGGTGGCTGCTATCTGTCTTCGTTTAAGTATTGGCAAAAATGACCCCCTCGATGCTCTGTCTCGCTCGCACTTGCCTATGTCATTGGTTCGTTTTTAAAAGTTTAAAGGGTGTAAATCAATGGAGATTTAAGATTGTATTTTTGATGACTAAATTTCGCAATAAGCTAACTGATGTCTTGGCCCAGTATTGACCCTGCTTTCAGCTCCACATGTCCTAAGTTCGATTCCTTTTTAGAATCAATACATACATCAATAGTACCACCCTCATTTCTTACCGAGGTGTCGTAAAAGGCGACTAAGGTAAGACGACCCGCCGTGTGGTATCCGGCTGAGTACAATAGACCAACCTCATTTCTTACCGAGGTGTCGTAAAAGGCGACTGAGGTAAGACGACCCGCCGTGTGGTATCCGGCTGACTAGAATAGACCAACCTCATTTCTTACCGAGGTGTCGTAAAAGACGACTAAGGTAAGTTGACCCACCGTGTGGTATCCGTTTTAGTAGAATAGACCACCCTCTCTCTTACCGAGGTGTCCTAAAATACGCCTGAGGTAAGTTGGTGTCAGGCAGGCGGCCGGTCGTAAAAACGCAGCCAAATCATGTAACAACATGTTTATAGCATGTTGTGCCGAACCCCACTTAGAGTGGGATAAGGGCAGGAAGATGATGAATCAATACAAACATCTTCCTGCCCTTATCCCACTCTAAGTGGGGTCGGCACAACATAATTATAAACATGTCAAATGATTTGGCTACGTATTATACGACCGGCCGCCTGCCTGATATTACCTCCTTAGTTGTATTTTACGACACCTCGTTAAGAAAGAGGGTGGTCTATTCTATTTAACCGGATACCACACGGTGGGTCAACTTACCTTAGTCGCCTTTTACGACACCTTGGTAAGGAATGAGAGTGGTATATGTATTCTAGTCAGCCGGTTAACCACACGGCGATCCTTTTTTTTTTAAATCAATATTTTGTAAAAACAATTTGTTTGACTAAAACACTAACTGCCTGTTTCACAAGTTACCAATAAACTGTCAGTTAGCTTATTCTGAACATATCTGACACATGTCTCGGAATTTTGCGTTTCTCAGGTTTCTGATAGGCTTATTCAGCACTTAAAGTCCCTAATAAGTTAACAGGTAGATCATGTGGCTGTTATTTTGTTTATCTACTGGATAGCAAATACCCATTTCAAAATGGCTCTCTTTTTAGAGACGTTTATCTGTTACTTAGTTTATTTGTCGGTTAACTATCCGACATTTTAACAGTAACTTTTAAAACAGGCCCTTACACTTAGACACCTTAGAATCTTTTTAAAATTTTTGAAAAAAGACGCTATCAAGTAGTTGACAGAATCAGAATCAAAATTCACAGGATGTCAATCTTGATTTGCATTCCATAGATTTGTTCCCCATTCCATAGATGACAATGGACACTTTAACTTAGATACGTAAAACACTTTTTGAAAATTGACATGACTATGGCACGCGTTAACAGGTGGGTCACTTTGAGTAGCGTCAGTATATAAATTTATTGTATATATATCACTACATATTATAAAACAAAGTCGCATTCTTTGTTTATATCCCTATGTACGCATAAAACTTTAAAACTACGCAACAGATTTTGGTGCGGTTTTTTTTAATAGATAGAGAGATTCCAGAGAAAGGTTTGTACGTATTATAACATTCAATACGGAGTAGAGAAATACTGTAATTTTTGAGGTTTCTGTAAATAATGACTTTTTTCCCGCTTACATTGCAAACGCAGGCTAAACCCTACGAGATTTATCAAAATGATGTACTAAGTATTTGTATACCTTGAAAAGGTCTACAGAAAAGTCCGCGATGGTATATGTCTATCTCTTATCTCTTACTTTTTACGAAAAATAATACCATGTTTTTGAAGCAATTTTTATACAATACAGCATTAATCCGTATCCATTTAAGTACCTTAAATAAATTGTTGATTTAATATAGATCAATATGGCCGTTTACAGCATGTAATTTAAGTGAACATTTTCGGAGATATTATAGATTTAAAATGCCGTGAGGACGCCGCGCTTCGCCCCTATAACACTTCGACTTTAGCAGCCAAGTCGCTCTTTCAAGAGTTTGTTTAAAAGACATTCTGTAATTAATTGTAAAAATAAAATACATAGGGAAAATGTAAAAGTAAATAAGTAAAAATGTACTATATGAATTTAGATATTCCAAGATAGCAGGAAATCTTCTTGGTATAGGGAAAGGAAATTGTTTTTCTCCAAATTTAACGCTCGCGGGCCACGGGCAGTAATGAATAAATCAAAACTACTGGATCGATTTTAATCATTTTTTTTACACTGACTGACATGGGATATATATTTTATACCCGTGCGAAGCAGGGGCAGGTCGCTAGTATTATTATATATTGATATTGTATAGTATTTTTTTTCGAATTGACTATATGCTGTTAGCCCTAAAGGCTTTTACAGCGTCACCGGGCGGGACGGGCGAGCGCAGAAGCATCGCCGAAGTTGCGAAATGCGGATAGTAGAGCGCAGAAGCTCTACTAGCGTCGGGGAACGTCGTCCTAAGGGTACCTCCTGTGAGGCCGAACCACGGTTTAGGGCGACGTGTAGTGGAAGGCTAATAGTATGACGATTAGCCATTATGGCGTCGGATATATTGAAAAATTCTTTCAGTGTAAACTAGTCCATTTATCGAGGAAAGCTATATAACATCACGCTAAGATGAATAGGAGAAGAGCCGCAATCAAAAATATTACAAAAACGGCAAAATTTAAAGCTTTCGTTGCGTTTGCTGAGTAAACGGTGATGGTTATTCAACAATCATGTAGTACAAAATTGTTCCCCTCTAAAAGTTCTAAATAAAAGTCCGCGACAGCATATATCTAGCTTTTAAGGTTAACCCACTTTAACCATTTTTATGGTTATCAAAAGAGTACAATATTACGGTTTTAATATTTTCGCGCGGGCGGAGCCGCTAGCAATTGGTAGTATATCATATACCGAGCTTACATATAAGAGAGAACAATTCTCGTTTTTCTTCCGAAAATAGTAAAACAAACAATATAGTAACATTATATATTATTAGGGTTATTAACACAAAAGTGAACGCGGAAAATTATAAGTATTTATTATTATTGAAAAAGTTTTTTTGCGAACGGTACATGAGCCAAAAGTTAACGCGATTTAAGTTGTTCAGAGTGGAAAGTTCGACGATTTTCACTTACGCTCAGTGCTTCATTCACTTTCGCAGTATTGCTTCAAAGTTTCATACAAATATTTATGTTAAGTGCACATTTTTCACAAGTTAGCTAGTGAAAAACTTTATCAAGGTCACAAAGTTTTTATTAAACAGTTTGTGAAAGTCTATTTTTCACGAAGTTAAATTATATTTATTTTTTAAATTTATAGAACAAGCTAGCTCATAATTGTCTCTATAACGTAGTTATAGAAGCTTGGAATCAAACTAAACGAAAGCCGAAAACAAAAACAAAAAAAAATCTATGATGTACTTGTAATCATCATCCTCCTGCCCTTATCCCACTCTAAGTGGGGTCGGCACAACGTTATAAACGCGCTGTCACATGATTTGGCTGCGTTTTTACGCTGCCTGACGTCAACTTACCTGAGTCGTATTTTACGACACCTCGGTAAGAAAGAGTGTAGTCTATTTTACTCAACCGGATACCACACGGTGGGCCAACTTAACTTAGTCGCATTTTACGACACCTCGGTAAGAGTTGGTCAATTCTACTCGGATACCACACGGCGGTTATGATGTACTTGTAATAATAATAATAATTATATGGGACACTTACACACACGGTCGTCCGTCCCCGATATAAGTAACTTAATACTTGTTGCGTCCCACATTAGCGCCCGTTCCCAAGGAACCAGCGTCAGGCCGTCTGGTCTCTTGCCATCATCCCGACATATCCCGGAAGGCTCGAGAAGAGCAGGAATGTCGATGGTGGCAAGAGCTTTTGATGGTATCATTATGAGAACCATGACGGAAAAGCCTACCAGAGCTCCTACGGCATGAAAGCCCGTGTATGCCAAATTAATGTAATAATAATTTTAATAAATTATTAGATAGATAAATAGATACTTAAATAGACTCAGACTCGAAGAACTAACAAATCGTATTTAGATAGCATTGGCCCTCGGCGGGAATCGAACCCGCGTTCTGCAAAGGGGAAGGGAGGGGTCTAGCCACTTGCGGCAACTGGCTAGTATTATCCGGCCAGTTTGTATTTTCTTATAAGAGTTATGGCAAACACTGCAGTATAGTGATTGTTCATCATACTCCTGCCCTTGTCCCACTCTAAGTGGGGTCGCCACAACATGCTATAAACAGGTTGTCACATGATTTGGCTACATATTTTACGACCGACGGCCTGCCTGAAAAATTAAATTAACTTAATGTTTGTGTATAAGAATATACATAATTTTAGAAAAACATTGGCGTTGTATGTATATAATAGACAGAGTAGGAACCGACATAAGCTTGCGACTCCTGCTTTGCGCATTGCAAAAGTACGTAAGTCGTTTGTGAGTTTGGGTATAAGATTCTATAATAAAATTCCGTAATCAATTTTAGCTGTTATACAGCCATTTAGAAACACTATTAATAAAATCTAATACAGAAAGCCTACTATACTATTGAGGATTACTTAGATGATATGAATTCTTGGACGTAGCTACTCTTCGACCCTGTACAAGACAGTAATAACTAAATGTAACTAGTAATAAGAATTAATTTTTAAAAGTGCAACCGCCGAGTTTCTTGCTGGCTCTTCTCTGTAGAAACAGCTTTCCGAACCAGCAGTAGAATTGGCGATTCAAATCAATTGTTTACAAGTTGACTCGAATAATGAATATTTTGAATTTGAATATAAATTTATTCCACCATGTCAACACGTAGGTAGGTACGGTAAAATAAATATAATCAATATGATTATTGTATGAAGATAGTTGATAATGACGTTTGTTTAATAAACCCTTAAATTGGCTAGACAGTTAATAAAAGGCCACTTTTTATCTCAGTTAAAGCGAATGCGTGGGTAAACGCTAGTTTCAGGTCCATTTTAATTTAGACTGCTATAATTTAAGAATATTCGAGTCGAGAACATTCTGCCGGCATCGCTACAAACAAAGGCCGGACGGGCATCTATAATTTTATTTTAACAAAATTGAAACTGGCCGGGATATTTCTTGAACAAATTTTAATATCACGGGGAGGTAGATAGAGCTATTTATATTTTTCCTCCCCCTCGTTTCTTTTGGCGATTATTATTCTGTATTCCGATGGGGGGTGGGCGGGGGCCGCCCCGTGGACTCTTTCCTTTTTGCTTCTTAAGTCCATCTTGAGACGGGACAGCGGCGTGACTGGAATAGATATTTGCAATTTATTATCATTTAAATATAACTAATTATTATATAAAGAAACGGGTTACATCGCGATAACCTCGATTTACCTTTGTATAAGGTTCGTACAGTCAGTTCATGACCACGGTGGATTCAACTCTGCCGAAACATCTAACCTTATAAAAAGTTAACTAGAAGTTATCGTGATGTGATCCGTTTGTTTATATAATAATTAGTATGCATCGCGGAAGTTTAATATTACTAATATTATAAATACGAAAGTCTGTTTAACTCTCAGTCTATCTGTATGTTACTTCTTCACAGCTGGCATATTGGTGTGATTTGGGACAATTAAAGTTTACATAACAGGGTAACATACATTATAAAAATTCCAGTTTTTTCTTCAGGTTAGTTCAACTCTTAATTTGGCGCGAATATCTTCGTGGGTACCATGAATGTATTTCATTTACCTATGCAAAATGTATTTTTATCCCTGTTTTCGGGCACTGAAAATATCCTTCCTAAGTGTATCCAAACAGCACCTCTCCCGAGTAAAGGACCATGATATCTATCAGTCATTATACGATTCAGTTATTATACGATTGTGAAGAAATGTCCCTAGAAAGTTCTAGGGATATGTGATAGGATTTGAAATCGGTAATCGGTTAATAAATCGACATTGATCTATTGATCTGAGGAATCCTATATCTACTTGTGGGATAGTACTTTTAATTTTTTTAATCCTTACTTTACTTTACTTTTTTATATAACTACAAGGTATGTCAGCGGCTTCGCCTGCGTGGAAATCAGAGTATCATAAAATTTTTCCCCAATTGAAATTTTAAACATACAAGTAGTTATTGTGCGTTAACCATAGGAGATGGAGATATGATGTCGTAGACTTTTTTTCTAGTATTTTAGTAGATCTACAATTCTCTAGTACATTACTTTAGTGTATCTCTGCTGGTTTACATGGTACAAAAGCTAGTAGGCGTGTCTTTTTATAACCGCGCAACCTTCTCAACACAATTTACACAGTAATGTACGATTACCAAAAACCTTTACAATCTAACAAACGGTAATGTATTTATAACCTAAACCTTCCAAAAGAAGTGTGCTATCCTTTATTAAAAACTGTATAAAAATCCGTTCAGTAAATTTTGAGAAAAATGATCACATACAGACAGCTTATGCGGACTTTGTTTTATAATAAGTATAGATATAGGTATGTTATTTATATTAGTACCTGGTTGATCGAGCTTTGTTTGGTAATTTTTTACAAAATAAAAAAAAGAAACTTCAAAAAAAAAAGAAAAAATAATTATGTAATTGGGGATCGATCCTAGGTATTTACATTTCTCAAGCCCGCTCTTTCCCCGAATAAGCTACGCTGACTTGACACTTTGTGGCAAGAATTCAATTCAATATAAATGATAGTATATAGATATATATAGTATATAGATATATATAGATAGTATTTTAATGCCTTAAAAACAGGGATAAAACGTTTTTTTTTATATAAAACCTAGCTGGATCTATTTTTCTCTCCCAAACCCCCCTACATGCTGAATTTCAGGAAAATCGTTGAAGCCATTTACGAGATTCTGAATATATATATATATATATATATATATATATATATATATATATATATATATATATATATATATATATATACATACATGCAAGATTAACTCATTTAAATATTAAACATAATAAGTTTAGATATAGGTAGAGTTGACGATTCAAAAGCACTTGTTAACAAGTTTATTTGAATAAAGAATATTTTAAATTTGAATTTGAAATATAGATTAAATTTAACCAATAAATCGCGACTCGATACCCACCTTGTTCCCTGCTTCTGTCACTTACCCCTTTTACTGGAAAAACCGTGGCACCTACCCGGAAGGGGTACGATATTTAAATATAAGAAGAACCCCCTTTTTTCAAGGGAGGCCTCCCCCAGATTTATAGATCTGGCCTCCGCTGCGTAATTACTTATCTTTGAGAATACGAATCAATCGCTCTTCAATTTTGTAAATCGGTTTGTTTTTGGTAATCTCTAACCGCGTAGACTCGCAGCATGTTTGTAATGGTAATGTGTAACGCGGGAGAGATTGTTTGACAGATGCTCGAATTGAAGATTACATGAACTCTACCATGATAATGGATTGTTGCCATTTTATAATTCAAATTCTAATTCTAATTCAAAATATTCTTTATTTAAATAAACCTGTAAACAAGTGCTTTTGAATCGTCAACTCTATTGCTGGTTCGGAACCTATTCCTACCGAGAAGAGCCAGCAAGAAACTCGGCGGTTGCTCTTTTTAAAAATATAATTCTTAATACTATTTACATTTAGTCGTTACTGTCTTGTACAGGTTCAAAGAGAGCTATATCCACACATTCTTATCTTCTAAGTAATCTTCAAGAGTATAGTAGGCTTTCTGTATAAGCCTCTTTTTAACAGTGTTTTTGAACTGCTGTAATGGCAAAGCTGGAATTGATTGCGGAATTTTATTATAGAATCTTATACCAAAACCCACAAACGACTTACGTACTTTTGCAAGGCGCAAAGCAGGAGCCGCAAGCATATGTCGGTTCCTACTTTGTATATTATATACATCACCTATCGTTTTAGAATTCTTTATATTTTTTATGTACATAAATTAAGTTATAAATAATAGATGGCGCTTTTCAATGTTATCCTATTCCCGTAGAATTAAAAGGATTTCTATAGGCTATATCTTATTCCAGTGTATAAGGAAAAATTGTGCCGAAAAATATATGAAAGGATATCAGTTTCCTGTAGTTATTTATTTACATTGTATTAAAGTAAGTAGTAGTCTATTACTATCCCACTGCTGAGAATAGGCCTCTTCTTTCTGTTTTTGGAGAGAAGGTTTGGAGCTAAGACCTACCACGCTGCTCCAATGCGGATTGGTAGGTTACACATATCCCCAGAATTCTCTAAAGATATGTAGGTTTCCTCACGATGTTTTCCTTCACCGAAAAGCGTGTGATAAATTGCAATTATCAATTAGACACATAAGTTTCTTTTTTAACAGAAAAGTCATTGGTGTCTGCCCGGGTTTGAACTCGTGACCTCCTCGAAAGAGTCGCACTGTGTTACCGCTGGGCTACCATAGCTTACCTACATTACATAATACAAAATGTTAAATTGAGACTGGTTCAGATGTTTTAAAAAATCTTAAGAGTTAAGAGTCGGAAACACTAATCCGATGACGATCGTCCAGAAAGGAGGAAATGTAACAAAAAGTAGGTCATGTCAATCAAATCAAATAAAAATAATCTTTATTCAAATAAGCTCTTTCAAGCACTTTTGAATCGTCAAGGATCAATATGATTAATGAAGCTACAACTGGTTCGGAATGTTGCTCTTACCGAGAAGAACCAGAAAGAAACTCGGCGGTCAATCTTTTAAACATTTTCAATTTTACATTATTAAACCGCAGTTCTGTATGAAGCTGAAAGGATTTTCAAATCCAAGCTTTTTTATCATCCAAATAATCTTCAATTTTGCAATATGCTTTACGTATAAGTACATCTCTTATAAACCTTTCTGTAGTCTAGTATGGATTGCGGAATTTTATTGTAGAAGCGAATACCGAGACCATCGAATGAGTTGCTAACTCTGCTGAGTCGCGAAACAGGTGGCGACAACAATACATACTTAAATACATTTACACACCTAAACTTGAAGTACCAACAAATTGTTGATAGAAAATGTTGACCCACAGCGGGAATCGAATCAGCGACCAGCGGAGATGAAGGCAAGGAAGGCATTCTAGAAAAAAATAAGTCTCACCAGCTCTTAATAGAAGTTAACCCTAATCGGTTACGCGTCATAAAACTCCACGGAGCGATTCGCGGCAAGTTGCGGTTGGCTCGCCGGTTCACTTTCAGCGATTTATTAATGAGAACTGAAGGGAAAAACGAGTATTTCCTCTTTATGTTTCATATTTAGTGACAACTTATTTGTGGTGGCTGAATAGAATAGTACCACCCTCATTTCTTACCGAGGTGTCGTAAAAGGCGACTAAGGTAAGTTGACCCACCGTGTGGTATCCGGTTTAGTAAAATAGACTACCCTCTTTCTTACCGAGGTGCCGTAAAATACGACTGAGGTAACTTAACGTCAGGCAGGCGGCCGATCGTGAAAACGCAGCCAAATCATGTGACAGCATGTTTATAACAGTTATGCCGACCCCACTTAGAGTGGGAGAAGGGCAGGAAGTTGAAGATGATGATTTAGTGACAACTTATTAAATAAACCTCATTCTTACCAAGGTGTCATTAAAGACGACAAAGATAGTAAATCAGGCAGGCCGATAGTGAAATAATGAGCCAAATCATGTTACAACATGTTGTGGCCAGGAGACAGAAGTACAATTAAAGCATATGTACCGGACCTCTTTGGAAATCGATCCAGTAGTTTTGTTTTATTAATTACTGCCCGTGGCCCGCACGGGCCTTTCCTTCTCCTCCTTCTCCTTTCCCTCTTTCCCTATACCATGGCGATATGATATACCCTATACCCATTTATCCCTGTTATCTTTGGAATATCTAAATTCATATACTACGTTTTTACTTATTTCTTTTCACATTTTCCCTATGTATTTTATTTTTACAATTAATTACATGTCCTTATATACAACATTCACAATTTTCTTGTCATTAGACAACACAAACATGTTTTCTTTAGAGGTTACTCTTGAAAGAGCGACATGTGAAAAACAAACGCGTCCGATCGCTGCTAAATTCGAAGTGCTGTAGGGCGAAACGTGGCCTCCTTGCGGCATTTTAAATCATGTATCAGATATGAAAACGGATCTGCTCTACATTTAGCATTATATATATTTTCTATTTTACTTCATCGCGGATTATAGCAAAATAATTTTATTATTACTTTTCTATTATGGATGTCCGCAAAGTAACGCCTAATTCTATAAATTATTTGAAAATATGCAAGTATGTCTATCTTAAATTACTTGCACGTTAATAGTATACAAACATACCCATGGACAGATCTATCGTGGTAAGCTTGAATTTAAAAAAAGTGATAGGCGGCCTTTTTTAATAGAAAAAGAAAATTTGTTTGAAATAGAAAAAGGGTCCTTTTTTGACTATTTATGTTTGTATATTTTGCCAGCCTTTCTTAAAACTCGCTCACCCTTTGTGTACAGTATATCACTCAGCGCCTCGTTCCTTTGAGAAACATCGATAAAAATACAATGAGCGAAATAAAACAGCGTCTTATAAAGCGCCCGGGGCGAGGGGGAAGGGGGATCAGTTTTCTTTCTCTCGCCAGAGCCATTCTGGAGGACACGTTGGAAATGTATTGATACGGCTATTTAATATAAAATATTTGGGTGGTTTTCTACAAAATAAAAAAAGAAATTTCAAAAAAAGGAGTAATAGTGTAGGTGGGGTTCGATCCTAGGTATTTTCATTTCGCGCGACCGCCCGTTTCCCGAATAAGCTACGCCGACTTGACATTTCACGGCGAAAATTGTGTTGTATATATTAAATAAATTAAAAGTAAACTTTTGTTTTTTTATGCCCAAAAATAGAGATTAAACGAATTTTTTTTTAATAAAACCTAGTCGATCGATTTTTCTCCCCCAAAACCCCCTACATGCTGAATTTCAGGAAAATCGTTGGAGCCATTTCCGAGATTCTGAATATATATATATATATATATATATATATATATATATATATATATATATATATATATATATATATATATATATACTATATACATACATACAAGATTAACTCATTTAAATATTAAAGATAATATTCTTTTTGTGTTATGGTAGACAGACAACTGGTGAATATATACTTATATAATTTTAAATACATACTTGAATACAAATATACACACCCAGGCTAAAGGGACTAACAAATTGTTTATAGAAAATGTTGGCCTATGTGGGAATCGAACCTGCGACCCGCGGAGCTGAAGGGAGGATCATTACCAACTGCGCCAACTAGCCAAATTCTACTGACTAAAACCTTCCTACTCTTATCACTTGTTATCTGTTACCATATCTTGTCTTTACATCCGTTTCCTTCTCTTCCATAGGCACGAGCTTTAGCTTGAAATTCCAGCTGTTGAGGAGCATGTCTTAAACATGTCAAGCATGTATTTAACAGTATTAAAATTTAAACGACTGCTAATCGTTTAAATTTTAATACTGTTCACGAATTCGCACACTAAACATTTGTGGCCATGATTAAAATTGGCGACTTGCCCGTTGGTGCAGTGGGTAGTGACCCTGCCTTCAGCTCCGCGGGTCACGGGTTCGATTCTCGCCGAGGGCCATCAATTTCTATAAATGAATTTGTTGGTTCTTTGAGCCTGGGTGTATATTTGTATTTAAGTATGTATTTAAAAATATATAAGTATATTCACCAGTTGTCTGTCTACCATGACACAAGTATTTAAGTTACTTACTTTGGCGACGGAAGACCGTGTGTGTGTGTGTGTGTATTTATATCCAGAATTCTCTATAGTTATGCTGGTTTCTTCACAATGTTTTTCTTCAACGAAAAGCGTGTGATAAATTGCAATTATCAATTAGACGCATAAGTTTTAACAGAGAAACTCATTGGTGCCTGCCCGGCATTTGAAACCTTCTCGAAAGAGTCGCACGGTGTTATCGTTTGGCTATCACAGCTTTTAAATTCGTTTAGTCAATTATAATTATTAATGTTTCATCATGTCCACATTATGCTAGCTGAAGACACGACTCGTGTTTTTTCTCTTTTCTCGTTTTATATTAAAATCGGGCGAGCCGAGGAAATTGTCAGTCAGATAGGAAATTGCCAGCGAGCTTCGTGACCAGCCTTTATACTTTTATAGCGTCGCTTGATTCTTTCACTTTAACTACAAGCTTGAATATTTGTATTCAAACTATGCTTCTGTATATTTCAGTATGTCTTCATCATCCTCCTGCCCTTATCCCAATCTAAGTGGGGTGGGCACAACATGTTATAAACATGCTGTCACATGATTTGGCTACGTATTTACGACCGGCCGCCTATCTGACGTCAACTTAACTGAATGATATAAATACGATTAAGTTATGTTGACGTCAGGCAGTGTTATAAACGACACCTCGGTAAGAAAGAGGGTTTTCTATTCTACTCAACCGGATATCACACGGTGGGTCATTAAGTACTGTATTATTAAGCAAAAAAAGATCCAAGTTGTATTCGGCGACTGACCTCTTTCTCAAATCCCGATAAACTTCAATAAGGCTGCGAATGGCCGAATGGTGACACGGTGTGACTCTTACAAAAGGGTTCACGGGTTCAAATCTGTTTTTAACTTTTACAGAATAATTCATTGGTACACTCTACTCCACCGTGTGGTATCCGGTTGAGTAGAATAGACCTCCCTCTTTCTTATCGAGGTGTCGTGAAAGGTGATTAAGGTAAGTTAATCTCAGGCAGGCAACCGGGCGTAAAGTACTCAGCCAAACCATGTTATGACATGTTTATAACATGTTGTGCTGACCCCACTTGGAGTGGATAAGGTCAGGAGAATGATGTTGATTGGTGCACTCTTTAGCATTACATAGAGTTTCCCTAATTGCGGATTATAACAAAATAATATAATCATTCTTTTTATAAAATATACCTCTCATATTTATTGAAATAATTAAAGTCTTAAAGCGCCCATAATATATTTTCCATCTTTTCTTCTGCTAGAGACAGTTGTCGCATAACCAGTCGGAATGATCCCTGAATGTACACGAACTTACCGCAAAATCTTCCTTTTTGTATATGAAAAGCGGGGGTGGGAAGGTCTGGTCGTAATGGACGGTTATTTATTTTATTTTGTGCGTCATTTTTGCCCCGACACCCCTTTCGCGGAGCGTTTTTGTAGGGCACTCGCTGCGATGTTGCTTTCAAGTGGCCTGAAAATTAATGTAAAAAGAAAATTACTAATATAAATAATCAACATTTTTAGTAAGCAATGTAAAATTGTCTTTATTTAAAAATGATGATTAATCTCAGTTATTAGGCGATGTGGAAATCTATGTACTAAACAAGAAAAATCCAATATTAAAGGTAGAAGTATTGCTTAAATGAAAATTAAAATATTTATTGTATGAAGTGGACAAATCTGGTAATAAAAATACAAAGTAAAAAGTGATTTGCGGTTTGCGATCTTGTCATGGAGTCTATCTCCTGATGATGCTTCGGTTACGGGGCGAAACGATTGTTGAGTTTGTGTTAGTGAACGTATGTGTTTTTACGAATCCTGCATGTATCAGGTATGAAAACGGATTGTCCACTCTACATTTAGCATTATATTTTCTATTTCACTTCATCGCGGATTATAGCAAAACAATTTTATTATTACTTTTATTTTTATTTAATTTTTTAGTCGTGCATGCTAGCTCTAAAGAATCCACTCCATTATTAGTGATTTAGATTATTACACAATTACATATACATTTTATATATATGTTTATACATATTCCTCAAGAAATTTTAAACAAACCAAAATTTAAAGCATTTTTGAATTATATTTTAACTAGCTTCTACCCGCGTCTTGGTTCGCGTGAATTGCTGTCGCGTAATAGGTTATTAATGGAAAGCGCTTTCTAGTGACATCCTATTCGAACTAACAGAATTTCGATAGATTATATATTATTCCGGTGTATAAGCATTAATTGTGCCAAATTTCATCGATATTGGTTCAGTGGATTTGCCGTGAAAGAGTAACAAACAAACATATATACATACTCACAGACTTTCGTATTTGTAATATTAGGATAGGATGTTACAAACTGATTAAAAAAATGCAATGCAAAAAGGCGACGTTAACATCCCTAGGCGAGCGTCCAGCTATCTTTTTGCGAGTCTTTCAATTGTATAGATAACTGAACAAAGAAACGCGCCCCCTCTGGGGGGTGGTTGGGGGCATTTTTACCATCTTGAGACCCCTTTTTTGATCGGAGTGACGTTTAGTATTTAATTAAATATAAAGAACTGATGTTTTTATTAGGAGTAAAACTTTACTTGTGTCCTTTTTGTTTATGATGTGGGGTATCCGGCTGAGTGGAATAGACCACCCTCAGTCGATAAAAATGAATAATAGACTAAGATAGAGAAGACACTTCAGCGTCACAAAGTAATCATATCATAAAGTGAACCAGTATCTTCTAAAAAAATAACAGGCAAAGGTTTTCAGACTAAGACTTAATTTAAGTTATAATTCAAAAGTAATGAGAATATTATTTTGCTATTTTATCGCGGATTATAGCAAAATAATATTCTCATTACTTTTGTATTATGGACCTCCGCAAAGTAACGCCTAATTCTATAAATTAATAATAGTAGTGCCAACTTTTTTGACAAAAGTTAAGTATACAAAAGTAATAATAAAATTATTTTGCAATAATCCGCGATAAAGTAAATATAGAGCTGTGATAATGCTAAATATGAGCTGTGATAGCCCAGTGGTAACGCCGTTCGACTCTTTCGAGGAGGTCGCGAGTTTAAGCCCGGCCAGGCACTAATAATTTTTTATATTAAAACTTGTGTCTAATTTATAATAGCTATTTATCACACGCTTTTCGGTGAAGGAAAACATCGTGAGGAAACCTGCATATCTCTAAAGAATTCTTGATATGTGTGTAACTGCACACATTTACTACCACAATCTCAAAAATTATTTTGCCCCATAAACGTACGGGGTGAAACAATGTAAGTGCTTGTGTATTGTTGTGCCATCGGTGTCGGGTAGTGCATGAGTTCTTACAAATTCTGCATGTATCAGATATGAGAACCAATAGTACACTCTACATTTAGCATTACGTATATTTCCTTTTATCGCGGATTATAGCAAAATAATATTCTCATTACTTTTTTTTACTCCTATTATTTATATAACTTGTTCTAAAAATTACAAAAAAAACTGTCACTAAGAACCAATTTACTTAGAACTTTTTTAACATAAATATTTTTTTTAAATTCAAATTACGTTCTAGAACCGTAACAAAAACCGTCAAACGGTATCATTACCATTCCAATAACATCTGTAACCCCACCCATCGAACGATCACCCTTTTTTTCACCCCAAGAAGATAGAGACGGCGATATATAAGATTTAACAGATAGAAAGAGATAGACAGTTGACCGTTCGCCGAATTTTAATTTTCTTACTATTTGAATCTTAATTTTTCGCAGGGTGATCTTCCATTCTTTTCTAACATATTAAAAAGACATGCTGTTTCTTTCACACATTTTTTGCCTCATTTCTATTGAAGGTAGCGTTCAATTTGTTTCTTAAGACGCAATTTTGTTTAAGCGATTTTTTTTATTACGTTTGTATATAAAAGATTTCAAAGTAATATCTGGTACTTTTGGATCTAATTGTTTAGGCCTTGTATACATAACAGTGACAATTCACGTTAAAATACAATAACTATTATATAATGTCTTGTGATTATACATTCTACTTTAGAACCAAATTTTATCTATAGGTACTTAATATATAAAGCTGAAGAGTTTTTTATTATTTTGTTTGATTGTTTGAACGCGCAAATGTCAGGAACTACTGGACCGACTTGAAAAATTCTTTGTAGGATAGTCCATTTATAGAGGAAGGCTATAGGCTATATAACATCACGCTAAGATGAATAGGACAGGAATAAAAAAATATTGCAAAAACGGCAAAATATAATGCTTCCTTACGTGCGCTAAGTAAGCGGTGAAAGTTATTCAAAAATCTATTATAATTAACTCACGATAACTACTTTTAGGTTCAAAATTCAAATTCAGGAAAAAAATTGTGACACACTAGCTGGCGAATTTGGTGGCACAGCTAGGTATATATAATACTAGCAATAGCCATTGGCTCCACCCGCGTGTAAAGATTAACCTTAATATTATAGTCTTTTGATAACCATTAAAATGGTGAAAGTAGGTTAACCTTAAAAGCTAGACATATGCTGTTGCGGACTTTTATATAGAACTTTTAGAGGGGAACAATTTTGTGATACATGATTTATGAATAACTATTACTGTTTACTCAGCGCACGTAAGTGAAACTTTAAATTTAGACGTTTTCGTACTATTTGTTATTGCTGCTCCTCTCCTATTCATCTTAGCGTGATGTTATATAACCTATAGCCTTCCCTGATAAATGGACTATCTTACATTGAAATAATTTTTCAAGTCGGTTCCAGTAGATAGTTCCTGAGATTAGCACGTTCAATCAATCAATCAAACAAACAAACTTTTCAGCTTTATAATATATTAGTATAGATTTTAGTATTTTGAAATTTATAGTTTATTCCATACAGGTACGCACATACACGCATGTTTACAAATCAGTACGTAAGTAAATTGTAGATAATAAATGAATATATTACACAGAGCAATTAATAACAGCAGAATTAATAGTTGATAAGAAAACTTTTTTAATCTATGTCCAGCCTCCGCTAGCGAAGGTAGCTGTCTATATCCGGAGGCGGGAGATGCTCAAATTGTCTTAATTTTTCATCTCGACCACCCTCTAGCCACCCTGCCTCATAATTGTTTTTAATTTAAGCGCAGAATGAGAAAAGCTGAAGAGTTTGAAGAGAAAAATCGTATTTCATGAAATTTGAACTACGAAATAGATTAATTAAGCAAATTCATTATAAATAGTTTATTTTGTCAATATAATAACAACAGTAGGAAATAACCACAGTGAAAAGATTTTGACAAGTTTAACTTAACTTTATCTTGTATTTGGTATCCTTAAAAGACTCGATTCCAGATTGTTAATAGAACTGATGTATTCGATAGCGGTGTTTATCGATTTTAAATATGAAACATTGGCTATGGTCAATATTTTAAATCTTACAAATGAAATTTCTATGGTAATGTAATATGGGTTTTAAATTAATTGGCGGGGTACAACAATTTTAAAAATCGAACATTGCCAATTTGCGATATTTGATTTCAGTTGAAAAATAAAAATAATTAAAAAAAAGTCAATCGCACTAAAAAGCGCAAATAAATAAAATTAAAAACTAAATAAAACGCTATTATAGGACATTCAACTAAAATGGCTTCTGCTATTGAAAAATAATAATCATTTCAAAGAAAAAAATTACGTAATCAATCAGTTAGTATTATTGTGAAGAAAAGCATATTTATATTGGTTTATAAATTTTATTTGAACAATATAAATTTATTTTAAACTAGGTCAAGTAATTTAAGGTAGGCGAGGAATACAGAACTTCTAAGCATTTATAACATTTTACTTTACTAAATAAAAATATTTTTTTCTCTATGGGATGGACACTAGCCAGTTTTTCATAAGTAAAGGGCATCGCTTCTTGCCGGGTACAATTGGCGGGGTTCCAGCGACTATGTCTGTCTGTCTCCATCCGTTTCCGCTACAAAACCCAGAAAATATGTTTCAATTCGCCTTTAATGTTTTCTTTGCATTTGGCGTCTTCACAAAACTCCGCAAAATACATTTACAAGCGATATTAATGGTCGATGTCGCGGTTGAAATTTACTAACGCCATTAAACATCGCCGCTAAGTCATAGAGCAAATATAGAACTATTTTTTTTTATATTTGAATATTTAATTCTTTTATATCTCATATACGGCTTTGAGGTTATCGTTATCAAAGGGGTCAAAGGTTAAATCACAAAACCAAAATAACTTATTTCATAAAAATCTTAGGGCCTGTTTTATAAGTTACCAATAAACTGTCAATTAAATTATTCGGAACATATCATTTATCTCGTTCATTCGGACATTTATCTCGGAATTTTCCGTTTCTCAGGTTTCTGATAGCCTTATTCAGCACTTAAAGTCCCTAATAAGTTAACAGGTAGATCATGTGGCTGTTATTTTGTTTATCTGCTGGATAGCAAATACTTATTTCAAAATGGCCGCGATTTTATTTTATTTTTTACCTTTTTAGCCTCTTATAAGAGACCGAGATCTTAGTTTATTTGTCGGTTAACTATCCGAAACTTTATCAGTAACTTGTGAAACAGGCCCTTAGTTTATTAAAGTTAACCTAAATGTAAAATACTTTTACTAGCTTTTTCCAGGTGCTTATAATAATATTCGCTATCAAAGCTTGTAGTATTATTATATTATAATGAAAATGGATGCAAAAAATTAATAACATTCCATTTTTAAAGTTTTATTAAAAAGTTTGATTTGCTCTATGACTGTATTTGGGATTGACTGAGGCTAGTTTTAATTTCGCATACGAAGTCGCAAGTAGATGATAGGTGCTTATAATAATATTCGCTATCAAAGCTTGTAGTATTATTATATTATTATGAAAATGGATGCAAAATATTAAAAACATTCCATTTTTAAAGTTTTATTAAAAAGTTTGATTTGCTCTATGGCTGTATTTGAGATTGACTGAGGCTACTTTTTATTTTGCATACGAAGTCGCGAGGTAGGTGCTTATAATAATATTCGCTATCGAACCTTGTACTATTATTATATTATAATGAAAATGGATACAAAAAATTAATAACATTCCATTTTAAAAGTTTGATATTCTCTGTGGCTGTATTTGAGATTAACTGAGGCTAATTTTTATCTACGAAATAACGAGTAGAAGTCAGTAAAATGTAAAAATAATAAATACATCCGTGGCACACTTCCTGTTAATTGGGCCCTGATAAAAAAGTAAAAGGGGTCCGTTTCACCCTCTTACAAAAACTTTCACCCTTAGGTAAGTTACATCTGTTTCCATGGCGCTCTCAGTATATAATTGTGCGTATTTTATTTGACAAATTTAAAAAATATTGAATCCATACAATTATAATTGCGAAAGTCTGTCTGTCTGTCTGTTTGTCTACTATTTGCGACGTTTTACGGTTAATCTGTTAATTAATATTTGTGAAATTAATATTTGTAGAAAGAAGTAATATTTGGTTCAATTAATGTATGTATATACGACTGGCCCGTTGGCGCAGTGGGTAGTGACCCTGCCTTCAGCTCCGCGGGGCGCGGGTTTGATTCCAGCAGAAGGCAAACTTTTTATATAAATGAATTTGTTTGTCTTTGAGTCCGGGTGTATATTTGTATTTAAGTATTTATTTAAAAAATATATAAGTATATATTCACCAGTTGTCTGTCACCTATAACACAAGTATTAAGTTACTTACTTTGGGCCCGGACGATTGTGTGTGTAAGTGTCCCATTTATTTATTTATTTGGTACATATTCATTTTATATGATACAAAAAAGTAAACCTACTTAAAGATAATTAAAGCCTATTATAAAAGATTAAAATAGAATTAAAAGTAATAACATAGAAAGCAAATATTTTAACCCTTAAGTTGTTACTAACTTCGTTGAAGGTTATACCATCATTTCATATCTTGCATATCTAAATGTAGGAATATGGATTGTGGATAACTTCAAGTTTCACTACCCTCAATAAAAAAAAAATGAAAATTAAAAAAATCTTTATTCAAATAAGCTCTTTCAAGCACTTTTGAATCGTCAAGGATCAATATGATTAATGAAGCTACAACTTTACTTTCTAAAATTTCTTTTTAAATTTTCTATAATTTCTTTATAACAAAATTATACTTTGTATATAAAATTATAATTGAAGGATTGAATTCAGTTTACACAGCTTATATTTCCACGTCGACAAAGCAGCGGGTACAACTAGTAGCTCAAAATTGGGGGTATTTTAACTCTAGAGTTTACTTACGTACACTCGCGACTAAAAAAAAAAAGTAAAAGTTGTTACGCCGTGTGGTATCCGGCTGAATAGAATAGTACCACCCTTATTTCTTACCGAGGTGTCGTAAAAGGCGACTAACGTAAATTGAACCACCGTGTGGTATCCAGCTGAATAGAATAGTACCACCCTCTTTTCTTACCGAGGTGTCGTAAAAGGCGACTAAGGTAAGTCGACCCGCCGTGTGGTATCCGGCTGAGTAGAATAGACCAACCTTAATTCTTACTGAGCTGTCGTAAAAGGCGACTAGGTAAGTTGACCCACCGTGTGGTATCCGGTTAAGTAGAATAGACCACCCTCTTTCTTATCGAGATGTTGTAAAATACGACTAAGGTAAGTCGACCCCCGGCTGGGACTGGGGGTGGCCTTGGAGAAATCCGAGGCCATTTGCTTCCACAGGTCTCGGATGGCGCCCCCAGTGGGCTCCCGGTTGGTGGTGGGCGGGACGTCCATCGAAATCTCAGGTACATTACAGTACCTGGGATTGCTCCTCGACAGCCGATGGACGTTTGAGGCCCACTTCCGGCGGCTCGCCCCTAAGTTAACGGCGACCGCCGGAGCCCTGAGCAGGCTCCTCCCGAATTTGGGAGGGCCTAATGCAGGCTGCCGGCGCCTATACGCCGGGGTGGTTCGGTCGATGGCCCTGTACGGCGCCCCCGTATGGGCGGGGTGGCTGACCGCGAGATCCTTGCCTCTGCTGCGCAGGGCGCAGAGGGTAATGGCGGTCAGACTTGTGCGGGGCTACCGGACCATCTCCGGCGAGGCGGCTTGCGCCTTGGCCGGGTCCCCTCCATGGGATCTAGAGGCCGAGGTGCTAGCTCAGGCCTACCGCCGTAGAGTCGAAGCCCGTTCACCGGGGGGAGACTTAGCGGCGGTAGAGGTGGATTGGCGGAGGACAGCTCAGGAAGAGCTCCTCCGTCAATGGAGGCGGCGGCTTGAATCGCCCAGTGCAGGAGCCTGGACGATTTCGGCCATCCAGCCCATTCTCCAGGGCTGGGTCGCTAGGAGGCATGGGGTCCTCACCTTCCGCCTTACACAGGTGCTTTCCGGACATGGTTGTTTCGGGTGGTATCTGTGGAGGGTGGCCCAGCGCGAAGCGACTGGTGAGTGCCACGAGTGCGGCGCCGACTTTGACACGGCGCTGCACACGCTCGCAGACTGTCCAGCTTGGGCGGTTCAGCGGGCGGAACTCGTGGCACAGGTGGGGCACGATCTCTCCCTGCCCACTGTGGTTCGCGCCATGGTGGACAGGGAGCGATCGTGGGCAGCGATGGCCTCCTTCTGCGAGGATGTTATCTCGCGGAAGGAGGCGGCGGGGCGGATCCGGGAAGTCGAGTCCTTGGATCCAATCCGCCGCAGGCGAGCGGGGCGCAGACGACTCGCTGAAGTCCGTCGCATGCCACCCTAACGGGGACCTCCGAGCGATCCGAACGGGGCTTTATCGGACGCTCGCTGGAGTTAGGTCCCCGAGGCGTTCGATGCATCCGGTGCTCCCGATGCATCGTCCAGCGGAGGGAGGGGCCACTTTCAAAGAGGCCCCGACCCAGAGGTGGCGCACTCTGGGCTACAGAGTTGCTGCTGGCGGGGATGGGGGGCAATGTCTTCATGGGTACCCTATCCCCGCCACCAGCAGCGTAGTGGAGCACACAGGTTATTTTAGTCGGTGCGAGTCCGACATAACCGTCGCCTGTCCCCGTCGGGCGGCGGTACCCATAAGGGGTTTTTTCCTGTTTAAAAAAAAAAAAAAAAAAAAAAAAAAAAAAAAAAAAAAAAAAAAAAAAAAAAAGTCGACCCGCCGTGTGGTATCCGGCTGAGTAGAATAGATCAACCTCATTTCTTACCGAGGTGTCGTAAAAGGCGACTAAGGTAAGTCGACCCGCCGTGTGGTATCCGGCTGAGTAGAATAGATCAACCTCATTTCTTACCGAGGTGTCGTTAAAGGCGACTAAGGTAAGTTGGCCCACCATGTGGTATCCGGTTTAGTAGAATACATCCTCTTTCTTACCGAGGTGTCGTAAAATACGACTGAGGTAAGTTGACGTTAGGCAGGCGGCCGGTCGTAAAAACGCAGTCAAATCATGTGACAGCATGTTTATAACATGTTGTGCCGACCCCACTTAGAGTGGGATAAGGGCAGGAAGATGATGAAACGAAAAACATTTTCCCAACAAAAAATCCGAAGAAGTATTTCAAGAAAATGGCGGCAAAAAACTAGGGGATTCCAGGGGATTGAGCCAATTTAGATTTATTTTTCACCCCCTCGCGAAAGTTTGTCGCCACCCCAACTGGGTAGGGGGTGGCGTCTGCTAATTGCCTTTATTTTTTTTGTACTGATAGTGTTTATTATTAAGAATTATTTTGCTATAAAAAATATTAAATAACTTTGCTATAATCCGCGATAAATGAAAATATATGTAATGCTAAATGTAGAGTGTACTATTGGTTCTCATACCTGATACATGCAGAATTTATAAGAACTCATGCACTGCCCGACACCGATGACACAACAATACACAAGCACTGCACACATTCACCACCACAATCTAATCGATTGTGGTTGTGAAATTCTGCATGTATCAGGTATGAGAACCAATAGTACACTCTACATTTAGCATTACATGTATTTTCTTTTATCGCGGATTATAGCAAAATAATATTCTCATTACTTTTGAATTATGGACCTCCGCAAAGTAACGCCTAATTCTATAAATTATTTTGCTACGAAAAATATTAAATAATTTTGCTATAATCTGTAAAGCAGTAAAGCGGCCTATTACTATCCCACAGCTGGGAATAAGCCTCTTCGCTCTGTTTTTAGAAGGGTTGGAGCTAAGACCTACCACGCAACTCCAGTGCGGATTGGTAGGTTACACATATCTCCAGAATTCTCTAGAGATATGCAGGTTTCCTTACGATGTTTTCCATCACCAAAAAGCGTGTGATAAATTGCAATTATCAATTACATAAGTTTTAACAGAAAAACTCATTGGTGTCTGCCCGGGTTTGAACCCGTGACCTCCTCGAAAGAGTCACACGGTGTTACCGCTGGGCTACCACAGATATCTATAATCCGTGATTAGCGAAATTCTATATAAAGCTAGTAGTACTCTGTACTCATCCTCCTGTCCTTATGACTGACGTCGACTTACCTTAGTCGCCTTTTACGACACCTCGGTAAGAAATGAGGGTGGTCTTATCTACTTATTCAGATACCACACGGCGTACTAATAGTTCAGTGCAATATAAGTACCTCAACACTATACAAGCACTGCACACATTCACTACCACAATCTCAACAATTGTTTCGCCCCGTAACCGAAGCAACATTTAGAGATAGAATAAAAAAAGTTTGCGATTTTGTCGTAGGAGTCTAACTTCTGATAGATATTTATTATATTATACTATATTTTCTTCTTTTAATAGCGACGATAATATTATCATAATGAAGCTGTCATAGCCGAACGGTGACACCTTACTCTTGACAGGGGGTCATGGGTTCGAATCTCGGGTAGGTATCAATGCAGTTTTTTTAATTAAAACTAGCGTGTCTAATTGATCTTTACAATTTCATTTAGGACACAACAATTTCTGGGATATCTGTAACCTACCAATCAAGATTGGAGTAGCGTTGTGGGTTTTAACCTCCAATTCTCTTCAAAAACGAAGACCGGCTTTTGCCCAGCAGTGGGATAGTAACCGTTACTTTACTATTTTATCATAACTTTTAAACAAGAATTTATATAAATCTGTCCACAGCAGTGATTTCTATATAAGTTTAAAGCGCGCTCGCTAACGTAATATCTAACTTCCGGTTTGACAGGAAGTGCCGCCGGATGGGGCGTATTTGCTGAAGTCCTGATTATGTTATCTATTTACGGACATCGATTCTTCTATTTAGTAAAAGTGCATTTAACTGTGAGTGATTTTGTCGTGGAGTGGAGTGGAGTCTATCTCCTGACGATGCTTCGGTTGCGGGGCGAAACTATTGTTGAGTTTGTGATAGTGAACGTATATAGTGCTTGTGTATCGTGGTGGCGGTGGTGGAGGTTTGTGCATGTGTTTATACGAATCCTGCATGTATCAGGTATGATAACCGATTGTCCACTCTACATTTAGCATTATATATATTTTCTATTTTACTTTATCGCGTGTTATAGAAAAATAATTTTATTATTACTTTTGTATTATATCCGCAAGATAACGCCTAATTCTATAAATTATTCAAGTTAAAAGCTTTTTAAATAACATTGGTACATATTAAATTAAAACATACAAGCGTGCAAAGGCGGTAATTTTTCACTTTATTCATCATCATCCTCCTACCCTTATCCCACTCTAAGTGGGGTCGTCACAACATGTTACAAACATATTGTCACATGACATGGCTACGTATTTGACGACCGTCCGCCTGCCTGACGTCAACTTACCTCTATCGTATTTTACGACACCTCGGTAAGAAATGAGGGTGGTCTATTATACTCAGCCAGATACCACACGGTAGGTCGACTTACCTTAGTCGCCTTTAACGACACCTCGGTAAGAAATGAGGGTGGTCTATTATACTCAGCCAGATACCACACGGTAGGTCGACTTACCTTAGTCGCCTTTTACGACACCTCGGTAAGAAATGAGGGTGGTCTATTATACTCAGCCAGATACTACACGGTAGGTCGACTTACATTAGTCGCTTTTTACGACACCTCGGTAAGAAATGAGGGTGGTCTATTATACTCAGCCAGATACGACACGGTAGGTCGACTTACCTTAGTCGCCTTTTACGACACCTCGGTAAGAAATGAGGGTGGTCTATTATACTCAGCCAGATACTACACGGTAGGTCGACTTACATTAGTCGCTTTTTACGACACCTCGGTAAGAAATGAGGGTGGTCTATTATACTCAGCCAGATACCACACGGTAGGTCGACTTACCTTAGTCGCCTTTTACGACACCTCGGTAAGAAATGAGGGTGGTCTATTATACTCAGCCAGATACCACACGGTAGGTCGACTTACCTTAGTCGCCTTTTACGACACCTCGGTAAGAAATGAGGGTGGTCTATTTTACTCAGCCAGATGCCACACGGCGGGTCGACTTACCTTAGACACCTCGGTAAGAAATGAGGCAAGTCTATAATACTCAGCCAGATACCACACGGTAGGTCGACTTACCTTAGTCGCCTTTTACAACACCTCGGTAAGAAATGAGGGTGGTCTATTCTACTCAGCCGGATGCCACACGGCAGATCGACTTACCTTAGACACCTCGGTAAGAAATGAGGGTGGTACTATTCTACTCAGCCGGATACCACACGGCGGTAATTTTTCACTTTATTACCTACTTAAAATAAAGTATATAAAACTTCGAAAGCCAAAGACGTATATCCAAACTTTAAGCATCTATTAAACTATTTCGCACTTCCAACGTTAAAAGTTGGAAATGAAAAATTCGACTTCCGAACACCGACCGTTCGCAAATTAAAAAGTTCCAAACACTTTCACTCCCGAACTCGCAACTATTCACCGCCATTTTGGTTGAGTTTAACTTTTTAATTTTCACTCTGTCATGACGTCTCTAGATAAATTGCGTTAGTTGTGCGATAGTTTTTTAGTGGGCTAGAATATCTATAGTATTTGTAGTGTATGTAGATTGAGATATGTAACTTACCTTGTATATTAATATATACAAGACACATATTATATGTAATACATACTGAAGTACGAAAAAACATACACGGTCTCATGATGCACAACGTTAGTAACACGAGAGCCCTTGGTGAGTGTGGACGTCAAGTAATATATGGTTACTTGTTAGTGCGTATTTGAGACTGTGCTATATTCATACAACATTAGTTTATATAAACTACAGTACCACATACAAGAATATGTTGTCCAACACGATCAAACAAAGCAGTTTGATTTTTTGTATGGAAAGAGTTGAGCTCTTGGTACACAAGTGAAGAAAAATTCTAGAAATATTCTACCACATTATTGTTATTTATAATAATAAGGTTGATTATTGATAGCAGCATATGTATGCTATTATCAATAATCAACCCACAAATAATTATAGGCTTGGGTAAACTTTAAAAACTTAAATTTAGTCCCAAAAAAAAATCCAATTACATGCCAAAAATGTTCCAATGTATTGCAATACGTATCAAACCTAACAGTTTGTAACAACAATAAGAAATTCTACTCGCGTTCGAAATTTAAATGTTGTATGTCTATTGTAATAAAAATGGAAACCATTCTTTCCAACATATTTGTTAAAAGAATCAATCGCGTTCCAAGTTTAAATTCAGATATTCCAACAAGAATCTAAACCCACTAGTTTATTGCAACAACAAAAAAAAATCTGTTCTCTTTCACAATTTAAATGTTGCGATCTTTTATTGCAATTAAAAATAAAACCTTTTTCCTTCAAATTTGTTCCACGATTCTAAAATAATGGCGTTCCAAATTTAAATTTAAATATTCCAATCTATTCCAATAAGAGTCTAACCCTCCTATCTAAGCTGTTAACGCTAATACTGTGACACTAATCTACTACAGACTTAGCAACTAGATTTACATTATTGTGTTGCAACTTATTACCATCGATTGGGGATAATGAAGTAACAGAATAAATATTATTTTAGTATTTTGAGGTATTTTTAGCTGGTTGCAATTGATTGACAATATTGCTGATTGCTTTATTTTTAAATAGGTTTTTAAACGTTTTTAAGTAACTTGTGGCAATATTACATAGACAAAAAAGTTATGATATTTATTGCTGTAAAATTTTTAATCTGTTCCAGACTTGCAATGAACAATGTTTATCTTATCTATATTCCGAGGGGAGCGTCCGAAGACAGCCAAAAGAAAATTATTCCTTGATTGTGACCCCTCGCTTTCAAATGAAAGTAATGAATCTGAAACATTAGCTCATTTAGAGAGGTATTCTTTTGTCCTCATGTACTTTGTCTGTTTTAATATTACTTTTATTATAGACGTAAAATGATTATACATCTTAAATAATATTATATTATTTTTTGCTGTTAATAAACTTCGTTACGTATATTCCGATATTATTAAATAACGATTTAAATTTCCTTTTCTCGAAAAAAAATTTCCGAAGAATAAATCGATAAAGCTAGAATATAACTACTATATTTTTAGACAAAGTTCTATCAAAATAGATTAGGAGATTCTTAAAATTACTACAGAAAAATCAAAAGAAAAGTTTGAAACGTTTTATTTGACGGAAATCATAACATTAAAGATTCTTGCGATTTCTTTGTGTAATTTTTATGGTGCCTATCTCCTGATGATGCTTCGGTTAGCGAAACGATCGTTGAGACTGTCGTAGTGAATGTGTAGTGTGTTGTTTCGTGCTACTTACGGTTATTGATCCTATGCTAAGCATTACGTGGAACCATTACGTAAACAATGCGGATTATAGCAAAATAAATCTATCATTATATTAGTACTATAGAATACACCACCCTCATTTCTTACCGAGGTGTCGCAAAAGGCGACTAAGGTAAGTGGATCCGCCATGTGGTATACGGCTGAGTAGAATGGACCACCGTCATTTGTTACCGAGATGTCTTAAAAGGCGATAAAGGTAAGTGGACTCACCGAGTGATATCCGGTTGAGTAGAATAGACCACTATCTTTCTTGCCGAGGTATCGTATACATAGCCAAATCATGTGACAACATGTTGTGCCGACACCACTTAGAGTGGGATAAGGGCAGGAGGATGACGATGATTAGAACTATGGAATTCCGAAAAAAAAACTCCTATAAAAATATTGAAAATTCTTATAAAAATATCGTTATATAGTTTTAAAAAATCATAATTAAAATATGTTAAAAAAGATCATAAGCGAAAATATCTCATTAGTCACTGTTAAAATGAATCCGCCATTTTGAGACATCATTTTCTAAAGAAATTACCGATCGCAAGAAAGATAGAAAGTAAAAATATTTAATAGCAAAGGGAGAGGGCGAGCCCTCCTTGAAGGGCCTTTGGTACTTTTTTAACGCCCACTAGCCCTTTTTTCGAAGGGGGAATTTTGCAATTTAAATTTTATCTCTTCGAAATGAATCTACGGATTTTGTTGGATTCGAATTTGTAAGGAAGGCAAAGTCTTGCTTATTAGTTATAATAATTATAATTATACATTTTAGTTTGTATCACTTATTAATTATACATTTTAGTTTGTATCAGTAAACTGGGATAGCCGGTGACTCTTTCAAGAGGGTCATGGATTCAAACCCCAGGTAGACAACAATTAATTTTTCTATGAAAACTTATGTGTTTTAATAGAATATGTATTTATATGCTATTTTATTATATACATTTATCAGCTATTTGAATATAATATTTATCTTTTAAAAGTTAATTAAAAGAATTTGGAACTGAAATCTATAATATTATATTGGTTATCTTATTAAATGTTATGATAAATATTAAATTTGATGTGATATTAAAATATATTTTATCTTTTAAAAATTAATAAAAAGAAATACCTAGGAATTCAAAATGAATATTTATATAGTATTTTTATTACCTTATTACATATGATAAATATTAAACTTGATGTGGTAATAAAATATTATTTATCTTTTAAAAATTGATTAAAAGAAATTGGAATTGAAATGTATAATATTATATTATCTTATTAAATTTATGATAAATATTAAATTTCATGTGATATTAAAATATTATTTATCTTTTAAAAATTAATTAAAAGAAATTGGAATTCAAATCAATAGTATTTTAATACCTGCGCTGAAAGAATTAGCTTAGCGATTCAGTGCGGAAACGCTGCCAACATTTTTAGGACCATTCCACGTGGGTATGATTTGTATATTTCTAGCGTGTAAGTAATTTAAGATAGATATAACTTGTACATTTTTGTTGTTAATAAAATAAGAAAAATTACCTTATTATATATGATAAATATTAAATTTCATGTGATAATAAAATATCATTTATCTTTTAAAAATTAATTAAAATAAATTGGAATTGAAATGAATAATATTTTATTACCTTTGTAAATACATGATATATATTAAATTTATTGTATTAATAAATTATCATTTATGTTATATAAATTAATTTTAACAATACATAGTATTTAAATTTATTTTTATGAAATAGTTTATTTTATTTATACAAAAATGAGTAACTGATACGTAAATAAAGCCTCTACCAGTTTAGACAAATTAAAGCAGTTAAAGAGTAAATTGGTTTCAAAAGTTTACCGACGCAGCTCAGCGGTGTGTCACTTTGAAAAATTTACGCCGATCTTCATCGACAAGAAAAAATATTACATTGAAAGAACCACAAAAGACGTAATATTTAGCCTTTTTAAATAATTTTTTCATTATTCAATTACTTCTTATACCATTCAATGTTTTTTGACGAAAGTACCTTATCTTGTAAAAAAACAAACAAAACGCTTTATTTAAAATTTCATACAAAACGGTCAACTATTAGTACATGTCAATTACTAGTGCACTTAGCATATATGGTGGAGCAAATAAATTAAAAACAAATTTTGAGTTCTATATTTAATTTAAAAATACTTCTTAAACGCGATCTCAGTGACAAAAGCGTCCTTTGCATTTCCGAAACTTTCACCCTCTTTAATTAAAAAATCGTGTCGTTTGCCAAATAAAATCAATTCCTTGGTACAAGTTTTTTGAAGTTCCTTTGGATTTACTCTTAATTATATTTGAGTAATGATTACAAAGTTTTGATTGGCGGGAAAAGGGTGGAATAATCACTATACCTATTCAATATACACGGCTTGCAATAGTTTATGGACATTTGAATAACAGGAAGTGAAAGGAAGAATTAAAGGGACAATAAGAAGAACAGTGCTTGTTCCAGGAGGTCATGGCTTAAAACCCCGACATTTTTATATAAAACTAGCTGTGCCAGAAGCTTCGCCCGCGTGAAAATTTGTGTGTCACGAATTTTGTTTCCGAATTGAAATTTTGAACATAAAAATAATTAGCGTGATTTATTTGTAAGAGATTTTAATAACTTTAATCGTTTACTTAGCGCACACAAGGAAAGCTTCAATTTCCGCAATATTTTTTATTGTTGCTCTTCTATTCATCTTAGCGTGATGTTATATATATTCTATAGTCCTCGATAAATGCAATATCCTACAATTAAAGAATTATTCAAATCGGTCCAGTAGTTCCTGAGATAAGCGCGTTCAAACAATCAATCAAACAAACAAACTCTTCAGCTTTATGTATAAGTATAGATAAAACTTAGTCTGCTTTAATAAATTTACATATAAAAAAGTTGAATATATAAATAATCAATCAAACCTAATAACTATAGAAATACAAAATAATAAATTAAATAAATGTATAAATAATCAATCAAATAAAATTAAATAAATTTAGGATTAAAAAAAAAAAAAAATTATTGTGGAACTTAATTTTAATTATTGTTTATTTATTAAGATAACAAAATTTATAAATAGAATTTATCTTTAATTCTATTTTTATGATAGTTTTTTGGTTCTAAGATTTATTGTTAATATGTGATTGTAATATATTTATTTTTTCTTTAAGCTGCAAATTTATTTAAGTTAATATAACCTTTTTTTTAAATTAAAGTGATGTTTCATCATTTTGTTAAGAAAAATTATTTTCACTCTAAATAATCAATTATGAAATAAATAAATAATTTGAAAGGCGAACTAACAGAATAAATGATCTAAATGAAATAATTTTAGAACGCCATACTGCCTCCCTCCACCCGAGACGCCCACGATAGAAAAAGCTTAAGTTTCAAACAAAAATGCGCCAATGACGGAACACCCCTAAAAATAGAATCGATAAGGGCGGCGGGGGTGAAAAAAATACAACTTTTATACCCGGCTGTTCTTTCATCTAATTGGTGAATGACTTGAATGCTGGGTTTTTGGTATACATTGCTATTATGAAATACTTAAATCAATTGATTTTGTATTTGAATTTATTTCCATTGATGACTTATTTTATATTATTTTATATTAATGAATAAGAATGTCAGTCTCTCAGGTTTCGGTCGCGGTTTGTTTTTGTCACGGCTTCTCTTCTCTAGTTATTTTTATAGAATTTAGTACAATTGATTGGCCCGTTGACGCAGTTGGCAGTGACCGTGCCTTCGCGGGTTTGATTCACGCGCATGGCCAACATTTTTTTAAATAATTCGTTGGTTCTTCCGAGCCTGGTTGTATGTATATAAATGTATTAAAAATTATATACGAATATATTTCGATTATACCTATATATTGAATTATATATGTATTATATAGACGTCAGGCAGGCGGCTGATCGTAAAATACCTAGTCAAATCACATCACATGTTCAAAACATGTGCCGATCCCACTTAGATTGGTATAAGAGCATGAGAATAATTATGATATAAGGAAGAATACTTGTGTTTACAAAAAACCATAAGAGACTTACCTTAAAAACGGCATGTAAATATCAAGTTGACTCGGACAGTCCGCACCTCTGTTACATCTTTAGCTTTCAGTAACGTTTATTTGTATGGGAAAATATTATCTATCTGCCCTTTCGATTTTCCCGCGCGAACTGTGTACCGCTGTGCAGAAATTTGAATTTTCCAAAACGTTAATAATGGTTGAAAATTAATGTTAATTTTCTAAGTCTTTATTTCTATTGAAGCCTTTGTTAAATTTTGCCGGTCAAAAAATTACCGAATAGGTCGAGACATTTCCGATTTTAGTGCAACACTTTCAATGATTTCTGCTCATTATTAACTGACCTGACGAATTTGTACCGCCTTGGGACATCTTTAATTTTAAGCAACGGTCAGTTTTGATAAAAATATGTTTTATTTTCTTGTTTTCTTTACAATTTTCCAAGTTTTTTCTTCTATTACTAGCTTTCTTAGGTTTTAGGAATGTTAAAAAAATACCGTATTTTTTCAGACGTAAATGTGTTGCGATCAGGAGATATTAATTTTCATTTATATTCTTTATTTCCCTTTTGGGCGGCCTGTTTCCCACATTGGAAAGCTGTTCCTACCGAGAAGAGCCAGCAAGAAACTCGGCGGTTGCTCTTTTAAAAATATAATTCTTAATACTAGTTACATTTAGTTATTACTTGCATTTTTTTAGGTATTCCTCAATAGTAATAGTAATAATAATGTAATATTCTGGCAAATTCTGTGTGTGACCGTTAAAAGAGGCCGCTTTCTCCAAGCAACCAATCCTTCTAGAAGTCGAAAACGCTTCAAGGCTTTTGAGTTTCTCCAGACCCAAGGGTGTTCCAGCATTTATATTTAGGAGCTGGTTACTTAAAGAAACCAAGCTATTCCAGACACCCAAAACTCTACACGGGTTCTTAAAGCTTTCTTGTAACATTACGTATTCTGGCAACACCTGAGCGTCAGGTTAAAAAAGCCGCTTTCTCCAACCAGCCAAGCCTTCTAGAAGTCGAAAACGCTTCAAGGCTTTTGACATTCTCCAGAACAAAGGATGTTCGTCCAGCATTTATATTTAGGAGCTGGTAACTTAAAGAAACCAAGCTAATCCAGCCCAAAACTCTACACGGGTTCTTTAACACTTCTTGTGTCTTTAGTCGTCTTTCGGCGAAACCTGCATATGGGCATATAAGAGGTCTTTTTCCCGAACCAGCCAAGCTTTTTCCACAACGTCAAACTTAGTTCTTTAAGACTTCTTGTAATATTCAAACCAAGGATATTTGTCCAGTGTTCATAGTGTTTTGACATCTGTGGGGGTAATAATACCTTTTCTCCAACAAGCACAGCTTCTTCCAAAGGTCCAAACCTCTTACTTTATTAAGCCTTCTTGTAATATTCTCAAAAAAAATGATATTCGTCGAATATTCATATTATTAAGTTATATTATTAATGAATAATTTAACTAATATCAAGCACAAGGATACCAGGATATGGTCAAAACGCAACTGATTTAACCCTTGCACCGCGGTATGGGGTCAAAAGTTGTCTTACCGGTTATCTTTATGGGGTCCCGACAAAAGATAGCGAAGGGCGCCAACTGGACAATAGAATCACCTTTGGAGGGTCCAAATCTAATAATACCGGATTGCATTATGATATTTGGACCTATTTAAGTAACCATCGGGTACTCTATTGTGAATGCAAAACTGACCTAACCGGTTTCAGGCGGTTGCTAGTGATGTATTACGTCGATAAACTTATTAAAAATTTCTTGATTTCAGAAATTTAAATCATTTATAAAATTAATATAAAATTATTATGATTAATATCATCATCATCATCATCTTCATGCCCTTATCCCACTCTAAGTTATAAACATGCTGTCACATGATTTTGCTACGTTTTTACGACCGGCCGCCTGCCTGAAGTCAACTTACCTCTGTCGTATTTTACGACACCTCGGTAGGAAAGGGTGGTCTATTCTACTAAACCGGATACCACACGGTGGGTCAACTTACCTTAAACGCCTTTTACGACACCTCGGTAAGAAATGAGGTTGGTCTATTCTATTCAGCCGGATACCACACGGCGGTATCGTGATTAATATCATAAAGTATTATTAATTTCAAATAAATTTAAGTTAACAAGGAATTTGAGCTACCTATACTATAATTATTTTTGAAAATGAATTTCTTTATACATTGTCATAATTATCAGTTACAAAAGTAATAATAATATTATTTTGCTATAATCCGCGTTAAATTAATTTTATTAAAGATTATATCAGAAATAATTTTATTATTACTTTTGTATATTTGTTAGATCTTCGCAAAGTAACCTCATTCTATAAATTATTTATTTATAAGATATATAATCTTGTACTTTTATTATTAATACAATAAGATATTTAATTAATAAATACAGTCAGTTTATATTTTGTTAATATTTTGTTTTGCAATTATGATATTTATACATTAAAAGGAAAATATTATATAAATATTGTGATATCTAAATAGTATTTTTTTAATGCGTTTAAAAAAAAATATGCTTCAATCAAATATAAAAAAATGCAACTACTTCTTACACATAATTTTGACAATAATTAAAATATATTTTTAATAGCATAATTTATATAGAATTTCACTTAAGGTATTTTTTAATACAGACATTTATTTTCTCAAATATCGATACATCACATCACAAGACATCACGCTTAGTAAAAACGTTAAAAAACAACAATTAACATCGAAGAATTGTCCGCACAAAGGGTGAATTTGCATTCCGTTGCGGAACCGGTTCCCACGAAGGGTGGCCACATGTCTATACTTGACACCTTGTGGACGCAGGGTTGGACTTTGCTTTTACGCTTGCCAGATCAAAAAATAAACTATCTACAAACTATTACATTCAAAAAATAGGGTTCAGTTTTAAAAATGTAATAAGGTGTAAAAAATTATTTATTTATTTATTTGTAAAAAATCCAGAGCTATTATTGTGACTAAATTACTCTTAATATAAAAATATTAACATAAGCCATTTAGGATTACATTTTTTTAGACTAAACATTGTAGACATTGAGTCAAACTATGTATATAAACATAATATAATTAATAAATTTAAATAGAAAAACAAAAAGAATTTTTTTAGTTGAACATAGTGATTACGTTTTAGTTGTAAAAAAATAAAAATAACAAGAGTGTTGAACATAGTGAAAAATAAAAATAACAACAATAAAAATAAAAAGAAAAATAGATAGAGAATAGATTTATATAGATAAAGGATACACTCTTGTTATTTTTAAATTAAATTAAAGTTAACAAATGAAGAAAAAATATATAAACAAAATTATGTAATTGTGTTATGTGTTAGTGTGGTTGTGTGTGTTGGTGATGTTATATGTGTAGTGTATGTGCTGTAAAATTTTATAATGTGTATGGACGTGTATAAGACTGTATGTGATGATTGGTGAAGAAAATTATGAGTTATGTAACTCAATGTTGTTTAAAAATTTGCATTTCTGAAAGGTTTTCTAGACGTGCAAAAAGGGTCGATATATTTAAAGAATTTGTTGTAAGTTTTAGGCAACCTTCGAGTGACCGCGTTGCTGCTGTAAATATTCATAAAAATTAGATGCGGAAACTATTGATGATATATTTATCAAAAATAAATCTATAAACTTAGTAGACTTTCCACTGCCATGAGATCGGTATGAACGCGGGTGAAACCGCGGGATACTACCAGTAATATAAATAAGTAATGGCCTGTTATTATCTCACTGCTGGGTCTCTTTCAAGAGGAGGATTGCAACTCACCACGCTGCTCCTATGCACACAAATTTCCAGAATTCTCTAGAGATATGCAGGTTTTATAATATTTTCCTTAATTTTTAATTTAAGTGGGTGAAACCGTGAGATGTTACTAGCTATAAAATAAAGTCCCCAAAAGCTGTCCGTCTGTATGTGATCGATTTTTCTCAAAATCTACTCAACGGATTTTTATCAGAAGCCAGTGGTCAGCGTCTGAGATCTACAAATAATCTCTCCCTTGTCTCCCCCTTAGTATATGTTTCAAACTTTCTTGTGTTATTCCAGTTCATTAACTTCACAGGCTGTTAAACTATGGAATAACCTGCTTCCCTACGTAAATCTAAAACTATATCTTCATTTAAACCCAATATTTAAAAACATTAAGCAAATAATCAGTGATATTCACACTATATTAATCTTGAGTTAATTATTAGCGCACGCGAAGAAAGCTTTAAATTTTGCCGTTTTCGCATTATTTTTTATTGCTGATCCTATCCTATTCATCTAAGCATTATGTCTATAGCATTCCTTGATAAATAGACTATCTTACACTGAAAGATTTTTTCTAATCGGTCCAGTAGTTACTGAGATTAGTGCGTACAAACAATGAATCAAACAAACAAATAAATAAACTCTTCAGCTTTATATATTATTATAGATTTGTAATACATGATTTTTGAATGAATTTCACCGTTTACTCAGCGCACGCGAGGAAAGCTTTAAATTTTGCCGTTTTCGCATTATTTTTTATTGCTGCCCCTCTCCTTTTTATATTAGCGTGATGTTATATAGCCTATAGCCTTCCTCGATAAATGGACTATCTTACACTCAAAGAATTTTTCAACTTGAAATTTGAAAAATTACGACTTGAAAAATTCTTTATTAGCGCGTTAAAACAATCAAACAAATAAACAAACTCTTCACCTTTATATATTAGTATAAATAGATAATTGAAGGTATTTTAACGCGATTTTCGCGAACAAAAACAAAAATCAAAATCAAAATATCTTTATTCAAATAAGCTCTTTCAAGCACTTTTGAATCGTCAAGGATCAATATGATTAATGAAGCTACAACCGGTCCGGAATGTTACCGAGAAGAACCAGAAAGAAACTCGGCGGTCAATCTTTTAAACATTTTCAATTTTACATTATTAAACCGCAGTCCTGTATGAAGCTGAAAGGATTTTCAAACCCAGGCTTTTTTATCCAAATAATCTTCAATTTTGTAATATGCTTTACGTATAAGCATATCTCTTAACAAAGTCGCGTATACAACTTGTAACTCAATAAGTAAGACTTTAGTAAATGTCCTTTAATGTAAAATTTCATACAAATTTTAAATATATTATATTTATTTTTATTACTATTGTAGTCTAATTATTATCAATATTATTATTATTACTCGCTATTTTGACATTTATCTCTGACTATTGTAATGACATTTTTTTATATATTCTTGACTTTCGAAATTTTAATATGCTGACAATTTTATAAGGATCATAATGTACTGTATTTTTGAGCATGCTGTGTCCACTTATAAATAGGGTAGCATTAGACTTTTAGAATGTAAATTAGTAATTAAGCTAATAAAAAATGTATACTCTGTTGGCGGACCTAATAAAATAAATAAATAATATAAAGATTAAAGTACACCCGGAGAACTCGTCCATTGTATGAAACTAACAAAAAAGATAAACGTTATTCTAACGGACACATCTCTGTATAAAGACGCCATTAATTTGCATAATAATACTGTGGGTTTTCGAGGTCTAGGGTTCGGGTTTAGCTGTGGTAGCCCAGCGGTAACACCGTGCGCCTCTTTCGAGGAGGTCTAGGGTTCGAACCCCGGGCAGGCACCAATGAGTTTTCTGTTAAAACTTATGTGTCTAATTTATAATAGCAGCTTATCACACGCTTTTCGGTGAAGGAAAACATCGTGAGGAAACCTGCATATCTCTAGAGAGTTCTGGAGATATGTGTAACCTACCAATCCGCATTGGAGCAGCGTGGTAGGTCTTAGCTCCAATCCTTCTCTCCAAAAAAAAAACGGAAGAGAATAGGCCTATGCCCAGCAGTGGGATAGTAGCAGGCCGTTACATTACATTACATTACTGTGGGTTTATTTGACCTTTGTTTTTTATAAGCCGTTATAAGGTCTCATAATCAATGCACATCAAAATCTTTAATGAAACAGACTTTTATATTATACTTCGCCCCTATGCTACTCTAAGTGGGGTCGGCATAACATGTTATAAACATGTAACACGATTTGGCTACGTATTTTATGCTTGACGTCAACTTACCTTAGTCGCCTTTCACGTCATCTCGGTAAGAAATGAGGGTGGTCTGTTCTACTCAGCCCGATACCACACAGTGGTGTAGAGTGCACCAGTGAATTTTTCTGTAAGAGTTTAGAACATATTTGAACCCGTGAACCCTTTCGTAAGGGTCACCGTTCACCGTTCGGCTATCGCAGCCTTATCGAAATCTAACGGGGTCTAGAAAGAGGTCAGTCGCCGAATACCTCTTGTATCTTTTTGTGCTCAATAATTCAATACTTAAAGACCAATGTCTTCAAAAACTGCGTATTTTACATCTCGGTAAAAAGAGGGTGGTCTATTCTACCCAACCGAATACCACAATATGGGTCAACTTACCTTAGTCGCCTTTTACGGTAATGAGGGTGGAAAACACTTTTATATCACACGCTTAGTATAAAAGTGACTTAATTCAAAAAAGTACAAAACTCGTCAGTGTTAAATAGACTCATAACTTAAAAGATCAAAACATTATTTTTTTTAATAATAGCGTGTTGTCATACATGGTATAAAATATGGATTACTATGCATCTAATTCAATTGAGCCTGATTTTGTATTAGGTCACTTTAATACTGAGCGTGTGATATACGAGGTGTGTTCAAAAAGTATCGCGAATTTTGAATTTTCTCGGGTTACGTATATTCGAATTTCGTTTTTTTGTGGCGTTATGTTGGTACATTTGTCCCTCACTTATGCTGACAAGTTTGGCCATTTTGAATTTACAGTTAATTGTTGACAGCTGCTTTGCTTGCACGTGTTTTGGTTCGTCTTCGATTTTTACTTATTCAAAAAAATGGACCACGATAACGCCCCTGCGCACACATCGCTGCTTGTACGCGACTTCTTGGCCAAAAACAACACACTAATGATACCGCAGCCACCTTATTCCCCAGATCTGGCCCCCTGTGACTTTTTCTTGTTCCCGAAACTGAAAAGGCCCATGAAAGGACGACGCCACGCCACGACTGACTAGATAAAGACGGCATCGAAGGAGGAGCTGAACAAGATACAAAATAATGATTGGAAAAAACGTTGGCACAAATGTATAATATCCCTGGGGGACTACTTTGAAGGGGACAAAATAAATATTCACGAATAAATGAATAGTTTTTGAAAATACACAAAATTCGCGATACTTTTTGAACACACCTCGTATATCTACTGGCTGTGCTAGACTTCGCCCACGTGGAAACCAGTGTTACAAAGTTTTTCCCGCGCAAATTCCGAACCTGCTGGAATTCTTGTGTAATGTACTATAAACGTAAACTTCAGTGTATTAAATTAAAATTTTTAACATAAAATTAGTTATTTTGAGTAAACCATAAGGGATAGAGAGATGCTATCACTAAGCTTTTTGTAGTATTATTTTGTTATAATCCTCGCTAAAAGAAATTATATGTAATGCTAAATGTAGAGCGTACCATTCGTTATCATACCTGATACAGGCAGAATTTGTTACAACTCATGCACTACCCGACACCGATGACGCAAAAATACACAAACACTGCACACATTCGCCACCACAATCTCAACAATTGTTTCGCCCCGTAACCGAAGCATGAAGCATGTATCAGGTATGAGAACGAATAGTATACACTACATTTAGCATTACATATATTTTCTTTTATCGCGGATTTTAGCAAAATAATATTCTCATTAGTTTTGTACTATGGACATCCGCAAAGTTACGCCTAATTCTATAAATAATTTAGTGTACTTTTTTGCATCAATAAAAGAGAAAAGCGTGACAGAGAGACGGATTTTCGCATTCATATTATAATATCGATATTAGCAAGAAAACTTTTTGAAAAAATAACAGCGTTATCAAGTAGCGAATAGTGAAACTAAAATAAAGCGCCACCTAGTAGTGAGAGGACATAAACTATAAACGCCATCTATTGACGAGAAGTTTTTTAGTGCTCTCTTTTGACGAGTAGTAGAACTAAATTAACAGCGCCATATAGTGACAAAAAGATAAATTACAGGTTTTTTCTATTCGTCACCAGGCTAAAATAATTTTGTACTCTTTCGTACAAACAATCATAATCTAATGTTACATATTATGATTACATATAATAATTAACAAAAAATATTTCTTGGTTGCGCCTTATATCAAGCATAAAATGAAACTTAAAAATACGTAAAATAGATAAAACTATAATAAACTACTAGACGCTAGATGTCGCTAGTGACCAAAAAGTTTTTTAGTTAAAGCTTATTACAGTCAAATTGGGTAACTTTGAATGATTTTTTCGGATTTTTCAAAATATAAAAAAATAGGATGACCTTATTTAAGGTTTTGATGAATAATGAGTGTTCTTTTATACCGAGTTTTAGAATAACTAACTGTATTACTAAGTAACTAGAAAGGAAATGAAAAAAAAAATATGCTTTTGTGCGTGTTCAAAGTTACCTTGAGTTTTGGGTAACTTTGAACCGAATTATTTCGAAAACTAAAAATCCTTGAATTCACAGAATTTTTGTATCATGGGTAAAATTATACTTATGTTCTGAATGAATGAAGGATAGATCTGTCAAATAAAGTCAACTTGTCATACTTAACAGCCAACCGTTTACTTAAAATTGCCATTTACTAAATATTAGCAACATATGAGTAGATTTTTTTTTGTAACGAATACATATTTATTTGTAATTGTAAATATTTATTAAAAATCAAACCTAAATAACAAATTCTATAATCAATTACCATTCAAATGAGATCAAAACATTAATGGTTTGCAAGAGAATTTGAAAAATAATTCACCCCATTCCATGAGATGAGATGAATGAGATGTCATCTTCAATGTACATTTTATCTTTATTTTTTGTTATTTGATGCTCTTTTAAGATGAAAACGATGTTTTCTTTTTTAATAATAGTAAATTCTTTTTTTGGAAACCATGACCGCGAGTAACGACCTGTTACTATCCCACTTCTGACCATAGGCCTCCTCTCTCCGTCTTTGGAGAGAAGGATTGGAGCTAAGACCTACCTCGCTGCTCCAATGCGGATTAGTAGGTTACACATATCCCCATAATTCTCTAGAGATACGTAGGTTTCCTCGCAATGTTTTCCTTCACCGAAAAACGTGTGATAAATTGTAATTCACAATTAGACACATAAGTTTTAATAGAAACTCATTGATGCCTGCCCTGGGTTTGACCCTGCGACCTCTTCGAAAGAGTCCGACGTTGTTACCGCTGGGCTTTCACAGCTATACAGCTAAGCTTTCATCCTTATTAAATCACCGGATTGGATTTTATTACGATACGTGTGGTGACTCGTCCTGTATGTAGGTATAAGGTATGTGAATGTTGCCTGCTTTATACGTTTAGCAATACATAGATTCTTTTAATAAACGCGGATTATAGCAAAATAATTCTATTGTAATTACTGTATGTACTAAAATATGTACTTGAAAATATTTTTAGAAATCAATAACTCTTTGTCAATGTTACCCATAAACTAAGAAAATGCAATTGGGTATCTTTGAACCGTTCAAAGTTACCCATATTTAACTAAAAATAGGGGTGGTCCACAAATTTCCCTGTCAATGGATATAAAACGATGCAAAATCATGAAATTATGTGAAAAAGTATAATTTCAACGTACAATTGATCATTAGAAACCGAAAATCATGTGTTTTACGCACCTTTTCTGTAATTAAATCGGAAATGTAACTCACATACTTTTCACTGCTAAAAGACAGCTAACAGAATATTTTGAAAAAGTGTCAAAATTTGTTTCAAAACTATAAATTTAAAATGACATTTGATAACTAGAACATTTAGTACTTTCATTTCACTCAGTTATCAGTTTTAAATCAGGGTACAGATATTGAAAAAAAAAAAATAATTATTTTAGTCGTTTTATTCAATGTTACCCGTAAATTCAAAGTTACCCAATTTGACGTAACTCTTTAATATTCTCTTTTTTGACATTTCGCATTAATATTATTACCGGTATGTACATACATATTAACAAAATTTATTTATTTATTATTTATTTTTAATCTACAAGTATAAAAAAGTCCAATTGTACAGTCAAATTGGGTAACTTTGAATTTACGGGTAACATTGAATAAAACGACTAAAATAATTATTAATTTTTTTTTCAATATCTGTAACCTGATTTAAAACTGATAACTGAGTGAAATGAAAATATTAAATGTTCTAGTTGTCAAATGTCATTTAAAATTTATAGTTTTGAAACGAATTTTGACACTTTTCAAAATTTTCTGTACGCTGTCTTTTAGCAGTGAAAAGTATGTGAGTTACATTTCCGATTTAATTACAGAAAAGGTGTGTAAAACACATGATTTTCGGTTTCTAATGATCAATTGTACGTTGAAATTATACTTTTACACATAATTTTATGATTTTGCATCGTTTTATATCCATTGACAGGGAAATTTGTGGACCACCCCTATTTTTAGTTAAATATGGGTAACTTTGAACGGTTCAAAGATACCCAATTGCATTATCTTAGTTTATGGGTAACATTGACAAAGAGTTATTGATTTCTAAAAATATTTTAGTACATACAGTAATTACAATTTTGCTATAATCCGCGTTTATTAAAAGAATCTATGTATTGCTAAACGTATAAAGCAGGCAACATTCACATACCTTATACCTACATGCAGGACGAGTCACCATACGTATCGTAATAAAATCCAATCTGGTGCCTTAACAAGGATGAAAGCTTAGCTGTATAGCTGTGATAGCCCAGCGGTAACAACGTCGGACTCTTTCGAAGAGGTCGCAGGTTCAAACCCAGGGCAGGCATCAATGAGTTTCTATCAAAACTTATGTGTCTAATTGTGAATTATCGGTGAAGGAAAACATTGCGAGGAAACCTACGTATCTCTAGAGAATTATGGGGATATGTGTAACCTACTAATCCGCATTGGAGCAGCGAGGTAGGTCTTAGCTCCAATCCTTCTCTCCGAAGACGGAGAGAGGAGGCCTATGGTCAGAAGTGGGATAGTAACAGGTCGTTACTCGCGGTCATGGTTCCCAAAAAAGGAATTTACTATTATTAAAAAAGAAAACATCGTTTTCATCTTAAAAGAGCATCAAATAACAAAAAATAAAGATAAAATGTACATTGAAGATGACATCTCATTCATGGAATGGGGTGAATTATTTTTCAAATTCTCTTGCCAACCATTAATGTTTTGATCTCATTTGAATGGTAATTGATTATAGAATTTGTTATTTAGGTTTGATTTTTAATAAATATTTACAATTACAAATAAATATGTATTCGTTACAAAAAATAAATCTACCCATATGTTGCTAATATTTAGTAAATGGCAATTTTAAGTAAACGGTAGGCTGTTAAGTATGACAAGTTAACTTTATTTGACAGATCTATCTTTCATTCATTCAGAACATAAGTATAATTTTACCCATGATACGAAAATTCTGTGAATTCAAGGATTTTTAGTTTTCGAAATAATTCGGTTCAAAGTTACCCAAAACTCAAGGTAACTTTGAACACGCATAAAAGCATATTTTTTTTCCACTTCCTTTCTAGTTACTTAGTAATACAGTTAGTTATTCTAAAACTCGGTATAAAAGAACACTCATTATTCATCAAAACCTTAAATAAGGTTATCCTATTTTTTTATATTTTGAAAAATCTGAAAAAGTCATTCAAAGTTACCCAATTTGACTGTAACTAAAATTTCATATTACAACGGAACACATTACTTATATCCATTACCCAGCAGTAAAAGATTCTATAAAATTCTACAATTAAGTATACTTATACTAAAAAAATATTAATATATACACTGCATTTAACCGCTTTTTTCAACAAAACTTTTCTCTGGACAAAGAATATATTGCCAAGTACATCTATTTTTAAAATTAGCGCATTTATTTCTTCAAGCATCTTTCAACTTCTTAATAAGTTATTTTTGAAAATAGATTGGAATAGATTATCTGCCGAGTTTCTTGCTGGTTCTTCTCAGTAGGAGCAAACTTCCGAATCAGTGGTCGCTTCTTTAAAACATTTGACGATTCAAAAGTACTGTAAACAGTTCACTCGAATAAAGAATAATTTGAATTTGAATTTTTTTCTTTTTTGCTTTGTATTTTTTTTATTTACAGCAAAAATGTACAAGTTATATCTTTCTTAAATTACTTAAACGCTATTAATTTGAATTCTGAATCTTTAATATTTCAATGAGTTAATCTTGTATATATATGTATATATCTATATGTTCGGAATCTCAGAAACGGCCCCAACGATTTTCCTGAAATTCAGTATGCAATTTTGGGGGAGAAAAATCGATCTAGCTACGTTCTATTAAAAAAAAAATCGTTTTATCACTGTTTTTGTGCATAAAAAAATTATTAACATTTAAATTTAATATAAAACACTATTTTTGCCGTAAATTGTCAAATAAGCGTAGCTTATTCGTTGAACGGGCGGTTTCGAGAAATGTACCCAAATTTTTTTTTCTTTTTTTTGAACTTTCTTTTTTATTTTGTAAAAAATTACCGAGTTCGGGGAAAAACATGTTTAAAACTTTACTCTCTTGATATGCCAAGTCACCTCTTTTAACGCTTCCCAAGGGTTCAACCAAATTGTAAAGTTCTATGAAAGCTTTTTAAGCTGAATACATTTTGTGAGTCATGAAAAATTAAGTTTGTACCTTTAACTATTTATATTTTTTTTTTGTATCTCTCATCGAAATTTATATATTTGTGTTTGCAGTTGAGACCCTAGGGCCATGGAGTCAAAGTAAAAAAAAATCTTTCCTCTTTAACACCTCGGTTAATTGCCTCTTCAGGTGACAAGAGGGCTGGCTCCTTTTTCGCACAAAGAATCAGCTTAGCGATTCAGTGCGGAAACGCTGCCAGCATTCTTGGAACCATTCCACGTGGGCATGATTTGTATAGTCCTAGCGTTTAAGTAATTTAAGATAGATATAACTTGTATATTTTTGTTGTAAATAAAAAAAAAGTTTGTACTTTTTGTGAGTATTATACAGGTGTTTAAAATTTTACAACCTTTTTTAATACCCTTTAGTTATATATAGAACTAGCTAATCTTGTGGCTTTGCCTACGTGGAAAGCGGTATCACAAAAGACACAAAAATAGTTATTGTGAGTTAACTATAAGAGATAGAGACATGGTATCGTAGACTTTTTTGTAGTGTTTTTGTAGATCTATAATTCTCTAGTACATTACTTTAGTTTGTTGTTAACCGTATTTACCTAAACCTTCCGGAAAAATTGCATCTTTTGGTAATTGTACAAAAATCCTTTTTTTCTATAATGATTATTCAATGTTTTGTTTTTATTAATACTGGCACACACGCCGTGTGGTATCCTGCTGAGTAGAATAGACCGCCTTAAATTCTTGCCGAACTGTCTCGGTAAGAAAGAGGGTGGTCTATTCTATTCAATCGGATAACACACGGTGGGTCAACCTTACTCGCCTTTTACGACACCTCGGTAAAAAATAAGGGTTTTCTATTCTACTGAGCCGGATACCACGTTGCGGGTCGACTTATCTTAGTCGCCTTTTACGACTCCTCGGTAAGAAATAAGGGTGGTCTATTCTACTGAGCCGGAAACCACGCGGTGGGTCGACTTACTTTAGTCGCCTTTTAGGACACATCGGTAAGAAACGAAGCTGGTCCAATAATTCCATTATCACTTTTGTATTATAGACACAGAGTAAACCTCTACCAGACATCAAAACATATAATTACGTCCAGAGTTTCCCGTTCCCTATCCGCGAACGGGACACCCATACTCTTTTCCCCGTCCCAGACAGATTTTTTCCCGTGTCCCGGACGTTATTACAGTGATTAATTCACTGCTCGTCGGGTTGTTAACACTTTTATAGCCTTTTTTTTAAAGGTTATTTTTATCCTTTTTAAGGCCACGTAATTTGTCCAGCGATTTGCCGAGCTCACTGTCCACTGTGGTTGGGTTTTTTTGGTTATTTTTGGTGCCTGTTGAATAGGCTAGGGAGTGATTGAGTGCTCTTATATAAATCGTAAGGGGGGAAAATAGCTCTACGATATACTCGTTTAAGCGTAAGGAAGAAATATTGTAATTCATTAATAATTGAATAATTCGTAAGAGAGAAATATGGTTCATTCATGATAGATTTAGTTGAATCGTAAGGGAGAAATATAGTGGTTACAACGAAGTAATTGAATTTTAAGGAAGAAATATAATGGATACACGAGAGTCTGGTTAAATTGTAGGGGAGTAATATAGCTAATTCACTTCAATTCAAAATATAGTTGATTCATAATAGATTACTTGAATGGTAAGGAAGAAATATAGTTAATTCACGGTAGATTAGTTGGATCGTAAGGGATAAATATACTTGATTCATGATAAATTAGTTGAACTGTAAGGAAGAAATTTCGTGGTCACAGTGGACTAGTTGAATCGTAAGCAAGAAATATTGACACACTAAAGTCTGATTGAATTGTAAGGGAGTAATATAGCTAATTCACGGATTACTTGTTGAATCGCAAGGAAGAAATATAGTGAAATTACAATGCACTGCATGAATCGTAAGGGAGAAATATAGTTGACTTACGACAGACTGGTTGTTAACACACTTTTATAACCCCTTTTTTGAAAGGTTATTTTTATCCTTTTTAAGGCCACGTAATTTGTCTATTTTCCGAGCTCACTGTGCACTGTGGTTGGATTTTTTGGTTATTATTTGTGCCTGTCTTATCTATACTAGTATATAAAGCTGAAGAGTTTTGTTTGAACGCGCTAATCTTAGGAACTACTAGACCGATTTTAAAAATTCTTCCAGTGTAAGATAGTCCATTTATCGAGAAAGGCTATATAAAATTACGATATGAAGAATAGGAGAGGAGCAGCAATAAAAAATATTAACGACAAAATTTAAAGCTTTCCTTGCTTCGCTGAGTAAACGGTGAAAGTTATCAAAAAATCATGTATTATAAAATTGTTCCCCTGTAAAAGTTCTAAATAAAATTCCGCGACAGCATATGTCTAGCTTTTAAGGTTAACCCTCTTTAACCATTTCTTATGGTTATCAAAATACTATATTACGGTTTTAATCTTTCCACGAGGACAAAAAACCCTTTAGCTTTATATATTAGTATAGATTTAGTAATTTCTCTCATAGTGTCCCGGACTTTACCTCACCCACAGCTGTCCCGGAAAAAACCCCGGAACGCGAAACAGACGGGCTCTAACTGGCAGTTAAATATTTCCCACTCGTTTCGTTTAACCGTACATTATTCTACAAAATCAGGGCCGTTCAACTTCTAATCGTTGTTTTCCTTATGTTTTTAAAATGAAAAAAAATATTCCTGTTTTTGATGGGTTTTATCATCATCATTCTTCTGCCCTTATTCCTCTTTAAGTGGGGTCGGCACAATATGGCATAAACACTTTTTGGTTTTGCGATTTTGTCGTGGAGTCTATCTGACGATGCTTCGATTATGGGGCGAAACAATTATTACGATTGTGGTGGTGAATATGTGCAGTGTGTGTTGTAGTGTCATCGGTGTCGGGTAGTCCATCTTACAAATTCTTCACGTATGAGATATGAGAACGAATAGTACACTCTACATTTAGCAATACATATATTTTCTTTTATCGCGGATAGCATAACAATATTCTCATTACTTTTGGTATAAACACTGTCACATGATTCTGCTACGTATTTACGAACTGCCTGACGTCAACTTACCTTAGTAGTATTTTACGACACCTCGGTAAGACAGGTTTATTCTACTCAACCGGATAACAAAAAATAATGCATCAAAATAATTCTATTGTAACTTCTCTACTATGGAATTCCGTAAAGTAACGTCTGTTTCTATAAATCATTTTATCCGCATCTTATTACAAATACAAAACTTTTAATGAGGTGTATAGTTAGTGTAAGTAGTTAGGGAAATCTGTAACGCGTTTTAGTTACTGCTTACATTGAAAGCTGTGTTAACAAAGCATTCGCAAGCTAGACTTAATTAAATGATAGTTACTTTTTAGTGATAAAATGTTTGAATATAATATAAGTAAATTTATCCAATAAATAAAAAAAAATATTCAATGAACTTACGTAAGTTTCAATAGGTATAAGTAATTCACTAGGTGTTCCATTAAATTGGAAATGAGTTCTAATTAAATGGGAGATAGGTTTTAATAAATTAGCCACCGTGTGGTATCCGTCTGAGTAGAATAGACCAATCTCATTTCTTACCCAGGTGCCGTAAAAGGCGACTAAGATAAGTTGACCCACCGTGTGGCATCCGGTTTAGTAGAATAGTCCACCCTCTTTCTTACCGAGGTGTCGTAAAATACGGCTAAGGTAAGTTGACATTAGGCAGGCGGTCAGTCGTAAAAACACAGCCATCATGTTACAGCATTTTTATAACATGTTGTACCGACCCCAATTAGAGTGGGATAAGGGCAGGAGGATGATGATGATGATAGGTTTTAATAAATTAGATATATTTTCGCTTTTAAATTGGTCATAAAAATTATTCAATTGGAAACATTTATTTTATAAAATGATTTAGTTTAATAATAAGAAATTCGTTCAATTTTTTATTTAATTGAATCGGCGTTCCATTAAATTGGAATCGTGTTCTCCGTCCAATTGGAAATGTTTAATATTAAATTGGAATTCTTTTCTTTTGAATTTCAGATACGTTCTATTAAATTAGAATGTGAATTTCCTTTATTAATTTATAAAATTGGAAATATATTCTTGTTCAATCAATACTAAATTGGAATTATATAAAATTTTATTTGAATTAAAGATACGTTCTATTAAAGTAACAATGCTTACGTCATTTATTTAATAAAATTGGAATTGTATTCTTGTTTGAATCGGAAATATTTGGTACAAAGGTTATTAAAATTGTAGACAGAGTTGGAAAACGAAAAAATTTCATAGTTATATTTAAATAATACACCAAATTTTAGGGGAAGTCAGATAAAATAAAATCAGCCGAAGTAGAAAATGAAATTAAATTGACTAACTCTCACATAAAAAGGTGATGAGGTATTTAATATGTGCGGCACGAAAATTATGTATACAAGTAAAACTATTTTGTTGAACATTAAACAGATAGGGTCAGATGGTAATCAATTTAATTGGAAATTTCCTTTGATTAAACGCAAAGACGTTGTTAGAAGTTGACCCAATAAAAGGGGACGGTCAGCATAAACAAAGTACACAATTAAATTTAAATTTAATTACCTTTTATTATTTTTAATGTTTTCAATATTCTCTTGTGTGTCAGATTATAATGTAAGCAAGTACGCATTATTTTTAACTTCAGTAAAATTCCATTCCTATCAAGTATAGTTTTACTATTTATTCATTGTTTATTTTGTATCAATTGCAGTCAAAGATTTGCCTATCTATACATATTATAAAATAAAGTCCCCATTAGCCGTCTGTCTGTATGTAATCGATTTTCTTAAAAACTACTGAACGGATTTTTTAACAATGCTAATTAAATGCTAAATCTTTCGAAAGATTTAGTGTTTATTGTACATTACGGTTTTATGTAACTAGCTAGCTAGCTTTTACCTGCAACTTCGTTTGTTTGATAGTAAATGGCGCTTTTCAATGTCATTCTATTCTTGTAGAATTAACAGGATTTGTATAGCCTAATTGTTATCCCGGTGTATAAGGAATAATTGTGCCATATTTCATCGATATAAGTTTAGCGGATTCGCCGTGAAAGAGTAACAAAAATACGTACTCACGAACTTTCGCAAATATAGGTAGGTAATATTAAAAAAATATATTATTACGATAATAATGCTGAATAGCTTTACTCGAAAACCAGCATAGATACACTAAAATTATGTATTGAGAATTGCAGAAATACAAAAATACCACGTAAAAGTCCGGAACAGCATGTCTTAAGTCTTCTATGATTAACTCACAATTACTACTTTTATGATCAAAATTTCTATTTGGGAAAATGTTTGTGATATACTGATTACCACGCGGGCGCAGCCGCTGGCTATCTCTAGTTATACAATAGGAAAGAAATGAACATATTATGAAATAAGTAATTTAATTGAATATTAATTGAACTGTTTTGCTGGCGGTATAACATTCGTATATCTTAAAATTTCCACCCAGTGAATCTTGCGGGCGGGCTAGATTATGCCAATAAAATTTATGTGAGGCTCATAGTTACACTGGGCCCGCGAATACTAACTTTGGTTTCTATTGTGTATATATTATACGTTTACATATATGAGGATTGTATAATAAAATTCCGCAATCAATTTTAGCTTTGCCATTATAGCAGTTTAGAAACACAATTTATAAAAGCCTTATACAGAAAGCATACTATACTATTGAGGAGTACTTAGATATGATAAAAATGCCTGGACGTAGCTTTTCTTTGACCCTGTACAAGACAGTAACACAATTAATAAAAGCCTAATACAGAAAGCCTACTATACTATTGAGGAATACTTAGATATGATAAAAATGCCTGGACGTAGCTATTCTTTGACCTTGTACAAGACAGTAACACAATTAATAAAAGCCTAATACAGAAAGCCTACTATACTATTGAGGAATACTTAGATGATAAAAATGCCTGGACGTAGCTATTCTTTGACCTTGTACAAGACAGTAACACAATTAATAAAAGCCTAATACAGAAAGCCTACTATACTATTGATGAATACTTAGATGATAAAAATGCCTGGACGTAGCTATTCTTTGACCCTGTACAAGACAGTAACACAATTAATAAAAGCCTAATACAGAAAGCCTACTATACTATTGATGAATACTTAGATGATAAAAATGCCTGGACGTAGCTATTCTTTGACCCTGTACAAGACAGTAACACAATTAATAAAAGCCTAATACAGAAAGCCTACTATACTATTGATGAATACTTAGATGATAAAAATGCCTGGACGTAGCTTTTTTTCGACCCTGTATAAGTAGATTCCTGTGTAAGAAGTAATAACTAAATGTAACTAGTAATAGGAATTATATTCTTCAAAGAGCCGAGTTTCTTGCTGGCTCTTCTCGGTAGGAACAGCTTGCGAACCAGCAGTAGAGTTGACGATTCAAATGCACTTGTTTACAAGTTTATTGGTATAAAGAATAATTTGAATTTGAATTTTGATACATGAGAATTTAATAGGGGATTTTAGTGGTAGCATTCCAACGTTTTGTAGCCAAAGGTGTTCAAATACAGCTCGCCCTAAGCTTATTGGATACCCATTTAAAAATCTTCTAATACAGTAGGTACCTAGTAGTATTATAACGTATATAACTTATAGAACTTACTAATTTTATAGAAGTACCGGCAAGTTCCTCTTATACTTTTTCAAAAGCTTTAAGAGTAAAAGCTGTCATTTTATGGAATGCTCTGCCTATTTCTATTAAGAAATCACCTTCACTTAACTCTTTTAGGGGTGTCTTAAGTACTATTTATTTTATTTATATTAGGTCCTTACATATGAAATTGGCGTTTTGTCGTACTGGCCACGTTGATCTCAAATATTACCTTTATGGTTAGGAATTTCAAATTCAAATTCATACAGCTATTTACTCATGTATTTGTGTTTCAAACCCCCTAATTCATTTGTTTTTTCTTCTTTTGTTTTTTTCTTTGTGTCACTCTGTTTACAAAATGGAGAACATGAAATATATGAGTTCCACCGTGGCACCAGTGCTGCAGAAACGGCTCGAAGGATTAATGATGTGTATGGTGACGGTGTCGCAAAAGAAAACACAGTGCGTTTTTGGTTCCAACGTTTTCGTTCTGGAAATTTCGACCTGCAGAACAAGCCTCGTGGACGGCCGGAGACCAAAGTTGATAATGAAGAATTGAAGGCTATTGTGGAAGCGGATCCATCGCAAACCACGTCCGAGTTAGCTGCAGGCTCCGGTGTTAGTGATAAAACTATTCTAATCCACTTGAAGCAAATTGGGAAGGTGAAAAAGCTTGAAAGGTGGGTACCTCATGAATTGAGTGAAGCAAACCGACAAACGCGCGTCGACTGCTGCGTTACGTTACTCAACCGGCACAATAATGATGGAATTTTAAATTGAATCATTACCTGTGATTAAAAGTGGATCCTCTACGATAATCGGAAGCGCTCATCGCAATGGCTGAACCCTGGCGAACAAGCCAAATCCTGCCCTAAGCGAAAATTGACTAAAAAAAAGTTGCTTGTAAGTGTTTGGTGGACTAGTGCCGGTGTCGTTCACTACAGCTTTCTTAAATCTGGCCAGACGATTACGGCAGATATCTATTGTCAGCAACTGCAAACCATGATGGAAAAACTAGCTGCTAAACAACCGAGGCTGGTCAATCGCTCTAGGCCACTGCTGCTTCAGGACAACGCTAGACCACACACTGCACAACAGACGGCTACCAAATCAGAGGAGCTTCAATTAGAATGTCTTAGACATCCACCGTACTCTCCGGACCTTGCTCCAACAGATTACCATTTTTTTCGCAATTTGGATAACTACTTGCAAGGAAAAAAATTCAACTCCGATGGGGCAGTCCAAGCCTGGGCAGTCCAAAAAGCCCAATGGTTTTTTTAGTAAGGGGATCAATGAACTACCTATGAGATGGCAAAAGTGCATACATAGCAATGGTACATACATGGTACATATTAATTAAATATATTTCATTAAAAAAAACCGACTTTATGTTCCTCCCATATAAAACGCCAATTTCATATGTAAGGACCTAATATTTTGCTGTCCTTTCGTGGCATTCCCCGCCTATTATTACGGTTTATTCTAGTTTAGTCTAAGTTGACCCACCGTGTGGTATCCGGTTAAGTAGAATAGACCACCCTCTTTCTTATCGAGGTGTTGTAAAATACGACTAAGATAAGTTGACGTCAGGCAGACGACCGGTCGTAAAATACATAGCCAAATCATGTGACAGCATGTTTATAACATGTTGGCCGTCCCCACTTAGAGTGGGATAAGGGCAGGAAGATGATGATTGTTTTGAGATAATTTCTAAACTTCTGTAACGGCAAGTTTTAAATAATGATGAGGAATTTTGTTATAAAAACGTGTACCGAGACCGACAAATGATTTTCGGACCTTTTAAACAACTTCTAGTTTACTCTAGTACAGCAAAACATACGCTTTTTAGCAAAACATACGCTTGCAGGTAAAGTTGTTTTACATCCCATATATTAGTATATCAAAGGGATCGTAAAATATCTCACACCAACTGCCATAATACCTCGTACTAAGTATTTTATCTCCCAATATCTCATAAAGCTCCATAATCCCGCACAGCAATCTACAAACACACATCTGAGTAAAACTTCTTCATATAACGCGCTTCCCAAGACGATATTAATATTAAGATTACACCCTGGGAAAGGGGGGAACGTCTTAGAAATTATGCACGGGATAATGATATTTTACTGCTAATAAATAGAGGTGGATATGCTGTGCGTTTTGCAACAGCAGCAGGAGTTTCGCGGTGGGTTGGGTGAACTTGAGGGGAATGTAAAAACCACCCTCGCGATCGACTTATATGCTGTATCAAGACATGCACGCTGTTAGAATATAAGGGTGTAAAGTGATTTTTTTGGTTTACTTTTGCTATTCGAATTCAAATTCCAAAATATTCAAATATAGTTTTACGCATAAAATAGATGTTAAAATAAATGCTAACTAAGATTAAAAAGCTGTGATGGCCTAGCGGTGCGACCGTGTGAATCTCTAGAGACGATCATGGGTTCAAACCCGGGCAGGCACCAATGAGTTTTTCTATTAAAACTTATGTGTCTAATTGATAATTGCAATTTATCACACGCTTTTCGGTGAAGGAAAACATCGTGAGGAAACCTGCATATCTCTAGAGAATCCTAGGGATATGTGTAACCTACCAATCCGCATTGGAGCAGCGTGGTAGGTCTTAGCTCCAACCCTTCTCTCCAAAAAAAATGGAGAGAGGAGGCCTATGCCCAGCAGTGGGATAGTAACAGGCCGTTACTTACTTACTAAGATTAAATATAAATGCTGTATGTACAAAATAAAAGTAAATGCTATGAAAAATATATGCTGTCGTGTGGTATCCAGCTGAGTAAAATAGACCACCCCCATTTCTTAAGACTTCGACTTTTAAGACACCTCTGGTGGAACTAACGACTAAGGTCAGTTGACGTCAAACAGGCGGCCGGTCTTAAAGTACGAAGCCGAATCATGTGACAACATGTTTGTAACATGTTGTGCCGACCCCACTTAGAGTGGGATAAGGACAAGAGGATGATGCTAAATAAAATATATGCTTACTAGGTTACTTGGTAAGCACCTATTACTTACCTAGTAACATAATAGGCAAGTCATCATACTCTCTCATATATAGATTTTAAGTGAGGTCGGCACGACATGTTATATACATAGTGTTACTAACTTACCTTAGTCGCCTTTTACGACAACTTGATGAGAAATGAGGGTAGTCTATTCAACTCAGCCGCATACCACACGGCGGGTCAACTTACCTTAGTAGCTTTTAAAAACAGCTCGCTGAGAAATGAGGGTGGTCTATTATACTCATCCGGATACCACACGGCAGGTAAACTTACCTTAGTCACCTTTTACGACGTCTCGGTAAGAATGAGGGTGGTTTATTCTACTTAGCTGGATACCATATGGCACTTACCTTAGTCGCCTTTTACAAAACCTCGGTAAGTAATGAGGGTGGTCCATTCCACTCAGGCTAATACCACACGGCTTAGATATTGGATAGTAATAGTGAACGTATGTAGTGCTTGGGTATTGTGGTGGCGGTGGTGGAGGTCTGTGCATGTGTTTATACGAATCCTACATGTATCAGGTATGAACACGGATGGTCCACTCTACATTCAGCATTATATATATAAAGTAATTTTCTATTTTACTTCATTATTATCGCAAAATAATTTTATTATAACTTTTGTATTATGGATGTCCGCAAACAACGCCTAATTCTATAAATTATCAAAACCGACCTCGAACTTCAAATCGCATATTGACCGCGGCCTTGAAACGTGCGTGTAAACTCATTCAAGTTTTTTGCTGGCTCTTCATCATCTTTCTGCCCTTATCCCACTCTAAGTGGGCTCGGCACAACATGTTATAAACATTCTGTCACCTGATTTGGCTGCGTTTTTACACCCGGCCTGACGTTAACTTACCTCAGTCGCATTCACGACACCTCGGTAAGAAAGAGGGTAGTCTATTCTACTAAACCGGATACCACACGGCGGGTCGACTTACCTTAATCGCCTTTTACGACACCTCGGTAAGAAATGAGGTTGGCCTATTCTACTCAGCCGGATACCACACGGCGAGTCGTCTTACCTTGGTCGCCTTTTACGACACCTCGGTAAGAAATGAGGATGGTACTATTCTATTCAGCCGGATACCATACTGCGTACGTTTTTTGCTGGCTCTTATTAGTAGGAATGATTTTTCCAACCAGCATCAACGAAACATTGAAATCTTTTTGCAAATTTTCATTTTGAATTTTAAAGGTGTCAAAATTCCCACTAGCCTCCTTCTAGCCGTAGAATACTTACCCCCCTAAAATTTTACCTTGGCTCGTTCGTACGCGGCGCGCACATACATATATATTAAGTGGATCTTCGCGTCTCTATGTACATACAAAGTCTTTATTTATTAACTACCTACTTTGAATTACTACACCTATAAACTCTATCATATAGCTGAAACGTGTGGAGACGTGGTAAAGCAGTAGGTTCACTATTGAGCGCAGATTTATTATATATGTTAGGAAAGTACTGGTTTTTTACTATACCACTACTGGGCATAGTCCTGTTATTTCCGTTTTTGGAAAGAAAAAGAGACCATTCTGCTCCAATGCTGATTGGTAGGTTAACATCATTATCCTCCTGCCCTTATCCCACTCTAAGTGGGGTCGGCACATCATGGTATAAACAGATTGTCACATGATTTGGCTACGTATTTTACGACTGGCTTCCTGCCTGACGTTAATTTATTTTAGTCGTATTTTACGACATCTCGGTAAGAAAGGAGGTTGGTCTATTCTACTCAATCGGATACCTCATGGCGGGTCAACTTACCTTAGTCGCCTTTTACTTTTTTCCGGTGTTATGCGTAGCCTACGTAAGAGGCCACCATCATTTCTTACCGAGGTTTCGTAAAAGGCGACAAAGCTAAGTTGATGTCAAGCAGACGGCCGGTTGTTTTTAAAAATTTTGGCCATCGCGCGGGAATCGAACCCGCGACTGGGGATCTGTAGGCATACTGCTCCCTGTCGTTGAATCTAAAGTCACGAACGAAGAACGAATGCGGGTACCACTTTTTATTTATGTACCATAATTAAAAAAAAACAAATAAAAAAAGCGTTCAAAGGTTATCTTATCCCTATGTCAGAGATCTCTGCTAGTTAATGCTATAACGTGAGAAAATTTATAGTACAGAAGTTTTGGTACGCAAATATCAAAAATTATGAATTTAAATTATACTTACTTGTAATATACTAACGTAACGATAAATTTATATAAATAAATCTCGGAAACGGCTCCAACGATTTTACTGAAATTCAGCATGCAGGGGGTTTTGGGGGAGCAAAATCGATCGATAAGGTTTATTTAAAAAAAATGTCGTTTTATCCCTGATTTCGGGCCCTAAATTTTTTTTGAAATTTACGTTGGAATACAATCACAATTTTTGGCTGTCAAACGTAAAGTCATGGTGGTTCATTTGGGGAACGGGCGGTCTAGAGAGGTGAAAATACCTAGGATCGAGCCCCACCTGCCCTAATATATTTTTTTACTTTTTTTTTACATCATTTTAAAAATTACCGAGGCACGATCATCCAGGTACTATACATTATAAGAGTAAAGACATATAGCGTTTCTTATTATTTTACACTTATTTTCTATAAAGAGAAATCCTCCGAAGTAGTTATTCACACGAGTGATCCAAATATACCTTAAATAGCATCTTCAAGCCACATTTCCTGTTGTAAATAGACACCTTCCGGTTCTAAACAACGAGCCAGCACCCAGTTAATAAGATTACGATGTTCGCTACGTGAATATCGGCAGAAACTATTTTAGAATAATCACTTTTATTTGCGTTGTATTCATTTACATGTTAATATTGTAACATATAGTTTGTAAAATTAGGCGTTACTTTGCGGAACTCATAATACAAAAATAATAATAAAATTATTTTGCTATAACCCGCGATGAAGTAAAATAGAATAGATATATATAAGATGCCAAATGTAGCGTGGACAATCCAATACCTTAGTCGCCTTTTACGGCACATCGGTAAGAAATAAGGGTGGTCTATTCCACTCAGACTGATACCACACATACACACATAATCTGCGATGAAGTAAAGTAGAAAATTTTTATAATGCTAAATGTAGAGTGGACAATCCGTTTTCATACCTGATACATGCAGGATTCGTAAAAACACATGCACAAACCTCCACCACCGCCACCACAATACACAAGCACTACATACGTTCACTATCACAAACTCAACAATCGATCGAGACAAAATCGCAAAGCAAAAATTTGTCATACATGTTTCAATAGGCGACCGCGATTTATCTACATCGAGGTATTAAAATATATAATTAAAAAAATTAAATAACGGCCTTTACTATCCCACTGCTGGGCATAGGCCTCCTCTCTCCGTTTCTGGAGAGAACGATTGGAGCTAAGACCTACCACGCTGCTCCAATGCGGATTGGTAGGTTACACATATCTCAAGAATTCTTTAGAGATATGCAGGTTTCCTCACGATGTTTTTCTTCACCGAGAAGCATGTCATAAGTTGCAATTATCAATTAGATATTTAAGTTTTAAGTATCTGGTCAATCGAGCCTCGGTATTTTTTTTTAATAAAAAAAAACTTAAAAAAAAGAACTATAGGTAGGTGAGGCTCGATCTTAGGTATTTTCATTTCTCTAGACCGGTCGTTTCGCAAATAAGATACGCTGACTTGACGATTTACGCCGTGTGGTATCCGGCTGAATAGAATAGTACCACCCTCATTCCTTACCGAGGTGTCGTAAAAGGCGACTAAGGTAAGTCGACCCGCCGTGTGGTATCCGGCTGAGTAGAATAGACCAACTTCATTTCTAACCGAGGTGTCGTAAAAGGCGACTAAGGTAAGTTGACCCACCGTGTGGTATCCGGTTAAGTAGAATAGACCACCCTCTTTCTTACCGAGGTGTCGTAAAACACGACTGAGGTAAGTTGACGTCAGGCAGGCGGCCGGTCGTAAAAACGCATCCAAATCATGTGACAGCATGTTTGTAACATGTTGTGCCGACCCCACTTAGAGTGGGATATGGGCAGGAAGATGTCAATTTAAGTAATATTTGAATGCCTGAAATGAGGGATAAAACGACATTTTTTTAAAATAAAACCTGGTTAGATCGATTTTTCACCTCCACAAGCTATCTACATGCGTTTCTCGAAAATCTGTGGAGCCGTTTCCGAGATTCCGAAAATATACATACAAGATTAACTCATTTAAATATTAGAGATACAAAAACACATATTGCCAACCCGGGTTTGAAAAACTAAATATAAAATCAAGTCACATAAAAGGTTGTACCGCAAAAACAAAACCACCCATTTTCCGGGTAGTGCGAAATTAAAACTAAATCGACTGACCTGAATTCGAAATTTAAAATCCCCTCACCACTACAAAAACAATGCACACCAATAAGCGCTATAAAAGCCAGGTATCGCCAACCCTCGTAAGAAATTCACTTAAAAATATACGAATAGTTATACGGCTGGGGGTGTCGGGTGCGAAGTAAGGGGGTAGCGGAAGTGGGCTGAAGTAGTGGGGTGTTTCTGCGCCGGGCGGGGTGTCTCCTAAAAACGGTTAAGTAGCTCCCCACCCCTTTATAACTATTTTATGTGGTCCCCTTAGAAAGACAGCGAGATGGGGCCGCGGCGATACGCCTATGGCGTTTACATGGGGGAAGTGAAATTTTAACATGTCTAGTCCGTTAAGAATTCATGGTGGATTTATAATTAAATGTGTGATTAGTATTGTTACGTAACATGGTATGAATTTTAATTCGTATTGCGTAAGTTGCTTGAAGTTAATCACTTCCTGCCCTTATCCCACCCTAAGTGGGGTCGGCATGTTATAAACATCATTTGACACATGATTTGGCTTCGTATTTTACGACACCTTGGTAAGAAAAATGGTAGTCTATTCTAATTAACCGGATACCACACGATGGGTCAACGTCTTAGTTTTACGACACCTCAATAAGGAATGAGGGTGGTTTATTCTGCTCTGCCGGACACCACACGGTGGGGCGGCTCACCTTAGTCGCTACTTACGACACCTTGGTAGGAAATGAGGGTTGTCTATTCTACTCAGCCGAATACCGCACGGCTTAAGTTGCTTGTAGTTAATATATATATTTAGTTACAGCAAAAATGCACAAGTTATATAGGTATATCTTAAATAACTTACACGTTAGGACTATACAAATTTTGAAAACGATTTTCATGAAATTCAGCAAGGGGGAGAAAATCGATTTAGCTAGGTTTTATTAAAAAAATGTTCGTTTATCCCTGCTTTCAGACGCTATAATTTAATGAGAAAGCAAAGGATAATTACGCTGTCAATTGTAAAATCATGATAGCTCACTCGGGTAGCGGGCGATCTTATGTTCTGTACACCAGGATCGATTCCAGATTTTAAAAAAATTATTGCATTTTTATATATTAGGTCCTTACATATGAAATTGGCGTTTTCTATGGGAGGAACATAAAGTCGTTTTTTTTTAAATGAAATATATTTAATTAATCAAAGTATGTACCATTGCTATGTATGCACTTTTGCCATCTCATAGGTAGTTCATTGATCCCCTTACTAAAAAAACCATTCGGGCGGGAATCAATAAAATCTTTGAAGGCGGTTTGGACTGCCCCATCGGAGTTGAATTTTTTCCTTGCAAGTAGTTATCCAAATTGCAAAAAAAATGGTAATCTGTTGGAGCAAGGTCCGGAGAGTACGGTGGATGTCTAAGACATTCTAATTGAAGCTCCTCTGATTTGGTAGCCGTCTGTTGTGCAGTGTGTGGTCTAGCGTTGTCCTGAAGCAGCAATGGCCTAGAGCGATTGACCAGCCTCGGTTGTTTAGCAGCTAGATTTTCCATCATGTTTTGCAGTTGCTGACAATAGATATCTGCCGTAATCGTCTGGCCAGATTTAAGAAAGCTGTAGTGAACGACACCGGCACTAGTCCACCAAACACTTACAAGCAACTTTTTTTTGTCAATTTTCTCTTAGGGCAGGATTTGGCTGGTTCGCCAGGGTTCAGCCATTGCGATGAGCGCTTCCGATTATCGTAGAGGATTCACTTTTCATCACAGGTAATGATTCGATTTAAAATTCCTTCATTATTGTGCCGGTTGAGTAACGTAACGCAGCAGTCGACGCGCGTTTGTCGGTTTGCTTCACTCAATTCATGAGGTACCCACCTTTCAAGCTTTTTCACCTTCCCAATTTGCTTCAAGTGGATTAGAATAGTTTTATCACTAACATCGGAGCCTGCAGCTAACTCGGACGTGGTTTGTGATGGATCCGCTTCCACAATAGCCTTCAATTCTTCATTATCAATTTTGGTCTCCGGCCGTCCACGAGGCTTGTTCTGCAGGTCGAAATTTCCAGAACGAAAACGTTGGAACCAAAAACGCACTGTGTTTTCTTTTGCGACACCGTCACCATACACATCATTAATCCTTCGAGCCGTTTCTGCAGCACTGGTGCCACGGTGGAACTCATACTCGTAAATAACGCGATATTTGATGTTTTCCATTTTGTAAACAGAGTGACACAAAGAAAAAAACAAAAGAAGAAAAAACAAATTAATTAGGGGGTTTGAAACACAAGTGCATGAGTAAATAGCTGTATGAATTTGAATTTGGAATTCCTTACCATGAAGGTAATATTTGAGATCAAAGTGGCCAGTACGAAAAAACGCTAATTTCATATGTAAGGACTTTATTGCAAGTAATCCGTTTACAGGATGTTACATTATTTTATATTATATTATAATTTACAGTAATTTTACAGTTTATAGTAACTACAATTTACAATTTTACAATCTCATTTTCTTATTAGGCATGGAGAACTTAATTGATATATACTCTATAATAATAAAGGCAATAATATAATACTACATAAGGCAATAATAAAGTAATGTACAATAGAAGGTAAATAATAAAAGTAAGGCCAATAAGTAAAAATTTTAAAATTAAAAAGATATATATCTGATCTTATCATAATAATAATGATAACATTATTATTATTAGCTTATTAAAAATCCAAGCAATAACGAATCGTCAAGTTTCATTCAAGCTACCATTGATTCGAAAAGATGTCTAACAACGATATTTTAACATTCGTTCCTTAAACACTTACAAGCAACAATAAAACACGTAAAGCAATGTGAAAAATCTATCTATCAAAAGAAAATAATGACTCGTTTTTACCCCATTTCTTGGAACCGGTTCAAAACAAATCTAATCTTGATTTTATAGACTCGAGACGACCATCCCTTACAAAATATAGACTGGTTTTTGTCAATACTATCAAAAACACTTCGCACTGTGGGAATTGAGTAAACTTAAGAATTTAAGGTATAAAGTATCTTTAACCTGTTATGCGAGTTAAATTTTGGAAACAAGTTCTTTTTAAACCAATGGTGTATTATAACACAATTGATGACAAATAAAAGTTGTTATTTTGTAACTAATTCACACGATCACATTTTTATATTATTATTATTAATAATGCACAAATCTTTTTTTTGCAACTATAGCTATTATAAAGTCTAATAGTTTGAAATGAGATTTATTTATTCGGACCTCCAACAGCATTTTTTTTGCTATGCATTTCTTTGCAATTTTGTCGTGTAGTCTATCTCCTGAAGATACTTCGGTTGAGGGCGAAACAATTGTTGAGATTGTGTTGGTGAATGTGTGCAGTGCTTGTGTATTGTAGTGTTATTCATGTATCAGGTATGAGAACGAATAGTACACGCCACATTTAGCATTACATATATTTTCTCTTATCAAATTATTATAAAAAGTAAAGTAAGTAACGTCCTGTTACTATCCCACTGCTGGGCATAGGCCTCTTCTCTCCGTTTTTTTTTTTTTGGAGAGAAGGATTGGAGCCAAGACCTACCACGCTGCTCCAATGCGGATTGGTAGGTTACACATATCCCCAGAATTCTTTAGAGATATGCAGGCTTCCTCACGATGTTTTCCTTCACCGAAAAGCGTGTGATAAATTGCAATTATTAATTAGACACATAAGTTTTACTAGAAAACTCATTGGTGCCTGCCCGAGGTTTGAACCCTAGACCTCCTCGAAAGAGGCGCACGGTGATACCGCTGGGCTACCACAGCTTCAAATAATACAATGCCAAATTATTATAGCAAAATAATATTTTCATTAATTTTCTACTTAACGGGTAAATATTAGCAATAAAATTTTATAGAGAAATTTAACTTTTTCTCATCTCTAGTTTATAAATATCTTTCCAGAATAAATAAACAGAAACAGGTAAAAAATTGGATATTCCCACGATTTACTTACAGACACCGAACCAGTTTAATTTTCTTGAGGGTGTCTGTCTGCTGAACGAAATAGGGTATAAATGATAACCTGTTTTTGTTGCTTGCAAGTGGATTTATAACAGGTGAATTTATAGGGGTCTACGGGAGTATTATATTTTATTTCTTTTGTCGTTTTAATATGAACTATTTCGATCAAAATTTGATTGGGAAATTACTTTAAGAAGTTAAATGGTAGTTAATAGAATTAGGCGTTACTTTGCGGAGATCCATAATACAAAAGTAATAATAAAATTATTTTGCTATAATCCGCGATGAAGTAAAATAGAATATATATATAATGCTAAATGTAGAGTGGACAATCGGTTATCATACCTGATACATGCAGGAGTCGTAAAAAACACATGCACAAACCTCCACCACCGCCACCATGATACACAAGCACTATATACGTTCACTATCACAAACTCAACAATCGTTTCGCCCCGCAACCGAAGCATCATCAGGAGATAGACTCCACGACCAAAATCGCAAAGCAAATATATATATTTATAAATATATATATTATATTTATATATATATTTATTTATATAATATAAAATATATATATTTTCTATTTTACTTCATCGCGGATTATAGCAAAATAATTTTATTATTACTTTTGTTTTATGTTAAATGGTAGTTAATCATAGGAAACTAAAAAAATAGTTTTAAAATAATTTAGATAATAAAAATTTAACTTCAGTGATGATTTAATTGTTTTTAGTTTAAGAATAATGGGGACTGAATTTTTATTACAATTATTTAATCTATGTATGTATTGGAAAAAAGAGCCGTACGTGGCATTTACAATTTAAGTCCGCGTGATTCCCTGCGAGAGAAGTTTAAGGAAATAGGTATTGTTACATTTGCTTCATAGTAGATTTTAAGTAATTTAATTTTTGTATATAAAAATATTAACAATTATAAAACAATAGGCGATGTATATAATACTGACTGACCCGTTGGAGCAGTGGGTAGTGACTCTGCCTTCAGCTCCGCGGGTCGCGGGTTCGATTCCCGCCGAGGGCCAACATTTTCTATAAATGAATTTGTTGGTCTTTGAGCCTGGGTGTATATTTGTATTTAAGTATATATTTAAAAAATATATAAGTATATATTCACCAGTTGTCTGTCACCCATAACACAAGTATTAAGTTACTTACTTTGGGGACGGACGACCGTGTGTGTAAGTGTCCCATATATTTATTTATTTATTTTATTTATAATAGACAAAGTAGGAACCGACATAAGCTTGCGGCCACTGCTTTGCGCCTTGAAAAAGTACGTAAGTCGTTTGTGGGTTTGGGTATAAGATTCTATAATTAAATTCCACAATGAAATTTTAACTTTGCCATTACAGCAGTTTAAAAACAATATTAAGGAAAGGCTGATACAGAAAGCCTACTATACTGTTGAGGATTATTTAGACGATACAAGTGCGTGGATATAGATATTGTTCGACCCTGTACAAGATAGAAACGATTATATGCAACTAACATTAAGAATTGTATTTTTTTTAAAAGAGCAACCGCCGAGTTTCTTGCTGGCTCTTCTCGGTAGGAACAGCTTTTGGAACCAGCAGTAGAGTTGACGATTCAAAAGCACTTGTTTACAAGTTTATTTGAATAAAGAATATTTTGAATTTGAATTTGAATTCTTAAATTTGTTTTAACCAATTTTTTCCTTTGCTATAACTATCTAATGGCACTTAACGAGAAACTGCTGTTGCTCCTTTAAAAATATAATTCTTATGACTAGTTACATTTAGTCATTACTGTCTTGTACAGGGTCTAAGCGAGCTTTATCCACACATTCTTATCTTCCAATTAATCCTCAACAGTATAGTAGGCTTTCTGGATCAGCCTCTTTTTTACAGTGTTTTTAAACTGATGTAATGGCAAAGCTAAAATTGATTGCGGAATTTTATTATAGAATCTTATACCCAGACCCACAAACGATTTACGTACTTTTGCAAGGCGCAAAGCAGGACCGCAAGCTTAAATTTGAATGGAACGTGAAAAATATACAACCAAATTTAGTCTTTCGTTAAGTACAAGCAAATGAAAAACAATTGTTTAAAAAACAAAAAATTATGGTTAAAAATTTAAAAATGGAACGTGATAAACATCCTTTATTTATTTTTATTTTTTATCTTTTTCATGAGGAAACCCTTCATGGGTACTACTATTCGCAGGGGACTCTTACCGGCTAAAACCTCATGGTGTTCCACCTTGCTGCTCGGTGGCGAGGGCACAGGAATACTGGACGCATCACGTCTACATCCTCGTCAGCAGCCGAACTTTGCTACTCTTGTAGAGCCTGGACAGACTCTTGCACCATAAACCGACGCATTGGGAACACTTAATGCATCGGCCCTCTCGAAGAACCTCACTCAAGCCAGTGCGTCGAATCCCCCTATTCGACGCCCGGAGGTCCTCGTCAGGGTGGTAGTCGACGGTCTTGGGCACGCCATCTTTGTCTCGCTCTTCTACGACGGATTGGGTTGGAAGAAGTTGCCTCCCGAACTCTCTCTGCCGCCTCCTTCTGCGATATTACATATTCGCAGAAGTATGACATCGCCGCCCAAGATCTACTATTTTCTACCATAGATTTAATTACAGATGGTAGGGAGAGATCAGGTTCTACGTGCTCTAGCAGTCGCGTCCGCTGCTCCATCCATGCAGGACATTGAGCAAGAGTATGCTGATACGTGATAAACATTCTAGTAAATTTCAAGTATCCCGCTTCTTCTCAGTAGTAACACTAAGTTTTTTTATGGGTGGCAGATGTTGCTCGCCTCACGATGTCTCGCCAGTATCCCGCTAAGTGCAAGCAAATGAAATAAAATTGCTTAAAAAAAAACAAAAATTTATGGTTAAAACTTAAAAATGGAACGTGAAAAATATCCAAGTAAATTCCAAGTCCCTCGCTAGGTACAACAAATCAGTGCCAGCAAAATTCCTCCACGCGAGGCGGGGAGCGGGCGGCGGGGGCGCGTCGATATTCGCGCGGAAGCCATCTTAAAATATAACTCCCTCCCCTCTTGCCTCCTTAGACGCTGCTTTTTCAACCGCGCGCCTGTGTTGCCAACCTTCGGTCATAAATAACATGATTTTAGAAGAAATATTTACAACAATTATATAATAGTAGATTATGATACTGTTGCATATTCAAATTCAAAATATTCTTTATTCAAATAAACTTGTAAACAAGTTCTTTTGAATCGTCAACTCTACTGCTGGTTCAGAAAGCTGTTCCTACCGAGAAGAGCCAGCAAGAAACTAGGCGGTTGCTCTTTTTTTTAAATATAATTCTTAATGCTAGTTACATTTAATGTTTCTATCTTGTACAGGGTCGAACAATATTTATATCCACGCATTTTTGTCGTCTAAATAATCCTCAACAGTATAGTAGGCTTTCTGTATCAGCCTCTCCTTAATAGTGTTTTTAAACTGCTGTAATGGCAAAGTTAAAATTGATTGTGGAATTTTATTATAGAATCTTATAGCCAAAACCACAAACGACTTACGTACTTTTTCAAGGCGCAGAGCAGGGCATAATAAGGATTTTTATAACACGAGTGAAAAACAAAACTTTGTTTAAATATTGAAAAGATTTTTTAAATGTCAAATGTTAGCGCCAAGGCGCAAACATCGATTGCGCGTGCGTGTTGTGTCACCGCGGACTCGTTCATTGAAACCTTTTTTTTAAGGTAGATGTTCAACCTCCTTGGTTCAGCTGGAGGTTGTATAGGTGTATCGTTATGATTAAACAGTTATATTATGGTACAGGTGTCCATACAAGACCAGTATAGTAATAAAACTTTTTTTTTTTGGCCTGTTCGTAATGTTTTTCATAAAAATTTTGGTTTCAGTTTTATAATCTTTGTATTATAGTATCAGAGTAGATAAATAAAATAAATAACTATTTCGTTGTCGCATATTGACTTTTATATAATAATATCATTTTTGAATCGTCAACTCTACTGCTGATTCGGAAAGCTGACCTACCGAGAAGAGCCAGCAAGAAACTCGGCGGTTGCTCTTTTAAAAAAAATATTCTTATTACTAGTTACATTAGTTATTACTGTCTTGTACAGTCGAAGAGTAGCTACGTCCAGGCATTCTTATAATCCTCAATATTATAGTAGGCTATCGTATAGGCTCAATAGTATAGTATTCTGAATTAGCCTTTTATTAATAGTGTTTTTAAACTGTTGTTATGAAAAAGCTAAAATTGATTGCGGAAATTTTATTAAAGAATCTTACACTCAAACTCTATATAAGACGAAATGTAAGACGGATAAATTTAAGTTAAAATTTTTTACTGGTATTCAGCTAATACTAGCTGAATGTCAATTAAGAAATTCAGCTAATACTCCCAGACCTATATTCTAGATATAACAGACACCGTGTCGTATTCGGCTGAATAGAATAGTACCACCCTCATTTCTTACCGAGGTATCGTAAATGGCGACTGAGGTAAGTCGACCCGCCGTGTGGTATCTGGTTGAGTAGAATAGACCAACCTCATTTCTTACCGAGGTGTCGTAAAAGGGGACTAAGGTAAGTTGACCCCACCGTGTGGCATCAGGTTTAGTAGAATAAACCACCCTCTTTCTTACCGAGGTGTCGTAAAATACGACCGGGGTAAGCTTTATTACTAGACTAACTTTAGTTAAGTCTTAAAACATGTTTTCATTAATTCCATGTGTAATATGATAAACTTGAATCTAGTTATAAAGTCTACATATTTCACTATAACCAATATTCTTTAATCAAGTCTTAGAACAAGTTTTCTTCAATAATTCCATCTTTAATATGATAAACTTGAATCTACTATGTCTTAGCACATATATAACTAATATTTCAGTACGATAACTTAAGCCACACTTGGTTTACTTTGCAACCACTTATCTTAAGGATAATAAATTTCTTGCCAACTTTGCTGTAGCGGGTAAATCAATACGGTATTAACGCACACACGGCCACCTCACGCCTACGGTTGCAGAAAAACTATTGAAATGAAAATATAGGCGCACACACACACAGTGCATGCACACAGGTTTGTGTCAGGTGTGTGTATGTACCCCCACCGCCCCCCGCCCGCTCGCTCCGTGCGCCTTAGACGTTGGCTTTTTACATGGGTACAAGCAACCGCGCAGGGGTGAGCAACCGTTGGTCTGTAAATTTATATTTATATTATTAAATATTTGATATTTAATAGATTTTTGATCTATTTTAATCTTCTTCTTCTCCCTGCCCTTATCCCACTCTAAGTGGGGTCGGCACAACATGTTATAAACATGCTGTCACATGATTTGACTGCGTTTTTACGAACGGCCACCTGTCTGACGTCAACTTACCTCAGTCGCATTTTACACCTCGGTAAGAAATAAGGGTGATACTATTCTATTCGGCCGGATATCACACGGTGTATTTAAATAAATTATTAAGAAAATAAAATTAACAAATAAGTGAAAAATATAATGACTTTATTTTAATTTCATCTCAACCCATGTAAGCCATAGCATATTATTACTTCAATTCATAGTAAAATAATATCAAATTCATTTTACATTAAAGTTAATGTTGAAATCGATATTAAAAAAACTAATTTGAGATAAATCACTGACTATGTACCTACTATCAAATTCGGCAAAGTTAATTATACTTATATAAATTATTTAAATCTAAAAATAATAACCTCAAGAAATATTACTAAGAAGTATCTAAGAGACCGAGCCTTGGTCGGTAATTTTTAAAATTCAAATTCAAATTCAAAATAGTCTTTATTCAAATAAACTTGTAAACAAGTGCTTTTGAATCGTCAACTCTACTGCTGGTTCGGTAAGCTGTTCCTACCGAGAAGAGCCGGCAAGAAACTCGGCAGTTGCTCTTTTAAAAATATAATTCTTAATACTACTATATCCTATATAAATATGCATATATATATCCTATATAAATATATCCTATATAAATAAATAAATAAATCCTATATCCTATACAAATATGCATATATATACGCTTTACGTATAAGCACATTTCTTACACTTAAAACAAATGTACGTATTAAAACAATCTTATTTTCATCATCGTCATTTTATAATCATTATGTTGTGGATTACCAAAAAATATATTTTATTGTTACAATTGTGCTCACTACAAAGTTACTTATACTAAAATAATAATATAAATGATTGAAAATCTGGAAATTATTTACCTCAAAAAATATTACTAAGAATAGAACGAAAACTCAAAAAGAGCTAATAAAACCTCTGTTAAAAAATGTTATTATTCTTTGTTTTCTATAATTTGACACATCAATATTTGATAGCGGATTATATTTTTGATAGTCTTAATATTTTATAGTTTTGTTGTATATTAGTTTGATGGAAAAGCCGAACACCGAACAAACCGACAACCGTCCCAAACCTGATGACTTCATCAACTATTTACCCTGGGCATGCAATCAGTTGCAATTGGATTGTATCATTCTTATCACAAAAGTCTTTCAAAGTAAGTATAGCCCTATTTATAAGCTGTGATAGCGTGCGTCTTTCTGGACCTTTTTTAATCATTACCCCAAAATATTTTTGTGTAAGTTAATATTACCCCATGGCGAAGAGAAAAAAAAAGAAATCGCCTCTTTTTAGCATCTTTCATATTATGGCCGACATGATAATTTTGAAAAGAAAACAATAAGTAAAAAAATTAATTTGAAAATTTATTCAATTTAACAATGCCTAATACAAAACGTTAATAATATTAATATAAGTAAATATACAGCTGAGGAAAAACATATTATAAACACAAGTAAATGACAATTTCTTGTGATTTTGTAATTCATGTGATATTTTAATTTTTGCTGATTTTTTACTTATATATAAAGCTGAAGAGTTTGTTTCATTGTTTGAACGCGCTAATCTCAGGAACTACGGGACTGATTTGAAAAATTCTTTCAGTGTAAGATATTTCATTTATCGAGGAAGGCTACAAGCTATATCACATCACGCTAAGATAAATAGGAAAGGAGCTGCAATAAAAAATAGTACGAAAACAGGAAAATTTAAGGGTTTCCTTGCGTGCGCTGCGTAAACGGTAATAGTTATTCAAAAATCATGTATCACAAAATTGATCCATCACTTTTTAGCATCTTTCATATGCCCCATAATAATTTTGATAAGAAAACAATAGGTAAAAATTTAATTTGAACATTTATTCAATTTATCAATGTTATACCGAGTAATACATAACGGTAATAATATTAATATAAGTAAACATGTTTTTCTCAACTGTATGTAATATACAGTTGAGAAAAAAATTCGCCCTCACAGAAAATATAAGTAAATGATAATTTCTTGTTATTTTGTAATTCATATGATAATTTTTCTTGTATTATTAAACGAAAAAACTAGTTTAGTTTAGTCGGACTATAGATTTATTTTTGTTAAGTATGTAAAATCATCAATAGTTTCCGCAGCGCATGCGATGACAGATTTTTAGGACTATTTTTTTACACCTTATTATATTTTTATTACGGATCTATTTTTTTAATGTAATGTAGCCCATGTTCCTCAGTATATAAGCAGTTTTCTAATGGTGAAAGAATTTTTGAAATCGGTCCAGTAGTTTTTGTGTGAAAACATTACAAAGATACATATAATTTTTTCCTCTTTACAATATTAGTATATATTAGATTCTAGTAATCCTGATTATAATCTACCGATGATAACTATAATATATATTGTATAATAAATCTTACAGATGAATATGTCAGTAACGCAGTTGGAGATAAAGGTAAGAAAGCGAGGCCTAAACAGATCCAATCTCAATATGACGTCGGCTCTCAACATAATGAAGAAATATCAACATCGGGTTTACCTCAACTTTTGTCCAGCAAAAACGTTATAAGAATACTAGCAGTATACGACAGTCTAGATCATTTAGTTGAAATAAAATTTGAAAGAAACATACTAATACCTCGTTTAGTACTCAAAATTATAGGACTTATAATCCATTTTCAAATAAACGTAACAAGAATCACTATAAATGGTGGCATGGATATGTACACAATCCATGAAATCAACAAATTTCTTAACAAAACAAACATAACCGAACTGTGCTTGGACAATTCCTTTCTAAAAGAAGCGAATTTTGATATTTTATTGGAAGGAAATAATATGATTCGATATATATCATTATCTAAATGTAAGATTGATGACAAAGTTCTAGAAAATATATCTAAAAAATTGATGTTTCCTGCAACACCATCAAAATATCTTACAGTTCTAATTTTATCTTCAAATAAAATAACGGATAATGGAGTTAAACATTTATCTGAAGCTTTAAGATCAAATAGACAGTTAAGTTATATAAGTTTAGCAGATAATAGACTGACAGATGATGGAGTAATTTTAATATTAAATACTCTAATAGAGTTTGCTTTAACTTGTGATGAATTGATTGCAGCTAGAAATAGAAACATGCATTACTTGAAAGAGAAGAATGCTATGATAGGTAACATGATTAAAGAATTGAGAGCTGGTGAGTTTGATAAGAAATCATTGAAAAGGAAATCTGTTCGACCAGTTTCAGCTGCTTCTGGAAAGAAAGGGAAATTAGATAAAGAATCATCAATGAAATCATTAGGTGATACTAAAAGTAACGCTAATATAGACTATTTATTTTATGATAAAGCTGTTAATATGGTTCAAGATAGGATAGGAGAATTTAACGATCCATACAGTTCATCTAATACTGTAACTAAAGACGGAATTGTGTATTGTTTAGGAAATAATTCATTAAGTTTCTTAAACATTGCGTACAATAGTTTATCTTATATATCAATTAAGAAGTTGCTTGCTGTTCTTTTATATCAAAAACTATTGGATAGGAGACCTAGAGGACTAGTTAATGTATCTATAGAAGGTAACTATATGCCTATATATTGTAAGGAATTGTCTCAAATAGATGACGTTTTAGAGAGTGGACTTATGGCGAACAATCGTAGACTCTCTGCGAATAAGAAAAGACCACCATCAAAAAGTATAGCAAAGAGTTAATATTTAATGGCAAATTTAGTTTATTACGATTTAGATGTTTTTTCATACATTCATTTGGTTACTTAATTGTTTAATATTTAGTTAATTTAATTATTTGATATATAGTTTCTAGAGTATTTAGTTTTATAACTTTAATAAATTGATTTTAATGACTTTGTTGTCTTTTTAATCTATATTAGTTTAATTATCTGTAGTCTGTAGACTAAGAGTATTATGTTTTACAAATACTGGTTAATATTTACATTTATAAATTTTAATATTTCATCATCAACGTCCTGCTCTTATCCCATTCTATACACAACATCTATAAACATGTTGTCACATGCTTTTGCTACGTATTTTACGACCGTCCGCCTGCCTGGCGTCTACTTACTTTAGCGGTATTTTCCGAACCTCGGTAAGAAATAAGGTTGGTCTATTTTACTCAGCCGTATACCACACAGCGGGTCGACTTACAATAGTTGCCTTTTACGACACCTCTGTAAGAAAGGTAATAATAAATTTATTTTGCTATAATACGCGATGAAGTAAAAGAGAAAATATATATATAGTACGAAAACGGATTATGGATTTTCGCTAAGTAACGCCTAATTCTATAAATTACCTTGGTAAGAAATTAGGGTGGTCTATTCTACTCAGCGACACTACACGGCGGGTCAACTTACCTTAGTCGCCTTTTACGACACTTAGATAAGAAATGAGGATAATCTATTCTACCCAGCCGGATATCACTATTATAACATATTTGTTCGCATTGTCTCCTTTAGTTTTGCCTTTCAATATGTCACCATAACAATAACACCGTAAGCCAATAAGCCGTAATAGACAAAACTTGCCGGCATTAATCTTCACAAACAAAACCGCCGAACTTAAGTTAGTATATAAGTGTATATAATATTTTAATATATTACGCGGCACGTAAGTAACGGCGCGGGATGAGATTCAAGATGGCGCCGCTTCAGTACTTCTTAGAGCGGTGTTGCTGCGGTGCGCGCTCTATGGAGAAGGCTTATGTTATAATTATTCTAATAAATCTATATCTATATATGTTATAAAACAAAGTCTCCAAGATCTGTCTGTATATCTCGGTATGTCTGTCTGTTGGTTTTCTCAAAATATAATGAACGGATTTTTATACGGGTTTAACTTAAAGTTCTATTGTTGTGGTAGGTTCATCTGTAATATTTAAATTAGCTAATCATGTATATATTGAACTCTATCAATTGAATTCTATTTTTTCTTCTTTTATATATAAGGCGAATTTTTGAATATATATATATATATATATATATATATACAGTTGGCATACGGTGGGAATCGCAACCTGCGGAGCTGAAGACAAGACAATATCAACCAACAAGCCAATAAGCCAACAAGCCATGGGCTGTTATAGAAAGTACAGTAACTGTGTCTATCCCACTGCTGGGCATAGGCTTCTCTCCGTTTTTGGGAGGAAAGGATTTGAGCTAAGACCTACCACGTTGCTCCAATGCGGATTGGTAGGTTACACATATCCCTAGAATTTTTTAGAGATATGCAGGTTTCCTCATTTTCCTTCACCGAAAAGTGTATGATAAATTGTAATCATCAATTAGACACATAAGTTTTAACAGAAAAACTCATTGGTGTCTGCCCGGGTTTGAACCCATGACCTCCTTGAAAGAGTCACACGGTGATACCGCTGGGCTACCACAACATCCTATCCCTGTAGAATAACAAGATTTCTATAGCCTACCTATATATTATTCCTGTGTATAAGGATTGTTTATTTTACAATACATTAAATTTTTTACAATATATTAAAATATATAACAATTATTACAATACATTAAAATATTGTAGCAAATTTCATCGATATTGGTCCAGTGGTTTTGCCTTGAAAATATAATATTAGTAGGAATAATAAGTTGGTATGTACGATTTAAATACTGAATTTATTTACTAAAATATTCACCATTTAAATTAGCGAACATATTATGATTAAACATTCCAGGTCGACTTATCAACATATTCACACCTGGTATGGAATTAAATACTGAATTTATTTACTTAAATATTCACCATTTAAATTAGCGCACCTATTATGATTAAACATTCCAGGTCGACTTATCAACATATTCACACCTGGTATGGAATTAAATACTGAATTTATTTACTGAAATATTCACCATTTAAATTAGCGCAACTATTATGATTAAACATTCCAGGTCGACTTATCAACATATTCACACCTGGTATGGAATTAAATACTGAATTTATTTACTGAAATATTCACCATTTAAATTAGCGAATCTACTATGATTAAACATTCAAGGACGACTTATCAACATATTCACACCTGGTATGGAATTAAATACTGAATTTATTTACTGAAATATTCACCATTTAAATTAGCGCACCTATTATGATTAAACATTCCAGGTCGACTTATGAACATATTCACACCTGGTATGGAATTAAATACTGAATTTATTTACTGAAATATTCACCATTTAAATTAGCGCAACTATTATGATTAAACATTCCAGGTCGACTTATCAACATATTCACACCTGGTATGGAATTAAATACTGAATTTATTGACTGAAATATTCACCATTTAAATTAGCGAATCTACTATGATTAAACATTCAAGGACGACTTATCAACATATTCACACCTGGTATGGAATTAAATACTAAATTTATTTACTGAAATATTCACCATTTAAATTAGCGAATCTACTATGATTAAACATTCCAGGTCGACTTATCAACATATTCACACCTGGTACGGAATTATTGTTGTCTGCACATTACACAAGGCGGTTATCACATAAGCAAGGTCTTTAATATTTATTTATTTTTGAAGTAATAGTCCGCCTCCATAGTTGAAGCCAGAAGGCGCACAAAGTTATAATATCGCCGGTTTTCGCGAAAGAGGGGGGTCGCCTTGGTGGGGGCGGGCGCAAGCCTTACTTATTTACATAATTACGTATAATTCTATCTTATATGTATGTACCATAAAGTGGTGTTTCATTTCGTAGATTAATATCGTTACGTGCAATTTCGTGGAATATTTCTTTTCATATAAACGCCGTGTGGTATCCGGCTGTATAGAATAGTACCACACTCATTTCTTACCGAGGTGTCGTAAAAGGAGACTAAGGTACGTTGACCTACCGTGTGGTATCCGGTTGAATAAAATAGTACTCTGTACCACCCTCATTTCTTACCGAGGTTTCGTAAAAACTGACTAAGGTAAGTTGACCAATCGTGTGGTATCCGGTTAGGTAGAGTTGACCACCCTCTTTCTTACTGAGGTGTCGTAAAAGGCGAATAAGGTAAGTCGACCCACCACGTGGTATCCGGTTAAGTAGAATAGACCAGCCTCTTTCTTACCGAGGTGTCGTATAGAACGATTTAACTAAGTTGACGTCAGGCGGCCGGTTTTAATATACGTAGCCAAATCATGTGACAACATGTTTATAACATGTTGTGCCGACCCCACTTAGAGTGGGATAAGGGCAGGAAGATGATGATTATTACACAAGAATAGATGTCGGATCAATCTGTAAGGTTTTCTTTTCAATCGATCGTGGTCGTCCTAGATGCAGTAAACAAGAAGTAAACCCTTTTTATACCTGATACATGCAGGATTCGTAAAAACACATGCACAATCCTCCAGCGCCACCACAATACACAAGCACCTCACACGCTCACTATCACAAACTCAACAATCAAAGCAAAGAAAAAACAACGAAACGCGCGAAAAAATTGCGATTTTGTCGTAGAGTCTCCTGATGATGCTTCGGTTGCGGGGCGAAACGATTGTTGAGTTTGTGATAGTGAACGTATGTAGTGCTTGTGTATTGTGGTGGCGGTGGTAGAGGTTTTTGTATGTGTTTTTACGAATCCTGCATGTATCAGGTATGAAAACGGATTGTCCACTGTACATTTAGCATTATATATATTTTCTATTTTACTCCATCGCGGATTATAGCAAAAATAATTTTATTATTACTTTTGTATTACGAATCTCCGTAAAGCAACGCCTAACTTTATAAATTATAAAAAGATGGCACTTTTCAATACCATCCTATTTTTGTAGAAATAACAGGCCTATATAGGGTGCCTGGCCCGTTGGCGCAGTGGGAAGTGACACTGCCTTCAGCTCCGCGGGTCGTGGGTTCGATTCCCACCGAGGGCCAACATTTTCTATAAATGTATTTGTTGGTGTTTGAGCCTGGGTGTATATTTGTATTTAAGTATGTATTTAAAAATATATAAGTATATATTCGCCAGTTGTCTGTCTACCATAACACAAGTATTAAGTTACTTTGGGGACAGACGACCGTGTGTGTAAGTGTCCCCATATATTTATTTATTAAAAAAAATGTTATTCCGGTGTATAAGGAATAATTATGCGAAATGTCAGAGATATTGTACAGTAGTTCAGCGGATTCGCCGTGAAAGAGTAACAATACATCCATACTTACAAACTTTTGCATTTATATTATTAGTAGCGCGACCTCTTAAACACAGTTTACATAAAACCATTTTAATTAACCTTGTCAGATTTATCTCAACTGGCGGCAAAATAAGTTTTCTTCTAAAAAGTATATCAATAAATAGACGTTAAAAAATCCAACGTCCGTTATATCTATGTTTAATATTAGATCCCCGAACCGGCACTCGACCGGAATTCCAAGTCATTCGTTCGGCATCGTTCCGACACGTCCTTACTGCGGCGCCTTTCAATCTAACTTTGCTCTTTACTTTGCTTTCTTGAAATCCAGGGTTGCCACTTTCAACCTGTAAAATCCATACAGTCTCATCATCATTCTCCTACCCTTATCCCACTCTAAGTGGGGTCGGCACAATATGTCTTTTTTTCCATTCTCCTCTATCATTCGTCAACTCTGGTGCCAATCCTCTAACATGCATATCATTTTTCACACAATCCATCCATCTTTTTTTCGGCTTCCCCCTAGCCATACATCCATCCACATTCATATTTAAAACTCTTTTGGTCACATGATTTTCATCCCTCCTCATGACATGACCATACCAACTTAGTCTCGCACTTCTCATCTTTTCTGTAATGGGCGCAACTTTCAGACTTCCCCTAATATACTCATTGCGTATTCTATCAAGTTTTGTCACATCACACATCCACTTTAACATTCTTATCTCATTCACATGCACATTTCTTTCATCCTTATATAAATGGACGTTTTTAAAAAATCCAACGTCCGTTATATCTATGTTCAATATTAAATCCCCGAACCGGCATTCGACCGGAATTTCAAGTCATTCGTTCGGCATCGTTCCGACACGTCCTTACTGCGGCGCCTTTCAATCTAACTTTGCTCTTTACTTTGCTTTCTTGAAATCCAGGGTTACCAAAGCTCTGTAAAATTAATAAAGTCTATACTTAAATAAATAAATATATGGGACACTTACACACACGGTCGTCCGTCACCAAAGTAAGTAACTTAATACTTGTATTATGTTAGATAGAAAAACTGGTAAATATATACTTATATATTTTTTAAATACATACTTATAAAAAATGCAATTAAAAAAATAAGCACGCCGTGTGGTATCCGGCGGAAAAGAATATTACCACCCTCTTTTCTTACCGAGGTGCCCTAAAAGGCGACTAAGGTAATTCGACCCGCCGTGTGGTATCCGCCTGAGTAGAACAGACCAACCTCATTTCTTACTGAGGTGTCGTAAAAGGCGACTAAGGTAAGATGTCCCACCGTGTGGTATCCGATTAAGTAGAATAGACCACCCTCTTATCGAGGTGTCGTAAAATACGACAAAGGTAAGTTGATGTCAGACAGGCGGCCGGTCGTATACGATAGTCAAATCATGTGACAACTATGTATATACTGTATGTTGTGCTGACCCCACTTAGAGTGGGATAAGGGCAGGAAGATGAATATATGTAGGGAAACTGAAATTTAAATAAATTTCATGGTATTCATTGGCAACCCTAGCCGCAATCTAAATTCAAAACGAGCGCGCGGCAAAGTTCCAAACCGTTATATCAAATTCTTGGTTAAAGTGGTATATATATTGACAAGTAGGTAAATAAATGGACAACGTTATGGTAATTTATGGTTGTTTAGTTATACCTAGTTTAGTTAAGGTTTAAAAAGCATATCAATTCTAATTTGCATAATGTTTTGTTTATCTTTAATATTTAAATCAGTTAATCTTGTATGTATATAGATATTTTCTGAACCTTGGAAACGGCTCCAACGATTTTCCTGAAATTCAGCATGTATGTGAATGTGTGATTTTCTTGAAATTTAGCATGTGCACCACATGCACAAATCTCCACCAGATAGACTCGCAAAATCGCAAAGCTTTGCGATTTTGTCGTAGAGTCTATCTCCTGATGATGCTTCGGTTGCGGGGCGAAACGATTGTTGAGTTTGTGATAGTGAACGTATGTAGTGCTTGTGTATTGTGGTAGCACTGGTGAAGGTCTGTGCATGTGTTTTTATGAATCCTGCATGTATCAGGTATGAAAACGGATTGTCCACTCTACATTCAGCATTATATAGATTATCAATTTACTTAATCGCGGATTAAAGCAAAATTATTATATTATTTCTTTTGTATTGTGGATCTCCGAAAAGTAACGCCTAATTCTATAAATTATTGAAAGTTCAGTTTTTTTTTATTAGGCCTTCCCGTCATACTTATACTGCTATTATCTAGTATTATGGAAAGTAATAAGAAACTCTGTAAAGTAAAACCTATTCTAAAAAATAATATTTTAAATTTTGAATTTAAAATCGGATAGCCGTGTGGTATCCGGCTCAATAGAATAGTACCACCCTCTTTCTTACCGATGTGTCATAAAAGGCCACTAAGGTAAGTTGACCCACCGTGTGATATCCGGTTGAGTAGAAGACCCTTTTTCTTACCGAGGTGCCGTAAAATACGACTAAGGTAGATAAGTAGATGTCAGGCAGGCGACCGATCGTGAAATACGTAGCCAATTCATGTGACAACATGTTGTGCCGATCCCACTTAAGTGGGATAAGGCCAGGAAGATGAATTTAAAATCGGAGTTTTAACATTTTTATATACGATTTCATACTATATGTAAAATAGGGCTCTCAAAACGATTCGTATTCAGGAATTCCATAGCAGTGTAATTGGTATTTGAGAAGGGAGGGCGCATTCTAGTACTGCTGTTTCCAAAGTGTACCAATATAATATATTTAAATAGCAATTGCCAGCGGTTCCGATTAAACGTGGCAAGATTAAAACCGTAATATATCATTTTGATAACCATAAAAATGGTTAAAGTGGGTTAACCTTAAAAGCTAGACATATTCTGTCGCGGACTTTTAATTACAACTTTTAGAGGGGAATAATTTTGTAATACATGAATTTTGAATAACTATTACCGTTTACACAGCGCACGTAAGTTACGCTTTAAATTATGCCGTTTTCGTACTATTTTTCATTGCTGCTCCTCTCCTATTCATCTTAGCGTGATGTTATATAGCCTATAGCCTTCCTCGATAAATGGACTATGTTGTCCAGTAGTTCAGCTTTATATATTAGTATGTAGATACATGTACTACCAAAATTTGGTACAAAAAAAACCTATACACTAAGGTAGTATTCTCCGATAATGATAGTGCGCTAATCTCAGGAATTACTGGACTGGTTTGAAAAATCTCTGGGCGTAAGATAGTCCATTTATCGAGGAAGGAAGGAAGTTAACATCACGTTAAGATGAATAGGAGAGGAGCAGCAATAAAAAATATTGCGAAAACGGCAAAATTAAAAACTTTCTCGCGTACGCTACGTAAACGCTGAAAGATTTTTGTATTCGAAATTTCAATTGGGAAAAAAATTGTGACCATTGATTTCAAGGCAAAGCTGATGACAGATTTTTGTATTTATACATATATTTTGTATATATATGTATATATATATATATATATATATATATATATATATATATATATATATATATATATATATATATATATATTGACTGGCCCTTTGGAGCAGTGGGTAGTGACCCTGCCTTCAGCTCCGCGGGTCGCGGGTTCAATTCCCGCCGAGGGCCAACATTTTATATAAATGAATTTGTTGGTCTTTGAGCCTGGGTGTATATTTTTATATTTAGTATGTATTTAAAAAATATATAAGTATATATTCACAAGTTGTCTGTCACCCATAACACAAGTATTAAGTTAGGTACTTACTTTGGGGACGGACGACCGTGTGTGTAAGTGTCACATATATTTATTTATTATTTATTTATATAAGAATGTAGATAATACAAATACGAAAATAGAAACGTTTGTGGGTCAAAATAGAAACTTTGAGAAACATTATAAGTGGCTAGATAAGACATGTCGCTATGGTTGGTTGGCATTTTCCCTCCACAGATCGCGTTAACGTCGTGTAGGCTTACCCACGAATAATGGAGTGAGATTTACAAGTAGATATTCCAATAGATACGTAGATTTTCGTAGATATTCGCATATAAATGTAGATTATATTAAATAGTGATAGTAAGCCGTGTGGTATCCAGCTGAGTACAATAGACTACCCTCATTTCTTACCGAGGTATCATAAAAGGCGACTAAGGTAAGTTAACGTCGGGCAGGTAGCTGGTCGTGAAATACGTAGCCAAATCATGTGACAGCATGTTTGTATCATGTTGTGCCGATCCCTGCCTGACGGCCTTGTCTTGCGGTAAGAAGTGACGGTGGTCTATTCCATTCAGCCGGATACCACACGGCACTTACGTTGGTTGCCTTTTACGATACCTCGGTAAGGAATGAGGTTGGTACCTATTCTACTCAGCCGGATACCACATGGCGGGTCAACTAACCTTAGTCGCTTTTTACGATAGGTACTTAGGTAAGAATTGAGGCTGGTACCTATTTTATTCAGCTTGATACCACACGGTGGGTCGACTTACCTTAGTCGCCTTTTACGATATCTCAGTAAGAAATGAGGGCGGTACCTATTCTACTTAACCGGACTCGATACGGCGGGTCAACTAACCTTAGTCGCCTTTTACGACATCTCAGTAAGAAATCAGGGTGGTACCTACTCTATTTAGCCGGATACTACACGGCACAAATCTTGTTTTCGTCTCAAAGCAAAATATATCTCGCTCAGCGGCTCGTATCTTAAAACATTTGTATGTCGGAGCGTATCTTGAGATACAACTGTACTTAAAATTAAATCTCCGAGAATCTACGCCTACCTGTACAACCCCTACGAGTATATACACGAATACATTAATTCCAAAATCGGCCCATAAACTAAAACAGCCCGCATTCCCAAAAAGGAAATAGCTGCCCGATAAGAACTCATTTCGAGACGTCTGCAAGACTAATGCTCCCTAAGGCTTATCGCACAAAAGGTACCCCCACCCCTCTTTATAGAATTTTCGGGCTTGCCTCTAAGGGGGTCGTCCCCCCTTTTTGCAGCGTACATTTTCATTTCCTTCATCTTTCCGCGCTCGAGGTAGCAGGGACGGACTCGGTTCGTAGATAAATCGATGCCTTTTATTATTTACTAGAAATCGCCAGCGGCTCCGCCCGCGTGGGGAGATGTAAATCTTAATATAGCATTGATAACCATAAAAATGGTTAAAGTGGATTAACCTTAAAAGCTTGACATATGCTGTCGCGGGCTTTTATTTGGAACTTTTAGTGGGGAACAATTTTGTAATACCTGATTATTGAATAACTTTCACCGTTTACTTAGCGCACGCAAAAAAGCTTTTGATTTTACCGTTTCCGTTATATTCTTATTACTGTTCTCCTATTCATCTTAACGTGATGCTATATAACCTGCCTCGATAAATGGACTATTCCACACATTATCAAAGATTACTTTTAAATTAGTGCAGCGTTCAAACAAACAAACAAACTCATCTGCTTTATTTATTAGCATAGTTTCCTTATTTGAGTAAAGTATAATTGTTTGAGAATATAACCCAAATACCTAGTCACAATAAGCTTTTTTTTTATAGCGCAGCGGTGAGAGAGTGCGATTCTTTTGAGGGGGTCACGGACTCTAACCCAGGGCAGGTATAAATGGTATTTTCTATTAAAATTTATGTCTAATTGTATTTAGAAAATATTGGTCTTCGGCAGGATTCAAACACGCTAACCGCGAAGCTGAATTCAGTTTTCTAAATTTATCGTTCGATTCGTGACAGATCTATTCTAACAACCCAAAACTCTCTTACAAACTCTTTTTGTAAGAGATCTCTCTCTCTCTTAATTTATAGAATTCGGCTTTACTTTGCGGAGAGCCATAACACAAAAGTAAAAATTAAATTGTTTTGCTATAATCCGCGATAAAGTACAATAGAAAATATATATAATGCTAAATGTAGAGTGGACAATCCGTTTTCATACAGGATTCATGCACATATACAACAAACAATACACAAGCACTACATACGATCACTATCACAAACTCAACAATCGTTTCGCCCCGCAACCGTATCAGGCGAGACTCCACGACAAAATCGCAAAGCCATTATATACATTTTCTATTTTACATCGCGGATTATAGCAAAATAATTTTATTATTACTTTTCTATGCTGATCTTCTTCTTTCATATAATAAAATCGTTGTGATGTCAAATCTCTGTGCGTTTGTTTCCGCTAATCTCATAAACCACTGATCCGATTTGGACGCTGTTTTTACTTATATATAGTAGAAAATCTCACTTAACATATAGGGTAGGTTTACCAGCGGAGGATGCGTTAATTTGGTGGTGGCATTTTTTTATAAGTAAGTAAGTAAGAAGCGGCCTGTTACTATCCCACTGCTGGGCAGAGGCCTCTTCTCTCCATTATTGGAGAGAAGGATTGGAGCTAAGACCTACCACGCTGGTCCAATGCGGATTGGTAGGTTACACATATCTCCAGAATTCTCTAGAGATATGCAGGTTTCCTCACGATGTTTTCCTTCACCGAAAAGCGAGTGATAAATTGCAATTATCAATTAGACACATAAGTTTTAATAGAAAAACTCATTGGTGTCTGCCCGGGTTTGAACCCATGATCGTCTCTAGAGATTCACACGGTCGCACCGCTAGGCCATCACAGCTTTTTATTTTTTTATAACTGTAATTAATTTATCTTTAAATTGAGCACGGCAAAGCGGGCTGGACATACTAGTTTTAAATAAACCTCTCAGCGCAGTACCTCCCTGCAACCAATTCCCCGTCTTACACTCGCAACCTTAGACACCCCCCCTCCCCTTAACCACCCCGCAGTTCGTTAGCGAACTTCCATACTTTGTAATATGCAAATGTCGAGTCTAAGGGGATGCCGTGTTACGTCTTAAAATGAATTAATGACGTAGGTGATTTAGGGGGTGGCCCTCTGTAGGGGAGGGGGGCTCAGGTGGAACTGCTTAGACATTTGAGTAAATATTGATTATAATGTCTTCGTGTTTGCGTAGGTAAAAGTGTTTTGGTTGAATTTCGAGATTTGTTATATAGGTTACAGCATGTATATAACAAATAATGTTAATACGTAGTTTTGTTTAGCTTTTCTATATTAATATTCATCATCTTCCTGCCCTTATCCCACTTTAAGTGGGGTAGACACAACATGTTATAAAAATGCTGTCACATGATTTGGCTGCGTTTTGCCGGCCGCCTGCCTGACGTCAACTTATTAACGTATTTTACGACACCTCGGTAAGAAAGAGGGTTGTCTATTCTACTAAACCAGATACCACACGGTGGGTCAACTTACCTTAGTCGTCTTTTACGACACCTCGGTAAGAAATGAGGGTGGTACTATTCTACTCAGCCGGATACCACACGGCGACTTTGTTTAGCTTTTCTATACTAATATTATAAAGAAGAAAATCCGCCGTGTGGTATCCGGCTGAATAGAGTAGTACCACCCTCTTTTCTTACCGAGGTGTCGTAAATGGCGACTGAGGTAAGTCGACCCGCCGTGTAGTATCCGGTTAAGAAGAATAAACCACCCTTTTTCTTTTCGAGGTGTCGTAAAAGGCGACTAAGGTAAATTGACACACCGTGTGGTAACCGGTTAAGTAGAATAGACCACCCTCTTTCTTTTTTGCCGTGAATTGTCAAGTCAGCGTAGCTTATTCGGGGAACGGGCGGTCTCGAGAAATGGAAAAATTTAAGATCGAGCTCCACCTACCCCAATATTTTTTTTCTTTTAAAGTTTCTTTTTTTTTTATTAACGAGCAAAGCTCGGTTAAATAGGTACTTAATAAAATAAGAGGTGATAAATGTGGTAAATAAATATATAAATATATGGGACACTTACACACACGGTCGTCCGTCCCCAAAGTAAGTCCTTAATACTTGTGTTATGGACAGACAACTGGTGAATATATACTTATATATTTTTAAATACATACTTAAATACAAATATACACCCAGGCTCAAAGACCGACAAATTCATTTTAAAGAAAATGTTGGTCCTCGGCGGGAATCGAACCCGCGACCCGTGGAGCCGACGGCAGGGTCACTACCCACTGCTCCAACGAGCCAGTCATAGTAGTATAGTAAATAACCTAAAAATGAGTCCTACAATTGTAAACACCAACATCACATCTTGTCTGTATACATTGTTTACGTCTAAGTTGGTGTAAGTAAGTAAGTAACGGCCTGTTACTATCCCACTGCTGAGAATAGGCATCTTCTCTCCATTTTTGGAGAGAAGGATTGAAGCTAAGACCTACCACGCTGCTCCAATGCGCATTGGTAGGTTACACATACCTCCAGAATTCTCTAGAGATATGCAGGTTTCCTCACGATGTTTTCTTTCACCGAAAAGCGTGTGATAAATTGCAATTATCAATTAGACACATAAGTTTTTTAGGAGAAAAACTCATTGGTGTCTGCCCGGGTTTGAACCCGTGATCGTCTCTAGAGATTCACACGGTCGCACCGCTGGGCCATCACAGCTTTAAGAGGTGATAAAAGTGGTAAATCACCTAGAAATGGGTTCTTCAATTGTAAACAAACATCACATCGTGTCTGTATACATTGTTTACGTCTAAGTGTAAATTACGTTTATTACCAATCTGTCGCCCGCCCTTGACCCGATGCTCCCACGGGATCAACTGACCGCCGTATTTACCTACTTATATATATATCTAGCGTTCTAACACTGAGATCATAGACATAGGCGAGCGATTTTAATATACAACCTACATAACCTATCATTCATACAGAACTGGAAATACTTTATTAACCCATTAATAATTTATAGAATTAGGCGTTACTTTGCGGAGGTCCGTAATACAAAAGTAATGAGAATATTATTTTGCTATAATCCGCGATAAAAGAAAATATGTGTAATGCTAAATGTAGAGTGTACTATTCGTTCTCATACCTGATACATGCAGAATTTGTAAGAACTCATGTACTACCCGACACCCATGGCAAAATCGTAAAGCCGATTTTTCGTGCTTTACGATTTTGTCGCGGAGTCTATCTTCTGATGATGCTTCGGTTACGGGGCGAAACAATTGTTGAGATTGTGGTGGCGAATGTGTGCAGTGCTTGTGTATTGTTGTGCCATCGGTGTCGCGTAGTGCATGAGTTCTTACAAATTCTGCATGTATCAGGTATATGAACGAATAGTACACTCTACATTTAGCATTACACATATTTTCTTTTATCGTGGATTATAGCAAAATAATATTCTCATTACTTTTGTAACCCATTAATATATAAGGTTGATAGAACTTTGCTCAGCATTTTAAATATACTTTATCTCCCTTCTTTATCTTGTTACCAAATCATATAAAACCATAATGTACTATCAACCTAAACCTTCATGTAATTTGAATTTGAAATCTTGTAAATTGAATTATACTTTCATTTAGTAAATTCAAATTCAAAATAAACTTGTAAACAAGTGCTTTTGAATCGTCAACTCTACTGCTGGTTCGGAAAGCTGTTCCTACCGAGAAGAGCCAGCAAGGAACTCGGCGGTTGCTCTTTTTAAAAATACAATTCTTAATACTATTTACATTAAGTCGTTACTGTCTTGTACAAAGAGAGCTATATCCACACATTCTTATTTTCTAAATAATCTTCAACAGTATAGTATTCTTTCTGTATCAGCCTCTTTTAAGTGTTTGTAAACTGCTGTTATGGCAAAGCTGAAAAAACAGTACAAAAACCCGTTCATTAGATTTTAAGAATATCACATACAGACAGACAGCTTTTGGGGACTTTGTTTTATAATAAATATATATATTGTAGTAAGTAGCGGCCTGTTACTATCCCACTGCTGGGCATAGGCCTCTTCTCTCCGTTATTGGAGAGAAGGATTGGAGCTAAGACCTACCACGCTGCTCCAATGTGGATTGGTAGGTTACACATATCTCCAGAATTCTCTAGAGATATGCAGGTTTCCTCACGATGTTTTCCTTCACCGAAAAGCGTGTGATAAATTGTAATTATCAATTAGACACATAAGTTTTAATAGAAAAACTCATTGGTGTCTGCCCGGGTTTGAACCCATGATCGTCTCTAGAGATTCACACGGTCGCACCGCTAGGCCATCACAGCTTTTTATTATATATATTGATTGATATATAAATATTTTCTGGCAGTTTTCCGCTACCGCTTATTATGTGGCACTACCTATATCCTACAGTTGAATATTTCCCTTTGAAGGCATCAATACTAAAATAGAATGTGTTTGTTTGATCTATACAGCATCTTATAATATATAAAATAAACTAAGCCCTACAAAAGTCCTTCGCTCCTGTTTTCTAAACAATATGTTAAAATAGGGATCATGGGTTCTAGTCCCGGGTAGGCAGCAATTAGTTTTTCTATAAAAACTTTTCGGTTAAAGAAAACATCCCATGGTAACCTATATCTGTAGAGAGTTGTGAAGATATGTGTAACCAATTCACATTGGAGTTTTAGCTTAAAGTCCTTATCCCACTCTAAGTGGGGTCGGCACAACATGTTGTAAACATGTTGTTACATGATTTGGCTACGTATTTTACGACCGGCCGCCTGCCTGACGTCAACTTACCTCTGTCGTATTTTATGACACCTCGTTAAGAAAGAGGGTGGTCTATTCTACTAAACCGGATACCACACGGTGGGACAACTTACCTTAGTCGACTTTTACGACACCTCGGTAAGAAATGAGGTTGGTCTATTCTACTCAGCCGGATACCGCACGGCAGGTCGTCTTACCTTAGTCGCCTTTTACGACACCTCGGTAAGAAATGAGGGTGGTACTATTCTATTCAACCGGATACCACACGGCCTGGGATAGCATAACATATATTTTACATTATTATATTTAAAGGAAAAAAAACCATCAATGCCTGACCCGGAATTGAACCTGCGATACCCCGCTGAAAGACTATGATTTATGAACACACCGAATATTAAAAATATTATTATAACTTTAACAAGCAAATTTAATATTAAATAGTTCTTAAATCAAATAATATTTCCGGTATAATTTTATCAATACTAATATATAAAGCTGAAGAGTTTGTTCAAACAAACAAATTAACAATGTTTGATTGTTTGAACGTGGTAATCTCAGAAACTACTGCACTGTTTTAAAAATACTTTCAGTGTAAGATAGTCCATTTATCGAGGAAGGCTATAGGCTATAACATCACGCTAAGATGAAAGCAAAATATTATGAAAATTTAAAGCTTTCCTTGCGTGCGCTAAGTAAACGGTGAAAGTTATTAAAAAATCATGTATCACAAAATTTGTACCCTGTAAAGGTCCGCGACAGCATATGTCTAGTTTTTAAGGTTAACCCACTTTAATCATTTTTATGGTCATCAAAATACTATATCTATTAGGTATAGTTTTAATCTTTCCACGCGAGCGGGGCCGCTGGCGTTAGCTAGTGAAATATAGAATTATTATTCAAACTTTATAAAATATAAAATTATTATTCAAACTTTATAAAATATAATTATGATAGAAATTATATTTGATTTAAGAATATTTAATTTATTTCCCACGAAAAAATATTCCGCAAATATTTTAAAAATAGAACAGATAAAACGAACAATAAATATTGAATAGAAAACCAGATTAATATAAAATAACTTTTCCCATGACACCAATGGCCTCAAGATTCCCCGATTTACAGACACTTTACAATATTAGAACCTGTTCGAACAAGTTATAACTGGATCAGACCTGTGGGAATTTGATTCAATATCTTTAAGTAATATTTTTCTATCTTATAAACCTGTTGGTCAAAACAGGTTGGTTGACATCTTTTTAGAGAGCTAGGGGTGAATTTGAAAGATGTCTGTCTTTGTATTACACTTTCATAGATAATTTTGAATGAGCCATTAGCGTAGGTGGCAATTTTTTGAATTCATTTTTTAAATCTTAAATGGATAATAGGAAAATACGGCGTGTTGTATCCGGCTAAATAGAATAGTACCACGCTCATTTCTTACCGAGGTGTCGTAAAAGGCGACTAAGGTAAGTTGACTCACCGTGTGGTATCCGGTTAAGTAGGATAGATTACCCTCATTTCTTACCGAGGTGTCGTAAAAGGCGACTAAGGTAAGTTGACCAATCTTGTAGTATCCGTTTGATTCGAATAGACCACCCTCTTTCCTACCAATGTGTCGTAAAATACGACTAAGGTAAGTTGATGTCAGACAGGCGGCTGGTCGTAAAATACGTAGCCAAATCATATGATAAGATGTTTATAATATGTGCTGACCCCACTTAGAGAGGGATAAGGGCAAGAGGATGAGGAAAGTACACAATTTATATAAATTTGTACATTAAGTATAACCTTCTGTAATATTATTCCTCATCAGTTTGAAATTACTTTAAAAATACTTTTTATACAAAAATAGATTAGATTCCAAATCAGATAGTTCCATTTTTTTAACTAATCATACAAGATCAATAAATTAGTATTAAATAAACCTTACAATGACAATGGATTAAAAAACCTTTTTCAACAAAATAGTGTTGATATAAAAAAACATGAACATTTTATTATTTGTTAAATCTTTAGAAACTTTTCGAAGTTCGTAAATCAACCTAATAATAATTCCTTAATTACTAAATAATATTTCTAGACGACAAATATTATTATAAACCACAACGCACATGAAAGATAAACGTTAAAAGCGAATCGCATAATAATTTTCTTATTAACACCCAAAACAGAATTCTTATTAGACGTTCTAATAACAAATCTCATACAAAACTCATAAAGCGCTTTAAACTTCTGCCAGCGCTATAACGGTGTAATAAGAACCCTATAAAATAAGCACCCCACCTATTCCTCTGAGAAATTCAAATTTCGAACGCCTCTAGCACCACCATCTTGCGCAAGACGTCGATATAGAATTACTAGCAGCCGCGTATTTTTTTCCTAGAACGTCTTAAGTTAAGTATTTTTACGCCACTATAGCTCTTACGACGTCACCTTACGCTACTGAATCGCTCGCGTAAAAATGTTAGTCTATTCCGTCTTCATACATTTCCAATACGAAATATATTCATTTTATAATTTTTAATTTTATACTCTATTTTATTAAAATACGGTTTAATTTTGTTTAACAGACTAAAATAACTTAACACGTTATGTGCAAGTTATTAAAAACTATACTAACAGTAGCTGCGTTATGAGTATAGCTGTTGCACTATTCATTACGTCTTATTAGTATGTTAGATAGAGACAGTTACAGTTTACTTGTTGCGTCGTAAAAGGCGTGGTTAAATAGTTTGGATAGTGGATCAAGTTTGGAAGAAGTTTGAAACGGGTAGGTTTTTATTGAATTTTCGTTCGGTTACGCTACGGCAAGCAACGGCTACGGAATGTCGACATTTAAATTTTAAAATATCTGATAGCATTTTATTTAAAATTTGCTTTCAAATTAAAACTTATTTAGGTAAATATTTTTATTATATAATATTATAACATTATTATGAAGCAGATTATTTTATATTACAGATATGAAATTATTTTATTTTATTTTGTTGAACTATTTCTGTAAATAGCAAATTATTTTTGTTCTGTTGTTTTATATTTGATATTCATTATTTAAATATCTGGACTGAAAATATTTGTGACTGTAAATTATATTTAAATTGACAATATTTTAAAGAATATTGTAATATTTTAGACATATAACATTTTAAAATATCTCATAGAATTAATTTTAATTTAAAATTTTATTTCCCACTAAAACTTAGGTATTATTATTATTCAATTTATTTTTATTATTCAATATCATGATATTATTATTATTTATATTTAGAAATTATTTTATTTTATTCTGTTGATTTATTTCTTAAAAGTATCCGCATATTTTTGGTACTGTTATTTTTAATTTGATACAATTATTTATTTTAAGAGTGAATAATTAAAATATTTTGACTAAAAAATATTTGTGATTGCAAATATAATTTAAAGTTATATTAAAAAAGAAAATAATTCTTTTTATAGGCTTACTACCCATGACTAATTTTCCTGAAACTTTTGTTTTACTAAGTTTTACTTAAACAAATATGACCACTTTAGTATTCATCATCTTCATCATCTTCCTGCCCTTATCCCACTCTAAGTGGGGTCGGCACAACATGTTATAAACATGCTGTCACATGATTTGGCTACGTATTTTACGACAGGCCGCCTGCCTGACGTCAACTTAACATAGTATATACGACACCTCGGTAAGAAACAGGGTGGTCTATTCTACTTAACCGGATACCACACGGTAGTATTATTTATTTTTAATTTATATTAATTATTTTTCCTTTTCCCAAACGAAAAGTATTTTATTGTATTATTAGGAACGTCCGCTATTTAAGTTTTATTTATACTAAAATTCATTTAGGGATTTAGGCGTGAAAGCATTTATACAAACAAAGATACAGATAAAGGCAAGTCCTTCTTTTTCGAGGTGGTCACGGGTTCAAATCCGGGCAGGCGTCATTGAGTTTTCTGTTTAATTGATATTTGTAATTATCTCAAACTTTTCAGTGAAGGAAAATATAGTGAGGAAACCTATATATACATCTTAAAAATTCTGGGTGTAACCTACCAATCCGCATTGGAGCAGTGTGGTGGGTTTGACCTCTAATCCTCCTCTCAAAAAGCAAACGGTGAGAGGAGGTTTATGTCCAAATTTTGTAAAAGGGGTACAAAGTTTTTACTTCACATATTAAAAATCCATATTAATATTATAAATGCGAAAGTCTGTCCTTCTATGTTACTAATGAAATTTGGCCGTATCAATTAGATTTAATGAAACTACCCTTTTTTCTTATCGAGGTGTTGTAAAAGGTGACTAAGGTAAGTCGAACTGCCGTGTGGTATCTCCGGCTGAGTAGAATAGACAACCTTATCTTACCGTGGCGTCGCAAAATACGACTAGGTTGAAGTCAGAGCCGGGCGTAAAATACGCAGCCAAATCATGTGACAACATGTTTATAACATGATGAGAAGAATTAGGAACCAGTTAGAAATTTGGCGGTCAATCTTTTAAATATTTTCAATTATTCAGCCCCAGTCTTGTATGAACTATGTATTTATTGTACTTATATGAAACTGATAAGATTTTGAAATCCCAATAATTTTATATATACTAATATATAAAGGTGAAGAGTTTGATTGAATGAGTCAGGAACTACTGGACCGATTTGGAAAAAAAATATGTGTAAGATAGTCCATTTATCGAGGAAGGCTTGTTAGCGCACACTATATACAATAATACGATATAATAGGAATACCACAATTCCCGTTTCGAGATGCACTTCTCTTGAATGACGAACAAGGACTGAATGTCACTGAAACGTTTTATCAATAGGAAGACTCAACCGGAAACAACACGTCACAGTGTTGTCACCATTTTAATCAAAAAAGGGCGCGATACTCTTGTTTCGTGACTGTGTAGCTATAAAATACAAAGCGGAAGTCGATGGCGACAACAGGCTATAACATCACGCTAAGATGAATAGGAGAAAGCAGCAATAAACAATAGGGTAAGTAATTAAGGTTAGTTGAGCAATTTTTTACTCGAGTGATTATATCTTCATAAATAAGTCTCAATAGCTTGTGTGTTATACCGATGGATTACTTATTTATTCTTCTACAGAAAAGTCCATAGTAATTTATTTCTGACAAATCAAGTTCAAAAGTTACAGCTGTTAAAACGAAAATAGTAATGCTCAACTTATCCCATAGGTGAGGTAAGTTGAGCAAATATATAAGGCAAATTGAGCAGTTAGAAATTCTACTCTAATTAAGGTTTCTAGACATTAAATAAAAATTATATTTGATAATCAACTGTCACTTTATTAATTTCTAAGTTATTTAAATAAAACAAAAAATAATATTCTTCGAATAATTTATAGAATTAGGCGTCATTGCGGAGATCCATAATACAAAAGTAATAAGAAAATTATTTTGCTATAATCCGCGATGAAGTAAAATAGAAAATATATATAATGCTAAATGTAGAGTGGACAATCGGTTATCATGCACAAACCTCCACCAACGCCACCGGTGGCGGTGGTGGAGGTTTGTGCATGTGTTTTTTACGACTCCTGCATGTATCAGGTATGATAACCGATTGTCCACTCTACATTTAGCATTATATATATTTTCTATTTTACTTCATCGCGGATTATAGCAAAATAATTTTATTATTACTTTTGTAATATTCTTCGCGATATTATGAATAAAATTAGAATCAACTAAAACGCAACATATTTAAAAAATAATTTTTGGAATAGATTCAGCCTTTTGAATTAAAATCAGACTATCAATTTCAATAAAGATAAATTATTACAAAAACGGAAAAATTTAAAGCTTTCTTTGCGTGCTTAAAACGATGAAAGTTACCCAAAAATCATGTATTACAAAATTATTCTCCTCTAAAAGTTCTAAATAAAAGTCCGCGACAGCATATGTCTAGCTTTTAAGGTTGATCCACTTTAACCATTTTTATGGTTATCAAAATACTATATTACGGTTTTAATCCCGCGGGCGTTTGCTAGTCATTTGCTAGTTATTTATTGTAAGTTATTTATTGCTAGTTATTTATTGCAAGTTATTTATTGCTAGTTATTTATTGCAAGTTATTTATTGCAAGTTATTTATTGCAAGTTATTTATTGCAAGTTATTTATTGCAAGTTATTTATTGCTAGTTATTTATTGCAAGTTATTTACACGTACATGCGAACACAAACACACTAGCGCATGAACACACAAAAAATCACACATACAAACACAAATATAAACACACACAATTATTCTTTATAGTCAAATCAAATCAAAATAACTATTCAAATAAGCTCTTTCAAGCACTTTTGAATCGTCAAGGATCAATATTGCTATTTATTTACGTGGTCACATTTTTCTATATAAACATTTGTTAGGTTTTCTTCTATTCTGTTATGTTATTGTTTACTCTATTTTTGTGTGTAGTTAAGTGTTATAAGAGTAAATAAAAGGATTTGGACTTGATATGATCAATGAAGCTACAACTGGTTCGGAATGTTGCTCTTACCGAGAAGAACCAGAAAGAAACTCGGCGGTCAATCTTTTAAACATTCTCAATTTTACATCATTAAACCGCAGTCTTGTGTGAAGCTGAAAACCAGGCTTTTTTATCATCCAAATAATCTTCAATTTTGTAATATACTTTACGTATTAGTACATCTCTTATACTTAATTTAAACCTTTCTGCAGACTGGTCTAGTATTGATTGCGGAATTTTACTATAGAAGCGAATACCGAGACCATCGAATGAGTTGCTAACTCTGCTGAGTCGCGACACAGGTATCACAAGCTTTTTGTGACTCGTATGTTTATGATATACATCGAATTTGGTCTTGTACATATGGATATTCTGGATAATGATTTAATAGATATTTCTTTAGTATAACAATCTACTATTAATATATGAACATGACCTTTTGGCACGAGTATTTTGAAGTCAAAATACTCGTGCAAAAAGGTCTGTTCATTTACTATTCTATTAAAGAGCAACCGCCGAGTTTCTTGCTGGCTCTTCTCGGTAGGAACAGCTTTCCGAACCAGCAGTAGAGTTGACGATTCAAAAGCACTTGTTTACAAGTTTATTTGAATAAAGAATATTTTGAATTTGAATTTGAATATTGAGACTCAATAGAAGGATCCTGTATGTGCTAACACGTTCATTTGCAACATTTACCCCATATTTTTAATATTTTATCAATTGGAAATCAATACGACGTTAGCGGCCGCGCGTGCTCAAAATATCAAATTTATATCAAAATCATATATCATATAAACATTAAGCTGTGATGGCCCAGCGGTGCGACCGTGTGAATCTCTAGAGACGATCATGGGTTCAAACCCGGGCAGACACCAATGAGTTTTTCTATTAAAACTTATGTGTCTAATTGATAATTGCAATTTATCACACGCTTTTCGGTGACGGAAAACATCGTAAGGAAACCTGCATATCTCTAGAAAATTCTAGGGATATGTGTAACCTACCAATCCGCATTGGAGCAGCGTGGTAGGTCTTAGCTCGAACTCTTCTCTCCAAAAATGGAGAGAGGAGGCCTATGCCCAGCAGTGGGATAGTAACAGGCCGTTACTTACTACTTACTACGTATATAAACATTATCATTATTATAATAAAAAATAAATTAATTAATTAAGCGCCGTGATCTATCAATTTATCAATCTATCAACCAAAGATCGTAAAGGGTAGAAGAAGCCCGTACAGATCCTACCTTTTTATAGTAAGGAAGAATTTCTTTAAACAATGAAATAATTTCGAATTTAACTGGAGAAAATCCAGATAATAACCATCATTCTAGACGTCAGTTTCATCGAAAAAACTCACGCTTTTCGGTGAAGGAAAACATCGTGTGGAAACCTGCATATCTCTAGAGAATTCTGGAGATATGTGTAACCTACCAATCCGCATTGGAGCAGCGTGGTAGGTCTTAGCTCGAATCTATCTCTCCAAAAAAAAATAATATTAACGTAGAGAAGAGGCCTATGCCCAGCAGTGGGATAGTAACAGGCCGCTACTTATGTGCCTAAAGGTAGGCTGAGAGATGGTTGGATTGTGGGAAGTATGACATGTATATCGACTGGCCTATTGGAGCAGTGGGTAGTGACCCTGCCTTCAGCTCCGTGGGTCGAGGTTCGATTCCCGCCGAGGGATAACATATTCTATACACACTGTTAAAAAGAGGCTGAAAAAAAACCTACTATACTCTTGAAGATTATTTAGAAGATAAGAATGTGTGGAAGCTCTCTTTGAACCTGTACAAGACAGTAACGACTTAATGTAAATAGTATTAAGAATTATATTTTTAAAAGAGCAACCGCCGAGTTTCTTGCTGGCTTTTCTCGGTAGGAACAGCTTTCCGACCAGCAGTAGAGTTGACGATTCAAAAGCACTTGTTTACAAGTTTATTTGAATAAAGAATATTTAGAATTTGAATTTGATTATAAATGAATTTGTTGGTCTTCGAGTCTGGGTGTATATTTGTATTTAAGTATGTATTTAAAATTACATAAGTATATATTTACCAGTTGTGTGTCACCCATAACACAAGTATTAAGTTACTTACTTTGGGGACGGACGACCGTGTGTGTAAGTGTCCCATATATTTATTTATATATATAAAAGGAGTAGCGAGTAGTTGAACAACGATAGGAGAGTATGGAAGAGAAGAACATGTTGTGCCGACCCCACTTAGAGTGGGATAAGGGTAGTATATACTACATATTCACCTCACCTCATACACCTTATATTTCAATTTAAAGGCTTCGTTAGTTATCATACTAGAGTGAGTTATTATACTAGAATAGGAAGGTCAACCTAACCTAACCTGTGTAGAATAGACCAAACTCATTTTTTACCGAGGTGTCGTAAAAGACGACTAAGGTAAGTCGACCCACCGTGTGGTATCCGTTTTAGTAGAATAGACCACCCTCATTTCTTACCGAGGTGTAGTAAAATACGAGTGAGGTAAGTTAACGTCAGGTAGGCGGCCGGTCGTATAAATGCAGCCAAATCATGTGACAGCATGTTTATAACATGTGCCGTCCCCACTTAGAGTGGGATAAGGGGCAGGAGGATGATGATTTGTTCAATCCTATTGATATCTATATACCTCTTGTATTAGTTGTGGTGAATTAGTTATACCCTAAGTTTTGAAAATCAGTTTTCAAAATCAAATGAAAATCAAAACAAAGTTAAGCAGCAAAAGCAGCAGCAGCAGTGTTATTCCGCAAAATCGGTTACTAGGCGTAACGATTGTTGAAATTGTGGTAGTGAATGTGTGCAGTGAGCTATTGACTTTCCCCGTATTAAAGTAAAATTATTTTATTATTCCTTTTGGATTATGGATCTCAACAAAGTAACGCCTAATACAACAAATTATTTGAATAAATGCCAATATCAAGTTTAAATTTATTCAATTAGGAAAATTTTGGATTGTCGCAAACTCGGTTCAATTATTAAACATTAACTTATTTGAAAAACCGCGCCACATTTCCATTTGAAATATCTAACTAGTCTCACTATTTAAATCTTCTCACCAATAGATGGCGCTGTACAACAGTTTGATAAGAGTTTTCTTTAAAATTTTATAATGTATGTACATATGTACATAAATCAAATTTTTTATATTTAAAAAAAAAGGTGGTTAGATAGAACTGTCTTAACTAAATTTAACTAAAATAGATATAGACTAAATATAGATAGTTTATTTAACGTTCTCAATTTTTTTTTCTTATTAGAAATATATTTTATAGAAATATTAATAATGGTATATACTACTAAGCGATAGATGTCACAGTTATTGTTGTTACTTCTGCTATTTATCAACAGATGGCGTTACCACGTTCTTATTTGACTAAATAATTACTACAGTCTATTTTTATCAGAATAATTTTTTGATCATCATCATAATTCTCTTATCACACTTTAAGTGGGGTCGGCACATGTTATATCTAAACATGTAACATGATTTGGCTACGTATTTTACAACGACCTGCCTAACGTCAACTTATCTTAGTCGCTATTTCGACACCACAGTAAGAAAGGGGGTGGTCCATTCTACTCAGCCGGATACGACACGGTGAGTCAACTTACCTTAGTCGCCTTTACGACACCTCCGTAAGAAATGAGGATGGTCTATTCTACTTTGTTTGTTGTTACTTAGGTTGTAAATTGCAAAAAATAAATTAGGGGTTTCATATAAATAATATATCTACTAACTATCATACTAAAATTTAAAATTTGAAAATATGTCTGTTTGTCACAGCAATTCCCCTGGATCGATATCGACGAAATGTGGTATTATTAAAAATTATGTATAGGGATAACATAAATATTTTACTATACCATCTATTTTTATTACCTTATGTTTATTGTTATCCATTTATTTATTTCTTATTTGCCTAGGCACATCGCTATAGTTTATCGATTTTCATCTCATAAATATTTATGCCTATTACTACTTTCTTCTTCTGTTTGTTTGCTTGCTGCACCTATTTTAATTTTCCGTTTGACCCTAAGGTTGACTGGTAGAGAACGCTTTGTTTAGTGTTAAGTCCGCCTTTTGTACTTTTATGTTAATAGTGCAATAAAGACTAAAAAAAACAAAGATTTAAAAAAAAAATTGTGTATGTAAAGTATCTCATATTTTTACATAATCTCATATTTTTCACTCATTCAAAAATCTTATTTAATACTTTCACAAATTAAAAAAATATATATTTCTCATTTTAAATGTTACTAGATAGTACGATTAATTGTTAATTTCATTCTGACCGTTGTCCAGTTTAATCAATGGGGTCGCTTTAACCCCATGACAAAAACAAGTTTTGTACTTAAAGAACACTGGTGTCTTGAAGAACTTGTTTTATTTCCCACAGTGGACAGTTTATTATAGGCATTATGATACTGGCTTTGCCCGCATGGAAATCAGCATGTCGCAATTTTTTTCCAAATTGAAATTATGAACATAAAAGTAGTTATAGTGAGTTAATTATAGGAGATTTTTGAATAACTTTCACCGTTTACTCAGCGCACGCAAGGAAAGCTTTAAATTTTGTTGTTTCCGCAATATTTTTCATTGCTGCTCCTCTCGTATTCATCTTAGCATGATGTTAAATAGCCTATAGCCTTCCTCGATAAATGGACTATCTTACACTGAAAGAATTTTACAAATTGGTCTAGTAGCACCTGAGATTAGCGCGTTCATATTAGTATATATCCTCCTGCCGCCTGCTGCCTCCGGCCGCCTGCCTGACGTCAACTTACCTCAGTCGTATTTTACGACACCTTGGTAAGAAAGAGGATGGTCTATTCTACTAAACCATCCTCCTGTCGTTATACCATTCTAAGTGGAGTCGGCACAACATGTTATAATCATGTTGTCACATGATTTGGCTACGTATTTTACGACCGGCCGCCTGCCTGACGTCAACTTACCTTAGTCGTATTTTACGACACCTCCATAAGAAAGAAGTAAGAAATGAGGGTGGTACTATTCTATTCAGCCGGATACCACACGGTGTATATATATATACAAGATTAACTCATTTAAATATTAAAGTTGTGTTTATTACTATGTAATGCCGTTGGAGATTAAAATAAATAAATAAACTTACTTTCATTTATCATTGATTATAGTAAATAATTTCATGTTTTTGTCTTAAGGATCTCCGCTAGTAACGCCTTATTCTGTAAATAACATGTTTTTCTAACCCAATCTAGTTCCTTAGGCAGTATATAATTAAACAAGTTCCTCAAGAATTCATTATCCGCTTTAAGTCAGGTGGCTAGGCGCGGCTAGGTGCGGCCATAAATCGCTCCGTTCTAAACGAGAAAACGTAATGAAACGGGCTGCATTTTCTCCTCAGCATCCGTCAGCTGGCCGAGCGGGGAGAGAGATGTAACTGAAATTTGAAAGAAAGAAAAACTTTATTTATAACGTACACCACTAAGTTTTACATATAAGGACACAATAATTATGATAAATTTATTTATAAAGGCGCGGTGTGACGCCATAAAATGAGTAACCACTCGGCTTTGGTTCGAATTTGAAACCCGAACACCGATTTTCAGTGGCCGCCATTTTTTACGCACGGACGTCAGTAACAGATAAAAGCTAAACTAATTTACTATATATAGTTTGACTAGTTTTCTTTTAATTTATTCAACTATTACACCAGTCTCCTCTTCTTCTTCTTCTTCTTAGCGATGTCCCGAAGACCCGGGGTCCGCTTTCCTACTCATTTTCCTCCACTTTGTCCGGTCTTGAACGGTCAACTATTACACCAGTATTAAATAGATATTCAAATTCAAATAAATCTTAATTCAAATTGGCTTTTACAAGCACTTTCGAATCGTCAAATTACTAAGCTACGACTGCTTCTTGCTGGCTCTTCTCGGTAGGAACGGCTTTCCGAACCAGCAGTAGAGTTGACGATTCAAAAGCACTTGTTTACAAGTTTATTTGAATAAAGAATATTTTGAATTTGAATTTGAATTATTACAGCTTTTAAGCTTAAAAATTCATACATTGAAAATATTTCTCACGGTGACCGCTGTCCGAATATATCGCGGGGTTGTCTCAACCCCATCCCTTAAACCTGTTATTATTCAAGAATATACTCGTCTCAGAAACCTGTTATGTTTCCCACACTGGACATTACTTTAATACTTTCTTCACTTTTAATTTGACTTTTGTCGAGTTAAGAAATATTTATAGCGACATATAATTAACATTAAATCATAAACTAATCAATAAAAAAGTGTAAAGAGTGTAGACTAAAAATGTGATAAGAAATATTGAGACTGTAAGGTTTAAAAAGTAAATTAGTCAATAAACAAAGTACGAAAAGTGTAAACTGCAAATATTACAATATTTAGACTGTCAATAAGTAATTAAAAAGTAAATTAGTAGATATGTTAACAGGGCATGAAAAGTGTAATAAACTACAAGTGTAATAATATTTAGACTGTCAGGTTAAGGGTAATAAAAATGTTATTAAAAAGTAATTTAGTCAATAAATAAAGTTTGAAAAGTGTGAACTGCAAATGTTACAATATTTAGACTGTCAGAAGGTTATTAAACATTAAACTCATCAATAAACAAGGTGTGAAAAGTGTAAACATTAAATGCAATAATATTTTTGATAATATTGACTGTCATAAGGTTATTAAAAAGTAAATTAGTCAATAAAGAAGTTATAAAAAGTGTAAACTGCAAATGTGATAATATTTAACTCCAAAAAGAAAGACGGAGGCTAGAGACCATACTCATTTCTTACCGAGGTGTCGAATAAGACGACTAAGGTAAGTTGAAAAAAAAAGAATGAATAGGCACTACACTGGCAAGCGCAGTCCACCTTAGGCTACATCTTTCGCTTTCCATCAGGCGAGATCGTAGACAGGCTCTAGCCTTATATTATAAAAAAAATGACGTCAGGCGACCGGTCGTAATATATCTAGCCAAATCAAATAACCATAAGCTGTGGTAGCTCAGCGGTGTGACCGTGCGACTCTTTCGAGGAGGTCACGGGTTCAAACCCGGGCAGACACCAATGAGTTTGTGTGTTAAAACTTATGTGTCTGATTGATGATTGCAATTTATCACACGCTTTTCGGTGAAGGAAAACATCGTGAGGAAACCTGCATATCTCTGGAGAATTCTGGAGATATGTGTAACCTACCAATCCGCATTGGAGCAGCGTGGTAGGTCTTAGTTCCAATCCTTCTCTCCAAGAATGGAGAGAAGAGCCCAATTCTCAGCAGTGGGATAGTAACAGGCTGCTACTTTTTTAGCGTGGGATAAGGACAGAATGATTTGAAAATGGAAAACGGGTCAGCTAGTTTTTAAGATCATTTTTTTTAATTTATTCTATCCTAATACCAGTAGCTTCCTTCTACCGTGTACCCGCAGATAGAAAACAAATTACAAATCATCTCCCCGCGAAGACGCTTCCAAGCCAAATGACTCCGTTACAGCTAAATTGCTCGTAGATTGCCGTCTAGCAAAATTTCCGTTGGATTTAAATTCGCGCAAGCTGTTGTGTTCACTTTAATGAAATTGTATCGATTTGATTGTGGCCGGAATCGATTTCGTTTAGATTGGAATCGATATAGAAGTATTCGATTAGAATAACGTTCCTACCTAGATTTCATTAAATGCATGGGAGATTTTCATGAAACATAGCATGTATGGTTTGGGAATGACAAATTGGCCTAGCTAGGATTTATAGTAAGTAGGCGTTACTTTACGGAGATCCATAATACAAAAGTAATAATAAAATTATTTTTCTATAATCCACGATGAAGTAAATGAAGAATATATATAATGCTAAATGTAGAGTGGACAATCCGTTTTCATAACTGATACATGTAGGATTCGTAAAAACACATCCACAAACCTCCACCACCGCCACCACAATACACAAGCACTACACACGTTCACTATCACAAACTCAACAATCGTTTCACCCCGCAACCGATACATCATCAGGAGATAGACTCCACGACAAAGCAATGCGTAGAGCGTAATAGCATTATATATATCTTCTATTTTACTTCATCGCGGATTATAGCAAAATAATTTTATTATTACTTTTGTAGCTAGGATTTATTTAAAAAAAATGTCATTTTATCCAAGTTTTCAGGCATTAAAGAGGGCTAAAATTTGCATGGAATACAAAAGACTACTTCTCCTGTCATATCTGTATTTATATTATATTATTTATTAGTTTATATATTTAATATTTATTATTTCTATATAATTTTATGATGTGTAAATATCTTGTCTGTGTATTGGTGTGTATTATTAGTATGTATTTAATTTTATAAAAGTGCATCACCCACATAAAATTTTCAGGTCTCCTTAACCCTAAGGTCGTCTGGAAGAAATCGCTACTTAGCGATAAGACCGCCCTTTATACATTACATTTTGTTTTCTTTTTTTTATTGCTGTTTTTGTATCTTTTCTGTATTTTTTATCTGTGGTGTATAATAAAGTATATAAAATATTAATATAGCACACACAAGGAAAGCTTAAAATTTTGCCGCTTTCGTAACATTTTTTATTGCTGCTGCTCTCCTATTCATCTTAGCGTGATGTTATATAGCCGGTAGCCTTCCTCGATAAATGGACTATGTTACAGAATTAAAACTAACAAACTCTTCAGCTTTATATATTAGTATAGATATGTTATTTAACATATCCCAATATATAAACTGGAATCAAATTAATAACAAATTCTCACCTGACATCTCAATTAAACGAGCCGCCATTAGGGCGTTTACACAATAACAGAACATTAGGGCCGTTATACATCAACGTCAGAACAGTCTTACGTATTTCTTCGGGGTCATTAGCAGAACGACTTCAATTCCGAGGCCCATTTAGATAAAATGTCGGAGATTTCGACGAAGATTCCCTCCCCCTACAACCTTACCCCCCTCTCGTAAGCCCGCGAGTAATGAGTCGCGAAGATTTTGGGGTGCAAATGTTTATATAGGGTGTGAATTTGAACCATTGGTTTCTTGAACTTCGGTGTTATAAGTTTCCTAATTGATTTGTGTAGGTATGTTGGGTGAGTAGAATAGACCGCCCTCATTTCTTACCGAGGAGTCGGATAAGGCGACTTAGGTAAGTCGACCCGCCGTGTGGTATCCTACTGAGTAGAATAGACCGCAATCATTTCTCACCGAGGTGTCGTGAAAAGCGATTAAGGTAAGTCGACCTATGTGTGGTATCCGGCTGAGTAGAATAGACCACCCTCATTTTTTACCAAGATGTTGTAAAAGATGACTAAGGTAAGTCTACCAGCCGTGTGGTATCCGGTTAAGGACAATATACTACCTTTATTTCTTACCGGGGTGTCGTAAACGGCGACTTAGGTAAGTCAACCTGCCGTGTGGTATCCGGTGGAGTGGGAATATACTACCCTCTTTCTTGCCGAGGTGCGTGGACGACTAAGGTAAGTTGACGTCAGGCAGGCGGCCGGTCAAAACTACGTAGCCAAATCATGTAACAACATGTTTGTAACATGTTGTCCCGCTCGACTTACAGTGGGGTAAGGGCAGGAGGAATATGATTATATTATATTTAATTACTTTTATATTAGGTATATTAATTACATAATTCTATTATTTTTTTGAGCTATTAAAGAACAGAGAAAAACTATTAAATTATTAATTACATTGGTAAAAGGTTACCAATGCCGCCATATTTAATTATTATGAAATCCGCGAGTTTTTTGTCATAGCGTTACTATATATAGTAACGACTAAATTACGAGAGCCAGACTAAAATGTGTCCATCGACAATAGAGAAAGCAAATAAGATATTGTCTATCGCTGTTTTTTTAGTTTTAGCTTGTGTAATTAGACAAAAATAGAAGTATATGAGTTTCATCTCTCATTATTTATTTTATCACTATTACTTACAGTCTTTGACTCCCCTTACTCTATGGTTTTGAGTTTTGGTTTTGACTGTTGAGAATTTCAGGCTCGCCATCATACCAAATCAATATTGCCAACATATTATATTGTTATTTTAAAATCGTTCAAAGCATCCTGTAGCAACAATTTACTTTGGCACCCCTCTAGAATTCATTCGCTTATCTTTACTCTTTGGATCGCGACTGTCTTTGACTTTTATAATGCATAGCTTGGGAGGGGCTTGGTAATGTGAGACTGCGAGTTATTTTGTTTATTCCCTTTTCAAAGTCGCCTTTTTTATAATGTCAAAATTACGTAGGTAGTAGTAGTTAGGTATCTACTAGATAGCATTGGAGCTATAAATTTCAGTTAAAGTTAAAAAAAAAAAATTCAGTTCAGTTTTTTTGGTTTCCGTTACCAGTGACCCGGTAAGAACCACACGTCGTTCCCATCAGCTATCTTCTTCTTCTTTCTCCTGCCCTAATACCACTTTAAGTGGGGTCAGCACAACATGTTATTCACATGTCACATGATTTGTCTGCGCCCTTTACGATCGGCTGCCTGCCTGACGTTAACATACCTATTTCGTATTTTACGACATCTCGGTAAGAAAGAGGGTGATCTATTCTACTTTACCGGATAGCACACGGTGGGTCAATTTACCTTAGCCTTCTTTTACGACACTTCAGTAAGAAATGAGGGCGGTATATTCTACTCAAACGGATACTACACGGTGGGGCAACTTACCTTAGTCGCCTTTCACGACACCTCTGTAAGAAATGTGGGTGGCTTATGGGTCTACTCAGCCGGATACAACACGCCTAAATATATCATTTCTTTAATATTTAAATGAGTTAATCTTGCATGTTATATACATTTTCGGAATCTCGGAAACGGCTCCAACTATTTTCCTGAAATTCAGCATGCAGGAGGTTTTGGGGGAGAAATATCGATGTAGCTAGGTTTTATATAAAAAAAGGAAACTGCCTATGTATGTAGGATTTGTAAAACATACTCTACAAACTAAACTAAATTTTTCATATTCAAAATTAACTCAAACTCAAACTAATCACAAACTACATTCGATACCGAACCAGCTAAAGATACAGGCCAAAAACTCTACCCTTTTCAATACTTAATACACCTCCCCCCCTGCCTTGGGGCAATTCTTCAAAGGGTGAAAAAACCCCGAGGGGTGCGCCCAACCCCACCGCCCGCCTTAAAGTAATTCTTAGGGTGAAAAAAGGGGTGGGCACTTAACGGCGAATAGAATGGGAGCGTTTTTGCAGTTCGTATTTGGATTTTAGCGTTTCTTCCATTACGTTGTTATACCCCATCTTAACTCAGTTTAAATGTTATTATATATTTTTTGTGTTATTATTTAGAATTTTAATTCGTGATTGAACGCTGGCAACATTTTTGGGATCATTCCACGTGATTTGTATAGTATTAGCGTGTAAATAATTTATAATAATAATAAATAAATAAATAAATATATGGGACACTTAAACACACGGTCGTCCGTCCCCAAAGTAAGTAACTTAATACTTGTGTTATGGGTGAAAGACAACGGATGAATATATACTTATATATTTTTTAAATACATACTTAAATACACCCAGATTTAAAGAACAACAAATTCATTTATAGAAAATGTTGGCCCTGGCGAGAATCCAACCCGCGACCCGCGGAGCTGAAGGCAGGGTCACTACCCACTGCGCCAACAGGCCAGTCAAAATTTATGGTAGATATAACTTTTTTTTTTATTTACAGCAAATATGTACAAGTTTTATCTTATAAATATAACTTGCATATTTTCGTTGTTATATAAATAAATAATAATTAGAGTTTAAATATACATTAATATGTAATGATAATCTTAATTTGTTTATTTAATACTTTACTTTCTGCCACTCAGATCTAATAACTTCCTACGACCTTTTTGATAACTTCTTTCCACCTTCAAGACCTTTTAGGGTACAGAAGCTTAGAATACAAACTCTGACCTATTGAGCTATATTATCAATTACAGTTGGATACAGAAGGAAGCTGTGATAGCCTACCGGTGACTAAGTGCAACTCTTTCGAAGGAGTCACGGGTTTAATACCGGACTGGCACTTTTGAGTTTTTCTATTAAAACTTATGTGTGTAATTGACAATTTATCACACGCTTTTCGGTGAAGGAAAACATCGTGAGAAAACCTGCATATCTCTAGAGAATTTTAGGGATATGTGTAATCTACCAATCCGCATTGGAGCAGCGTGTTAGGTCTTAGCTCCAATCCTTCTCTTCAAAAACGAAGAGAAGAGGCCTATTAGGTCTTAGCTTAAACCCTTCTCTAAAAACGGGGTTAGGAGGCCTATGCCCACCAGTGGGATAGTAACAGGCCGCTACTTTACTTTTTACTACAGGGTAGACATTATATAAATAATTTTGTACTACGATAATTTCATTGGACTATAAAAAGCTAAATTTTTAAAGAGCAAAACGTCATTATAACGATTTCGTATAAGCAGTGTTAAACTAAAATTCCCCCCTAAAAAACTTTCTCATCCCAACACTAAAACGCACACAGATAAAAATCTCCCCACCCCTCAACGAACACAGACAAAAAACCTTAACTAGTTAACCCATAGACGTGTAGAGCGTGCTGCGCGGTATGTAGGCGGGAATAACTTAGTAAAAGGAGCGAGACGAAATAAACAATATATTTGAATAGATAGAAAATTGTGATTGTCTTTTAATGATTAAAGAATGAAAAATAACTTCATATTTTAACTGATGATATATTATAATGGATGCTACAAGTGATATAATCTAGAAGACGTACTTTTTGTATGACAATACGGGAATATTTAGGATGTCAAATAAAATCTTGCCATTACGAATATTCTATATGCCGTTTCCAAGCTAAGAGCGTTGTAGTCTTGATTCCAGTTGTTTTAAGTTTAAAAATTAAATATATCTATGCAAATAGTTAATATTGTTCCTTATTTAAATTGATTTTTAGGCAGTTATGTATTATTGCAAATATTAAATATGAGAATAGTGTCCTAACATTTATTTCGATATAAATCGCCTCTTTAGATTCTCTTAAACAAAGAAAAGCCAAAAAGGCTAATTTTTTAATCAATATTATCTAAAAAATGTATTCTTTACATAAAAAATGGTGTAATATACTAGTTAAAGGTTTAAACAATGAAGCCAATCCTGTACAAAGTTATCTTTTACGATTCAATATAAAGATTTTTATGAGATATGAATATAATTAATCGACTTAGTGGTCACAGATTTAAACAAATTTATCAATTTGTTATAGCCAAAGCATCAAAGCATATTTCTAATTTAAGTATCATATACACCATGGGAATCGAAACAAGTTTTAACAATCAAATCGTGTTCTTCAAGTAAAGAACAGGTTTCTTGGTAGGGTTGAAAACTGGACAACGGTCACCGTGAGAAAAGAAGGGACATTGTATTCATTACAGATAACTGGTTTGGCGATTGTTTGTTATATCTGATTGTGCGACAATTTGATGACACGTCTTAAGATAAAAATACAGTATGCGGAAATACAGTTACGTATATTTTCTTTTGTCACGGATTATGGCAAAACAATATTTTTACAGTACAGCGCAATGTATGTATGTGAAGGTGGAAACTTGCAAGTTAAATTTAACCTACTTTCTGGTGTCCGATTGACCTAAAATTTTATGTACTAGTCCAGTCCCGATGACAATATATATTTATGATAAGCATGATGAGCATCACTATCCTGCTCTTATCCCACTTTAAGTGGGACTGGCACAACATGTTATAAACATATTGTAACATGATTTGGCTCGATATTTTAAAAAGTCTAGAATTTATAATATTAGTATGAAAGTATATAAAAATATCATCTAGCCCTTATCCCACTGGAGGTGGGGTCGGCACAACATACTAGAAACAAGTTGTTACATGATTTGCCTACGTAATTTACAACGGCGGTCAACTTACTTTAGTTGTATTTTACGACACCTCGGTAAGAAATGAGGGTGGTCTACTCTACTCAGCCGAATACCACACGGCGGGTCGTCTTACCTTTGTCGCCTTTTACGACACCTGGATAAAAAATGAGGGTGGTCTATTCTACTAAGCCGGATGGCAATGATTTGTCATTAATATATATTATTCTCAAGCTCGGTCTATCAGTCTGTCACTTTCACGGCTAATACATTGAAGCAATATTGTCAAAAATTGTAAATTGACGTTTGCTACATTATATTATGGACTAACATTTTCCCGTTTTTTCCTCTAAAAAATTTAAGCATTTGTTATATTATTGATGCAGATGGATTCTAATGCTTGTCCAGTATAGAATTAAGTATCGAAAAATATATGAATTTGAAATACAGCGTGGTCCGTGCTATACGTCTATGAGGTGCGCCCCCCTCGGGCGGGGGGGACCCTCATATCCTTGCAGAAATTTTGTTTACTTCTCTCTCGCAAGGAACCGGCAGTCCGGGAAGCGGCGGGAATAGGAACTGCGCGGGGATTGGTTTTGCGTTCCAAGTTTAAATCCGCCCGCTACGTTTTTTGTCTGTGGTCTGTAAATGGTTTTTTATTTTGCGGCCAGCGTTTAGAAATTGTAACTAACTCTGAAAATTATATTTCGATGTTTTGTTTGATGTTATTTCACTCAATAATCTTTGTTGATATTAGATTAAGACGATATTTAATTGTTCAATATCATGACCATCTATTATATCTCAGGGTTTAATTTATTTATTTATTTAAGCATTAAGTTGTCATTCTTATGCTTGTTATATATTTAACCATTTTTTTTAATTTACACAATTATTTTGATCTCTATTACTAAGGATACAGATTCAAAATATATTTTGAAGATAGTATATAACAAAACCAGCGTGGATCACGTAGCAAGTATAATGCTAAAATTTTATATTGGGTATGAAATTGACTTCGATAGGTTACAATTGGTTGACAAATAGTTATACTTAACTATGACATAAGTTTAGCTGATACTAACATTATCAATGTCAAACCCTTTATGAAAGGATGGTGAAGTGATGGTTCCTTTCATGGAAGGAGGATATATTAATGAAATTGGTTAAATTGAACCTTACGTAACATAATATGTACATAAAATATTAAAAATTCCCGTTTTTTCTTCTATAATTCGATGAAATGTTTATGTTATTGTTGTCACCAGACTTTGACTGTTTGAAATATATATTATCTATGTATTCGAATGTTGGCGAATGTAATACTAGTAATCATTTTCAGACCATAAATCAAATCGATTAGTATATCCTTTCAGTCGTAGAAAACCAAGAAACAAACAACCAGACGTTTACATTCATAATATAAGTACTATGGAATAAACATCATTTTATCTAAAAATTTAATTACTTAGTTTTCCGAGTTAATTTTATCTATGGTAAACATTTTTTACATTAAATAAGCTGGAAGCCAAGGTCTATATGAATTTGTACAGCAATATGAAAACTCGTGCCTCGACTACGGAACGCGTTCAATCCAAACTTGAATTTAAACGTGGAGTTGTTCCAAGTTCGAAATTTGAAAATTGGGGAGACTTGGCGGGAATTAAATACAATATGGCGGAGCGTTCAAGTTTTGCATTAGCCAACGAATTTGGAAATACGAATTAAGCAAATTCTAGAATTCTAACGGTATTATTTTTCAGGGGCTGTCTATTTTAATATATTGAAATAAATAACATCAAAACCAAGTAACAGTTTTCTCGCATAATGACAATCACTTAACAATTTCGCAAATACATTAATTACATTTAATATATGTAAATATAATTATAAGAAAAAAAAGATTAAACCGTAATATAGAATTTTGAGTACCATAAAAATGGTTAAAGTGGGTTAAACTTAAAAGCTAGACATATGCTGTCGAGGACTTTTATTTAGAACTCTTAGAGGGGAGCAATTTCGTGATACATGATTTTTTTAATAACTTTCACCGTTTACTTAGTGCACTCAAGGACTTAAATTTTGCCGTTTTCGTACTATTTTTTATTGCTGCTCCTCTCGTATTCATCTTAGCGGGATGTTATTGCCTTCCCGATCCGACTATCTTACACTAAAACAATTTTTCAAATCGGTCCTGTAGTTCCTGAGATTAGCGCGTACAAACAAACAAACTCTTCAGCTATATATATTAATATAGATGACTATATAGAAACTATAAACATTGCAAAAGGATTTCTTATATATGTCCTTGGAAGACAGTTTAACGTTCTACATTCAAACAAACGTCTTCTGTCTCCAAACCCCCTATATCCCCACAAACTTAATTTAAATAACAATATTTCAAAGAGTCAAATTAAGCACGCAGCTGCGCCTACAAAATTTTCATGTCTCAACTTTACCTGTAATTACAAAATATATTCCGAACTTGTAACTGGATTTAAATAGTAACGTTGTCTAGTGATGTGATAATGTATTTTATCGACATTAATAATCCATTTTTCTATACTTATTATAAAATAAAGTTCCCAAAAGCTCTCTGTATGTATGTGATCGATTTTCTCAAAATCTATTGAAAATAATTTCGTACGGTTTTTACCAAAATAAAGTGCAATTCTTCTGTAATGTTTAATGGTAAGTTAATGGTACATTACCATATTATGTTGTTAAAACTTCTACTGGGAGCTTTAGACGCATACGCTGCGCAAACCAACAAAGATATAATAAAGTTATGTACGAGAGAATTGTAGATTTACAAAAATACTACAAATGAGTTCGCGACACCATGCCTCTATCTCTTATGGTTAACACACAATAACTGATTTAAGTTTAATATTTCAATTAAATACACTGATTTCCACGCGGGCTAAGCTGTATGCACAGCTAGTATATTATAAATGTGGAATACTGCCTATCTGTCATAAATATATGTCGTCATTATAATTGTACTTTGTAAAGCAAGCATGGGATTGAATCCCATAATCCTTAATTTGACGAAAGAGTGTTTGGAATACAAACAAAATTTTTACTATTATAAGTAAATATTTTGTTTGTATTCCAAACACCGAATGGGCCGGCCCGCTAAATTATTCCACCTCCGGACTGCGATATCAGCTCACTTCCGGCAATCTCTTGAGGTTTTCCTGGCTCGTGCTAAGACGGGAATTTATGTTATGTTTTCTTAGACAACATTTTGTTATGTGGAATTTAAAATATAACTTACAGAATATTCACTATAAACTGTAGTCGCGATTTCGTTCACATCAAATGAAATGTTGATATACTCTAATAATTAAATATGTACTTATTTCCTTGTAATTTGGTCGTCAAAAACGATAAACATGACTATACCTAATTTAAGAACACTTTTCTAATCATATATTTGCAAATAAAAACCTTAAAATAAGTATAAGTAATTTAGAATAGACATAATTTGTATCATCATCATGATCTATCTACTCTAAATTTCTAATTAAATTTTTATTTATCTCTTAATAATTTAATAATAAACATATAACAACATTAATCAATTGCTTCTTCTAGTAACAACAGCTCAAATAAAAGTATAATTTTAAATTATTACAAAAGTAATAATAAAATTATTTTGCTATATTCCGCAATAACATATACAGAAATTATATACATTATAATAGTAAATGTATATAAAGTACTTCGTTTTCACACCTGGTCATATATCAAGGTTCCCTAAAACTCATGCACTACAGACCTCCACCCCCGCTGTCACACAAGCAAAAACTCAACAAACAAAAAAGTAATTCATAATTTTATAAATTATTTATTTTTTACTCAAATAATTTAGTGACAAAAAATTACTCCGAGAAATAGCAGCAAGAAACTCGATTGATTTATCGATATTAGTGAAGGGCAAATCTACTTGCATCTATGTCAGTGCATTTGAGATAGATTTAAACATATATTAAAGTACTCCACTCATCCGTTTCTGCTATTCGTTCAATATACTTTGCCTTTGCCAGAATCTCTTTGGAAGCTACTGGATTGTACTTAATAGAAATTGCTTTTACTACTTTCTATTGTATGTTACTGTACATTTACTGTTTTTTCTTTCTTAAAAAAAATGGTGTGAAAGATTTGTAGTAAATGTATTATTTACCGTATTAGTTATCATATGTTACTGATATTGCAAATGTTGCCAATGATAGTTCGTATTTTGCTATAATCCGCAATCAAAAAAAATATATGTAATGCTAAATAGAGTGTACTATACGTTCTCATAACTGATACATGCAGAATTCGTAACTCATGCACTACCCACCATCAATAACATAATACACAAGCACGGCACATATTCACAGCCACAATATTAATAATCGTTTCGCAATATTAATAATCGAGGCATCGTCAGGAGATCGTGGAGTTTATCTTCTCTAGGGTTATAGCAAAATGATATTTTCATTACTTTTGTATTATGGACCTTCCCAAAATGACGCCACTTCTTCTTTCTTCCCTTATCCTTTTAATTAGGGTCAGGTATAAATTTGGGATTATTAAGAAAACTGGGATTAAATACATGGCTTACTCATTAGTTAAGATCCTGTAATTTCCAGGTTCGAATATAACTTTTGAAGAGGGCTTTTGATAGTTCCGTTCCGTAACGGCTACTTTCTGAACCATAATAATATCAGAAGTCAAAAGTACTTTTAAAAGCACATCCGAATATTTAATCAAAAACAATAATTAATGTAAACTATGTTATCCTAAATCAATTATGATAAGTCAAATTAAAAAAATTTAACAAAATTTCATGTCCTGCTATAAACCGTTGAGGAGTTCCCTCGTCTGGAGTTTGTGATAGTGAACGTATGTAGTGCTTGTGTATTGTGGTGGCGGTGGTGGAGGTTTTTGCATGTGTTTTTACTAATCCCGCATGTATCAGGTATGAAAACGGATTGTCCACTCTACATTTAACATTAAGTTAAGTACACTAGAGCAGCTGGAAATAATAAAACATAACTACAGCACTCTAATTAACGAACAGATAAACGTTACAAGTTCCAGTTTGCTACACGTGTTCAAAGATAAAGTCAACTAAATGGTGGGGAGTTAAACTCGATACTATATAACTCAGCTTGCTTGGGTAATGCTTCGCTTTGCGATTTTGTCGTGTAGTCTATCTCCTGAAGATGCTTCGGTTACGGGGCGAAACAATTGTTGAGATTGTGGTGGTGAATGTGTGCAGTGCTTGTGTATTGTTGTGCCATCGGTGTCGGGTAGTGCATGAGTTCTTACAAATTCTGCATGTATTAGGTATGAGAACGAATAGTACACTCTACATTTAGCATTACATATATTTTCTTTTATCGCGGATTATAGCAAAATAATATTCTCATTACTTTTGTATTACATATATTTTCTATTTTACTTCATCGCGAATTATAGCAAAATAATTTTATTATTATTTTTGCTTTTAATTAAGTCGATAGGTGTACATTTAATTGTTACATCACTATTCAGCGTACAAAGAGACACTAAGAAATTATGTATTCCCCTTTAGCGTAGTTTCAGTAACTTTATTGAATTTGTTCAGAGGTGGTAGTACTGCATTACTTTTGTCCGACACGTGATCGGAATATCACTTGATACATAGGGCGTAACATTTGACTGTATTTATCCATTTAAATGTACGCCTTGACTAGTACAAGGACTGTGTCTATGAGTTGATGAGTTGTATATTGGACTCAGATGAGGAATGATAAGAATCAACTATTTGGAATAAATTCAAAATCTTCAATATTTAAATTTATGTTAATCGTGGAATATATATGCTGCTCCTACCGAGAAGGGCCAGCAAGAATATCTGCGGTTCCTCTATTCAAAATACATATTTTATAACTAATAACATGTATTTAAGTATGTATTTAAAAATTATATAGGTATGTATATATTCACCAGTTATCTGCCTATTATAACTCAAGTATTAAATTACTTATTTTGGGGACGGAAGACCGTGTGTGTAAGTGTCCCATATATATTTTTTTGTAGTCGTTACTATTTTGAGCAGGTTCGAAGAGTAACTACATCAATGCATTCTTATCATTGAAGTAATCCTCAAGTATAGAAGCTTTCTGTATTATCGTTATAAAGATAACAGTGTTTTTAAACTGCTCTAATGGCAAAGCTAAAATTGATTGCGGAATTTTATTATAGAATCTTATACCCAAACCCACAAACGATTTACGTAGTTTTGCAAGACGCAAAGCAGGAGCCGCAAGCTTATGTCGGTTCCTACTTTGTCTATTATATACATCGTCATTTTTTTTTAATTATGTTTATTTTTATGCACAAAAATAAAATATAATTATGTTTGTATTGATCTGTAGCTCCGTGAAAAAAGTATATATGAAAAAAATCATCATCATCCTGCCCTCATCCCACTCTAAGTGGGATCGGCACATGTTATAAACATATTGTCCCTTAATTTTGTACGTATTTTACGACACCTCGGTAAAAAATGAGGATGGTCTATTCTACTCCTGGATACCACACGGCATTCGGTTAACCAGATACTATCAATTTTAATTTTCTTATTCTATAACATACATAAGTATAAGAAAACCCTTTGTTGTTCTGTATCTTAACAATGTTAGTAACCGTTATATAATAGAAAATTCAATGACAAAGCAAATTGCTTTCCGTCGTGTATAGCTGAATTTATTGCCTCCCCCGGAGAAAACATCGCGTAAAGGAAACTATTGAAATTAACGAATTATTATTTTGCTATTATTATATTATTTAGCCGTGTGGTATCCGGGTATAGCACCACCCTCATTTCTTACCGAGGTGTCGTAAAGGGTGACTAAGGTAAGTTTACCCACCGTGTGGTATCCGGTTGAGTAGAATAGACCACCCTCCTTACCGAGGTGTCGTAAAATGCGACTAAGGTAAGTTGACATCAGGCAGGCGGCCGGTCATCATAACGCCGCCAAATCATGTTACAACACGTTTATTACATGTTGTGCCGACCCCACTTAGAGTGGTATAAGGGCAGGAGGATATATATATAATATATATTAATATATTATTATTATTTTTTACATAATTTCATTTTTGCTAGTGGTACCCGAGATTTTGTACTCCAAATAATGCAATACATAATTTTCATTTTTTCCATCGTGTGGTATCCAGCTGAGTGGAGTAGAACAACGACTAAGATAAGTTGACGTCAGAAAGGCGGCCGATTATAAAATAACTATCCAAATCAACTAACAACATGTAAAAATATCCGATCCTACTTAGAGTGGGGTAAGGGGAGGAGAATGATGACCGATGAGTCTCTATAACTCCTACTAATATAAATGTGAAAGTTTGTGTTTGGATGTATGTTTGTTACTCTTTCATACAATTATACCATATACACTGTGGTAACATATAGGATATAAAAATCCTGTTAATTCTACAGGAATTATTATTCCATCTATTACCCATCTATTATCAAGTTATCATACGACAACAGTTCACGCGAACGAAGTTGCGGGTAAAAGCGATTTTATTATTTGTGGCAACTTTTCTGTTTTATTGTATGATTATTTAAACTCTAGTGTCATTGTTTTATAATACTGCTTATTTCTATGAAGTAAAATAAATTTGGAGTTAAACACCTAACCTAACGTATCCCGGAAATAAACATACTATTTGGGATTGTTACTGAAACACAATTAATGGCCGCTCTAAAGAAAGCGTTAACGATAATGCGGACTTATCGGGCGATATACAGATACGGACTCTGTATGCAAGTTTAAAGTAAAACTACCTGGGTAACCTAAAGGTGCTTAGTAATTTAAAAAAAAAATGAAAAAAGCAAAACAGGCGCTTGATCCCGGGTATTTTCACTTGTTTAGTCCGCCCGTTTACCTGGGTTGTGATAGACCAAGTGCAAGTGAACTTTACAAATGAAAGATAAAATTTTAAAAGTACCCGTAAACAGGGATAAAACGACATTTTTTATAATGAAACCTAGGTAGATCGATTTTTCCCCCCAAAACTTGCTGAATTTCACATGCTGAATTTCATGATAATCGCCGTTAGAATGGAGCCGTTTCTAAAATTCAGAAATATATATGTATAAACATGATTAACTCATTTAAATATTAAACAAGATTAATACAAATATTTTTAATATTAATATTTTGGAAACGGCTCGACGATTTTCATAAAATTCAGCGTGAAGAGGGTTTTGGAGGGGCAAAATCGATTTAGCTAGGTTTATATTTATAATGTTGTTTTATCCATTTGTTTCCTTTGTGTTTTCAGGTGTTGAAAAAACTCCTAAATAAGAAATAGATTGTGAAGCTTAAATTTGCTGACATTTGTCAAGATTATTAAAGCAACTTCAATTCAACACCCCGAACACCCTGAAAATCCCGAAACAGTACATATTATTTAAAATATAATATATTCTTTAGAATATAATTAACACGTCTCAATCAAAAAATATTTGGTAGTTAAAAAAATAATATTATTATATATGAGGTAAATTAATAAAATATTATATTTCTTTTAAACTGTTACTTAGGAAATTTTTTTAGACCGCATTTAATTCAAGGTGGAATTAATAAATAGATCATATTTAATTAAAAATAAAATAAGTATGATTATTTATGAAAAAAATAATTTTATAGTGTAAATGTTGTTGATATCATATTTGTTTGCAAAATTTAAGGTTATTTATTCATCATTACATCGCGAACCATTGTCTTGGGTAAATATTCGAAGTTTGCAATCCAAAAAAAAATAAATAAACTGTAAATAGAGTCCGCCCCTGTTGGCCCGCGTTCGAAAATATAAATTGAGATTCATATATTTAGGGGTCTAAAAGTGCTTTGAAAAGTAGTTGGAAGGGTCTAATTCCTTTAGTTTTACTGCCTTTTTGGGGGTTTTTAGTTCAGTTTCGGGCCCGCTGTTTTATAAGGGTCGATGTTTGGATAGGCCGACCTTTTTTAGCCGTTCGGGACAGAATAGTTTTAGTTTTGCACGTAAAATTTTGGCGGATTACATGCGAAAGTTCTTTCCTTTGTTTTTTAGATTTAGAGGATTAATTTATATAATACTAGCGGCCTGCCCCTGCTTCGCACGGGTATAAAATATATATCCCTTGTCACTCAGTGTAAAAAAATGATTAAAATCGATCCAGTAGTTTTATTTATCCATTACTGCCCGTGGCCCGCAAGCGTTAAATTTGGAGAAAAACAATTTCCTCTCCCTATACCAAGAAGATTTCCTACCATTAAAAACCTATATATATAAAAGAAAGTGGTGTTAGCTACACTATTTATAACTCAAGAACGGATGAACCAATTTGGCTGAAAATTGGTGGAGAGGTTGCTTAGAATCAGGAGACGTATATAGGATTTTTATCCCGTTCGACCGCGTTTCCGTCAAGTCACTCTAAAACGTGGTATAACAAAAACGACTATGACATAGAATAACATAACGCAAATGTTGTGTATAAAGACTTTGTAATTAATTGTTAAAATAAAATACATAGGAAACAATGTAAAAAATAAATAAGTAAATATGTAGTATATGAATTTAGATATTAAAAAGATAGCAGGAAATCTTCTTGGTATAGGGAGAGGAAATTGTTTTTCTCCAAATTTAACGCTTACGGGCCACGGGCAGTAATGAATAAATCAAAACTACATACTCGTCTCAACATAATATTTACGTCTCGGGTAAAAGCTAGTTAATAAATATTTTTAGTGTAAATAAATAAAATTGTAAAATATAGTAAGTGAGTAAGTAAGTAGCGGCCTGTTACTATCCCACTGCTGAGAATAGGCCTCTTCTCTCCGTTTTGGAGAGAAGGGTTGGAGCTTAGACCTACCACGCTGCTCCAATGCGAATTGGTAGGTTACACATATCTCCAGAATTCTCTAGAGATATGCAGGTTTCCTCACGATGTTTTCCTTCACCAAAAAGCGTGTGATAAATTGCATTTATCAATTAGACACATAAGTTTTAACAGAAAAACTCATTGGTGTCTGCCCGGATTTGAACCCGTGACCTCCTTGAAGAGTCGCACGGTGTTACCGCTGGGCTACCACAGCTACGTAAAATATAGTAATGTAACAAAATTAATTATCCTCCCCAAAAATGAAGTTGAAAAATTGATTAAAGCTCGCGCCGACCGCATGCCGTGCGAGAGTTAGTTCTGCGCGGAAACGTCAAAGTTTCGCGAGGGGGGCGAGGGGGCTTTAGGGGTATGGGGGCAAAAAGGGGGGGCAAAAATGAGCGCGCTGAAGACGGATCGGGGAAGTTTAAAATTAGACTCGCCTCGCCCGCCTGTTCTTTCACACTAAATAGACAATGTTTCGTGAAGGATGTTGGAACAAAATTGCTTGAGGGTACTTTAATTTCTCTATGTGTTATACGGGTTAATTTATATTCCTTCTAGGATATGCGTGTATCTTTTTGAATCTATGGAATTTATGGAAGTTTAAATTATTCCATAAATTACTATAGTAAGTAAAGTAAGTAAGTAACGGCCTGTTACTATCCCACTGCTGGGCATAGGCCTCCTCTCTCCATTTTTGGAGAGAAGGGTTGGAGCTAAGACCTACCACGCTGCTCCAATGCGGATTGGTAGGTTACACATATCCCCGGAATTCTCTAGAGATATGCAGGTTTCCTCACGATGTTTTCCTTCGCCGAAAAGCGTGTGATAAATTGCAATTATCAATTAGACACATAAGTTTTAATAGAAAAACTCATTGGTGTCTGCCCGGGTTTGAACCCATGATCGTCTCTAGAGATTCACACGGTCGCACCGCTAGGCCATCACAGCTATATTACTATAACTCTACACATTTTCTGTCGCATGGTATCCGGCTGAGTAGAATAGACCATCCTCATTTCTTACCGAGGTGTAAAGGGTGAGTAAGGTAAGTTGACCGGCCGTGTGGTATGCTGCTGAGAACAATAGACCATCTTCATTTCTTATCAAAGTGTCGTAAAAGGCGACTGAGGTAAGTTGACCCGCCGCGTTGTATCCTGCTGAGTAGAATAGACCACCCTCATTTCTTACAGAGGTGTAAAGGGCGAGTAAGGTAAGTTGACCCGCCGTGTGGTATCCAGCTGCGTAGAATAGACTAACCTCATTTCTTACCGAGGTTCTCATACCTTATACATGCAGGATTAATTAACGCACATATCACAAGACACCACCAACAGCACGCTATAACAATCTCAATAATCATTTTGCGGTTTTGTCGTGAAGCCTATCTCCTGACGATGCTTAGGTTACGGGGCGAAAAGATCGTTGAGATTGTCGTAGTGAATGTGTGTAATGCTTTTGTAGTCTTGGTGGTGGTATCTTATTTCACATCATAACTTTTGAAAACACAAAGCTTTTTATCAAAATATGTTAAGTTTATTTTTGCAATATCTTCATTGTTCTAATCTTCATCAAACTAATATTATCAACGCAAAAGTTTGTGAGTATGAATGTATGTTTGTTACTCTTTCACGGCGAATCCGCTGAACCGATGTCAATGATATTCGGCACAATTATTCTTTATACATAGTATATAGGCCAGTGCTTCCCAACGTTGGGCCCACGACCCACAGGGGGGCAATTTGATGGTTAAGGGGGGGGCAACTCGACACAAGTTTAAGCCTTACGCTCTGAGTCATTGAAGTGTATTAAATTTGGGTGCCAATTTTAACAAAAAAAAGCAATTTTTCTTCCTAAAATCCATTATTTGTTTTAAGTGGACAGTTCGACTGGCCCGTTCACGCAGTGGGTAGTGACCCTGCCTTCAGCTCAACGGGTCGCGGGTTCGATTCCCGCCGAGGGTCAACATTTTCTATCAATGAATTTGTTGGCCTTTGAGCCTGGGTGTATATTTGCATTTAAGTATGTATTTAAATAATATATAAGTATATATTCAACAGTTGTCTATCACCCATAACACAAGTATTTAGTTACTTACTTTGGGGACGGACGTGTGTGTAAGAGTCCCATATATTTATTTAATTTATTTAATTCAATTATTAATATAAAAATTTATGTAATATACATACAGCAAAACAAGCAAGCAGGGGGCAAAATAAATTTTTAACGTGGGGCATGGACCAAAATAGGTCGGGAAACACTGATATAGGCTATAGAAATCTTGTTAATTCTAAAGGGATAGGATTACATTGAAAACCGCCATCTATTATCGAGCTATCACACAGTCCACGCGAACCAAGTCGCGGGTGAAAGCTTGTTATAATAAAATATTCCATCACAATACAGTTCTTAATTAAAATGTGAATGTATTCGCTACGTAATTCGCCATCTGCCAAATGAGTTCGCAAAGTTATTGTCAAAGAAGCTGCGAGACTCCTTCAAGTTTTGATAGAATTTTCAATTACCTTCCTTTGTTTCGAGAACTCGCTCCCGGGGACACACACAGACGTGTGTAAACATGTACGTGTTTATTTTAAGGTTTAAAGTTTTATATACTTTCGTTACTAACTAAAGATTGGTTTTATAAAAATTAAACCTCCCATAGTTTGATAGAAAAGCAATAATTTATGATTTTTAATTAACGATATACTTTGCGAAGAGCTATACTACAAAAGTAATAGTAAAATTATTTTGCTATAATCCTCATTTAATAGAAAATATATATATATAATGCTATAAGCAGAGTGGACTATCCGTGATACATACAGGATTCGTAAAAACACATGCACAAACCTCCACCACTGGCACCACAATACACAAGCACTACACACGTTCCCTATCACAAACTCAACAATCGTTTCGCCCTGCAACCGAAGCATCATCAGGATATAGACTCCACGACAAAATCGCAAAGCGATGTATGACCCAAACAAGCTTTTGAGTTAAGAAAAAGTTAAAATAAACTTAAAAAAAAGGTAAAGTAACATAAGGTTTTTATTCCGCTGCTAGGGATAAGACCGATCGATTGTATCAAAATCTACTTAACGGATTTTTAAACGGTTTTTACTAAAAAATAGTTCAGGAATTATGATTTTTTAAGAATATCTATATAATGCTAAGTGTAGGAAGCAGAAAACGTTCACATACCTAATACGTGCAGGACAAGTCACGGTCATACAAAATCGTAATGCACGATTTTGTCGTGTAGCCTATCCTCCTGATAAATCGGTTAGGGGCAAAACGATCGCAGAAATTGTAGTAGTGAGTATGTGTAGTGATGTGTGTTGTCGGTGGCGTCGTTTTGTGATACGTGTGGACTGGTGCATGGGTAAGGTATGTGAACGTTGTCTGCTTCCTACACTTAGCATTACATAGAATCACTTAACAAACGCGGATTATAGCAAAATAGTTCTATCATAGCTTCTGTACTATGGAATTCCGCAAAGTAACGCTTGCTTCTTTAAATTATTTAAAAGATTGTTTGTTTGTGATTAATCTCTTTTTTAATCTTTATTTTTGAGGGGTTTTTTCTCAAGGAAAATAGACCCCCCCCCATAGTAACTAAATACTAATTAATCTCTATATTGCCTTAATTAATAATAAAATAATAATAAAAAAACAACAAAATGTGCAATTATTATTATTCCGGAATCAGAATCTCTTCCAGCCAACCTGTCTAAAATTAAAAAAGCAGTAAATATTAGATAGTTATAATTTTTTTTATAAAAAACTAGGAGTCCCGCCCCAGCTTCGCACGGGTATAAAGCATATAGCCTATGTCACTCAGTGATAATCACAGTATTTCGCTACTCCATATTGAATTTTATTATACATATAAACCTTCCTCTTCAATCACTCTATATACTTAAAAAAACCGCATCAACATCTTTTGCGTAGTTTTAAAGATTTAAGCAAACATAGAGATATAAGGAAAGACAGAGAAAGTGACTTTGTTTTATACTATGTAGTAACGTTTATAGCTACTACTATTTTGATAGTTGTCAAATTTTTAACCATACTTATCCAAAGACTACATTACGTTTAGCTGTCATTTATGTTTTGTTTTTCCATGTCATAGTCGTTTTTGCTATACCACGTTTTATAGTGACTTGACGGGATAAAATAAATGCGGTCGAACGGGATAATAAGTATCCTATGTCCGTCTCCTGGTTCCAAGCAACCTCTCCACCAATTTTCAGCCGAATTTGTTCATCTGTTCTTGAGTTATAAATAGTGTAACTAAGATCAACTTTCTTTTATATATATAAATAATAATAAATTGTATAATTAGTTCCATATGGATGGAACATAAGTTTAAAATACTTTAAACCTGCATTCAAAATTCCGTTACTAAAAATAATAATCCGTTTCAATTAAAACAATATCCAAGGGGCTTATCGGTTAATAAGTCTATTCTGTTTAAATTTATATCAATGGTTATTAGCGATATACGCCGTGTGGTATCCGGCTGAATAAAAAAGTAACTCATTTCTTACCGTGGTGTCGTAAAAGGCGACTAAGGTAAGTCGACACACCGTGTGGTATCCGGTTAAATAGAATAGACCAACCTCTTTTTAATCGAGGTGTCGTAAAATACGACTAAGGTAAGTTGATGTCAGGCAAGCGGCCGGTTGTAATACCTTGCCAAATCATATGACAATATGTTTATAACATGTTGTGTGGACCCCACTTAGAGTGGGATAAGGGCAGGAAGAATATAAAAAAATAAAAAAAGGACGGGTATATAATAGACAAAGTAGGAACCGACGTAAGTTTGCGTTACTTGCTTTGCGCCTTAAAAAGTACGTAAATCGGGTTTTGGTTTCTATAATTTCGAAATTCCAAATTTTCAAATTCGAGAAGATTCGTATAAGAAAATTCCTCAGTCAATTTTAGCTTTGCCTAGTGTTGTTTTTATATTGTGTACATAAATTAAATTGCTTAAAGCATACTGTAAAGCAAATGTAAGAATACCTATTTCCTTAAACTCCTCTCGCAGGAAATAACGTGGACTTAAATTGTAAATGCCACGGCAATTGTAATGGGTCTTTTTTGCAATACAATTTTTTTTTTACTATCATTGGCTTTGAATATGGGTTGGCTGACGATTTACATATAACGATGCGCTACACATATATTATTTAAAAATAATATAAGTATATATTCATTAGTTGTCTGTCTACCATAACACAAGTACAAGTAGTAGTATTGTTACTTTGGGGACGGACGGCCGTGTGTGTAAGTGTCCCATATATTTATTTATTTACACATTTGAGTTGACGTAAGCAAAGTCGCGAGTACATTTGATAAAGATTGAGGCTCAAAATTTTGTTTTACTACTTTAATTGCGTTCACAATCTGTATGCAAATCTCGCTCCTATTCTAGAATATTTAGTTTTTGCGCTCAGCTTCAACAGATTTCAATTGGAGTTCTAATTGAATTTCGCAAACTTGTATTGCTTGACGGCAAGACGATTTCCATTAATTCAGTTACAATGACATTTCTTTAGATGAATATCTTAAAAGGTAAATAAATTTGTATAAAAATAATTTGCAACTTAAGAAATCATCATTTTACTGCTCTTATCTCGCTCTAAATGGGGTCTGCACAACATGTTTAAAAGTTGTCACATAATTTGGCTAGATATTTTATGATCGGTCCCCTGTCATACTCACTTTAGTCGCCTTTTACGACACCTCGGTAAGGGATGAGGTTGGTCTATTCTACTAAGCCGGATACAACACGTTGGGTCAACTTATTTTGGTCGCCTTTTACAACACCTCGGTAAGAAATGAGGTTGGTTTATTGTACTCAGCCGGATACCACACGATGGGTCTACTTATAACAGCCGGTTGCCACACGGCGATATCTGAATAAAACTTATATGGTTAATTGATATATATTCTATTATCGCGGATTATAGCAAAATAATATTTTCATTAGTTTAGTATTATGGACTTCCGCAAAGTAGCGCCTAATTCTATAAATTAATTAGTAGAATATTAATTCTACTAAAATCTCCTTCTTTATTATTCCACAATAAATGACAATTAATGTCAATTATCGTTGAACATTCAATAACTACGCAATCACAATCGCCGTCAAACATTAAACACCCTAAATAATCCACACGACACAGCAGTAAAACACCGACTTTGCATTCGTACCTCCGAATAACTTTTCACCCCACGAAGACGGAAAATTTACATAAATTTACAAATTTCCCAGCGAAATAAGGCATGGCATAGTTCGCGGGTCGCCCCCCTAGTTGGGGGTGGGGCCGTTTTTCATGTTTAATTTTAACTTTGTATTAATATTTCCAGTCTTTTGGGGGAGAGTTTTATGCTGGCAACCTTTTGGTTTTCGCGCAGCTACTACGCTTGGGAAACGTTTTAGTTTTGTGTAATTAGTTTGCGAGTTGACGCGCGCTTGTAAAAATTAATGAGCTCTTCAAGTAGGGATGTATGTGTACTATAGATTATAATATTTTTGAATACATTATTGCTATTACATCATCCTCCTTATCCCACTCTAAGTGGGACATGTTATAAACATGTTGTCACATAATTTGGCTACATATTTTACGACTGGACATCGATTAACCTTAGTCGTACTTAATGACACCTGGGTAAGAAAGAGGGTGGTCTATTCTACTCAACCGGATACCAGACGGTGGGGCAACTTACCTTAGTCGCCTTTTACACTTTGGTAAGGAATTAGGGTGGTCGATTCTACTCAGCCGGATCATATTAATGCCATTATAATAACATTAAATCAAACTTCATAAATTTCAAAATTGACTTTCTTTAATTTCTTGTACTATTTAAAATTGATCATCTCGGAATTTGTATAATATATAATAATTTTCATTAAAAAGCGTTAATCTAAGAAAAAAATAAAACAATTTATAGTTTCTTCTATAACCGAATTAAAAATTGTCATTTGACAATTTTAAATATAAATAAATAAATTTTAAATGTAAATAGACTAAATAGTGTATGAAAATCGTTTTTCATGTTCCTTTTCCGACCGTCAATAATTTGTATTCAATTACCACACTGTTTCGCGTTCGAATTATTTCAAAATTGCATTTAATATTAATAACTCATTTTTAAATGACAATCCGACTTAATATTTAATCTGTACCTGCCCACAGCTAAAAAAATAATTAGTATGCAAATGTCATTTCTTGCGGCGCGATACGTAATATTAAAACAAATACCTCAATATCAGGCTCCGGCTAAGCCGAGCCGTAAAACAAGGAGCGAATATTAAAACGGTAGGAACGCCATTAAAATGCGTAATTGCTGGATTAGACCGCCCAAGATTCCTACTGTCGTGCGAAACTGAAACTAGCACAGATTAAATACGTTTCGGGCTACAGAGTACCTACTTTTGTTTTTTTTTAAATAGGAAATTAAGCTGTAAATTATAAAGTATATTATTATTATTATGAATAATACTTAGTAATTATTTATAGAATAGAATAAGGTGCTTTGCGGAGATCCAATACAAAAGTATTCATTATATTATTTTGTTTTAATCGAATTTATCGCGCATTAAGGATGATTCACGCTACACCGTGCCGCGACCGGGCCGTGCCCCGTCCGGGGCACGGTCGAACATTATAGTATACTTTTAGTATGAAGTGATTCATGCCTAACCGTGCCCCGGCCGTGCCCCGGCCGTGTCCCGGCCGTGCACGGCCGGGGCACGGCGTTGAAATGTCGGTGGGTATTGTTTCCCGGCTCCGGCACGGTTCAGCCCCGACACGTTGTAACATAAACATATGCGCCCGGGCGCCCGCAGAGCAGTCAACGACAAATCTTAGTGAGTTTAGCAGCTTAACAGCAAAATGGACAATGCAAATTGTTTAGAATGTGTGTAATTTGCTCTGTGATTTACGACATGAGCCATCCTAAGTATTTAGATAACAAATAAAATAATTTCCAATACTTCATCATCGATGGCAATTGCAATAGCTGCTAATTCAAATTGTGAAACTGCATATTTACTTAGGCGTCAAGTCTATCGATAGATGGAATCACTTGCTGACAAAAGCTACTTAACATAGATATAAGTCGTGCAAATAATAAACCCAAACAGCCCGGTGTAACATGAATGACTGGCACGGCCGGGGCACGGTGGCCGTGCCCCGGCCGTGGCACGGCCCGGTCGCGACACGGTGTAGCGTGAATCATCCTTTAGGCAAAGTAATGTTAATGCAAACTGTTTAAATTAATCAAATTCTAAATGTGGGATTAAAAACAGGATTAGTTGACCGCGTGAATGTTTTTAATTTGCTGTAAAAGTATCACCAACAGTTAAACAAATGCTATAACTATACGATTGTCAAATATAATATTAAAAAATCAAATAAAATAATAAATATTTTTCATTTAAAGATAACATAATTAAAACTTATAAATATTAAGAATAATTTTGTGCATTAATAAATGTGTATAATTAGTAAATTAGCGTAATAAAGATAATGTTAAAGAAATAAAATCTATCATTAAAATATAACAATAAATATTAAACTTGAAAAATAATGCTCCAAAAGGATTATATTTTCATAAACAATTTAGTATTTTATTTTTATATTTATTTTATACAATAGATAAACAAAGAACAATTATACTCTATGGTTCGTCCAAGATGGCGTATTGCTAATTTGTACCCCGCTACGCGGTCGACGTGCTTCCCATACATTATGTGCAGGTCTCAAGATTAAGCGATTTACAGAGCTAGGCTTTTTCGATTAGGTATGCAACATAGACTGCGAATTGTTACCTACCTAAATTACCTACTACTAATGAGTGTTTATTTTCAACAAAATATGTTATATTTAGTTAGGTTTGCGCCTTCCTATTATTATAGCTGTGACGATATAGTCTAAGAGAAAAACGTTCTTTTCGGAGGTTATACAGACAGCTTTCAGGGACTTTATTTTATAATAAGTATACACAATTCAGGTTAAATGGCAGATATATGCCATTACAATCATCATTGAACCTGAAGAAAGATTTTAAATTTGACTATAATTTGCATAAGAAAATTATTTTTTTATGACAGTCATCTCCTCTAAGTTACTATATCATTATTGTTGTTATACAGCAAGTTATTTTGTAAATAATAATAGAGATATAATAACAAAGTTAATGTTTCTCAATCAATAATTAACTAATTTGCTTTATTTTTATTTAAAACTATATTCGCTCAAGAAACGCGTAATCCATAGTCTATGGGACATTTCAAATTAAGAATTCCTTTGAACGCTACACGCGTTTCTAAATTTAATAAGATTATTTTTTAATACACTAAGCTCAATTTGAATTTGGAACAATTTCTTTTAATTCCAAATGCAGAATAAAATGATTATTGTATTTCGAATGTAATTGTACAGATTAATATAATATTCAACGCTAGAAGTTATTTCAGTGTTTCGGAACGAAGGTTATTTCATTCGAAATTTAAAGCAATAAAAAAGTTAGACAGTACATAATGTTGGAACAAGATAATAAAGCTCCATAATGAATAAAACCCTCGTATCTGTGTAATATGAAAAAGAAAAAACGTATTAAAACATTCATAAAACGGGGTAGAGAAACTTTTTGCCTCCACGCGGGCGGCGTGCCCCCTCGGTACATCTATAAATCTATATGACGTCATTAAGAAAGCTGAATAGCACCGTCTTATCTATACCTGTCTCTTTCTCTCGCGTACTTTTTTCGCCTTAACGGTAAAAGAGCGACGTCTTAAGAAAGAAAAGAGTGATCGCATCTCTCGCTCGCCACCTTACAATGGTGAAAAGACGGTGGAAAATTAAATAATACTTTGTCGTTTATTGAAATTGCGACGGGCGGGGGGGTAGAAAATCTTAGGGGAGGTAAAAAGGTATTGATTTTAGTGAGATTAGACGGTGTTTTACGCTTATTTTGCGGTATTGTTTAGCTTAGTATCGCGACTTAAGAATGTATCCTTTATTTGAAATTAAATAAAACAATTTATTCAGTCAGGTATCCGGTTGACTAGAATAGACCACCATTTCTTACCCAGGTGTGGTAAAAGGTGAGTAAGGTAAGTCAATCCGTGGTATGGTATCTGGCTGAGTAGAATAGACCACCCTCATTTTTTACCGAGGTGTCTTAAAAGTCGACTAAGGTAAGTTGACCCGCCGTGTTGTCTGGCTGAGTAGAATATACCATCTTTATTTCTTACCGAAGTGTCGTAAAAGGTGATTAAGGTAATTCGACCCGTCGTTGTGGTATCCGGCTGAGTACAATAGACCACCCTCATTTCTTACCGAGGTGTCGTAAAAGGCGACTAAGGTAAGTTTATTCGCCGTGTGGTATTTGGCTGAGTAGAATAGACCAACCTCAGTTCTTACCGAGGTATCGGAATAGGAGACTAAGGTAAGTTGACCCGCTGTGTGGTATCCGGCTGAGTAGATAAGACCACTATTTCTTACCGAGGTGTCGTAAAAGGCGGCTAAGGTAAGTAGACGTCAGGCAGGTAGCCCATTTATTCTTCTATATAATGACGGCGACAATATTCTTTTATATTATTGACCAATTATATGAAGGAGGTTGTATTTGAAACGTGTTGTAACAACATGCTGTGCCGACCCCACTTAGAGTGGGATAAGGACTGGAGGATGATGATGCTCAAATTAAGTATTCCATATTATTAAATTACTATTAAAACCTGGATGACCATGCACGGTATTTTTTTTAAATATACAAAAAAAGGAATTAAAAAAATAAAAAGAGAAAGAAAGGAATGGATATCTGGGACTTGATTCGGATTATTTTCACTTCTTTCAGTCCGCCCGTTTCCAACGAGCTATTATAATTTAAAAATGACAGCAAAGTTAACTTTTTTATTCTATTTATTTTAGCTTTAGTTTTTTAATGCCTGAATACAGATATAATAAGGCATTTTTTGAAATAAAACCTAGCTAGATCGAATTATAGCCTCTGATACCCCCTACATACTAAACATTTTGATATGCAGCACTGATTTTCTGATGACATCCAAAAGGCTTTTTCCAGATATTTATTTACTACTAAATAAATATATGGGACACTTACACTCACGGTCGTCCGTCCCAAAGTAAGTAATTTAATACTAGTGTTATGGGTGACAGACAACTGGTGAATATATACATATATAATTTTTAAATACATACTTAAATACAAAAATACACTCAAAAAAAAACCAACAAAACCAAAAAAAGAAAATATTAGTCCTTAGCGGGAATCGAATCTGTGACTGTGATGTAAGTATATACTATTTAGGTTTGTATTATGTACTATTTTATATTTTCAAATCAAAATAATCTTTATTCAAATACCAAGCCAATTCATGTCATCATCTTCCTGCCCTTATCCCACTATAAGTGGGGTCAGCACAACATGTTATAAACATGCTATCACATGATTTGTCTATATTTTTACGACCGGCCGCCTGCCAGACGTCAACTTACCTCAGCCGTATTTAAAATAAAATCTTGTCGTCACGACAAACGACAAAAAACGACATTACATTTGTCGTCAGGACAAAAAAGTCGTAACGACACCCTGGTACACCACACGGCGGGTCGACTTACCTTAGTCGCCTATTACGACACCTCGGTAAGAAATGAGAATGGTACTATTCTATTCAGCCGGATACCACACAGCGTACCAAGCCAATTCATGTAACATGTTAAAACATGTTGTACCGACCCCACTTAGAGTGGCATAAGGGCAGGAGAATGATGACTCAATTACAGGCCTGCTTATGTTTAACCTACTCCAGTACAATAATTCTATGGAAGAAGCTCCGTTACATATCCCATTTATCTACCTTAAAAATACTTCTACTGTAGTTAACAGTCTCATAGAACACCTAAGTGAGCAAATATATAGAACAAAGAAGGTATTTTATATGTAAGTGGCGTTTTGGCTGCCAACAATGGTATGTATGCCTTTTATTTATAGAATTAGGCGTTACTTTGCGGAGATCCATAATACAAAAGTAATAATAAAATTATTTTGCTATAATCCGCGATGAAGTAAAATAGAAAATATATATAATGCTAAATGTAGAGTGGACAATCGGTTATCATTCTTGATACATGCAGGATTCGTAAAAACACATGCACAAACCTCCACCACCTCCACCACAATACAGAAGCACTACATACGTTCACTATCACAAACTCAACAATTGTTTCACCCCGCAACCGAAGCATCATCAGGAGATAGACTCCACGACCAAAATCGCAAAGCGATTTGCGATTTTGGTCGTGGAGTCTATCTCCTGCATGTATCAGGTATGATAACCGATTGTCCGCTCTACATGTAGCATTACCTATATATATTTTCTATTTTACTTCATCGCGGATTATAGCAAAATAATTTTATTATTAATTTTGGTATGTATGCCAACACTGCGCCCTACGCCCCATTTAAATTCGGTACCTTTGTTTATGAAGCCTCAACATCTTGAGACGTGGAAGAACATCTACAAGACTAAAGTTCTCAAAAATGTTACAGATACCCGCTATATTCTAGCGGAACAAGATTGTGTTACCGCAAAAATAGATTTAAATAGAAGAAATATCAAATAGGGAACGAAATGCACGACAACATCACTTACATATGTGATCATTTCATTATTATTAAGATCTCAGTATTCCGTGTCAGAAATAACAAAAAATCCCTTATCTTTGTTGAATAAATAACTTCTTGACCTCACAATAATTCAAACGTACGTAACAATAAGGGACCAAGTTACATTGGTCGGCGCGCAATAAAGATGTAGACTAAACAACGAGACACTCCAACAATGGCTAAATGATAAAACTTACCCACACAAAGTTACCAAAAACTACCAAATCTTACCCAATAGAAACTGACGGCACAAAACCTCACACCACGTGGGTGCTTTATCTATGCCGTTATCATTCTTCGGTAGAATAAAATTGGCAATACAAAAGCGGGTGGCAACTTACCCCCTGACAAAGGCCGGGCAAATAAGCCATTAAAAGCGTTGCGACGGTACTGAGCTATAAAATCTCTGCTTCTTGCCCCCTTCGCCCCTATAGGGGTACAGGCCGCCCACCCCCTGCCTTCGCGATAAACTGCTTTTATGCCGTTCGTACTATAATTAAAATGGCTTGACGTTTTCTAGCGAACACTATAAAAGACCTAAGACCAGGCGTTCGAAATTCAATTTTCCAAATTTAATTAGCGCTCGAAACAAGCATTCTTCTAAAATTGATAAATATATGAACGGTTTTTAATTTAAAGACAAAAGATAAATATTTTAATGAATGAATGAACACTTTTAGTAAACCCCACTTAAATAAAAGTAAAAACTAAAAAAATAATCTAAAATATAACTCAAGTAGTGTTACAATCTGGCGGACTTATCGTTAAATAACGATATCGTCCAGACAACCAGGTTTTAATACTTTAATATTTACAAATTTTATATAATAATTACAATATTTTAATATTTACACATTTAAATAATCTTGTTTCATTATTTTAAATACTCATTTATATTTATTTATCTCCTTTTTTATTTCTTTTGTTTATACACTTTAATAATTCTAAGATTTAAAAAAGATACCATTAATTATGAAAAATATAATTAAATTTATTTATTTAGCAAGTCATTAACGTTTTTATCTTATACCGATTTATTTTTAATCTATTGCACTCATTATATTTTATTTATTATTCATTTTTACTTTTAACATAAACATTCTCTTGAAAAATATTCGCCCAACGATAAACATACAATATTAAATTGAAAAAGATTAGTCAATAATTCCAAACTAGAACAAACCTGTTGTAGAATTCGAATTTGGAATCGGACTAGTTTTTAAATTGTATCCGCTGACCACGTGTTGAACAAGGGTTAAAACTAGATTTCTTTTAATTAGAATTTTAAATAGGATTTTATTAAAGCGAGTTTTCCAGAATGTTGAATAACTTGATTAACAGGATCGAACCCCTGTATTACTGCAGTATTTTTAAATATTTTGAATTTGAAACTTTGGAATATAAAAAGTTTCTGTTACGGCTACAAAAGTAAATTCTATTAATATTAGAATTTGGTACAATGGAAGTTTATATATCGGGCTAACATATTGGATGAATAATTCCACTTCTCCTTCTGGAATAAGTAAAAAACATACATATATGGAATAATTAAGGGTAATGTAACATTTAAGTCTTGCGAACAAAGATTACCGCACTATGAAATTGCTCAGTATAACGCACAATAACATACCTTTGACTTTAGATCATGTATCTCCCAAACAGATCGAGATTTAATTCTAATGTTATCTACATGATATCACTATGTTGCAAACTATATTTAAACGTAAAAATAAAAAAATGCGTTAGAAAAAATACCTAATTTTTTAATAATGACTTACCATCCGTAAGAATCCAATTGATATTCTCAAGTAATCATTATTTAGGAATAATTAAGTCTATTTAATTTACTGCATAAAATATTGTTAAAAAAATTACATTTTTTCAAATCGCGTAAACTATTTTAAAAAATTATGATTATTTAATCGAACCATATTAAATCAAAATAATCTTTATACAAATAAGCTCTTTCAAGCAATTTTGATTAATCAATATGATTAATGAAGCTACAACTGCTTTGGGATGTTGCTCTTACCGAGAAGAACTAGAAAGCAACTCGGCGGTCAATCTTTTAAACATTTTCAATTTTACATTATTAAAACGCAGTCCTGTATGAAGCTGAAAGGATTTATAAATTCGGGCTTTTTTATCATCCAAATAATCATTTTCTTTTTACGTATAAGCTTATCTCTTACACTTAATTTAAACCTTTCTGTAGACTGGTCTAGTATGGATTGCGGAATGTGTATATATATTAGTCAAAATATGAACGAAATTGATAACGTCACTTTTTTCTCTACCCACTTGACGTAAAATGCCTTAATATTATCATCTTCCTGCCCTTATCTCACTCTAAGTGGGATCGGCACATGTTATATACATGCTGTCACATGATTTGGCTGCGTTTTTACGACCGGCCGCCTGTCTGACTTCAACATAGCTCAGTCGTATTTTACGATACCTCGGTAAGAAAGAGGTAGGTCTATTCTACACAACCGGATACCACACGGCAGGTCAACTTACCTTAGTCACCTTTTACGACAGTAAGAAATGAGGCGTAAAATGCTTCAATAATCTTTCATTTGAAAATAGGTCAAAATTTAGTTCAATAGACATAAACAAATATATATACAGGTGAAACTAATATAAAGTTTGTATAAAGGATAAGAATACTTATTTTCACGAACCTTGGGACATGGGCTCTTACCATTTGGCTATAACGGGCGTATATTTGGAATATATAACCAAAATACTTTGGCATGTTCCTTCCTAATAATCAAGTAAACAATTCACGTCTACTGGAGTCCAATTTAGTTTGGTTGTTCGCAAATTACCCAAAGGCGCGGAAGGGAGGGGGTGAGCGTGAAAATTACACAAGAAAATTTCTCCATTCAGCATCTTTGTGTTTTCCTTCAAGATGGCGCTCGTTCGAGACGAATACAATCAAGAGGGGCGTAACTGTTATTTTAAACACCTTCAAATTTTCTTTGCCATTTTTTTTTCCATCGATCGCCGCCGTAGCGTGCGGATGTCTGGGTCGAGCGCAATCCGGTTGCCGCTCCCCCCGCCTGACTCACGCCCCTGCCGCGTTAGCTTGTGCCCGAGTGAATAAAGACATTGGACTGTTAGTGTCTCGTTCGTTCCCGTGCAAGTGGTTGTGATAGTGATTTTGTGATTCGACTAGGTAGTGTGGTGCTTCACGCATAACACTTGCCGTAGGTGGTTCCGTCCGTGCGTAAGTACACTAATTTTTAATTTAGGTACTCACCTCTTTCCCCCGAAGGGAGAGAGACTAAGACCTAGATTTCTTCTTAGGTACACACCTCCCTGCCCTCCGGCAGGGAGGCCACCCCCACACTAGCGGGCCAATATGGCCCCCACCCTGCGCCCCACGGGGCAACCGATACTGGACGCGATTTTCGCGTTCCTTCAGGCGCACCACCCCGCCATTTTGGTAGAGCTCACCAAGGCCCTCCCGCCCCCTCAGGGCCAGAGTGGCAGCCCGGCAGCACCTTCTCCCCCCTCTGCGGAAAAGGTCAAACCACGCTCCCGCCCCGTGTCTCCTGACATGGAAGTGGAGGAGCAATCCGATTCGGAATCCGAGACTCCCTCAGAGTCCGGAGAGGAAGCCGAAGCATCCGATGCTTCGCAGTCCCCGTCCCCCTCGGCGTCATCCGCCTCAGACGAGGACGACGGCTTCACCGCCGTCCTATCCAAGAGCCAGAAGCGTAAGCTGAAGGCTCCCAAGACCGTCCCGCCCAAAAGGGCCACCAACGACGCAGGTGCACCTGCCCCGCGCCCCACCCCCAAACCCCAGCCTGCCTCACAGGCCACGACTACCAGACAGACCGACTCCACACAGGACTCACCTATGACGGAGAGGAAGGAGAAGGTGCCGCCCCTATTTGTTAGGGAAAAAGACGCGTGGAATCGCATAATCCCGCGCATGGACAGCTCGTCCATTCCATTTACTTCTGCCCGGTCCACAAGCCAGGGCATAATGGTTCAGTGTCCGTCCTCAACGGACCACCGTCGCCTCACGACCCTCCTGGATGCCGAAAAGATCGGCTATCACACATACGCCCTAGAAGACGAGCGCGAACTTCGCGTCGTCATCCGCGGGCTCCCCGTCGAAATAGATTGCGATCTTATCAAGAAGGACCTCCTCAGCCAGGGACTTCCCGTAAGACAGGTACACCGTATGTACCACCACAGAACCAAAGTTCCTTATGAACTTTGTCTCGCGGTCCTCGACCTCAGTCCTGAAGGCAAACGTGTCTTCAACGTAACAACGATATGCAGACTGTCGGGTCTGCGTATAGAAACGCCGCGTACGCGTGGGGTAATGGGGCAGTGCCATCGCTGCCAGCTTTACGGCCACTCGCAGCGCAACTGCACCGCACGACCAAGGTGCGTCAAATGCCTGGGCGACCACGGCACTGCCGATTGCCCCAGAACGGTTCCGTCCGAGGAACCTCCCAGCTGTGTCCTCTGCAGGACCCAAGGGCACCCCGCGAGCTATCGCGGCTGCCCGAAAGTCCCGCTTAGGGCAAAACGAGGGGGCAGAAGGGCCACCCGTAAAAAGGCGGACCGTACCGCCCCCAAACCAGCTGAGAGGTTCGTCCCCGCGCCTCTCCCCACCTCAAACCCCTGGCACAGGAAACCGGCATCCGAGCCGGCTGTGCCAGTAAAACCGGCTCAGGAGACGGTAGCGAAACCCGCTGCCGCCATCTTGAGCTCCAATACAAGAGCTGCCGCTCCTAAAGCGACAGCCGCCCCTCCAGCAACGAGTTTCATGGACGACATGAAACTCGTTTGCGATATAGTAACCAAAATTGACACTACGGAGCTGTCAATTTTGGCAAACAAGCTGAGGAGTAATCCTCAAAACAGATTAATGGCCTTGCTCGAACACTCTAGTTTGGTGCAGGCCATCTCTAGGCTTTAAGCTTAAACCCTCACTGGGTAGGGCCAAGCCCCACTCCCTCAAGCTCGTCACGTACAACGCAGACGGGCTTATCAGACACATGGACGAAGTCCGCGATTTCGTAGTTGCACACGACATAGATATTCTTCTAATACAAGAATCCTTCTTAAAACCCCAATTTCGCAATCCCAATATTGCGAACTACTGTTTGATTAGAAATGACCGTCTGTCATCCAAAAAAGGCGGCACGCTCATTTACTACAAAAGAGCCCTCCTATGCTCCCCCCTTGATTCCCCAAAGCTCACTAACATGGAGGCTTCAGTCTGTCAGGTGGGTATGACCGGCCATCAGTCGATCATACTAGCATCAGTATACCTCAGTCCGACCAAACGGGTACTCGAAAGAGACGTCCGCACCCTTCTCGCACTAGGCGACTCTGTAATACTGGCCGGAGACTTCAACTCCAAACATGGCCAATGGAACTCTCGCCGAACCAACCGGAACGGCACAATACTCCAAGGCCTCAACGGCCTTCCAAACCTCGCTTTTGAGGTGATAGCCCCTAACGAGCCCACCAGATACCCGCCTAACGGGGATCCAAACAGAGCAGATGTGTTAGATATATACATTCTCAAAAATGTAGCTCTCCAGTTACATTCTATAGAAGTCCTGCATGAATTAGACTCGGACCACCGTCCGGTTCTAATTCAATTAGGTCAATCTACATCCACGACCCCCCCCACCAAAACGATAATCGACTGGAGTAAATTAGGCGGGAAACTCCAGTCCCTAAACTCAGACCACCTAGATCAAATTCCTGACAAGATAGACTCCGTGGATAGTGCCAAGTTCGCTGTTACCCACCTTACGAAACATATAACAGACTCACTCGAGCGTTGCTCCAAGGAAGTCCCCGACGACTGCGGTCGTGGGAGACTACCGGACGACCTGCGCGACCTACTTAGACGTAAACGTGCCGCTACTAGGGCCCATGACGCATACCCGACAGACGATAACCGGAGAACTCTCCGGCGACTTCAAAGAGAGGTTAGAGAAAAACTCAGCCTCAACCGTCAGTCCGCCTGGGACAACAAACTCTCAGAGATCTCGCCGAGTCACCTGGCTTTCTGGAAACTGGCGAAATCCCTGAGAGGAGACCAGTGTGCAGCTACACCTCCATTGATACGTTTAAACCGTCCGGTCGCTTTTGACGACATCGATAAGGCCGAATGCTTGGCTGACAGTCTTGAGGGACAATGTTCAAATAACCCCAGTCATCCCGAACACGCCGAATTCCACTCGGAAGTGGAAATGGCGGCGGCTAGGATATCCGCGAAGGCTCCCGAAAGCGAGCCGCTCACTCCCACCACCGGAGAGGAAGTCCGTTCCATTATCCAAAACCTGAAGACCCGCAAGTCCCCAGGCCCCGACTCCATATCCAACAAAGCACTCAAGTGCCTCCCCGACCAACTCATAAACCTATTAGTATTGATTTTCAATGCCCTCCTGTTAGGTTGCTCCTTCCCCGACGAATGGAAGGAAGCAATAGTAATAGGTATTCGTAAACCGGGAAAACCCAGTAATCTCCCGAGCAGCTATCGACCCATCAGTCTGCTCAACAGCTTAGGGAAAGTCTACGAGCGAGTAATCCTCGCTAGACTCAAAACGTTCATGGAGTCGATGAAGCTCATACCGGATGAGCAATTCGGCTTCCGCGCCAAACACACCGCGGTACAACAAGTACACCGACTTACCGAAGCCGTCCTCAATGGCTTCGCCAAAAAACGGTACACCGGTACTGTCTTCTTCGATGTCGCCAAAGCCTTCGATAAGGTATGGCATGCGGGTTTAATATACAAACTCGCGAACCTAGGAATCCCCGATAGACTCGTTCTTATCATTCGCGATTATCTTACTAATCGCTCATTTAGATATCGTATTGATGGTGCGCTCTCCTCAAGACGCACCTTACGCGCCGGAGTCCCCCAAGGTTCGGTACTCGCACCGTTCCTCTACTCGCTCTATACGAGTGACATCCCACGATTCTCCACTAAAACTAGTGCAGTCACCCACTTAGCCATGTTCGCGGACGATACCGCAATCTATACCACCTGTAGAGATCCCATTACTATAAATGATAGGCTCCAAAGAGCAACCAACCAGCTCGGAAGCTGGTTCCGCCGGTGGAGAATCGAAATAAATCCCGATAAAAGCGCAGCAATGTTCTTTGCGAGATCTAGGAGAGCCATGGACTTCATCCGGACGCCTCCTAGAGTCTCTATTTACAACAAATACATAGATTGGCAAAAGGAAGTCAAATACTTAGGTGTCATCCTCGAACCTACCCTATCCTTCATCCGACACATCCGCGTTGTCCGTAACCGGGCAGCGTTCGCCATGGGACGCCTCAATCCGATACTGTGCAAGACAAGTAAACTGTCACTTCGCAACAAAGTGACACTTTACAAAACTTGCATCAGACCCATTATGACCTATGCGAGCGTCGCGTTCGCGCACGTTCCGAAATCACGACTGTGTCCGTTGCAGACACTTCAAAATCGATTCATGCGTACAGCCACTGGCTGTCCGTGGTTCGTGCGCAACGTGAACCTCCATAGAGATCTCGACCTACCCACGATAGCCGATCTTTTCAGACGATTCTCGACGACTTACTTCGAGAAAGCGTCCATCCACCCAAACCCCCTTATAGTGGCCGCGTCCAACTATAAGGTGTTCAGGCACCCCAATAAGATTCACAGGCGCCCGAAGAGCGTCCTTAACGACCCCGACGATGCTATCACAGCATCCAACAAGATACACACACTACATTTACACAAACAGCGTCTTCGCCGGCGAAGACGAGGTCCCCGCTTGCTTGTGTCAAGCGGCCGCAGCCCTCTGCCGCGGCCGCCGTGACGCAGACTTCTTCCAAGTCATTTATTAGATGCAGCCCTCCAAAAACGCGCCGCCTTAAGCCGAGGTTCGGTCTCGCAGGAGACACCCTTAAGGCGACGCCCCCCTGTAGCGCGGGTGCTTGTAATGCACCCGCATGTATCATTTCTTCTCGGCGATGCTTCAGCGCTCGCCCGTCTTATCGGTGACGCTGTCAAAGCCATTAGGGCTAACAGCATTAGTCATATTCGAAAAAAAAAAAAAAAAAAAAAAATTTTCTTTGCCGACGAAGTAGGGACTTTGTTAGGAAATTAGGTTGTTAGATTAAGAGAGATATGATTACAAAAGTAATAATAAAATTATTTTGCTATAATCCGCGATGAAGTAAAATAGAAAATATGTATAATGCTAAATGTAGAGTGGACAATCGGCTACTATACCGTACGTATACAATACTATACCGGGTACCACACGGTGGGTCAACTTACCTAAGTCGCCTTTTACGACGCCACGGTAAGAAATGAGGGTGTTACTATTCTATTTATCTGGATACCAAACGGAAAAAAGTAATAATAAAATTATTTTCCTATAATCCGCGATAAAGTAAGTAGAAATCCTATCCTATCCTACTAATAATATAAATGCGAAAGTTTGTGAGTATGGATTTTTTTTCCTTTTACGATACCTCGGTAAGAAATGAGGTTGGTCTTTTCTACGCAGCTGGATACCACAAGGCGGGTCGACTTACCTTAGTCGCCTTTTACGACACCTCGTTAAGAAATGAGGGTGGTACTATTCTATTCAGCCGGATACCACACGGCGTACGTACACCATTTGATTATATATGTACAAATAGATAGTCGCTTAATTGTGATGCATTTAATAATCCAGCGACGCCATTTTTCTTTTAGCTCGTCACCGGAAGTCGGCACAATAGCTCGCTTGGCGCTTCTTTGATCATCATTTTAATTAACGCTCCACTTTAACAATAAAATACATACATTTTATAGATCCCAGAGTTCAGATACCGTTAGCTAATATCATTCATATTAAACTTGCTTTTACCCGCGACTTTGCGTGATAAGTTTATAATAGATGGCGCTTTTTAGTGCCATCCTATTCCTGTAGAATTAACAGGATTTCTATAGCCTATATGTTATTCTGGTGTATAAGGAATAATTGTGCTAAATTTCATCGATATTTGTTCAGCTAATTCGCCGTGAAAGAGTAACAAACATACATCCGTACTTATAAATTTTCGCATTTATAATATTACTAGCTTTTTCCCGCGATTTCGTTCGCTGTGTTATACGTTAATATTAGATGGAGCTTTTCAATGTCATCCTATTCCTGTAGAATTAACAAGATTTCTATAGCCTATATGTTATTCCAGTGTATAAGGAATAATTGTGCTAAATTTCATCGATACTGGTTCAGCGGATTCGCCGTGAAGTAACAAACATACATGCATACTCACAAACTTTCGTATTTCTAATATTACTGGCTTTTACCCGCGATTTCGTTTGCGTGGACTGTTATCGTGTTATATCATCATCATCGTCATCATCATCATCAATCATTATTACATATAATAAGATCGTAGAGTTATTAATTCTGTACATTTGACATTTTTAAGAAAAAATTACTGTTGTCTCAAAACACGCTTCTAAACATGAACATAGTTTTTTAAATTTGTCTGTGTATCTGTTTGTCTGTGAATCTGTTTGTCTGTATGCCTGTGAGTTTGTTTCCGCTAACCTCAGAAACCGCTGTTCCGATTTGGACGCGGTTTCTACTAATATATAGTAGAAAGCCTCACTTAACATATAGGGTATGTTTCATATTAATATGAAATAAATACATGGGAATTTAAAATTACCATCTATCTTAGAATGCATTACTATACACGTCCGTCTATTTTACGCCGCGTGGTATCCGGCTGAAAAGAATATTACCACCCTCTTTTCTTACCGAGGTGTCGTAAAAGGCGACTAAGGGAAGTTGACTCACCGTGTGGTATCCGGTTAAGTAGAATCTTCAACTTATCTTAGTCGTAAAATACGACCAAGATAAGTTGACGTCAGGCAGGCGGCCGGTCGTAAAATACGTAGCCAAATCATATAACAGCATGTTTATAACATGTTTATAACATGTTGTGACCGACCGCACTTAGAGTGGGATAAGGGCAGGATGATGATGACACGTCCGTCTATTTTCTAATTAAATAAACACATGTTTTAACGTGCACGTATATTTTATTAAAATTTAATATTTATAAATCACTTTATATGGAATACAAAGTAGGTATACTTACAGAGCCGTGGGCGCGAGTCCTACAAGAAAATTAGTTATTAAAATTTCACTGACGCTGCGAAATTTATCTCAGACGCGGTGTAGTTCTGCCGACACGTTTTGAGAGTTTATTATGTAATTAAATCCTGCTTTATTCATCATCATCTTCCTGCCCTTATCCCACTCTAAGTGAGGTCGGCACAACATGTTAGAAACATGTGGTCACATGATTTGGCTACGTATTACGTATACGATACGACCGGCCGCTTACCTGACGTCAACTTATCTTAATCGCCCTTTACAATAAAGTGGGTTAACCTTAGAACCTACACATATACTGTCGCGGACTTTTATTTATAACTTTTAGAGGGGAACAATTTTGTTGTACTTGATTTTTGAATAATTTTCACTGTTTACTTTTAAATTAAATTTAAATTTTGCCGTTTTCGTAATATTTTATATTGCTGCTCCTCTCCTATTCATCTTAGCGTGATGTTATATAGTCTATAGCCTTTCTCGATAAATGGACTATCTTACACTCAAAGAATTTTTCAAATCAGTTCTTGAGATTAGGGCGTTCAAACAAACTCTTCAGTTTTATATTAGTATAGATGAAACACAATAAATGCCGCTTTTTTCAAGCCATACCTTAAGTTATTACAATTATGCAAAAGCCCCTGTTTCCTTTAACAATACAACTAAATTTATTAACTCATGAGAACCAAAACTTGTTTTTCCAGCTGACCACTGGACGGTACGCGTTGGAACAAGTTTGACCACAAGGACAATGGGTCTAAAGACGTCGCGGACATCGTGAAGCGTGGGAAAAGGGTGGGACTGGGCCTATGGGATTCTTTTTATATCCGTTAGCAGAAATAAGAAGTTTAATTTATTTAATTTATTAAGACTAAACTAGTACTAGAGTTAACGATACAAAAGTACTTGTTTACAAATTTATTTGAATAAAGTATATTTTGTATTTGAATTTAAATAAATAATTTGAAGATTATTTCTTTTATTATTATATCCATCAATATTTAAGCATAGTATGTAATATATTCAAGCCGTGTAGTATCCGGCTGAGTAGAATAGACCAACCTCATTTCTTACCGAGATGTCGTAAAATACGACTAAGGTACTTTGACCCGCCGTGTGGTATATGGCTGAATAGAATAAACCAACCTCATTTTTTATCGAGGTGTCGTAAAAGGCGACTAAGATAAGTTAATGTCAGGCAGGCGGCCGGCCGTAAAATACGTTGCCAAATCATGTGACAACATGTTTATAATATATTGTGCCGACACCACTTAGAGTGGGATAAGGGCAGGAAGAAATAATACCGCATCCGCTCAACCAAGATCAATGAAATATGGCATAATTATTCTTTATACACCTAAATAACATATAGACTATAGAAATCCTGTTAATTCTACAGGAATAGCATGATATTGAAAAGCGTCAAGTCCACGCAAACGAAGTTACGGGTAAAAGACGACTACGGCTGGGTAGTTTACATCTGAAAATAAAAGTTCCCATGTTTCAAATGTTTCAGAATTCAACTCACGAAATGTAATTCTGGGAATTTTCGCAAAATCATATTCTCAACGATTTATTGTAGCGTGTTAAAAATGCTATATTAGCATGCCATGGGTAGTTTTTATATGCAAGGCCATGTGACCTCTTAAATTTTTCTTCCACAAAATTTTTTTCCGCATACATCACAGTGAAAGTTCCTTTCACCGTTATGCTTGATCATTTGAGTTTTTAAACGTTGTGAATCGAAAAATATTTCGCAATTTTACACTCCACGTTCTTTTCGTTCAAATGCGTTATTTTTACATGATCTACCATAAAACAATTTGATGTGAATAATTTACCACAATATGTGTGTATTGTGGTCAGAGCTATGTATATTTATCATATGGCATGGCGTATTTCTAATAGTAGTTCAGCTAGTGTAATATATATGCTAAAGCATCAATAATGGCGGTCGTGGTAGTCAGCGAAGACGCCGTTAAAGTTTTCCGTGCTACTTTCGCGGCTGTGCAGAAAGTTCGGCTGGGCTCATTACGAGGAACCGCGCGCGACTTACACTGAGATGAAAAAAACGTCTATTTATATACTAACTCGCATGTTTTTGACTGGCCCGTTGGCGCAGTGGGTAGTGACCCTGCCTTCAGCTCCGCGGGTCGCGGGTTCTATTCCCGCCGAGGGCGAAAAAAATGAATTTGTTGGTCTTTGAGCCTGGGTGTATATTTGTATTTAAGTGTGGATTTTAAAATATATAAGTATATATTCACCAGTTATCTGTCTACCATAACCCAAGTATTAAATTACTTACTTTAGGGATGGACGATCGTGTGTGCAAGTGTCCCATATATATTTATGTTTAACTAGCTTTTACTCGCAACTTCGTCCGCGTTGATTGTAGTCTTGAAATAAACCAGTATTTTCTGACGTGTGGTATCTGGCTGAGTAGAATAGACCACTTTCATTTCTTACCGAGGTGTCGTTACTGGCGTCTAAGGTTAGTCGACCCGCCGTATGGTATCCGGCTGAGTAGAATAGACCAGCCTCATTTCGTGTGATAGCATGTTGTGCCGACCCCAGTTAGAGTAGGATAAGGGCAGTAAGAATTGCCTTCGGTCATTCTCCAACCCTGCAAATAACTCCATCGGTAGATAATAGATGACGCTTTTCAATATCATGCGTTTCCTGTAGAATTAACAGCCTTATTATGTAAGTGGGGTCGAGACAGCGTGTTTTACATGTTTTGTCGTTACATGTTTTGGCTAGTTATTTTACGACCGGCTGCCTGACGTCAACTTATCTTAGTCGTCTTTTACGACATGTCGGTAAGAAACGAAGGTGGTACCTATTGTACTCAGCCGGATACCACACGGCGGGTCAACGTACCTTAGCCGCAATTAAAGTCGACGTTAGTCGTGCAACTAGTCAAGCAACAAATCTATGGATTCATTATTGTTTAACAGCCGTCTCAGCACGCACACATCCGTTGCGAATCTTGGTGGCGCTTTGTAAATATTTACAATATTATATACTATAATAATATTTAGATAGGTGATGTATACAATAGACAAAGCAGGAACCGACATAAGCTTGTGGCTCCTGCTTTGCGCCTTGCAAAAGTACGTAAGTCGTTTGTGAGTTTTGGTATAAGATTCTATAATAAAATTCCGCAATCAATTTCAGCTTTGCCATTACAGCAGTTTAAAAACACTGTTAAAAAGAGGCTGATACAGAAAGCCTACTATACTTGAAGATTATTTAGAAGATAAGAATGTGTGGATATAGCTCTCTTTGAACCTGTACAAGAGAGTAACGACTTAATGTAAATAGTATTAAGAATTATATTTTTAAAAGAGCAACCGCCGAGTTTCTTGCTGGCTCTTCTCGGTAGGAACAGCTTTCCGCACCAGCAGTAGGGTTAACGATTCAAAAGCACTTGTTTACAAGTTTATTTGAATAAAGAATATTTTGAATTTGAATTTGAATTTACAAATACATATAATAATTATAATATATTATAACAAATACATACAATATTTTATAATATTTACAAATACTTTCAAACGTCTTGAACTTTTGGTAGAGTCGCCATGTTATCGTGGTGCGTCACAATTTCGTAGCGTTTTTTGGTCCCAGTGTAGTTTAACTTTACAATCTCCCGCCTTCAAGCCCTGGGGCGTTTATATAATATCTAGCAGATAAGTTCCCGAGTTATGTACGTGTGTATTGACAGCACTAATATTTATTACAGGCTTTTGTTATCTACGATATGGATATCTTAAATATTGGGTTACGGAAAGTTTGTTAACTATACGATGGAATTTCTAAAAGCATTTTCCATGTAATTCGTATTATACTTTGAAAGTCTATATATATGAATGTAAGTTCTATATATAAAAGAGCATCCATCGAGTTTCTTGCTGGCTCTTCTCGGTAGGAACAGCTTTCCGAACCAGTAGTAGAGTTGACGATTCAAAAGCACTTGTCTACTAGTTTTCTTGAATAAAGAATATATTTGAATTTTAATTAATGAAATTGTATCAATTATCAATTTTTTTTTTTTAAAAGATGGATTTATAAAGAAGACTTGATGGTTCTTCTCGGTTGGAGCGAACTTGAAAAACAAATGACGATTCAAAAGCACTGAAAAACAGTCTACTTGTATTAAAGTAGCGGCCTGTTACTATCCCACTGCTGCGTATAGGCGTCGTCTCTCCATTTTTGGAAATTTTGGAGAAGGGTTGGAGCTAAGACCTACCACGCTAGGATAGGTAAATTAGATATATCCCCAGAATTCTCTAGAGATATGCAGGTCCCGTTACGTTTTCCTTCACCGAAAAGCGTGTGATAAATTGCAATTATTAATACATAAGTTTATAATAGAAAAACTTAATGGTGTTTACCCGGGTTGGAACCCATGATCGTCTCTAGAGATTCAGACGGTCGCACCGCTGGGCTACTACAGCTTTTTTATATCTTTATATTTAAATGAGTTAATCTTGTATATATATATATGTAGACTCATCAGTAACTTGGGCATTATTCTTAGACATTAGTGGGCGTAATAAGGGTATCGTGCATATGGAAAACTAGAACGCTTATCTTCAACTTTATATTCTTCTTAACAATTTTCACAACTGCGCCATTGACAAGGATCTGTCTTCATCTCTCACATGCGCCGTCTGCATTCTGTCACCACTGCGCCTTCTATTTTCAATGTATTTTCAATATATTTTTAATGATGGAATGTTGGTTGCCAGGATGCGACATATATATATTTTCTGAATCTCGAAAACGGCTCCAACGATTTTCCTGAAATTCAGCATGTAGGAGGTTTTGGGGGAGAAAAATTGATCTAGCTAGGTTTTATGTAAAAAAAATATTGTTTTATCCCTGTTTTTAGGCATTAAAAAACACTAACATTTATATTGAATTGAATTTTCGCCATTAGCTGTCAAGTCGACGTAGCTTATTCGGTTAACGGGCAGCCTCGAGAAATGTGAATGCCAAGGATCGATCCCCAACTAAATAATTGTTTTTTCTTATTTTTAAGTTTTTTTTTGTAAAAAATTACCGAGCGAAGCTCGGTCACCCAGATATTTAATATTTAACTAGGATAAAGACTTATTTAATATATTATTAAAGAGGTTAAAAATATTAATAATAAGAACTAAAGAAATCAAGGTTAAAAAAATTGCAATTATCAATTAGACACATAAGTTTTTAATAGAAAAACACATTGCTGTCTGCCCGGGTTTGAACCTGGAACTCCCACGGAAAGATTCGCACGTTGACAACGCTGGGCTATCACATCTCGCAGTCTACTTGAGTAAAGAACATATTGAATTAGTTTCGATATAAAGTGGGTAAAAAATCAATTTTCCAAAGGGGGGCGTGGTGCGTTACCCCAAACGCCCTATTTCCCGCATTAATATACGTACCCCGTGATAAATTGCACGCCGACCCGGCCTACGTTTTCTTTGACGAACTTCCTTTATACAGGATGTTCCGATACTTTAGACTTAAGATTGTGGAACCATATTACGCCGTGTGGTATCCGGCTGAATAGAATAGTACCACCCTCATTTCTTACCGAGGTGTCGTTAAAGGCGACTAAGGTAAGTCGACCCGACGTGTGGTATCCGGCTGAGTAGAATAGTACCACCCTCATTTCTTACCGAGGTGTCGTAAAAGGCGACTAAGGTAAGTTCACCCACCACATGGTGGGTCAACTTACCTTACTTACTTACTTAACAACTTACTTAAATGAGGGTTGTCTATTGTACTCAGCCGGATACCACACGGCGGGTCAACTTAAATTAGTTGCCTTTAACGACAACTCGTTAAGAAATGAGGGTGGTTTGTTTTACTCAGCCGGATACAACACGGCGTGTCAACTTACCTTAGTTGCCTTTAATGATACTTCGGTAAGAAATTAGAATGGTACTATTCTATTCAGTCGGATACCACACGGCGTAAATTTAAAAATGTAAATATATAGAATAATGACACACATGGTCGCTTGTCCCCAAGGCGGCGTGTCAACTTACCTTATTCGCCTTTTACGAAACCTCGGTAAGAAATGAAGTTGTGAGGGTAGTCTATTCTACTCAGCCGGATATACGCTAGCACAGGATCACGACCACTTAATAAAAAAATTACACTTTAGTAGAACACGCTGTATACGAAGAACGTAACGCGCGTAATTAACGACGAAGGAGGCCTGCAAAGCAAAAAACACCCACGTTCTTAGTGTCACGTCGGAAACACGCTCACCCACTGGGATATGGGTGGGTTTGGGGGAGAGATCTGACAGATGGAGAACGTGACCTATCGGCTGATAAGTGATTGGCAAGTTTTTACTTATATCACTATTTTTACTCCCGAAACCTTTAAAAAAAATTAACACATGTTTATAGTGCAAAAATGTTACATCTGTATGTGATGAAAAACTGCAACCACTTTCATTATCAAATTATAGTAGACTAGCGGCCTGCCCCTGCTTCGCACGCGTATAAAATATGCAGCCTATGTCACTCAGTAAAAAAAAATATTAAAATCTATCCAGTAGTTTTTATACTGTCCATAGCCCATACAATACAAACATATTTTCTTTAGAGGTTACTCTTGAAAGAGCGACATTTAGTTGCGCGTCCAATCGCTGCTAAATTCGAAGTGCTATAGGGCGAAGCGCGTCCTCCTCGCGGGATTTTAAATCTGTGATATCTTCAAAAATGTTCATTTAAATTACATGCTGTAAACGGCCATATCATATACGGTGATCTATATTAAATCAACAATGTATTTAAGGTACTTAATTGGATAAGGATTAATGCTGTATTGTATAAAAATTACTTTGAACATAAGGCATTATTTTTCGTAAAAAATGCCAAAAAAAATGCTATTGTGGGTTATCCATAAGAGATAGACATATACCATCGCAGACTTTTCTGTAGACCTTTTCAAGGTGTACAAATACTTAGTACATAGTTTTGATAAATCTCGTAGGGTTTAGCCTGCGTTTGCAATGTATGAGGAAAAATGTAATTATATACGACATCGCATTAAAAACCTAAAAAATTACAGTATTTCTCTACTCCGTATTGAATGTTACTATTCATATAATAAACCTTTCTCTTCAATCACTCTATCTATTAAAAACCGCATTAAAATATGTTGCGTAGTTTTAAAGATTTAAGCATACATAGGAATATAGGGACAAACAAAGAATGCGACTTTGTTTTATACTATGTAGTGATTATGATACTGTTGTAAGGTTTCTTATAACACGTGTGTGTAGTATTAAAAAGACGAGCCGCAGGCAAGATTTTTTTATAGTATCACACGAGTGTTATAAGACCAAGTTATGTACAGTGTCATACACTACTTTATCTACTCTCGTTAGGGATGTGGCTTGGCGTAGAAAAATCGATGAATAAATAATCGATTTTGTAAAAATCGATTATTTTGGTATGAAATAATCGATTTTTTAGAAATCGATTTTTTTCTGACTATTTTAAATGTTTTCTTTTTAATATTCATAATTCATTACAATAAAGGCTAATTAAAGTGAACAACTACCAAGAAATAATATGAGATGCGCTGTTTGTGAAATTGGATTAAAATGTGTAGTTTGGCTTATTTGGTTTCATCCAACAACGCAAACAAGAAAAAGAGTATAAATAAAATAATCGATTTTTGATGAAAAAAATATTAAAAAACGATAATTTTTTATTATTTAAAAAATATATTATTTTTTCACATCCATAACATTTTTTACGTGATTTATAAAAAAAATATGATTTATAATTAATTTGTTTTTTTTTTTCTAGTTAAAAAGTTTCCTTTTTAAAATATTAATATTTAATTACAATAAAGATATTACAGTGGACAAGTACAAATAAAAATTTAATCGAATTTGACAAACATGTGCTGTTTGTCAAGTTCGATTAAATGATTAGTTTGGGTCATTGGTATCATCTTAATCCAACAATCCGTATCTTGTTTTAAAAAACAAGAAAAAGAGAAAGTTCAACAATAAGAAAAATCGACTGATTTTTCAGTCACAAAAAATCGATTATTTCGTATCAATATAATCGTTTTTTTTAAATCGATTAATTTGAAAGGGAAATAAATCGATTATTTTTTAAATCGACTTTCTCTATTTAAAGTTTTTTTTTTTAGTTTAAGATCTCTCTTTCGTATTAGATTTTTAAACGCCTTTGTACTTGGGTACAACTGCGTTGCAAAAAGTGCAGTGGATTAGCGCTCTTCGCGCGCGTCCATCGGTTGAGGAAGATAACGGAGACTATGGGGCGTACTAGTATTAGGCAAGATTGACACTCGATAGCGCGGGCGAAAACGAAACAGCGCCATCTAGTTATAGCTGCGACAACACCATGAACCAAATGGCGTATGTTTGATCACGTTACTTAAACAAATTTAATTAGTCTAACTATATAAAAATGGTTATTATATAAAAAATATAATTTTATCAGCCTCATAATATCTCATTTTAGTTAAATATAAATGTTTTACGGTGATCTTTCGAGTACAGTCTTTATTATTTAGTCAACTGAATTTGTATGAAATGTCGTTATAAACATTTTTTAAAATACAATACAGATAGAGAATAATGTGAAATATCAATTTAAATAACATTTAAAAGTAATAATAGTAATAAAATATTAAGTTTATAAAAAAAAGTGATATGGTAACTAATTTATAAGCAAGTAAAATTTTTTTATTATAACTTTTTAGTTTTGGGGTTTTATAATAAGTTTATAAATGTATATTTTACCTTTATTTTTAGAAAACAATCAACGTTGTTTTTTTTTAAATAAAATGTATTTAAAAAGCTATTATTTAACTTGGTGTGTATGTATGTAAAGATTTCGAAAAAATATATACAGTGTAAACTGCATATAACTTCACTCGATTTAACGACAAACTCCCTAAAGCGTCAATATCACTTGCCTTTGGTTGGTTTAGCTTGATTCCCATACAATAATACACTCTATATAGCATTGCTCCCACTCTCAATAACGTCAGCAATTTAATAATATACTCGTAAACTTTTAAGTTGCCAAAATTAGTAAAAACTGCGCAGCTGTGTACGTTCTTTTGCCGCTTTATTATCCTAGCCCGTAATAAACTCGACGTCGGCATAACCCATAGTACCGAAGTTTCTAATAAATCCGTACTTTTGTTTACAAATTGGGACTGCATTTCAATGTAGCAAAATTATTGGAAAAGTACTTTCTTTGTCACCAAATTGCCTCAATATCGCAAGGTATGAATAAAATATTAAAAAAAATACAACGAAATTACTGGTGCAGCAAAAGACGTCACACAAAAATAATAGACTATACGCAATAGCGATCAAATCAAAATTGTTTTTTTATGAAATTACTAACACTAGTCTGAAATATTTTTTTTCTAATACAGATTTTTCTTCTCTCCATTTAACAACAACTCTCTATAACGTCAAAATATGCACAGTCCCTTGAGGATCGTTATATAGAGTTTGTACTGTATATATAAATATAGATAAAAGATTAACTCATTTAAATTTTAAAGAAATTAATAATCCTGCCATTGGGTTAACAAAATTAGCCTAATTTTGAGCACATGTTAACTAAAAAAAATACTAGAATTTTTTTTTTTGCGCCTAACTTGTATGAAACTTTATCAGTTTCCTCTGAAAATTTAAAAGCGCTTGCAAAAGCTTAGGTACTTTGAAGCAAAATATTATTTTGATTTACTGATAAGATGTTAAACTTCAACGAAATATTAACGCCATTTCACCAACAAGGTACTCGTTTAAACTTTCCAAATTGTTAAAGTTCACGCACATTAGATAAAAGCCATAATAGTACATTATCTCCTTTATCAAAACTCTTATAAGTGCGAATAATTGGAAGCAAGGGGGGTGGGGGGGTGTTCGTTAGGGCCCTAATGCTGGCAGACATTAATCATCCTTTCATAAAGAGTGGGGGTCCGTAGATAAATAAGTGTAGTGTGTGTTTTCTTAGGGTACCCTTCTTGAGATGTTGACGGATTTGTATGGATGTGACTGAATATTTTATATTAAGCCGTTATTCAAATTCAAATTCAAATTCAAAATATTCTTTATTCAAATAAACTTGTAAACAAGTGCTTTTGAATCGTCAACTCTACTGCTGGTTCGGAAAGCTGTTCCTACCAAGAAGAGCCAGCAAGAAACTCGGCGGTTGCTCTTTTCAAAATATAATTTTTAATACTAGTTACATTTAATGTTTCTATCTTGTACAGGGTCGAACAATATTTATATTCACGCATTTTTATCGTCTAAATAATCCTCAACAGTATAGTAGGCTTTCTGTATCAGCCTCTCCTTAATAGTGTTTTTAAACTGCTGTAATGGCAAAGTTAAAATTGATTGTGGAATTTTATTATAGAGTTTATTATAGTTATCCGACTAGAATAGGCCACCTTCATTTCTTAACGAGGTTTCGTAAAACGTGACTAAGGCAAGTTCACCCGCTATGCAGTATAAAACACAGCGGTCAATCTTTTAAACATTTTCAATTTTACTTTTTTAAACCGCAATTTTGTATGAAGCTGAAAGGGATTTCAAATCCAGACATTTTATCCTCCAAATAATCTTTAATATTGTAATATAAAGAATATTATGTATAAACAAAATATCTTTTATTTTTATCTAGCCGCTGGGGCTACGCCTGCGTGGAAATCACAAATTTTTCCGAACTGAAATTTTGAACATATAAGTACTTATTGCGAGTTAACCATAAGATATAGAGACATGCTATTGCGGGTTTTTTTGTAATATATTTGTAGATGTACAATTCTCTAGTACATAACTTTAGTGTATCTCCGCTGGATTAGGCTACACACGCGATTACCGCTCCCAACAGGCGAGTTTTTTACAACCGCGCTACTTTTTCAGCCGATTTCAGAAAACTGAGCACATACAGACAAACAGCTTTGACTTTGTTTTATAATTCCTATTATAGTTATAAGAATAAAGTTCATTCATTTTTTTTACCATTTTTAAAATTTACTGTACTACTTTGTTTATTATTATTATATTTTTTTTTATTATTTTTTACTTTTCAGTTTTAGTTCCCAAATATTTTAAAATTTTACTTTTACTTCGTACCATGCCAATGTTTTTTTTTTTATTTTTACTATTTTTGAATGTTTTATATGCCTGTTATAGTATTTTAAATAGATTAAGACTGTATGAAATACATGTAAAAAACAAAAATGTATGTTAATAATACTGTTGGCATGTTGGTATGTTGGCATGTCTTACTAAATAAATAAATAATAAGTATAGATATAGATTTAAACCTTTCTGTAGACTGGTCTAGTATGCGGAATTCCGTATCGATAGTATATCGATGTTTAACGCAAAAGAAAAGTCATGTCCACAAGTTTCGCACGTTATTTCTTGAGCGAACCGAGCTCCGCCACATAATTATTCATCTTAAATTGCACGCCCATGTATGAATGTGTATGTGTGTGCGGCCGTGTGCCTCTCAAATTACGCCCGCTTTGTAAGAAATTTCCTCGTACGGAAAATTTATAAATTTATTAAGATTTCGCTCGCTGAGTTATGGAATTTAATTACCGCTTTATGTAACATAGTATATAAAATGGAAGTTTGGAGTATACGGCCCCTAATTTAAGTTAACATTTATACTAATATATGAAGCTGAGTTTGTTTGTTTCTTTGTTTGATTGATTCAACGCGCTAATCTCAGGAACTAATGGACCGATTTCAAAAATTATTTGTGTATACATATACATAACATCACGTAAATAACATATATATAACATCACGTAAATAACATATATATAACATCACGTAAATAACATATATATAACATCACGTAAATAACATATATATAACATCACGTAAATAACATATATATAACATCACGTAAATAACATATATATAACATCACGTAAATAACATATATATAACATCACGTAAATAACATATATATAACATCACGTTAAGATAAATAGTAGAGGAGCAGCAATAAAAAAATGTTACGAAATGTTTAAAGCTTTCCTTGAGTGCGCTAAGTTAACGGTAATAGTTATTCAATAATCATGTATTACAAAATTGTTCCCCTATAAAAGTTCTGAATAAAAGTCCGTGACAGCTTATGTCTAGCTTTAAGGTTAACCCACTTTAATCATTTTTATAGTTATCAAAATACTATATTACGGTTTTAATCTTTCCATGCGAGCGGAGCGGCTTGTTTGTTTGTTTGTTTGATTGAAGACGCTAATCTTAGGAACTACTGACTGTTTTGAAAAATTCCTTCAGTGTAAGTGTCCATTTATCGAAGAAGGTAATAAATATATGGGACACTTACACACACGGCTGTCTATCCCCAAAGTAATTAACTTAATACTTGTGTTATGGTAACGCCGTGTGGTATCCGGCTGAATAGAATAGTACCACCCTCATTTCTTACCGAGGTATCGTAAAAGGCGATTAAGGTAAGTCGATCCGCCGTGTGGTATCCGGCTGAGTAGAATAGACCAACCTCATTTCTTACCGAGGTGTCGTAAAAGGCGACTAAGGTAAGTTGACCCACCGTGTGGTATCCGGTTGAGTAAAATAGACCACCCTCGTTCTTACCGAGGAGTCGTAAAATACGACTAAGGTAAGTTGACGTCAGGCAGGCGGCCGGTTGTAAAATACGTAGCCAAATCATATGACAAAATGTTCGTAACATGTTTTTTTTTTTTTTTTTTATTATACAGGAAAAAACCCCTTATGGGTACCGCCGCCCGACGGGGACAGGCGGCGATTATGTCGGACTCGCACCGACTAAAACGACCTGTGTGCTCCACCACGCTGCCGATGGCAAGGACAGGGTATCATTGTACATTTTGCCCCCATCCCGCCGACAGCTCTGATCCCAGAGAATAAACACCTCCAGGTAGGGGCCCCTCGAAAGAGAAACCCCCCTCCGCTAACCGGTGCATCGGGAGCACCAGATGCACCGACCGCCTCGGGGACCTGTAAGCCAGGTGTCCGATGTACCCCGTTCGGAACACCCGAAGGTCCCCAGTTAGGGCGGCAGACGATGGGCTTGGGCGAGTCACTAACACCTGGACTCACCAGCAGCAGATTGGATCCAGAACAACAGTTCGTGGAACCGCTCCGCCGCCTCCCTCCGCCCCCCTCTGCAGAGCAAAGGGAGGCCATCGCTGCCCACGGTCGCTCCCTGCCCACCGTGTTTGCTATGTCACGGTCGACAGGGAGAGATCGCGCCCCAAGTAGGGGCCCCAACGCCTTGGTGGGCGTTTCCGCCCCCACCGGGTAATTTTTTATAGAGGTTTTCTTCCTCGCAACCCGAAGGTCCCCGTTCCCATTGCTGGGCTTCCGGGTTTCGCCGACGGTGGCCGTAACCATGTCCAGCCAGACTTAGAGTAAGCCCAACTGGACCCGTCGCTCATTAGGGACTTCACCCCAACCCCCCCGAAGTCCCCGGCCCGTCCAGATTGCCCTCTGCTAATCAGAGGGACAACTGGATTGGCCACCCCTCAGTGGTCCGTTCGCCAAGACTAAGCTTGCCCAGGGTGCGCCACGAGGAGGCCGACCACTTTGGCACCCCTCGTAACATGTTGTGCCGACCCCACTTAGAATGGGATAAGGGCTGGAGGATGATCACTTGTGTTATGGTACACAGACAACTGGTACAATATACCTACATATATATTGTTTTAAATACAATCCTTAATACACCCAGACTCTAAGAACCAACAAATTTTTAATAGGAAAATAAATTAAAATTATTAATTGGCGCGCCAACGGCGACGAAATACGACAGAGTACATAAGTTGACGTCAGGCAGGCGGTCGGTCGTAAAAACGCAGCCAAATCATGTGACAGCATGTTTATAATATGTTGTGCCGACCCCACTTAAAGTGGGATAAGGGCAGGAAGATGATGAATCGGCGCGCCAACGGGCCAGTCAAATCTACTATATTATCTAAAATATAAGACTATCGATGTTATGTAATGTAACATTTCCTCAACAAACCAACCCCTTTAAAACCTGATATCCCATCTGGCGGGTGTATTTTAATTAAATCTCTATCTAAAAGGCGTCTTGGAATTTTCTTTGTTTTGCAGGTAAATATTAGGGGTAGATACCCCTTTGAACTGTTATGTTATTTTGTGTGAGATATCTTTAAGATCAATTTAGGGCAAACACACACTACATTCTTAACGGTTTACACACGTTTCACAAAAAACTTTGCTTATTCATCATCCTCCAGCCCTTATCCCACTCTAAGTGGGATCGGCGCAATATGTTACAAACATGTTGTCACATGATTTGGTTACATATTTTAAGACCGGTGGCCTGCTTATTTACCATAGTCGTATTTTACGATACCTCGGTAAGAAGGAGGGTGGTCTATTCTACTCAATCGGATCATGTATGTATCAGGTGTAAAAACGGATTGTCCACTCTACATTTAGCATTATATATATTTTCTATTTTACTTCATCGCGGATATAGTAAAACATTTAAATTCAAATTCAAAATATTCTTTATTTTAATAAATTTGTAAACAAGTGTTTTTATATCGTCAACTCTACTGCTGGAACGGAAAGCTGTTCATACCGAAAAGAGCCAGCAAGAAACTCGGCGGTTGCTCTTTTAAAAATATAATTCTTATTACTAGTTGCATTAGTTATTACTGTCTTGTACAGGGTCGAAGAGTAGCTACATCCACGCATTTTTATCATCCAAGTATTCCTGAATAGTATAGTAGGCTTTCTGTATTATCCTTTTATCAATAGTTTTTAAACTACTGTAATGGAAAATTACTTTTGTATTATGGATCTCCGCAAAGTAACGCTTAATTCTATAAATTATTTAAAATTTACTTTTATTTTATTTTAATTTTATATTTATTTTTAAAGCTAAAATCTTTTTTTATATTTTTTTTTTTGCAAAGCTAAAATCGGATTGCGGAATTTTATTATAGAATCCTTTATATTAGAATCCTTATCCCTAAACCCACAAACGACTTACGTACCTTTTGCAAGGCAAGCTTTTGTCTATTATATACATCACCTATCGTTCTATAACTCTTTATATTTTAATGTACAAATACTAAATTTAAATTTACTTAAAATGTACTGTGAAACAAATGTAAGACTACCTATTTTCCCTTAAACTTCTCTCGCAGGGAATCACGCGGACTTAAATTGTAAATGCCACGTATGGCAATAATACAACAATACACAAGCACTACACACAATCACCATAATGTCAACAAATTTTTTCCACAGGCTTCCAGATATTTTTTCTACACGTTGTAATAAATTTTTTCAGCCTTCAAAAATAGGACGCAACAAGTGGAATTAAAAATGAAAATGTGAAAAACCTGTAAAAAAACAATCAGTTGATCTCCGTGGTCTGCGGCGGGCTCCGGGCAGCGTTAAATTAACCGCCGGTTAGCACTGATCACTGCCTGCGAGAGTGAAAAAATAAACGACGCTTCGTATATATGGAAATGGACTATACTTTAATATATTTTTGACATTGCTTTCTCTGTGATATCCGGCTGAGTAGAAAAGATCACCCTCTTTGTTGCTGAGGTGTCGTAAAAGGCAGCTAAGGTAAGTTGTCCCACGATGTGTTATTCGGCTGAGTAGAATAGACCACCCACATTACTTACCGAGATCTTGTAAAAGGCAGCTAAGGTGAGTTGACCCACGATGTGGTATTCGGCTGAGTAGAATTGATCATCCTCATTATTTACCGAGGTGTTGTAAAAGGCGACTAAGGTAAGTTGACCCGCCATGTAGTATCCGGTTGAGTAGAATAGACCACCCTCTTTCTTAAGGAGGTGTTGTAAAAGGGGCCTGAGGTAAGTTGACCCACCGTGTGTTATCTGGTTGAGTAAAATAGACCACGCTCTTTCTTACCGACATGATGTAAAAGGCGACTAAGGTAAGTTGACTCACTTTGTGGTATCCGGTTGAGTTGAATAGACCACCCTCATTTCTTACCGAGGTGTTTTAAAAGGGGCCTAAGGTAAGTTGACCCACTGTGTGCTATCTGGTTGAGTAAAATAGACCACGCTCTTTCTTACCGACATGGTGTAAAAGGCGACTAAGGTAAGTTGACTCACTTTGTGGTATCCGGTTGAGTAGAATAGACCACCCTCATTTCTTACCGAGGTGTTGTAAAATACGACAAAGGTAAGTTAACGACAGGCAGGCGGCCTTTCGTAAAATACGTAGCCAAATCATTTTTAAAGATTTATAAATAAAAATATATTTTGCAACTTATTTATAACATGTTGTGGCGACCCCACTTAGAGTGGGATAATGGCTGGAGGATGTTTTTATAATAATAACCAACTTTTAGTCCGATTCCATACCAGGCCAGCCCGTTGGCGATTCTTACAATAAATCACCGCGAGGCTTAAAAAAACGATTTCCCAACACCACCCTAATGAAGACTACTGAAATGGAGGGGAGTTTTTACACGGTTTTTACACGGCGCGTAAATTCTCTTCCCATAGGAGTTGTTTACGTTAATACTGCGGTGATACTCTTTTGGATGGGCTATTTTGGGAAATGGAAAACATTAATATTTTTGAGGAAAACATGTACTAGAGTACTAGTGTTTTTTAATATATGCGAGGGTACATTAAAAAACACAAGTTACAAGGTTACAAGTGTTTTTTAATGTATGCAAGGGTACATTAAAAAACACAAGTTACAAGGTTACAAGTAAGTAAGAAGCACGTCCCTGTCTCAAAATTGTAAATTAAACACTAAATGAAAAAACTCGCCTTATCCATGTATTACTATATTCATCATCCTCCTGCCCTTATCTCACTCTAAATGGGGTCAGCACAACATGTTACAAACATGTTGTCATATTTGGCTACGTATTTTACGACCGGCCGCCTGCCTGACGTCAACTTACCTTAGTCGTATTTTACGACTCTATATTGTTATTTTTGAAACTTACGTTTACCTTGGTTCGTTTTTCCAGAAGAACGGTGAAGTAGATCGCGATGTGAGAAATAGAATGAATGCGGGATGGATGAAGTGGCGACAGATCTCAGGAACAATATGTGACCCCCGAATGCTTGCGAATGCCCTTGTACTTGAGGGAAAAATTTATAAAACGGTCATTAGACCTGTCGTAATGTATGGATCAGAATGTTGGGCAATAAAAGAAAAGGATGAAAGAAATGTGCTTGCGAATGAGATGAGAATGGTAAGGTGGATGTGTGGTGTAACAAAACTTGATAGAATACGCAATGAGTATATCAGGGGAAGTCTGAAAGTTGCGCCCATTACAGAAAAGATGAGACGTGTGAGACTAAGTTGGTATGGTCATGTTATGAGGAGGGATGAAAGTCATGTGACTAACAGAGTTTTAAATATGAATGTGGATGGATGTATGGCTAGGGGGAGGCCGAAAAAAGAAGATATACTGTGCCGATCCCACTTAGAGTGGGATAAAGGTAAGAGAATGATGATGATTTTTGAAAACTTAAATTTTTTAATATTTGTTAAAAATAAAGTTTTTTTTTATTACTAGTAATTGTTACTTTATGTGCGGCTCGCACATTAAGTTTGCACATAAAACGGTCCGTTGGTTAATAAGGTCGCTCACTCCTGCTATAGACGATTTAAAGAAAAATGCTTAGAGAAAATTCAGAATAGGCTACCCTCATTTCTTACCGAAGTCTCGCAAAAAACCGCGACTAAGGTAACTTGACTCGCCGTGTGGTATCCGGTTGAGTAAAATAGACCATCCTGTTTCTTGCCAAGGTGTCGCAAAAAGCGACTAGGGTAAGTTTAGCCAGGCTGTTCGTAAAATAACTAGTCAAATCATGCGACCCCACTCCGACCCCACTTAGAGTGGGATAAATGCAGGAGCATGAATGATGATGTCTAGTGAAAAAGAAATACGAATGTCTTGAGGAAGTATATTCTGCAATTTAACGGCACGGTTTTCAAAATTCTAGCCGAAAATTTTTGTTTTATAGGTACCTAGTTATTTTGATTTTTCACGTAACACAGTCTACACTCATATTGAGTTTGAAATTCTTCTATAGATATGTACTTCTTTTTAGTTTTTTAATAGATTTTACTTTTTATTTACAAAGGGGATTTATTAAATAGAGTGTGACATTCACTTAAGAAGTGAATTTATGTTCAAATTATAAAAATACTCTCATAAAATGATATTATATTATAACAAGGCGACGATATTCCTTCTTTATTCTTATTCAATAAATAAAAAGCAGTTTTCCCAGAGTCAACCCTGTTCTCTCTTCGCACTCACTCTTTCGCAACAACTCAATGAATGGCACATAAAAATATGACAGCCACAATGCTTTTTCATATTAATCATCAACTCTATAAAGGAGGTTGTATTAAAAACATGTTACAATATGTACAAATATTTATATGATATGCACTTGAGAATTATTCCAATAAGACATATAATTTTTCTACTCACCAACAGATGGCGCTTTAAAGAATACTTTAAACAGCCTAGGTAGAACATTTGTCATTATGTACATACAGAAAAACGTTATTCAATTATTATTTTTTAAACCATCATCGTACAGTCAAATTGGGTAACTTTGAATGACTTTTTCAGATTTTTCAAAATATAAAAAAATAGGATGACCTTATTTAAGGTTTTGATGAATAATAAGTGTTCTTTTATACCGAGTTTTAGAATAACTAACTGTATGACTAAGTAACTAGAAAGGAAATGAAAAAAAAAATATGCTTTTGTGCGCGTTCAAAGTTACCTTGAGTTTTGGGTAACTTTGAACCGAATTATTTCGAAAACTAAAAATCCTTGAATTCACAGAATTTTCGTATCATGGGTAAAATTATACTTATGTTCTGAATGAATGAAAGATAGATCTGTCAAATAAAGTCAACTTGTCATACTTAACAGCCAACCGTTTACTTAAAATTGCCATTTACTAAATATTAGCAACATATGGGTAGATTTTTTTTTTGTAACGAATGCATATTTATTTGTAATTGTAAATTTTATTAAAAATCAAACCTAAATTACAAATTCTATACTCAATTACCATTCAAATGAGATCAAAACATTAACGGTTGGCAAGAGAATTTGAAAAATAATTCACCCCATTCTATGAATGAGATGTCATCTTCAATGTACATTTTATCTTTATTTTTTGTTATTTGATGCTCTTTTAAGATGAAAACGATGTTTTCTTTTTTAATAATAGTAGATTCCATTTTTGGAAACCATGACCGCGAGTAACGACCTGTTACTATCCCACTTCTGACCATAGGCCTCCTCTCTCCGTCTTTGGAGAGAAGGATTGGAGCTAAGACCTACCTCGCTGCTCCAATGCGGATTAGTAGGTTACACATATCCCCATATTTCTCTAGAGATACGTAGGTTTCCTCGCAATGTTTTCCTTCACCGAAAAACGTGTGATAAATTGTAATTCACAATTAGACACATAAGTTTTAATAGAAACTCATTGATGCCTGCCCTGGGTTTGAACCTGCGACCTCTTCGAAAGAGTCCGACGTTGTTACCGCTATCACAGCTATACAGCTAAGCTTTCATCCTTGTTAAAGCACCGGATTGGATTTTATTACGATACGTGTGGTGACTCATCCTGCATGTAGGTATAAGGTATGTGAATGTTGCCTGCTTTATACGTTTAGCAATACATAGATTCTTTTAATAAACGCGGATTATAGCAAAATAATTCTATTGTAATTACTGTATGTACTAAAATATGTACTTGAAAATATTTTTAGAAATCAATAACTCTTTGTCAATGCTCCCCATAAACTAAGATAATGCAATTGGGTATCTTTGAACCGTTCAAAGTTACCCATATTTAACTAAAAATAGGGGTGGTCCACAAATTTCCCTGTCAATGGATATAAAACGATACAAAATCATGAAATTATGTGAAAAAGTATAATTTAACCGTACAATTGATCATTAGAAACCGAAAATCATGAGTTTTACACACCTTTTCTGTAATTAAATCGGAAATGTAACTCACATACTTTTCACTGCTAAAAGACAGCGAACAGAAAATTTTGAAAAAGTGTCAAAATTTGTTTCAAAACTATAAATTTTAAATGACATTTGACAACTAGAACATTTAGTATTTTAATTTCACTCAGTTATCAGTTTTAAATCAGGTTACAGAAATTGAAAAAAAATTTAATAATTATTTTAGTCGTTTTATTCAATGTTACCCGTAAATTCAAAGTTACCCAATTTGACTGTAAACATGATTTTAAATAAATCATCACATCGTTTCTATTCCCCGATAGATGTCACAGCTACTGGAAATAGTTCACAATAGTTCCAAAAGAGGCGCTCTATTCGATTCGTAAAATTTCTTTGACCCAAATTCAATATTCATTCCCCATTTCGGTACAAAAAAAAACAGACAAAACTCTCCCTCCAACCCATCTCACTTACAAGCCAATGAAGCGAGCAAATAAGCGAAAAATCCGCTTGACTGTGGAAAAAACGAGATAAATTGAAAAAGCGGGGAAAAGGAAAAAAAGGCGGCAAAAAACGCGTCACTCGGTGATGTTCAGCCGCGCGGCGCGTAATTGCAAAAGGTCGGGAAAAAATACAAGCAATCATGATTGCATTGAAAAAATGAAGTTCCGTACATTTCAAGTTGTTAACATTTATATAAGTATGGTTATTGGCAACTATTAATAAAATAAATTGCGTGTAGTTTTAAATCTATGAAGAGAAATAGTTGTGAGTTAGTAGGTTTTAAAAGAAAGGTAAAAATGCAAATTGTCAGGTTACAAATATTAAAGAATAATAAATACCATAAATTCGTAAAAAGCGACTAAGGTAAGTTGACCCGCCGTGTGATGACTTGTTTACGATGTTTCCTTCACCAATTTGAACAACGTGATGGAGGAAATATGCAAAATGGAATATAAATATATAGGAATGAATTAAGATCTTATTGGATTTATTATATTGGAACAAAAAAAAATATTTCTCTACGAAATTGCAGAACTTTAAATATTACTATGTATCAAAACTCATCGATTAGTCAATTTGGTTCTTCTTACATTTTTCGGTGGACCCTAAAAAGAAAAAGGGCCCACAAGGGGAAATGAATGCGGCATTGATATTGAAAGCCTTTTTAAAAAAACTGTGCGAGCGACAGCCGCGATCGGGCCCACATTCGATTCTGTTTGCACGTCAAACAGAACGTTTATTGTTTTTTTTATTGTGCTACAAACACGGTCCGTCATATTTAGAATTATAATATTATTTTGTATCTTTAAGAAACTTTAAAAATATTATAATATTACAATTAGAAACACACCACAAACGGAAGTTAATTGCCTCTTCAGGTGACAAGGAGGCTGGCTCCATTTTGGCACAACGAATCAGCGATTGAATGCGAAACAGCTACCATAGTCAGGGTCATTACACAAAGGTATGATTTGTATAGTAAGTAAGTAGCGGCATGTTACTATCCCACTGCTGAGAATAGGCCTCTTCTCTCCGTTTTTGGAGAGAAGGTTTGGAGCTAAGACCTACCACGCTGCTCCAATGCGAATTGATAGGTTGCACGTATCTCCAGAATTCTCTAGAGATATGCAGGTTTCCTCGCGATATTTTTCTTCATCGAAAAGCATGTGATATATTGCAATTATCAAATAGACACTTAAGTGTTAACAGAAAAACTCATTGGTGCCTGCCCAGGGTTCGACCCGTGTCCTCCTCGAAAGAGTCCCGCGGTGTTATCGCTGGTCGACCATAGCTTGTGTATAGTACTAGCGTGTAACTAATTTAATATAGACAAAACTTTTACAGTTTTGTTGTAAATAAAAAAAAATAACAATTTACATTAGAACAAAAATGGATTTTATGTAATATTTTTAGGGTTCTTATAATTGGACTAAATAAATATTGTAAATTTTTCGTCGTCGGTATTTTTGATTTTTGGAATATATTTAATACTCAGTAACGACGTCTTATTAGAATTTTCACGGCTTACTTATTTAATACTTGTAGTGTGATTATTATGTACTAATTTATCTTAATAGTATCAAAAAAATCTTTACATATTATAAAATAAACTCTTTAGAAGCTGTCGGTATGTGATTGATTTTCTCAAAATCTACTCAACAGATTTTAGTGTGGTGTTTATTAAAATATAGTGCAATTCATGAGAAAGGTTTAAGATAATAGAAAATTACGGTTAAATTTTCGCGGGTTGGATTTACGCGGGAATAACTTTGTGACACATTGATTTCACACACATGATTTCCACGCGGGTGATGCCTCGACCAAAGCTAGTTTAATAATATTCCTGAAAACTGATACCCATCTTGTTCCTCGGCTAATTTGGCTGTCTTGACTCGATAATTGTTGTTTGTCTAAAATTTGTGATGATGTTCTTCAATATTTTTCGTGGTATGTACATTAGTAGACCTTCTATCATTTGAATTTTAAACTATAATATAAAATAGTTTGGCCTGTCTACAGTGACAACTGTGAGCCCCATACATTTCATTTATTCGTTAGTTTTAGAAAAGCTCTAAAGATGACGCTGTGAACATAGTGGATAGTTTTGTTATTTATTGTCTTTTGTTCAGTTAATTAAAAAATTTAGTTTCTCTGTTATTATCTCGGTGTAAAAATAATCTATTGTTAATAAGTATAAAAAATTATTTCAAAAATTGTTTTAAGTTGTGCTATTCACCAATAGATGGCAGTATAGTAATAAACTAACTAAATCTTTATTAAACCTATTCACGTCTTTTAGTATAAAATTTGTACTAAATAAAATTATACAGATTGATGGTAACATTTTTTTATATATAAATCGTGATAGCCATAGACCAACCATAGTTTATCCCTGAAATCATAGACAATCAGAGCATCCAAGCACTTATTCTTAACACTTGTGATATGTAACTAATTAGTGTAATCTATATATATTAAGATAGACAATAAATAAAGGTTAAAAAGGTTGTGTTCTTTTCTTTTGTTTTTTATTTTTTATCGACTGCAAATTCACGGAGGCTCAGCTGAAAATTAGTGCAGTGTCAAGCTTCGTCATAATGCTTTCGGTTTATGCTGAGCTTTTTCAAGTATATGTAGAACTTCGACATTAACTAATTTATAGAATTAGGCGTTACTTTGCGGAGGTCCATAATACAAAAGTAATGAGAAAATTATTTTGCTATAATCCGCGATAAAAGGAAATATATGTAATGCTAAATGTAGAGTGTACTATTCGTTCTCATACCTGATACATGCAGAATTTGTAAGAACTCATGCACTACCCGACACCGATGGCACAACAATACACAAGCACTGAACACATTCACCACCACAATCTCAACAATTGTTTCGCCCGTAACCGAAGCATTGTTCAGGAGATAGACTCCACAACAAAATCGCAAAGCAAGGCTTTTCGATTTTGTCTCTCTCTCTTTGTTTGTCGAATTCTGCATGTATCAGGTATGAGAACCAATAGTACACTCTACATTTACCATTACATATATTTCCTTTTATCGCGGATTATAGCAAAATAATATTCTCATTACTTTCGACATTATCCTAAACTAGTTGCGCTCGCAGTTTCGCCTGCGTGGTAATCAGTGTCACAAAGTTTTTCAATTTTTTTTATTTAGTACCAGCTGTGCCGGCAACTTTTCCCGCATGGGAATAAGTGGATTTTATTGAAAATATTTAAAGTCAGTATAAGAGATATAGACGCATATAGACGAAACAGATATGAAATCGGATATACGGTCCACTCTACATTTAGCATTATATATTACTAGCTTATACCCGCAAGTTCGTTTGCGTGATCTGTTGTCGCGTGATAGGTTGGTAATAGATGGCGCTTTCAATGTCATCCCATTCCTGTATAACAGGATTTCTATAGCCTATTATTCCGGTGAATAAGTAATAAATGTGCCAAATAACATTGATATTTGTTCAGTGGATTTGCTTTGAAAGAGTAACAAACATACATCCATACTCACAAACTTTCGCATTTATAATATTATTAGGATAGGATAGGATTGCTATTTACTTTATCGTGGATTATAGGAAAATAGTTTTATTATAACTTTGTTTTTTAGCCGTGTGCTATCCAGCTGAATAGAATAGTACCACGCTCATTTCTTACCGAGGTGTCGTAAAAGGCGACTAAGGTAAGTTGGCCCACCGTGTGGTATCCGGTTAAGTAGAATAGACCACCCTCTTTCTTACTGAGGTGTTGTAAAATACGAATAAGGTAAGTTCATATCAGGCAGGCGGCCGGTCGTTAAATACGTAGCCAAATCATGTGACAATATGTTCATAACATGTTGTGCTACCCCACTTAGAGTAGAGGGCAAGAAGATGGAGTTTATTACTTTTGTATTATGTACTAGCAATTGTCAGCGGCTCCGCTCGCGTGAAAAGATTAAAACCGTAATAGTCTTTTGATAACCACAAAAATGGTTAAAATGGGTTAACCTTAGACCTAGACATATGCTGTCGCGGACTTTCATTTAGAACTTTTAGAGGGGAACAATTTAGTAACACACGATTTTTAAATAACTATTACCGTTTACTCAGCGCACGCAAGGAAAGCTTTAAATTATGCCGTTTTCGTATTATTTTGTATTGCTGCTTCTGTCCTATTCATTTTAGCGTGATGCTATATAACCTATAGCCTACCTCAATAAATAGACTATCTTAGACTGAAAGAATTTTTGAAATCGGTCTAGTAGTTTCTGAGATTTACGAATTCAAACAATAAATCAATCAAACAAACAAATTTCAGCTTTATATATTAGTATAGATGAAGCTACAACTGGCTCGGAATATTGCTCTTACCGAGAAGAACCAGAAAGAAAGTCGGCGGTCACTTTAAACATTTTCAATTTTACATTAAAAGTAAGTAAGTAAGTAGCGGCCTGTTACTATCCCGCTGCTGAGAATAGGCCTCTTCTCTCCGTTTTTGGAGAGAAGGATTGGAGCTAAGACCTACCACGCTGCTCCAATGCGGATTGGTAGGTTACACATATCTCCAGAATTCTCTAGAGATATGCAGGTTTCCTCACGATGTTTTCCTTCACCGAAAAGCGTGTGATAAATTGCAATTATCAATTAGACACATAAGTTTTAACAGAAAAACTCATTGGTGTCTGCCCGGGTTTGAACCCGTGACCTCCTCGAAAGAGTCGAACGGTGTTACCGCTGGGCTACCACAGCTTATATTATATATATAATTTTACATTATTAAACCACAATCTTGTACGGAGTTCAAAGGATTTTCGAATCCAAGCATTATTATCAAAACTCTTCAGCTTTATATATAGATATCCGCAAACGCTAAATTTTTATAAATTCAAAAAAACAGATTTAGAATTAGAATCTCCCTCATAACCAGCGGTATGTAACTAATACGGTGTATTCTGTACTAACCAAAATGTACCCCGTTTTATTTTAATACACCTGAGTTTCAAAAAATACATTTTCCGGAGTCACCCGCTCGGAAAATGGAATGTCCGGAAAATAATTAGAACCCGGACGAGACGATACTTCTACATTAATATTAAAAACTTTAATGAAAAAAATATTAAAAGGATCCCCTGGATTTTATCCTTTTTTCCATTAGGGCGGGACCCGACTATGGGATGCGTGGAGTCGGTATGAGTTACATTATTTCAAAATAATATACTATTAAACATCTATGTGTGTGATTGTGTGTATTTTAGAATGTAAATAATATTTACACAGGTCTCAGGTGTGACAATATGTGACCCCCGAATGCCCCTTAAACTAAAGGGGAAAATTTATAAAACGGTCATTAGACCTGTCGTAATGTATGGATCAGAATGTTGGACAATAAAAGGAAAGGATGAAAGAAATGTGCATGCGAATGAGATGAGAATGTTAAGGTGGATGTGTGGTGTGACAAAACTTGATAGAATACGCAATGAGTATGTTAGGGGAAGTCTGAAAGTTGCGCCCATTACAGAAAAGATGAGAAGTGCGAGACTAAGTTGGTATGGTCATGTAATGAGGAGGGATGAAAATCATGTGACCAAAAGAGTTTTAAATATGAATGTGGATGGATGTATGGCTAGAGGAAGGCCGAAAAAAAGATGGTTGGATCGTGTGAAAAATGATATGCATGTTAGAGGAGTGGCACCAGAGTTGACGAATGATAGAGGAGAATGGAAAAAGAAGACATATTGTGCCGACCCCACTTAGAGCGGGATAAGGGTAGGAGAATGATGATGATGACACAATCACACACAACACTCACTCATACCTTACCTCCATGCAAATCACTTATTTTAAGACAGTCATATCCACATGCATAGGCACACACACACACACGGCTGTAAAATTTATTTTTAATTTTTGTTTTAGTTTTCTTTTCGTTTTTGCTTTTGATCAATAACATTTAAATGTTGTTCTTATTAGTTTTATACAAATTCCTTTTTTTTTCCTTATTAATTGTAATTTTTTGTCATCGTAATTTATATTTTTTACTCCTGTACATATATAATATGAACTAAGTTAAGGTGGGCACTGGTTCCCAAAATACAGTTTAAACTAGCTTGGGAGCCAGGGACACAATAATTGTACATGTGCATTGTTGTAAAATAAAATAAATAAATACATGCATATCTAGGCAACGCCGTGTGGTATCCGTCTGAATAGAATAGTATAACCCTCATTTCTTACCTAGGTGTCGTAAAAAACGACTAAGTTAAGTCGACCCGCCGTGTGGTACCCGGCTGAGTTGAATAAACCACCCTCATTTCTTACCGAGGTTTCGTAAAAAGCGACTAAGTTAAGTTAACCTACCGTGTGATTTCCGGTTACTTTGAATATACCATGCTCTTTCTTACCGAGGTATCGTAAAATATGACTCAGGTAAGTTGATGTCAGGCAGGCGGCCGGTCGTAAAATACGTAGCCAAATCATGTGACAACATATCTAGGCAGGTCTCAGGAACATTATGTGAACCTGGAATGCCTCTTAAAGATAAGGGAAAAATCAATAATTATATATTAAGTCATTCAATAATTATATATTGGGGGATTTTTTTTATTCCATAGAGTATTTATGCTAGAGTCCTTTACTCTAAAATCTTAACAGAATCATAACAGAAAGACAGACACATATAATATTATAAAACAAAGTCGCATTCTTTGTTTGTCCATATATCCCTATGTATGCATAAAACTTTAAAACTACGCAACAGATTTTGATGCGGTTTTTTTAATAGACAGAGTGATTCAAAAGAAAGGTTTATATGTATAATAACATTCAATACGGAGTAGAGAAATACTGTAATTTTTGAGGTTTCTGTAAATAATTACATTTTTTTCCGCTTACATTGCAAACGCAGGCTAAACCCTACGAGATTTATCAAAATAATGTACTAAGTATTTGTACACCTTGAAAAGGAAGAAAACTCTGCGATAATATATGTCTATCTCTTATGGATAAACCACAATAGCATTTTTTGACATTTACTTTTTTTTAAAAATAATGCCTTATGTTCAAAGCAATTTTTATACAACACAGCATTAATCCTTATCCAATTAAGTACCTTAAATAAATTGTTGATTTAATATAGATCAATATGGCCGTTTACAGCATGTAATTTAAGTGAACATTTTCGGAGATATTACATATTTAAAATACCGTGAAGACGCCGCGCTTCGCCCTATAGCACTTCGATTCTAGCAGCTATATGTCGCTCTTTCAAGAGTTTGTTTAAAACTGTTAATGTTGTTTATAAAGACATTCTGTAATTAATTGTAAGAATAAAATACATAGGGAAAATGTAAAAGTAAATAAGTAAATATGTATTATATGTTTTTAGATATTCCAAAGATAGCAGGAAATCTTCTTGGTATAGGGAGAAGAAATTGTTTTTCTCCAAATTTAACGCTAGCGGGCCACGGGCAGTAATGAAATAAATCAAAACTACTGGATCGATTTTAATCATTATTTATACTGAGCGACATATATATTTTATACCCATGCGAAGCAGGGGCAGGCCGCTAGTATAATATAATGGTTTTATAGTCATTATCGTATTATGATACTTAAGTGTCAAAATGATATGAGGATTTAAGAAGTTTGTATAATTATTCGACACTAATGTTTCTAACGTATGATAAAGTTTGAGTACACTCGCCCACAAATATATATATTTTAATGGTTAATTGAAGAAAACGTTACTTTGCTAGATAAAGGATTAGACGTGACAGCTTGTTGGTATTGTCATAGTGAATGTGTGCAGTGTGTTTGTGGTCTTATCCCACTCTAAGTGGGGTCGGCACAACATGTTATAAACATGCTGTCACATGATTTGGCTGCGTTTTAACTACCGGCCGCCTGCCTGACGTCAACTTACCTTAGTTGTATTTTACGACACCTCGATAAGAAAGAGGGTGGTCTATTCTACTTAACCGGATACCACACGGTCGGTCAACTTACCGTAGTCGCCTTTTACGACACCTCGGTAAGAAATGAGGGTGGTACAATTCTATTCAGCCGGATACCACACGGCGTAGATACATGATACATTAAAAATAGAAAGTAAGTGCTATATTAATTAGAGACGGCTACAGCATTTACAATAATAACAAACATTCATGTTAAAAGTTTATATGGCTGAGTGTACTTTCGGGTTTTTCTTTTCACAAAAATAAATATCATAATCCCTCCGAAAGGTACCGTCCTCCGCCAATTATAAGAGGGTCTTCGAGGAGGGCAAGCTTTTTTATGTTGGTCACCCTTTATCTGGCGAGTTTTAAAGATGGCGGCTCTGTTTAATATCCTATAGTATTAAGGAAAACGTCTGTCCGCTCGTTTTGTCTATAAAGTTTTTCTATAAATTCAGAGTAAATCTAAATATTTCAATATCAGTAAGTAGACTTCCACTTTCTTATTTATGTTAATCTTCAAGTATTAGCAAGCCAACGTGATATACTTGATTTATTTAAAACTTATATAAATTTCTAAATTATAGTTTTCTATTATATATCACTTAAAGCTAACTCAGCATGTATATTAAATAAAAAAAGCTAAATAACGTTGTGCTCACTAAATCATATACAAAAAAATCATCATCATCCTCATCCTCCTGCCCTTATCCCACTCTAAGTGGGATCGGCACAATATGTTATAAACATGTTGTCACATGATTTGGCTGCGTTTCTTCGACCGGCCGCCTGACTGACGTTAACTTACTTTAGTAGTATTTTACGACACCTCGGTAAGAAAGAGGGTGGTCTATCCTACTAAACCGGATACCACACGGTAGATCAACTTACCTTAGTCGCCTTCTACGACACGTCGGTAAGAAAGAGGGTGGTCTATTATACTCAAACGGATACCACACGGCGGGTCGACTTACCTTAGTCGCATTTTACGACACCTCGGTAAGAAATGAGGGTGGTCTATTCTACTCAGCCGGATACCACACGGCGGTGACCTCCACAGAAAATTCCAATGAAAATTTGTAACTAGCAACTTCTTGTTCATAATTTATTTATATATACAATCAAAGATTAAAGCAAAATATTTCTATTATCTTTTCCGTCTTTTTCAATCAAAAAAACAACTATCCAAGATGGCCGAAGTCGTAGGACGAGTTTAGTATTATCCATAAGAATAAGAATAAGAATAAATTTATTAGGTCACACCATTATAGAAGAAGAAACAAGAAAGAAATAAAAAAATAATAAGATTAATACATAACAAAAGCAAACTATCCTAAATAATTATAAAAACAAAAATTAAATATTACGGATGTGACGCAAAAAGGATCACCACTCACATAAAATCCTAATATCCAAATCAAAACATCGACCAACAAAAAAAACCCACGCATAAAATTATCTACAAAATTCACTTACTGAAGAACAAAAACTGGAAACAATGCCTCTCCCTTATACGGGGGAGAAAAATGCTCTTAGCATCCCCCCCTCCAACCACCCCCTATTTCGGGATAATTTTTGCCAACTTCTTTTACCTTTACGTTCTTTTGAAGACTGTGGAAATTTATTCGCCTGAAATAATTGTTTTTAATGCGATTAAACCTTGATTGCTTAGTGGTCAGAACTCGTATTATTTTTGGTTGTAAGCAAACAATTCTTGAAATCATCATCTTCCTGCCCTTATCCCACTCTGAGTGGGGTCGGCACAACATGTTATAAACATGTTATCACATGATTTGGCTACGTATTTTACGACTTATTTCAGTCGTATTTTACGACACCTCGATAAGAATGAACCCTGATTCTTCTATTCTACTTCACCGAATACCACATGGTGGGTCAACTTAGCTTAGTCGCCTTCTACGACACCTCGGTAAGAAATGAGGGTGGTACTATTCTATTCAGCCGGATACCAACGGCGGGTCAACTTACCTTAGTCGCCTTTTACAACACCTCGAAAAGAATGAGGGTGGTCTATTCTACTCCACCAAATACCACACGGTGGGTCAACTTACCTTAGTCGCCTTCTACGACACCTCGGTAAGAAATGAGGTTGGTCTATTCTACTCAGCCGGATACCACACGGCGGGTCAACTTACCTTAGTCGCCTTTTACGACACCTCGGTAAGAAATGATCTTGGTCTATTCAACTCAGCTGGATACCACACGGCGGGCCGACTTACCTTAGTCGCCTTTTACGACACCTCGGTAAGAAATGAGGATGGTACTATTCTATTCAGCCATTAATTCCATGAAAGATAGCATCGTGAAGAATTCTGTGTCGATTTGAAGGTTTTGTTAATATATAACATTAATGTATAATTTAATAGTAGGAACAGCTTTTCGAACCAGCAGTAGAGTTGACGATTCAAAAGCACTTGTTTACAAGTTTATTTGAATAAAGAATATTTTGAATTCGATTATAAATTTTACAAAAAATATTTGTCGGTAGACTTTTTGTTTTCAAGAACCGAATTCTGGATCAAAGAACGATAATTCAATGTCATTTTATTATGAGTGTAAGCGGCAATATATTTATTATTATTAAGTCATTACTGTCTTACACAGGTTTATAGAGAGCTATATCCACGAATTCTTCATAAACAAAATATAAGCCTTAATTTAACAGTGTTTTTAAACTGCTGTAATGTTAAAGCAAAAATTGATTGCAGAATTTTCTTATAGAATCTTATACCCAAACCCACAAACGACTTACGTACTTTTGCAATGCGCAAAGCAGGAGCCGCTTATATCGGTTCCTACTTTGTCTATTATATACATTACTACCACCGTTCATTTAAAAACAGAAATAAGTCAGTTGTTTTTTAAATTAAAATAGCAGTTTACAATTCACATAGATCTAAAGCAAAGTACTTTAAATGTGAAATGAAACAAAAAAGCAACCGTAGATAAAACAAACATGGCGTAATGAACGTTCAGTTGATACGAAGAAGGATATATTTTTGTGATAAGGCAAATTTATAGAAACGGTTCTTCGGTGCCTGAGGCTCGCGCCGTCTGTCCCCGCCTTTGAGCTAAACTAACGTGGAGAGAGATTATTTTAAATATATTAAATAAATATATAGGAAAATAAAATCGTCCGTCCCCAAATTCAAATTCAAATTCAAAATTTTCTTTATTCAAATAAACTTGTAAACAAGTGCTTTTGAATCGTCAACTCTACTGTTGGTTCGGAAAGCTGTTCCTACCGAGAAGAGCCAGCAAGAAACTCGGCGGTTGCTCTTTTAAAAATATAATTTTTAATATTATTTACTTTGTCGTTACTGTCTTGTACAGGTTCAAAGAGAGCTATATCCACACATTCTTATCTTCTAAATAATCTTCAGGCGCATAATAAGCTTAAAATATACATGTATAATTTAAAAAAAACATTTACAAAAATATACATATATAATTTTAAATACATAATTAAATATAAATGTACCCCCAGGCTCGAAGAATTGTTTAAAGAAATTGTTGGCCCTTAGCGGGAATTAAACCCGCGACCTGCTGAAGGAAAGAAAGAAAGGAAAAACTTTAACTTGTTATTTTTCTTTGATACATATCATTCTCCTGCTTTTATCCCATTCTAAGGTCGGCACAACATGTTTTAATCATGTTGCTATAACATGTTGCCGCCTGCCTGACGTAAAATTACCTTCTATGGCCTTTTACGACAACCCGGTAAGAAATTAGGGAGGTCTATTCTACTCAGTCGGATACCATACGGCGGATCAACTTACCTTATTCGCCTTTTACGACACCTGTGTAAGAAATGAGGGTGGTATATTCTACTCAACCGGATACCATACGGCGGTTCAACTTACCTTATTTTATCTTTTTCTATTTAGAAAATCATTTCCTAAAATTATAATTTGCCTTCTACTTTTGTTGTTTTCCTGTTTATATTTATTTTGAAATTTTATTGTTTATTATATGATACATTGTTGTATATTATTGTGTATATCCAAATTCAAAATATTTCTTTATTCAAATAAACTTATATCTTCCTAATCCTCAACAGTATAGTAGGCTTTCTGTATCAGCCTCTTTTTAACAGTGTTTTTAAACTGCTGTAATGGCAAAGCTAAAATTGATTGCGGAATTTTATTATAGAATCTTATACCCAAACCCACAAACGATTTACGTACTTTTGCAAGGCGCAAAGCAGGAACCGCAAGCTTATGTAGGTTATTCTTTGCATATTATACAATATATAGGTTTTTAAGTATTTGTTTCTCTCTAGTACATATGTATTATTATTAATATCTGGGTGACCGAGCCTTGCTCAGTAATTTTTTACAAAAAAAAAAAAAAAATAAAAAAAAAGAAAAAATAATAGGAGAGATGGGGCTTGAACCTAGGTATTATCATTTCTCGCGATCACCCGTTCCCTGAATAAGTAGCTTATTCGGGGAACAGGGAAAGCTTATCGTTCCCCGAATAAGCTACGCTGACTTGAATGTTGATGGCAAAAATTTAATTCAATTTCAAAATAAAATTTAGTATTTTTTAATGCCCAAAAACAGGGATAAATTTTTTTTTTTTAAATAAAAGACTATCTCATTTAAATATTAAAGATTGTACAATAAAGAATATTTTGATTTGATTTGATTTGAATAGTCATAAAATAAAATGTATTCTGTGTAATAATAAAATGAATAAATAAAAATTTCCCTTTTACAACACCCCGGTGGTAGTCTATTCTACTCAGAGGTGTGGACATAATTAAATTTTATTTTTATTTATAAAAATTCTTTCCATGCTCACTTACCACTTTTCATCCCTTTGTCTTACCGCGCGCACTCAGTATTTTTTCCCCATTACATTTTCATTTTATTTCATATTTCTCCTTTAGGGGTTGGGGAGGGATAATAAAATTTTTCCCTCCCCCATCGCCTTTATTTATAGGGACGGTTAAGGCAGAATATGTTCTCGTGCATTTAGTAATGAGCCAAATTATTAGGGTTGTTTTTCGTGATTGTCCGGAGATTTTTCCATCTTTTTTTCAGGTTTCCCGCCACTGTTTGCCGGAGATAAGTGGCGGGTCATATTCTCAGTGAAATTTTTTAGTGCTCCGGAGGGACGATTTTATTTGGTTTATGAATTGTTTAGCTTTTTTATACAATTTTTTTGTTCTGTTATTATGTGTGAATGCCGAATTATACGTTCTGAAATTACCATTGATTTTTTTAAAGATTTTATTTGATTCATTACCATTTTGCTTTAAATAATTATTTCGTTGAGATTTAGCAGATTAGTCATGTCAAATCGATCCTTTATCCTTATATAATACCAAATCCTATTAATATTGTTTTATATGGATTAGCTGCTACTCAGACTAACTTTCTCATTTATAATATTACTATGTAAAATGCGAAGATTGTTTGATAAGAAAACGAAAATAATAATCCTGACTGAATTCATACCGTTATTTTAAACTGCATAAAAGAAAATAGACAATCATCTTCCTGCCCTTATCCTAGTCTAAGTGGGGTCGGCACAAAATGTTATAAACATGCTGTCACATGATTTGGCTGCGTTTTTAAGACCGGCCGCCTGCCTGACGTCAACTTACCTCTGTCGTATTTTACGACACCTCGGTAAGAAAGAGGATGGCCTATTCTACTAATCCAGACACCACACGGTGTGTCAACTTACCTTAGTCGCCTTTTACGATACCTCGGTAAGAAATGAGGGTGGTGCTATTCTATTTAGCCGGATACCACATGGCGTAAAAGAAAATAGAGAATAATAAAATTTTATGGAAAATAAAATTGACAAACTCTGAATAAAATAGAGAACGATTAAATTAAATTAAAATGTAGATATTTGTAATCATAAATGGACATATCCTCGGCTTCCCTTACAACTTCATAAAAATAAAATTATTAAATGCTTAAATAAACAATTGTTTGTAAATTTATTAATTTAGAGTGTTAGCAATTTTAACATTTGCATAATAAGATAATAATTATTGTATTAAGTTTAGTGTATTAGGAAGTATAAATATTGGTATTAGTCTCAATATTATAATCTCAACTTGAGAGGAGATTTAAAAATGGAAGAGGATTTCATTTTGGCGGCATTCTGTTCTGACGAAAAATAATTGTTATTAAAGTAATTAAGACTAATAAAGTATTTTAAGAATTGTTTTAATATATTTTGAAAATCTTTTAAGTATTTTAATAAGAGTAAACGTAATTAAATTTAAGGTCGTGATTTTGTTTTACAGATTATAACAAAATAATCCGTGGAAAAAAAATGTTTTTATATTAAAGCAATTTAATTTTATACTTCTTTACACAAACTTTTTTATTATCTGTAAAAAGAATATTAAAAGGTAGTAATGCTCAAGTAATTATAAATTAACCCTAATTCCGTTCCGAAGCCGTACGAACGCCGACCCTCCGCGTATTTTTTTCTTGTGGCTACACAGGCGCGATCACGCACACATACAAAATTTTTCCTCCATCGCCTGTGTATGAATAAGCACTGTGTCCGCACGCAGCACACAAACAAACACTTTTTATTTGTGTGAGTGCTAGCCGGTCTCACCATTGGACACAGAGCTATTTCTTTATTGATCCATATTTCTTCTTCTTTAGACTGCCCGGGGTGAACCACCCCCACGGGGGGTGTTTTTCTACAGTTTTAACGAAGGACTCGAATTTGCGAAGGAGTTTTAGGGGGTGGAAGAAACGTTATTAATGGTTTTTAAGCTGAGCAATTTTCGCGTTAATGCTGGGTGTCGTGTTTTTTGTATCACATTGTTTTAGGTGTACATATAATTATATTCTAGATCTCGTGTTAAAAGACGTCACAAATTTGAGTTTACTATTATACTCTACAAAAGTTAAAAAATCATTAGCAATTAAGTGAATAAAAATAGTTATAATATATAAAATTGTTAGGTTACCCATATCTTCAAAATTCTCTAGGTTAGTCAAGTTTCACAATGTTTTCCTTCGTCGTAAAGAGCTAGGACAAGTAATAGTAAAAATTATAAATAAGTCCTCTAACTGTACCTTATATAGCGCGCTTAGCATTAAAGTGACCTAATTCAAAGTTAGGCTTGAGTTAAATACATTGTAGAAGATGATCATGTACAAGGTAGTAATGACTAAATGTTACTAGTTATAAGTATTATGTTAAAAAGAGCAACCGCCGAGTTTCTTGCTGGCTGTTCTCGGTAGGAACAGCTTTCCGAACTAGCAGTAGAATTGACGATTTAAAAGCACTTGTTTACAAGTTTATGTGAAAAAAAAATTGTATTTGAATTTGAATTTTTAAGTTATGGATCTTTGGAAAAGCGTGTGTACCGCGACGTCAGCGTATCTAGACGTGTTAGCCCAGTGGCAACACCGTGCGACTCTTTAGAGGAGGTCACGGGTTCAAACCCCGACAGACACCAATGAGTTTTTCTGTTAAAACTTATGTGTCTAATTGATAATTGTAATTTATCACACGCTTTTCGGTAAAAGAAAACATCGTGAGGAAACCTGCATATCTCTAGAGAATTCTGGAGATATGTGTAACCTACCAATCCGCATTGGAGCAGCGTGGTAGGTCTTAGCTCCAATCCTTCTCTCAAAAAACGGCGAGAAGAAGCCTATTCCTAGCAGTGGGAGAGTAACAGGCCTCTACATACTTTACTGTTTATTAATTAGACGCAGTTTTAACAGAAACACTCATTGGTGTCTGCCCGGATGAACCAGTTACCTCTCGAAAGAGTCACACGGTCTTACCGCTAAGCTATCACAGTATTGCAAACGACTCATATAAATTAACATAATCAGCTTCAAATTATCTGTATACAATGTAGAGACCAATCTACATCCAAACAATGCCAAGTTGTCGAGATAAAAAGCAAATAAAACTTAGCGGGAAAATCTTTGCCAAGCGTTGCTGCCAGCGCGCAAAAATAAATGCATTAGCAGATAATCCTGCAAGCTGGCAAAAATCATAAATTTTGGCAACGTGTCATAGTTGCGCGGGATAATGTAGCCCGCCTAGTGCATAGCTGAAGTTAGAGTCGGTTTATTTTAACTTCAAATAAATTAACTGAGAAAAGAAGCAAAAGTAATAATAAAATTATTTTGCTATAATCCGCGATGAAGTAAAATTGAAAATATATATAATGCTAAATGTAGAGTGGACAATTGGTTATCATACCTGATACATGCAGGAGTCGTAAAAACACATGCACAAACCTCCACCACCGCCACCACGATACACAAGCACTATATACGTTCACTATCACAAACTCAACAATCGTTTCGCCCCGCAACCGAAGCATCTTCAGGAGATAGACTCCACGACCAAAAAAAAACACATGCACAAAAAATCGCAAAGCTTTGCGCTTTGCGATTTTTTGTGCATGTGTTTTTTACGACTCCTGCATGTATCAGGTATGATAACCGATTGTCCACTCTACATTTAGCATTATATATATTTTCTATTTTACTTCATCGCGGATTATAGCAAAATAATTTTATTATTACTTTTGTATTATGGATCTCCGCAAAGTAACGCCTAATTCTATAAATTATTTGAGAAAAGAAGCAATGGTATAATAATCTATCTATACTTATTATAAATTCCAAAGTTGTTTGTCTGTATGTGATCGATTTTTAAAAAAAATATTTAATGGATTTTTATACGGTTTTTACTTAAATATAGAACAATACTTGCGGATGCTTGTGGTTAATAATAAAATAGGTTATTTATTATCTTTGGAATTCCCTTCCTCAATATATTAAAAAATCGAAATCCCTTGGGATATTTAAAAATAACATAAAAAACATTTTCTTAGCACATCTTGATCCCATCCCCTCCTTTGTCCTCTCTGCTCTCTTCTCTATTTGTCATTATATTATACCATTTTCAATAAACATATTCACAATATATTGTGTTATTATATATGTATATTTTATTTTATTTATTGTATTTGTATATATATGCCTTATTTCGTACACACCTACCGCCTGTTTTACTGTTTTCCTTTATTGTCGGTTGCCTGGAAGAGATCGCTGTTCTAGCGATAAGGCCGCCTCTTGTACATGGACTCATTTACCATGCTTTTTTTTTTGTATAACGTGTACGTCATTTACATTTTATTTACTATGCTTCTTCTTCTTTTTCTTTTTGTATTTCGTTTTAGATTTTTCTGTGTACAATAAAGTGTATTTATTATTATTATATTATTATTGTTATATGCTGATACGGATGTAAAAAAACTCCAGTTAGTCGCGTGCGCCGCGTAAATAAACAGAGATACAAATTCAAATTCAAATAATTCTTTATTCAATTTGGCTTTTACAAGCATTTTCAAATCGTCAAATTACAATGAAGCTACGACTGGTTCGGACGACTGACGGAATACATCGTGAGAAAACTGGCATATCTCTAAAGATTTCTCGGGATATGTGTAACCTACCAATCCGCATTGTTGCAGCGTGGTGGGTTAACTTGATCCCTTTAAAAAACGGATAGTGGAGTCCTATGCCCAGCATTGGGATAGTAAACAGACCGTTAATTGACAGCTGTTTTTAATCCTTTTAATATTATACAGACACTCATATTTATTGACTTTATATTTGTACATTAAGCCCTGTGGTATACGGATGAGTAGAATAGACCATCCTCATTTCTTACCGAGGTGTCGTAAAAGGCGACTAGGGTAACTTGATCCGCCGTGTGGTCCGGCTGAGTAGGGTGGACTACACCCTCATATCTTACCCAGGTGTCATAAAATTCGACTAAGGTAAGGTGACGCCATGCAGGCGGCTGGTCGTAAAATACGTAGCCAAATCATGTGACAACATGTTTATAACATGTTTTAACCCCACTTCGAGTGGGATAAGGGCACGATGATGAATATTATAGGGGCGAAAGTATGAAGAATTATCCCAGTATCAACCGACAATATCTTTGTTCAAAAAGCTTTGCATCAGTCGTAAAATTTGACTAAGGTAAGTTGACGCCAGGTATGCGGCCGGTCATAAAATACTTAGCCAAGTTATGTGACAACATGTTTATAACTTGCTGTGCCGACTGTGGGATAAGAGCGGGATGATGAATATTATAAAGGCGAAATTTTATGCAGAAATATCCCAATATTTACTTTATCTTTGTGCAAAGAGCTTTGTCCCATTTTTATTCTAGAAAGAAAACGCCCGTCTCAGCTGACGTCACGGTGTCTCATAAATAACCGTCCAAACCACAAAGAACCACCAACCCTTTTCTCCGTTCGAAAAACTCCGTAAGAAAACGGACGATCATGAAAATTGAGGGGTCTCGGCGCGCTGGGCGGTTAATGTTTTGTTTTCCTCAGCGTAAATGATGCAAAAAGCCTTAAGAAATTATAACCAGTATGAGATACGAGAGGCATTGTTAGGGAAAGATATTATATATAGTCAAATATAAGTGCAGAGAGTGACAGGGTGGTTCTTTCTCCTTTCTTAAAACAAAAACAAAATAAATGGGTTTAAATGTCGTGATGAACGTCACCAAGGTAACGGCTTCAATCGCTGAGCAGAAACGCATAATCATTCTCCTGCCTTTATCCCACTCTAAGGGGGTAAAATATGTTTTGATTAGTTATTTTATAACTGCCTGCCTGACGTAAACTTACCTTAATCGTCTTTGACGATACCTCGGTAAGAAATCAGGGTGGTCGGGATACTAAATTTAATATTAATGTATATAAAAAACAAAATAGGAACCGACATAAGCTTGCGGCTGCTTTGCGACTTGCAAAAGTACTAAAGTCTTTGTGGATTTGGGTATAAGATTCTATAATAAAATTACGCATAGCCGTGTGATATCCGTTTAAGTAGAATAGTACCAGCCTCATTTCTTACCGAGCTGTCGTAAAAGGCGACTAAGGTAAGTCGAACCCCCGTGTAGTATCCGACTGAGTAGAATACACCACTCTCCTTCTTACCGAGGTGTCGTAAAATATGACTAAGGTCAGTCGACCCACCGTGTGGTATCCGCCTGAGTAGAATAGACCAACCTCATTTCTTACCGAGGTGTCGTAAAAGGCGACTAAGGTAAGTTGACCCACCTTGTGGTACCCGGTTTAGTAAAATAGACCACCCTCCTTCTTACTGAGGTGTCGTAAAATACGACTAAGGTAAGTTGACGTCAGGCAGGCGGCCGGTCGTAAAAACTCAGCCAAATCATCAATCAAACATGCTGTAATGTTTATAACATATTGTGCCGACCCCACTTAGAGTGGGATAAGGGCAGGAGGATATATATGTAATATAGATCAATTATAATATTGTCTTTAAAGCCATATGAATCACATAAGTACTTCCACGATATGCCGCCGTAACTCGACGTTGGTAGCAAGTGGACATAATACGCACATCGACTTGCTGAACATTCAATGTTGTGTGCATTCTTTTTTGTAAGAGCAGGTCCCTAAGACGAACGATGCATCTGGTGCGCCCGATGCATCGATTAGCGGAGGGAGGGGACACTGTTTAGAGAGGCCCCGACCCAGAGGTAACGCTCTCTGGGATACAGAACCGCTGCTGGCGGGGATGGGGGTAATGTGTACAACGGTACCCTGTCCCCGCCACCAGCAGCGTGGTGGAGCACTGTCAGGTTTTTAGTCGGCGCGAGTCCGACATACCCGCCGCTCGTCCCCGTCGGGCGGTGACCCATAATGGGTTTTCCTTATATAAAAAAAGAAGTATGACGATAATTAATTACTGGTAACTAAATGACTAAAGCTCCCAACAAATGACTTAATTTCAGAGAGTAACAGTATTTTTGGAAACCTGTTTGTCCTAGTGAATAAACAAATTATCATGTTACAATGAATTAAAATATATACTCCGTGTATATATCTCAATAAACAAGCTCGCAGCGAGTCCGCGCCTCTGAACGCTGGCCGTGGGGGGTGGGGAAGGGGGACGTCCGACACAGCGCTCCTTTTTACGTTCCGCGCTCGCACAGAGTTTGGAAACCTTTTCTTAAGAGAACTAAAGATTTTTGACAATTTTGATCAGTGTATAAACTCATTGTGGTAACAGTAAACAGTGGTACCCGTGATTTCTTCCATGTCTATCGGTTTGTCTGTTTCTCTGTCAGTCTCTGTTACGCTTTATGTAACGTGTAATGCGCTGGACCAATATTTATGAAATTTGGCATAATTAAAGTGTATATCCTATATGTTACTCTAATAGGGTAGCATATAGGATAAAAATCCCGTTATTCTTTTCGGAACAGGGAACAAAACCAATATTGCATTCATTAGACTCAAAATTCGGACCGAATGGCGTAGGTGGCAATTACTCTGCTTTATTTTTTTTTTTGCAATTACCGCCGGTCATAGATTCAATTCAAGCCGTGCTACTATTTTCTTAAAAGATGGAGGATATGTATTTGAAATTATATATGTAATATTGTGACGAACAGTTCGTAACACATACGTCATAGAGTTGCAAATATCAACTATATATATGTTATACATATGCAAAAATAGTTCGTGAATAATATTTCATATAGTTGAAATTCGTTTATTCTCTAGAACATTCACGTTGTTTAGGAATCGTGTTCCGTATCCTCGCGAATAGTTGCAAAGATTCTTGAAATCGGTTCGTTTATTATATAAGTGGTCGTATAGCGATGCAAAATAAGAAGCGAAAATAAAAATGAAATAATAGTGTTCTAGGATTTGTAAATAAAAAAATATTTATTTACAGCAAAAATGTACAAGTTATATCTATCTTAAATTACTTACACGCTAGGACTATACAAATCATGCCCACGTGGAATGGTCCCAAGAATGCTAGCAGCGTTTCCGCGCTGAATTGCTAAGCTGATACTTTGTGCGAAAAAGGAGCCAGCCCTCTTGTCACCTGAAGGAGCAATTTTTGGCAGGCAACAAGGCTGGCTTTGTTATTAGACTGCATAGTGACTGTAAGTACTAATTTTGTAGTGAAAATTTGAATAAAGCTTTTTAACGCGTCACCAGGTATTTTCATCCAAATCCACGAAACCAGTATGTAACATTATTAACCAGAACTCTGTCACCAATAACACCAGTATTAAGTTACTTACTTTGGGGATTAAATACCGAGTGTGTAAATGTGTGTGCGTAAATATTAAATTCAAAAACATTTCATTTTTCAGGTTTTCATACCTGATACATGCAGAATTTGTAAGAACTCATGCACTACCCGACACCGATGACACAACAATACACAAGCACTGCACACATTCACCACCACAATCTCAAAAATTGTTTCGCTCCGTAACCGAAGCATCGTCAGGAGATAGACTCCACGACAAAATCGCAAAGCGAAGCATTACCCAAGCAAGCAGAGTTATATAGTAACGAGTTAAGCCCCCCACCATTTAGTTGACTTTGTAGCATGAAAGAACATTTGAACACATGTAGCAAACTGGAACTTGTTACGTTACAAGATTTCGTCGTGGAGTCTATCTCCTGACGATTGTTGAGATTGTGGTGGTGAATGTGTGTACGAATAGTAGACTCTACATTTAGCATTATATATATTTTCTTTAACGCGGATTATATATATATATGGTGATTCTCAGCCCTTCTATCAAAGGACTTAGAAGATTGCTTTCGGTCTGTGAGAATTTTGCTAATGTTCATGGTCTGAAATACAATGTCAAAAAAACCGAAATGATGGTTTTTCGTGCAGGTAAAGGTCCCGAAAGGATACCAGAACTTATTTTGAATGACTCGGTGGTTCGGTTTGTATCAAAATTTAAATACTTAGGTCACGTTTTGACAGAGTTCCTAAAGGATGACCTTGATATTGAGAGGGAAACGAGGGCACTCTCGATTCGTTGCAACATGCTGGCCCGTAGATTCGGTAAATGCAGTCATTCTGTTAAGGTAATACTGTTCAACGCGTATTGCCAGAGCTTCTATACGTGTCACCTTTGGACAAATTTTCTTAAAAAATCATATACTGCAATACGCGTTCAGTATAATAATGCTTTTCGGATATTAATGGGGTTACCGAGATACTGTAGCGCATCCAGTATGTTCGCCGAGACGGGAGTTCCTGATTTTTATGCAATTCTTAGAGCCCGAGTTGCATCTTTCTGGGATCGACTAAGATCTACATCAAACAGCATTTTACAAAGAGTAAACGATGGGATGCCGAGTGTGATCTTAAAGTATTGGCTATCTGTTCATCGTAGTAACAACAGGAAATGATTGTTATTTTATTTCCTTGTGTAAGTTGTAAATTTAATTTTCTTGTATGGGTTATAATGCCTTTAAATAAAAATATTATTATTATTATTATTTTCATTTATTTCTCTTAAACCTAACTTTTTACATTTTTAAATATTTCTAATTAAAAAAAAATTTAAAAAAACATTTAAAAATATAAAAAATTGTCGTCCGCCGGGAACGGGGAAATATCCCGAGTTGCCGGTGGTCAGGGATCCAGAGTGAGGAACTTCCTCACAATGCGCGCCGTTTCGAGCAATACTGCCTTCTGCATCCGACACTTGATCCAACTGTTTAGCGAAAGCCTCTGAAGATGTTGGTCGAGGCTCTTCGCAATCAGACCGTTAACCGACACAACAATAGGAACAATTATTGTTGAGTCAACATTCCACATGGCGGTTATCTCATAAGAAAGGTCTAAATATTTAGTTAATTTTTCTTTTTCGGCTTTTATGAGATTATCGTCATGCGGAATGGTGACATCAACAACAATTGCACGGCGCGCTAACCGGTCTACTAACACTATATCGGGTTTGTTGGCAGCGATAAACCTATCAGTGATAATAGACCGATCCCAATAGAGCATAGCACGGCTATTTTCAAGAACTGACGCAGGGTCATACCTGTAATATGGTACCTCTTCATCCACCAGAGAATATTGAAGAGCAATTTTATTATTTATTATTTATTTTATTTATTATTATTATTATTATTATATCAAAATAATATTCTCATTACTTTTGTATTATGGACCTCCGCAAAGTAACGCCTAATTCTATAAATTATACCAAATGTTGTCAAGCGCTGCTCAAGAAGGTGTGAGCGGCGCGTTGCCTCAAGAATGCTACAATTTTCCCGAGTTTTCCATTTCTCGGCCCTCGCCCCCCCTCTCATCCCACCACTTAAGGAGAAAAAAGGAATGGTCTCCGTCGCTATGGAAAGGGGGGTAGGTGTTTTGTTACTTCGTTTATAAAGTTGCAGTTTGATTGTGAAATATCTGGTTTCTTTGGCTCGTTCGCCGTATTTATTTAAGGATTATATAATTACTGTGGTATCCGGCCGAATAGAATAGTGCCACCCTCATTTCTTACCGAGGTGTCGTTAAAGACGACTAAGGTAAGTCGACCCGCCGTGTGGTATCCGGCTGAGTAGAATAGACCAACCTCATTTCTTACCGAGGCGTCGTAAAAGGCGACTAAGGTCAGTCGACCCGCCGTGTGGTATCCGGCTGAGTAGAATAGACCACCCTCATTTCTTACTGAGATGTCGTAAAAGGCGACTAAAGTAAGTTGACCCACCGTGTGGTAGCCGGTTTAGTAGAATAGACCACCCTCCTTCTCAGCGAGGTGTCGTAAAATACGTCTAAGGTAAGTTGACGGACGGACGGCAGGCAGGCGGCCGGTCGTAAAAACGCAGCCAAATAATGTTACAACATGTTTGTAACATGTTGTGCCGACCCCACTTAGAGTGGGATAAGGGCAGGAGAAAATGTGAATTTTTTTAACTTAAAAAAATATACAGTAGATAATTAAATTTCCACTGAATAAATTAGAGTACGCCCAGAGACGTCCGCTTCTTAGTTCACATTTTCTTGCAAAACAAATCCCTTACCCGGGAAGAAGTATAAAAAAACAGGCAAAATGACTTAAATCTTATATTTAAAAGACAACCAAATAACAACCTTAATAGATGAAATTAAAATCTAAATTGCAACGAGCGTTAATCTCATCTTAAAAAACGAAACAGATATAAATGACATAAGTATTTTCTAAAGTCAATTAAAATTGAGGCTTATTCGACTGCTTTAAGGTATATTTTTTATTGCAGTTTGAATTGCTAAAGACAAAGCTTTCGTAGAGGCAGTTATATACAGGCTGTTCCAAGAGTGTCGGTGAGCGCCCCCCCCACTTCTTTGAGTCGTTAATTTACATTTTAAATTGCACTTACATAGCTGAGGCGACTTGCTTGTTCTGTAGCGTCCGTGAGTTTGGAACAACTGTATATATAGGTATTGTATGGGCTTTAGAATTCGAAATTTAAAATTAGTTCGCTATGGTAATTTAGAGTTTACAAAAAGTTTCTAGTCTATAAAGAACGTATGGAACAACTGTATATATAGGTATTGTATGGGCTTTAGAATTCGAAATATAAAATTAGTTCACTATGGTAATGTAGAGTTTACAAAAAGTTTCTTGTCTATAAAGAACGTATGGAACAACTGTATATATAGGGTATTGTATCGGTTTTAGAATTTGAAATTTAAAATTAGTTCGCTATGGTAATGTAGAGTTTACAAAAAGTTTCTAGTCTATAAAGAACGTATGGAGCAACTGTCTATGTAGGTATTGTATGGGCTTTAGAATTCGAAATTTAAAATAAATGCACTATGGTAATGTAGAGTTTACAAAAAGTTTGTAGTCCATAAAGAACGTATGGAACAACTGTCTATATAGGTATTGTATGGGCTTTAGAATTCGAACTTTAAAATTAGTTCACTATGGTAATGTAGAGTTTACAAAAAGTTTGTAGTCTATAAAGAACGTATGGAACAACTGTATATATAGGTATTGTATGGGCTTTAGAATTCGAAATTTAAAATTAGTTCGCTATGGTAATGTAGAGTTTACAAAAAGTTTCTAGTCTATAAAGAACGTGTCAAACAACTGTATATATAGGTATTGTATGGGCTTTAGAATTCGAAATTTCAAATTAGTTCGCTATCGTAATGTAGAGTTTACAAAAAGTTTGTAGTCTATAAAGAACGTATGGAACAACTGTATATATAGGGAATTGTATCGGCTTTCGAATTCGAAATTTAAAATTAGTTCGCTATCGTAATGTAGAGTTTACAAATAGTTTCTAGTCTATAAAGAACGTATGGAATAATTCTATATATAGGTATTGTATGGGCTTTATAATTCGAAATTTAAAATTAGTTCGCTATGATAATGTAGAGTTTACAAAAAGTTTCTTGTCTATAAAGAACGTATGGAACAACTGTATATATAGGTATTGTATGGGCTTTAGAATTCGAAATTTAAAATTAGTTCACTATGGTAATGTAGAGTTTACAAAAAGTTTCTAGTCTATAAAGAACGTATAGAACAACTATATATATAGGTATTGTATGGGCTTTAGAATTCGAAATTTAAAATAAATGCAGTATTGTAATGTAGAGTTTACAAAAAAAAATTTAAATCTTTGGAGAACGTTTTTTTAATGTTTTCTTTTTAATTATAGAATTTTATAATGGGGTTCTTTGTTAAGGAAATATTAGATTTAGAAAAGCTATTAGCTTAGAAAAGTTATACTGAAAAGATGTTTAAACTTTGAAAACTTTCGTAACGCTGTTGCTGCCATTTTACTGGAGGTCACCGGTTCGATTTCAGGTGTAGACAATTTTCACGAAGTTGTTGTTTAGCTACCGTTTTATTGGAGGTCGCGGGTGCGATTCCAGGTTGAAATGCACACAAAACAAAAACCTTTAGAAAGGAAAACATAAAACAATTTAACATATGGTTTTTATTGTAAACGATCTACAATCAATAACAGATTAAAAAAACCCACAAAATCGATTCTTTTCACTTTCTATAAATCAATGACTTCCGACCCTTGATCAAATATTTAGTCAAAAACATCGATGTCGTGAAATCGATACAAGAATCGAAAGTGTTAAAAAAAAAGATTACAGTAATACATCGTCAAAATAAAACTATCCTTAATAGCATATACATAAAGTTCTTTTCAATATTGAATCAATACTCGTAGAAAGTCGCACGATCTACTTTATTTGACGTATTATAAAATCGTTTAAGGTTTGAGGTAGAAACATTTTTTTTAAAAGGAAGTCCTTTAAATTTCAATATGCTGCCGCCAACAATTTATATTTCGACACCTCGTTACGGATTGTCATAGATTAGACAAAATATTACAGAGTGTGCATTATTATTAATATGCCTACATATATTTAACTTATACAAAAAAGAGTTGTACTTGTTTTACAAAAAAGAGCTATACGTGGCATTTATAATTTAAGACCGCGTGATTCCCTGCGAGAGAAGTTTAAGGAAACAGGTATTCTTACATTTGCTTCACAGTATATTTTAAGCACTTTAATTTTTGTACATAAAAATATAAAGAATTATAAAACGATAGGTGATGTATACAATAGACAAAGCAGGAACCGACATAAGCTTGCGGTTCCTGCTTTGCGCCTTGCAAAAGTGCGTAACTCGTTTGTGGGTTTTGGTATAAGATTCTATAATAAAATTCCGCAATCAATTTCAGCACTGCCATTACAGCAGTTTAAAAACACTGTTAAAAAGAGGCTGATACAGAAAGCCTACTATACTCTTGATGATTATTTAGAAGATAAGAATGTGTGGATAAAGCTCTCTTTGAACCTGTACAAGACAGTAACGACTTAATGTAAATAATATTAAGAATTATATTTTTTTTAAAAGAGCAACCGCCGAGTTTCTTGCTGGCTCTTCTCGGTAGGAATAGCTTTCCGAACCAGCAGTAGAGTTGACGATTCAAAAGCACTTGTTTACAAGTTTATTTGAATAAAGAATATTTTGAATTTGAATTTGAATATACGTTTCTGTGTATATTGATTGAATACAAGTAAAGTTGAAAAAGCTTTTAATAAAATTTCGTGCCCCTACTGTTAGCCGTTAAAAGCTTCTCTCGTCTGGAGCCAATCCTGACAGCAGCATCAGGTCATGCTTATCATTAACATATATTACATGTTTCAAATACAACCTCCTTCATATACTTGGTCGATAATATAAAAAACATTGTAACTGTCATTATGTGTCATTGAGTTGTTGCGAAAGAGTAAATGAGCTAACTTTGGGAAAATGCTTTTTATTTATTGAAAATGTGTAAAGTAGAAATATCGTTGTTTGTTAATGTATAACAAAAACTAATATTTTACATGTAATGTATGTACATAAAATATTAGCTCAATCAATCAATTAATTAATTTATAAAAGCTTAGTTTGCATTGGATTTAGATTGTTGGACATAGGTCAAAGGTCTTCCATACCACACTCTTGTGCCACTTGAATCTCCGCGACTTTTTAAAAGTCATCTGTGCATCTAGTGGGAGATCTGCCTACACTGTCATTTCCGGTTCCGGATACCCTCACGTCCATAGGTTTTACAAAATACGTGCCCTACCCATTGCCACTTTGGTTTCTACCCGTTGAGCTATGTTGTTAACTTTGGTCCTTCGACTATGTCATTTGTGATTTGATCACGCAGAGATACTCCAAGCATAGCGCTCCTGCATCCATTCCTAATTCTATAAATTATTCAAACAATGATGATTATAAATTATACGCCGTGTGGTATCCGGCTGAATAGAATAGTATCACCCTCATTTCTTACCGAGGTGTCGTAAAAGGCGACTAAGGTAAGTTGACCCACCGTGTGGTATCCGGTTTAGTAGAACAGACCACCCTCTTTCTTACCGAAGTGTCGTAAAATACGACTGAGGTGAGTTGACGTCAGGTAGGCGGCGGTCGTAAAAATGCAGCCAAATCATGTGACAGCATGTTTATAACATGTGCCGATTCCACTTAGAGTGGGATAAGGGCAGGAAAATGATGATTATAAATCATCTGCGCTATGATTAATCTTTGCCACTCACATGTGTCGAATGTATTCTACATGTGGACGATTCCACGCCCCCACCTGCTGTTTACGATGTATTTTTTATTTGTTATGATAGTTCCTTTGTATTGAGTTAGCAATTGATTTATTGAAACTACCTCGTATTGTTTATTAATATGTCAGCGATTGTAAAATATGATTTTTTAGTAAACAGTGTTGGTGTATTTAAATATCAATGAATATCTTCCATAACGGAGTTAACGTCGAATACTATTTTTTTTAAACATATGGTGTTAGATAATTTATAGAATTAGGCGTTACTTTGCGGAGTCCATAAAACAAATGAAAATCACGACAAAATCACAAAGCCTTGTCTTCCGATAAAAGAAAATATATGTAATGCTAAATGTAGAGTGTACTATTCGTTCTCATAATTGATACATGCAGAATTTGTCAAAACTTTGCTTGCCTAAATTTGCTTCGGTTACGCGGCGAAACAATTGTTAACATTGTGGTGCTGAATGAGTGCAGTGCTTGTGTATTGGTTGTGTTATCGGTGGCGGGTAGTGCATGATTTTTTACAAATTCTGCATGTATCAGGTATGAGAACGAATACACTCTACATTTAGCATTACATATATTTTCTTTTATCGTGGATTATAACAAAATAATATTTTCATTAGTTTTGTATATGGTTTTAGACCAAACGGTTTGCAAAACTTGACTTATACGTTAGTTAACTGTTTGCTGTAATGATGCCAATGATTCAAAAAATAAAATATTTTGGAAAATAATTGTAAGTAGTTTCATCACAACCCTTCTGTTTTTATTCTCTATTCTTAAATACTTTATTGAAGGTCTTTTAAAAATTGAAAATAAATAATTTAGAAAATAGATTATACTGTTCCTTAATCGATTTCAACTGCAGATAAGCACTAATTTAAAGTAAGCGAATGTAAATGTGCTTTCGCTTCACCAAATATTCCCGTTGTTTTGCGAACAATTTGTTAGGCAAATTTTTAGTGTGACGGCATTCGGATTTCCTTCGCCGAGTTAACTATTCCTCTCCGGATAACCGGTGTAAATCTTACATTAGAACTGCCGGGTACAGGCACAAGGGAAAATGTCCATAAATGTGGCGTTCATAACCATTGAAAACATTTCTTCTTCGTTTACCAATATTTTGATTATCGTACTTATTAATTAACTTTAATATATTTTTAAAGTTAAAAAAGTTTTAAAGTTTCTCAATAAATTCTGGCACAATTTTGGCTAACATATATAATTAATATATAAAGCTTTGTTTGATTATTTGATCGCGCTAATCTCAGGAATTACTGGAACTATTTGTTTCAGTTTAAGATAGTCCATTTATTGTGGAAAGCTATAAAATATAGGCTATATAACATCACGTTAAAATGAATAGGAGAGGAGCAGCAATTAAATTAGTACGAAAACGGCAAAATTTAATGTTACCCTTGCGTACGTTGAGTAAATTGTTCCCCTCTAAAAGTTTTAAATAAAAGTCCGCGACAGCATAGCTTTTAAGGGTAACCCACTTTAATCATTTTTGGTAATCAAAAGACTGTATTACCGTTTTAATCATTCCACGCGAGCGAAGCCGCTGGTAATTGCTAGTAGTAAAATAGAATTCTCGTGTTTTCTTCGGAAAAACAAAATCATACTCCTACCATTGTACCACTCTACGTAACTCAGCACAACATTTTATATACATGTCACATGATTTGGCTACATATTTCACGATAGTTGCCTGCTTGACGTTAACTTACCTTAGTCGTATTTAAAAAAAAAGCAATATAACAAATATAAAATCTGATCTGATCTGGCTGATGATATCTGGGACTCGATCCCAGGTCATTTCAGGATGTCAGGATCATTTTTTAATCCGTCGTTCCCCAGTAAGCTATTATAAATGACAGCACAATTAACTTTTGTATTCTATTTCTATTTTAGCAGTTTTCAATGCTTGAAAACAGGTATAAACGTCATTTTTTTGCAAATAGATCTGACTTGATCGACTTAAATTTCAAAACCCTCTACATGATGATCCGTAATATATACATATACACTCACACAAGATTAATTTACAGTAGTACATAATAAATTTAAACTATATAGGATATTTGTTTTATTAATATGTAATGCTTTTGGAGATCCGAATAAATAAAAATTACCCTATCCAATTTCCCCATTGTCTGTGCCGCATATCTGGGGAAGGCAGCAATAACTCGGTGGTGTTTTCGCGAATTCTTCCGCGCCATACTCGCCTCCCACCGCATACCACGCGCGACTTGTCGCCACACGTTTTTGTAACTTTCCTACAACTTGCAAGTGCTATCTAATAGATTAAACTTTGTACGACAAATATGCCGCTATATAAACTCCTTACTCTATCAAAGTTAAACTCTTTTTTAACTTAACTTTCTGTAACCCATCACGGTTATTCCGCCGCGGATCAAATGGAATAAGATAAAAAATTGAGACTCGCAGTTCAGTTAAAGTTATAACTGTACTGTTTTAAGGTTAATTAACTTCGATTTTTTTCTCCCGTCGTGTGGTAGAATACGGAGTAGAATAGACCACCCTTATTTTTTACCGAGGTGTCGTAAAAGGGGACTAAGGTAAGTTGTGGTCAGGCAGGCGGCCGGTCGTAAAATACGTAGCCAAATCATGTGACAACATGTTTATAACATGTTGTGCCTACCCCACTTATAGTGGGATAAGGGCAGGAGAATCATTTTTTTATCAGCTTGTGTATTTTTATTCTTAGATTTGTTTCAATACTAATATTATAAAGTAACGAAGTAACTAAATAAAAAAAATTCGGTGCCACATGTTGCTCTGCGGCTGGTGCCATCCATTGCTCTACTGCTGGTACCGTCCGTTGCTCTGTTGCTGGTGCTGCTCGCTGCACTGGGGTTGGTGCCGCCCTGCTGCCTGTGCCGCCCGCTGCTCTGGAGCTGATATCGCCTGGTGGTCTGCCGCCACTGCCGCTCCTGATGCCGCTCTACTGCTGCCCGCTGGTCCACCATCACTGCCGCTCCTGCTGCCACTCTGCTGCTGATCGCTGGTCCACCGCCACTGCCGCTCCTGAAGCCGCTCTTCTGCTGCCCACTGGTCCACCGCCACTGCTGCTCCTGGTGCCGCTCTGTTGCTGACTGCTGGTCCACTGCCACTGCCGCTCCTGGTGCAGCTATTCGTATTAGTAATTCTATCGCTTTCTTATCTAAGTTAAATACGATACAAAAAGTTTCTAACAGCTTACAATATGCAAACATCTGCCCGACGACCTTTCACCCTAACAATATCGTAAGAAAGGGTCAACATTGACCAACTGGCCAAAACCGGATCTCGTTCCGGTTACGACCGGTTTGATCCTATAAGGGGGACCATGACTAAAGCATATTGTAACACTGGGTGCCGTTGAAATAACTTTTGTAACATATTCCAACGTGTGCCGTAAATTAATACGAATGATACGTATTTATAAAGATTATTATATACTAGTAATAATCCCGCGGTTTCACCCGCGTACGTACCTAACTCGTGGCAGTACAAAGTCTACTAAGTCGGACTATAGATTCATTTTTGTTACCGTAATAGTTAATTACACTAACATTCATAATCTAATGAATAAACAGATTTTTAGGACAATTTTTTTATACCTTATTACATTTTTAGTACCGATCCTTATTTTTTTTGAAAATGTAATATATTAGTAGTTTTTGTGTGAAAACATTACAAACATACATAAAAAAATTGTTTCCTCTTTATAATATTAGTTTGTCGATATGTTTAATGAAGCTACAACTGGTTCGGAATGTTCCTCTTATCGAGAAGAACCAGCAAGAAATTCTGCTCTAAAAAATTTCGTTTTACATTATTAAACCGCAAAAAAAAATTCATAGCGCTTAAATTAAAAAATAAAACTCGCATGCTGGTAGCTTAAATCGCATGCGCCGCATAAACTAACAAAGGTACACTAAAGTTATGTACTAGAGAATTGTAGATTTACAAATATACTACAAAAAAATTTGCAACAGCGTGTCTCTATCTCTTATGGTTAACTCACAATTTTATGTTGAAAATTTCAATTCAGTATAATTTTTGGTACACACTAATTTCCATTTCTAGTACTAGCTGTGCTAGAAATGGAAATTAGTATAGTAATAGTAGTGTAGTTGTATAAAACAGCCTGTGCGTTTTCCAACAATAGTAAATTTTGGATCGTTCCATTATTTCCAAAATCTATAGTCACCATAAGTTGACCATAGCCAAACTGCATTCAACCCATTCAACTGTGTCTATTATTAAAAAACATAACAAAAGGACGGGACATACGGACATCGGTCAAAAGGTATTATTTGATATTCCAAGTCACGTTTTAAAGACATGTGGTGTAAAAGGGTTGTAAAATTATCTATAATCAATATTATAAATGCGTATTTATTTTTGTGTCCAAAAGTTTTTTACTATAATCCGCGATGAAGTAAAATAGAAAATATCTTTAATATTTAAATGAGTTAATCGTGTATGTATATAAAGTAGGTAGCGACCTGTTATTATCCCAATGCTGAGAATAGGCCTCTTCTCACCGTTTTTGGAGAGAAGGATTGGAGCTAAGACCTACCACGCTGCTCCAATGCGGATTAGTAAGTAACACATATCTCCAGAATTCTCTAGAGATATGCAGGTTTCCTGACGATGTTTTTCTTCACCGAAAAGCATGTAATAAATTGCAATTATCAATTAGACACATAATTAAAGTCATATGGGGAACGGGCGGTCTAGAGAGGTGAAAATACCTAGGACATTTTTGACTGACTTCTACCCTATAAATCTATGAACCTTCGTAGACTAAGTTTACCTGTTTAGCCAAAAGTCGTACAAATTATGTTAAAAAGAATATCATTTATGCGGGGACACATTTATTTTTAAGCTGTGATAGCCCAGTGGTAAGACTTACATACACGGCGAGTTAAATAAAAGCTTTAAAAATATTTTTGCATATTTATCTTTGTCCCCGTTAAAGATAGTTCCTTATCACGCGATGTATCGATAAAATTATATCGAAAGTCGCTTTTTATCGATTATTTTCGCGAAACTCGATACTCGACTGGTACCATCTGATTAGCTATGACTTGTGATGCCAATAATTTTTAGTTCAACTTTGAAATACGAATGTCGTTTATCTATATTAAAGACAAGGTTGACGCTTTGATATTCTAGCGGTGAAAGCGTGTGATTCTTTCAAAGAGGTCCCGGGTTCAAACCCGGTTAGGCACCAATGAGTTTTCTGTTATAATATATGTGTGTAATTCATATTAGCAATTTATTACGCGCTTTTCGGTGAAGGAAAACATCGTGAGGAAACCTGCATATCTCGAAAGAATTCAGGGAATGTATGTAACCCAGCAACTCGCATTGGAGCAGCGTGGTGGGTTCCAAGACATCTCTCCCAAAAAATTGGAGAGAAAAGCCTATCCTCATAAGTGGATTATCCTCATTAAACGTTATTAAACTTCTTTACTTTTATACATAATTTGTATATTTTCATTAAACAAAGATTTTCACTTCAATTTATACGGATTTTATTTATTTCCAATGAGAGTGAGTTAGGAAAATCCTATTCTTTTCTATTTATTCTTTGGTAGTTAAGGAAATAAGTCTACCCCACCTTTTAACACGTAATGACAGAGCGCGTCGATAGGCGGCGCCTGTAAATTGTTTATAGCCTTTATCAAATTACACAGTATTTCTTAGTAATTGCATTTCACTAGACATTAAACCACTTATTATTACGGTTTAGAATTACTGGTTTTTATCGTTTAGATTAGTATGATGTTAAAATTCAATGTAGTTTTTTTATAAGAAGTTATGCATAATCATACCACTTTAGTCTGCTGGACATAGGCTTTTCCATTGATACGCCACTTAGCCCGATCCTGGGCTTTCTTCTTCCATCCACTGCCCGCTGTCCTACATATAGCATCACTCCATCGAGTCTCAGAGTTTTCAACACTACGTTTTCCGATCCGCGGTCTCCAATCCAGAACACTACCCTATCGGTCATTGTTTGTGCGACAGATATGGCCAGCTTACTTAAGCGATGAGCTCTGTCAGTTACTCTAGTTCTCTAACGGATTACTTCGTTATGAATATGATCCTTCAGAAAAATCCTGAGCATAGCTCTTTCCATAACCCGCTGAGCGACTTTAAGCTTGTGAACCGCCTTAACTGTTCACGTTTCGGCAACTTAAGTCATGACAGGCAGTACACACTGGTTGAATATTTTAGCCTTTATACTTTATGGGGTAAAGAATTTATGAAAATTCACTTATGACATACATATCTCATTACCGCTACTTGCTCTTAGTGTACTAGTCTTCTTCATTTTGCACTGTTCACACAGCTTCCGAACCCTTACTGCCTGGTGATTCAATAAAATCTTTTAGAACTAACAGCGTTATGCATTATTTAAATGATTAATATTAAGTGATTTACACCAGCTGTGTTCCTGAAAACTGGTTAAACACTGATTGAAAAATGTTAACAAGCTAAATAAACTAGCAACATAAGTTAACAATTGTTTTGTCGCCGAACCCAAAGCAGCAGCTGCATTGAAGTCCCTACAAAAGATTAAAAAGGTAAGAAAGGGTCAGTAAAACCAGATTGACCGGTCCTATTCAAAAAATAGACAATACCGGCCCTAAACTGACCCTTGGGGGACACCGGTCACTTTCGCGAGTTTTGTCCAAAACCGGAATTAAATAGAAAGGGTATTCAGTTTTTAATATTATTAAAAAATATTCTATGACGGTCTAACAAATAGTGTGGTCAGTTCTACACTTACCTTTCGTGGTGACCGTTGTGATAGTCAGTGTCAAAAGCGTTAGTGAAATCGATATTTTTATCGTTAATTAAGAGTAAATAATGTGTTAAGTTCGCTCTGTAACGGTTATTTTTTCAAGAAATCAGTTCCAAAGGTAAAATATTACAAAATAATCTTAATAATTTCGTTAAATCTATAATAATATAAAAAGACGAAGAGTTTCTTTGATTGTTTGAACGCGCTAATCTCAAGAACTACTGGACCGATAAAAAAAATTTAAATATAAGATAGTCCATTTATCGAGAAAGGCTATGGAGTCAGACTATATAATATCACGCTAAGATGAATAGGAAAAGAGCAGTAATAAATGAATATTGCGATAACGAAAAAATTTAATGCTTTCCTTTTCCGTTAAGTAAACGGTGAAAGTTATTCAAAAATCTCTTATTATTAACTCACGATAACTATTTTAATGTTCAAAATTTCAATTCGGGAAAAAAATTGTGATACACTGATTTCCAAACGGGCGAAGAAGCGGACATTGCTAGTATAACAATAAAGGTGACACGACAATAAATTTTAAACGTTGCGCTGTCGATATCATATTAGTTTTAATTTAAGTTTCAATATTTAAAATTCGCTTGAGAATGTGTTTGTAAGTCAATTAAAATTAAAGTGAAAATTATCACAGTTTGATTTTAAAGATTTTTTTTATTTCATAAAGACATTTCCCACGCTATAGTAAAACAGGATTATTTAAAAGAGGAAAAAATCTCCATTTCCCTGTGTCGATGTCGCAAAAAAATGTCCGACAATTATCACCTCCCCGTTTTTCCTCGGCAAATAGAATTAGGCGTAAATTAAATTATCCTGGGAATTAACATGGATAATAGCCGGGGTCTCTTCGCCTTTTTCCTTATTTTTCCCGCCTTTTTAACCGTTTTTTTGCTGACACGTCCCTCGCCTGTGACGTGGGAAACTCACCCGCCAATTTCGGAGGACAAATGTTGTGCTTGTTCCCGTTTTAATGGAAGTTTTTATTTCTTCTCTCCCGATACGGGACCGGTCGTTAAATTTTTCGTGCCTTGTTGTCGTGTATTTGTGATTTTTTTTGTCGAGCGACCTCGTTTGTTTTAATTCGACTCTTTGTAAAGATAATATTGTCAACAGAAATTTTATCTACGTAAGGCTGTTTTTATGATTTCATCTCATTTTATTGTTCATTTTCGTTTTATAGTTAACATGGTTTATGAGCAGCTTTTCACAAAGGGATAAAGTTTTCATTAAAAAAAATTAGTTTTTGGGTTCGTGGCTCAGAATCTTTTAGAACCCATTTTTGATTACTAAGAAAGTTACTAAATATATTTAACGTGCTAAGTAAATTAAAGTAAAAATCGTGGACCTTATTAGAATCGTAAAAGATAGGAAAAGTGTTTTAGTTATTTTATCGATGATAACGTATTATTAATTGGTATTTATTGCTAGTTGTTATAAACACAATTAAAAACAAAATCGTTTCATTAGCTCCAATCTTTCCAAAAACGGAGAGAGGAGGCCTTTGTACGTTTGGTATTTACGAATTATATACAAGTATATAATCTCAGATACAATAACAGATGTAGGTAGTTAACTAGAAGAGAGAAATATTTAATGGAAACATAGGAATTCCGGGTTCCTACACCGTATTTCTATTCTTATTTCTTCAATTGCAGAAATAGTAAAGTTAACGATTCAAAAGCCCTTGTTTACTAATTCGGTTGAATAAATAATATTTTTAATTTGAATTTGAATTGAAGCAACGGTCAAAACGCACTACTCGACCATTTCGGTCTTCAGGCCCTGAGGATTTTTTTAAGGCAATTAAAAAACTCATCAAAAACTAATTAAAGCCAATTAAGTAAATTTACTGAAACTTTGAAAATCCATTATTAATTCCGATCCCCAAAATCACCCTCGCGCGCCCCAAAATGTACGCCATTTTATATAAAACCCCTCCTAAAAATGCACTTAGAAATTTAAAGATATAATTAAGGGGGTGTCGCACCCTAGGGAATGTTCGCCTTCTTTTGATATTTCAGAACCCCACTTTCTTAGTCTGTTGGATAAATTGTTCTTTGTATCATTCTGGAAGGACTTTGAGAAGCATTTTTATATTTAAAGAAAATAGTAACGATCTTCTTATTCCACTGCTGGGAATAGACTTATAGGTCTCTCCGTATGTGGAGAGAAGGGTTGGGTCTTAACCCACCACGCTGCTCCAATGCGGATTGGTAGGTTACACATATCACCAGAATTCTCTAGAGATATGCAGGTTTCATCACGATGTTTTCCTTCACCGAAAAACGTGTGATAAATTGCAATTATCAATTAGACACATAAGTTTTAATAGAAAACTCATTGGTGCCTGCCGGGGTTTGAACTCGTGACACTCTCGAAAGACACATTTAAAAATGCATATCGTACACACATTCTTCAAGCACAAAAGAGCGAATAGACCTTTAAATGCATCCTGTGCGTTTACACTCTGGCAGTATCTTAACACCAGGAATATTTTTTTACTTACTTTTACCTGACCTGATTTATTTATTAATTTATTTATACTGACACTTACTATAATTTAAATATATCATAATTAGGCGAATAGGAGCATACAATATCGATTTGTATAGGAAATATATGGAGAACACAATCCTAAAATTACTTAATATACGGGCTTCGCTCGACAGGGATCCGGCAGAATATCAGCGTTGCTAGTATTTTTTACCTCCAACACTAAGCTGAGCTGGAACCTTTTCATTGGCACGACACACTCTAAATTCACCTTTTATATTATTTTTTGTTGTTATTTCTTCTCTCTGTGTGTAAATTGTTGATTTTGTGTTGTGTGAATGAATAAAGCTATTCTATTCTATTCTAAGAGTCGCACGGTTACACCACTGGGCTATCACAGCTTAAATCGTATATATTTAGTAATTACTGTCATGTACAGGGTTGAAGAGTAGCTATATCCACGTCTTCTTATCATCTAAGTAATCCTCAACAGTATAGTAGGCTTTCTGTATCAGCCTCTTTAACAGTGGTTTTAAACTGCGGTAATGGCAAAGCTAAAATTGATCGCGAAATTTTATTGTATTATATTTCCTCATTAGAAAAATCTCTAAGCGGGTGACGGAACACTAAGCATAGGTAGGTATGCTTATTATTGACCTATTACACGACAACAATTCACGCGAACGAAGTCGCGTGTAAAAGCTAGTTCATCAAATAAAAAGCACGTTAAAACTTGGAAACGTGAAACGAACCACCCTCATCTTAGCAATTTAAAACAGGGGATGCACATTTATTTCTTCTTTTCACCCTCCAAGGCGGCAATTTAAATTTGACCTACCCTTCTTACAAATTACCTTATAGTTAGCGTTATGTAAGATAAATAAGCAGGGAGTTGGGGGTCTGCCTTGAGTGGTGCCCGTTTAAGGGTAGCATCCCCTAAAAAAGCCCCTTCTTAAATCGAGGGTGGTACGTCACGGTAGAATCATTTCTTATTATTATTACATTTTTGAAATGGAAATAGGTATTTTTGTTGAAACAAATTTATGCCCATTTCCTTATTCAATGCTTCAACATGCTTCTAAAAATTTATTTATTTTAGCATCAAAATTCTGATATATCTTATCCATAATGTGGTGAAATGGTTTGATTTTAAGTTTGTGTGCAAATTTATATTTGAAAGTAGCTTTTGCCCGCGATTGTTTGTTTGCGTGGACTGTTTTCGATAATAGATGGCGTTATTCAATGTCATTCTATTCTTGTAGAATTATCAGGATTTCTATAGCCTATATGTTATTCCGGTGTATAAGGAATAATTGTGCCAAATTTCATCGATATTGGTCCAGCGGATTCATCGTGAAAGAGTAACAAACATAAATCCATACTCACAAACTTTCACTTTTAACATTGATAATATTACTAAGAGATCCTCCTGCCCTTATCCCACTCTAAGTGGGGTCGGCACAACATGTTGTAACATGATTTGGCTACGTATTTTACGACCGGCCGCCTGCCTGACGTCAACTTACCTTAGCCGTATTTTACGACACCTCGGTAAGAAATGAAGGTGGTCTTTTCTACTCAGCCGAATGCTACACGGCGGGTCGACTTACCTTAGTCGCCTTTTACTACACCTCGGTAAGAAATGAGGGTGGTATTATTCTATTCAGCCGGATACCACATATCTGTTTATATATAAAAAAATTAAACACAAAAAGGTAAAAAGAGTTTCTAGTCTATTTAATCCGAACCTTTATTACCTAATCACTAACCTTATTAAATTAAATTACAATTCGAAAAATTGTTGGATAAAGAACGGAATATTTGAATTAAATCAAAAATCTTTTATTTACAGTTTAAAATCTTTTATTTTAAATTTCTTAAATTTAATAATATTGTTCTTAAATAATTATTTACATTCAATCAACACATTGTTGACTAGAATTGTACCTAAGTATTAAAAAGAGATATCTAATCTATTTTGTATCAAATAGGCTTTACAAGTTTTAACCTTTACTTAAATAATATAAACAAAAACGTAAATAATATAAACAAAATTATAGTCCAGTCTTATAAAAAGAATTCCAAATTCAAATGAATATTTCAAAACGGGAGCGCCATTATACGCCCGCGGAATTCGAATGACGAATTGCGGGAGGTTTTTCTTGTTTTAAAAACCACCGCAGAGTTTACACTTCATTAAGAACAAATTATACTAAATTAACTCTTATGTACTTATTAATAGAGTCTAGTAATAATTTTGCTAATGTTAAAAATCGTTGCAAGACATCTCCCTGTCTCTAGCATGGATTTATCGTCTTGCTAGGGGGACAGGGAAAAATAAGAAAGGGCTGTTTTTCCTGGGGGACCCTGGGGGGGTTATTCAATTAAGGCGGGTGGCACGGGCGATTAATTATGCTTTCGAAATTATGGTAATATAAAAAAAGTTGGAATCATCTTTTAATGGCGTCGCGACAATGCGAAGGCATTGTCTAATATTTCGTTCGAATTTTAAAATTGGAATACATAAAGATAGTGCAGATATATTTTTTCATTTCATCTTTAAAAATGAAGATATATTTACGCTTAGTTTTAAAGCGACCAATTTCAAAATTAGGCTTAATTCAGCTAGTATATTGTAATCCTTATTTCAATGAACTTTTAAAAAAAATAGCGTTTTCCAGCTCTTCCAAAGTATGGTTTAACGAGTCTATATGCTACGCTATTCTTTAATGCAATTTGGCACAATACAATTTTTTTTGCAATTAGGTCACTTTAATACTAAGTGCGTTATATGTAAATTTTTTAAGATATATTAAATAAGATAAAGATACGAGAATAAAAAAACTCTTTGTACTAATACTATGGGTTTTTTTATCTATGTGCTTAATTATTATTGACTGTGATGAAAGTAAAAAACGAATTTATCGCAGCATATAGCCAAATAAAATTATTACTAATTTTGTACTAGGTAATTTAGAACGAATCATACAGTTGATTTAAAAGTACTTGAGAATAAGAAAAGTAGAGATGATTTAAAAAGTACTTTTGAAAAAGAAAAGTAGAAAAAGTCTTCCACTCTCCTTTTTGAGAATAAATAGTGGAATAACAACAGGCCGCTACATTTAATCCCTAATTGTAATATAGCACACTAAAAGGGATGTTTAAAAAGATATTATTTTGTGCACCATATATATAATTTTTAACATCCTCTGTATTTGAACCTGCAAACTCTGACTAAGTGTCACTCGCTTTCGTATTTCACGTCCTTTATATTCTAAATAATATTAATATCCGATACACCGGCAACTTCACCTATTTGGACGAGCAAATAAATTGTTTTGAATCAATCTCTTCAGTGCCTCGGTGACCTTATTTTCAGGCCCTTTATGAATCAAAACGTACGTTGACCTACTCACGCATATGTGAAGGTTAAATTTATAATTGTCAGGCAATTTACAACTATATATAACAGGAATAGAGTTTATTTTGCCATAAGTATCAAAACATATCGCAACGCCAGTATAAGTTTTAATGTTTTATTGATAAATTTTAGGAAGATAATTGTTGATCTATTTATTTCGTATTTTAAATATGGAACGTTTTTTTAATTAGATGTTCTATAATTCGTTTAATTTTAATTGTTTAGATTTGGCCTTAAGATATAATTCCAAAAAATATTAAATATTTAATTAGGTAAATATTTTCTAATAATATTTTTTAAATAATTAATAATAAAAAAAATTGAAATGCATTCATTCACAAAGCCTTGTACGCCGTGTATACTCGTAATTATGAAAATGAGTAAGACGAAATTTGGAAGCTAGATGCGACCTAGAATGTAGCTTTTAACAGGATTGAAATATATATTAATATAAAGAAGTGACTAAGAAACTTTAATTAATATTTTAAATTTTAAAGATTTTCAAGAAACCTTTAGCTTATATAGGTGCATATTAAACCTTTAGCTTATAAACTAGGTGCATATTAGACTTTTAAATTATAGAATAGGTGCATATTAAAGGTTTAGATTATAGACCAAGCGCATATTATACCTTATGATTAATTAGGTGCATATTAAATCTTTGGTTTAGTTAAGCGTCTTGACCATAATCTGATGACGTCTTTAACTGACGGTAATATTATGGGTTATTCAAACATGTTTTAACATCGTAAATAATTTATAGATAATTAATGCCCGGATAATCTCTTTTGCTCTCATTTCAATTTGGATAATGTAGGTTTTTGTAATAATTTATAGCAGTAGGCGTTACTTTGCGGGTCGCACTACACACATTCGCTATCACAATCTCAACAATCGTTTCGCCAACCAAAGCATCATCAGGAGATAGGCTCCACGACAAAATCGCAAAGCTTTGCGATATTGTCGTGGAGGATTGTGGAGATTTGTGCGTGTGTTTTAACAATCTTGCATGTATCAGGTATGAAAACGGATAGTCCACTCTACATTGAGCATTTATATATTTTCTATTTTAATTTAACAAAGTAATTTAATTCAAATTTAATTTTTTTTTATTGAAATAAACTTGTGAACAAGTGCTTTTGAATTGTCAACTCTACTGCTGGTTCGGAAAGCTGTTCCTACCGAGAAGAGCCAGCAATAAACTCGGCGGTTGCTCTTCAACAATTTAACATTCAACATTACTTATGACTAGTTACATTAAGTCATTACTTCTGTACAGGTTCGGACAGTAGCTATCTATATCCACGCATTCTTATCGTCTAAATACTCCTCAACAGTATAGTAGGTGTTCTGTAACAGCCTCTCTTTAATAGTGTGTTTAAACTGCTGTAATGGCAATGCTGAAATTTATTGCGGAATTTTATTATAGAATCTTATACCAAAACCCACAAACGATTTACGTACTTTTGCAAGGCGCAAAGCAGGAGCCGCAAGCTTATGTCGGTTCCTAATTTGTCTATTATATACATCACCTTATAACTTTAGTAGATTTTTTTCCGACGGAGTACCTATACGAACGGATATAATGAAAGAATAAAAACGTATCTCAAGTGTACCTACGCGAAAAATTCGCACCCCAACTTAGCGAATTAGAAGCAAAAAAATATCACCCCTCGACCAATTATATCTCGCATCGAACGTACTATCCCCACCTTGAAGGTGCACACTTTTATCTGCCCGGTCCACCCCGTTTTAAAAGGAGCCATCTTGGGACCGAGGCCCGGGTGGGGGCAGGCGGTGGGGGATCACTTTTCTCTCCAAGTGTTGTTTTAATTCCGCCAAATATCTTTTCGCGAATACCTCGGCAGAACTTTTGGTATAATTCCCTCTTATATTGCTATCTTGTGGTTTTTATACGCTTTAAAATTGGCTATGTAATGGATGTAATACTGCCTTGAAATAATAATAGACAAATTCGTATGTGGTATAGTAAAAATTGAAACTTTTTTAGTTTCTTATCGCTTAACAAAAGAAATCAAGTCCCTTTTGCGCTTAACAGCACATTTTGTAATTCTTATTTACACATATCTTTTTAATATTTAAATGAGTTATTCTTGTATTGCATTTTTTGAATTATGGAAATGGAACGATTTACATAAAATCAGTATTTAAAGGGTTTTGGGGACGAGAAAACCGATCACTACATTATATTAAAAAAAAAAAAATTATCCCTGTTTTCGGGCACTGAAAGAAACTGCTATAATTTTATGAGAAAGCAAAGGATAATGTCACTGTCAATTGCAGTCATGGTATAAATGTGTAACGGGTTGGCTCGAATTCTGAATACTAGGATCGATCCCAGATAAATTCTTTTTTTTATATAGTTTTAATCATTTTTTTTATTAATTACCGAGCAAGGCTGGGGTACCCAGGTACTTATATAAAACAAAGTCCCCAAAAGCTATCTGACTGTACTTTTTTTAAATGTAAGAAACGTTTTTTGTACGGTTAATTAAATCAAAGTTATTGTAATTCTTAAAGAAGGTCTTAACCTTCCTTAAGAATTATTTAGCTTGTTTTAATTTGTTTGAAGTTTTTTTAATTGCTGTATCTTTCCCAAATAAATATTTAGTACCTAGGTGTCCGAGCCTTGCTCAGTAGTTTTATTTATAAAGATAAATAAAAAAAAAAAAAAAATTTCAAAAAAACTGTATAAATAGTCGGGCAGACATTTTCACTCTCAAGACCGCCTGTTCCCCAAATAACGTATACTTGTCTTTTCAATTCAACGTACATTTTAGCATTTTCCCGAAAACAGGGATAATAGACTTTTTTAAATGAAACCTAACTAAATCGAATTTTTCCCCCGAAAACTCCCTGCATTCCGAATTACATGAAAATCGTTGGAGCCGTTTCTGAGATTTGGAAAATATATTTATAAATATACATACAAGATTAACTCATTTAAATATTAAAGATGATAAATATGCGAAAAGATTTTAATTTTAACATAGTTTAATTGCGAAGGCGAGTGTAAAATTTCTTGCGGAATTCCGTCACAGAGCCGTTCACTGTTCATTAGATATTCGCTCGTTAGGTTCGTCCTATTTTCAGTGCTTTTCTTGTCTTATATTGACCTATAATCGTGTAAAAAAATCGTTTAAATTTCTTATAATTCATAGATTTATTGCTACTGATAGCGTGTTAACCTTTAACCGTTTGCTTGTAATCTCTTTATTGCATTAATTACAAAAATAAAAATAAAACCAGCATAATTTGCAATGGCGGACTTGTTCTGGAATCGGAATCTCTTCCAGCCAACCAATTTAATTTAAAAAAAGAAGTAAATATTAGTAGAGCGAATTAAAATAAAAATTAAACTTAATATAACAACAAACAGAAAATGGACCTTTTAGTAATATGAAATAATAAAATAATATTATAATATATATGATACTATGTATAATAAACATAATAATATAAATACAATAGAATATATTTCCATTAGTAAATATAATAAAGTATAATTATCACCATTTATCTTAGTAGTTTTTTTTATGTTGTGTTTGAAGAAAGGATTTACCGTCAATTTAATAATTTTTACATCAATTTCAATGTAGAGTGGACAATCCGTTTTCATACCTGATACATGCCGGACTTCTAAAAATACATGCACAGACCTCCACCACAATACACAAGCACTACATACGTTCACTATCACATACTCAACAATCGTTTCGCCCCGCAATCGAAGCATCATCAGGAGATAGATTCCAAGACTAAGACAAAATCGCAAAGCTTTGCAATTTTGTCCATCCCCTCTCTATATACTTTTGTAGCTTTTTATTTATTAAAAGCTTATTGAAAATATGTCTACTAAAACCAAAAAAGAATTTGAAATAGCGCGCAAATCTCATCGCAATTTTAAAAGGCAAGTTCATTAAGTCGCGCCGTCTCACGGCAAAGCTCGTAGATTATTAGAATGAAGCCGCCATTTGCATGGAAATTAAAATTTACCTGGACCCAGATAGTGGACTTAATCCTTTCTTTACTCTGACTGCACTGAAACTATATTATATACCCTTTTATCTATTCTGATACTGTAATACAAAGATTATAAAAACTAAAGCCAAAATTTTTATGACAAACATTACGTACAGGCCAAAAATAAAAACTTAAAAGTTTTATTACGATACAGGTCTTGTATGGACACCTGTATCATAATATAACTTTTTAATCATAACGATACACCTATACAACCTCCAGCTGGACCAAGGAGGTTGAACCTTAAAAAAAGGTTTCAATGAACGAGTCCGCGGCGACGCAACACGATGTTTGCGCTTGGGCGCTAACATTTGCCAATTAAAAAATCTTTTCAGTATTTACACAAAGTTTAGTTGTTATTAATATTGTTTTACGTATTATAGTATGAGAGTAGATAAAGTAGTGTATGACACTACAAAACTTGGTCTTATAACACTCGTGTGATAATTTTTTTAAAACACACTCGTGTTATAAGAACCCTTATTATGCAACAGTATCATAATCTACTATTATGGACCTAACTTTTCTTATAATATTCAATCAATATATTATGTATTATTAGTCAATATACTATGTATTCAGTGTCATTTATTTGGACTCGTATTTATGGATTAAAATTTATGTTTTGCAAATTAAGAATAGATGAACTATAAAAGTAATGAATAATTATTATTTGCTATAATCCGCGATAAAAGATCAACATCATCATCATCAAGCGTGTTACTTATCAAATAATATCAATGTTTCATTGTTTCAGGTTCAAGAATAGCGGAAACTATTGTAGAAGAGTTTATTTATTTGTTTGTTTATTTGGTATTTAAGATAATTAAAAAGATTTAAGATAATAATAAGATAAGAAATATATATTATTAACGTTTTAAATGTTTAATCATTTTGTACCCTTTCCTTTTTCAGCTTAAATAAAGGGTAATATGGAACTCGATTGTAATAAAGTTTGAACTTCTACTATCTAATGTTAACGATTAATATTTTGGTATAAATGGACACTGAAAACCAGCGTCAAAAAAAACCTCAAATTAATCTGAGCCTCCTACAAAAAAAAAACAGATTATTGACGTACTTTACAAAGTGTGATGGACGTTGGGCGATGGGATCTTAAGGAGTTGGAAAAAAAACAAAAATACAAAAAAAAAACAGAAGGTTTTGGAATGAAGAACCTGCACCGTAAAACATCTTCTTGTAACGTGATTTTTTAGGGAGGTAACAGCAGTACAAAAAAAACTTATTTAAGCATGACGGCATTTTTGCAGCACCCTTTAAATTGGCGCAAATAAAGTCGCGGGTAACTCTAGTAATATATAGACGATTCGCTTTAATCACCCAAGTCATCCATCTCAAATTCCGTTTCCAAAAGTAAATTTTTGCTACCTTCCCAAGATAAGTGTAATAAAAGTTTCCCTAATGCGAAAACTTGCTAATGCTATCGGCATACGTGATCTCGCCTTTTCGGGAGCGAACGATCCCAACCAACGTTTTTCGATTTTCGACTCTAGCAAAAACTATAATTGTCTGGAGATTGCTTAGATAAGTGCTACTATTTGTTTTAAAACTATCGATTTCACGTAAGAACAATCGAGTTATAAAAGGTGCTTCAAATGTTGTTTTATACTTTATTTATTTATTATGACAAGCCAATAGAATTTTACACATACTCATTAATACACTTTTTCATTCAAGTTCTTGGTAAAACACTTTTTGTAAGGCGATTACAGCGTTATCGTAGGTAGTTAGGTACAAAATTATTTATATTACTAAAAGGAGACAAATTAAATTACACATACAAGAAATTTTGATAAAAACTTAATTTATGAGAATAGCATAGATTTAGCTTTTGTTTTATGTTCATAAGGACAAAATGTTATATTTAGTGAGCCTCTATTACAAATATAATTTTCTTTTTTTAAATTTTAACTTTTTATCGCTTTTGAAGGCCTTTTGTGTCCATCTTAATTTTTTTATATAATAACCAGAGATGTAAGTAAAAGTAAGTCTCATTTTTTTAAATTGACTATATGCTGTTAGCCCTAACGGCTTTTAAAGCATCACCGGGCGGGACGGGCGAGCGCAGAAGCATCGTCGAAGTTGCGAAATGCGGAGAGTAGAGCGCAGAAGCTCTACTAGCGTCGGGGAACTGGTAAATCTCAGCGTCGCTTAATATAATCCTGTATATGATATGAAATTCTCTAGTTTATTTTTTTGTTTCTGCAAAATATCTCTGCCTGGAAGAATTGGCATAATGATACGTCCTTATATTTTTAGTATTTATTTATATCAACAATCTACAAGTTATAACTATCCTAAATAATTTACTTTCTTCATTCCTTAATAATTTAGATTCTATAATTATTAAAAATAGAATAAGCAAATTTATTTTTGTAAAAAATACATCTGTATTGCATTTGTATTAAGAGCAAGATAAAACTAATAAGTACTAGTGCCATTGTAGAAATTAATATTATATAATAAAAACATTAAAAATTTTAACGATTATTTGAAATAATAGATATTTAACAAAAAAAAATTAACATTTGTCCTGTAGAAGAATAAACTGTGTTGCAGTAATCAACTCTCTCCTGCTTTACAAAAATAAGTATTATTCCTTGTATTTAATAACAATAATGATTACTATAGTACTACGATAAAATACAATGAAAATATGACATTAAAGACTTGTTCCTAGTCGATTTTAAATCCTCATTTATTTCTGTAGAACCAAGTCTTTCTTGTCGAACACCATTGGTAACGCCGAAGCGGCGAACCGTGTTCAAGGAATTCTTTAAGGCATTATCCGTCGAGTTATTATCGACTTTCAGCTTTCACAATGTTCTGCAGATTCGTTCCACACGATTCTTTGTTATGGCTATGGATTTTTATAAAACTCAATCTTTTTTCATATGAGACAGAGTTTAATACAAATCATTAATAGTATGATACATTATTATTCAACTAACGTATACAAAAGTAATGAAAATAATATGTTTCTATAATAAGCGATAAGAAAATATATGAAATGCTTAATGTATAGTGTACTATTCGTTCTCATACCTGATACAGTATTTGTAAAACTCATGCACTGCCTGCCATCGATAATACAACAATCCACAAGTACTGCACACATTCACCATCACAATCTCAACAATTGTTTCGCCCCGTAACCGAAGCTTCGTCAGGAGATAGACTCCACTGCAAAATCGCAAAATAGGCTTTGCGATTTTGTTGAGATCGTGGTGGTGTATGTGTGCAACATTTAGCATTACATATATTTTATTTTATCGCAAATTAAAGCAAAATAATATTTTCATTACTTTTGTATTATAGACCTCCGCAAATAAATTACTAACGTAACCTTTATGAGCTGTGATAAGCAAGAGGTGAAACCACGTAAATTAAGCCAATAAGTTTAAAAAAACTAATGTTTATTTACACATTACCACGCTTTTTTCGGTGTAAGTTAACATTGTGATAAAATCTGACTGGAGTCTTTAATCTCAACAGATTTGAAACACAAAGCTATATTTTTCTATAGTCTTCTCTAGGAATCTTCAAATTATACGTCTAGAGGCAAGCTACATTGACATTGTAAATAAATACGCAAGATGTTGTCCTCCAAAGTGTAGGATACATTTTTTCCAATTAACGAAATCTAAAGTAGTTTCAAGTACTTAGAATATAAATATACAGTGGATTGTATAGAAACTTATTGACTTACTTATATCCCTACACTTTCAGCCTCCTGCCCTTATCCCACTCTAAGAGGGGTCGGCACAACATGTTATAAACATGTTGTCACATGATTTGGCTACGTATTTTACGACCGGCCGCCCGCCTTATCAACTTACCCTAATCGTATTTGACTACACCTGGGTAGGAAAGATGGTGGTCTATTCTACTCTACCGGATACCACACGGTCGATCAACTTACCGTAAGCGCCTTTTACAACATCTTGGTAAGAAATGAGGGTGTTCTATTCTACTCAGCCGGATACCACACGGCTTTCACTTGAAACTTATATATCAGACTTTTAAAAAGGATTAAAAAATCCCGTTATTGGTTCAGGAAAAGAATCAAAATACATATATAATTGAGGATATTTTAACACTTTATTGTTCTGAACAAAGTCACAAATTTGTTCAACATACTTTGTAGTATATGTAACAAGTGACAAAATGTAAAGTAGTTTCAAGTATATTAATATAGTAGATAGGTATAGACTGGTATAGAAACGCAATCAGAACAAATGACCGAAGCTAAGCGACTCGGGCCGGGTTTACGACAATGCCTATAAGAAAACGGGCGTCGCGTTATAAAATTTGCATTCGGCTGGCAGCGTAGTGCAGGCGGGGGGAGGCGGGCTATTGTGGAGGAGGCTTAATTTTTTAATTTTTTTAAATTGTTTTCTAGCGATTATGACATAAAATATAAATACAATTACAATTAAATTAATACATACATATAAGCTGTGGTAGGCTAGCGGTAACACTGTGCGCCTCTTTCGAGGAGTTCTAGGGTTCAAACTCCTGGCAGGCACCAATAGGTTTTCTAGTAAAACCTATGTGTCTATGCAATTTATGACACGCTTTTCGGTGAAGGAAAACATCGTGAGAAACCTGCATATCTCTAAAGAATTCTGGGGATATGTGAACCTACCAATCCGCGTTGGAGCAGCGTGGTAGGTCTTAGCTCCAATGCTTCTCTCCAAAAACGGAGAGAAGAGGCCTATGCTCAGCAGTGGGATAGTAACAGGCCGTTACTTTTTATGGCTGTCATACAGCGGTGTGACCGAGTGATCTCTAAATATAAACACAATTATAATTAAAATAATACATACATATATGCACAATCGTTTAAAAGCAAACATCATGCGATTACAGATGTCATTACAATCAACACAGCTTTATAAAATAGTATAGTTAAAAATTTTAAAAATAAATCACAATAAAGGTCGTCACGTTGGATAAGTTAGAAGTCTAAGAAATTAATAAAAAAAATACAAATAAGCGTTAAAATTAAGTTTACTTATCTTTAAGTTGATTATTTAAAGCTTTTATTTAACTTATCTTGTATCAAATCAAATGAAAATATTCTTTATTCAAATAAGCTGTTTAAAGCACTTTTCAATCGTCATGGATCAATATGATTAATGAAGCTACAACTGGTACGGGATGTTGCTCTTACCGAGAAGGACCAGGAAGAAATTCGGCGGTTAATATTTTAAATATTTTCAAATGTTACATTATTAAACTGCTGTCTTGTATGAAGCTAAAAGGTTTTTCAAATTTATTTATTTTATTTCATTTTTATCATTCAAGTTTATGAAGAAAAATAGGAATAGAGACAGTGTCAAAGGCCTTCGATAGGTCCAAAATAACTGTTTTGGATTTACCGTCTAAGTTTTAGACAACGGTATCAACAAGTTCCAAAACGGCATCTTCAGTGGATTTCCCACTTCTGAATTCAAATTGGTTGTCTGACAGGATTTGATTATCTGTAATATACTTGACGAGTCTAAAGTTTGTGATTTTTACAAAGTTGAAAGTACAGATATAGACCTACCTACATATATCAATGTGTTCGTTAAGATTTCTGTAAATACTTTTTGCCAAATATTTGGTAAATAAATTGTTTTTTGGTGCGTCTATTATTAAATAAATAAGTTTAATGAACTTCTTTTATTTCTGTTTTCGCACTGCAGTAAAATAATAAATTACTTTTTTGAGATTATGTCGCGATACAATGGACCTACAACAAAAAATTATTAACTTTGAAAAAAAAACTTACAAGCCCTCTCCATAACACCGTACCTAAGGAGGGGGGTGTCCAACCTCTCGGCGGCGAGGGGGTAAACAGGAAAAAGGAGGGTAGGAAAATTTCCATTTTCTTACGTCTTTCCAGAGCCCGCTCTGCAGCAGTTTTTGATTAACGGACGGCAAGGGCGAAATTTCATTATATATTCATCCCCCCTTGGCTTATTTACTTGGGGGGTATTGTTCGGAATATCGACGGAGATTCTTTTGTTTGAGATGTTTAAGATAACTTTGGGAAATGGCGACTTGGTTATTGTACGTTGGGAATATTTTGAAATATCGTCTACCGCTCCATTTGAATTTTCGTATTTATTACACTGAGTATGTAAAGGTGCATTCACACTGGAATATAGTCACGGTTTAAAAATTAAAATTCTAATTATTCAGGTGTCTTTTACACGCTTTTGGAATCGTCGTAATTTTAATGAAGCTACCACTGGTTCGGAAAGATTAAACCATTAAAGAACTCAGCGATCACTTTTTAAAAATAATTATTTAAATGTCTTTAATATTTAAATGAGTTAATCTTGTATGTATATACATATTTATTTTCGGAATCTCTGAAACGGTTCCAACGATTTTCCTGAAATTCAGCATGTAGGGGGTTAAGGAGGAGAAAAATCGATCTGGCTAGGTTTTATGTAAAAAAAAATAGTTTTATCCCTGTTTTTGGGCATTAAAAAAATACAGTTGAACCACTATTCCAAAAATTGTCAAGTCACCGTAGCTTATTCGGTGAACGAGTTGTCTTTAGAAATGGAAATCGATCGACCTAGGATCAAGCCCCACCTACCCAATTTTTTTTTTTTTTTACAAGTTTTTTTTTAATTTTGTATAACATTACCGAGTAACTCTCGGTCAACCAGGTACTATTCATAATAAAATTGGCTGGCTCGCTGGCGCAGTTGGTAGTGACCTTGCCTTCAGCTCCGCGGGTCGCGGGTTCGACTCCCGCCGAGGGCCAACTTTTTCTATAAACAATTTGTTGGTTCTTCGAGCCTGGGTGTATATTTATATTTAAGTATGTATTTAAAATTATATATGTACCAGTTATCTATCACCCACAAGTATTTAGTTACTTACTTTGGGAGCGGACGACCATGTCTGTAAGTCTCCCATATATTTATATTTTATTTATAATAGCTTTTTTCAGTTTTAAGTATAACTAGATATGCCTACGGCTTCGCCCGGATTTAAATCAGTGAAATTAAATTAAATTTTGAAAAAATAAATTTTGGAAAAATGTCCTGTCAACGTTTCGGGGAACCCTTAGGTTCCATGGAAACCCGGTTGAAGACTCGTGCCATACTCAATAATATACCTCTCTCCATAGGTCTAATCTTTCTCGAATCGAGAATCACAGTAAAAAAAATTATTATTATTTTTGTATTCTATAACTTCGCAAAATAACGCCTAAACAAAAATACAGTAACGGTCTGTTACTATCCCACTGCTGGGAATAGGCCTCCTCTCTCAGTTTTCGAAGAGAAAGATTGGAGCTAAGACCTACCACGCTGTTCCAATATGAACTGGTAGGTTACACATATCTTCAGAATTCTCTAGATATATGCAGGTTTATTCACGATGTTTTCATTCACCGAAAAGCGACACATAAGTTTTAACAAAAAAACTCATTGGCCCGGGATGGGAAATGATGATCCAAAAGAGTCGCACCTCTTGGCTAGCAAAGCTTTTAAATAACCCCGAATTCTATAAATAACTGCTATTAACATTTCAAAATTTGAATCTCATTTCTTCTTTCCGATTTGATCACGCAGAGGAACTCCGAGCATTGTACTTTCTATCTCTTGCTGAGCAATACCTGGACTTAAGTAAATGATTGCAGATTAAGCAGTAATGCAATATCACACACAAGTTATTTTGCCTGTATCTGCAACAAACTTATCATAAAGTAATAATAATAATAACAATAATTTATTTAAATTTAAAGACTACATCCATTGTGTTAGTAGACAATAAAAATAAAATATATGAACTGATTGACTCCACCGTGTGGTATCCGGCTGAATAGAATAGTACCACCCTCATTTCTTACCGAGGTGTCGTAAAATACGACTTAAGTAAGTTGACGTCAGGTAGGCGGCGGGTCGTAAAAACGCAGCCAAATCATGTGACAGCATGTTTATAACATGTTGTGCCGAACCCACTTAGAGTGGGATAAGGGTAGGAAGATGATGATGATGATGATAGACTATGTTAGTGTTAGAATTAGAATTAGAATAGGAATCAGTAATGTACCTAATACTAATTAAAATATAAACAACCGGGTCACATCGCGATAATTACGTTACCTCTGTATAAGGTTCGACGTTTAATACATTAAACGTACCTAATACATTAAATTCTGAAATATTAACATGCGCAGATACGTTAGCCTCGTCTCATATCAGGGAAGCGTCAAGACCTGGAGCTGGCAGAAATGGCCGAATCCGGAAAACGGCGGAAGTATGCATCTCTCATCGAGAGTTATATATTTGTGCCGTTTGCAGTTGAGACCCTAGGGCCATGGAGTCAAAGTGCAAAAAAATTTCTATCCATTTTAACACTTCAGTTAATTGCCTCTTCAGGTGACAAGAGGGCTGGCTCCTTTTTCGCACAAAGAATCAGCTTAGCGATTCATTGCGGAAACGCTGCCAGCATTCTTGGGACCATTCCACGTGGGCATGATTTGTATAGTCCTAGCGTGTAAGTAAGATAAGATATAGCATGTACATTTTTGTTGTAAACATTGAAATACAATCAAGATATTGATCTCAGAACCACACAAAGAAAAATGTTTTTTTTCCCTTCGACCTTACCTTTATAACGAATTACGACAGATTCATTCAGACGAAATTGGTCGTCGGAAAATAACAACTAAGTTGTTTTAAGAGGGAAAAACTATTTTTAATAATTTTACTTTTTTTACAATCCGTCTAATTTTTTTTTAATACAGAGAAAGAGATTTTTATGTCATAGACAAAAAAAAATTGCCTAACACCAAATCGCATTTTTGCAAATAGCATATTTGAATAATTTTTCATATGAGAAATTGCATATTTAAGTGCTTAATAGTATCTAATTTTCTTAATTAACAAAAGGCTAATAATTTACGATAGCATAAATTGTATTATTATGGTTTTAACATAAACTTGCCTGCTATTCAATAATAGATGGCGGCACTAGATATACTACTTGTTCACCATTTTTTCATTAGTTGGTTTTTCAAAATCATTTTTATGTTATACTATGCGCATAGATTATATTACGTTTCATTAATATCTTAACGCAACTTAATCTTTTTTAATCTCTATTCACTATTTATATTTCACTTTTCAAATTTTAAATATTATATGAGTTTTGCTGTAGATGTCGCTACGTGTTACTAAAAGGTTTTCTAAATTGAAAAAGGTGGCAGCACAATATTATCACAATGTAATTTATTTTTGATTCTCTATTGTTATCAGTATAAATATTCAATTATACAACCTGTATTCATTAGAATCTAATTAAAACTTACATAGTCAAGACGATAATCAATTTAGAATTGTTATTGGAACTTGCTTACCTATTGGAAAATCTTATAAGTTCGCAATACGCAAACAAAATACGCAACAAATTAATAATTTCACGGTGAATTATTCCGATTGTCGCAACAAGATTGATTAAAATTGAATTTTTGAAGTTGCTTCCACTATTTTTCTTTTGACTAACATTATGTATCGTAGCAGACTACTTTTATGATGTTTAAAATAATTTATTTTTATTTTGTATTGTATAGTATAACACCAGCTGACCAAAATGGTAAAGTATACTTTTTAAATCAACTTTTCCTACTCTAACTAAATTTGTTTAGATTTACTATGGATAATCTTTTAGAATGGTATTTTTTTAATATAGCAAAAAATTATGCACACAATGTATTTCATAAGCATAAACAATAATGGATATTAAAAAAGCTATTGGCCTCCAACAAAGATCAGTGCTCAGCGAGTAAAGGAAAGAAAGCTCTGGGTGTATCTGAGTGATCAAATCAAAATATGGATATATGTAAAGTGGCCACTGTGACGTAGCCCAGCGACTCAAGGTTTTGGTAGACATTGACGGTGACTGGAGAACTAAAAATATGATGACGATAATGTGATGGTTTAACTAGATTTAACTATTCATAAATTCACAATTTTTCTTTTTTTCAGTATACGATCTTATCGTTATACCAATCTGGGATTTAAAACACGAAACCCATCGAGATTTAAACAATCCAAAATCGTGGTCAGAATTCAAAAAGTTTAAAAGAAAAGACGGTCATCTCAAACTAGATATAGCTAATTACGATGAAGCTACTGAAGTAGTAGACATAGATGGCTTTGATTATACCAATCGTGATGATATCTATCATACTGATAAAGAAAACGAAGCGCAGAAATCAGATCTAGATAATGATATAGGTCGGTATGGAGAAGACAAAATAGTTGGTGGATTTGAAGTTGATATCAACTTGTATCCTTATCATGTTGCTTATGGAACAAATTGTGGTGGAGCGATACTTGATAAGAAATGGATAATAACGGCTGGACACTGTGGGTAAGTGGATGTGTAACATAGTGCAAAATCACCAATGAGCTAATTAATTTACGCAAAGTATCAAGACCTATATTGGTGGAAGACACTTAAAGCTATAATAAAGATGTAAACGTGGAAACTATTCATATATAGAGACTGTGTGTTGTTAATAATGCATTTTTGAATTAGAACTCTTTAGTTTTAATTATTTAAATTATTATTAACCAAAAATTAAATTTAAAAAACGACTACCCAAAAGCTTTAGATCATTAAATTAGACTGTCTAAATTAAAACAGGAGACGATTTGTTGTTTGGTTACTGTAACATTTCCAGTGCATTTAGTAAATTTGGTCTGCCAATAACATAACATGTTGTCAAATAAACATAACATTAACGATTTAGGTTCTGATTCAATATTCCACTTTAACCAAACACTTCAATTTTTTTAAAGCAAGAAGCCGTACATAAGGGTTGGTTCCAAATATTTGAACCAAGGCAAGAAGATCGCAGTGAAAAAGACATTCGTCCACCCGTCGTGGTCCGCTAAGAACAAGGAGCATCCATTTGATTACGATTATCAACTTTTAGAACTCGTTGAGCCTTTGAAATATGACGAAAACATTCAACCAATAAAAGTGGCCCATATTGAAGACATGGTGATTGGTAAAGTTATAACTGTTACTGGATGGGGAAACACAGAAGAAAATGTAAGTATAATAGATGAAGCACTAGTAATTGTTGGCTTTATAGGAAAGTTTAAAGTGACAGCCCACGATGGAGCTAGCTTAGTATGTGGTGGAACACCATAAGGTTTTAGCTGGTCAGATTCAGGCATAACTGCTTCCGCCTCCCACAAATGCAGTACACAAGTAGGACTTCCTCATGTAAAAAAATAATAATAATTAAAAAAAAACTCAGTATCTGTAGATGCTGCAAGATCTGAAGCTAGATCTTCAGATCTTAATCTTATTAAGGAAAGGAGAAGATACGTGGTATAAATAAAATTATATAGGGCCCGTAGGTTTGCGATGAAGAAGTGACTGACAATTGGTTGAGCTCAAAGTACGAAGAACTGATAAGCTTTGAGATCCTAATACTAGGAAATTTAGAATGTGTAGACAACGCAGAAGATTTATCCGTTGACACCAGATACTAGATGATCAATTCTTAGTGTAATCCTTGAACTGCGTGTTGTAGTCTTATCATCTGGTAAAATGACAGAGGAGAAAATATTACGATATTTTATATATAGGTAGGATTTAGTTTATAATCGTTTTATAATTTAACTATGCGTTTCTCACAACCCATCATATATTCAGTACTCAAGATTTATATTCAAATTTACCAAACCTATTGCGTCATGTTCTCTGGTATTTAATAAATATATATTTTAAAATATTATCAGCTCATGATATGGAATTGTTTGAATATGAGGCAGTTACATAGAAGTTCTATACTTCTATGACAAAATTCTTAATCTTGGATCAGACTTGAGTTTTTATATATTAATTATGATTACACACACAATTCCGATATCACTGAAATTGTTTTGAATTTTAAATAATCTTATTCATACAACCGAAATATAATGGCAACGCGAATTGTAAATGTAGTAGTAATGTTAATTAATTTTCATATATTAATTTGAATGAGTGAATTTAATTAATACAGGGAAATGATAATATTATTATAATTCGCTGTAGTTTGTGATACACAACAGATATTGTAGATTCAAGTTATTTTTAGATGATTTAATGTAGAGTGATCGCTTTTTTCCAATTTTTTCATACACAACTCAGTACTTCTTTGCAATCATTAATTGGAAAACAATCAAAGATATTTATTTATTTATTTCTTTTCTGTATGACGAACAAAGACTGACTGTCACTAAAACGTCTTATCGATACGAAGACTCCACCAAAAACAACAACGGCACAGTGTTGTCAACATTTCAAAAAAAAGGGCGCGATACTCTTGTTTCATGACTGTGTTGCTATAAAATACAAAGCGGGTGTCAATGGCGACAACACACGGAATTCGTTGAACTCAAACTAAATATTTACATTCGCTAAAAGAGTCAATTTTTATTAACAATCCTTAAAAACCATTTTCCCCAGGGTCCTTATTCCAACGTGCTGCGAGCGGTCCGTGTTCCAATAATATCCAAGGAGAAATGTCAGCTGGTGCCATTCCCTTATTTCAGAGGTGCTCTCACATCTAGAATGTTTTGCGCGGGCTTCACTGAAGGAAAAAAAGACGCTTGTCAAGTAAGAAAAGTTTAATAAATTACCAAGAATCTGCCATCTCAAACTTAATTCAGATTTGATTTGTATTATTGAATTGGATTTTTAGTTTTGAGAGCTTGTACAAAATACACAAAAGATGTACGAAGCAGAATGATTTGACAGCTTATACAGTATTACTTGTTTTCTGTTACAGGGTGACTCTGGAGGTCCTGCGGTAGCCTATGATAGGCTTCTAGGAATGGTGTCCTTTGGCTATGGCTGTGCCACTCCTGGATCATTTGGAGTTTACAGTAAAGTAGCCAAAGTCAGACCTTGGATAGAAGAAGTGACTAAAATAACATTAGATTAAGGTGCAACTTAAGGATTAAAATATTTTATTGTATATATCATTATTTTAAATTTCCCTTTATATAATGTGAAATGCAAATCTATACTAATATCTATAATAGAGAAAAAAATTGTATTTATGTTTGTAATGTTTTCACACAAAAACTACTAGACCGATTTCAAAAGTTATTTCACCATTGGAAAGCTGCATCTTTACTGAGCAACATAGGCTGTATAGCATTAAAAAAATAGGGATCCGTAATAAAAATGTAATAAGGTGTAAAAAATTAGTCATAACAATCTGTCATCACATGCGCTGCGGAAACTATTGATGATATACCTATTTAACAAAAATAAATCTATAGTCCGACTTAATAGACTTTGCACTGCCATGAGATCGGTATGTACGCGGGTGAAACCGCAGGATATTTCTAGTAGATTTATGAATTCGCATATAGTATATATATAGAAGGCGGAATAGCTTATACAGATACTAAAAAATACAGAATATTTAAAATGCATTAAGTAATTTATTATAATCACTTATTTATCGATATCTACCAAATTACAGTGGATGCTAAAGATATTTTTAATATATCAAATCAGTCTCTACTGACTGACTGATCAAATCAAAAATATTGCAGTAATTCACAAAAAGCTTAAATAGGTCTACATATTTTAATATGTTATTAGATAATGAATTAGATAGCTTTCGCGTTTGATGTTTAGAGTTTGGAAATTTGCCAAACACGATCATTACCGATTTTACTTCATTAATAAGGCAAACTGACCACTTTACTGGGGCTATGGATTGGATTTCCATTTATGTCAAATACAGCTAAATTTCGCTTGTGCTATGGAGGCTAGCAATCTATTATGAGATAACCCAACGAGGTGCTACGCTGATGTGGCGATAAGAATAGCACAAGTCGGAAACCACTGGATTCTGCAGGACAAGATCGTTAACATCTCTTAATGAGGCCATACCTAAGATTCTATGGGTTGGAAAGAGAAATAAAGTATGTTAGAATTTTATCAATAAACGTTTCACTTCTTTGCTTTCAATGCTTCACCAACTGGTCAGAGGAGAAATAAAACAACTTATGAATTGTGGAGAGACGACAGCAGAATGTTTTTTTAATATCGGCAAACGTCATCTAAAGGTATTTCTTGTGACAGACCTCTATTTACGGAAACCTATACCTATACCTATAATATATGTGCCTGTGTATTTAAATGGTTATGTAGAATTTATTCTTTGGCAATCAAGACGCGTTGCCAATTTTGGTGCGATCAGCCGTTATAAAGGACATTTATGAATGACTTTGTTGTTGCAGGAATCCTTTTTCCCTTCAATGATAAACATACCCTGTTGGATAAAGGATTAATTGTTTTCCGTTTAGGATTTTTGATTGTGGAATTCATCATCACCATGCGACTTTTTTCTTATGATGATCCTTTTATCTGGTGAAAAGTATGCCAGTAGTGCGTCTTCTAGTTGAGGGTTGCCATTTCTACATGTTTGAACCCAAAATTATCAATTTTTCTAACTACGTACATACTCTTGTTCACTTCCACATAGCAAATTAATGACGTGTTCGATCCGTTAGTTGCTTTAAACCTTATAGCAAGCAGCTTATTGGCAATAATATATTACATTTTAATGTTAGATACTTTGAAATTTTTTCTCTCTTATTAACTCTTTGGGATAAAGCTGATTAATTAAATTTTCCTTATTTCCATTTAACATTAATAACGTCTTTTCAATTACAATACCGTAATGTCCGTGAAATTTAATAACTTGTTCATTGTTTTCAACATCAAGAGTGTGATTGGGTAAGTAATCAACTCTTGTATGATTTTAAAACAAGGTGACCCATAATTTACAATTCCCAATGGGGCTGCCCGTTTCTGATAAATCGTTGCAGTTGATGATGATGTCGACAGTTAAACTGAAGGGAGTAAGTACCTTGAGGCACTTAAGTTGGAAACTAAGGATAGAGACTGCAATGAGCTTAAGTAGAGCGTTAAGTGAGAGACTTAAGAGTTTACTGTATAAAATACATTAGTTTAATCAATATTTATGATACATCTTGCACCTCTCTTAATAGTTCTTGAGATATTTGTAAGCGTCCTTCCATCTTTATTACTGGCATCTTTCGACTTCTCTTGAGATATTGCAATTCGTATTCCAGAATTCTCAGTGTGATTGAGGAAGTGATTCAGAGCTTCAATGCTTGTTGTCAAATTTCTTCTTTATTCCCACAGCTGTGACGTTTTAATTTTATTGAGTCATGTCATAACATGCCTAAATATAAATTAGGTAAAAATAAAATTAGGTATGCCTAATTTCGGTTCTCTAGTACCTAAGTTTCATATAACGCAAATCCGAAAATTTGACGGCGTGCTTAATTAATTTATTTATTTATTTGGGCATACAGTAGTTGCTACATATAAAAACTTACGTATAATAAAAATAGACATCATCATCCTCCTGTCCTTATCCCACTACAAGTGAGGTCGGCACAACATGTTATAAACATATTGTTACATGATTTGGCTGCGTTTTTACGACCGGCCGCGTCGTATAATAAAAATAGACACAAAAAAAGAATTTAACATGTACAACTTATGAAGGTGTCGCAGCATGCATCAAAAATTATTAAACAACTTACATAAAACTATAAGCAAATGACGTTAATAGGTAAAAAAGGCTCAGTTCATTCTTACAAATAACATATTTTAGGATACTGGGTGGTTACGATATAGATATACAAGACGCTCCATTCCAAGTAAACTACGGTGATATATGTGGTGGCGTTATTATTCATCATAAATGGGTGATGACTGTGGCGCATTGCGGGTAAAACGTAAAATTAGGCACAATTATTCCTTATTCAACGAGGTAACATATAGGCTATAGAAATCCTGTAAATTCTACAGGAATAAGATGACATTCAAATGTGTACTCTATTATGAACCTATCACGCGACAATAATCCACGCAAACGATGTTGCGGCTAAAAGCTAGTTATTAAATAAAACTGGCATATAAGTTCCAATTATTTATATTATAAATAAATAAGTTCCCAAAGTAAGTAACTCGATATATATAGGTGACACACAACCAGTAAATATATACATCACTTAATCATCTTCATCATTCTCCTACCCTTATCCCACTCTAAGTGGGGTCGGCAAAACATTTTATAAACATGTTGTTACGCAATTTGGCTAGGTATTTTACGAGCTTCCTGGTTGACGTCAACTTGCGTTAGTCGCCTTTAACGACATCTTGGTTAGAAAAAAGGGTGCTCTATTCAACTCAGTCAGATACCATACAGCGGGTCAACTTACCTTAGTCGCCTTTTACCACACTTCAGTAAGAAATGAGGGTGGTCTATTCTACTCAGCCGGATACTACACGGCAGTAGTAAATATATACATTTATAATTTTGAATACATATATACACCTAGACTGGAAGAACCAACAATTTATATTTTAGAAAATGTTGGCGCTCAGCGGGAAAAGAACACATGAACCGCGAAAGCAGGATCACTACCAGTTGCGCCAACATTCCAGTTAAATTGAACAAAATTCATAAACAATAAACAAAAGTAAATTTTTTTAGAACTGAATCAAATTTCATTAGAATCGGCAGCAAATTTCGATTAAAGGGACCCAAAGTAAAAATCAAAAATCATTTTATACATCCTTTGTATGGTAGAAACCATACGTTTGATTATGACATACAAATATTGGAGTTGTACAGAGCTTTGCGTTTTGGAGAAACCGTAAAGAATATAGATTTAAGTGATGGAGAAATTGGAGAATTCGTATATGTAACTGGATGGGGCTACTCATGGGAGAAGGTAAGATAGCATATGTTATACGAAGCCATGCATTTTACTTTAATTCAAAATACGCTTCATGTAAATTGATTTTAAAATATGCCGTGAGGTATCCGGCTGAATAGAATAGACCACCCTCACATCTTACAGAGGTTTCGTAAAAGACGCCTATGGTAAGTTGACTCGTCGTGTGGTATTCGGCTGAAAAAAATATAACATCCTCTTTCTTACCGAGGTGTCGTTAAAGAAGACTAAGGTAAGTTGACATCAGGCAGGCGGCCGGTCGGATAAACGAAGCCAAATCATGAGAGAGCATGTTTATAACATGTTGTACCGACTCCACTAAGAGTGGGATAAGGGCAGGAGGATGTAATTAATACATCATCTTTCCTATATGTTTCTAAATTATCTTAGTTTTTTTTCTAAAAAAAATACCGACCAATTTCGGCCATCCAGGTTGAGTAGTGTATGACGTGTTAAGTGTGTGTTAAGTTAATAGTGTGTGCTTTCGCAGGGAGACTTCAGACATATATTACAACAGGTAAAAATGAATTTAGTCCCAATGGATAAGTGCCAAAACGTGCAACAGCCTTGGTACAATCACTCATTGACTTCGAGAATGTTCTGCGCGGGAGATAGCATGGCCGACGCTTGTCAGGTAAACGAGAAAAAAAATCTTTAATATTTAAATGAGTTAATCTTGTATATAAGTAAAAAGTAGATAAAGTTTTCTATATATATATATATATAGATATATATATATGTCGCATCCTGGCAACCATCATTCCATCATTAAAAATATATTGAAAATACATTGAAAATAGAAGGCGCAGCGGTGACAGAATGCAGACGGCGCATGTGAGAGATGAAGACAGATGCTTGTCATGGCGCAGTTGTGAAAATTGTTAAGAAGAATATAAAGTTGAAGATAAGCGTTGTACTTTTCCATATGCACGATACCCTTATTACGCCCACTAATGTCTAAGAATAATGCCCAAGATACTGATGAGTCTACATCAGTCGTGGGATTCAATCGTGCAAATGGATGGATAGTATGAAGGGACTATGATGACTCACAATGGCGGATACTATAAAGAGTTACGAAATAAAACAATTCAAACACCAAAAACAAAAAGAAAAAAAAAATCCAAGTGAGACGAATAATATCAATCGGCCGAAGTTTAAACCCGATTAATGATGATTTTACGTAAAATTGTGGTGTAATACAGCGTTATACTTGGACGGAAAAACAAAAGAAGATACGTTTTCTAGAAATTTCTGCGGCTGCACTTATTAATTTCAACAATGATAGATCAATGGATAATTAAAAGTCATTCTGTATATGCCTATTTTCGTGTTACGTATTTGATGAATTGTTGGAAGAATTTAAATATAGTGCAAATTGCATCATGAACGGTGATTACGCATTTGGTACAAAATTGATATATGACTGCAATGGCTTCCATTCACAACTGAGATATCTTCGCGTCAAAAGCTGCACCAGGAACTACAAGTATACTCCTATTTGAAACGAAAGTTATTTATAGAGGATCGCAGATTCAACGCGATCCCAATTCAAGCGTCTTAGTTGCGATCAGCAGTGCGCAGAAAAATGGAATGTCGCAAACGGATTTTGGAACCAAAAGACTATTGTCTGTGGTACTGTGGTAAGCTCTGGACAACGACGACAAGCAGATTACAAATTATTTGTGTGCTACAGGTGTAGCAGGCTGGGCCACGTCGCGAGTCGCTGCATGGCCAATAGACCTGCTCTTTGAGGTACCAGTACACCGACGTGTAGACTGTAGACCAATGTCTGGCCAAACCGCCATCAGGAGCTTTCACATAATTTGGTAGGTGTTATTACTTTGATTTGTTTCTGGGCCTGGATGTTCTCTCATAAAAGAGACTATGTATATAGCTTATAAATTTAGTTGGGTAATAATTAATAATGTTGTCATTAATAGGGATGGCTAACAAGAATGTTTATAGTACCTTGCAAATGATTGTCAAATAAAGTAAACGGTTTTACAACTGTAATTATAAGAAGGGGGTGAACTGTTAACCTTTTGCCAATTCAGCTCTTTTAGTCAAAAACATAATGTGTCTTATTGTCTTACAAAAATACCTGAGAGTCAAGTACCTATTGACAATGACAAGATTTGTGGTAACGTAATTTGTGTTGATGTTTATACAGACGGGTTCTTGGTTCGGTGGGTCGGTGACTGTACCAGAGTATCGTCTGTAGCCCAGTAGAAATCGGCATCTGCTCAGGGTGGTCCGTGGGTACGCAGTGAGCGATAGCTCTGGGGGTCGATGACACCATGGTATCGTCTGTAGCCCGGTAGAAATCGGTATCTGCTCTGAGTAGTCCGTGGGTACGCAGGGAGCGATAGCTCTGGGTGGTATAGTCGGGTCTAGCTGTGTAGCGATGGCCGTGAGTCATGTGAACTCGTTATCCCTGAGGGAAGACCCTTCTGCAGAGACAGAAGCGGTAGACCACGAACAAGATACCTGGGTTGTTTTTGAAGTAAATTCTGATAGGATTTCTGTTTATTTTTGTAATGTCATGGTGAGTGTCAGTCAATGGTACTCTGCCTCAGTACTTTTCGTATGCATTATGGGTTTGGCATGCCCTTACATTTTATTTGTTGGGTTTCATAATTCAATGATCAACTTATGACGAGATATAATTTTCCTTGTTTTGTTCGTTTATTAAAAAGATCTAGACCTCAATGACCCAGATGTTGTAGGATAGGCCGAACGGAATTTCTGGGTTCGTTTGTTTGTTACAGATCAACACACGGGGACGTGTGTCTCGCAGGATGGCCGTGTCGCATCCTGGCAACCATCATTCCATCATTAAAAATATATTGAAAATACATTGAAAATAGAAGGCGCAGCGGTGACAGAATGCAGACGGCGCATGTGAGAGATGAAGACAGATGCTTGTCATGGCGCAGTTGTGAAAATTGTTAAGAAGAATATAAAGTTGAAGATAAGCGTTGTACTTTTCCATATGCACGATACCCTTATTACGCCCACTAATGTCTAAGAATAATGCCCAAGATACTGATGAGTCTACATATATATAAAGATATATATATATATATATATATATATATATATATATATATATATATATATATATATATATATATATTTCGCAATCTTGGAAACGGCTACAACGATTTTCCTGAAATTCAAATGTAAATTCGAATTCGAATACAGGATGTTTTGGGGGAGAAAAACCGATCTAGCTAGGTTTTATGTAAAAAAAATAATAAAAAATGTAAAAAAAATAGTTTTATCCCTGTTTTTGGGCATTAAAAAATACTAAAATTTATATTAATTCATCAAAAATCATTAAAATCATTAAAAAATACTAAAATTTATATCAAGTCATCGTAGCTTATTCTGGGAACGGGCAGTCTCAAAAAATTTAAATACCTAGGATCGATCCCCAACCAGCAAATTTTTTTTTTTTTAAGTTCCTTTTTTAATTTGTAAAAAATTATAAAAACAGTAGGTATCAGCTTACAGTAGGTAGGGAAGAAAATCGATCTAGCTAGCTTTAAAAAAAAACGTTTTATCCCTGTTTTTGGACACTAAGAAAATACTAAAATTTACATTGAATATATAAAACACTATTTTTGTCATAAATTGTCAAGTCAGCGTCGCTTATTTGGGCAACGGGCGGTTCCGAGAAATGAAAATATCTAGGATGCCACAACAATACACAAGCACTGCACACAATCGCAAAGCTTTTGCGATTTTGTCGTGGAGTCTATCTTCTGACGATTCGGTTCCGGGGCGAAACAATTGTTGAGATTGTGGTGGTGAATGTGTGCAGTGCTATTGTGTTATCGGTGGCGAGTAGTGCATGAGTTTTTACAAATTCCTGTATCAGGTATGAGAACGAATAGTACACTCTACATTTAGCATTAAATATATTTTCTTTTATCGCGGATTATAGTAAAATAATATTTTCATTATATCCTCCTGCCCTTATCCCACTCTAAGTGGGGTCGGCACGACATGTTATAAACATGATTTGGCTGCGTTTTTACGACCGGCCGTCTGCCTGACGTTAACTTACCTAAGTCGTTTTTTACGACACCTCGGTAATAAGGAGGGTGGTCTATTCTACTAAACCGGATACCACACTGTGGATCAACTTACCCTAGTCGCTTTGTACGACACCTCGGTAAGAAATGAGGTTGGTCAATTCTACTCAGCCGGATACCACACGGCGTGTCAACTTACCTTAGTCACCTTTTACGACACCTCGGTAAGAAATGAGGGTGGTACTATTTTACTTAGCCGGATACCACACGACTAAGTAAAATAATATTTTCATTAGTTTTGCATACAAATTTGTCTTTTTGCAGGGTGACAGTGGTGGTGCTGCAGTTTCGTACAACCAGTTGGTGGGGATATCGTCTTTTGGGTTTGGTTGTGGTCGTGGTATACCTGGAGTGTACATAAATATCTCCTGCCCTAACATTAGGGTCTGGATTAGAAGGTTTACTGGAATCAGCTAATTTTTTTATTCAAATACGCACTTGACAGCTAATATAGTTTGCTAGTAATATCATTATTTTTATTTTTTATTTTATTACACATTATTTCGTTTCTTTTGAAAATGTAATATAGTCTATGTTGCTCATTAAAGATGCAGCTTTCCAATGGTGAAAGAAATTTTAAAATCGATCTAGTAGTTTTTGTGTGAAAACATTTCAAAAATACATACAAATTTTGCCTCTTTATAATATTAGTATAGACGATGGAATTCCTCAAACTAGAATGGATTGCTCCAGGGTTTTGGATTGGATTTGGTTGGTATTTGATTGGGTTCTAAAAATCTTATAAATTTTCTGGTTCGAAATCAGCTATAACTATGTAAAAAATCTGAAACTTTAATAAAAAAAATACACTTAACTGAACTAAGATTTTCTTGTACCGCGGATTATAAAGTGAATCTAGAAAAACCTTTGGTTGTATCAATCAAATATTCTGATATTAACAGTTACATCAAATCATTCTTAATTCTCTGAAAAAAAAAACAGTATTCTAATTCAATACAGCACATCAATTAATTCGCCGACAAAACGTTAACTGCATTTCGAATTGCATTCGGAAAAATTCACCAATTTGTCTGGGAAAAGCAATAAAATCGCACATCCGAACCGAGCGCCGACGCGGCCATTAAAATCGCGTATCACCAGAAAATTTCCAAGCGAAAAATCTCTGAAAAACATTTCGCAATTTTACCGAAACGCCCAACCCCCTGGAAATGCCAATATAAACATAGTATATAATGTTAATGTAATTATCTGCCTTCAATTTTGTATAAGCACGTGCATGTGTGTTTTGGAAATGCGTATGTGTGTATAAATAAGTCGTAGGAATACATACTCGCACATGCGAACAGTTTGCATTCGTATGCGTTTATTTTATCTACGCTGTTTGCTGTATATTGATGTTGGGGGTCCACCCGACCCCACCCGACCCCCAGGGTGGTCATGATGACGATGACGTGTCTGCGCAAGTGCTAGAGAGGGACGGAGCTAAAAACTATCTAGGCTGCCTATAGCTCTGTCATTTCACCCTACGCCGTGTAGTGCGTTAACTACAAAGCATTTTTCAATTTATTATACGCAGAAATAAATTATTAACATTTTTCCGCCTGTGGCCTTTACCGTCAAAGAGCAAACGTTAAAAGAGACAAAAGTTACAGACCAATGTAATATAGGTAACATTCTATTCGTACGCAAAAATATCCATATGTACAAGACCAAATTCGATGTATATCAAAGACATACGAGAGGTCACAAAAAGCTTACACCTGTGTCGCGACTTAGCAGAGTTAACAACTTATTAGATGGTCTCGGTATTCGCTTCTACAATAAAATTCCGCAATCCATACTAGACCAGTCTACAGAAAGGTTTAAGTTAAGTATAAGAGATGTACTTATACGTAAAGCATATTACAAAATTGAAGATTATTTGGATGATAAAAAAGCCTGGATTTGAAAATCCTTTCAACTTCATACAAGACTGCGGTTTAATAATGTAAAATTGAAAATGTTTAAAAGATTGACCGCCGAGTTTCTTTCTGGTTCTGCTCGGTAAGAGCAACATTCCGGACCAGTTGTAACTTCATTAATCATATTGATCCTTGACGATTCAAGAGTGCTTGAAAGAGCTTATTTGAATAAAGATTATTTTGATTTGATTTTATTGAGTTATACTTTGTTCCAGTCCCACTGTTGGGCATAGGCCTCCTCACTCCGTTTCTTGAAGGGTTGGAGCTAAGACCTACCTCGCTGTTCCAATGCGGATTGTTAGGTTACACATATCCCCAGAATTCTTTAGAGATATGCTGGTTTCCTCTCGATGTTTTCCTTCACCGAAAAGCGTGTGAAAATTTGCAATTATCAATTAGACACATAAGTTGTAATAGAAAACTCTTTGGTGCCTGCCCGGGGTTTGAACTCGTGACCCTCTCGAAAGAGTCGCACGGTCTAAATTTTTAATGTTTTTTGTTAAATTTTACATCGGTCTTTATCCCTCTCAGGTATAAATTGCACATTTTGTTGCATAATAAAACAAATTGTTAATAATCCGAGTATTTATCGCAGATTACAGAAAATGTCCAGCGCTATCTGAACTTTAATCTCCCTATGATTTATACACGGCCGCTGATCTTTTATTTAGTTTTTAATCAAATTAATTACTTGTATTCATCATCATCCTGCGTTTATCCTACTCTAAGTGGGGTCGGCACAACATGTTACAAACATGTAGTCACATGATTTGGCTATGTATTTTACGACCGGCCGCCTGCCCGACGTCAACTTACCTTAGTCGTATATAACGACACCCCGGTAAGGAATGAGGGTGGTAAATTCTACTCACTCGGATACCACACGGCGGGTCAACTTACCTTAGTCGCCTTTTACGATACCTCGGTAAGAAATGAGGGTCGTTTATTCTACTCAACAGGATACCACACGGTATTAACCGTATTTTTTTATTGACTGTTTGTTAGCCCTAATGGCTTTTACAGTGTAACCGGGCGAGCGCAGAAGCATCGCCGAGGTTGCAAAATGCGGAAGGTAGAGCAGAAGCTCTACTAGCGTCAGGGAACGTCGTACTAAGGTTGCCTTCTGTGAGGCCGGACCACGACTTAGGGAGACGTGTAGTGGAAACCTGGGACCTCGTCTTCGCCGGCGGAGACTCGAAAGCAGAAATTCTATACTCTACTTGTTACATGGCTTTAATCTAATACAGCTTCAACGCTTCACAACTTGCATGACTCTAAGCTATTAGACTTTCTTAGCTTTACTCATTGAATTTTATCAAGTGGAAGACATCACAACTAACATCAATTAGCTTAGCTTATTGTCAGTTTAAAAAAATATATTATTATCTAATGCAAAATTTTAAGCTAAACCTGATATGGATGTTGTTAATTACTTAAAAGGGTTTAATATTCCATCGCATAACCAGCAGATTAACTGTAGCCCATAGAAATGTTAACACGCCGTAAGCCATGGCTTACGCGTCTCTACAAATGTATATTATAAATGTGAAAGTATATTTGTTAATATCTAATCTTAATATTTATTCATCAAAATAATTTTTATTCGAATAAGCTCTTTCAAGCGCTTTTGAATCGTCGAGGATTAATATGGTTAATGAAGCTACAACTGGTTCGGAATATTGCTCTTACCGAAAAGAACCAGAAATAAACTAGGCGGTCAATCTTTTAAACATTTTCTATTTTACATTATTAAACCGCAGTCTGAAATATATGGGATACTTACACACACGGTCGTCCGTCCCCAAAAGTAAGTAACTTAATACTTGTGCTTAATACAGACAACTGGTAAATATATGCATATATAGTTATTAAAAACTTCTCAAATACAAATATACACCTAGGTTCGAAGGACCATCAAATTGTTTATAGAAAATATTGGCTCTCGGCGGGAATCGAACCCACGACCCGCGGAGCTGAAGGCAACATAACTACCCACTACGTCAACTGGCCAGTCAAAAAAAGCTTTTATACGCAAACATATTATTTAGTGTAATACTAAACTATAATACTCAAACGGTATTGAACCTTAAGCCTTTCAGTCACAATGTACCGAGAATCAAAGCGCATCATCTAACCCGATGAGCAAAATGTTGGGCTAGGTTAGTTATAAGCGATAGACATAATGCAAACTGAATTGTATTCTCAAAACTAGGTTTTAAGGTCATACACAGAGGGTTTATAATCAATTGTGTTCATCTCAGTTGAATTTGAACTTACTTCAAAGACTTGTATGCAATTTTCTGAGTTCTTAGTCCATGGACATTCATTATTTTACTATTGCTTATTCGTTATTTTCCGTACACGCAGGATTCGCAAAATTATGTGCCACCACCGCCATCACAATACAGAAGCACTACACCCATTCACTATCACAAACTCAACAATCGTTTCACCACGCAACCGGAGCATCATCAGGAGATAGACTCCACGACCAAATTACATAGCGACGCATCATCCAAGTAAGCATACTTATATAGTAATTGGTTCAACCACCTTTGTTTTAAAAAATCTTGCACCAGTAAATACAAATTTTAATTCAGATTCAAAATATTCTTTATTCAAATAAACTTGTAAACAAGTGCTTTGAATCGTCTACTCTACTGCTGGTTCGGAAAGCTGTTCCTACCGAGAAGAGCCAGCTGAAAACTCGGCGGTTGCTCTTTTCTAAATATAATTCTTATTACTAGTTATATTTAGTTATTACTATCTTATACTGGGTTGAAGAGAAGCTATATCCACACATTCTTATATTCTAAGTAATCCTCAACAGTATAGTAGGCTTTCTGATTAATAACTAATCTTTAAAGATTAGTATAAGCTATAATCATTAGATAAATATTCAATAACATTACATATAGACTCGAACCCGCACTTGTTGGATAACGGCATCGGAAAAGTAAAATAATAGGACATACGGAAACTCTTATAACATAAACTTATCGTCTAAAGTGCGTCTGTTTTGTGTAGATCAGCGGTGAGAGCGTTTTAACGTGATATTATTCACTGGGTTCGAATCCTTTGTCAGCAACATTTCAAAATTTACTTTAATTTTTTTTAAGGTTACTAGTAAATTTGGGTTACAAATTACTAGTAAACTTGTTTTAGGAGTGGGTTCACGTCGGTAGTATAATGGCAGGGATTCGAACCCACGACCTCTCGATCGAAAGTTATTCTTACCATTCCGCTACCGCCACTTCCAATTACTTATTATGTTTATTGTTAACTAGCTCTACCCGCGAATTCGTTCGCAAAAACTTAAGGTATAGATTACCCTCAAACACATATCGTTTTATATTTAATATATTGACCCGGTATGTAAGCTGTAATTGCTTTAAGTTTCAGGAATATTACCTTAGGATATTAGCTTCAAAAGTGTGACAGACAGAGAGACTTTCGCACTTATATTTGTATGCATTAAAATTAAAGAGATAGAGTAAGTTTTAACAAAAAACAGTAATTTCTAGCCACAAACTTATAGAACCAGAAATATCAATATACCAGACCTAGTATTTCATGACGTTTCTTTGTATGTGAACCAATCTAGCTGCATGAGTTTAGGTGCCTGACCTCAAGCAAAAATCCAAAAAAAGATACTGTACTAGTTGATCCCAAACTACTTGATCAGCCTAAACAGTATAGATTTAAGCAGACCTGTAATCGAACCACAATACCTTTGTATGACGAATCACCGCACCAAAGGAGTCATGAAAGCATTTTCGATAAAATGGCCGCCGTTATATAATATAATTCAGATCCAGCGTGGCCATTTTGTATATAATCTTTATGTACACAAAATTCGCGGTATTGATCGCGTGTTGATAACTCACGCGATATTAATAACAGGCAAATAGTTTATTCTAAACGCACAAACACACAGGCAGTCTGTAATTCGCAAATTGAATTCCTCAGTCGGGTCCTCCTCACGCGGTATATATATGTGGAAGTTTTATAATAAACATACGAAATCATTATTTGATGATTCCGAGGTGGACGCGAATGGGATGGGGCCAACATGGGGAGGGAGAACCCCATCCCCTGTGCCGGGGTCGTTGCAGCAGCAATGCAACCTTCCGGCATCAGTGTAGCCGGCGAGGCTGATGACGACGCGTGTTTACCACCTACGCGGCGCGCAAAAAGCTCAACGCGCAAAACCACATTTAAATTAAAAAAAAAAACATTAAAACGGCCTAAAAATCCAAAAAAAAATCGAAAATTTAAAATACCAATCTTTTGGTTTAACAAAAATTTCGAAATTACGCGCATGCGTTTGAGTCGTTCCGCCCGCTGATACATTCAAGAGAATAGTTTTATGCAATAGACAATATTCCGTTTTTTCCATAATCATCTTAGATTTTAAGTGATTTAACCGATAGTATTCAGCAACACTTGAACACTTTCCGAACGGAACACCGGTTTCATTTCTGTAAAATTAGTGTTAAGGCAACTGAGAGGCAGTTCAGCTCGGATTCGTTGCGAAAGGGCTAAGGAAACATCAAGAACATCTGCAACCATCCGGGAGGAACAGCCGAGAGTAAGAAGATCCATGGGAAGGCCAAGCAGAACATAATGGCATCGAAAATGGAGTAACAACTAAGTTAAATGCGTAAGAGGCTAAAGATTTCCATGATTTTATAGCAAAAGGAAATTTAGAATAAACAAATAACAGCCACAGCCATTTGACGATAAAGAAACACGTTTTTTCGCAATAGAACAAGTTTTACGTTTATATCAACCGTTATTATAAGGAAACAATAGAAAAGAGAATTTAAGAATTTCAGTTTTTTAAGTACATTTAAACAACACTGGTTATTTTTGGAACTTTACGATTGAGTTATATTGATTTTTATATGCAGACTCTCCATATATATATAGTGAAAGTAATCTAGTGACTCTGGACCTAATCGTAAGGCTAAGTGATATTTGAGACATTTGGCATATAAGTTTTGGAAAAGTTTCGACCAATTTCATCTGCCAATTCAGATTATATGGGAGGTGAAAGCAAACTGAGCAAAACGAAAAACTTGTGCCTTAAATTGGCCTTAAATTAATAGTAAAAAGGTAAGATAAAATTACGCCAAAACGTTAAAAAAAATCTAAATTATATAAGTTTACCTATCTGTTGAGATACTTCTAGATTTCTTTAATAGTACAAAATTAAAAATAAATTAAAGTTAAGACTTAGTTAAATGTTTTGTTATGTCTATACCTGTAATGTTTTATATGAGTATATATAAAATTAAACGGGCTTAAAAATAAGCAAGGACTATACTTTATTAAGAAAGAAACCAAGACAATACAGATAAAGATAACTCCAAAGAGTATAAAGAAGAAGGAAAAGAGAAAAAAGAGACTACAGTTTTTAACTTGAAGGATTCAAGAATAGTACAAACAACTCAACAAAGAGAAGATTCTAAGCTTCCTGAGACATTATTATAGGTGAGTATTATTAAAATGCTTAATATAACTCTGTGTTAAAGTAGGAAAGCATATGAGTCTAATAATTGGTACTCAAATGCTGGCAGAATAACTTTAATGGCGCACACGATAGTACTTGTTCGTCAGGCAAGAATTGAATCATATTTGCTATTCTATTGATGCTGCATTTGCTTACTATATATACTTATGTTTATACATGTTCAAACCTACAATCTCCGTTATTAAGTCCATCATATACATTCGTACAATCTTCAACAACATCTCTGTCTCGCTTGCTCTCGTGCGTTCTCAGTAAAGCGTTGCTAGCAGTTTATTACTCGTGTACAACGTTAAATTCGTTTATTACTTGATTTTTATCATTAATAATTCATTCACTAAACTTAAATAAATCCTTTAGTTCTTTAAGAGACTGTAAACTATCATCTCTAACGTTTTTGAGATCAATAAAATTTTTGAGGTGTGCCCTAAAAATTGCCATGTGGCGATGTCATGAAAATGTTTTCAAAATAGTATCTAACTTTACGTTAGGCGGCACCTCATGCGTATCCAATGCCAAGAATGGCATAGAAACATTCGCCTCTAACTTTCGTTTTCGCCAAGTCAAGTTCAGGTTTTGCCGATGACTCGGGCGTGTTGGTCTGCGCATGCCTAAGTCATCGCAGTCATTGCCCAGCCAAATTATTGATTGCGGGTAGTCGGAAAACTGCGGGTGGGAGGGGGAGCGTCATTTACCAATGTGATAGTTTTCACAACGCTCAATTATGTAGGGAGGGGGGCGGTGGGGGAAAAAATGTATATATCAATATGGCGGATTTCGGCGGATTTTGTATTAAATTCTATCGGCCCCGCCTGCGTGCCCGGAATTTATGGATGGGCTTTAGCGGAACATTGATGGGTTTTCATTAAAACCGTTTAAATTTTATATATATGAATATGTTGCTCTTCAATTTTATCGAAGCTGGTGGTAATGGGGTTTCATTATTTATGTTAATGCTTCGCTGGTGCATAATATCATCTACCCTCTTTATAATCACGAGTCGTTTCGTTTTCCTTGATATAGAAGAAACTGAAGACATTTTATAATGATTTCTACATCCGTTATTTAGAATAAAGCCTTTACATTTTACTTTTACTTGAATTTCTTTAAAATGAATGAATTAAAATTAAGATGGTATGGACATATAGTTTGGGGGGGATGAAAATCATGTGACCAAACGAATTTAATATGAATGTGGTTAAAATGAATTGATACCTATGTGTATAGAGGGAAGCAGAAAAAGTAATATAAATTCAATTGAAGTCACAGAAGGAGCGAGCAGAAGCTAATATAAAGTATAGCAAGCTCAAGAATTTAGTTAGCGCCTGATGAAATTGAAATATTAAATGAGTGTAAAAGTGACTTTGTAGAAAGTCTTTGGAAGGTTAAAGTGCGCATATTTCTGACTTGCAGTGGAGCATAGCTCCTGATGATAATTCGGATTCGGGGCGAAACGATCTTTGAGATTGTCGAAATAAATGTATGTGGTGCTCGTGATGGTGTGTTGTGATACTTACGGTAACTAATCCTGCATGTATAAAGTATGAGAACGGTTTTTGCATAAAATGCGATAACAATACGGATAATAGCAAAATAATTCTAACATTACTTTTGAAACATTATAAGCTTAATATTATAATACTTTATGTCATATAATTCAAAATACCTGAGAGATATTATAAAAAATACAAATATAATAGAAAGGTATGGACATATGTGGGGCTTGGGGCTAACTTTTTTTCTAATACTTAATAAATAAATAAATATATGGGACACTTACCAAAGTAATTTAATGCTTGTGTTATGGGTGTCAGACAACTGGTATATACTTATATAATTTTAAATAAATACTTAAATACAAATATACACCCAGAATCGAAGACCAACAAATTGATTGATAGAAAATGTTGGCCCACGGCGGGAATCGAACCCGTGACCCACGGAGCTGAAAGCAGGGTCACTACCCACTGCGCTTACGGGCCAGTCTACATATAAGAATTCATCGTTCTCTTACCCTTATCCCACTCTAAGTGGGGTCAGCACAATATGTCTCCTTCTTCCATTCTCCTATTATTCGTTAACTCTGGTGCCACTCCTTTAATACGCATATCATTTTTCACAAAATCCATCCATCTTTTTTTCGACCTCCCCCTAGCCATACATCCATCCACATTCATATTTAAAACTCTTTTGGTCACATGATTTTCCCTCCGTGTGGTATCCGGTTGAGTAGAATAGACCTCATTTCTTACCGAGGTGTCGTAAAAGGCGACTAAGGTAAGTTGACGTCAGGCAGGCGGCCGGTCGTAAAATACGTAGTCAATTCATATGACAACATGTTTGTAACATGTTGTGCCGACCCCACTTAGAGTGGGGTAAGGGCAGGAGGGTGATGATGGTAACATGATTTTCATCCTCATTACATGACCATACCAACTTAGTCTTGCATTTCTCATCATCATATATTATTGACGGTAAATAAACGTTAAGTTGCCGCGAACGAAGTCACAGGTATCACTAGTATTGTTATAAATTGCGCCAGAGGTCATCAAATATCATGCAAATGCTATCCACAGTATATCCCTAGTAGATTTATCGTTAAAAGTCGCCGCGTGGGTCGCATTTACTTGTTTTGCGTCTCGGAATGTGATGTTTGCAGCCGCGAAGAATGCTCGGTAAAAACTTAGTGTCAGCTACGATGTGTATATGACAGAAATATACTCTACTTTGTATTTCATTTAACAACTTTGAGAAATTTAATATACCTTACCATTCGATGTATATCATAGACATACGAGAGGTCACAAAAAGCTTGTGATACCTGTGTCGCGACTCAGCAGAGTTAGCAACTCATTCGATGGTCTCGGTATTCGCTTCTACAGTAAAATTAAAAGAACAACGCTGCAATGGCTGTTCCATAACTTATTTCAGAGAGTTTTAGCTCTTATCTCTCTAATAAATGAGTGTTTTAACAATTTATAGAATAACGCGTAACTTTGCAGAAATCCATAATACAAAATTAATATTGAAATTATTTGGCTATGAACGGCGACTTCATATATATATTTGTTTAAAGCACATATACAGAAAAGTAAAAATTAAAAAAAAAACACACATACAAAGCGTAGTTAACCTTAGAGTAACAGAAAGAAAAGTACAAGAAGTAAAATACTGGTAATATAGAGAAAAAGATAAGAAAAATAACGAAAAACTGTATACATAAATTAATATTTGCACACTTAAAACGAAAGATAAAATATGATGCAATAAAGATAAAAGTAACTATTTAAATCACTACATAGTATCAAACAACGTCACATTCTTTGTTTGTCCATATATCCTTATGTTTTAAATCTTTAAAACTACGCAACAGATTTTGATGCGGTTTTTTTTAAATAGAGTGATTTAAGAGGAAGGTTTATATGTATAATATTAAATCTGGTGATAAGAGCGACCCTAACAACTATAGACCCATTTCCATCTTGCCAACTCTTAGCAAGGTGTTTGAAAAAATCATTCTTAATCAACTGCTCAGGCATTTCAATTTAAATAACTTGCTTCACCCTGAGCAGTATGGGTTTACTAAGGGTCGGTCTACAACGGATGCGGGTGTGAGATTGGTGAAGCACATCTTTGATGCATGGGAGAACTCACAGAATGCCATAGGGGTATTTTGTGATTTGTTCAAGGCATTTGATTGTGTTCAACATGAGACACTGTTGCTAAAGCTTGGTCATTATGGTATCACAGACAATGCGCTTCGACTCGTGGCATCTTATCTTCACAGCCGAATTCAAAGAGTGTGCATTAATGATGTGCAGTCATCTGGATCGGGCTTAGTTATGGGTGTGCCTCAAGGTTCAATCCTAGGTCCTTTTCTGTTTTTAGTATATATAAATGATTTACCGTATTTTATTCAGAGTATATGCGATATTGTACTGTTTGCTGATGACACATCTTTGATATTTAAAATAAATAGAAATGACGACAAATTTGACGAAGTAAACAGTGGTTTGTCGCAGGTTGCTCATTGGTTCAGACAAAATAATTTAGTGCTGAACTCAAATAAAACAAAATGGATAGAATTTGTATTACCTAATGCTGCTAAAACAGCAAATAGACTTTTTATAAATAATGTTTCACTAAAAACAGATAACGCAACTGTATTTTTGGGAATGACTTTGGATACAAAACTCCAATGGAGCACACACATAACAACTCTTGCAGGGAAACTCAGTTCAGCGGCCTATGCCGTTCGAAAGATTAGACAGTTTACTGACGTCGAAACGGCAAAACTTGTTTATTTTGCTTACTTCCATAGTGTTATGTCCTATGGAATATTGCTATGGGGTAAATGCGCGGATAATGAAAAAATCTTTGTATTACAAAAAAGAGCCGTACGTGGCATTTACAATTTAAGACCGCGGGATTCCCTGCGAGAGAAGTTTAAGGAAGTAGGTATTCTTACATTTGCTTCACAGTATATTTTAAGTAATTTAATTTTTGTATATAAAAATATAAAAAATTATAAAACAATAGGCGATGTATATAATAGACAAAGTAGGAACCGACATAAGCTTGCGGCTCCTGCTTTGCGCCTTGAAAAAGTACGTAAGTCGTTTGTGGGTTTGGGTATAAGATTCTATAATAAAATTCCGCAATCAATTTTAACTTTGCCGTTACAGCAGTTTAAAAACACTATTAAGGAGAGGCTAATACAGAAAGCCTACTATACTGTTGAGGATTATTTGGACGATAAAAATGCGTGGATATAAATATTGTTCGACCCTGTACAAGATAGAAACATTAAATGTAACTAGTATTAAGAATTGTATTTTTTAAAAAGAGCAACCGCCGAGTTTCTTGCTGGCTCTTCTCGGTAGGAACAGCTTTCCGAACCAGCAGTAGAGTTGACGATTCAAAAGCACTTGTTTACAAGTTTATTTGAATAAAGAATATTTTGAATTTGAATTTTGAATATTCAATACCGAGTAGAGAAATACTGTAATTTTTGAGGTTTCTAATGTGATGTCGTAAATAATTACATTTTTTTCCGCTTACATTGCAAACGCAGGCTAAACCCTACGAGATTTATCCAAATGATGTACTAAGTATTTGTACACCTTCAAAAGGTCTACAGAAAAGTCCGCAATGGTGTATGTCTATCTCTTGTGGATAACCCATAATAGCATTTTTTGTCATTTACTTTTTACGATAATATAATGCCTTATGTTCAAAACATTTTTTATACAATACAGCATTAATCCTCATCCAATTAAGTACCTTAAATAAATTGTTGATTTAATAAAGATCAATATTGCCGTTTATAGCATGTAATTTAAGTGAACATTTTCGGAGATATTACAGATTTAAAATGCCGTGAGGAGGCCGCGCTTCGCCCTATAGCACTTCGAATTTAACAGCTATATGTCGCTCTTTCAAGAGTTTGTTTAATGACAAGGAAGCTGTAAATGTTGTATATAAAGACATTCTGTAATTAATTGTAAAAATAAAATTCATAGGGAAAAATGTAAAAATAAATAAGTAAATATGTATTATATGAATTTAGATATACCAAAGATAGCAGGAAATCTTCTTAGAATAGGGAGAGGGGAATTGTTTTTCTCCAAATTTAACGCTTGCGGGTCACGGGTATTACTGAATAAATCAAAACTACTGGATCGATTTTAATTTTTTTTTTAACTGAATGATATGGGTTATATATTTTATACCCGTGCGAAGCAGGGGCAGGCCGCTAGTAGGACATAAACAAATCATCATCCTCCTGCCCTTATCCCACTCTAAGTGGGGTCGGCACAACATGTTACAAACCTGTTGTTATATGATTTAGCTACGTATTTTACGGCCGGCCGCTTGCCTGACGTAACTTACCTTACGTCGTATTTTACGACTCCTCGGTAAGTATCGGTGGTCTATTTTACTCAACCGGATATCACACGGAGGGTCAACTTACCTTAGTCACACGTTACGACACCTCGGTAAGAAATAAGGTTGGTCTATTCTACTCAGCTGGATACCACACGGCGGGTCAACTTACCTTAGTCGCCTTTTACGACACCTCGGTAAGAAATGAGGGTGCTACTATTCTATCCAGCCGGATACCACGCGGCGTGTGTAAGTATCCCATATATTATATAAAAAAAAAGATTGAGTAAACTTCCGACGTGCACTTCTCTGAAATGGCATAGCGTCAATTTTCTAACACCATTAAGTACATATGTTTTTGTTTAAGAAAAATGCGTCTTATTACATTATGGCGCTCGCATCATGTTTTGCGCATTTGTAATGATCGAAGATGCGATCGTGAGCGTCGGTTTCACGGTGACACCGCGATGGGTTCCGGGTTCAAATCTGTGCCGACATTATACTGGTTGACTTTCGCGACTTCGTTCTTAAGAGATACTTTTGATAGTATTCTAAAAAGAAAAGCTTTGTATCGGATGTAAACTTTTAGCTTTAAATCGTTTTGGCGATAACAATAGAAAATTGGTTTGATTTTTTTTATGTAAGCCCACAACCTTCTCAAATACTTGAACAAATCATAAATTACTATTATCCAGCTGAGTAAAATAGACCACCCTCATTTCTTACCGAGGTGTCGTAAAAGGCGAATAAGTTAAATTGAGCCTCCGTGTGGTATTCGGCTGAGTTGAACAGACCAACCACATTTCTAACCGAGGTGTCGTAAAAGGCGACTGAAGTAAGTCGATCTGCCGTGTGGTATCTGGCTGAGTAGAACACACCACCCTCTTTCTTACCGAGGTGTCGTAAAAGGCGAGTAAGGTTAAGCGACCTGCCGTGTGGTATCCGGCTGATTAGAATAGACCATCCTCTATCTTACCGAGATGTCGTAAAAGGCGACTAAGGTAAGTCGACCCGCCGTGTGGTTTCCGGCTGAGTAGAATAGACCAACCTCATTTCTTACCGAGTTATCCTAAAAGGCGACTACGGTAAATTGACCCACCGTGTGATATCCAGCTGAATAGAATAGATCACCCTCATTTCTTACCGAGTTATCCTAAAAGGCGACCAAGGTAAATCGACCCGCCGTGTCGTATCCGGCTAAGTTGATAAACAACCCTCTTTCTTACCGAGGTGTCGTAAAAATAGATTAAAACATGTTGACGTCAGGCAGGCGGTTGATCTTAAAATACGTAGCCGAATCTTGTTACACCATGTTTATAACATGTTCTGCCGACCCCGCTTACGAATGGGATGACGGCAGGAAGAACATGAAATTCCACAACTAGTGAAACCCGCGATTTTGCTTATGTCGACTTTAGCATTATCTTTTGTCATCGGGCGATTAATTTATTAAAAAATCCTCTATTTTCTTCAGGCACAGAAAAACATAATTGAGGGTATTTTAACAATTAGGCCGACGTGAACGAACTTATACTATTATAAGTATACTGTTATAAGATGATAATTCCTTAATATCATCATCATCCTCCTGCCCTTATCCCACTCTAAGTGGGGTCGGCACAGCATGTTATAAATATGCTGTCACATGATTTGGCTTCGTTTTTACGACCGGCCGCATGCCTGACGTCAACTTACCTTAGTCGTACCCTACGATACCTCGGTAAGAAAGAGGGTGGCCTATTTCACTAAACCGGATTCCACGTGGTCGGTGAACTTACCTAAGTCGCCTTTTACGACACTTCGGTAAGAAATGAGAGTTGTCTATTCTACTCAGCCCTGATACCCATTGCGGGTCAACTTACCTTAGTCGTATTTTATGACACCTCTATAAGAAAGAGGGTGATTTTTTCTACTCAATCGGATACCGCACGGTGGGTCAACTTGCCTTAGTCGCCTTTTACGACACATCAGTAAGAAATATGGTGGTATTCTATTCAATGGATACCACGCGGATCTTCAGGGACAGGATAATATAAAATTGAGGGTGTTTTAACAATTAGACTGACGAACGAAGTTGCGGGAACGTGTTATACTAATTTAAGATGATAATTCTCTAATATAAGTAAGTAACGGCCTGTTACTATCCCACTGCTGGGCATAGGCCTCCTCTCTCCATTTTTGGAGAGAAGGGTTGGAGCTAGCACCTACCACGCTGCTCCAGTGCGGATTGGTAGGTTACACATATCCCTAGAATTCTCTAATATAAACCCAATTAATTATAAAGCGGTGTATTAAGATCGCCAACATTCCACCGCTTGCCACATTAGCCGTTAGCCGCCGTACTTGTAGCCTGCCATAGATTCAATTCCGACCGCGACAAACTTGTATAACTCAAAAAATACATTTCTATTTTTATAAACTACCTACATTATATATCCTCCTGCCCTTATCCCCAGCGAAAAATTGTGATTGTATTCAACGTAAATTACAAAAAAATTTTGGAGCCCAAAATCAGGGATAAAACGAATTTTTTTTTAAATGAAACTTATCTACATCGATTTAGCTCCCCCAAAACCCTCTAAATGCTGAATTTCAGTAAAATCGTTGGAGCCGTTTCCGAGATTCCCAAATATGTATATATACACATAATACATACATACATACAAGATTAACTCATTTAAATCATAATCATCTTCCTGCCCTTATCCCACTCTAATTGGGCTCGACACAACATGTTAAAACATGTTTTTACATGATTTGGCTACGTATTTTACGACCGGCCGCCTGCCTGACGTCAACTTAACTTAGTCGTATTTTACAACACCTCGGTAAGAAGAGGGTGGTCTATTCTACTAAACCAGATACCACTCGGTGGGTCAACTTACCTTAATCGCCTTTTACGACACCTCGGTAAAAATGAGGGTGGTATTCGGATACAACACTTGATTATTAGTTAATAATTCTTTTGATACTTGTCATATATTATTATTGTATGGTTTTTGGGCCTCATAAGAAAGCTCAGAGTCGCTCAGCGGGCGATGGAGCGAGCTATGCTCGGAGTTTCTCTACGTGATCAAATCAGAAATGAGGAGATCCGCAGAAGAACCAGAGTCACCGACATAGCTCAGCGGGTCGCGAAGCTGAAGTGGCGATGGGCGGGGCACATAGTGCGGAGAACCGATGGACGTTGGGGTCTCAAAGTGTTGGAATGGCGACCCCGCACCGGAAAGCGCAGTGTTGGAAGACCCCCTACTAGATGGACAGACGACCTCAAAAGGGTCGCGGGGAGCCGCTGGATACAAGCGGCACAAAATCTTGTGTTCTGGAGATCCCATGAAGAGCCCTATGTCCAGCAGTGGACGTCCATCGGTTGAAGAAGAAGAAGAAGTATGGTTTTTAATAGTATTCTACTTGCATTTATGTAAGCGTGATAATTGTTTATTTTGTTTTGGTTTAAAATATAGTGAATGTGCCAATATATAACTAGGATCGATGAAAAAGAAAGTCGTTCAAGCTACTATATCTTTATATTTCAATGAGTTAATCTTGTATGTATAATATATATTTTTTTCGGAATCGACTCCAACGATTTTACTGAAATTCAGCATGTAAAGAAAGTCAATCTAGACAGGTTTTTTTTGAAAAAAATGTCGTTTTATAACTGATTTCGGGCTCTAAATTTTTTTAAAATTTACGTTGAATACAATCAAAATTTTTCGCTGTCAAACGTAAAGTCATGGTAGTTTATTTGCGGAACGGGCGGTCTAGAGAGGTGAAAATACCCAGGATCGAGCATCACCTGCCCTATTATTTTTTCATTTTTCTTTTAATTTTTTTTTTATTTTAATTTTTTTTACATCGTTTTAAAAATTACCGAGCAAGGCTCGGTCACCCAGATATCTTTTTAATCTGTTTAATACGATATAATAACGCATTGATGAAATTAATTTCTTACTTAGGTCACTTTGTCATAGATCACATAAATGACCCGGCCACCATCTTAAACAACTCCGCACACAAATAATTGGCAAATGTGAAATAATGAATTTAACATCCATTTGCTTTTTCAATTTAATGTAAATGTATATTGCTTAATAAAATGTTGGTTAATATTAAATTGAAATAATTATATGACTGTTATGTTAATGATTTTTGGATGGTTTCTAGTTGATTGCTGCAACCAAGTAGGCTTATCTGAAGAAATATTAATATTTAAGACATTATATTTTAGATTAACATTTATATCCATATTAATATTAGGTTTTAACAAAATAAAATGACCTTCAAAAAAAGAAAACGATATTTGGGTAGATGCTATTTTCATTTGTAGAGCCCACACGTTCCCCGAATAAGCTACGCTGAAATGACAGTTTTCGGAAAAAATAGAATTTTATATATTTTCAACGTAAATTTTTGTATTTTTTTAATGCCCAAAAACGGGGATTAAACGAATTTTTATTAAATAACACCTAGCTAGATCGATTCCCCCAAAAACCCCTCCAAACCTCCTTCCTGCATAATGAATTTCAGGAAAAGCGTTGGAGCCGTTTCTGAGACTCCGAAAAGACACACACACACACACACACACACATATATATATATATATATACACAAACAAGATTAACTCTTTCAAATATTAAAGATTGTTGCGAAAGTCTTTATGTTACGATGTCACAGGTCACTGGAACAATTTTAATGAAGTCTGTCGAAATTTGAAAGTTTTATTCCTATATTAAGTTATAAAAGAAAAACTCATTGGTGCCTGCCAGGGGTTTGAACCCGTGACTCTCTCGAAAGAGTCACACGGTCTCAACACTGAGCTATCACAGCTTTTCGCAGATTAGATTATTTTGCTATACAAATTAATATTTTCATTACTTTTGTAAAACTGTGTGGTATCCGGCTGAGTAGAATAGACCCTCATTTCTTACCGAGGTGTCGTAAGGCGACTAAGATGTGTTCATTTATAGAAAATGTTAGCCCTCGGCGGGAATCGAACCCGCGACCCGCGAAGCTGAAGGCAGTTTCACTACCCACTGCGCCAACGGGTCAGTAACACGTGTTTTAACTACTAAGCCACTGTTTAACCGAACGCGTTATTAACAAAGACCGAAGCCTGTCAAACAGTGAAAGTTTAATTAAGAACTTTCTAGTTAGCGTTTTATACGCACTTAGGAGCTGAGTTTAGGCATAAATATGTAAAAGGCCTCAACATGAATTGAAAGTACTTTTAAGAGAGCAAAACTACATATAAGTAAGTAAGTAAGTAGCGGCCTGTTACTATCCCACTGCTGGGCATAGGCCTCTTCTCTCCGTTATTGGAGAGAAGGATTGGAGCTAAGACCTACCACGCTGCTCCAATGCGGATTGGTAGGTTACACATATCTCCAGAATTCTCTAGAGATATGCAGGTTTCCTCACGATGTTTTCCTTCACCGAAAAGCGTGTGATAAATTGCAATTATCAATTAGACACATAAGTTTTAATAGAAAAACTCATTGGTGTCTGCCCGGGTTTGAACCCATGATCGTCTCTAGAGATTCACACGGTCGCACCGCTGGGCCATCACAGCTTACTTAGCTTAGAAACTACATATATCACTATATAAAGTTTTAACCGTTATTTTGTTCGAGGCAACCTTTTTAAAAATGTCTATAATATTTAAAGAATATCCTCATTACAAGATAAATCCTTAAAAAATAATATATTTATTAAGAAGTTCAAAAGATATTTGCTTTAAACTAATGATATAAACCATATTCTTTGATTGTATTGATTTTAAACATTTAAAGTTAACATGCAGGTATATAAGAGTTTAAATAGAAACAGCTGTTTTTATTTAAACTCTTGCATGTTAGCTTAATAAGTTTCAATAGCCATTGTAAAAGAAAATTAAAAAACTTATATCTAATATTAGATTTAGAGAAATAATGCGAATTCACACCTTCAAATAAATCCTGCGTGGTTTTTAAAATGTGTATTTATATATGTTTATTTTGTCTCATAATTTGTATTGGATAATAAAATTAAAATAAACATTTAATATTTAAAAACAGTTAATCTTGTATTTATATATATAAATATATTTTCCGGCTCCAATGATTTCCTGAAATTCGGCATCTAGGGGTTTTTTAATTTGGGGGAAAAAAGATTTTGCGATTGTATCAGGTATGAGAACGAATAGTACACTCGACATTTAGCATAACATATATGTTCCTTTATCGCGGATTATAGCAGAATATTTTTTTCATTAGTTTTGCATTATGGAGCTCCGCAAAGTAACGCCTAATTCTATAAATTAAATATTTAGTTAAGTAATCTAAGAAAAAACGATAGACAATTCGATTTTCAAATTCGTCTATTGCATTCCATCATTTAAACAAGACATAAAATAGTTACATAATATAGAACTATAAAACACGGATCTTTAAAATAAAATATACTGTTCGATTTTCAAATCAATGCCACAGATAAAGTACATCTATCACCATTCACAGGAACTAACTCCTTTCACAATCCTATCCTAATAATAATTATACCGCTATACAGCGAAGATTTCTAGCAGTTGCGTCCTAGAAACCAACCTACGCCTACAGACAACCATTTCTTTCTATACGTAATGCTATAGCTAAAATTCATAGTGAAATAAGTATAAGAACTAGCTTCTAAAAAACTTGTTAGAAGGTACGTTATAAGTATGTAAACAACTTGATGGAAAACTGAACTTAACTGCTTTTTAATAAAGCTGTATTTAAAATGGTTGGGATACTCAGTAACGTCGTTTTGGAATTTTAAATCGAATGCGGCAGTACAGGCCAATGCACGGTGCATACAACTAATAGTGTTGCGTCTTGCATCGGAATAGAATAGTGATGTGCGTACAACGTTAGATTTTTTTTAGGAAAGACGATTATTTTAATTTATTTATTTATAAATGTTTAGACAGTAAATTTATATATTTGGGAAATTTAGGTTTTTTTTAGGTTATTATGTTATGGATGATAACGTTTCGTAACTTAAATTAAACTATTTTAGTTAATAGCTAGCTTATCAGCTATGTTAATTAACCTATAATTTATCAAATATAACTTAGGTTATTAAAATTGTGTATCAAATTTACCAGCAAAGTGGTAACTAACTTATGTTCTAACTTGTATAGTTAACATTGATCATACAGATTTTTCAGTATTTTTTTAAATTATATATCTTATAGAAGTTATATGTATATAAAAGTAAAAAATTGTATATGTCAAAGCCACAACAAATGAACAAATATGAGCATGCAAGTATTTTCTTTTAGTACACTAAATGCTGAGACGGATTTTAGCAAATGTATAGCATAAATTGTTATAAGTAGAAAATAGATCTTTATATAATAACAACTAAATTAATAAACTAAAACTTTAAAATTTTTTAAAGGGAGACTTAGTGTGCGCGCGCGCTGCCCCGTTGCCTGTAAGCGTTCGATATAGGCTAAAACATATTATTATATGCAAGACGTTTCTTGTACTACGCCAAAAGTAGGGTTGGACAATCAAAACATTGTATTTTTGAATATATATAATATTTTACGGGGTTTTTTTTTGTGTGAACTATTTAATTTCATAGTCTTTCACATGCCAAGCCGTGTGGTATCCAGCTTAGTAGAATAGATGACACTTTTTTTACCGAGGTGTCGTTAAAGGAGATTAAGGTAAGTCGACCCGCCGTGTTGTATCCGGCTGAATAGATATGACCACCGT